>CM037838.1:18327361-19783715 GCA_021234535.1 Stichopus chloronotus
CAATAAAACTGAAATAAAATCTCACAGATGGATTGAAAACAGCGCAGAAACCTCTCATCAATCTCGTCCCTCCAGACTAATCCAACCAAGTTTGTTTTTACTATCTGTGTTCGTTTTTGAATCCACAACACAATCCTAATACAAGGTTGATCACAAAATCGTATCCAATTTTCTGTTCTAAGATGGGTGACACTCATTGCCCCTCTGTGACTCAAATATCACAAGAGACCGTAAACAAAAATCCAATGTTTTTCCTGACTCAAACTGAAACTCTGGTCTTAATTTCTTCAAGAACATCTTAGCAAATCAATTTTACTACAACGTGAATGGTTTGTGATCACAAAGAATGCAAGGAGGAACATATGTGATAAACAGGACCCCTACCTTCATCAGATCTACAATCTCCTCTCCATTTCTCTTTTTGTTTCACAAGCTGAGATTCATATCCCTCCCTTCCTGATAGCATCCATACAACTTAATCATTCAAGGTTTGGACTGTAATTGCTAGCTTGCAGACCTTGCTAATGTATGCCCCGAAACACGAGAGAGTTCACCGGCGTCTAGAAGGTTACCCGAACGATGGCGGAATAACGCTGAGACCTTTAAGGAAGATGGTGAAGGATGGATCATCCAAAGCTACCATCTCTGAAAAACCACCCTCGAAAACGATGCGATTACTGCTCTTGACTATAAGCCACAGTCTTCCTCCACCCCTCTGTGGTCGCTGATGATCTTAAAATAACTGCCCTTCAAGACCGGCATTATCGAGACCTGATTGTGACCCTATGAATACCACTAGGACGTACCCTGTCATCTTCATCGCAAGCCCAGATGATGGAAGAGATAATGACTGAACTTGGGTTGATTCCAGAAACGTCCCGTTTAAATTGATATCGTCATGTCTTGAGGATCTGTCCTCTGGTGAAGCTGGAACGATTAACTTTTCGTGGCTGATTTAATTAAATGGTGGATAACAGGATCTTTGTTTTTTCTTTTTTCCAAATTTGCAAAAACAATGCGAATGTCAGTCTGATGCTGCAGAACAAAACAAAAATACGAATTTTTCACTAGTTTCAGTGCTTACATATGCCATTTATCTACAAATTGATTTTCAATAGAATTGAAACCTGGGTTAAACTACTAATCAAAACTTTTGCTAGAGATGTAGACATGTGGGAAACACGGCTCATCACACCCCTGTATGTTTGTGTGTGCCTGTTTGAGCTTAAAATGCCAAGATACTATCAGTATGTATACTGACTCTTTAGATCACAGAGCTTCTGACATTAAAAGTAGGTGATGAAGGCTCTCAGTGGGTCCTACGACAGACCCACTGGGAACAAAAATGTTGTTCATCAATATTCCGCACAATTTTCTGCACCATTTAAACATCTTTGCATCTCCAATGGAACCCTTTCTGTCTTACGTATCTGCGTTTTACAGAAACAACATCTGCTACATTATCACAACTTTCATCAACTTTGGGATGTCAAAATAGCAAAGACAAATGATTGCCGAGCAGAAGACCATGCCCCTCCAGCATGACAATTGCAATCATTAATTTCTAGTGGCTTGCCTAATGTAGAGCTACCAACATGAACAACTTCAGCATCATAAATGGTGCAACATTCAATCTTCCATATTCCACAGCATTCATCTCATATACACACTCCTTTTTAATAGTCACTATCGAAGTGCAAGAGTTCTTCATTTTAGGCAATACATGCTGATTGATATTCTATCAAAAGTCATGTTTTTGTAGCTGCTACAGTAACCTTGTCAATGTGAGGTCATTGGAATTAAGATTCAGAATTCTGGCGGGGCAGCTTTGTTTTTCATTGTTCCTGGCCAATAGGAAGTGACACAAGACCACCATATGTTGCATAGGTCTGACGTACAATGCAGTTGCTATCGATCTCATCTGACCTCGGTTGAAACACCTCTCAGGACCCATAGTATGTTAATGTGGTCACAAGTAAGACTTCCTGATGATTGTGTTTTGGGCATGTGATACATGACTTCTGTAATTTTGGTATTTCTCATTGTGACAGTAAATTACACACCTCAGGCCTTGAGGAGAGTGCTAATAACAGCCTTGGCATTCAGATTTCTCAGGTCGCTGTAAGTCTGTCCCGTTCCGACAAAGACGATCGGCTGTCCCGTGGTGTAGGTCATGGAAATAGCCGCACCCACCTACAATGAAGGAAACGATGTTATGTCGATATGGCCACAATAACATGCTGAACCATCAACAATGCCATTCATAGCTGCATGGTATTATTGGTAATTTTAATCGTAACAACCCGCCAGCAAGAGCTACGCTAAGTCGTGGTGTGGGTCATCAAAATTGATAGCCTACAACCATCTACCACACATGGTCACAACGAAGCAATGACACCCTATCCAGGAGGATCGGGATAAGAAATACAACTGTGAACAATGCATTACACAGCTGCATTTAATCTAGGCATGTACCAGCAACAGACACGCTGTGGTATAGGTCATAGATTAACGGCACCAAGTTCTTTGAACACACAAAGACTACAATGTTCTACAGTGTAAAACAGAGTTGACATTGCAGAGAATTTGTCATTTGTCATTTTTTTTTTTACAAAAGTGGAAAACAAAGTGACCGAACTGTCACTGTGAAATATCTAGTCCATACCTTATCATCAATGGTGTCAAACTTTGTCAGCACGATCCCATCGATGAGACGGGGCTGCTGGGAGTCCGAGAAATCGGCCAGAGCACGGTTGAACTTGGTCAGCTGATCCACTGCTTCGTTGCCCACCAGGGCTTCTCCCACGAAAAGGACCAGGTCAGGTTGGTTCACTTTGATGAGCTGCAATTAAAAAGTACACATCCCATTATCTTGTCCTGAGCTACTACGCTAGGTATCTACTCTAAAGTATGACAACCTTCAAGCACTAAAGACTTAAGGTACATCAACAACAGCATCAAACAAGAAGAGAGAGCTAGTAAAATGATGATACATCTATACTTACGATCCTGTAAAACAAGCAGTACAAAGTTTTAGGAATTTATCCAAACCCATTTCCCTTGACATCTAGATTTGCACACCACTAGGAATTGCCTAGAGATGCATATGCACACACCTTGCTGTGTTTACAAATGTCAAACAACCCATGACTACTAAGACATGCTGGTCGAAGTAGAGACATGCTGTACAACAAGAAACCAGATGAACAACCCTACATGTCTAATATATGTCACTCTCCACCAGGAACGCAAATCCTCACCTTTGTCAGGGCTCTCATCAAAGGTTCGTTGTCCTGCATTCTGCCAGCTGTGTCGATCAGTACTATGTCGTAATTGAAATCATTGGCTACAAGATGGAACCAAGGAAAACAAGATTAAAATGAAAATTAAAGGTAGACAACCCACACAAAGTCCCTCACAAGTAACCCTAAAGGGAAAATCACTTCCCCTGTAAATATTTTGCTGAAGTTCCCAAATCATTTTCACGGGTAATACACTCCGGAGAGATTTGTTCAGGGCAGGTTATTCTTCACTTATTCAGATAGAATGATTGAAACTTGCAGGAAATATGCAAGACCCCTTTACCATAGTCATGACATAAAATAATCATTTCATAAAAAGAAACCACTGCAGCTCTTGCTTTTGTAATATTTCGAGGCATTTTATGGTCAAAGAGATAGCTGCTAAAAATACCCAGTGGACTTAATTCCTTACCATACTTGATTGCTTCCATGGCAACGCCAGCAGAATCCTTTCCGTATCCCTTTTCGTACAGGAACACATTGGGGAAATTCCCCTTGCCTGGGTGAAGAGCATTCAGCCTCCGGTGGTGGGTCCTCAGCTGCTCCACAGCTCCGGAACGGAAAGTGTCGCAGGCGGCGATCAACACGCGAAACTTGTTCTCCACCAGCCAGAAACAGATCTGAGATTGACAAGTTGTCGGTTTCGGGGGTGGAGAAGAATTAATATCTCTTTGAATTGCAGTAGAAGGAAACTGCTGGGTATTATATATGCAAACAAGAGATGTCAACTTGTCAAGGCTACATGCAACAGGCAGGGCACCTCGTCACCGACCAAGAAGACTAATTTCGACATTATGATCTCCTGTGGAACCATACACCTAATGTTGATGCTCAATGCAAAAGCAGGTGATGCCGTTGGTCTGTTTGTACCAGTCCGTCTTTCCTGCTAAAAATCTTTTCTTTTCCATGTAAGTAATGCTAAGATCTTGGGACGTAAAAGTAGCACATGACCCTCTATTCATCTAAATCCATTTATAAAATGCAGCTTCCATCACACTCTGTTTGGAGTATCCTGCATTTTACCACAAGACTAAAATGCACTACGTAATCTACCTCATGTCTCGTAACTCCTGAGCTTCAAACTCAGGGCCGTGCAATTGTGTGTGTCATTTTTGAAAATGTACTTTTTTTCCCATTCTTTTATTTTCTTGTATCCACATACCTTTGCCAGGTTGGTCGATTTTCCAACTCCATTGACTCCACAGAAGGTGATGGAGTAGGGTCGCCCGTTGGACTTTGCCTCCACGGCATCACGCAGGATGTCGACACGCCGCTGCGGCGTCAGGATCTGTACCAAGGATTCTTCCATCCCGGCCCGTACCACGTTGGTGACACCTGCGGTCAAGAGGATTAGGGGGAAATCAATCCGTGCGGTACTTCTGACGACGAGCATCATACTCTTGCACGCACGTAAAGTTTGTTCCTTTACATTTTTGAACATCGTCAGTAAAGACAGAAGTAAATTATAAGTTAAATTTACTGCTTCTGAACGGAATATGACAAGCTTCAGCAGAAGAAACGACACAACAATCGAATCTGATGTTCTCTGAACGACGGAAATAGCAACTGAAGAAGTTAACCCCCTGACCCCCCACACCTTCACATCTTGTCCCAAAAGGTCTGTGTTGGATTGCTTGAAACTGCTGAAATACAACTGTTGTTTAATAAAGATAATTGAAGTTAATTATAGATCTAATACACTGCATCGTTAGCATAGATAACTAAGCGAAAGAATGAAAATTGTGCTTTCAATCCTAACTGTTGTCTTTTGCAAACTAATATACTTGAGGCAAAAATGAAAGCTATTAAAGGGTACATGTATAAACTGTTTGTTAAAAGAAGACCAACAAAAAACATGAAAATAAGGTCAAATCTGACTCCTGTCAGGTCAACTATCTTTATTTTACACTCTGAGACATAATTAAGCCATACACAGAGATAACTGTTTGGATACAAGCTCACACACTGACCACTTATGCTGAAACTTACGATCAAACGTTCCCATCACTTTCCCTTCAAGCTTCTTGGCCACCGAGTTGCAAACTTTTTCAGCTATTTCTTGGGCAACATTCTTGGCTGTTAAAAACAAAATCAACAATAGGTAATTTCCTTTTGTATGATACCCATAATAGGACATGATTCATCCTGCATTTCTGAGGAACAGCAAAAAAATGCGGTCACTGTCACGGCAAAACTTTTCATAGAGACAGATGGGAGAAAAAAGAGAACGACACATAGTGGTTCTACCGATTACAGACACAACACATTCTCTCCATTCGTAGTTTTCTTTGAAGTTCCTGAATGTCAGAGTTTAGTTACCTTCTCGCATAATTCATCACTGCTTACACTGTGTACACACTCATTCCCCTGTTAGTTTAATGCATTTACCTTCTCAAAATATTGTCACTCCCAGGGTGCTGCCTCACAGTCAGAGCATGGATCTCTATGAAGTTTAGAAGTGCAATTCTACCTCAAGCGAAGCAATGTATAGCTTCCTTGAATCACACCATTAATATTGCACTGCTAAGAGGGAAGGGGGAGGGGGGCTATTCCAGCCTGTTTGAGAACCTGGACTGAATGGAGGGAGAGCAATTTGCACTGGATTCACATGATGAATCCTAGCCACAGTGATTACTGTTACAAAGGTATATCAAGAACTGGTATGATGTTAAGGTACCTATTTTTCACATAACTGACACTTTCTGAGAGGCCATGAAAATTCTGGTGTAAAAGTCTGCTTTTATCTGACAATGTGCCAACATGAAAGTCGATGTTATTGAAATGGGATAACTGTCAGATTCACACCCCTCAGCACTGAAGGAAAGGAAAACATTCTCTCACCAATCAAATGATCCCTCATTTTATCCATGACTGGTTCCATGTCCTCCTGGCTTAGTTTCTTTGATCCAACGAGACCACTGAACATGCTGAATAAACCGTAGCTGGATTTCTTGGTTCTGTGGAAAAACAGAAGTGATTACGTTTGGAATGTGCACCTTTAACAGTTCAGTGATGCTAATAAACATCGGAATGTGAATTTGCTTCCCCTCTCCTAAAAGATCACACTTTTGACAGAAAATATGTGTTTGTCAACATAGACAACAAGGTTAACCATTTTTGAGAAGGTTAGCTGCTGAGAAAGAAATTATTTTGATGAAGAGGCCATCAACAGAAACACAATAGGTCTTTCACTCATCTTGTTGGGATACACACTGCTTTGAGTTTGTCACAGTGCCTTGTCACACTGCTTTAAGTTTGTCACAGTGCTGTGCTATACTGCTTTGAGTATGTCACACTGCTCTGCCACACTGCTGTGTCACACTGCTTTAACACACTACTCTGTCACAGTGCTCTAGCCACACTGTTTCACCACACAGCACTTACTTTGTTGCATTTTTGGTGGTATCTTCCTGGACCTCTTCTTCTTCCTCATCACTTGAATCAGCGACTATATTCTGGATTGTGGCACTCTGACCAACCTTCAACCTCTGTTGGAAAATCACAGAGAACATGATGAGCACAAACTGTTTGATGAGCTTGAGCATATACAGAATTGAGAGGGAAGACAATGTCACATGAGCAGAAACTCAGATGCCATGGCTTTACTGCAAAGTCTTACAACTAAAACATAGCTTAAATCATGTAGTTCCCTATGTAAGAGGTAAAATGAATACAGACTAGATAGTAACTCTTCCAAAAATGTCATTTCCATTCCATTTTTTCTTTTTCAACTTTTTCATCCAACCAGCACAACTTTGTCAGAAATGTGACAAACCCTCTGTCAGGCTGAGCTGTTCTCCTAGCTGTTATTAGCCATCAAATCTATACAATCTGGTGAGACTAATTTTATTCGTCAGATTATGCGATCTTGGCAGTCCAGTAATTCTGCTTAATTTTGTGTGTATTACACACAGTTTTGCTGCCACTGCTAAACAGGCATATAGTATATCTTAATTTTTGAGAATGTGATATTTTTATTTGAGCCAATACTGTTCTCTGAAAAAGGAAGTTGCTGCAAAAAGAATTGCTAACATTTACAATCTCTTGACTATGTTACAGTCGATCACAAATTAAGTTCAACATACAACTCATTGTGTATAAATACATTCATGGTATGGCACCATCCTATTTGTCTGATGATCTAACTTTTCAGGCCAATAGTCGCTACACTTTGCTTTCTGGCAACTCAATGTTAGCAGAACTTATTGGAAAACCTACAGTGATTGTGCCTTTTAGTCAGTGGGGCCCAAGCTCTGGAACTGTCTGCCCATCTGTATTAGTTCAACCTTCTTGCACAGTCAAAGTCATGTTTAAAGCCACATTTTTTTTCAAGCTGGCTTTCCGTGAGGGGGTGGCAGTGATATTGAAAACTTTGTAGATGTCAGTGCTCTGTGAGCTCTGTGAGTATTTATTATTATCATTCATGTCGTCACAGTTTGTATCAGACAATCTCTAAATTGATATCCAATACATGAGGAAACTTTGCTAAAACAACATTTTAATTTTTTTAGACTAGTCTATGGTAACAGTTTCTAAACAGCTCTGGCAGGCTTGTTTTCCAATTTTTCAATTACTGAAAATGCAGTCAGAAGTGTACTTAGTACATCCGGCCTATGATTAAAAGTACAAAGGATTACCTGACATCATTTTCACTACTGTCTTTAAAATTCATGCAAAATGTGAGTCAAGGTAGGGGGCAGCTACTTTAAGCAGACCAAGAGTGCAACAAGAAATGTAAAGAACAGAAGTTATCAATATTTAATACAAGTATGTTGGTGTTATTATATAAAAGTGTCTGCAAATCTTTGTTTTCATTTTTGAACTATGTATTCTAATTCCATTCAAATAAATTTTTGGAGGGTCCAGCACTACCTCATACATCTTATACCTTTAGAAACTACAACACAAGATATCGACCTTAAGATCACTGAGTTTTATAATGACATAAGCTACAGATTAATGTAATATTATTACCTCTCTCTCCAAATCCGGATCAGTGGATTCCACCGGTTGTTTGGAATCAGAAAAATCCAAAGAGGCAGTATCCCGGGGATTTCCATTGAGTCCCCAATCGCGCTGCAGCTTCCCCTTCTTGACAGGTGGCTTCCTGTCGAAATGTACATGAGACATCTAAATCTCTCTCTCTTAGTTCCATGTTACATTAGCAAATATTTTCAAAGATCAGATACCCCATGGGTGCACCAAGATAATGCTAATACGTGCAAGGCACCTTCGCCAAATCTTCGCATGAAAAGCCTTATTTCGATGTTTTCACTCGAATTTAAGTCTTTGATAAACTCTTAGGTACACAGGTTGTTCAAGAATGCTACTAGGTTAGTTACTTGAGACTCTGTTGTTCATTGCTGCAGTGTGGTTAAAATTGCAAACCGTCTATTTCCTTCAGAGTTCATGGTAATGGCCTCAATATTTTGAAGATAGCATACTTTTTCGTTTCCTTTATTTTTTGGGGTAGGGAACTCTTAAACAAGTTACCATCAACAGTAAATTCAAGGAAAACATTAACAGAAAAAATTTCTTGTTGTGTACACCTACAACTATATATTTTTTAGAAATTTAGTAATGTCATATGCAGACATGTTCTATGATTTTTTTTCATGAGTACCTCATATGTCTCCAGAGAGTTATTTTAGAAGTCAACAGCAGCCCACTGTTTAATTTTAGTACTCTGTGCAAAAGTCCATATAAGAGTGGTGCTGTGTAAGTTCAGTTTACTGCTATTGTCACATTGTTGCTATCATTCTGAAAAATGGCAGGCTGTATTTTTATTGGTCTCTAAGGTACCATTATCAGTATCAATTCAACAATTCCCTTGCTAAGATAATGTGTACGCAAAGCAAAGACACCTACATTGAACACTATAGATGAACTGTCAATCCTCCATGCTTGCAACCATGAAACACAAGACCTTTTGTCACTCAACAAGTAAGTGCCCTATCATTCAGGGTGCTGTCTGAGGAGGTGAAGCAAAACCTTTCTAAGTACGACAAGCCCTAAAGGCCTCTTTCTGAAACCAAAAGATTTTAAAACTCTTCTTTTTCTGAAAAAAAAAAGTCGGTGCATGCTTACTTGACTTCCTTCTTTTCTTTAGCCTTGGATCCCCTCTTCATCAGTTTCATCAAGTTTTGTTGTCTCGTTTCTTCATCGAGAAACCCCTCCTCGTTGGCAGCTTTTGCATCCCCAACCTCCACGGTGTCACTGCTGACGCCATTAACGGTCTCTTGGGTGGCAACGCCGTTGGTGACCCCTTGGTTTTTACCACCTTTGTTCTTCTTTTTCTTCTTCTTGGTAGTTCCATCTGCTCCACCTGATTCAAAAAGGATAATGAGAAAGAACAAGAGTGAAGTGGACAATTTCACTTGCCTTAGTCTGCTACAGGTTGCTGATATACTAAAAATAACGTGTTAGCTGACCATGTTTCAGACAATTACAGCTCCATAGCTTGGGCATCTTTTTAACTGTCAATGTCTCATTGCTGTATGATTCACATTCTGTGAGTGACATTAGAAAGGCTGAGGGTTCAAACAAGTATGATGCAATGGAAGACTGGGAAACTATTTCCTGTTTCACTAATGGGCATATTCTGATTGTACATGATGAAAACAAGATACCTAATTTACAATGGTAGGAAACTGGGAATAAAGTGAACAATCGAATACAATTTTCTTCCCCTTCTATCCAACCTGAGTAATTTGATAGAATTTCATTATCAAAGACATTACGATTGTACAGTATCTTCATGTATGGAACAATTCACTTTCAACATCAGTTTTGAGTAATCTGTATTAAACTGGTTACTCCAAACAATATTTACAGATTCAGATTTTGACGAAACTAGTAATTCATAAATGCAATGATACTATTTATCCCAATGTTTAAAGACATTTTCAATATGTTGACAGTGAACCAATTTAAACCAGGGACATACGCTTAATGGAAGGCAGCTGTCAGAAGAGGCATCACATACTTTTCTGTGCCAGGATCTGCACTACCCGCTTACACTATAATCCAAATGAGCCACAAACAGGGGCATCTTGTAAAACTTGAATGAGGAAAAGTGACCTGATGGCTCAAGTCTGACCACGAAAATCCTTCGTCAACAAGAAATTTGTAGTGCTTTGCATGGATTTACCAGGGTCATCAAAGACCCATCTCACATTTACCATCCAGTTCAAGAATTGCTACCAAGCTCTGTCACAGGGCGAACAGCAAAACGCCTGTATGTTGTGTTACAGTTTTCACCCCTACCATTTGATGACGATCAAAATTCAAAATATAAGACGATCCAATAGGATGGTAAGTGTACATACTACACTAACAAGACCCCCTCTACTCACTTTTTCAGTGCCCTGGTAACCGACAGTCACTGAATGAGCCAGAAACTATCCAATTCTGATTTTAGGAAGATTAGTAAGATTACATTACAAATGTAGTTAAGGTAAATGGAGACATATACACTGTTGGAGAAATTTTGAGTTGAACTGTCTTTTCTGTCAAGTGCGACAAATATTTGACTGTCATCTGGCATCTGATCATATTGTCATCAATATACAGTACAAGAGATATGCTGCATTAGCGATACTTCCGAACTAACAGTTTCAAGTGAGCGCAGATTCCCAGGGATACTTTGTCTCTCAACTTCTAAAATGAGAAGTCGGTTCCTCACCATCATGTCATTTTCAAACGGCTCACGCCGTAACAGCACTGCTGCAAGTTGTAAGTAAATGATAAGATATATGATATAAAATTTACCTCCTGCCTTCTTCCTCTCGTCATCGCCTGTGTTCATTATCATAGAATTGATGGTTTTCTTGGATTTCGAGGATTCTTCAAACGATTTCATCTGCAGAATGAGGATGAGAGGGGAAGACACTGTCATTTTATCTGATGAAATTGTTGCATCTTTTCCCAGAGGCTCTTTACAGGTATGACTAAAAACTCAGGACTTTCCCCATTGTAATCTGTAATCTAGTCAACACTTGAAGTGCACAACTGCTTAGTATTTCAAAAATATTGCCTAATATGATCAAAATTTTACCAAAATAGTGGCCGCTTCTGTTGCATGTTGAGAGCAAAGAAGTTTCTAGAAATGTGATGCAATAAATATCTGATGCATTTATGGATATTACACACCAGCTGTTAGGATTGCACAACACTAGGATGTACACACTTCCTTAAGCCTATTTCAAAAGTTGGCATTAATTTAATGAAGGGAACAGTTTTATCATTCAAAATTAATGAACACTATGAAAACTTCATCAACACAAACATTACAAAAGTGCTAGTTCACATCATAGTGTGGTTATACTGTACAGTCCTGCAGTTCCAGTTTCATCTACATAATAAAGTGATTGATGGACTATGATATGTACAGTATAAAATATTTTGAAAGTTGACAAGAAAAAGAATGAAATGACAAAAACATGGCAGTGACTTGAGAAGACAGACAAAAGAATAAAACTTCACTCAGTCTTAAGTTTAATTTATCTTGCAGGAGGCCTATGGACATCAAACTTGAGATTGATCAAAACTCTTTGTGGAACAGGATATAGGCATCACAGTCTCCTTTTTTTCTAAAACCTTCTTACAGTTCTGTAGGGTTGTATACTGAATATAATCAACCAAGACAGCCTATTCCAGATGAAGACTGGTATTGGGGCGGTTCCATAACAATTCCCCACTGATAATTTCACAAACCCTTTCCTCATTCTTAACCCTTTTCCTGAAGGAATTGTCAGATGGGAGTTGCAAGGGGAATTCTCCAGGTTGGGAATTGTTGGGGAGGGAATTGTCAGGAAATGGTTGGCTGAAGGGCAATTTTCTGGCCCAGGGGAAATTGTCCAGGAGGAATTTGTCTGGTCACAAATGGGAACACCATTCTGTATTTCTTGAAGTGAGTCTGAATGATGTAGGAAAAGCAGAAGATTGATACCACAAGGTTTGCCCTACAACAACAAAAAAACAGAGCAAAGCAGAAAGATACCACGACAGATCGAGACATACAGTTAGTTCAATAAGTAGATGAAGAGATGTGGAAACAGCATCATCATAAATCAAGGCACTTAGGGACATTTCTGTGAAAAAAAAAAGGTATGTACTAAAACCTAATGCCAAGATAAAATGACATGTCAATCAGTAGAAAATTCAGTAATTTTGACCAACTGTGCGATGTGATCTTGTGTTTCATTAAAATGTTGTTCAATATTTATTTTACGAGTCAAACACATCATATACTTGGCATTATACATTTGGCAGTTACCAGTTAAGTGGCAGTTGTCTTGTCTTTATTCTCTGCCACTGCAGGGCAAGTAAAAATTTATCAGGGTAAAGCACAATTCATACTCCAGTATAGCGCACTATAGCTTGAACTACACTCAGGAAAATAGCAGTTTCACACTTCACTGCTGTAAAATTGATTCATACTGGATAGCATGGTGAGACAACAATATAGGTTATAATTCAATGTTGCTACTGGTTTGTCGTCAGAACAAACCCTCCTGAAGATGGCTACTATACTAGTAACAAACCTAGGTTGTATTGTTTTGCCCAACAACATTACTCCAGCAAAAACGAAGATAGTGCGGTGTAGCATATAACAGGGAGATCTGTACATTAAATCTCCCGGCATGTACATACGTAATGGCAGCTACAGTGTGTACATTAGTAGCAGTACTGAGCATAGCTTCGATGACCACGATTAACTACTATCATGGTAATTTTTAATCACACAATTTACGATCATAGAAAACATCTATTTCCTGTACCATACTACTTGAGACGCCACGACTGTCAAAGTATATGCGTTCATCTTATCTGCACAGTCCTATCTTAAATGATTGTACAATGCGGTAAAATACTCCTCACTTGTGATTAATAGGTCACTCATATAAAGTTGTCGTTAAGAGCAACCATTGAACAGGGGTCCTTTTGTTCAGATCCATAAAAATAGTGCGACTTCCAATCAGTCAACCAGAGACATTTATAGCACCCTTTAAGTTGTCCAAGTTCAACTCTGTGCTGTGCTATATTTAAGCTAAAATTACTGTGCGCAAGGAATATATTTTAACCATGTATGGATTGTCTGTAGCAACCGGCGGCTGCATAGTGCTTGCGATATGGAGTATGAAACTGCAATGCCAATTGACACAATGGGCATGTTGCTTTTCAAAGTAATGTTTAGTCCTGCTAGGCACTCTACACTATGGTATCCAATACACTGTTTATAAGAACTCAGAAGGAACATACTTACACATCTTACTGTAACACTCCAAAATTACTGTTTATATCTACAACAGTATTAAATGAAAGCAAAAAAAAGCTTTTGTTTGTGCACTACCATGTAGTAATTAATAATTATGTCCAGTTTTTCCTCACCTCCACCTTCTTCTGCGCTTTGCTGCTCTCTACAGCATCACTCAAGGTAGCACGAAACTCGCTAGAAAACTCAAAGTTTCCTCCATAATTCCTCGTCCTCAGTGCACTTTCATACTTATCTCGGAATGCCTTTTGGACATCGTCTAAAAATTTGTCCACATACGACAATCGTATGATGTTCTGATAAGCAACCTAGAAGTAACACAAGCATGAAAGTGGTGTCAAACAGAGAAACTTAAACAAATGTTGGTGGGGCAGGGGTAAAATTTTTTTTCTTGAAGAACATTCTCAAAGTAATGGTTAACCAAGAAACTGATGTACTTCAAACATGGACACACACCAAGTACTGTATATCACTCTCCACAAATACTGCTACTACGCGGATGTGACCAAATATTACACTGCAATATTGAATGACAGATTCTTTTCAAGACCAACAAAATAAATGATTTAAACATTCATTACCAGAGCCAATACCATTTGGTCATGTGACTTCTTTGTTTTTACTGGAGCTTTAATTGTTCATTGTGCTTGCACAAAAACTACAACTGTAACAGTTACCCATCTCTGACAGTTCCATATGTTACATCAAAAAAGTTGCACCCCAGGTTGAAAATACTTGCAAATATGCTTACCACGAACACCAGCTCAAACTCATTGTCTAGTTTATACTTCAATGTCAGTGTTCCATGACTGAATGAGTTGTCACCACCTCTCTCCTGGAATGCAAGGGAGAAACACAGTGTAATTTTTGGTATGGGATAAACCACACAAATGGAGTGGGCCACTGCACAGAATCTGCAGCCTGATTTGCTGTAACGTCATGAAAAGGCAGGAAGATAAAGTACAAATGTTCTGACAATGGATCACACAATCATGTCAGCAGGTTTCATTTCACCTCAGTTTAATCTACTGGTCATACAGAACATGCTTAGGGACAACTTTAGAATTCGTACCATATGAACGTACTCACTAGCTTCGATTTGATTGTTCGATTTGATTCGGTCCACCACAATCCTTGAATAACGAATGATTAATGGATTGCCTAGCACGAGTGAATAGGGTTAGGGGATCAGGTTAGGTGTCATGATTCAGGGTTAGGGGATGGGCTAGGGATAGATACTTATTTATCGTATATGAATATACAAATACTGTTACATGACTAGGTTGGATTAGGCCTTTGTGTATTGTTTGCATTTTTGAACACACAACCCCCACACCCGCTCTCATAGCGTAGTGGGTTGTGCGTAAGACTTCTGATGCGACTGTTAGCCTGACAACACATGTTTGAATCCTCCTCTAACCTATTTCTCTTTCAGGAATAATTTACCCGTACTTCTTCCACAGGTTGAACTGCATGTTGTTCATTTCACAGAAAATCAATAACATAAAAAGATTACAGAGAGAAAAAAATACTACAAAAAGGGAAAAAAAGAAAAGATAAGACAAAGACGCTGTACCATCTCTTCTAGCTGTCTGATAGCTTGTCCAATTTGTATGGATTCTAAATTAGTGCCCATGCTAACATTTGTTCAATCAACTTTCAGATGTTTGTAGTCAAAACCTACTTTGCTGCAAAATGATCAAATACACAGTTAGGCTACTCTCAAGTCTCATTCCAGCAACATGTTTCAATTAACCATTACATTAGTGTACTAAGTTAACTGCAGGCTGTGCAGCTTGTGTGAAATCAATAGCAAATTTCCTAGACCCCATATTCAGTGCCATCTGATTCTTCTTGTCTTGTGGTCCACGGGCACAGGTGAATACAACTGAATTCAGAATTAGGTGGCATATATCCTGCCTAAGGCAATAGCCGAGTTG
Source organism: Stichopus chloronotus (assembly GCA_021234535.1). NCBI lineage: Eukaryota > Metazoa > Echinodermata > Holothuroidea > Aspidochirotida > Stichopodidae > Stichopus > Stichopus chloronotus. Next base: position 18,342,880 of record CM037838.1, read on the forward strand.
GCTGCACTGCGGCAGCACAGTAACATATGTGGGGTTCCATTTTGGACGACCGCTGATGTTGCGTAGTCACTTGTTGTAGCCTGTACTGTAGTAAACTACGTATGTATATTGCTAGCCTAACAAAGTACTTATTAACATTAGGTCTGAGCTTTTCACATGGGGAACAACGATGATGCAAGATTTGATACTCATTCATTTGATTTTCTTTACCTGTAAGATGATACTCTTGATAAGAGAGTTGACAGGTGGGCCAAAGGCTTCATATGTTCCCTGGAAGTACCAGAGAACAATCCCACCCTTGCTGAATATCGTAAAAAGATCAAGCATGATCAAACAGATGCTGCTTGTTCCCTATGCTGACACTTTTAATAAATGGGGATTCCTTCTTTTCGGCCGGCTCTTGCGTAACCATTCATGTATTCCTCAGTTTGCCATACTGTCGCTGTTATGTTGACCAATTCGGGGGCGCTGTTCTTGTTGAACGTAGGAACTTGTAGATTTCTTCACATGCACTTCCCAGAACATTTTTGTTGGTATAAACCATGATTCACCATGTCCGCTGACAGCTCTGGATATCGAGTTCAAGTCTGCAATATCAGTGGGCTACAACCAAGCTGCTGCACACACATGGATCTGCAAATAAGACGGGTAAGTACAGAATGCTCATGGGTTTCATCAGGTGTACAACTTTATTATCATATTAGTAAATAATATTGCACATGCATATAACGACAACTTGAGGTTAATTCGTCGACTTAGCCGAAGTGAGTTAGCCAACATACAGGTGCAGATTAACTCTGGCTTTTAGAATTTCTATGGGGAGGGGGAGGAGACGGGGAAATGTCCCTCTCTGAGAATAATTTTGGGAAGGATTTTTGTAAATAGAGAGGGCAAAAATTGTAGTTTCATTCACCGTGAAACATGACACATGTTCTATGATCGATTTGATACATTTTTCTCCGATGATGGTGGTTTATTTTTAATTCATGTCCTATGTATGTTGTGTGACTAGGTGAACGTCAAGGAAGAAGACAAGCACTCACGAGCCAGCTAGTGGATTTCACGAAGTCCAGTTACAGATTCGTTTTATTTTTAATTAAGTGTTTATTATGTGCAAAAATGAATCAAGGCGGACGTATTTACCTCCATCGGGATTTTTCTTCAGGTGGGATGCAGGCAATAAGTGTTTTGCGCTTCAGGCCAACTTGCTGGAACTTAACTTATCTTTTTGTTAAGTTGGAATGGAATGTCACTTATTATTTTTTCTTTTCGGGGGGGGGGCATTATCAGCGTATCAGTATTGAAACATTAAGGTTTGTAAGTTGTTTGTTACCTCTTCCCCGCCTCCTTTTTTTTTTTTTTTTGTTTCTGGTTAATCGCACGGGAACCTTCAAAAATATGCACACAGGGGTAACAACTCTTAACGAAAAATCCCAAAGCTTTTCACAACTGAGGCCCAACTTTGAAGTGGGAGAGCTAATCATCATGCAAAACGTCCGGCCACAACGTAACAATTTCTTACAAGTTGAAGGCAAACCATGAGGTTTAGTTTAAAGCGTTTCAAAATGCCCACGTCAGAAAAGTGAGGGGACTGTCCCCGGAGGCCCAATCCCTCACACTCTTGTCTTCCACATATCGGCAATGACTGTTTCGAATGTAAAAGTGTAGAGGTATTAAACTCAATAAATCCACACATTCCCTCGATCATATTCAATGCTTTTAAACACTGTTCCATTTGATTATGGGAAGATATCTCTCTTTCCCAAAAAACTGAAACAATTATTAATAATTGTAACTAAAAAATAAATACATAAATAAAAATGATAATATATCAATAAAAGACGAAAATACATAAACATGAACAAACAGGAGAAATGGGGAAATCAGGTCAACTTAGCCAGTTTTAAGCCCTCACTTTATCCCAACTCTCTCTCACGCACACACACACACACACAAACACAGAAACGTACATACGAAACTGTGACCAATCAACCTATATACAGGGGACACACGATACAAACTTTTCCATGTCAGTCAAGTGCGCTGCTGTTTTAAATTTTTCCCCTATTTGGAATATGGTACATTCTGAGGCTTTTCTATCCTTATAAGGAGTTGCTAAGATTAGAAATTAACCATATAAGTATTAAATGAACTTTTAATTTATTAATGCTTTGCGCTCATTTGAATTACTAGTGCTCCAAGCATTACGTACAGTTTTTCTAGCAACTACCTCAGGCTAGTCTCTTGTAACGATTTGCTGCATTCCTACATTTTTGCATGTAACTACGTAACTCATGCCAGCATTCCATGTAAGCACAAAACAGCATTAATCCAACCATGAAAGACTAGAATGTTCTAAGTGCACAGCCGTTGTCAACTTGGTCATGCATATTCAGCATAAGTATATCCTTTCAAGTCAAAACATTCGGTTGTTTAACATAAAATGCTATAATTTCACTTTTTCCTCTAAGTGCGAACAAAATAAAATATTCGAACAAGTTTTTAAGTGATTGCTTTATTTTACGTTGTTTCGCTACTGTAGAACACATTTCGAAAACAAGGCCATTTTCTACAACAGCGTACAGCCAGACTAGCGCCAGTCCAATAGGCGCGTGTAAAAGTTCCTAATTTCATGACGTCATAATAAACTTTATTTGGGGGGACCCTGCGTTGTCAACATCGCAGCTCGTGTGCAATACGTGTATGCACGATAAGATTCACTGCGTATTTGGTTGCTACAACTGACCTACGTGCTGTGAAGGGACTGCTCGAGAACCTCGCAAAAACTTCCGAAAATGGGCTGCATTAATTCCAAACCAAAGGTATCACCCGAAGAGTTGGTTAATGAGAAGATTTACAAGAAGAGACGTCCGAAATCATGGAAGTTTTGGAAGAGAGTGGTCTCTCGATGCAACAAGGTAACGTTAACGAACCTTCTCTTTCCGTAACATACGATATACGTCTATGCACACATACAACAGTACAGTGATTTGCATATGATAGGCTATGTAATATTATCGATACAGACATTTTACGAATTTAAGTTCGTTTATACTCCCGAGTCATCAAGATGATATAAATAATACCAAGACATTCACAAGACTTTCTGTCTTTGCGGATGACAATTTCTAAGTGTGCACAGTGTAACCGGAGGCAAACTAGAAGTGGCTCGATAATACTTCATCAGTTATTCTTTATAACTTACTTATTGCCAGAAAACAAAGTAAACGTCATCTTGTTTGTTGGGCAACTGGATGAACTTATGCATGATGTAGTTGTCTTGTTTATCGACCTAGTGAACTATTGAACTATTGTAAAGAAATCAGTTCTTCATGTATTATTGTCCTGAGCAATGTGTAGTCTCTCATTAAATCTCTGTCATTTAAACTTACCTGAACCCCCCTCCCCCTCCCCTGTACACATGTAGGCAAACTTAGTGCAGTAACGTAATATATCAGACGGAAGGTGTGTGAATCAAAAGGGAGATAGTCACTAGTTGGCAACGTTACTGAAAGTGTAATATGTGACTATCACAGTATTTCCTTATACTGAAAATATTTCACTAAACCTATACTAGACCTCAAATAGGTAATAGTGTATACAATTTAGATATTGCATGGACTTATCAGTTCATCAATTATGATGACCCACCACATAAGCATCATGAGGTACTCTACATGAAGGGCGTTGGAAATGCAGGTACCGCCTATGAAAGTCATCAGTAAGGCTGATGGGTGGGGGGTGGGATGGAAGTATAGCCCAAACCCTCCGAACGAAGTGCTCATTGTCTTGTTAGTCTTTGTTTTTCTGTATACCGCCCCCACTTCTGTAAACTGAGGTCTGGAAAGCTATTTGTTCATGTTAATGTTTCATTTTCGATTTGCCGTTCCTCCCAGCATGGGTTCAGTTACACGGCAGGGTTTTTTGAAGAACCATGACTTGCAAATAAAGAAGAAAAGTGAGAAGAAAAGAAAACTCTGTCTTGTGTTTCTCTAATGTGGAATAAATAAAATGAATATATATCAACACTGTCTTGTTATTATTTTGTTGTCAGTGTACCTCTACTATTTTCAATGTTCATAATTTGTCTGTAAAAGTGTTATATTTCTTGTACCAGACCGTTCTGCACTTCAGATGATCTGAATTCCAAAAAGGTAAGTTAGCAACCCTGGGGTACATGGTAAGTAAAATAAATTTCATATTTTGTACAAAAACTTGAAAGAATTTGATAAAAAAAATACCATTGCATCTCAATCTTGATATGTATACAAAGTACATTGCTATGCATCTGGGGAGGGAGTAGATAAGCAAGGTGGAGTCACAATGGACCGTGGGGCAAAATAATATACCACATATTTAAGTGCAGATGTATTTTCATCTGGGTGGGGAGGAATTAGAACTCGCGAAGGGGGAACATGAATCGGTGGTTTTAGTTTTATTACGTAAATGAGCGTACCGTAGTTCTATTCAGATTCAGGAGGGCACCAAATAAAATTACTGCAAACTAGTAGAAAATTTAATGATTGAAATGGGAAGGAGAAAGTATAAGAAATGGCCATGGGAGGGGAAGGGTGAAGAGGGGGGTGTAGGTACATGGTGGGTGAGCCGCGGAAAGCTTGAGATTGTTAGAGATCATTTATGTTATATATCAGAGACAGAGTTAAAATTAAAAAAAGTAAAATTAAGTGTCAACTGATTTTTTCATCATTTATTTTAATATAAATTTTTTAAATTTAATTTTTTAAATTTAAATTTATTTAATTTCTTTTTCTTTTAAGGAGTATTTATGTGCTGTGGAGGGGGGGGGGGGGCGAGATTATGGGGTATAGTATCTCAATGGAAGAGGGATAGATTGGTTTAAAGTTTTCTTATTACTGGTGATGACTTGTACTGTTGTCGAGTTGTGAGACACTATTTAGACGATGGACTGCATTTATAGAGCAGCAAAGCTTATTTCAAGTCCGTCTTGAAAAGCTTCAATGTATTGTGAGAGGTAGCTAGAGGGGTGGGGGTGGGGTTATGTAGGGAAATAATGGATGAGGCTACAGGGAAAAATGTAATCATGCGAGGATTGGATACAGTTGATGGGATGCATCTATACAAACTTACTTAATGTACATAAAAATATGAGTATTTATTTACTATTATTACTATTAATATATTAACCACATTAATCCTTTCAAGTGGTGTTCTGGTCGACTGAAAGGGAACTAGAGAAAGGGGGGGGGGACCGAACTAAGCAGGTGAGGAGGGGTGCTAAAGTGCCACAGTGATAAAGGAGGGGGAATATTGGAACTACATGTACAAGTTCCTTTATATGATAACATCTCAAATAATGATGAAAACTGGGTTATCGGTTGATTTCCTCCACCTTACAGATTCTTTGTCTTCTTTCTATTTTTCTTAAAGGAAGGGGAGGGGGGCTCACCGGAAGTGTTGTGCGTTTCCCTTTAATTTGAGACGATTGGATAGACAATAGGCCTATTTATTCTTCGAGATATTTACTAACTCCGAGCAAGCATTTACAGTTAACCTCGGATGTGCTCATCATCCGTTACAGAGAACTGAAGAGGGGAGAAAAGCAAGGGGGGGGGGAGGGGGGTCCCTGCACAAAGGTGGGTTCTCAGGGATTGGTGGAAAGTTGAGGGAATCCGAAAAGGAGATCGGGCAATTACATCCTTTATGGCTGTACGGTGTACTTCGTGAAGTCATGTTTACATGCAGAACAGCTCATGCAGTGTCTAGCTTTGAATTTCAAATGATTTTTATAGCCAAATAGGAGAGGGGAGGGGGTCACTAAATTAAATAAATATGTAATAAATTAGGTGTTGATTTCTGTGGGATTTGGAGGGAAGACTTATCATCTATGTGCTGAGAAAATGAATGACAATGCAGTGACTTGCTCTAAGACATATGTTGGGGGGTATGTAAGGTACATGCATAGGGAAGGGGAATAGAACAGATTTAATTAAGGCAGAGGACGGAACCAGTGTTTTGGTTAATTCACCCACGTCGATCTCCCCCTTCCTGGGTTCTCCCGAGAAGAGGCAAAAAGATATGAAAATTTTCCTGAAAACTTCAAGATCACACGGGGGTGTTTTGATCTAGAGAGTGACATTGCGGGAGGCTGAAAGCTGGTCTGAGCCATGCATGTGCACGAGCCTCTGAGTGAGAATTCTAATGAGATGGATCTTCCGAGTGGGGGGGGGGGGGTATTAAGGGGGAACCCCTCCACTTGGTATGTAGAGTGAACTAGATGGAAAAGGGTGCTACATTTGAAGCTTGATTTGAACTAAATTTATCTCCCGGAATTCCTGTTTCTCTTTAGTAATTAATAATGATTTTTTTATTGCTTGTTGACATATTTATATGTTTTTAGACCTCATCTGAGTAGCTCCTAGTTATGAAGACACTGGTGGATTATTTCCACAATTTTATCCTCTCTGTCACATCAAAAGTAATGTCAAAACTTTCTAATCCAATAGCATTTAGCTGTGCGCTTGCCTACAGGCGAAAGTATCGGCCGACACCGTACATAGGCCCCACATCGATAACCGAGCCAACACCATAAAACCCAGAGACGATATAGGTTACCATATCCCAGTAGATTACTATGGGGTAAACTAAATATGTTGCACTTTACCTCCCTGGTTGGCGTATAGCATTCCTGTAGAGTGCCATTCTTCCATCCTTTTGACAATTTTAATAGAAGACATCTTCCGTGGTCTACTAATAGGTTTTTTTTGGTTACTCGCTCTTTAGCAAGTTCAGGTCACAAAAAGTGCCTGCCAGTCAGTGTTAGTTGATCATAGCTCTATGGCAAACAGTCCAACAAAACGTACTGCACTGGTCACGCCACCTTTGCGTAGGCCTACATATTCAACCCTTGCAGTGCCCCATTTTCTGCAATTTTTTCTAGACACTTATTTTTCTATACATTAATGTTTCATGCTGAAGTGACACACAAAAGTTTGGGAAATATGTTGCGTGAAAAGTTGGATCCACGGAAATGTCTCACAACTTCTTATCTTAAGAACATTTTTGAGAAGTGAAAGACGATCCTTATTTTTTCCACATTTTTCGAATTGTCCCATATTTCTCAAACTTTTTCCAGGCTGGCAGGGGGCTATGCCCTCTTTTCCACCCCCTCCCCTCGAGTAGGTACGCCACTGAAGATTAGTTGTTGAGCAGCACGGTTGGAGAAATCAATTTTCGTTGAACGTTGAAGGAACAAACCATACCAACAGATTATACGGCCACCAGTTTTGTCAGTCAGAAAATGCGAAAACAAGACCGATATGATTTTCTTTATGTCTTTTTATGTATTTTTTTTTTATAATATTTGTTACGCTAGCTTCTATTCCTTATTAGTGGTTGACAACTGCCTATAGCAGCCTTGCGGTGGTTTTCCTGGAGTATAGGTAAGGTGAGGTGAGGATTTTGCTGTCGGGAGGGCCGGGTGGGGTGGGAAGGAGGATCAGCCTTTAAACAGTATCCCCAAAGTGATAACGCGACGCCTTCGCAGGCAGCGAACTTGCTGAGTAAAGGAAAAGTTTTTATCAACTATGTCTACGTACCCGAAAGGACCTCCTACTCCCTTCTATACATTGAACTGTGTGAAGTAGTAGGATGAGACCTCCAGAGGTCCCTACTTTCACCACCGGTTTATACTGAGTAAATTATAATGCCTAAAACGAGCATCTTACTACGCTACAAAAGTTATTTGACATTTGAGATAAATACTAAATTTGAACTGAGTGTCAAAAGCACATGTGGAACTATACATTTGAATTTCAAACCAAAAGGGGCAGGAGGGACCGGGGTGATATGACCCGTCAGTGCATTGGGCTTACGTACACACAACCGTCGATATAGGAAGAAAATTGTTCCCGTATATATTGCTACTAATTACACTGTGCACCTTCACATCGTGCGGCTACCAAAATTCGTGCGCGCCTTGATACTTTGATAGTGACGATATTCCGTATTCTCAGATTCCACGTGAATCACAATATGCTTTAGCCTGTGAGTTTTCCTCCGAAGTGACGAAATCTCCGAATTAAAATTAGGTTAAATATGTCTCTGAAGCAGTCCATATGCACCCATCATTCCTAACCTTCACGAAGAACGTTAATTTGCCCAACGTACGAACTTATATATGCTTTGATGTCAAACTAAATTAGTTACTCGATGACAAACCAGCTAAGAAACTGGAGTACTGGCTTAGTTAGTGTAGGATATTATTGACTGATTTTCTCCATTTTCGATTATCCTCCTGTCACCTGCAGGTTGTAAAATCACAATTAAATTTGCGTATATTATGTCTCGTGCCCCGACGTATGACTTAACTCACTAAAGGTTGCATTTATAGTGTTTTACTCGTTTTTATCGGCGAAAGTACGACCCACCCTCCATCCTATCTGTAAAACTTACCCTATGTGACATGTAAACAGATTAACACAGCAACATTATGTTAGTGTACTGAGGGCAACACGATTCCTACCTGTCAGATGTAACGTTAGTCACTGGTCCCATCAGACTTCCATCAGAGATCGGTAATATTTTCACTGAAGTCCATTCAAACGAGGTGTCCAAATATCCCAACGTAACCAGTTAGTAATTCCATGTATTCCAGTGTATTTAAAGTAAATCCTCTACTGATATGTTTGCAATGAATACTAACTTTGGCCTATGTTAAGTTACCTGTGTTACCCGATAAGTTTTACGTGATCATTTGGCACGCACAATTCATGCGCGCATTACCTACTCTGCCCGGCCCTGGAATTCCACAGGAACCATTTAGACGCACTTGCTGAGAGCGTAGGCGTCTCCGGCCGATCCCCCATACATAACACATGGACTGCGTGCAAACGATGTAGAAACAGTACGGGTGCGAACAGTTTCCCAGGGGTGCATTTACCCAGGCACGTCTTCCAAGACCTGGAAGGGTACATTTCGGGTAAATACGCGCGATCGATGGCAAATGGCCAAAATTCCGATGTCGTGCGCGTGTACTTGTCATGTTAAATTGCTGTATGTACCTTCTTGTGCCAATCCAAGGAAGGGAATCATGACAAAAACCTCAATATGTTGTCGATAGATTTACAGCGATCTACGAAAAAAAAGGGCGGGGGATATAATGGTAATTGAGTTGCTAAAAGGTCTCCAGGTAACTTTTTTATCGGACAATTCTATAAATATTGTTCAACTTATCTCCTGGGGTTTCCCTTCATAAGTAGAAGGAACAATATAGAAAAACCATGCACAGGTTTAACGACTACAGTACTTGTGTAATAAATGCATGGGCGTTCTTTCGGACATGTCACAAGTGTGTATCGCAAATCAAAGGTTTCCTATATGCTATTGTAATATAGTCATGTTTTAGTGTTGAATGGTCAATTTTTCGCTGTAATCAAGCTGCAAATTGAGTTCCCAAAATTTCTGCTTTGTACCGGCATGCCACAGGCTATAAGATGTTATCATGTGGACACAATAATACTGTTTGTGTGTGGAGCATCAGAAAGCGTAGCAATACAGACTTGAAAATTTGTGGAATCGTAGATGCATCTGGAGGAGGGGAGGGGGGATGGTGGGGGGTGGGTTTTGGGCGGGAAGACTGTGTGAGCCTTAATTTTGTTTTTACATAATAAAAATTGGATTGTTAGCCTTCCCCGTGGATACATCACCGGTGAGACATGTCGCAAAATGCATGTCATGTACAATAAGGGGTCCACAGATATCACCCGACTTGTTCATTAAAAATGACTACATACAGTTGGGAAGCTAATCATTACACGTACGTGCATGTGTTTGCAGTCTGAAGGAAAGTTTCCGAAAAATAGAAATGTAGGCCTAAGGTAAATCTTAATCATTTCTTTTCCAAAGATTCGGCAAATTTCGGGGGGGGGGGGGGGGGGGGGGAGCGTTCGCCTGCGGGACATTTCATATTGACTTAAAATTTCAACAAAATAACGGTGAGTTATGTTAATTGTAGCGGTCGACTGTTCTGGGGATTTTTACATTGCGACATGCGCAGAAAAAAAAAGCTCTGTGTTGACTCTGTATTGATTTATTTGTTGTCCGTTACTGAGCTATCTTACCATTAATAATTATTGTTTGACTTTTTTGTTTTGTTTTTGTCATAAAAAGCCAGTTGTAGTTGTTAAAAGTCGCTCCAAGACAACTGACCACTTTTGTTGTTTGTGTATATCCGATGATCTGTTGCAACGTTTTAAGGGGACAAATATACTTAAAATGTTCAAAACAATATACATTTTGCAGGCACTGAAAGAATCTTTACACCCAAGATTGTTCTAATTTGTCCCAAAAGTTCATTTTTGTCAGTTCACTGCAAGTATATAGGGTTAACGTCAGCAAGGATACAACACACGCGGTTGCCTGGTTACCAAATATAATACTTGATGAGGTTTAGCAACTTATTACGAATCCAATCCCACCAAATCGTTTTCAGACCCTGTGTTTGGTCAGTGTGCTTATTTATTTCTTTTGTAGGTCCTGTCCCTGGATCCTTCCAAATCGTTTTCATACCCTATATGGTCAGTGTAATTGTTTATTTCGATGCTGGGTCCTGTCCCTGGATCCCTCCAAATCGTTTTCACAACCTATGTGGTCAGTGTGCTTACATATTTCTATGGTGGACCCTGTCCCTGGATCCTTCCAAATCATTTTTACACCCCCTGTGATCAGTGTGCTTATTTATTTCTATGGTGTGTCCTGTCGCTGGATCCCTCCAAATCGTTTTCACACCTATATGTTGTCACTGCTCTTATTTATTTCTATGGTGGGTCCTGTCCCTGGATCCCTCCAAATGGTTTTTACACCCCCTGTGGTCAGTGTGTTTATTTATTTCTATGGTGTGTCCTGTCCCTGGGTTCCTCCAAATCATTTTCACACCCCCTGTGGTCAGTGTGCTTATTTATTTCTATGGTGTGTCCTGTGCCCGGATCCCCCCGAATCGTTTTCACACCCTATAGTGGTCAGTGGTCTTGTTTATTTTTCAGGTGGGTCCTGTCCCGGAGCACCAAGAACTGGATGAGTTCCAACTCAGACTCATCGATGGATCCCGCCCTAACTCAGCTCCAAGTCAGATCACGATGGAGCTCTACGTCCCCAATTTGGAGGACTCTGACCCAAAGGAGGACACCTCCAAAGACCAGCCAGCTGTCGATCCAAATAAACCCCAGCGGAAAGGTATGTCACTCCCTACGATATAATAATACTAATAATAATAATAATAGCAATCAAATTAATAATATCTGAACATAATTATATAATAGTAATTAACAGAAAACAGCGACAGTTGTAGCGCAATTTCTTTTGAAAGATATACCCTTTAAGTTCGAGTCAAGTTGTTGAGTACATCATTCACCCCCTTTGGTAACAATTTCGACATAATGTTTGCATGTTTTTCATCACATTTCCTACCTCATGTAATATTTTTTTCTATTCTTTTTCGTTGGTTAGCTGTACATACAAACTTCACAGAGATAGCATGATTTTTATAACTCAATGTATATCGTAAAACATGTCTATACACTTTGGGAGAAATCATCATGCAGGTTTAATTTATTGAACACTTAATGTATTGGACACTCTACATCCGGTAACACTGTTACACTCATTCTATTTCACGACAGCGTTCTTTCTGCCACCAATGGCCCCCAAACGTGGCTTCAATAAAAAGACGGGCAGACCGACTGTCAACATGCTCGATCATTTCATCGAAAAGGGCATCTTGCCCAAACGACCTGGCCCACCCAAGCCCAGTGACGTCGACGTCGAATTCTTTAAAGGCATCGCCTTTAACGTGAAACTCGATAAGGGCCAAAAACCAACACCACCACCAGCCCATCTCGCGGAGAAGATGGCGAAACAACCGAAGAACCTCAAGAGCCGTAAAGAGATCGAGGAGAAGTTGGAGAAGGCTACCGAGAGACGTGAGGTAAAACTAAAATAAATAAATTGTATACGGCCCATGTATTTTTTCTCCGCTCACTGAAAGTGAAACTGCATTTTTTTCTGCTTATCATTATTTTATCTTTTATTAATTTTGAGTGCGTTTTGTGGGTGTCGTTAGCACTACATTGGGTGAGACCAGAGTTAGTATATATAGCCTATTATTAAGAAATAACAAGCTGAAACCAACTTTTCAGATTTTTTTTTCTTCCCATCAACTGCAAAAGCAGGCACTTCGGTAACAATATTTACTTAACAATGGAATAAGTATGAGTTTTATCCAAAGTTTTGCAGGAAGTAAAATAAGTACTGCAAAATGTGAGAACATTGAAGATGAAAAGTTTATAAATCTTCAAGTCTTCTTGTCACATTTCAGCAACAAGCCAACCAAAAGCAACAGCGATTGCGCCTGAAGAGTGCCAGAGTGGATAAAATCAGGAAAGCAATCCAGGATGCCAGCGAAGCCTCCAAAGAAGAGGCAGGCAAAGAGCTCTCCGAAAAAATGGCGAGAGCTGAAGAGAGACGCCAGGTGAGAATATTAACTATAAAAAATTCACTTTTATTTTGTTTACTTTTTTTAGGAATTTACATTTTGATAGCAAATAGTAAACTTCTAGTGCATTATTAGATGTTAGTAAAACGTAAAACCCTAATAGAGCGTCACTGGCTTCGGTTTCAAATTTTGCAGCTTTGCAGGTTAGAAGTGTCCGGCCACACACAAGAGGACTGAAACATGACAATACTTTCTTAAGCCCAGGCATACATGTAATGATATTTAAAGGGAAATGCTGTGTTAAGGAAAAACAGAATTCTTAAAAATCATTTATTCATTGTTATACCATGTTGGTGCATTTTAAAACGCATTATTTCCCTCCAAGTAATTACCTTTTGTTTACTTACGTTTTTTTTTTTTCACTCGGTCTGTGGCCTGTTTAGGAACACACCAAGCAGAGGACCTCTCTCATGCGACTCAAGAGCGCTAAAGTCCGAAAAGTCCAAGACGAGAACGTCGTGAAGGACTTGCGGAAGAACAGGGAGATGAAATCCAAAATGGCGGAGAGCCAGGAGAAGTGCAGAGAGAAGCGGGAGCAGCTGCAGATGGCGAAGCTCCTTCGTGTCAAGAAAGTGACCAAGGCCAAGGTCACCGAAAGGGACTGGGAGAGATGCCTGGACTCGATCATCAAGAGGAGGGAGGAGGAGAAGATGAAGGCGTTAGCTAATAAGCCTGAGACCGAGAAGCAGGAGGAGGAGGAGGAGGAAGATGAGGCTCGATACAAAATCTTTAATGAGGTTGAAACCTACCACGCCTCCTCCGAGGAATCTCTCGACAGCTTTTATGCATAGTTTCATTTCACCAGTGCCCGGGTTTCTTTTTATTACTTCAATCTCCCCCTACCCCCACCCCCAAACTTTTCCAGAATATTTTCAAGGTTGGCTTTTTTGTACAGAGAGGTAAAGTGTGTGTGTGAATAATGATATGGGCCCCCGGGGCCCGGGGCGGGGCCCGGCGGTGTCCGGGCGGCCTCACCCTCACAAATCACACTAACACACACAAAACAAACACATACATACATACACACAAACATATGTGCACAAAAGAACACGCAAATACACCACACACAGTATACACATTTTAACTACAAACCAACCAAGCACACACACACCCATTATTATACTACCACTGCATACCCATTGCACATGTACATTACATTCTCGCAGATGCCCACAAAGTTTCACATCCCCACACATACTTACATAATTCACATATACCACATCAAATAAGAACAGTCCTTAGTATACTCTCACATACCTGCAAAACATTCTTCCTTCATTGCCATAGACATGCACCCATACTTCACTCTCACGTATATGTGCAACCTCTCACTATTTCATTCTCATACATACTTTCACATCTACACTCATACTTCCATAATTCACATACACTGTACATCACATAAGAACAGTCCTAAGCACACTTTCATATGGTCGTAAAAATGCTTCCATGCATCATTGCCATGAACACGCACAAAAATGTCCTTCTCACTTACATGCACCCTCTCCTATTTCATTGTCATACGTGTACATCCACACTACATTATTACATACACAAACACACGCACACAATGTCACTGCATTCTAACAAACAGACATTTGGACAATCGGCACTTAGACACAAGTTCCTGACAATGCTACCTCATAAAGACAAACAGAGGCACTCTGTAAAACACAAGCGTGAAATTCACTCGAAAAAAGAGTAGTGTTGCTCGGGGTCCACTCTAGTAAAGAGTGAATTTTACCGGGAATGGGGTGTAAAGTCACTTCAAACTTAGCGATATTTCATACACATGGAATGAAATATTGCTCCATTTGGAGTTAATGTTCACTCCAGTCCGGAAACAATTCACTCTTACTAAGAGTTGGCCTTCTTGCACACTCTTTTTCGGGTGAATTTCTCTCTGTTGATTTTCAGGGAGCATTGATAGTCACACAAAGACAAACCAGAACAATAACAAAAACCAAAACAGACAGACAGACAATTTTAAAGACAAATGGAAAGGTGGAATGACAAAAAGTTTTTATGTACTACTCAGTCATTATCATGTCGTGTCTTTAGACGGTAATGTTTGCTAAATTAACAACGATAGCACATTCTGTTTACTGATTTACCAACGATTTTCAGAAGTTGAGAAAGTAAAGAAACCAAGGAAAAAAAAAAACTATAAAAGCCACGTAGGGTTGTCAAATGAGAGCCCGTGATTACCATCATTCCAAAACGTAGTTTTAGAACTGCAAGTTACTTACAAAAATGTTATTTTCCATTGAGGTTCATACAACATATTCATCTAACTTACAGCCCCTCTCATTATTACCAATTTTCAGAAAAGTGAGAAAAATCATGTCAAAGAGGTAACTATTCAAAAATGAAACCCTGAATGACAAAATTCATCATGATGAGCAGGAACCATCGCCTCGCCTTAAGTAAAAGTAAGAGAATCATGAAAATGACCATTTCACTGCCGTCTCTCCCATGGCGAACCACAAAGATGGATCCAGCAAAGATTTTAGAGAGAAAGGTTAGACAAAACAGGTTGAACATTGATAGAATAGAAAACACGTGAACTAAGTTTAAGTTAAGCTGTTTTTTCTGTCTAATAGTGATTTTCCTCGATCAAAATTACAACCCTACAATCCAATTTAAAAAGCGAAATGGTTCATGTGGTGGTAGACTATGGAACAGAGAGTTATGTAAAATTTTCAAGTTCTCTAAATCATGCTTTGGCTTTTGTGCAAGGAACATCTTCCCTTCAAAGATCTCCACTCCGTTGCTCCCCTAATACCCCCCTCCAACACCCCCCCCCCCCAACTTGTCACTAACGTTGAGTCGTTTTCTTCACTGCTCGAATGCGTATCACTTACGATGCAACGTCGTGTGTGAATATGAGGTAACTACCGCTTTGCCAAGATTTCATATTTTTACAATCTTCCCCCGAGCCCTACTATATATATATATTCCTTACTATCCTTTTTTATTTTTTTTTTGTAGGAAGTGGGGGCGGGGACTCTTTATCCTCTTTTTTATTTACTCCTAAAATTGCTAAAACTTTTTTTCTTTTTTTTTCTCTGTCGAATGGATGGTGGCAGTATATCTCATAGCGCCATTCTCACGTGCACTGCACACTTGTCTGTTTGTGATAGCGGGGGAACCGTTGAAGAAAGCAACTCGTAAAACGTTCTGAGCAAGGTGGTCCTAACATTCCGTGCCACCGTACTGTGGTGTCCTTGACATTTAGGAAGTTTTGGAAATCACCACGGTAACCGAAATAACGCGCACACTTTCGGTTTAATCTCGAGTCTTAAGACTTGTATCTCCCATTTCGCAAAGACTGGATTGTAGGGTTGTAATTTTTATCGAGGAAAGTCATTATTAGACAGGAAATACAGCTAAACATAAACTTAGTTAAGGTGTTTTTCTAGTCTATCAATGTTCACCCTGTTTTGTCCAATTTTCTCTCTAAAATCTTTGCTGGATTCATCTTTGTGGTTCGCCATGGGAGAGACGGCAGTGTAATAGTCATTTTCATGATTCTCTTGCTTTTACTTAGGACGAGGCGATGGCTCCTGCCCATCATGATGAATTTTGACATTCGGGGTTTCATTTTTGAATAATTGCCTCTTTGACATGATTTTTCTCATATTTCTGAAAATTGGTAATAATGAGAGGGGCTGCAAGTTAAATGAATATTTTGCATGAACCTCAATGGAAAATAACATTCTTGTAAGTGACTTGCAGTTCTAAAACTATGTTTTAGAATGATGGTAATCCCGGGCTCTCAGTTGGCAACCCTACATGGCTTTCATAGTCTTTTCCTTGGTCTCTTTACTTTCTGGGTGAGGATGCAGGTGGTTTAATGAATATTCATAAGGAAGGACCTAACGACACACAATCCATAACCTGATATCATGCATTTTGACAAGTCTTAAGACTTGTATCGCCTAACCTTTCCTGATGTCTCTCACCATAATCCAACCTTGTCAGGTATGTCAGGTATGATATACACTGCTCGAGACACAACTGTGAAACCTAACAAAACTATGGATTTGGTGCTTACGATAAGTGCATGTGCTTTATACATTACCTTTACCTCATCATTATGTTTACCTAAGAGGCTGATAACATGATGTAACATGACAAGGCATCTCATTCCATTACATTACGTAAGCGACTACTATTAAACGTTACGTCACATTAGCCTCTATTGACAGCATCAGAAGAACTCTATACACACTACACACATGTTTGTTAGGAACATACTTTGTCACATATCACAATGCAAGGTCACACACAAATCTAACACTTCGCATGAAGCATTAACACAACACACGGTGCTGAATTTCATAACATGCTGGATATTCAAAAGTGAGGAGGCATGTAAGACTTACCCTGGTCTTGAAAAGATATGTTCCCCTTTCGTATTGAGCATTCGCACACTAGGTCAAAATCAACAGCAAACAAAAAACTAACACATAGACATACATTAACACAACACATGGTGCTCAAATTCATAACGTATGCTACTGAATATTCATATATGAGTAGGCATGTAAGACTTACCCCAGTCTTGAAAAGACATGGTTTGCTTTCGTATGAATATTCGCTCACAAAACAAATCAAAAAAAGAAAAACACACAGATACATTTGTAAACACAATACATTGTACCCATTTCTAATGGCATTGTTGTATATTCATATCAAAGCAAACATGTAAGACTAATGAGTCTTGAAAAGACATGTTTTGTTAATGTAATGTTTATTCGCAAGTAAAACAAGTACAATAACAACAAGCTAAATCAAGCACACATGCATGATGACACCACACGCAGTGCTCAATTTCATTATATCGGTACCGTATGGAAAGTTCAAACAGGCATGTAAGACTGATAAGTCTTGCAAAGGCATGTTTGTTTATGTAATGACTATTCCCACGTACAAACGATATTAATAAAGAGCAAAATAAAACAGAGACACACAAACACAACACATAATACCCAATATACCTATAGACAAATCGTATATTCATACCAAAGCGGGCATGTAAGGCTTACCAGTCTTGAAAAGACATGTTTCGCTTTGGTACTGAGTATTCGCAAATAAAAAGCAAAAATCAACAACAACAACAACAACAAACGAACAAAATGACACGCACACCTTTACAAAACACGTGGTGCTCAGTTTCACGACTTACTGAATATTCATGTAGACACAAAAAGCTGCAAAGTGTGGTAAAAAAATCATTTTGGAGTTGAGTATCCATGAACATGTCCACAAATGGTGACTTCCAAGAACACCACACACACACACACACAACACACATACACGTACGCACATACACGGAGGGTGAGGCCGCTTGTCTTGTTTTGTGTCAATGTGCATTTATCACCAACGAAAACAACAACTGAGGTTTCCAGTCGATACGGCTGAGGACGTAATCCTTAGGCGCTGACTGTAAGACTGCCCTACCCCTGAAATAGCATAAAAAGAGGAAAATGGCCAACATAGCTTACAAATCACAAAACTGCCTCTGTTGCTGTGGCAAACATGATTCGTGAATGGATAGAGAGATTGAATTAATGTCTCAGACATATTATTTGCATGTAAGCACCGAAAATGGTCTTGAAAAGACATGCAAAATATACGATACCAAACTCAGAGATGAAAATGGTTTTGCGAACACAAACACAGGGGATGGTCATGCTTCACAATGTAAGGGACGTGAGTGGTAAATTGGTTGATGATTGCTTTCGGTCGTTTGTTCAATTGTGTCATGCAACAAAAAGAAAAAAAAAAATAAGAAGAAAATTAAAAAGACAAAAAAACTAATGAAAAAAACATTTAAAAAAAAATGCTTGCCAAGGTCACACCGTATGATCACCGCCTATGTAGCGTTTACATGTAAGTACCAATAAAGGTCTTGAAAAGACATGTAAACGTACCACATAAGCAGACATAAGAAACACCTTAATACGGTGGTTACCAACGTTATAGGCAAAATGGCTATACCACTTGACGAACCTAAAAAAACGGTTGTGCACAAATCTCAACAACTATGTTGATCAAGTGGTAAATAACAGTCACCTTCAAGCAAACAAAAAAAAAAACGTGAGAAAATTAACAAAAAGACAAAAAAAATCTACAGAAAATTTGTAAAAAAAAAATGAATGCCTGAAGTTGACCGCTTATATGCCACAGACATAAAATGCGCATGTTCAGTTTTGTCCTAATGGTCTTATACACCAAAAAAAAACTGAAATATGTTGCACAAGTAAATGGCGCGGTCTTCAAACACTCTGAAGCAGGCAGGTGACGTCATCGTTGACACTTGCATAATAGTTGAGTGCTCGGTGAACGGACAATCGCATCAGCCTGTTTATTGTAGTGCAGTTACAGCCTCCAAATGTATGATTGTCCTAGATGTAACATTTCCATGTAATTGCCAACAGAGGTATTGAAAAGACATGTGAAGTGTTTTACACAAAGGGAGTACAAGGTTCTGTACCTATTGTACGGTGTGATGACGTCATCCCTCATGACAATAACCAGTTGATTTTCATGGTCCGTACTAACTTATGTTGTCCCTTTGAATAACAGAAAGTAATGTTCAAAGTTCGAAGGTATTTGCGTGACAGGTGTGTAGGGTTTCCATGTAAGTACCAAGAACGGTCTTGCAAAGACATGTGAAATTACTACAAGGGCTGAATACCAACGTTTCAGACACTGTGACGTAATCACTGACGGCACATGATTAGTCTCTAGGACCAACAGCTACATCCTGGTATAAATAATGTGAGTCATTGAAACAAAATAGACAAAAAAAAAACAAACGAAAGACAAAAAATTACAAAAAAGCCAACCTTCCTATTCCATTGCATCCCAACCTCCCCACCCCCGCCCCCCCCCCAAAAAAAATAAAACAAAAAAATTAAAAAAAAAACAAAAATCACAAAAAGTATACTTTTAAGATTGTTGTAGTAATTAAGATTCCCGGCACTGGTGTTATGACTTTGCATAATTGCTTTAGATTCCTCTTTTTCTTTTATCTTTTATCCCTCCAAAATTTCTCAACCTCTCTCTTTCAAAGATCTTTCGAAACTCTCTCTCTCTCTCTCTCTTTCTGAAGCTGACATCTTATGGTCTCACTTACCCGCTGATCGCTGACATTCGATCCTTCCTCCCGACTCAACCGAAATTATCGAAATCATCCGATCATTGTAAAATAATCGACAAAAAAAAAAACCAAGAAATGACTGAAGTAAATTCTAATATACATCGAGTGAACTGAGAGCGCATAACTATATAATATCTTGTAATAATCATATTTTTAATTGAGTGTTGTTTGATTATGAGAAATATCAATGCTTCTTCCTCCCGTGGTAATTAACGACGAAGGTTGTGGTCTGGCCCTTAGCGATATCAAATTTCTAGGGGGGGGCAAAATACTAACATAACGTTCATTTTCTTCACCACCAAAATTTTAGGGAGATGGATATTTTTAGAGTTTCGACCGTCGTCTCGCCCCCCCCCCCACCTCCCGTATATACTGACCTGGTTGTACCGAGGGGTTAGCTAGTTCTGTTTCGCCATATCGGCACTGAAATACTTATCGATTAGAGAAAATCAGGTACGAATGGAATCTACAAATCACTTGACCAACGCTCTCCCGCATCATGTGTTTGTCTTTGATGATTGATAGTGCGGACGCCGATGGATCCCCTTCTTGTTGGACGGGTCTAAAGGAACTGGCTTCCCCCCCCCCCCCCTCCACCCCGCCAATGACTACTCCTGCTCATGGTCTCGCACTATATTTCTTTCCTCATTTTAATTTGTTCCTCTTTGCTTTCCTCATTTTAAAGTTTTGGTTACATGTGGTAACAGTGACGACACGGGTCTGTTGCGCCACCCCCCCCCCCCCTTCCTCCTTCTTTGGATAGGACACTGGCAGTAAGAAAAAAGTTAAGCCTCTCTCCCATGCAGTCTAGCCTGGCGCCTTAGAAAAAAATCTCTATAGTGCTCTTTGAAGCTGTAGGCATTACCAATAAGTTTGTGCTAATGTGTCCTCGTCGGACCAAAAGACACATTGGATAAGTCCCAATATTTCCTGACCATATACTGTCGGCAAATTTTCTCAAAAGACGAAATACCAATATCAATAACAAACTATTGCATGTACACAATTTGCTCGCATTGAAAACCATATCTTTTAATGATATGGATTTAAGACACCACGTCCGCAAATTTGTTTCTAACATTTACACTTTTTAACCCTTCGATGCATCTTATTTCTACCTTTATGATGCAAACTTCATATGATAACTATTAATTTTAAAATGATCAGTCTTCCATACAGTCTATTAATGATCTGTTCCTCGCAGTCTTGTCGGATTTTTTTTTTTTAATTCGAGAAACCCTTAGACGTGAAAGTTCAGATACCAGCTAACTAGTTCACAAGCCTGCTTTGCATATTGACCTATGATCTATAACAATATCATTTTAAAGGAAAAGAGGCTAACGTGGTTTCACGTAAGTAGGATTCACATACATTGCGGCTTTATGATGGTTAAGTGCAAATACCAAAGAGTATCCTTTGAGCTGTTGTACCAAAAACATGCAAAATGCTTATTTCTTACATATTTTTTTTTTTTACAAATTCAGCATTCAGGATCTTTTAGCTCTCAATTCCGAATTTGTTGTTTCGTCAAATTGAGGTAAATATCTTCCGCAACTTACTGTTTGTTCCTCTTTCAGGATGCATACCACAGACGGCAATATCAGTTCGTGCATGGGCAGAATAGTAATAAGATATCAACAGTCCACTATTCCATGGCTTATGACCCTGGATTGTATATCGTGAGTCAACGTCGGAACTCCCTTTCAGATCATCACTTAATTGAAACAATTGGTTCATTGGGAGTGGTGCCAACAACTAGCAATATCTGAATAGAAACCGGTCTTCTTAGAGCGGATTTATCAAATTTGCTAAAACAAAAAGGCTCAAATGTTGGCTGTCAAGTTTGTGTCTCCCCAAGGTTTGGAAAGCTCGTGTTTATGACTAACTCCAAAAGCTTATCTAAAGTCTGGCCTTACAATCACCTGTAAGCTGTTATCATTTAGGGACAATAAAGTGAGGTCAAACATTCTTTGATGATACCAGATTTTAAGGTAGGATGTTCAGTGATTAAGTTACAAAAATTCCTGTACATTTCTTGCCCAAATCACTCACCCATTATTCCCCAGACTGAAATCGAGAAGATACATTAAAATTTACCACAAGTTCATTAACATTCTCCCCTAAAACCTCCAGTTATTGACAGAGTTATATTTTTATCTTTTTTTTCTAAGCTAGGAAATCAAGTATCAACTTCGAGTATACGTGCATTGTATGTATAGGACTCTCCGGTAAGTGGAAGATGACTAAGAGCCGTTGCATTCAAATGGTCATGTCAAGTGCATATCTGAAAATTTTGAACTTATAAGAAAACAGTAGTAATTATTGCAAAGTTCATACACCCTAAAACAGGTGGGGAAACTTTTCAAAGGGTTGGTCACCTATGCCTCCTGCTAAACTGTTTGTGAACTATCCAGATTGATCAAACAATTACCCTAGTTGACTTTGAAAACTTGATTCCGATTTTGTTTTTTACTCACTAGAGTGTGGCATATGTACCTAACCTTGTTTAGATTGTATATGTTTTCCGCAATTCCCTCCACCCTTCACTTTTTTTTCTTATCCTTCATGACGTAAATTCAGTATCCCTCTCTACGTATCTTTGAGTGAAATAAAAGCGTGTGTTATTAACTGTTGAGTACAGAATGAAATGTTTTCATTTCTGTTAAATGTTAATCTCTTTGTTAGACAAGCGCACGGTGCTGGAAGTTTGTGTGTACACAAAACGCTAAAAGTGCTCTAATGCTTTTATTTGCTATCCAACGTCAATTCCATCATCTGTTAGAATGTCTTCATGTACATTACAATAGTTTGTCTCTTTGGGTGTGATTAGGGGGATGGGAGGGGTTCATATTCCACCTCCCTGGTGTGACTGTTGTTACCGTCTATCGTATTTTCAGCTGAATACATTATCCTGTCAGATGATGACGTCAGTTAATGAAGCGTCCCTGTGATTGGCCAACGCCGTATCCTCTTTTGTAAACGATTCATTGATTGGTGACTGACATTCTGTAACCGTATGCTTTCAAGTATGTTTATTGCCCTCAAAGTGTTAAAAAGAGCAGACATTTACACTTTTATACGAGCCAATTGCAAGCTGTGAGAGTCCAAGTGTGATCACAGGCTGATCCAGTGGGAGGGGCCAAACTGACGGTACAGTGATATGAAAGAGAGGTATAAGGGGTGAAATTCCAGGAGGGAAGGGGTACCCCTCCCTTTTTACAAAAAATCTATAATTAAATGTCCTTGGAGAGTGGCGTCGTGATTGCAAATTTACATGCTAGAAAGCCTAGAATGGTGGGAAGACTTTACCTGAGCGGACTACCATCATTAGTTGGCGCAGAGCATACCGTAAATGTTTGATAAAAAAATATCTTCTAGATCGGATCGCCTTCCCTGGCTTTGCAAGGCTCCTTCCTACTCCTGCGACGAACGTCCAACTTCGGCCTGACCGCTGTTTCCCTCAAATTCGATTAAGTGCAACAAAAGCATACAATTTGGAAGATAATTTTCGTCTTCAAGTCAGTATAGTTTATTCCGTAAGTACGTAGTGAATTCTCTGGCAAAAATGGAACCATCCTTTTTTAAATGCACCGATACCCCTTCGATCCAGTGTAATACTAGATCGAAAATTATAGACTAAAGAAAACAAAGTAGACTCAGATAGAGATGTTTAACAGATATTTTCTTAAGCTATAGCAATTGCTACAAACAAATACAAAATATTTGAAACTGAAACAACAGAACGTGAATATGCCTTGAAAGGTTAAGTAGGCCTACAGCTGTACTTTGTTAATCTTACAGTGTGACGTTGACAGTCCTTGATAATTTAAAATCGTCGTTTTGATGTAAACACACAAATGACTGACCTGGTATTTGATATCTACCACAGTACAAAAATCTTTGTTGGTAAATTAAACAAATTTGTCTTATAGCTGGGAATCCGTAAGTCCTTAAATCTTGCCTCTGATTTTTACTATAACAACTTGAATCAACCCAGTGCGTCGAAAACACGGTGCTGCAAGTTCTTGTCAAATAAATTCGTAATAGTCTTTTTGGCATGACTTTCAACGTATTCACACTGTTTTGACATTAACAAAGCAACCCCTCTTTCAATTAGAAGCGTATGAAACTGTCAGTGTAACTTGAATTATCCGTTGTCAATCGGTTTCTCCTAGCTGTGATATTAAACTTCTTGAAATTTGAAGTAAACCTTAGTAACTCTGATATATATTAAAGTATCACTAATCTTTTAAAAACAGAAAACCATTAAACTTGGGTTGCTGTACATTAAAACAGAGTACTTGAATCTTAGCTCTCATCTCCCTCATTTGGGGTGTGGCTAATCTGAGCCTATACTATATCTAAAGACCATAACGAACTTTTTTAACTTTGACACTTTTTCGCTATGTTTGATTGATCAGCACATCGGCTGCATCCGTTCACTGTTTACTTGCGCATTGCTTCCTCTCTTTTCTCCATGAGAGATTCAGCAAGTAGAGAGAGCAACCTCTTCTTCATCACCAACCTCTTATTTACGAAAACAGGAGGCAGGTCGTTACTCTCTTCATTCCCATCATTATCCACATTTTCAGGTATTTCTTCATCGACATCGTCACTACTAATGAGATCCCAGATGGCTCCGAATATGTTGCCCTCTTCTTCTTCTTCCTCCACCTCCTCTTCTTCCTCTTCCTCTTCTTTGTTCTCTTGACTCTCTAACATGTCCAGGAGAGCTTGTAAATCCTCATCGAGTGTAGGCTCTTCCGTTGAAGCAGCCATTTCGACTGCAGCAGGTGTGGAGACCTTGGGAGTTGTAGAATTACTCTCTTGGTTTTCCTCTGCGATCAGTTCAAAGAAAGCCTCCAAAGCGGCATCCACGTCAAACTCTTCCGTAGAGGAAACGGGTGACGTCACAGTGGTCGTCTCTGCCGAATTCGTCGTCCGTAAATCGTCGTCGTCGTCGTCATCGTCGCTAAAGAGGTCGTCAAAGAGAAGACTCCACCAGTCGGTCGTCGTCGGCACTTGCGTGGTCGCCTCGTCTTCCGGGAAGAGTTCGTCTATCAGAAGTTGCCAAAAGTCGACAGTGGTAGGTACTGGTGGTCTAGGGGTGGTGACGGAATCAAACCCGGGCCAGTTCGGCCAGTCGGTCAAATCGGAATCATCCCCCATTTCGTTGGATAGTGCCGACAGAGCGTTGAGATAATCGAGGATCTCGTTGTTGGAGCTGCTCGGTTTGACGCAGTAGTTGAATACGTAATTGATCACCAGGTCACGTTTGTCCTGTAATAGTGGGAGACATGAGAAACGATGAATCGTAAATTGACAATTATTCGGTGCATTACTGCGCACCTTTGAGAACTTTGGGGCGGGACGCACAGGCTGCAAATCCGCCCACTATTATCCTTCTCTATAGATGCTATCTGTACTGCAGAAAAAAAAATCATGTTGCATCCGGGGAATTTGTAACGAATTAAGACAATAGAATTGTATGAATTAAGTAGTAGAATGCCAATATAAAATTGCTCATGTCGGGCATATGTAGTGAGTGCATGATCTGACAAATTGTTAGTGATCAGAAACTTTTATACTGATATTCTTACAAACTTTACCCCCTTCGCCCATTTTTGTTTATCCTCTAAGGGTGTTTGGGGCCCCATGATGCCTTCCCCTATGTCGCATTTGACCACCCCTGAATTAATAATAAAACAATCTCAACTTACACTGTGGAGTAAAAGTAAGTCCTGAATTAGCTTAAGTTGGCAGCTGGGAGGCAAAATTAAATGTTCATCACTTCTTAAAGGCTGCAATGCATCACCTGCAGACAGTTTCAATTCTCCCAACCACCTACCTCTAGTCCCTCCCTCAGCCTGTCTTACATTCCTCCACATGTGTAATCAAAACAATGGAACCCTGTGTACGCTGTGTAATACGAGCTGCTCTGCATCTTTCGAATTTGCTGGCAATCTAAGAGTACTGTGACTTAGAACCAATTGAGAATTTTCCTTTCAGGGAGGTAAAAATATAGCTTAGGTTGGTGCAATACAACCTTTAATAATCCGTTCAATCTCCCACAAACAAACAGGGTTTTGCGAGGTAAAAGTCGTATCAACTTTAACTCACCATGGCATTATTTCACAATATCAACTCTGTGTGTGACCATTACCCTTACTGATATATTGTTATGGCTTCCTGTAAGTTTTGTCATTATTTGACAAAGCTTGTACTCACCACTGCCTCGGATCCAGCTTGAAGGTAAGTCACTGCGTCGGAACACAACTGGTTATGAGACACAATTCCACCGTCTTGGCTGTCAATTTCTTCATCTAATTTCAAGGAAGGCCCCTCGGTGATCACAATTTGTTGCATGGTCGACTCTTTGAGGCTTTTCAACTGTTTCCGAACATTCACTAGCGACAACATCTCTCGCACGGCCTTGTCCTGGAAGGAGAAAAAAGACACAGCTTTATTGAGAAGATGGTAAAAGGGAACATTGAATATTAAATTCTTGTCTATTATATGTAAGCGTTATCTATGGTATCGTCACTGCATGTAACATAAAACCGTGCATTGGGCGTGGATGTTCCCGTCACTTTCTAGGTGGTAACATCTCCAATAAGTCCCTCCTCCAAAAATTAAAAAAAAATGAAATGTCAAACTGTGATGAATGGTTAAAATATAGAATATTGAAAACATAAATAATATAAGAGATACATATTGGCAAGGGACACATGTATTTCAATACAGAAATGCCCACAAAAAATCACCATTTACCACGGAGACACCCATCAAATTCTTTTTTTTTTTTTTAAGGGACCTCCCTCTACCCCTTGACGTAGGAAATTTGGAAGGGGAAAGTCCCCCCTCACACACCTTTGGAGACAGATCAATGCCCTTGCATCAAACAATAAGTGTTGGTACCCTTTCTATAGAACTTAAGTTTTTTTGTTTCTTCTATATACCACCGGTTTATCACAAAATCAATACTGCATATAACTTAAATTCATCGACGAACATGTTGCTATCCGACATTATAATTACAATCTCAATTTTGTGTATTTACTAATTATTTTTATTATGATTTTAACTATTTTTAAAACTAAAAATTAGAGGAAGATTTGAACGCAAGAACAGTCAACGTAAGAATGGCAAAATTATACAAGTAGTGGCCTAACCAGACATTTTTTATTCTTATCTGGGAGGTTTACAGGGGTAGCAAAGGGTTGAAGAGATGGTTGGCAAGCAGTAAACCCAGCGCCGCAATCGGTTGGCGGCTAGCATATGGAGAAAATGTTTAGATAAAAACGACTATCAGATTGCCAGAAATGGCACTCCCCAATCTCTGGGGTTTCATCTAAGTTTCATTTAAGTTTCATCTAACAATTTTGATGTTTTAGAACACAGTTTCGGAAATTTCCACCTCCACTGCGATATGGGGAAGGATAAGATAATTTCATAGGTTTAAAATTCATCAATGGATATCATCATGTAATCATCATTTATGCTGCATGCCAAAAGGGAGCCAGCTTTGGTTTTAGTGAATGTCATAGATTCCGCTCCTAAAGTAATCCCATGCCCTGCATCGTTGTCAATTGTATTGTTGATGTGAAGTTATGTGCCATCCTTTTGTATTGTTTCTATTTTGTATACAGCTGTTGATTTAGTTTTTGTTAGTGTAGACGTGCAATAGTGGAATACATTCAGCCGTCACTTGGCCAGTAACACTCTTCGGATAAGTTTGTACTGTCTTTGCATTCGTTTTATGTTCAAGTCCAGGAAAAGATGCGTTTTAGTTTAGACTTTCTTGGACAGTGTATGTTGGTCGTAAAGATTCACGTTCACCACTACATCACTGTGTTTCACGTCCGTCACGTAATTTGATGGTCAGTATGTGGCTGCATTGTACCTGTGACCATACTAAACCGTTTAAACTGTGCATGATCTAACTTATTTAATTCATCGTTTACATGTCAACGAAGCCCATGCATCTCCTCATAATTTCATGGTTCATTGTTTTTGGGGTTTTTTTTTCAATAATAAAATGTTTTGCTTTTACCGAATCAGAATCAAGAATTGCTATTTACATATCTATTTTTACTGCTAGTGGCAAATGTAAATCCTTTAAGGATATGCTAATGAGTTCAAAACCACCCAATCACAAAACCCAATAGAGAATACTACTGGAGTGGGATACTTTAAATGTAACCGCACGCGGTGCGATCTTTGTATTAATTTTTATAACGAGGTTCTTTTTTGTCTAGCTGTGCTACGAAAAAGGTTTTTGATATTAAGTTATCTATCTTACAATTAAATGCATGATCCATTTGGATCCTAAAATGTAATAATACAGTATATGTTGGATATACAGCCACAGAATTCAAGATCGGATTCAGAAATCGTAAGTCAGACGTTCTTAATAACCGAGGGAGATGTGAATTCGCGGTATATTATAATTCTGCTACATATCATATTCCTGGAAATAAAATTTGCTATTATTGAAGACGTTAACTCACCATCAAATATCGATTCCCTTATTAACAATTAAGGGAGAAGGCTATCAGTTTGCCAAGTTATAAACACTCTATTTCCTTTCTGGCTCAATTTTGTTCAACTATAGATTTTGCACTCAGCATTAATGTTTCGTATGTAGGGCATGTAAGGATGATTTACAGCCACCTCAAATCAAAAGTGGTACCTACAGCGCGAGGCTGATAATCATGGAATTGAAGACTTTTACGCCTTTATGAAAGACATTGGACTTATCGCTTGGACACTCTCACACCTATAGGGGACTTAACGTGGATAATGGGACCAATTCTCAGAACAATTCAGTTCGCTTTAGGAGAAATTGATCAGTTTAAGTTTATGCTTTTTCATTTTGCTTACCTTTTAAGATGGGTTTTCTTGTGTTTTTTCTTTTTGCTTGCTCAAATTATACTTGCACTTTTGCTTGCATTTTGTGATATCCACAGTGATCAAGGCGCCAATCGGCTGCCTGTATATTCTAACTAAAAGTTCCGTCTAGAACTCACCTTCAACTAAGACAGCTGATTTAAAAAAAAGTTACTGTATAAAGCTGTGATATCCCACTTTAATTTTAACGGTACAATGTATGAACAAATTGATGGTTGTGCAATGGGTTCCTCTCTCAGTGTTTGTTTCGCTAACAGTTTTATGTGCCATCTAGAAGAGAAACTGGTACAAATATGTCCCGAACTCAAATTTTACAGAAGGTATGTGGGATGACATTTTTGTTGTTATTTCTATCGACTACCTACCTGATTTTCTATTGGTACTAAACTCTTTCCATAAGTCTATCAAATTTACTTTTGAAACTGAGTTGGGAGATTAGATTTTCGTTTCTGGATATTGAAATATTTAGATTGGTTGATTCTAATACTCCGTTGCCACTTCTGTTTTTCGTAAGAGAACTTTTACGGGGTTTTTAATTGATTGGAAATCGTGGTGCCCCAAAAACTACAAAATTTCTATAATAAAGGCTCTACATGAACGCGCCCTCAGACTGTGTTCCTCTATTTCCCTTTTCAACGTGAGCTACAATTTCCTAGACGCGTATTTCTTTCTAATGGATATCCCAGCTACTTTTTATTTAAAATGGAGGACTATACCAGAAAATTAAGACATCAATTTGATATGGGTCCTGTTATCAGGGCAAACCAAGAGAAGGCTATTAACGATATTTTTACGTCCGGTTACCATACTGTGGCCCTAGTAGTGACAAAATTGCTACAAATTTAAGATTTTGTATCAATAATCTTTGTAGTAAAAATATTCTAGTGAAAGTGGTTTTCCTCCATAAAAAAGTTGCCTCCATGTTCAAATTCAAAGATCCCTATAAATTAAATTATGCAAATGATGTAGTATATAAAATTAACTGCTCCGACTGTGATTCGTTCTATGTGGGTGAAACAAACCGACGTCTCATAGATAGATTCAATGAGCATCTGATGAGTTCTTTTGGTAGACGGAAAGGCGTATTTTACCTCCTTACGTTCGTTTTGTAAACATAGCTCTAAGAATGACAGTGGTTGTTGGCGTCTCTGTGATCATCCTTTCCACCCATTCCCCGAACATTCTCAAATTCACCAGTTTAGAGGCCCTCGATAGCGAATGCGGCTTACGTAACAAAGAAACCAACTGGATTTGGAAGCTTGACACAGTCTCTCCATAGGAGCTTAGCATCAACTGACGGGTTTCTTGAACAATCTCGCAAATCCCAGACCAGCAACAAGTAGCCGTTGCGTTTTAAAACGCTTCAGTTGCATGAGGATCCAACAACTTCTTACAATCTCCTTTTCTTCAACTGCTTTTCGGTGTTTTCGTGTTTTTTTTTTAGTTGATTTGTTGTTCCGTTGCTTTTTGTCGAAACAGATGAAGGACCCTATGAGGTCCGACAATTTACGATATGTTTCACCATTTTCTACTTTATGTCTTTTGCCTGTTTTTTTGGATGTGATGTCTCATATACATGTACACCAGATCTGTTCCTCTTCCAGATCCTGGACACGGTCCAACAACATGGACGGTGTCTACGGCAGGAATGCTCGCAGTCTATGGCAAATCCTAAACAGGAAGGAACGAGCGTGGGTCTGGAAACTTCAAACTCTTTAAACTTCATTTATCTTTGAATTTCTTTGGGAGAGGTAAACGGAGGACAAGACATTTGGCAGGTGGATCGAGCTTCCCTCGTTGGTTACGCCTCTTTATATAAGCATGCTCAATTGTGGTAGCCTGGGCAAGAAGGTGTTATTAGATGGCGCCTACTAGTTGCCGACAGTAATCTCTTTTGTGTGTTGTTCTTGATGATTTAATAGGCTTAAGAGGGGTTAAGAACTAAGTACAAGTGGGAGATGTCGTCTGCTGCATCTCGATGAGCAGCTCCTGAAATTTGTCCCTTGCCTTAACATTGCCAGTCGCTTAAGCTCTAAATTAAGTTTAGGGTTTCGACGGGTTTGTACGCTATTTACAACATACTTGTGCAGTACCCTACAACTTGCTCAATATGATGGTGTCTTTAAGATTATGCGAGCGAATGCGAAAATAGGCCTAAGTCAAAAACCGACGGCAAAGTTTAGTCTTGTACTTCTTTTGCTTATTTGCATAGATCATGAGCTTTGGTTTATAGCCGGCATCATTAGGTTTCTTGGCAATAAACAGTCGTTTGAAACGTCAGAACAGTGTTTCGTACTTGACTGTCGGCAACTAATTAGACATTAAAGCATTCCTTTAAATAATCCTTTTTTTTGGGGGGGGGGTCGCTGTAGGCATGAATGATCAGATGAGGTTGCCTAGATATTAGACAAAGGTTTTTCAATGCCCTTTAGTTCAATAATCCCCAGTTAAAGGATTAAGTCTCTACTCTGAGGTCAATCTAATTGGATTAACATAAATTAAAGTTTTCGATGGATCTCCATCTAATAACAACTCTCTGGCCTGGGTCACCGGACGTAAAGTAATAACTTACCAAAGACTTCCCCAGACAGTTGCTCAATTATAAAGATATGCTGTTTTTGGACAAGCAATATTGCGAATATCAGCTTGGAAATAATGAGAACAAAATGCAGCAACTATAGAACAATCTGAAAATAAGGCTATCGGACAAAGTATCTGAGGGTTAAAAGTATAGCCAGCTCTGTATAATCAACCGGTAATAGCATACTGTAGATCTTTCTCTTCACGTTTCTTGAGGAGGTGACCAAAGCCTCTTAACTTACTGCTTTACCTTGGGCAATTGTTGAAAGCGCCCCCTTTGTACCGTACTGTGACATAACTGTGAAGGTCAGTTCGTTTCTTATACTAAAACGTCATACACTAGTAGGCCTATATCCGTCACAAGTGAAGTAAACACGTATCTTCTGACGCCTTTGTAACTTAACAGCGGACATCACACTACAGTGCCTCTTAATGGTGTATGTAAAACACTTTGTCGATTCAAGGAATCGGGCGCTATTTCAGCTGCGTCACGCGAAGCTGTGAACCTTCACTTCTTTGGCCGTAACACGAAAAAGAGCGTTGAGAAATCCCGATGTATGATATATCGAGTTTCCTGCATATGTGCTAACCGTGACAACTTACGTCACATTACAAACCGTATGAGAGGCACAGCTCTGAGACGTTATATAGCTTTATTTGTAATACACGTATCATTTGCATCACAAGAAAAGCATAATCCTTCCCACACCAAGTTATAACATAGAAATCATTGTTTCCCCACCTACTGCCTGCTAAACTATTTTAAGAAAGCGCGGTATGAACTAGAACAAAAAGTAATCTAAACCATACACCTTTGTGGTCCGTGAGCGTTATTTGGCAAAGTCTTCCCAAAAAATAAAAGCTAAAACCATATGGGATCTTACTGGCAACCACACGTGTTTACTCATTGGTCATCAATTCACTAGGGCGAAATCTTCCTTGAGAAGCTGTTTAGTATGTAAGGCATATAGCAAGCAGTGGCGGCACCAAGATTTTAGATTTGGGGGGGGGGGGGGCTGAAGGGCAAAAGAAACTATTTGGAGCAAAAGTTTCGCGCGTAGCGGGAAATGCGTCAAGCGTCAGCTTAGAGAGTGGGTTGCATTTGTCAGGTCACTTCATCTGAGTGGGCGAAAACTGTAGGGAAAGGTTCTGACGGGGGTAATGCCTCTCATCCCACACCCTCTCGCCCTCCCCCCCCCCCCCCCTTGGTGCCGCCACTGCTAGTAAAAGCTACTTTTTCTTGTCGTAGTATTCCACCACACATACAGAAACGACGTGGGCAGATGCAAATGCTGGGATCACTCAGAACTGTAGATAAATGAAGTCTGCAATAGTTATCACGTTCCTCAGTAACTACAGCATTTTCTTGGTCTGTTCGATGCCCCCAACTCGTGATCAAAAGTTGAACCAGAAATTTTCAAGAAGGTATTGCGCGAGATATTTGGAACGACGTCGTATTCGGTTTAGTTAAACGTCTTTTAGCACGCCAGGATTTCTGGCATATTTGAAAGTCATCAACCCCTGAAACTGCATTTAGGGCCTATATACTAAGTTTAATGAATGTTTTTAAATTAGAAAAAAGTCTCAATTTTCGCTCTCAGTTAACAGATAATTTCAGCCCCGCACAACTGTGAGACCATAGGACTCCCCCATTAACTGTATACGCAAAACGACGATTTACACACACACGGTAGGACCATGCAATGCTAGCATGCAGTGCGTAAGGCAAGCATGATAATAGCTGTCGGGGGGGGGGGGGCGAACTAGTACTTGCATGTGAAATCATTAAAGAAATATAAATCGTGGCCTTTTACATTGAAACTATAGGCCCACATGAACCGAAGTCAAAGCAAATAACCATTTCAGGGGTCATGCGTATTATGTGACTGCGCTTTAAACCTACGCAAATTAAGACAGCACTATTTCGCGTTTTATATAGGTATATGTAAATGTTATACATGTATTTCACCATGGTGCACAAATATGTTGAATAAACTTCATACAAACGAAATACACACGCAAACCAGGTGGACAATCTTCAGTTTTTGATGGTGGTAATATCATCACTTCACCATTTTACAAATTGAAGCAAATTTATTCACTTACCTTCTGGAGTTCTTTCTCCATCAAGTCAAGCGAATGTCCCTCCACAAGAACGCTGAAAACTACAAAACTAAACAAACTTATGACGAGCATTTTAGCCATTTTGATATCAATATAAAATTCCTTGCTGTGTTATCGTTGATCCTACACAAAACAGTTAGCTATAATATAGGTAGGCCTAGCTGTCCTGTGGCTCTGTTCGCTTGTGTCACTTGTGTATGACTTCGAACACTGAGTGTGGGCGATGAGTTGAAATGCTTGACTTGTTTTCTATAGCCTGTCAAGGTTTGACTGGTTTTAGAATGAATGTAGGACAATAACAAAGAATGTGATAGGAGGGCAGGCTTCGGAGAGGGTATGGCTCCTCCATTAAATATATGCATGGCAGCTTGTTGACTTACTAATTTAAACTATTTTTGTTAGCAATAAAGTCTCCATGAATAAAAGATTTTAGTTATTGGGGACTGAGCGATTGCGGTCTGCTTCCAAGTGGGCGTGAAAATCATGAAGCTTTAATGTAAACATGACGCTTTAACTCGGTTTGTCTCATCCCCACCACGGTGGTCTACTATCGGGAGAGAGCATTTGTGGAATCATTTTGATAAAAGGAATTGGGGATGGAATGGGGGAGGGGGGGTTAATCTCTTCTTTGGCTGATGAAGGATGGATGGGGCTTGACAATTCAGTCAAACGGCTGGCCAATTAAGTTACAAGTCTCCTGTGAGCGACACAGTTTCAGTGTGTGACCAATAACGAGGAAATATTGATTTAAAGAAACGTGTTTTGTAAACAGAACACGAAAATTATAAGGCTTATTTCCTAACACATTGATTTTAATACGAAATAAAAATCGAAACGTATTATAATTGATGGATCTGAGTCCGCAAGGACATCAAAAACTGAGTAATTGGGAGTACACATCGGTTAAAATTTTCTTGCCATGTATCAAAGATATTACGCACAGTTATGTGGTATCTACAGTACGTAGTTTGGCTGTTTTTTGTGTGTTTTGCTTGTTTTTTTTTTTTTTTGGACAAAAATTCTAAGTAAAATATTTTAATGCTACTCACTATGCAGTACATGTCTGGTATCACTCTAGTGGGAGCGGAGTAATGCCGGAGATGCGTAGAGCTTCGGAAGCTCATAAGCTTTGGAAGCCCAGTGAAAAAGTGGGGGCCCGAAATATCCCCCCTCCCCTCCCCATATTTTCCAAGTGCTCCAGGAGTGTGTCCAGCCATCTTTTGTAGATTAATGTTTCTCATGATTGAGAAATTGCATGTATCTCAGGATTGAATTCACGCAGCTTAGAACACCCAGAAAGGCCGGTTTCTGGCCATCTGGGGGGTATGGCAAAGCCAAAACTTTTTTGTACTATCCTTGTTTTTTTTTTTCTTTTTGCACTCAGTCCCCTCTTCGCAACCCCACTCACTTTCCGTTCCGTCACTCCTGGTATCGTTTTAGTTTGCAATAGGGAAAAATAAAACGTTGGGGTTTGAAAAATACACACCAATCATTCTTAATTAAGTTCAACATGTTTCTAAGTAAAGCGGTAAGTGATACTGCAACAACCGATATTCTAAGAATGGTAAATAAGATAAATCGAATCACATTTGTATCTTTCCGTAAACTGGTCTCATGCACAAATCAAATAAAAAAGTGAGAAAGAGAGAGAGAGTGCCAAATATAAAAGAGAGAGACCAGAATTCAGAACACATTTTCCTTTTACAAGATCGATCATCTACCGTGTAGGTTTATTTCTGCAAACTGAGAATAACTTAGACCGCTTTTGTTTCATTATTTTTGTGATATCATTTTCATTCATTAAACTTTGAATGTGTAGATATTAACATACATATTTTCACTCTCTATACCATAGTATAATAAATAATCATAGTATGATCTACGTTTTTAAATACAAATCTATGTACTGGTAATCCTCTTGATAAAGTTAATGTTTTTACGCTATTGTATGAATTATGAATGATAAGGATTTCTCAACTGTTTCTAACGTTATGATCATCTTGCAATGTTCAGTCTCGAGCTGCCCAGCATGACAGCTGTTTGCCTGACACAGTCTACACCTGTGAAAGTCCAGTACAGAGACTAACAACCCTTTTATTTGTAATACAAACAAAATTCGTCATTGGTTATTTTTTCGTGGTTCCCTACTTATTCACAGTAATGTAAATTTTCGAATGACAGCTGTAAAGCTCAAGGGCGGCTCTGATAAATTCTCTGGATCATGACTTATCGGTAGTGCGCCCTCTGTCCGATTGAACCGACGAAACACAAACAGACACATTTTTTTACACATAACTAGGAAAATTGCGCCACCGGCAGAGCACCCTATGGAAAGACTAAACTGCCCGCTGATGGCAAATTTCTCAGTTGTTTTTGAAGCCAAGGGAATGAGGTGGACGATGGAAACAGGCGGACGTTACTGCGTCACACTACGAGGAAAGACCTATGATTTCAGGTGACCCAACTAAAGTAGCATGACATCACTTATGACATCAAAAGAAAACATTAGTTGAAGCATACATCTATCTTTGAATCAGCTTTGAGTATTTTTCACATGTGTCACTGGAGGTTATATAAAAAAATATAAAAGGAAGGAGGAATACCCCAAAAACAGTAAAGGAAGGCCCGTAGCCAAGGAGGGGGAGGGGGGTCGGAGCGTTCGAACGACCTACCCCAACTTGAGGGAGGTCCATTTTTCCAGACCCGGGTTAGAAGGGTCAGCTATGAAATATTTTTAATCTTGACATCATTATTGAGGCCGACTTTCCGTTCACTTTTAGTAGGAAGATAAGACATTTCCACTTATGTCATAAAATGTATACAGGCCCAAACTGACCACAATATCTCATCATCACATACATATACTATGTTGGGTGACGAGATAATAAGCTCAAAAATGCGCATGCATGGTTATGTCATTGTGGCCGTGGATATCATTGATCTAGATGCAATATAAAGCCCGGGACACACTGCCACGACAACCTGCGACACAACGACGACCACCCATGGCGTCTGCTGTGGTCAATTGTAGTCGGGTGCAGTCGGTCCAATTTAAGCCCTGTTCAAACCGCCACGACTACCATGCAAAGAAGTGTCTACTATTCATGCAAATTGTCTACGACGGAAGGTCTTTTGTAGTCCTCTAAAATGCTCCAGATTGCAGGAGATCTGCAGATTTCAAAATTTTCCGGGGAAGCATGACCCGGACCCCTCAGTTAGCAACTGCATGCTTACGGCAGACGCCAGCCGCTTCCGTATTTGGAAAAAGGTCCACATCTTGGAAAAAAAAGACCCACCTCTTCACATGGGCTGGCCTGAAAGGGCAACGGGGAGACTTTGTTATTGAATGCATATTCAGCCATCAGGATGCAGAATTTATTCTGATTATTGTGTCATCTACGTATTATCAGTGTTCTGTATGTTTATCTTAACTGTAATCTTTAAAAGAAAGGAAGGCCTGTAAGTTGTCGAATAGTTTCTAGTACATACCCGAAAGTCTACAACTAAAGATTTGCTCTATCACATACAATCCCTTCCATTAACTACGACCAAAATGCCTTTTTTTCACGGGTGTTATAAGTAAGTTCATGTGAGCTAATAATTCTAGCTAATGATTCTATGATTGCTTTTACAATTTTGAAATTTGTCGTGTGCGTGTATGCAGGTTCTTCACGTGACGTCATGCGTTTCAAGTTGGAATACTGGCCGTATCTGCCATGGACAGAAGGAGTGTTGTCAATACGCAAGCACAGCATTGCCTTAGTAACAGTTGTTGTACAAAGGACGCCTTGGCCGTTACAACAAAGAGACGGCCAGGTCCTTGCACGCTTAGAGTTCCCACTTCTACTGTATTAAGGACCACCTAGTCCACACAGAATTTCCATAATGTGCTAAAATCATGTCTCGAGAAAACCCTCTTCTGCGTGATAAAACATGAGGTGATATAGAGAGATACCATCATGGTTAGGGCTTGTTCCTTCGATGAAACCTTACCATGTATGATATCATGTGAGGATTGGCTGTAGGGGCCCTATCCACGTTCCTTTGATGATCTGGTTTTCACTTTTTTCAATAGTCCAGATTCGTGTTATGATATTCGTGCAACTGTTTTATTATATTTAACCATTCTAGACTACTCGTCACATAGCGAAAGGAATGTCTTAAATTGACAGCACTTTCTGATTTTCTTTCTTGGTTTTTGAGAGGGGTGGGGGAGGAGGACGGGGTGTAAGGCTATCTTTCTGGCTGGCATGCATAAGCAATGTTAAAATATACATCACATTAATTAGTTCCTTAACTCAACAACATCCTTTCCCGGTGACATGATACCTCCTCCAACCGATTGCCTGATATTTGGTATTCTATAATTGCCTTGAATGGTAATCCAGCTCAGACCACATATTGCTTAGCCACACTGAAGATGTCACACTGCTGTTACACCGGTTCAGAGTCTGCACTTTCATTCGGTGACATCCAAAAGTAATTTCTTGGCCCCAATCAAGTGACAGTGTTGTCTTTGAATCCCGCATGTAATGAATCAGCCTGAATCGGTAGGTCTCTCTGGTATCAGTTTGGTTAGGGTTTTTTTTTTTGGGGGGGGGGGGTGGATTACAGGGCATCTGATGGGGCTTTGCCCCTCTTTGCCCTTATTATGTTACTTGTTATGTTATGTTACCCACTTGTTACGTTACTTACTTGTTATGTTATGTTATCATTTCCCGGGAGTTTGCAATATCCCGCCCGAGTGAGTTTGCCATACCTAGCAATGTATGTCAGTTTGCTTACTCCTTCTAATGTACAAAACGTTGATACAGTCTTACACCATACGCAAGCCTACCAAATACAAAGAATGCGAAAACTATTGATATAACTTTTTCAATTGATATCATTATTATACGGAAGCTTAAAAGTGCCATCCAAATAAGAATATCTGTGCCCCGTAACTTGACAATTTTCTGCAAAATGTCTAGATAACAAGAAAATACAGCAACCAAAAACGGAAAAATGATCAATTGTTTAGTTATGTTATTTGAACAATTAAACAATTTTCTGCAAATTGTTCAAATGACAACTTTCATATCTTGTCATTTCAACAATTTGCTGCAAAATGTCCACTTGTTTACTTTTTGACTAAGTGAGCAATTCAACAATTTTCGGCAAAATGTCCAAATGACAACTTATCGTATCTTTTCAACTCAACAATTTTCTGCAAAATGTTGACTTGTTCACTTTTTTCTGAATGAGCAATTAAACATTTTTCTGCAAAATGTTTAAATGACAACTTATTACATCCTGTCATTTCAACAATTTTCTGCAAAATGTTGATTTGATCATTTCCTGTTATGTGAACAATTAAACAATTTTCTGCAGAATGTTATGTTGTTCATATCTTTGTAAGTGAACAATTAATCAATTTTCTGCCAAATGTTCAAATGACAACTTATCTCATGCTGTAATTTCTATTTCTGGTTTGGGAAGAGAACAAGTGGACATTTTTCAGAAAATTGTTGAAATGAAAAGATATGATAAGCTGTCATTCGAACATTTTGCAGAAAATTTTTCAATTGC
This sequence comes from Stichopus chloronotus, assembly GCA_021234535.1. Lineage (NCBI taxonomy): Eukaryota > Metazoa > Echinodermata > Holothuroidea > Aspidochirotida > Stichopodidae > Stichopus > Stichopus chloronotus. The sequence goes on from CM037838.1 coordinate 18,381,762, forward strand.
TTACTTAGTAAGAAAGTAAACAAGTCAACATTTTTCAGAAAATTGTTCAATTGTTCACTTACAAAAAATTGAACAAGTAGACATTTTGCAGAAAATTGTTAAAATGTCAAGATATGATAAGTTGTCATTCAAACATTTTGCAGAAAATTGTTCAATTGTTCACTTAGTAAGAAAGTGAACATGTCAACATTTTGCAGCAAATTGTTCAATTGACAGGATGTGACAAGTTGTTATAAGAACATTCTTCAAAAAAATGTTGAATTCCTCGCTAAGAAGCAAGTAAACAAGTTAACATTTTGCAGAAAAATGTTGAGTTGTTTAGATAACACAACTGAACAAGTGATCATTTTTCTGATTTTTGATGAGATATTATCTCGTTATGTAGACATTTTGCTGAAAATTGTCAACTTATGGGGCAAAGATATACTTATCTTGATGGCACATTTAAGCTTCCGTATTACTATATTCTTTAATTCTGTTTAATATACAAACTTTCTTACAGCAATACAAAACGAATTTCTTGAGATACAATCTTAAAGTATGTAAATATAAAAATTTTCTTTCATTTAAAGGTAATAAAAATATGGTACTTCTATCTTCGGTGACCTCTTATTTACAAGACAAGAGCGATGAAAAGCATCTCGCAAGTAAGAAGTTAGCTATCGCCTCGGGGAAAGAAATATTTGTTTGATGTTAACTTCAGTAATTTTTTGATAACTGCAGATAAAATTTATTAGAATCTGAGGAAATTCCAGTTTTAGTGCTAATTTACATCTATTTCAGATTTATTTAGAATAAATCTCTAATAAGTGTAAAGATAGCTCACTAACCTTACTCCAACCCAACCATGGAAACATCCCTAAAGTGTATGTAAAACTGAAAAAAATTGAAGTTAGCAAGCCCATTCAGCTGTGTTTTACAGATTTCCTTTATGAGTGTACATGACATTTCCGCTTCATGGGAGAAGTCATGAGTGGCATAATTGCCAAGGTCTGGCGGAATAAAATCTTCATAAGTTATTCAACTATTACTTTCCACTACTACTTTTTTTTCAGAAAATGTTTTTGTAAGGCTGTTACACTTACAATTTGTTGAGTTCAGTTGAGTTGAGTTAACTGCATATGGTGGGTAGTTAGGACATGTACTTATTTATTAATATTAAAGACACAATTGATCAGGTTTGGAAATTTTTTTGGGGGGAGGTTCATGTGCACCCACGTCACCAATTCCCCCCTCCCCACCCTCCATTCTGCCACACTGATTTGAGTGGAGTTCATCAGATGATATGTCCTCATTAAAAGAGAGTGCAGTAATCAAACAAAACAATCAATACAGATTCATTGGAAAATTAAATGTTTTTGTTTGACAGTTAAAATACCCTAGGTCATCTTTGTATCTCCATGTCAATCATGCTAGAAATATGGCAAATTAATTTTGAAAGTCCTCAGAAAGATAAAAAGTCACCCAATATTCACATGGCTGTCTAATCAGAGCACAGACAACCTGACCAAAAACAAGAGATACTGCAAGACCTTCGGTGTGCAGTGCCAGCTTACAGTAACAGCTGATTGTCCATATTCACCTACATAGAAATAATTACAAGAAATTGATAATTCGGATATTGCATAATGTAATATAATGCAGGTCTTGAATTATTTTAAGACACAATTCAAGACGACGCAATTATTTCACGACACAAAGGAACAGCATGAGTGTGAGGGAAGCCTGTGGCTTATGGATTGCAACTTCACGTTGGGTGAATGCCGACTCCACAATTTTAAATCAAACTTGGTATCTTTTTTGTAACCCATCAATCATTTCACAGTTCAGAAATCAAAGACTGAGTGTCCCATTTGCCCCAATCAAAGAAACAAAAACAACACATGTGACATGGAGTTACCATATGTGACCATAGTGACCATATCAAACAACTTACGATTCCTTCATTTGCCATCATCTACTTCTAACTCTTGCATTTATCACATAAGCTCACTATTCAGGCCCACTGCCCCACACAAAGAAAAGATAAATCAACCCAACTCCACACAATCCTCCCTCATAATGCCTGGGTTTTTGTCCTTCTCCTACATTTTGAACTACTTGGTTTTAACAGCCCTCAAAACATGCAATGACATGAGAAGGTTTTCTTTTCCTCTCGACAGATGGCGCCCTCCACGTTGCTGAAAGTGATCCCTCCTTCCCTGGATCTGTATTCAGTGACTGAAATTTCAACATCAAATTGATCTTGGTTGGAATAAACGACAGTGGATCATCCCTCAGTTTTCATTCCTCTATTGACACGATACTTTTTTTTCAATATCACAAACATATCTGTGCACGTCTTGCAGTTGAATACAAAGATTGACAAGGAATTTCACGAGTAGTGCTTTCAATTAACCAACGGTCATGAATCCTTCATTTCGATTCCGAGTCCAAACTGCCTCCATCCGGGGGGAGGCTGAGTGTCGGCGTGCTTCCAGTGGCCACCCTTGAACTGGTACGCTCGAGGAGGGGGCTGGGGTTTCAACTTTGGACCACTCCTCTTTAATGACTGCCTATCCTGCAGGGAACTCTTGACTTCAACAGCCACCTGTCATAACAGAAAAATGCCAACAAGTCTTACTGTACATGTTTTGGGTTTTTTTTTCTGGTGAAAAACTGATAAAGACAATCATTTGTTGATGCTATTCCCTGTGAGTAATGAGACCTAAGAGAAACTATTTTTGGCAATAGCAATGATCTCTACAAGTAAATTGAATGTTAGACACATAAATGCACTGTATCAAGGAACAAAACCAGCTCATCCTTTCTCGAAGCAGCTCAAAATGTTCCACTGTGTGCAGCTGCATATTACCATGTCAATGTGATAGGTATACACAGTATTAGTATACAGTGTGTGGTCATCATATACAGCTGTCACATAGCGAAGGTAACCATAATGGGTTTGTATTATAGGAAAGGCAAGTCATATCTCTGTCTGTGTGGCTGATAGTGGTACAGTATATCACTTCGATACATTAAAATTGTAAGTGTTCCACCCGCACTACACTGGTCAGTGCTGAAATGTTTGCAAGTTCATCCGAGAGTCTGAGGGACAACCAATGAATATAATGTGGTTGCCATTTTCAAATTTAGTCATCCTGCCATACATTTCACAAATAATTTCTAGGTTGATTTACCATGAACACATGTGCATTGTGCTGTTTATTGCACATTTTCCATCTCACCTTTTTCTTCCTCCTGGCTAGCACCTTATTAAACTCATCTTCATTCAAAAAAAGAACAAAAGGCTGAAGTTTCTTCCTCTGTGACCTTTGAGTTACTGGTGAGGAGATCCAGGCTCTGCAAAAGTCCACTTCCAGCCAGTCTGTAATAGAATCATTGAAAAGCAGATTGAACAATGCAGCTGAAAATACAGAATGTAAATCTTCAGTCCATAAATCAAGAAACACTCAACTTGAGCAAGTAAAATTGGAAAACATTCATCGCATCAAAGGAATGTTGGGAAGTTGTGAAATGATTACTATAGCTTTGAGAAAATTTTCACATCCTCTATAAAGTATGAGAGCACACTATGCAGGTGAGAAAACATGAAAAACCAGAAACGGGAGTTTTATAAAGCTTTTTTCATAAACTTACTGGCTTCTCATCCCTGCCTCAACATCCCCTGTACTCGTCCATCTCTCCTCCCACACCTTTCCTGTCACTTTTCTGAAGGGAATATTTCTCATGCAGATTAAGCAGCCAAGAACAGGTTTAATACAATGATTTTTTTTTAACAAATAGGACTAATCGGGCCAAAAAAATCTTTGGCAAGTTGCACCTAGTCTAGTATCCACTAGAAGCTGCAAAATTTATGTGCAGCTCCAAAGAACACTGCCAATCATTGTGTCTTCTGCACTGGTGAGAAGCGTATGATAGTTAAACATCCATCAGATTCCTCAAAACATATCTTAAATGTGCACAATCAAATTCCATATTAACCTTTCCAACAGGTGTTGGTATGTTAGGCTATAGCCTAACGAAAAGAAATATTGAGTGCTACTGAGTGTGACTGACCATGTCAGCACACAAGAATTTTAATAGTTTCGATCCGTACGCAGACTTGGTCCGAATCCAAGGGATAGTTTGCTGATGTTGGTATTATGAATGTAGTTAAAGCTGCTGCGTGAGTAATACATGCACGTTGTGCGGGCTAATTTCATTTACGCAAGAGCAATACGACTTAAAACAACGTCTTTGTGTAAATAATGCCCTTTTTTTCATTTGGTGAACAGCGGTTCCCCTTTGCGATCTGTAACAGGTATCGCAAACTGTGGAATTGAATGTTTCGATAGGGATGGAACTTTACCTCGCAATGGCTGGTAACTTGACAGGAGAAGCCGTCACCACGGCACGGTCCAGAGCATGTTTGGCTTCTTTAGCTGCCTTGCTCTTCATCACATCTGGCACAGACTTCCCTGGAAACAGCCTTGCAAGCAATGAGTGGATTGCGTCGTTGTTAGGGTTCAGATGTAAGGATATCAGAATGTCCTGTCTGGCTCCTGAGTGGTTCTGGATGAAAACAAAAGGGAATGATTGCTGCAGTTTGATTTTTCTTTACCCTCCTTGGAAAGAGTGACTTGTTGTTAGGCACTTTGCAAAGATGAACACTTCACGATATTTGAAGAGCAGTTAATGATAAGCATGAAACAGGTTGTTTCAAACACAGACTGATGGGTAACACACACATCTCAGCAACTGGTCTAACATCAAACTGAAAATGGAAAAGATTACAGAAAAAGCAGCTTTGAATCGATAAATATATATATATAACAAAAATACATGAGGCCTCCGCATATTCCGATCTTAATGCAAAGTTCTGGTGATTTTCGCATTTCAGGTCATGTAACATTTCACATTTTTCACGAGTCAGTAAAAGTTCACTGCTAAAATGACTTAGGGTCCAAACATCCAATGTGCCTATCTACTAGAAGACATCCCTCTAGACCTGGCCTTCCATGCATATGGGACCTGTGTGGTATGCCATGTCGTAGTCCAAATACCATCAAATCAGACGACTCATGTGACGTCACCACCTTTGTCAACAATCACTCGCTAAGGTAACTCTTTTCCACTGATTGGACATCACAGGACTACTGCCTATCATTTTTAGCCAATCTAAGGAAGGTATCTTGCATATGAGCTAGAACAACGGTTTCCAAACTTTTTTATCGTGGTACCACTATCTGCAAGTAGTACCATCAGACAGTAACTCCATTCCTATCTGACATATTCGGCTAATTTACAAAACATCAAACAGATGCAACAAATTAACCCTTGTGACGATTGACATTTGCTTTGTCTTTTTCATCATTCCCAACATGTAGCGACATTTCCAAACTTAGTCTGTGCCCCTACAAGGACCGCTTTGCGACCGCAAGTGGGGTCACAACCCCATACTTGGGGAACCATGATCTAGAAGTAGACGACACATATATTCATACTATACAGTGCAATCGCAGCTATCTTTGATAAGTAAATGAACAAAAATTATGGTTCTATTTTGTAGACATTATAAATTCCTTTCCCTACATTTCATTGTCCAGCTGGCTAAGGGTCTAATTATGATAAAACCTATCAGCTACTCTGAACATGTCAACGAGAGCAAGCTTTACCTCGAGCATGAAGCGGACCTTTGCCCTGCTGAGGTAGAACTGGCTGTGTTTAGGGTTGTGCTGGATGGCAACAGTAAATCTGGCTTCTGCATCCTGGTAGCTGTGTTCCTCGTAGTCGATGGAGCCGAACTCACCATGGATGGCGGCTATCCGGGCCCTGACCATACTGTCATGAGGGTCCAACTCCAACGCTTGGTGGTAATCGGCCAGGGAGAAGTGCAGCTCTCCGAGACGGAAGAAGCAATCTGTGAGATGCATTGTAAAGTATGGCTTTGTATATGGAAGTTATACAACATAGTGAAAGAAGCAATTTGTGAAAAGGAACATAATGCTTAGAAATGCACTATTGTAAAAGTATGGCACTGTATATGGACTTCTACAACATGGTGAAAGAAGCAATTTGTGACAAGCAACATAATGTTTACAATGCAACGCAACACTATATCAGTGTAATAGGTCATTGCATGACAAAGATTGAAGAAGGTTGGTGCTATCAACATTTATCTGGCAAGGCACATGTGATTACATAAAACATACACTATATACAATATACTGTTACACATTGCAGTCCCCTTACTGACTGGAAGAGAGCAAATCTCTTAATGGATTCCTTGTAGATTTAGGGAATATTTCAAAACATAATTATTTGACAACAGTTTGTAAAGATATTATCATTGGCCTTATATCAATCTACATCAGAACAAATCTCAACATGGTATTTGTCGTAACTCACCACCACGATTAACGTAGAGGCCTTTCTCTCGTTTTTCCCCCTTGATGGCTTTGTTCAATAAGAGGATAGGCCTCGTCGAAATGCCCTCCTAGGAAACAGTCCTACGGCGAAGTCATTGTACGTCAATAAGAGCTGCCTCTGCGCATCCATGTAAATCTTGTCACTCTCATCATGGTCCGTCTTATCCAGTGCGAGGAGAAAGTCATCGATCGCTGCGTTGAAGTCGTGTAAACGGCGATGGATAGCACCCCTGTCGACGAGATGAGCGGAAATTTGAGGTTCGACAAGTGAAGAACAGTGTTTTTTTTTGCCTTGGTGGAATTTAGGTTAAAGTTTCATTTGAGTAAATATCAGAGATGAAACAGAGGTCACTGAGAGGAAGTAGGGAAGGGACAGAGGGTGAAGAGGGAGAATATTACAGAAGGGAGGTTTCTTTTTGGAAGGCATCGACAGATTCACATGGAGGAAACTACTTGAATGACATATATATATGGTACATGCCGAAAAAAAAAATGGATTTTCATTGAAGACATGTAGCTATGATCAGTATTTTTCTTTCCTGGTTCCATATCTGTCATGTGTGAAGTGAGCGTTGTTCAGGCCCTCTTTGAAAAGAACCGACTGAAGGATAAAATACAAATCATACAGCAAAAAACCAGATTTCAGTGGTGGTATTTACAAAGTCTCTTCATTTCATGGGAGGGGATGGGGAGGGGGTATTTTAACCCCCATAGCAAGAATCTTGGAGAATATCGAGTGAGGAGAAATGAAACAGCTCTTCGCAGGTACAAAACTTCAACTGAAGGATCGTGTCTTCAGTCTGCTGACACACAAAAAAAAAAAACAGCAAAATCACAGTATCGAAAAATATTCCTAAAGTTCACTTTTTTTCCCCAGTTTTCACATAATGAATAGCCTTTTTTTGCAGGGTGACTTTGCGAGTCTCTTTTAGATGAGGCTCACAAAGAATTCACATTAAAGCTGTAGAAAACAATGAAATAGTTAAGAGGGATGCAGATACGCTAGAATGGCTGCTAACTAGAGAGAGAGAAATCCTAAAGGCAAATATTGCATTGAAAATGCACCAATGCACCCACGTGGATTACAAATTAGAAAAGATCCATTCAGTCTCACCAATAATCATAAGCAGTAGTTTCATCTCCTCAAAACATAATGCATATGATTAGCTGCAAAAGATACATCATTTAAATTTCTGGTAATCTGGGTGAACAAATTATTCTCGATCAACAAATGACTGTTTTTCCATCTGTGGAAAACTCACCCTCAAGAAGGTGTCCACCCTGTTATATTTTGAATTATTTATCACTGTATGTGACTAAGTATTGGTTCTAAAAATAGGACTATGCAGCAAACAAATACAATATTTCATGTCAAAGCACTACTGTTAAATGCCATATAGTTTGATATACCTTAGGAGATGAAATTCAGCCACCGATGGATTCATCTCTATGGCAAGAGTTATCTTCTGCATAGCTTCCTTGAATTTTTCCAGAAGCTGCAGCCGGATCGCAAAATCTCTGTTTTCTTGGGCCTTCTTCTCCAAATCTCGGAGAAGTTTTTGAGCCTCTTGTTGGTCGGGATTCAGGGCTAGTGCATCCTTCAAATCGTAGTAGCTTAGACTTGTCTGAAAAAAAAAAACATGGATACATAAAAAACGTGTCATTGATGAAACTTATTTTGATGATTCAACGGCAGTGGTGACATCTGAAGAAGATCAGTATGTCAGGAAAGGGGTTGGAGAGGAGAGGAATTTCAGGTACCCTGTTGGGGACAATGTATCACCTCCAGGAGGATACAAAAATCATTGAACGCTGCTTGTACTTCAAAGGATTCCCTTGCAGCTTTACACATTTGAATAAAATTCCAGCATTTTGGGACTAGGGTCCAAAACATTGGGAAGGAAAGGCTTCTCATATTACCTTCCCTCCTCTTCATCTGTATTACTTTTGTGAAAAGGAAAAAATGCATGAAATCCATCTATATGTGAGAAAAAGTTTACATTACCCCATATCATTTAAAGAAATGATTTGGTTTTAACCAAATTAACAACTGTTTCTTGTTTATCGAACACTGGAGTTAGTCTGACACTAGAATATGCATGAATTAATGCAGAGCTGAAACAGCTTTTACTTCTGTAAAATTGCACTTTTTTGGTGGCAAATGTTACCAATTTGACTTTAGCACATACCATCAAATATAATTTGTTTTTCTTCCAGTTTTAAAAACAGACATACTGATGAAGTTACTGCCATCAACCATTTTCTTTTACTCACATTTCTAAAGAGGAGATGTAACCTAGCCCTCATGATGTACAGATCAGGATTAGAACGTTCCACTTCCAGCCTCTTGTTGACCAACGCAAGGCACTCTCCATGCCTCTCCAGGGCAGCTAAACAGGCGATACTGTAAGTAAAAATTACGGGTAAAATGTTGTTAAGGTATTCATAATTTTACTTGCAAATTTCTCTAGTTCAAGTCGTATGTATCATTTGGCCTCCTCCACATCCTTCTTGGAGGTGGATCAGGTCAAATGGAGAACAAGGAGACAACAAGTGAAAAATCAATCTAAATAATTTAGAATTCCATGGCCGTGGAACTATATGTTAAATGAATCCCTACCCTGAGAAAAAGTGCAGTTTCAGTTTGAACAAATCCTAATACAATGTAACCTGCAGTTAAGGTACAATAAAACTGATGTGCCCTCTGCCGACCGAAAAAATTCCTTGTGAAACTTTTGCTTGTGATTCAGTTTCCTAGTCATTTTCCTTTATGCCAGGATGCATGCTGTCATCTGAAGAAAGACTAACACTCCACAAATATGTAAAGTAGACTTCTCACAAGAAAACTTTATTCATTTTTGGAAACTTTTTAAAGAAAATCAGTCCAAATGTTGAGATAGTGTGTCAGCGTTTTGAGAAGACAAGTTGAAATGTTGCATTGTTAGTCATGCCAATATTTTGTGACGTTTAAATCAAAATTCAGGAAAGTATTAAAGTCAAATTTTTTTATTTCTTCGTTCACTTGTAGAATCTCATGGCAACCACTTGAAAAGTATAATAACTCTAAAGCTTTGTTCCTCATTTACACTTCCTGTAAACAGTTAGATCAATATGTTAGAATAATGAAATTTGCAAGTGTTACAAAACAAATATCAGACAAAGTTTCTCTTTGATATACCAAGGTCAAACAAAGAATGTAGGAAGTCTGTGTCAAACCTTCGCGTGTGGTAGCCAATTATTTCGGGCCTCATCTCCGCTGCTCGAGAAAATGACTCCAAGGCTTCTGTGAAAAGACATTGGTCAAACAGACTCTGGCCTTGCAGGTAATACACGAATGCCAACTTGGTGTAGTACATTTCACTGGTCGGCCTCAGCACACAAGCCTTCTTGAAGCTCTGGATGGCCGACTGGAAATCTGTGACCTGGAGGTACGTCTCTCCTCTCATGAGGTAGAATCGAACCTCGCTAGGACAGAGGTTGATGGCTTTGTCAAAAGATATTATGGCGGGGAACAGGTCTCCAGAGCTACTGAGGGTGCAACCTCTATCATAGCTGGATCCAGGAAAAGATCAAAAATTTAGAAAATGATAGAAACTTCAGAATAGACAGCAAGTATCACATTGGAGATATCAGGACTATCGCAGCTGGTATGAAATGTTACATTGTCATAAGCTCTTGAAAGTCGAAGCTGGCGTTAAGGCAAGGCAATGTAAAAAATTGAGAGTCACTGAATGTTCAATGTTTTAATGGCATGCTGAATGCTATGACATTACAATGGGAAATGCAGGTACATGGTATGGCTTAAAGGCTATCATATGTTGATGTCATATAACATACAAGAAATACCACAGAGGACAGTTTAAAGGCAGAGGTACAATTTTACACCCCCAACTTCCACAGTGCTTTTTTAGCATGATTAGTGCACATGCACAATAATAATTCCTTCAGGGTCAAACATATTAAAACAAACTTCAGTGCATCATTGAACAAGTGAAAAATTTTTTTCTTGTTTTTTGTTCTGTTGTACTGTACAATATGTATCATGTCTCAACATGCACAACTGCATATTACAGTGATGCAACACCTACACATTACATATTAGATATGTCCAGGCTTTCTTCCTTAAGATATCATGTTTACAAGGGTTCCACAATTTGACTCCTGTTGACACAAAATGACCTCCACAGACATCAAAAGAGTTCTTCTACTCAATGTGATGCACCTATACATTACATATGAGATCTGCCATGGTTTCATTCTTGAGATATCCTGTTTAAAAGGTTTTTACAATGTGACCCATGTTGACCCCCATGACCTTTGACCTCCACCAAAAACAATAGTGTTGTTCTACTCAATGTGGTACACCTACCTAACAAATGTGAGATTTGTCCAAGCTTCCCTTCTTGAGAAATCGTGTTTACTAAGTTTCCACAATTTGATCCCTGATGACCCCAAATGATCTTGACCTAAACTAAAAACAATAGGGTTCTCTTACTCAATGCGGTACACTTACACAGTAAATATGAGATCCTTTAAAGCTTCCCTTTTTCAAATATTGTGTTTATAAGTTTTCACAATTTAACCCCTGTTGACTCCAAATGACCTTTACCTCCACCAAAATCAATTAAGTTCTTCTACGCAATGTGATACACTAATGTACAACATTAGAGCTCTGTCTCAGCTTAGCTTCTTGAGATATCGTGCTTACTGAGTTTCCACAATTTGACCCCTGTTGACCAAAATGACCTTTGACCTCCACTAAAAACAACAGGGTTATTTACTTAATGTGCTACACCTACATACCAAATATGGAATCTGTCCAAGCTTCATTTCTTGAGATATTGTGTTTACAAGGTTGTCACATTTTGACCCCTTTTGACCCCAAATGACCTTTAACCTCCACCAAAAACAATCGGATTCTTCTACTCAATGTGGTAACCCTTCTTACAAAATATGAGATCTGTCTAACCTTCCCTTCTTGAGATATCGTGTTTACAAGGTACATCATCATGGAAATACACAAACACACATACAAACACACACACCCGCTCCACAGTCATGAAGTTAGCAAAACTACTTACTGTTCATTTGCACGTTTGTTTATTAGGTCACTGCCAGATACCAGCTTGATTCTTTCCAATCCGAACACTTCCTTTAACAGGCTGTTTCCTGACCCCCAACTGTCTGCAGATCCGCTCCTAAGTTTCTTGGTGGCTTCTTCTATCTTCTCTTCACTGACTGCAGTAGTGAATATCTCTTCCTGGTGGATAAAAAAAAAGCAAAGGGGACAATAAGATGAGACAAATGTAAGACTGATGAATAATTGAACTTAGTTTGATCCAGATTTTATGGGTGCAAACTCTGATTTGCATGGCATGAATATTCAAGAAGTAGCACTGCAATGTTAGACACTGAGAAACTGAACACTCATTTGAAACTTTTTGGAGTAGTTTTGTGATATTTAGTAATTACATGACTTATCAGAATGTGCTAATCCATCACTACTTCTTTTGCAGAATTTTTTAGCAAGCATATGGGTGAATTCTGCAATACGCTACTGTACAGTATACTGTAATTTGCCAAAAATGTCACCAGAAGTAAAACTATACCTTGTCAGCAGCAGATTCACCTGCTTGGGAGACCGAAGAAGACTTGATGCTCTCATCGCTCTTGACATCCTCCGCAAAGGTCACGCTTTTGGTTCCGTCCCCTCGGCTGGTCGCAGACTTCATTGGTCGCGAAGCTTTGCTCTCTGAACGATCCTTGTCAACCTCGGCGACGGAAGGGGTAGGCCGGATGAACTGATCGTAATCAGGAGTCGGGAAATCCTTAGCGGAATAGACGAATGATGACATGGAGATGGGTCTGTCTGACATCATGGTATGACTAGTGTAAGGACGAAGATTGTCCTCGATGGTTCGAAGAGGCAATTCTCCAGCACTGGATTCGTGGGTTACATCTGGTTGTCCTCCCGATTGAGATTCAGGGCTGGAGCTCTTAGTCTCAGCAGAATCATCTCGAACTGCTGCCTGATCCCCAATTGGAGAAGGTTCTGAAATTGCCTCTTCATTTGTTATGACATTAGTTTGATCTTCTGGTTGTTTACCATCTGCTATTGAGTCAGGTATTCCTGAAACTTCTCCTAGTGTGTCATTATTGACTGCATTATCTTCATCCTCCTTTTCATCTACTAATGCTTCGCTGCTCCTGTAATCTTTCTCCCCACCTTTTGACCCCCTTTCATCAACGATGTTGGAACAGTCACTTTTAGACCTATCATCTGTATTTGATTCCAGTTCCCCAACCTCCTTTAAATTTTGTATCCTATCCACATTCAGTGGAACACTTCCTGATTCCTGTACAGTTTCAGATGCATCCGCACCACTGCCATCCTCTCTTTCACTCTTACCTCCATTCAGAGGAGAGGGTGATGACACCTTTTCTGATGGCACCTGCTGCTCTGACCCTCCTGACATATTAATTTCTTGGCTGGTTTCTTGCAGTTTTAAATCATTTGTTCCGTCACTCAAAGAAATCTGCTCTTTGTCTCCATCACGTACAAAGTAACTGTTATTCTGAGGATCTTCTTCTGCATTGTCTTCATTCCCATCAATTGCTTCTTGTTTTGCAATTGTTTCTTTTTGCTGTGTCTGTTCCAACTCCTGTTCTTCCTCCTGATTTTGTTGTTCTGTTTGGATGAGGTTTTCTTCCGCTTTCGCTCCTGCATCCTCCATATTTTCCATTTGTTCTTTGTCCTCTGCCTCCATCTTCCTCCAAAGTTTAAGTTTCCTTCAAGATCTTCAGAACAGCACAAACAAAGAGCATGGTTAAAACTAAATACCAGTAGCAACATTTCAACAACTATGGTATTTAAATTTGTGGGCATACTATTTAGTGATATCATCCCCACCTACAGGAGTAGCATAGTGAGCTTTTAAGTGACCACTTCAGGACTTCATTTGACCACTTATACCGTAGTCAAGTTCAAAGCATTCACATGGATGCAGTCTGAATATATACATTCCAAAGATTTACAGTCTGTTACTGCGTAGCTTGGAATCAGTTTCAAGATGTGTGATATGTCAAATCTCTATATAACCAGTTTGATTTATTGCAATTGTGGTGGAGGGGTAAGCAGACTCTGATGACAATTTGCTGAGGTCACAAAGAAGACATACTAACAGTATTGCACAAATGTACAGTAATATAGTGACAGTTACAAATATGGCAAGTACATTGCACAATAAAGTGGAAAGACTCATAATTTTGTTAGGTAGGTACAGGGATCTGGAACATTTGGAGTGATTTCCAAGAAACATATCACTCCACAAAGGCTAAGAGAATGAAACTAATAGAGTACCATCCAAACACCCCCCCCCCCCCCACCTACTGCATGCCCTAAAATGTGCCACTGAAAAGTTTCATTGTATTAAAGAGAAAATTATTATTTAGATGAAAAAAAAATCTTTCAAGACATTTTACCTTGAATTTCATCAGAATTTTCTTACAGTACCTGTAAGATACTTTCTAAAAATGAAAACTTCACATAATGTATAATCATAATATATAAGTTCTTAAACACACAGCTCCAAACACTTTTCAGCCGTGACCCGTGCACATACTCTCAGTGCTGTGAAGAATAAAATAAGTTTCATTTGTACCACTTTCCATTTTTATACCACCGATTGCATCAAGTTACTCTCATCCAGTACTCAAGTGTGTGGTGTGTATGGTGTATGGGTATTACAATATCAATGATGAGAAAAAATTGCCTCATTTGTATTCTAAAATCACACTGACAGTATTCTAAGACTTTAATTCCCTCAGTTTCCAGGGTAAATAAGGTAAATGAAGGCTGAAACTGAGCTGCTTTGGTAATAACCTAGACAATTTAGCAACAGGCCTACTAGTTCTGCTAAGAAATACTCCACATTACACACTTTATGATATGGGCTTAACCTACCCCTCAACTCCACAGTAACAGGGTGTAAATTGAACTGAAGAGCAGGCCTATGATTGAGTTTACTTTAGTTAAATTTAGTTGAAAAAAGGCTCAGGAGGTATAGCAAGTGCACCCAGAATGACACATCCCCTAGAATGACGCACCCCAAGCTATTGCTGAAAATGTATTACTTCAGAGAACCTAACCTACTTTATTGAAAGCAGAATGACAAGTTAAACATAGTATGTTGCTGATGAAGCCTGTCACACTTCTGATTCTTTGATAAGATTTTTCCACCCCTGCCTATAGGCTAGGTTTTGTATCCTAAGTTGAAATGTCACTTGGCAGAATGCAACTCAGAATACCACCATGTCTCCGAAATTATGATCCACCTGCTAGACATAATTAGTTAACATGATATACCTCATGGCCTATGCTACTCTGCCATTTGACTTTGCTTATGACTCCATCAAAGCTACAACTTGTGTCAATTAAGGTGCATAAGAGTACTTCTAACAGCAGAAATTTGGGGTTCCAGTTGCTCTCAATTTTAAAATGAGAAAGGACAGCACAGAACATCTTTTCATATCATTACAATTGTGAGGTCTGCTTGTACTAAAACCCCATCTAAATGAGTGTTTTGGATTTTTACCAACTTCATAATCATCGATCAATTCCTTAGGTGCTTCATTCTGCATGCAATCATGCTAGGCCTACATAATACGTCCCCGTCTAGGATCCTGGGGGGGGGGGGAAGCTAAAGACAAACCCTCAACCCTGCTAATAACCTTACAGAAATTATCTAAAACATTTATAAACACATTCAAACTACTAGAGAGAACCACATACTCAGGTACTGTAAATTGTTCCACTCATTTGGTCATGACATTAGCCACCCTTTGAAAGTTTGAGAAATGAAGTTATGACGAACATTGATGATAGGAACTTAAAGTTAACACACCTCAAGGCTCAATTCCACGTTATTATTACATTTGAGTCATGCAACACTAAATAAAAATGTACGAGATAATGACATAATTTTGATAGGTAATCTGAGTCCGGAAAGACAGGCAAGCATTCAATTTCAACGCACAATAGGGAGGGCCATCGTTCGTTTTCGACTCAACGGTGAATAACAACAAAATTCGTGGAATCGGCTCTAACGACTAACTGTACGAGACGACAGTTTTCACACATTACAATCTATTGCTGACAATCTCTAAAACTTTCACTGGAACATGCAAATTTGCTTTTCAGCAGCTTTTAAGGAGGAAAATTAAAGGCTTACTTTTTCAAAATCATAATTCATACTCAGCGATGAATTTAGCAGGTAAGTCAAAACGTCGGATACAGATCCTGTTACTGTTAATGTACGTGTTGCCATGTGAACGTTGGTGGACGTTTCTAATGTTGCCAGATGTTCATTACACAATTAGGCAAATTCAGATATCCAGATCCGGACAACCACCACATAGAAATACCGCATAGTTCTTTGACAACCACCTGAACTCAGAGCCTCTATACACGGCTCTGCCTGAACTGGGGTGATTGCGCAAGGTGTTGATCTGAGCATGATCAAACCACATAGGATGCAAGAATGTTGACTTGATGTATTGCTCTCATGAAGTATGGAACAGTTGCAAATGGTGGAACAAAGTGGGGTGCCACCCTTTCCTAAACCTACCAGTCGGCGCAAAATTACGTAGACGGGATTTGCATGTTAGCAACATTCGGGAAAGTAAATAACTACTTTTACTTTTCTCAGTAAATAAATATTATCACTGCAATTATTTACTTTCCAGAATGTTACACCTAGAGCCGAAACCCATGCAGAGAAAGCTTCTTACTTGGAAGGACCGGCCAATTCGAAAATGCCCTTATGTAACTTTGATGATGACGTCATAGGTCACAGTAGACGCATTTCCTTGTCGTTAGTAACTGAAAAAAGTACCTGAACTTAAAAGTACGCATTAAGTGATATTAAAGTTACATGGAAAGTCAGTGCAAGTTCCTGATTTATACAAGACGTCTGTGGCAAGCCAAAATGCCCAATAATTCGAGAAACCTGGATTATTGGTTGATAAATCAAGGTTTATCAACCGATTATGGAACGCCAAAAGGGCCACAACATACGATGATGATATCATTCGTTACCTTGTTGTACCGAAAATATACGTCTGTATACCCAAAATATACGTATATACCCACAATATACGTCTATATACCAAATGCATACGACTATATATCGAAATTATACGTCATTATATCGAAATATTATGTCAATTTACCGAAAATATACGTCGTTATATCGAAATCTTACGCTATTGTATTGACAGTATACGTCATTGTACTGGAATTATACGTCGATACCGTTATCAAAGGTGATGATGTGTTGATTAACCTGCTTTATCGACGCCAAATGCCCAATAATTTTATAACCCTGGTTTATCGGTTGAGAAACCTGGTTTATCGACTGAGAAACCTGGTTTATCAACGCCAAATGCCCAATCATTTGGTAAAACTGGTTTATAGCTTGGATAAAGCAAGATAAAGGTGATAAGTAGAGATATACTAAATATAGACCTCTTTCATTACTTTCACAATTTTCAAAGATCCTGGCAAAGCTGCTTGAGTCAAGACTCAGCAATTTAATTGAAAAAAATGAAATTCTTAATAATAGTCAATATGGATTTAGAAGTAACCGATCAACAACAATGGCATTGATTGAACTAACTGAAGAGATCACAAATTGTATTGAAAGTAAGTTATTCTAGTATTGGTATCTTTATCGACTTGAGAAAGGCTTTTTGATACCATAAATCATAGCATTCTCTCAAAGAAACTCGCCGAGCGTGATTGGTGTTAGAGGTATGGTTTTAAAGTGGGTTGAAAGCTACTTGTCTAATAGAAAACAGTATGTTGATTTTAATAAGAGGAAGTCCTCACTTAAAGAAGTTTTGACATTTTGTATTGCTCATTGCTTATACCCTATCTTACTTACTGTGTTGAGGTGTGTGGAAGCACATACAAGTCAAATTTAAACCCTATTTTCACTAAGCAAAAGAGAATCATTCGTATTGTTTGTAAAGCAAAATATTAAATCACACAACCCCATTGTTTAATAGTTTAAAGTCGTTGTCCTTTTTTTCAGTTACATAAATTCAGAACAGCTATCTTCGTGTACAAAGTTTTTAACGAAATGCTGCCATTAACTCTCCAATCCTGTTTCACTATATCTTTAAATAGCTTTTATACTAGAAATTGTGGGAACTTTTATGTGAAAAAAGTCAGAAAAACAATAAAACAACTGTGTATATGTAAAACCCATACGTCTTTTAAATAGAAATACAAGCAAAGTTTACTTACCTCTACTCACCAGTCATAATATTTGAAATTGGGTAATTATTTGATAAATTAGGTCTTTATTTGATAAACCTGGTTGATAAACCCGGTTTACCAACTAATAAACCGGGGTTTATCAACTGCTAAACCTGGTTTATCAACCGATAATCCCGGTTTCTCGAATTACTGGGCATTTGGCTTGACATAGGCTTCTTGAAATGCGAAATAGCCAACGTGTCATTGTCGGAGAACACATCAATGACACCACCAGTCGGATGCAGGGATTCAGGGATGCAGGGATTCCAAAGTAGTAAGATTGTACTTTCTTCAAATTATTGTCGGATGTAAGTAGTAAAAACTAATAGGTTACTTTTCCATGTGGGTTTTGTTTGCTATTAGTTGCAATCGTGGAATATATGTTCCGTTGTGTAATGGTCATTAAAATAGTTGGAGGAGTAACAAAATTCCTCATTCCTATGTGCCTTTACAAACAGCATTCTAAAAGAAAAAGAGGTCCATAAAAAATAAATAAAGCACTATAACTGGTCAAATATTCCACTAAAGTAAAACGTAGGTATGTTTTTTTTTTTTTTTTCAGTTTCATGTTGTTTTAATCAGCTACGGTATATGTTCATCCCAGTTTGATTATAGTTTCACTTTGTCTGTACGCAGTTTCCCGGTTTTTTTTACATTAATGCAAGGTTACTTTTCATACGCAGAGAATGATTATGTGTGACATGTGCCTCTGTTAGTGCAGGAAATCATTGTACAAAGTACAGCTATATCCATTCAGTTACGGATGTGGCGACACCCCTGCCAGTCTGGATGCCTCCGAGATGAGATACGGGACTGTACCCAAAGAAAAAACTGTAATTGCGTGAAAACCCTGTACTGAAGTTGAGTACATTATTGCAGTGCTCCACAATTGTTCACCTATCTCAGGGAAACTCTCGTCAATCTACATTTAGTCACAGGGTTCAAAGCACAAGCACAATTAACAGAGTTCAAAGCACATTGGTAACTTGCTCTTGTAATAATTATAATGATTTCGTCGAAATTATTCTTCGACTTTAGCTTTTTATAAAAGAATTTATTTTCCAATGTAAATATGAAAGTAAAGACTTAGACAATATTAAGAATACCTGCATTAACCATGTTGTGCAGGCATGGAGTACTATGATTGCCTTTACTATGCCTTATGAAAATTATGGGTCACAAGTTACATGGAACAATTTTTGCATCTCATTAAAAGAATTTTTTATATAATAATGGATACATTGTGAACAAAATTTTTGGAAAATCTCAATTACCTGTGAAATTTTTGACAGAAAAATGTTCCCTATAACTTTTGAGCAATTCAAGTGTAAATTTCAATCAATTTCTCTCTTTTTACTCTATCTGGGGGACTAATTTCATTCAAGCCATTCTCGGGGCTCAAAAAGATCCAGCTATGTAGGTCATAATGACATTCAAAAAATGACAGCTTCCTGGTGTAGTAGGTTGACCTATTAAGTTACAATGTACCAGATATGCCGGTTTCAACCACCCCTGTATATCTAGGAAAAATGTCAGAATCAATTTAATACTTTCACAGAAGAGGATTAGTGTAATCCGTGTAACTGGCATGTTTACACAGTGTCTGGAGATAAGCGTCAATATATTTTCAGTTCCAATTTTTACTCAGATTAGTAATTGCAACAAATATTTTTTTAAAGGCTATACGGAACAATGTGACTGCCGGTTCTGTACCTTATCGAAACAGAAAGCTTGGAGCGTTTGTTTTGGAAGTGCAGTGTAGTTGCTAATTTTTTTTTCTGAACGTTGAATTTTTACGTTTTGAACGTTCACTTTTTATGTATGGGGAAGGACGCCACTCGGATGACTTCCAGGGATTTATAACAGTGTTGTAATGACTCGAGTCACTGACTCGACTCGGGTCGGACTCGAGTCACGATTTTTGAAGACTCGACTTCACTCGAGTCACTTGCATCAAAAGACTCAACTCTACTCGATTAAAAAGTTTGAGAAAATGCAAAAGACTCGATTCGAGTTAGTATGTGGAAGGGACTCGACTCGAGTCACTATGCTGGATGACTCTACTTGTCTCAAGTCTTTTCACTATGACTAGAGTCAAACTATCAGCAAACTATATGATATTAAATACTGGTTTGGTGTACATTTCAAGAAATGCACTACCAGTTGATTAATTAGAAACGGCAGTAGAAACAGCTGACCCGTTGGAATCGGAATTTGTCAAGATTCTCTGTCGATTGTATTCGTACACCTACAGCTTCAATCAGCGTATGGGCCGTAGATTATGTTCGTTAATATTACATTTACAGTAGCTTTACAGTTGTGTTTCAATGCTAATTGCGTGAGTAGGATGTTCATGTTTGATGTGTATTTTTCCTTTTTTTTTAATAAGAGGGGTGATACATACCTATATTTCATTATTGTCTTGATAAATATTCGAGTCACTGATGACTGGGGGAAGGAGAGATTTTCGAATTTTACTGATCACAGGGCACCATGTATGCCAGTGTGTTGGGCTATTCTCATTTAGTGAAGAATGTCGTTTTGTTCAGTCAGTGTCATGGTTGATAGTTTGTTAAATGATGATACTATTCTGAAGTGATTATCTTGATTACTTTCCACGTTTTCTTGAACAGACTGAGTAAAAAAACATCAATAAAAACATTAAACAAAAGTGGAATCAAGCATAATGGCACAAATGTCTTACTTCCTTGTATACAGCTACAAAAATTTTTGTAGATCATATTGTTGTAGTCATTTTCTGGGCGTAAGGTACAAGCTATTTATTACAAGTATGCTCACCAAGTAAGTGTTTGTCCCGCGAACAAGGGTACCCTTTTGAATTGTGATTAACAGAAGAAATCATTTTTGTGTGTGGCACTCGGTTTCTACAATGGTTTTGTTTTTGCTGATTTTTTCGTTTATTGTAATATTTTTTAATTGCAGAAAAGGTTTGCTACATGAACATTTTTATTGAAACCTGGTGGTGTGACATCAACACGAGCTTCTGATATAGATTCCTTGATACAAAAATAGAAACGACATGTAATTCTTGAAAAAGGAAAGAAAAAACTACATCACTAATTTAAGTGACATGGAGAGTGAGCTGTGCAAGGTAAAAATTTTAAAAAAAATATCTGTAATTGTAGAATTCTTCTTATTTCGATACTCTTTGACATATGGATGAAAGGAGGAGGCAAAATTCTCGCTCCAATATCGGTTTCAGGATTTGGGGAGACCAAGTCAGCGTGTTGAACAATTGTGTGCATAACGTGCTTGTCTGATATAGTATTGTAGATCAATTGTAGGTCAATATGCTCAAGTGACTCGAGATGACTCGAATAGACAGAGTGACTCGAGTGTGGTTGTGGACTCGACTCGACTCGACTGCAGTTGATGACGCAGGCTCGACTCGACATGACTAAGTGAAAGACTCTGACTCGACTCGACTCTGACTCGACTAGTGGGAGACTCGACTCGAGACTCAAACTTTAGTGACTCGATTACAACACTGATTCATAACCAATGAGTTGAATATACCGACGACCCCGTGTTTTCGTCTACGGTGCAGGTTCGGCAGACAAACGTGGGTGTATCTCATGAAGGGACGTAGTACCACGAAAGGCAGGAAATAATATCAACAGTAATGTTATCATTTCTCTTTGCTTCTGGCACCCGATGAGGTCATGACGCGGTTTTGAAATTGCTACCCGGATCCAAAGTTTTGACAGCGTACACTGTATGTGTGACAAACGTCAGCATATATATCTGACTAAAAATAACATCACTGTCATGCATGGACGTACTCGATACATGGTGCTTTATTAACGTGCTACGCAAAATGTCGGATATTCGACTTCACAACGAACTCGATGCCTAAAGCCTATATTTACAGGTTACCTATGTATTTATCTCTTACCTGGGTGAGGTTAGTACATAGTCCACATAAAATACGCTCAAAGCATGTCTCGACAAGACGTTTTCTGCATGATGGAACATGACGTGATATCCGTATATACATTAATGGTTAGAGTATTTGCCCTTTCGAGAAGGCATGAGCATGTGTAATAATATCATGTGAAGATTGACTGACGTTAACACCTAGTCCTCAGAGAGTTTCTATAATGTGATAAAGTCATGTCTCGAGAAAAACCTTTCTACATGATAGAACATGACGTGATAGCCAGATATACCATAATGATTAGAGTAGGTACCTCGTATTTTCGTAAGAAGGTATAAATATATATGATATCATGTGAGGATTGACTCTGCAACTTCTACGTCATAGCCTCTGCTGCACTACTCAAAAATTTGGGCTGGTTTAAACGATCTGTATCAGTACACGAAGACTCTGAGCATACTGAAAGTTTTTGACATGTAGTTTCATATCTTTAAAGGAATATTTAGAATATTACCTATCCTGTTCTTTTAACTTGTACTTCTGACAAAATATATCATATGGAATCACTGGTTTTGAATCTCTACGCTAACTGGGAAGGAACCTTCAGGCAACTTTTACGTGACATATAGTTAGTGTCCCAACTAAGTGGTCTCTTTTTTGTCAGACTTTTTCAATTAATAGCAGATGGTGAGGTCATATCTCTCATTCTGTGCAACCGCGATTTGCTATCCAATGAGACATCCCCCCCCCCCCCCCCGCGCCTATCATACTATTGGAATGAACATGTGGAATTAACAACTATTATTTCAATATAATAATTCGCGTATGTTTCTTCTCTTAAATGGAAGATGACTTTTAATCCTTTAGTCAGTTCAGTCATACAATCCATGGAGTTTGCTAGTTGTCATGGTAAAATGTAAAAAAAAAATGTAGGCCCTCGCCCTGCTGGATTCTTTCGCTACTGTGAGTTTGTTGACTTCCTTTCATAAATTACCATGAAATATTTATTAAGTCTGACACAAACTATTTAAAGCACAAAGTGTCCCACATTTGTGTGTTTGATGCATGCCGGAACGGGATCATAAAGCGGGTTGGGAATCGGAGAAAAAAAAGTGCGACTGATCGGGCTCGATAAGTTGAAGTTCATCATGAGATAACGCGCACGAGACCAGGTCATGAGGCCGCCCTCAGCAATCCAATCTTTACCAGAACTTATTTAGACTAGAAATAGTTTTAAACTAAGTTGTTTACTGGAATATATTGATACCTACTAGTGCCATGCAAGTAAATATTGCTGATTCGTTCTTCCTAATTACTAATTTGTTATTGTAGTATTAATATGTTATGATATGTTAAGATTATTTCATTACAAGTCGTTAATTTGTAATAGCATATTAAACAAATTTACAAAATATTACTTTGGGGTAACGGAATAACAGTTTGCGATGACAAATTACTACTTTGTTAAAACAAGGTGCTAATTTGCTATTGCAAAACAAGTTACTATTTTTTATTAAGAATTAATAATCTGTGATTACATATTAATAATCTGTGTTAACAAATTAATAAGTTGTTATAACAAATTAATAGTTTAAGATTTTCTCTCGCATGAGCATAATTGGAAGAAATCTAAATTTCCATGGCAAATGTAACGTACCCTCGACAGGTGAGATAAGGGAATTTAAAAAAATGAGGTGTTAAAAAAACTGAAGTTGATTTTTGGCTTCGGCCTAATGATTCTTGTCTATAATTTATAGCATAGTCCATGAAATCAGTCAACCAATCGTGTCCTCTTTCAGGGTGAACAAACACCGAACCTAGGTTCACAGCGGCAAATAGCTGTTTCTCTAATCCAGTATAAATAGAGAACAGCGATGGGTCACCAAAACGCGCTGCTGTACAGTACACTAACGTTAGTCTATAGTATCCTAGTAAATTAAAATGTAGACACTACTTATCTGCTGCAGCAGTAACACTCAGTAGTCTAATGACAGTAACGACATTTGTGGTAACTTGTGCGCTAGGTGCACATTTCTTATCTGTTGATGTCCTTGATGTACGAACTACGAAATATTTCTCAAAATAATTTACCTCAACTGACTGATAGACATTTGTCCGCTATAACACAGTGCAAATAACAAACAAGAAGACGCACAGTCTACCGCACATGGGAACCTGCGGCTAGCTGCAAACAATTGTGATTTGTCTCTTCAAATCAATGCACGGAAGCAGTACAATAGGTTTGTAAATTACTTTAATATCTTAGTTACTTTTGGCACTGTAATTTTGGGGGCATTTTCGTTTCTCACGAGGGGGGGGGGTGATTTTTTTTGTCTTAATTGCATTCCTTAAGCTTTTCGGCTGACAATCTCTTTCCGTTGTGTTCAAGTACAGGCCTTACAGTTATGGGTAGAAACGTTATTGTTAAAACCTTTGGCTTATCCCAACTAGTGTATCTTTTTCTAATCCGGCCAAATCCTTCTCATAAATTTATTAACGAACTTCGGGGCACTATTTTAAATTTTATATGGTCCAGATATCCGGAAACAATTAAACGTACTTCGCTAGTGTAAAGCATCGAAAACGGTGCACTTAAGACAATGCGCATGCAAAACTGAAATTTGGTCTAAAAGGGACTTGGGTTAAACGTTATTTCAATGATTCTGAAAGCCTATGGGAAGTTTTCTTTGATCGCTATTTGCATGTGTGGAAGACAATTTCTTTTCTTATGTAACTGTTGTAACAGTGATATCTAGAACAAATATCCAAACTCTTTATTCAACAGGCTGTTTCGGCCTGGTGTAAGATCTTCTATGTTTTAAGTGACAACTGTGGTAATAATACTCTTTGGAATAATTCACATATTCGTGTAGTCCATTGAATAGTGTTTTATTATTATCTTTATGACAAAGGAGTAAAGTATGTAAAAGATCTTTTTGACGAAGACGGTAACTTTAAAAACGGAGACTTTAAGTTTAAAAACGAAATTGTGTAAGTTAGCAGAGTTCCCTTTTTCTAGATACATATAGGTATTCCACATAGCATTGCCTGTCATTGGGGGCATGCGAATTTGCGCAGTGATGAATCTCCTAATGAAAAAATCCTTTGGTACGGAAAGGTCATACATATTTCCTCAATTTCCGAGTTTTTTTTTATTCACATTATTTACAAAATATTGTTCAAGTTCCAACCTCTAGAAAGAAGTGGGAGGATTGTTTCAATGAAATTAGTAAAGAAGACTGGAAGCAAACAAATCTATAAAGCCCCGTGGTGCAGTGTCACGGAGGCAAGGATTATCTATTTTAAATTTAAAGGGAAACAGGGCGTTTAGAATACGCCAACATTTCATTCAAACGCAATATCTTCAAACATTATTAAGCCAGTTAGTCTTATCAATAAACATCTGGGAAAGTTTCATCTCCTCTAAACATTACGCATGGGATGAGTAATGAAAGATGCATCATTTAAATTTTGGAAAGTTTGGGTGAAATATTTTTGTTGAGCATCAAATAAGTGCATTTCTATCTGTGAGAAACTTACTTCTGGGAACGAAGCGCACTGTCCTTGCTTATTCTATGTCCACCAACTTTGATTTTAAAAATATGATTGTTTTCTGTAAAACGAACGCTTCATTCCCCTTTAAAGGCGTAACGCATCACCCCACGCTACATGTTTAGCAAAAAGAAAGCGAAATTGGTTCTAAGTTACAGTTTGATTGAATTTCTAGTCTTTGATTCGAATTTGAAATTAGAAAGATGCAGAGCAGCTTATATTACACAGTGCACACAGGGATCCATCGTTTTGATTACACATGTGGAGGAATTTTAGACAGACTGAGGGAGGGACTAGACGTAAGTAGTTGGGAGAATTGAAACTGTCTGGGATAATGAGTATTTGTCTTTAAATTGTTCCCACCAATATTCTTTTAAGTTTAACGAGAAAAGTGAACTCTCCCCTTTGTGCGTTTTGTGTGTTATACATGATTAGTCATTAGATCATATATTCTGCGGTTGCCCTGACACATCCTCATTTAGCCTATTCTAGATACTGAAAGAAGAATTTTAAACACACAATTCTTCTTTTAAAAAATTTTTATCCTGGATTTATGTGACATAAACCATCCATACGGCATTTTAATTTTCCATATGAATTCTTATACATTTATAATTATAAAAGGAAATATTGTAGGCCAGTGATTGACGATTTGCTTTAAAATTTAAGTTTTCCATTTCCATTGAGAAGTTCATCTATCTAAAAAAAAAAAGAAAGACCCGTATCAAGGGGAAGGTTAATTTCGCACAGTTTTGCCAAGTTTTCTCACTTTGTCCTGAACTATTTGTAAATTCAGTTCATTTGTAATGTAACATTTTGCTTGTTTTCTTTTCTTTTTTACATATAAAATAGTTATGCTAGTTTATTGATTTGTTAGGCTAATCGATTGCAGATGTATATATTTAGACAAGCAAGTTAAAAAAAATGGAGGAAAAGAAAGCAGTACACGGCTACCGGTACATTGATATAAAGAGCGGACTAAGAGAGAGTGACAAAGGACACAGTTACGAGAACGTAATGTGTTTTCACTTGGTCAATACGCCACGTTAATAGTAACGTTCTTCTATTTGTATCCACATACGTTGATCAGTGCTCTTCAAGAGCTATGTCCTTCCTACTTCCAATATCCCGTAAAAGAATAAATTAACCCAGGCAGTTCTCATTTTTGGAATATATCCTTCAAGTTCGTTCTCTCTGTCACAGGAATGCAAGAGCTATACTGTGTTCGGTGCAGGTCATAGGTCACTTCGGAGCAGAAAAGAGCAAACGTGCAAATAAAAGAGGCTGTGCAGTGGGTGCACGTGCCCACCCCCCCCCCCCCCACCTCCTATCAGAGCAGATATTCCAAAATTGATCAATTGTGCCGCTAATGTTACATCGCAGGTATCCCACTGTTGCTCCCCTCGCCAAGGCATTTGATATAGCACCTCGCGCACACCATATTGAGAGTACTTTTTTACATAAATTCCTTAGATGAACACACCCCGTACAATGCTTGAATCTATAGTGCACCTCCAGACACAATTCCTGGATCGTTCAGTGGGTCAGGTATCTATATGTACCATTTATCTATGTGTTTCCTTATGTTTTGATGAATTTTGAGACAGTTTAATGCAGTTAAATATCACTTAGTATCACTAACAGTGAAACCTTGCAGTCCATATTTACATACAGAAACTTTCTTAAAAGATATTTAATTTTAACTCATCTCCTTGTTGATATAATAGTAAGTCTTACATTCAGTTTAAAGATGCACTGGGTGCAGCACTTGTGAGATTGGATTCTTGTTTCAATGTTTATTCAGATACTGATACCGTTATTATAATCGTTGCAAACTTGCATTGAGGCAAAGTAAGAAGGAACTTCAGGATCATGACGAAGACTGTAGCCATCGTGGGAGCAGGTCCGAGTGGATTAGCAGCCATCAAAGCCTGTCTGGAAGAAGGGCTTTCACCGACTGCTTTCGAAATGAGAAGCAAAATAGGTATACTAATTGCCCTTGATGATATTTGCCAATGATTCCGTATTACATGAATCATATAATTAAAACGTCAATGGCTGAACATTATGGCAATGTGGATATGAAAAATCGAAGGTGGACCTTAGACTTAAAAGTGACTGATTTCAGTGAAAAAAATTTATACGACTCTCACCTGTTGAACTTCATTCCCAACATGAAAGCCTTTGGTTACACCAAAGATATTTCACTATAAGTATGGTAGGCCTATCTAAGTAGAACTATTATTTCTAAGAGATCAGTTTTGTCGTCCCACGAATCTCGTTATTCTATATCAGGAAGAACAAAATGTCTTTTGGTTTAGGATTTTACGTAATCAATTGAAGACACCATGACATCACTCTGTATACTGCATTATTCTCAAGATCTGAAAATCTTACAAGCAGGGCTAAAGGTTGTTTAAAGTGCAGATCATATTATTTTACAAGGTTTGGTATCAGCTTTATAAACTATGGTTGCACACTGGTGATACATGTATATTGTAAGGGACAAGTGCATTTCATAATGTCATAGTTATTCTCAAAATTGTGCGGGAAACTAGATCAGGCAGGCAGCTATCTCTCCATCACCATCCAAGTTATTGTCGATTGCTACACCCTGCTCAACGAGTTCCTACACAAAACTGATATCGAGCATAAATAATCCAAGCGTACGTATGACCTTATACCCTAAAACGCATCAAAATATCTCGATTTGACATTGCCACAAACACTTCTAAATGAATATCTTCAAAAGCCACTACTCTTCATTATTCAAGGCTTTTGGCTAGTCGTGGATTTTACTCCCACACTAATATGATTTTCAGATTGCACGATTAGTTTTGCTTGTAATTTTCAATTTTTTTTTTTTTTTTTGGTTTTCTCTAGGTGGAATGTGGAACTATGAGGAAGACAACTCTTTGACGTCACGAGGTCGTCTCTACAAGTCTTTGATTACCAACACCAGTAAATCTTTCTCCTGTTTTAGCGACTTTCCCCTTCCTAGGGATGCTCCACCCTTCTTGAGACATGACGAGTACCTCAAATACTTCCATGTGAGTGTTACTTAAAGTACACTTCTCAAATTTTATTGGTTATGCCAAATTGAATTATACTGTCTTTATAATCATTCATTGTAAATGTTGTTTACTGTTCCATGTAAAAATGTGTACACTGGCCGCAGTTCAAGGGTAGACATGTAATAAAGTAATCATAGGAGACCATTGTCGCGTGTTTATCGAATGGCACCTTTATTTCTTAACTAAATAATGATCTTCACATCCAGTACAAATATAGAATTCATTCTTCTAGGAGGGAATTCTAGGAGTCTGATACTCAGAGCAGAAAGGGGCTGAGCAGGTGGGAGTATCTGTAGGGCTTGGATCTGTGCCTTGATATCACCCAGTTCTTCAAAAAAACGTGAAACCATCCTGTTCTGCCTTAATCTCCATCTCCTGGACCCCTTTAGGTGTGCCGTGGGTCCTCTGTCACTGAGACCAGGCTTCAACTATTTCCTCAAAGCGCTCCTTAGTAGGAAACTTCTACCAACCTTGGTGGTGTCCCTTGTTTTTGTCGTACTTTCAGGTTTGACACCGGAATTTCAATGTGAATACAGCTCGTTGCAAACTGCAAAAGCCTATTAGGCGATCAGCGTTCCTACTGGGTACCTCACCAAACTGGTAGGCCTGGTGCTCAGTGGGGCTATTAATCTCATTTTGCCAGCACCCTAGCCTATCCACCAATGGGGAATCATATGATGATGGCATGCTGTGATAGATTGCTTTGGATCAAATTGCCAACACAGTGTATAATTTCTTGCGTCAATGCCATCTTGGCTACTCACATGGCATACTGTCAACCACTATGATGCCTCTGTTTGTGCTGCTGATTAGTAAACTTACGATATTTCCTGTATCAGCTGTTTTCCCTCCTTAAATGGTTGGTTTCAAATGTCTGTCAGGTCTTACCAGGTGGCATTTCAAGTGATTGAAGTCAATGAACTATTAATTAAAGGAAGAATTTTAGCGCTCTTCTCCTCATGGTATCTAGCTTCACAATCCCAGACTCTCACAACCCCCAGTCCTTGAGCAGTCATACAAGGCCCAGATGACTGTGGCATGATCGACAGCTAGAGAAACTGGGTGCTTGGGAATATTTTAAACAATGTAAGAAATAGCACTCTCTCATGACCACAAAAACATGCAAGACGAGCAGGTACTAATGCACAGCTGGAGTAGTCAGCATATGAGTGGTCTGATATAATTGTTTTACAAAATGTTTTCAACTACTAGAAGTAATAACAGAAAATCGGAAATAATATAACAATGTGGTGGGCTGTAAATAAGGAGATACCAATTTGCAATGCGATTGTCACTGCCTGAGCGATTTACAGCTATTCACAGTAAAGGGTCACTGCCGCAGGAAACAACTGCAGACAATCATTTGTTTTCGTCTCAGATGTTTGATATTGTGTTAGATGTGGGATATTGTCAGGGTCACTAGATTTGACAACCTAGACAGCTGATGGTTATTGTATAAATTTATGGTCCAAACGTACAAAAACAGCTTGATGCATTTGACCTTAACCCTCATAGCACCATTCAATGGGAAATGGACCCTGAACATCAATGCCTGCAGGTAGGTCAGTTCATCTCCAACAAGCTTGGCAGCCATGATAGCAATACAATTTATACCCACCTTTAAGTTTTATTAATTAATACCAATTAAAGGGAATCTTAATGAAGAAAATGACACATACAGTATCCTTGTTGAAGTCACAGCAATATTCATATCCTTGTGAAGCCGTGATTTAAAAAAAACAGAATTGAATATTCTATCACAAATAAATAAGAGGCAAACAGATATACGAAGATTTTCAGATACATGCAGTTTAAAAGAAAGTTCAAGTAAAATTTCTAAACAACATTTGAAGTTTTTGCAGAAAATTAAAACAAAGAGAAGGGTGATGCAGATGAAATACCATCCACAGACAAAATATCATTTAATTACGGTAAAGTTACTGTATTTCAGTTCAGTTCCAGTAACATACTTTTCAACCTGGTCCATTCCTTCACACAAAGTGTACACGTGAGAACACTACCTCCATGTTTGACATGTTGTGGGCTTGTTAAATTTGTAAGATCGTTTTCCCTTTACAGTATCTCAATGTTGGCAAATGTTGTTGGTGTTTGCTGTGCCACCTTAATCTAAATTATTAATAAGCCAAGTCACCAGTTTTGCTGTCCACCATTGATTGATATCGCCAGTTCTATCAATGTGTTTATTTTACACAAGTTTATGATTAACCATGAATCAACCATGGAACTTGCCTTCATTTGTTTTAAGATATACTTTTACTTTAACCGCTGAGCTTCAGTCTCGAAGCTTTAGGCAGTTTGTGTGTGTGTGCCTGTGTGTGCGTGTGTGTGTTTTAATTTTCTGTTGGGTGGTACTTTGGGCGTATTTTTGTATTTTTTTTTTATTTAGAGAGACGACAATAATTTAACATTTTTTTCCTTCTTGAATTGACAAAGTCACAAGCTGATTTCTTCTGAAAATTTGTTTCTTTCATGTTAGAATTACGCCGACAACTTCAAGTTAAGGGATTATATTCAGTTGAACACTAAAGTCATCAAAATAGAACAGGCAGGGGATTATGACGTCACCGGAAAATGGACTCTGCACGTCGGTCAAGATGGTGGCGACGTCGTCACCAAAACCTACGACTTTGTGATGATATGTAGCGGTAATTTTTCGGAACCTAACATACCGGCTATACCTGGTAGGGACGAATTTCGTGGAGAAGTATCGCACACCTCCCAATATCGTGACAATAAACCGTTTGCAGATAAAAATGTCCTTGTGGTTGGTAAGTGCATGTTAGCCATGTACAGAGAGCGCAGTAACCATTTATTTTTCATTTCGTTCCTTTTTTTTTTTGGCATGAGAGATGACTTTTCACAGTTTGAGTTATAGCTCCATGTTTATAGGTATGCAGACATCTTGCAATTGTTTACATTTTTAGTGACAGCTTCAGTACAATAGTGATTTAAACTTACACAGTATGTTGATCTTGTTGCCTACAAAAAAACATTTCATACTAGCATCAAAGAACACTCTAAAAGCAAGCAAAAAAGTGGAGTTCACTCCAAAAGGAGTGTGTTGAGGGACGGTCATGGACCACTCTCAGTACGAGTGAATCCAAATAGAGCAATACACGTGGAGTGAAATGTCACTCTTTGGAGTGGATTTTTACTCCATCCCTTTTAAAAATTCACTTTTGGCACGAGTGATCCCTCAGTACATTCTTGAAGTGAATTTCACTCTTTTACTTCTAGCATACAGATTTAACAATTAACAGGAATGGTGAAATCATCCTCAGTAATTTAGGAGTACGTACTCCGAATAAATCAGAGCCTTTGTAAAACAATTGGAGTGCCTTGTCATTACCAGATATAGACAGTCATTGTATACTGCTTTATCGGTCAAAAAGAGACAACCGCAAGCGCTCCGAGTGTCCTCAAGCTGACTATGTTGTAATCACAAAACGTGATCGACGGTAACAGTGAGCGTGTGTACAGGACAGAACTAATCCACGTATCCTGGCCATGACCAAAGGGAAATAAGGCACAATATTATCATATTGTTGGAGATTTTTCTTTGTAGATGCAGGCTGTGATAGATCACGTCTCTTACTAAACAGTGATCTAATGATCTTGGAGGGGATTTGTGGGCTGGACCACTCCCCCTCCTAATTAAAAGAGGTCAGGCTACGAACTGTAATGAGTGGACGTGAAGCATCAAACTAGTGATGCATCATAGTCGTTCATGCACAACCACAATAATATAAAAAACACACTCAGACCGTAATCATTGAATCAAATTGACAATTGTAATCAACTCTCTCTCTCTCTCTTTGTCGTTTCCAAAGGTGAGAGCTTTTCTGGCTTGGACATTGCCGCAGAAATTAGCAAGGAAGCCAAACAGGTACATTTGCATGAAGATCCTTCGGGATGCTTACTGCCATACTTGACTGTCTCAGTTTTGTTTATGATAGTCTAAATAAGTTTGTTTCACTTCAAGAAATCTGAGGTAGAATTTGCCAACGTTTCTCACTGTGTCGAGGGCTGACGTCAGATCCGACGTTGATGTTAAGTGCGTGCAGAAATGGGTTTGAACTACGAGTCAATCCTCACATAATGTCAAACAAGTTAATGATTTCTCGAGAGGACACACCCGAACTGGAGAGTATGTCAGTGGTTGTTTTTATTATTTCAAGACCTATAAAGCACTTTTAGTGAAACATTATTCAAAGGTGCTTTACAGTGCACTGGAAAAAACGTATCGTTAACATATGTACAAGCAACATGTAGACGAAACAGTGCACACATCGTGTACACAACTTCCAACAAACAACACAGTACTTAAAAGTAGTAGTATAGGCAAATACGTTTTTTGATTGCATCGTGTAGGAATAGTCTTCTTGAAACAAGTGATTTAGTTACCCAAGCAAAAGAGGGGAGAATGAGATGGAACTACATGCATAAGCAGTCATATTCATGTCCGTATCTTACGCCAGTTTTTTTTTTTCAGGAGATGTGCAGGTCTGCGGTATGAGCGAACTTGGCGGGGTCAATTCATTGCAGAGACTGATGCAGTGTCTGACCATGGAACTATTACACAAATATCGGTCATGATTTGAGGCGAATGTTCAGGTAGACTGGTGCACAGTGATAACTTTGCAGCCAATCCAAACATGATACAGTGCAAGAAGGCAGATGTGCCTTCTTGAGACGATACAAGCTAACATGACAGTACTTCATCATGTTATCATCTTGCATCATGCGGAAGATCTTTTCGAGACGTGATTTAAATGCAAAAATGGCAAGGACAAGATGGACCTACCTGTATTGCCATGAATATGCATACTTCGTATCTTAAACCGTTTGTACCAGATATGTCTTTCCTATTTTCTTTTCTCTCTCTCGATGAAGGTATACCTTTGCGTGGTCGACGGGTTTTGGGTCTTTCAACGTCAAGGAGTTGACGGCTGGCCTTACGATTTCAGCCTCTTTAGGCGGCTCCATCTCACTCACCTACCGACCAGACTCATGCTATTCATCGCGGAGAGGTTTCTGAGGAGTAACATCAACTACGACGCTCTGGGGATCACACCCAAGCGACGGGCCTTCCAGAGCAACTTCGGAATCAACGACTTCTTGGTGTCCCAGATGATGTGCGGCAAAGTCAAAACTGCGCCGAAGATTAAGAGTTTCCGCGAAAATGGCGTCGAATTTGTGAACGGGGAGACACTGGACGGATTAGACTGTGTCGTTTACGGTACTGGCTACAGAGTGAAGACTCCTTTTATTGACGACGGTATCCTTTCCGGTAAATGTATTATCATTGAACTCTTCGCTTCATTGTGCTACTTGTGTTGCGTTGCTTTTCCCATTCTCCTTTCTCTAATCAACCTCACAAAATTCGGTGTAGTGGCTTCCAACCACGGATGATGTACCAATGATTCATGTGCACCACATTGACCGGACATTATACAAAAGGTAACCAACTTCACCAGTGTTATCAAGAGGTCATGAAACAAGCCCCTTGAAATATCGTCGAATTCGCTGAGGTCGTCATGGGACGACATTTATTGGCTAAAATAGTTTATTTTTAGCTGGAACGAAAATGTTCATGGTGAAAAATGTCCCCCGGCGTAATCCTGCCCATGGTACTGAACGTTCCGTTCAACTATGCCGTCAGACATTGAGTACATTTGATATGTAATAAGGGATACAAGAAGAACGAATCACTTCCGTTAAAGTTATAATATTTACAGGTACATCCTTAAAGGGGCTCATTGAGTTGATATCAATAAAGATTGTGGTGATTTTGAAGGGTACAAACACATGACAATACTTTTACAATTAGCATAAGTAGTCACGTATCACATCCAGTAGTTATAGAAACTATCAACATTTTCTAATTTTTTACTGTTCCTTGAAGTGGTTGAGCGCACGTGAATATAGAACTAATATGAAAAGTGTCTGTCACGAATTTTTTAAAAACCAAATTAAGTCGTTGATTACTTACTCATTAATGTTCCATTTTATGTGAAACATTGCGATTCTCTGAGTTTGACCACTTGTGGTTCGTACGTGAAGGGAACTTGACAGGTCTAGGAAATTTAAATGAATTTTACGAAACAACTCAAAGGGCCTCTTTAATTTCAATAGAAAATGTGTACATAGATATATGAAGTGCATATGGGAAATGGGGGTATTTATTTTGTAGAAAGAGTGTGACTGTAACAACTTTATTTTTAAGAAACAAGGCTAAATCAATATACAAAGACAAAAGAAAGAGAGAACAACCAACAAAGAAAGCAAAACAAAAGGGGAAAAAGAAGTATAATGAGTAACAAGTGAAAATAATCCTTTTTACAAATTAAATAGGTTGTAAGCTTTCTTTTAAAAGTGTTCAAGCATTTGCTGTGATCAGGGATGGAATTCCAAATATTTATTCCTAGTTATCTAGTACTTGTTTTCTTAGTATTTTATTTTAAAAACAAAAGTGGTACGGATATTGTGTGACCAGCGAGTTTCGTAGTAATTAACGTCAACAAGAAATTTCAACTAATGTTAGAAAATTGAAGGAAAATGTCTAGTAACCAATTATACATGAAAACTGCGATCACAACGGTTAAGATTCTTCCATGTTAACACGTTGAATTTCGCAAAGAGCAATGTGTTGGGGTAATGACGGGGTTTGCTGATGGGACGGATACATCTTTCTTTCTGAAACCTACATTTGAATTTTTTTTACATCTAAAGATGACTTATTCACACAAAAGCAATTTCGTGTATTATCAAATTCAGCCTGAATAGTTTCCATCAAGACTGTCTGATCACTTTCAGTGAGAAGAAAAGGTTTTTGTCAACAGCGTAAGAAATTGCGTGTCGCCTATCTCTGAGTGTAGCCTATTTATGCTAATCACCGGCATATATGATGAATAATAACGGACCCAGAATAGATTCTCGTCGGACGCTATGATATTAGAATTGATGTTTCTAATAGCAACACATTGCTCTCGGTCAGGGAGGTATAGCTGGAAATCCAACTTTAAGTTCAACACCTCTTATTCCATACTATTATACTTTACTGAGTAAAAGGTCGTGATGCAAAGTATCAAATGCCTTTGAAAGGTCGAGAAAGGTTCCAGATACATATTGATTCTTCTTTGTCGTGTAGCTGGAAAAATAAAAAAAAGTGATCCGTTAAAAGTATTACATATTTCTTTAGCATCAGAAACTATATCACCGTCGTGGGAAATTTGATCAATGGAATTTACATCACTCTGTCGACGTAGAAGACGATTAACAGAGCGCCATGTACCTTTGGAATCGTTACTAGAGTTATGAAAAAGTGAGCTGTAGAATCTATTTTGAGCACACTCTGTAACAGCTAGTAAGCTATTGCGAAAAAGCTTGTAATCATTAAAATTTTGTGCAGTGCGATTAGTTAGATATTTCCTATAAAAGCGTTTCTTTGTCTTACATGAATTTAAGTACCTGCTGAAATTCACTCCTCACTAGAGCAAGTCGTTCTTACATTACTTGGGACGAGAGGGAAGCAACTGTTAAAATGATGAACAAAAAATATCATTAAACGTAGTAAATGCTATGTCAGGATCAGTACACTTTAAAACATCTTTCCAGATCTCATTACGTAACGAAGTATCAAAAAGATCAATGGTCTAGCTGGAATGACCATTCGTTTGTACGTCATACGTGGTGATCTTGGATTTTCATCAGTAAAATCTATTTCAGATATAGTTTAAATAGGAAAGTAAATAGGATAGTAAATAATTCCTGTAGTTGAAAAAGGCGTTAGAAAATCTAATTTCGATGATTAGTGATTCGACAATACCGTCAGTTAAGGTGCAAAGATCAGGACGAAGTTTATAACTGTGCGATAATGGATTCATAAAAAGTGATACACCCACCACCACCACCGCCGTGTCTCGACGCAGTCTCAATGTTATACCCGGGAATGTCGCACAAAGACCACAGGTCACCGTATTCATTTAGCCACCTCTCAGTCACACCAATGACTGAGAATTTATGATTCACTGATCGTAGAGAGATAGTCAAGTTATTGATACTATAGCGATCTAGCATTCGGAGTAAAAATTCTCATTCCAAGTGCGAGAAGAAAACGAATTAAATAAGTCATAATCATAGTAGTTACACATTTTTAGTAGGTTATTATGTGAAAAAGATATATATAGCAGGATCAATAGGGTAATAGGTGTAATCATTACCGATTCTTTCTAGGGCAATATATGGATAGGATTGTCGGCAGGGAAAACAAGTAATATCTTCAATTGGGCCATTATACGCGATACAAGTTTCATGCTATTTGATCACCGACGAGCAGTAACCGCAGACAGTTACACACAGCATTTCACGAGCAAACAGATACGGCAGAGTTGATTAAGAGAGCATCGGCTCTTATGTCTTCAAGAAGACATAAGAGAAGACACGAAAGAAGAATAGAAAAAACAAAACAAACAAAAACAAAACAATACAACAGAACAGCTTAAGTACCAAAAATTTTACAAAAGCATCAGAATGGAAAGGGCGCAAATTACTGAAGGGAAATTTACCTTAAAGGTGATAGGTCGTTCTTTTCTTCATAACACTCAGTTACGAATACTATCTGCTAGTAGCAATACAACTTTAGAAGACCGCGAATGTATATACCGCTTTGATATCACAATAGTATCATCAGCAACACACGAGTACGTGCAAAGAGTTATCGGAAACGATGTAGTAACACTGGCAAAGAGTTATGAAGAAAGAATCGACGTTACTAGAAATATTAATAAGACGATAAACCACCTTTAATACTTTCATAACAAACTAAAGAAATAAAAGAATAATTCACATTAACTTAAGAAATGTTGTTTCCTGGAAGTCTTGAAGTCATCTTTCTACTTGAATTACTGATGGGGGGACAAAACGATATGTATCCTCAATATTTCTTTTGGTGGGACAATTCCCCCCCCCCCCCGATTGACGGCCCTAGATGCAAAAAATGCACTTCTGATTTATTATTTCTTGTCTGGATTTCTAAAGTTAGATTACAGAGTCATCTTATAATTGCCTATATAATGTTCAGTTAAAGGGAAATAGGGTGTTGGTTTTACAGGAAACATCCATACTTTTAAAACCAATGTATGTGGACGCAGAATGATAGATTATTCAAAATACGGAAGGACTGTGGCCTTCTTTTCAAGAAATAAGTTTCTCACAGATAGAAACTCAGTTACTTGTTGCTCAACACTAATTTGTTCACCCAAACTTTTCAAAATTCAAATGATGTATCTTCCGTTACTCATCACATGCATAATGTTTTGAAGAGATGAAGCTTTGGCAGACGTTTATTGATGAGAGTGAATGGTTCAACAATGTTATACTCTATTTCTTTTGTATGTCATGTTGGTGTATTCTAAACGCCCTATTTCCCTTTAACGAAGCAAAATTGCCGGCACCATTCAGTTTTTGTTTTTGTTTTTTTTTTTTTTGAGGAGGGGGGCACTGATGAAAAACCAGTGATTTACACATCCCTGGAAATTTGTCTACAAAGATGCAAGGAAACCTAATTGTATGAAAAAAATATCGTAACCATAAACGGTGATTATAGTTACCCCCGTGAATTTACTGCGGACATGACAAGACACATAATTCTCTAAAAATGTTAATTTTAGTACTTGTGAAAAAAAAATACAGAATTCCTTGTTTTGAAAAATTACATCACTTCGGGTGTGCCCTGTTACGACTTATTTTGTAACAACTGACCAAAATGCAACAACTTAATCCAAAATATGACAAATTTTTGCCCAAAATGCAACAACAAAAAAGTTGGTCCAAAATGAACAACTTTTCGCCCAAACTGTAATAATGTGAAGATTCACATGAGACGGTATTGAAAAGCCCAAGATGGCCGCCATATTGATTGCAAGTAACATATCTTAAAAAAAAAAAACAAGGTTGAATTGGACTGGGAGTACTATTCAATTTCTCATGGCATTTTTGACACAAGAAATATATATTTTTTTTTGGTGTCTACTGTGTAGTCATAAACATAAAAAGGCCGCCATACTTTCTATATTTATTCTTCATTCAATCTAGATGACCTGAAAACCCGTGGTCTTTTTAAGTATACATTTCCTGCAAGGTTGCCTCATCCGACACTCGCCTGCATTTGTCTCTTTTCGAGCGACACCGCTTTGGTTCCGGTGGCTGAAATGTCGTCTCGGTACGCCACCAGAGTCTTTAAAGGCGACATCTCGTTACCCCCAGTCGACGGAATGCTGGCTGATATAGCGGAGAAAGCCGCCGCTGTGGAACAGCGATGGGGAAAAGATAAACGATTGGTAAGGAGACAGCATCTTGTTCTAAAAGTCCTCTATTCTACGGTTGGCCGATTTCACACTTGCGACGTAGTGGATCAAGAACAGTTGATCCATATGACGATCTGATCGGCACGATCAAGTTCCAAGTATGACGCCGTACTCTTAGTTCAGAGTAGTGAATCAGAGCTACGAATCAGATCTTGGTTCAGCGATCGACAAACAGGAAATAGGGGACTGCACTCAGCCAGTTGTCTTCAAGGTAGTAACTTCGGTGTGGGAAGGGAGGGTACTGGTTACGGGAATTGACGGTGAGGCGACCGGACACGTAGCCTCCCCCCCCCCCCCCGCCCCGAAAATTATCAGAGTAAATATTTTTTTTTTTTTTTTAATGCAATATATACATATACACATGCAGTTTAGACATTTGGTTAAGATTTGATAAGTCTCTTTTTACATCAGAGCCTCTGTCAAAAGGAGCACAGCCCTCCAGGATTTCCTATGATGGCGATCGATAACTGGTGTCCCCCCCCCCCCCCACAAAAAAAAATACATTTGGGTATGGTTCTAATGATTACTCCCTTCTAGCTATGCGCAAATGCAACTCAAAGGTCTTGGTGACCTTGTAGGATCACCTTGATTCGAGATCTGATGATGATCGAGGGAAGTTTTTCATAACGCTCAATAGATCGCTCGAGGTGATCTGCGTGAACGTGTGACGTTTCAGTCTAAATGTAGTGAAATGACTGGGCTCGATTGTCAAAAGTCACTTTTAGGAATTATACATAACGCAGCATAAAGACTCGAGGATGAAGATTCCAAGTGATTGTTCTCTTTATTCGTAATTACAGATAGCTTTTTAAGTTTTACGATATCTATAGCTTACGCCCTGACTGTGGAAATGGAAAATGGAGAGTATGTGACTCCATGATCAACAATGAGTCAGCTTTCTAGCTGATGGCAGAAAATACTGACTTGCTGAATCCTGACAAAAGTTTAGAGAAAATATAATTTAGTGTGTTAATGTGGTAAATCGATGTGATGTCTTAACACCTGTCCTGTTGCGATACTGATACAAAAACGTGATATCAACGGATATCGTGACGGAAACCGTATATAACCTTTCGGCTCCGCGTGCAGTGTATGAGAACACTAGTCAGTACCGATAATTCCAGCTGATAGCCTACTCAAGATTATCTCTGAAGAGAACCTTTTCCTGAAATCTAGTCTGTTTTGCATCTCCTGGGTACGTGTATCAGTACCCTAGCAGTGTTCACACTGTGATGCTCTGACATATGCAGCCAAGTGTGCGTGGATCCATTTGCGAAGGTGGAGATGGAGGACTTTTCAACATTTTGCAAAACATTGTCCTGGGGGGGGGGGGGGGCGCTAAATGGAGGGAAAGATGGAATTGGAAGGTATCTATTTGACAAATGGTGCAATATTTTGGCCAAGTTTAGCTTTTTAAAGGTTAATGTCAATTTGCTATGTTTTATGATTTATGTATTCATTTTTATATTTTGACCATTCATCACAGATTCACGTTTCATTTTTTTTTTTTTTTGAAAAAGTAGCGGTCGACTTACTTTTTGGAGATAACGTCAACCTCTCACCTATTTTATCTGTTGACTGCAGATTTCGGGTTTGGGTACGAGCGACGAACTCGCCATGGATATCGGTTGCTACCCCAGTCTGAAGAAGCTCTTCCTTACTGACCCAAGGTTAGCTTTCAATGTCCTACTGGCACCAATAATACCCGTATCCTACCGTTTGATTGGGCCCAACAAATGGCCCGGGGCAAGGGAACGTCTCATGAACTGTTGGCAAGATTCTCTGTCTGGTCTCGACGGTGACGCCAATACCAGGTCAAATACACACTGGTATTTAGTTCTTTTACTTCCTTTTATTGTGGTCGGAATCGCTGTTTACTTTTCAGGAATACTGTGAGTTGAATAAGTGATATATGGAATATACCATGCTATAATACATTCTTTTAAAGGGGCTCACTTAGTTAATTGGTTCACAAAATTCGTAATATCATATTTTTTTTACATTTGTTGAGTATAAGGGCCTAGTCATACTTTGATTGTAAATGATCAAACCAAGAGATTCTGAACATCTGACGCACAACTGAAGCAATAATCACAAGGTAACTAACTGTTATACACACTTTAAGGTACTTAAAGGTACTTACCACACCACTGTAAGGTACTTAGCATATGTGTAAAATTGGTTAATCTTCTTGCATTTCTCTATTCTTTCCGCTCTTTTCTTTTTAATGATATTTTCCATTTAAGGTTCAATCTTTAGGGTTTTTTGGGGTCTTTTTGTTTTCCTGTTTTCTTTGTTTTGTGTGTGGATTTATAGTCACTATGTATAGCCTAACTATGTTCACCCCTTCGGTAGGTGTATAATGACTTTTATAAAGAAACTCTGTACACATCAGATGTACAACACCTGTGGGGCTTGTTCAGGTGGCCATAAGCGTACAAGGAAATTTTTGTCTTGGGACTGAACCGGATGGATTGTGATTGCCAAACTGGGTGAAAGAGAGGGTCCTCCTCACCCCGTTTTGAGGATTTTTTGAAGAATTAGACGCGCTAGATGCTGTTTAGTGATCGTCACCCTGGATGAGGGTTCCTAGGGAAGGGAGTGTAACCCCCCCCCCCCACCTTTGGAACATTTTTGAAAAGTAAGAGGACCGACGCTGTTTATTGCTACCAAATGTCTGACTTTGTGTAATAAGTTCTGCTCGTATTTCCTAATTTGCTGATCAGTTTATTTTTTAAGAGAAAAATTGCCCAGGAAAAAAAATACCAAAAGAATTCTTCAAGAAGCGCGCAAATTTGGTGATAACACAGCACACAGGTAGCAATCCAGTTTTAGGAAGATACATTCTTAAAACGTCTGTCCATATCATTAATGTAAAGATATTTTTTTGGCCAGAATAGTGAGGACTTGAACAAAGGCTAAAAATGTGGGATAAGCATTTAAGCGGAGCACAACCATTGGGTGGAGCCAAGAACACAGAGAGAACTTATTTATATCTCCGCTCCTGCATGTTTCTTACTATGCAACTTCTCCACCGGCCCAACCCCCCTCCCCCCCTCCCCCCCCCCCCCCCCCACACACATACATCTCCATTTGCTAAGCCGTTCAAGGTTGTAACTGCTGGATAGGTTGATATAAAGAGTGCCTAGTAAAGCGTATAGGCTATTGTTTTCCTTTCAGAAAACTCCTATCACATGCATAGTATGTGTTCTATTGGTAGTCTTTCATATGTAAGACCTGTTCATTTTCTTGTTCATTGGAATTAACTGGTGGGAAGTGGCCAGAAAGCAACGAAGGAGAATCCCATTACATGGGATATCGCACTTCAAAAGTGTCTGCTTTTGACAAAATTAAACATGATTAATTTTATTTTTAAGAATCCAAAACAGATTCACTGATAATTACCAGAAACCAAACAAACACGCAGAGTGTTTCCATGCCAACGGTTTTCTTTCATGTCACGAGTAAATTGTGCCAAATATATATTTATATATATAACTACACAAATATAGAATATTACGGCTTGGCAAATGGATATTTACCATCAGTTAGGAACTAGTTACGGAGTTATCTCCAAACATGGCGACAATATGTACATCAAATGTTCACTTCTTACTTGTCATCTTAATTATGTAATTTACGATATCGAATTGATTAAGATGTTAAGAAATGTCTATGGCAAGTTAAGTAATGACGGAGGCTGCTGTTAGGTGCTTTTCGACTTGTAATTTACGTAGAATGTATCACGTTAAACTCACATGTACGTGGCTAATCAACTTAAATTTGCAAGCTGCTGTCACCATGCGAACAAATCAAAGGTAAAACATGAAGTAGGGGATCCATTGTGGGAAAGTGTCTTCCATCTGAAGGAATTACGTATAGGGTCCTATAGAAGAACCCTAAATTTACGCAGAGCGCTCTGGATTTACGTAAAAATGACTCTCAGATTGCAGCAAATCGTCACTTTCTAGCCTGTCTGGCCGCTTCAGCTAACATTTTCATTTTGTTCCCTTTTCATTTCATTTTAAGCAAACCATAAAAATATAGTTTATCTAATTCTTTGGGCAAAACATTTGCCAAAGGACTTCCGCCGGCCCCCGTTGGTTACTCCATTGGTGGTCATGTAAGCCTAATGCTCATTTAAATAATTAGCCTATTTTCGGTCAGGGAAGGATGAGGAGTGGGGGGGGGAGGGAGGATCACTACGACTTTGGCACAATATCATTCAAAGTAGAGGGTTAGGCGTTAGTCAATCACAGCAATGTTGCAATAAACAAAATGCTTACGCCAGTGTGACAGCTTGTACATCCTACACAGAAACACCGTATACCCTGCACTCATAGCCCATACGTGCGTGCTTCGCCTCTTCCGCTCGTATAAGGGCCAGTCCTATCATGATCCACTGATCATGATCCACTGATTTACAGGAGTTCCCACAATTATAATTTTGGCCACTGTTAAAAAGGACGCAGCCCAGGGTACCCTCACTTTAAGTTACTTATCTACACTCGATCTCGGGACAGATATTAAAAATTTACCGTCTATACTCGTCGATAAACATGACATGAAAATAATTTTGATATGCATGGAACGAAATTCATTTCCGTGGAATTTCAATGACTTTAAACTTGTATAAATTTCTCTGATCCTTTGCAAGCCATTTCCGCGGTAAATAAACCAGGGAGCTGCATAAGACTTCCCTGGATGAAACACAAATTACATATTCGTACTGTACATAACAACAGAGATTGCGGTATGCTAAATGTCGTCTAACAGAATTTAAATTAGCCTTTCGTCAGGAAATTCACATTATGTTTCCTCGAGTCATCCTTACATTCGGTTTTCCTTTAATCTACTTTGAGATGAATAAATGACTTCTATATCTTGGGTCATAACAACTGCGAAAATCAGGATGCAGAATTATCACTTTTCCTTCTTTTTTTTTTGGCAAT
This sequence comes from Stichopus chloronotus, assembly GCA_021234535.1. Taxonomy (NCBI): domain Eukaryota; kingdom Metazoa; phylum Echinodermata; class Holothuroidea; order Aspidochirotida; family Stichopodidae; genus Stichopus; species Stichopus chloronotus. The sequence goes on from CM037838.1 coordinate 18,425,356, forward strand.
TATCTAGTATCGCACCTGGCAAATTTCAAATTACGAAAACTCGACTTCAGACAACAATTTCTTAACTGCTTCCATTGATTAACTGTTGTTGTTGTTGTTTCACGAAATTGCCAATACGGTCTAACATTCTTGTTAATAGTCATCTTGTGGTGAAGAAATTATTGTATGAAGCAATTAGTAGGTCCAGTCGTCACGGGAGATGTATACAAGGTGGATTTCTATTTTTATTAGAGGAGTTATATGCTGTAGTAAGAGTATATGGAGTGGGAGAAAGAAGAACAAGCCCATACGTATGGACTGCCCCGTTTAAGAATTCAAACATAACTTCTATCGAATGAACCCATGATCCATTTTACTCTACGTTCTGGGTGGAATGGGTACGATGAACTGGGAGGGGGTTTGGTAAAGGATACTAAAAGAAATTTATGATTGGATTAGCTGAAGTAGCGCCGGTATCGATTCTAAGAATTTTATGCAGCAAAAATGACGAAGGCAACCAAAATTAACGCCAGAGCAATTTGAAATGGTAATGGCAAATAATTTGGTGTTGGCTTTCCGACGTCGCGGGTCCTAGTGGATTCACCGTAGACATCCCAGACTTCCATGATTGCCTTGCGAGCACCTTTCCAAGGATGAGGTCCCTACCAGACGATAGAAAAACGGAAGAGCTGGTCCAAAGAAGTAACGGTAAGCTAGCGCAGGGTCGGTAAAGATCAATTTCTTGGGATTCGGTAGGACACCGATCAGTGATGCCAAAGCGTCTTGGTATGGGATTGGCGGAATCTGTGACGAGAAGAATACAAATCAGAGATGTTTCTCACAAGAATAAGCCAGTCAGGAGTGAATTACTCAATGAGATAAGAATGATGATAAATAAAGGGTTTGTTGAGACAAACGCTGCAGGAAGCTTCTAAAGACTTGGCAAACTGCCAATTTCTAACTGTCGACAAAATGGCCCCCAACGGATTGGCGCGTTTAGTCGATATCGTGAACATCTTTTCGGTCAATTCTAAGGTTTTCGTAACTGGCAAGATGACCAGTCGTCACATGGAGAGTAATCGATGACGTCACGATAGTAAGACCGATCGACAGATATAAATACTACAAATGTCGTCCATGAGGCTATCCTAGCAGGGAGGTGTTATTAACACCTCCCTGATCCTAGTACAGCGACCACAAAAAAAAAAATGGTTACGCAAATTTGAGCAGGTTAGCCTACAGAAAATTCAAATAATTCCGTGCTTAGATTTAAGTGACGTTTTATATCTAATTACTGCTGATGTAGGGCTACCTCTCGGTTTAAACGCCGACTCAAAATTTGCGACGTCTTGAAAGAGTTAATCAGAAATTGATAAATTGATTTATTTAGCAATCCTTTTTCATCAGGATGAGGTCAATTCATTAATGTCTAATCCCGTTTGACCCCGTGTCTGCCTTTTGTCTCTGAATTCGTACATCAGTGACAACACAATCATTTGGATAAAAAGGAAAAAAAATAAAATACGAAATTTAATTTTACTGGGAATCTTATTCCGATCGTTTTCCAAACACTACGTACGTAACCCTTCCTTACGTAAACAAAAACTACTACTTACAAATATGATGTGTTTTCCGAATCTTTTGTGGATCATTTGTTTCACGAATCTGATCTCTCCGAGCATTTTCGGAAGCGGTGGCAAACTGCAATTTCCTTTAAATACCTGGGCTGCCCATCTCGCCTGCATCTCGAAACAAGGACCGTGGGCCCCCACCGTCATCAAAAACCCGATGCACGCACACGTCGGATGTTCGAGTCGGGGCGGAAAAACGTATTTGTAGAGCTCCAGATCTTTCAGCTCCTCTGTAATCACAAAAAAAAAAGAAAAAAAAAGAAAAATGATAACCATGTTGAACTTCATTCATTGTGATGAAGCTGGCTGACGTTACGAACATGTTGTAAAGCGTTATAAAAATTTATTGGACATCAAAATGAACACGAATATAATGTAATAGCGCGAAGTCGACACTCCTAACATGTTGAAATGATGACCTGTACGTGCCGTTTCATGTGATAATGGACGTCATATCTTTGAATGTGATTGGTCGTCTTATTTTCGTATCTTCAAAATTTCCCTTACACCCTATCCCCTTTCCCTACCCTTTCCCTATCAACTTTCCCCCACTCCCGCCTTTCTCCCAGATCCTTGTCCTAAATGATTTCCCTCTCCCTTCCCCTGTCCTAGCTCATTTGCCGTACCCCTTCCCCTCCCCCTTCCTCTTGCTCTCTCCCCCCTCATACCTTGAACTATGGAGGTATCTATGTAGGGAGCCCTCAACTTGTAACCGGTGGCGTAAATGACGACGTCTGCATCGACTTCCGTACCGTCCGTGAAGACGATTCCATTTTTGGTGAAATGGTCGATTCCGGTCTTCGCTTTGATCTTGCCGCAGAATATCCTGCTCTGGATGAGATCGTTGACCATCACCTCCGAGCAGAATAATTCCCGATCTGACCGGACGCCCATGTTCTCGAGGTTCATCTTGGCTGACAACTCTTTCTTCATGACACTCCGGCGATACCATTCAGGTAACATGAAATTTATACGACGATTCATCATCAGGTCCCTTGGCCAGCCGGCGGGGCCACTTCGGGGAATTATCCACGTTCCTTTTCTCATGCTGAGGTACACCTTGAAGAGAAGCAGATTCCATGATCTTACAAAATACCAAAAACCTTTTTACCGTCTGACGCACGCGCACTGAATGCATTTCAAGTACATCCAACGCAAAGTGCATATAATACACAGACCTAAGCTGCACGTTTAAAATGATTAAATTTGAAGCTAGATCGACAATCCCAGAGCAGGATCTACTTTTAGATAGACGACATGGAAAATTTGAATTTTCAATGTAGTGTTTTAGACTAGCTAGAATGAGTTCAATTCTTTCCCAGCTGACCCTATTGATCAATAAACCATAAACACTGGTAACTTCAGACGCAGACGTTACCAGCTTACCAGAAGATCCCAGCACTGTTTTTTTCCTTCCTCAGGGACTGAAAAAGTGAAAGTGTTTTTGTGGAGTCTGTGAATTCGATTTCTATATTTTTCGATCTTTGCTTCTTTATTCCTCTCTCTCCCTCTCTTACGAGTTGCAATACCTACCAGGTCTTGCGAGCTTCTTGTCATCACTCTTTTTTCTTTGGCAATTTCATTGTTTCCGAATTATTGCTTTGCATATAACTTGTCTTTGGTTCGCCTTTGTCTGAGATTAAAGGCTGTATTGCATCACCCTAGGCTATATTTTTACCGTCCCGGAAATTTCTCAACAATTCTCAACTGGTTCTAAGTTACAGTACTCTCAGATTGACAGCAAATTCGAAAGATGCAGAACAGCTCGTATTACACAACGTACACAGGGATCCATTGTTTTGATTACACATGTGGAGGAATTTAAGACAGCTGAGGGAGGGACTAGAGGTAGGTGGTTGGGAGAATTGAAACTGTCTGGGGTGATGAGTTTTTGTCTTTAACATAACGTAACTGGAGGGGGGTTGCAAGCGATGGTCACAACCTCACCCAGAGGTGTCCCAAAAAAGTGCCTATAGAATTTATATCTAGGAAAAAATCTTCCAAAAGATAATACAGCACTTTCAATTTTCCCGTGATAAATGAATCCCACTGTCTTATGAGGCAAGTTGTCAAAATTATACCAGTGGACATTTCCTTCATCATCCCCTCACTGATGTTAACTCAATAGCTCCCTTTCCTTGTTACTTTTATTATATACTCCATTGCTAAATAATGGGGGGTGGGCTGTGTACCTGCTCTGCGGTAAGGCTGGCATCAACAGCAATATCCCCAGCCGAGTGAGAACCACCTACAAAGAAACATAAAACAAAAGAGGTCAAATGACTCATTGGTCACGTGATAAAAGTGACAAGCAAATTCTGACATGAAAGAGATTTTGAGCCTCGGATGACTACAGTATTTTGATGTATCGTACTAACAAGGTTTGCAGAATTTGACTTCTCTGCCAATCTCAATCTAGCATTGATGAAATAAACGAGAGGGGCCATAAGTTGACAAAGGAGTATTAAGTGCTGCGCCAAACTTTCAATTGTCGAGAATTCTGTGTTTACAAGGATTTCGTTAAGTTCTTAGGTTTTACCTCAGTTGACAGCCAAATGCCGTTAAAGCTTCATGAAGAACAATAGAGATCATCTTCTAATCACTTCGTTTAGAGTTCTCAAGATATCTTATGTGGACAAACACAACCAAGTGCAATTCCCTTTTGTTGAAATCAAGCAAAGAGACTCACCGACTACAACAACAGTCTTGCCTTCCAGCTCTGTGTTGCCTCTGTATTCGTTGCTATGGATAATGGTTCCCTCAAACTCGTCTTGACCTGGGTACTTTGGTAGATGGGCAATGCTGAAGAAACCAGTGCATAGCATGACGGCATCGTAGGTATCCACTGTTTCCTCCCCGTTGTGAAGGACCGTCACCCGCCATTTTCCGCTCTTCGCAAAGTCGTCTGCCTTCTCTACTCGAGTCACTGTGCTGTTGAACTGGATGTAGGGCATGAGCTTGAAGTGTTCCGCATAAGCCTAGATATATACATATGAAAGATAAAATGCCTGTGATTATAGTCAAACGAAGGTAGGAGTACAATATTATGAGATACTCTAAAAGCGTTGAAATGAGAAGAGCACGAGAGAGATTTCGAAAATCCCAACATTGGGGGGGGGGGGGCTCAGCCGTTCAGAAAGCACCAGTCACCGTCATTGTAGTTTATAACATAAGCATACATCTTACACTGTATAATTTACAGAAAATAGCATAGAATCCTTGAGTCTGAATGATCCGCCTTTTAAGGTAACATTCCTTAGGAAATGTATCAAAACCCAAATTCAGTACATCAAACAAGATAACCTTACGGCAAAGTCATTGGAGGGAAGTCTGCATACGTACATGCATGTCTTTGATTTTAGTCAAGATCAGGTCGGACGGAACGAAACAATTTTGCCGGGGGTAGGGAGGGGTGGGGAATGAGTGCCGACAGGACTATCTAAGCGGAGCGCCAACATTAGTGGATACAAAGTGTGCAAGAAAATGCTTGGCTTTACACGACCCCAATATTTCCGGAAACTGCATTCTTCGAGTGTTCTATATGTATTTACACAACCTTGAGCAGAAATCTTGTCTGCAATTTGAAGTATGGATCAACTTTCACTTATTATCAGACCACATCGCAAATATTGGGGGAGCTTAGGGGAGCTTAGAATACCTAAAGCCCCGCATTTTTTTGATCCCTAGCCAACCCCTCCCCCCTTCGATTCTGTCGCCACAAGTCATAGTGAAATGATACCGGTACCAGTAGAAAATATAAAAACGGTCGAGGAAAATATGAGACCAGGTAGTTGCTAGGTCACTCCTCGGTGAGACCGCAAAGGAGCATTACACGATCAGTCGGTCGACGGCAATCTCGGGTCCGGCACAGGTCACATCGAGTGCAAACTTAATTTGTACTTGAGTTTGAAAGTTTTAATCTTACAATCTTTTAATCCCCTGACTCGGAAGATATGTAGACCATACAGTACCTGATAGTATTTAATCAAATCTTTGCCCGGTATGTAAGGGGGAGTTTCGCGGGAAAATGAGAAATCGCTGTAACACATCATCTGTCGACTGGAGTTGGTCACCACACAGTCATAGAGAGATGAACCCTTATTAGCGTCCGCCTCATCCCGGAAGATCCAGACTCCACCTGTAAGAAATTTGCATATTATATATATATATATGTATCTTTGTCATTTTTATGGTACATGCAGTACTGTTTGAACCAGTATTACTCATGTGGGAGCAAATAACTCTTTCGACCACCTTAGCTCTGCTCTGAATGCAATTGGGTGTAGGTTGGCTGATGTTTTTGTGTGGGTGGGGGAGGGGTTGTGCGTGCGTTCGTTTGTTTGTGGGTGTAATATTAAAGGTTATTGAATCATATGGGATAGTGCAACAAATGTAGGTCTATATTTTCATGGTGAGATCTAGCCATACGAATACTGCATGAGCTCTCGTATAAGAATCCCACGTAATCTGACACACGAATCTCGTCAGAGATCGTATACGATCTCGTAAACAAATTCTAATGATATTGTTGTAAGAATATGAATAAGAAATGTTATTAAAGGCAGTCACTCATTACCCCGAGCCACACTTTTGGCTATGGGTAAGCAAAATTCTCAATTGGTTCTCCTCTATGATCGACAGCATAGAAAATAAACAGAGTAGCTCATTTTACACAGCACACACAGAGGGCCTATACATTGGTTTGATTACACATGTGGATGAGTTTAAGACAGGGTGTTGGAGGGACTAAACGAAAGTGGTGGTGAGGGCTGAAACTGTCTGAGGCGCTGAAATCACTGCCAGGCAAAATAAAAAATGCAAAAGCACCAGATCTGATGGTTGGTTTTTACAAATAAGGAAAGCCCTCTTTGCCATTTCTATGATGTTGAAATTATTAATCTTAGACAATCTGACATTTTCTTTCATGCTGATCTTGAAACTATAATAGTAACGACGTTAAAAATAGTTTGAAAACATTCGAGTAACATACCAAGGCAGGCACTAGGTCAGTAGAAGACACAGATATAGTCCTAACGTTAGAGCAAGCCAAATAATCAGAAAATGAAGCCACATGATCACAATTTAACATTCCTAGAATTGTACTGAAGACTTCCCTAGTCAAAGAGAAAGTTGTTCTTCTCTTCATACTGTCATCATGTTTTGATTCGTAGGCCTACAACCCACTTTCTGGGCTATTACTACACTATAGTGCAGGTACTGGTTACATAGCAGTTGAGGAGGAGGACCTATACAACTCGTCCGTGTGAATGTGTGTATTTTTTGTTCTTAATCTGCAATTCAGATTTACCTAAGATACTTAAAATCACTTTAAGACTGTAGTTACCGATAGCGATGTGGCTGTGGTAAGGGTTTTGCGATGGGCGAAGGTCCTTAATGTGATTTTCTTCGGGGGAAGGGGAGAAAAAGGGGCAGCAGCATATGGTCAATTTGTGGTCGCTACCGAAAAATATTCTATATGAAAATCCCTTCATCAACACGAGTCAAAAAAAGGAAATTTCATGGAAGTAGTGTGCAGTGCCATTCGAGAGATGATGCGCTATCAGAATCCGATAACGAGCCCTATGAACATGATGATAAGAACTGCAGCGGTCCTGCATGGTGTAGATGAAAAAGATGATGGAGAACAACGTTGCAGTACACGGGTGGAACAAGAAGATCCCACCGTTGGCAGTTGACTTAGCATTTTTTTTTTCGCAATCCATGATACAAGATGCGTACCGAACCCTATGCCACCTTTAAATTTGCAGCGATCCTCAATGTCTCAAGTATGAGCATTTGTAACGCACTTCTGACAGACACAGGTTTCATTTTTTTATTTTATTTTTTTACTTACCAATGGATTCATTTGCGTCGAAACAGACTGGTTCCAGTCCTTCTTCGAGGCAGCTTTTTATCGCCACCAAACCGCTGACCCCAGCGCCTACCACGCAAACCCGTTGAACGACCATCGTTCCGTCATTTGAAGATAAAAACTTGGGAATGAAGATAACCGGCTAAAAAAAAAACACGTTGATATCTCGGTTACATGAATGCAAAATCACATGCAAAACTAAGGCACATCAGCAAAGTTATAAGCTGCATCTTATGTCCTGACAACCCTTTGTTGCTCTTGGCACAATAAGTGCTGGTAGCTGGGTAGAGGGACCATATGGAACGTTTCCGATAAGTTTTATGAGCAAGTAAAGTTATAGGATCATGAAAAAAAAGCCACGTTTATAGCTGCTATTCGTTAAATAATTTTCAAGACACGTTCCATTGACTATAATGTATGTGTATTTTTATGACAATATGAATACGTTCGTGTACACATTCTAAATTTTGAAGTTATCTGCAATACCAACATGTCAAAACTGAAAGACAATATGCATCGTTCTTTTGCCAATGCGTAATGCAGTTACATGTGATTGGCCGATCTCGTGTGACGTCAACCTCGTCGTGATAACCCTCTGCGAACTTTCCTAGTGTACAGTATACTCTTTGCAAGTACTCGTGTGCAGAGACTAACACTATTATGATACCAGTGGGGTTTGTAAAGACATGAATTGTGTTGTTTTATTGCTAAGTGCAAAAATTGACCTTAAACTAGTGACGTTTTCGCAGAGTTGTAAGGCAGAGACTTATGGCGCATAACATTAATAAGCAGACCAATCAGTACGAGTTGGCTCGTGCTGTGTACGAACTTGCAAATATGTTGAGGTGTGTAGTAGTCATATATGTGTACACGTAGGATAAAAAAGACCTGACTTAATTTGATATACTTCATCCTAAAAGAAACACAATTTTCAAGTCATGCTTAAAGCTTACAAGACGTCGACAACATCACGCCAACCAGGGAGGTTTAAATCGCAATCACCCCCTTCCCCTCTTTTGTATATTTAAATCCTAAGAGCCTGGGTTACTCATGCGGTTCAAATACATTTTTCTTTGTGTAAACATCCATTGCATCATTGTTGTAAACGTTAAAATATACCATACCAAATAACAAAATTAAACGAAAAAAAGAAGTCTTTATCCTAGAAAGAATGACCACGGTTTATTTACGGTTTTATTATACTTAGACCAGATTATTCTTTAAGCAATCAACAAAACCCCGTGATTGAAATAGTTATAAAAGACTAAGTGAAGCGTTAGTAAAAACAAAGTAAGATGTATCATTTATTCAGAAATAAATAATTAAGAAAGCACACTTTTATAATTTGATGAAAGGATTACAGTTAAAGTTGACAAATTGTTTATTTTTGTCAGTTTATTCATGGCCTCATGAATTATTTTGAATGAGTCTGGTTGTTAGAATTTTTTATCAGTACATTCAGTAGAACAAAGAACAAGTGATCCAAATTGGCTGAGGGTACCTCGAAATTAAAAGCGACTTTATTGCAAGCTGTATTACCTTATATTAAATTTTGCCGATTTCACGTATTATTATCTAATATCACCAATTATTTTCTGATATCATCAGTTCATTGATGATACCAGCTAGCATTTGTAGATATCAACAAATATTACCGATATCAGTTGCTGATATCAGTAAATGTTTTTCTAATATGATCATATAAACAATTCAGTTGATAATATCACCAAATATTTAATAGTATCATCAAATAATTTCTGGTGCCAAGAAAAGAATCAACGACACCCACATGAACACATTGATATCATCAATTAATTGAATAACGTATTATACTTTCGGAGAATAACAATTGATCTGAAGATATCAGCGAATGACTCAAGGACATCTTCACTTTATTTGAGGATATCAGCATTTGAATTAATAATATCATCGAATGAAGTGACAGTATATTTTCTTTGTTGATATCACTGATTCAACTGAAGATATCATCAATAGGTATAATTATCGATAAATTAGCCGTTACGATCTTTTGATTGACCATGAATTGATACAGCGCCATCCACGGAGAGCAGACAACCAATCTTCGAGGAGTTGTCGCGCACCAAGGGCAGCGATCCTGTGGGATGGTGGATATATCCCCCCCCCCATGAAAATGGGTGAAGGGGCTATAATATACAACATGTCCCCCCCCCTTAGATCCCTGGGCCAAGAATGGACTCATTCATACATTTATCTACACATCATCATTCATTTGTAGCTCTATTTGAATGGATTGTGATATTTTCAAATTATTTGATATCTCTAACTGAGTTCTTCAATAAATTGATGATGTTGATTGATTGGTGATCATCGCAATGAATTGTTGATATTACCAAATCACTTCATGATAACTTAATTCGTGATATCATCAAATTATTAGTGATTTCATCGATATCAGCAAACAGTGAATAAAAAGGTTTGCCGACTGTCCCGAGGATTAAACGTCTTACATGGTAACAAAACCCTTGATCGATAACCCGCCCCCCCCCCCCTCCGCAGTAGACCTTTTGTTTACAAAAGTTTCTTAAATATCTGAAGTGTTTTGAATGACATCAAAAACATTTTTACAGCAGTTACGTATGACAACATTTCCCGTTTCAGTATTAGCATGGGTTTCCGTTGTTGCACGTGTCGACCTACCCGACGAAACTTCTACAACGCATGAAAAATAAATAAAAAAATGAATACACATTCCATAAGAAATTTATATACCACATATGACTCAAATTTTAGAACGCAACTCAAGTGTCACTTACTTGGTGGACTTTTGTACCCCCTACATTACCCTTCAACACAGACACGTGACTCTTCAAGAACCTTGTGCCCAAGCCCACTTAAGTAGCATAGCTTAGCTTCATACGACTCTGGCTAGGTCATGGCCTATTTTTGTTTAAGGATATAGATACCGTACCCCTACCAGTCATTCGTATCACTATAGTGTGTTTAACCAAAACAGGTTATCAGAAGGGTTGAAACTAGTCGCAAGAAGATATGGCAAATTTACGGGGAATAATCTCCATTATATTCGCCCCGCGAACAAATTCATGCGAAAAAAACTTGGGTGGAGGGTTAGCTCGGTGGTAGAGTGTCCGTATTGCAATCACAAGGTCCCCGGATCAAATCCCTGTGGAACCACTTGTGAAACTTTCTGGGGACTCATAATTACTATCTCAATAAAGCTGTTTATAGAGGAGTGCTGAGGGGGTTATTTGGTGATTTCAATTTTGGTTCAGATATCAGATTATCGTCATCTTCAGGTTGCTCGATACAGCTAGTGGGCTGCTGAGCTAGGCAGGTCCTCCATCCCACTCAGCCTTTAGGAAAGTGGCTAAAGACTGGGGAATACACTCTCGTCCGTCGTCGGATATGGGGACGTTAAATGGTGGTCCAGGGAGCAGATTTGGGTTTGTATGTGATGGTTTAGTTTAGTTTAGTTAGTGAAGGGTTAGAAAAGGCAATTTCCTGATATAAAGTCAAACCCTGGAAGAGCAGACATCCCCAAATTAAAAACAGCACCTCCCACACTGCAGAAAATATTTATCAAGTGCATCCTTAAAGGCATTACTACTCTTAGAAATCATCACAAACTCTGGCAGACCTTTCCATTCATCCACAACTCTTTGTGAGAAAGAGGTATTCTTTAACATCCAGCCTACAGCGTCTTTTGGAGCTTAAATCTGTGACCACGAGAACTCCTTGAATTAGACCACTGAAAAAAAATCACTGAAACTAAATAATCAACTTCATGAACAATTTTAAACACTTCAAGCGGATCACCCCTAAGACGTCTGAGCTCATGGGATTTAAAGGGAAATAGGGCGTTTGTTTTACAGAAAACATCCATATTATTAAAACCAAAGTTTGTGGACGCAGAAAGATAGATTATTCAAAATAAGGAAGAATAGTAGCCTTCTTTTCAAGAAATAAGTTCCTCACGGATAGAAACTCAGTTATGTGTTGCTCAACACTAATTTGTTCACCCAAACTTTTCAAAATTCAAATGATGCATCTACCGTTACTCATCACATGCATAATGTTTTGAGGAGATGAAGCTTTGGCAGGTGTTTATTGATGAAACTGGATGGTTTAACAATGACTAAAGCTATTTCTTTTGTATGTCATGTTGGTGTATTCTAAACGCCCTATTTCCCTTTAAGATTAAGTATTTTTAATCTGTTGGTTCATCCCTACCTCGTTAACCTCTGAACACTGAAGAGTAGGCGAATTTCGCCGGTGTTCATCCACGATCACCATGGTATAGAATCCCTCGATGAGTAAATTCATACTTTCTGATCCTCAAGTTCTAAGCCAAAGTGAACGAATTATTAGACCGGGCGAGACCTTACCCAAAGCCTGAGAGATATGGTAGCCTAGGGTTAGTGGTTAGGCTCTTGCATAATTCGTCTTTTGTTCGTGCTAATAATTTCAACCTTTAAAAATTGGCCAGACTGTTAGCCTCTTATATGTGACATAAACATGATATGGATTCGTGTCGGGATGGGACTAAAATGGAGTTAGAAGAATCTTCTACATACCCAGCTTACTTATGAGGTACAAATGACAGTTCCATTAGTGTCTCCTCCTTTCTTGAGTGGGCGATTTTATACATATGCAAAGCTTAAAATCGCATGATTGCAAGGAAAAGCGAATCTCAAATGGTTTCAAATGGATGAGCTATAAACTGACTATAGGCCTGCGCTAAATTTGGACGCCCTTTATCCGTCCCAAGGCTATAACAGTAGGCCTAATCCTAACCTAATCGAATCTGTGTATTCTGAATAGGAAAGATGTGATTGGTTGATGGGGGCACAATTACAGCACAGCAAAATACAACACAATTGCGATGTCGTGAGTTCATAAGTTTATACTGATCCGATTAGAGCTAAGGGAGGGGCTCAAGGGCAAAACCTTCCCTCCCCCACGAGAATATTTCTAGTTTTTCTTAATTTTTGTATGGTATTGTTATTATCTCGCATCCCCTTTTTTAATACAAAAGGCCTTCAAATTTTGCTTTCAAAATGAGCGGGAAGTGCCATTTCCGGCGATCTGGGAGGTATTTTGGGCCAAACGTCTCTTGCATGCGCGCTTCGGGACAACATAAAGTGGTGGAGCTTCGGCTTCGCCCGCATCTTGCTCTGAGTATACCTCAAGGGTCAAACCTCCGGATATAACTCGCTGACAAGAGCTTCATGTACTGAAATTAGGAGTTTCTTGTAGTGCTCTTCTAGAATTAGGAGGGAGTTAGTCATAATATACAAAGCGTTTGGTGAAAAATTGGTAGCTAGCTGAGGTTCAAGACGGATCAAGCAAACTGGACCACGCTCCGAGTGACCTGTAATTAAGAGATACAGGTAACTATGTGAGGTGGCATGAAAGAAACAGACCGGACCATACTAGTAAACGCATTAGGCATATGTGAAGGTACTTACTTACCTATGATCGTTTTGTTTTTCGACGATAAACTTTAAATTTGGCCTGCAAGTTTATCGATGATAAAGCCGGGTATCTTTACTGTCAATGGAACGGTATGCAGTCCCACAATATATAGGTTCGCGATGACTGTGTGAATGTAGCCAGACAGGTGTATATATACTTGATCAGCCTGCAGTGGATAACAGTGATGGATTATACAATTAACAGTATGTTCCGATTACAACAGTATGTTCGCCAACGCCATTGTCAAGTTACCTACATTCCATTCTTCCAATAGTGTGTGGTCTATGGCACTATATATTGCCACCACTCAGCCTGCAGTTAACACTCTTTGTATTGATCAACGGCATTCAAAATAGTAAACTTTCCAGTATGATCCTGTATCACTGTAATCATACGTATTGAACATTTTATTTGTGCGAGTGTGTTGTTGTGCCACAACAAAAGCTGTCGTCGTTGCTGACTTCCCAAGTTCAGCAAAGTCAGCCATGCATCAGGTCAGGCTGCCAACTGAGATTGCCCTTAAGCTATTAGTGGCATTCAGTTGTATTTCTGTGGGGCGCGACAGAACGTTTTGCACAATTAAAACATTGATTACCCAAACAAGAGGAATTACATCCTTATGTGATATATTTATTCAGAATCAGACTCAGTTATAACATTCAAGGTCATGTAATTATGGTCTCGTCAGTTCCCGTCGCCGACGGGACAGGGGGTGGACTTAGATATTCAAGGTTAAATTTAAACTGGAATCGCTCTGAATGTAGGTATGGTGGGATAACTTCGGTAAGCAGATCACTTTCAGGATCCTCTTTCCAACGAAATGTGGCCATGTAGATTTGAAGAGATTTCTCGTTAGATTTGGAAATTTATGTTCAACATACACACACACGCACACACAAATCAGTGTCGCCGACTGGATATTCCCAGTGTCGCAGACGCGACAACGTTGATGTTCAGTCTCCTTGGTGTCTCCTTTACATAATTTACATGACCAATGATCAACAGTGGGACTAATGGGGGTGTATTAAACCTCAACTGTGAAATACTACTGTTAAATCCCTCCCTGTTCAACAGCAACGACAAAAAACAGAAATCGAATGACTGTGAGATTCCTTCCCAATATTCCCAGAAAACAAAGCACAATTACAAATTTTGAAGTTCAAACGCCTTACTCTTTTTGGGATACCATGTCTACAAGTTTACAAACTATAATCTCGACTGACTTCAAGATGACCTTTGACCTCCATAAGAAATGGCAAAGTTCATCTGCTCATCAAGGTCTACCAATGTTTACAGCCTCCAGATGTAGCAACTTCAGTGGCATGTATAGGTTCATTATTTGGTTTTCATACTTCATCCTCTAGTGACCTCAAATGACTTTTGACTTTCGTGAAAAATGGTAGGGATCATTAACTTAAAATGGATTACGAACACAATAAGTTTGAAGTTCCAGCAACATTCAATTGCTGTGATATTAATCTTAATAGATTTTCAGACTTTAACCTCTGGTGACCTCAAATGGCCGTTGATCTCCATGAAAAATGACAGACATCATCTGCTTACGATGGCGAATCTACAAGTAAAGTTTGCACTTTCAGCAACTTTCCCGTACTGAGTTACCATGTCTACAAGGTTTTCAAACTAAGACCTCTATTGACCTTACATGACTTTTGACCTCCATAAAAAGAGGCAGAGATCATCTACTTATTAAAGCTACCTCTGGTAACCGTTGAAAGCTCTAAAAACATTCACTTGCGGAGATATCTTCCTTCATAGATTTTCAGACTGTAACTTGTGGTGATCTCAAATAACCTTTGACCTCCATAAAAACAATAGGGATCATGTAATTACAATGGACAGCCAAAAATCCAGGTTTGAAGTTCCAGCAGATTTTCCTTATTGATATATTGTATTTACAAGGTTTTCAACCTATGACCTTTATTGACCTAACATGACGTCTGACCTCCATAAAAAATGACACAAATTGTCTATTGATCAAGGGGCTACCACTGTGACAAGTATAAAGCACGAGTAACATTCAGTTACTGAGATAACCTGCTTAGTGTATTTTCGTACTTTACGCTCTGGTGACCTCAAATGACCTTTTACCTTCATGAAAAACAATAGGAATCAACAACTAACAATGGGCAACCTGCACGTCAAGGTTAAACATCTGGCAACTTTCAGTTATTGAGATATTGTGTTTACAAGATTTTCACACTATGACCTCTGTTGACCTCACATGACCTTTGAACTCCATAACAAATGACAGACATTATCTTCTACTCAAGGGCTACCAATATGATATGTATGAAGCTCCAGCTAAATTCAGTTGCTGAGATATCTTCTTTTATATGTTTCATACTTTAAGCTCTGGTGAACTCAAATGACCTTTGACCTTCGTGAAGAACAATAGGTATCATCTGCTTACAATGGGCTACCTACATACCACCTTTGAAGTTTGGGCTCCTTTCCGATCTTTTGATATCGTGTTTACAAGCCAAGGCGACACTTACACACAAACACACGCGTACAAGGAATCAAAACAGTGTCGCAGACGGGACAGTTCCCAGTAACGCGGACGGGAAAACATTAAAGTTTTTTTGGTGTCTCTTTGACATAGTTAACATGAATAATGACCAGCAGTGTGACTCATAGGGTGTATGAAGCCTCCACTGTAAAGTAATATACGTTCAACCCCCTCCCTACACTGCTCCTGTTGCAAACCATAGGGACTAGTACAATGGTACCGCATCCCCATGACTAAATTGCCATGAACCATGATCAAGACTGTGGTTTCAATGGGTCCATATTGTCACCGTAAAAAAATTTTAAAGGCAATTCACATCACCCCCTCTTATGGATTCCATGGATCCCCTTCACTGAGGAATGATTCATGTGGATGAAGTACTGCAATGCACAAATTGTTGCACAAATTGGCAACGCAAAGTGTTCCGTCTGCGACGTCTGAATTTAGGCCTACCAGTTCTCCCCAACTCCGTCAACTTATCATACTTCCCTCTCTTGTTTTTACGTTTCTTTTGTTCTCCTTTATTTTTCAACATCATCCATTGCGTCCGTCCCCAAAATTTCTTTGGAGGGCACTTAGATTAAATATAAATCACAACCATTTACGAATTCAGAAGTTTTCCCGACGCAGACTAACCGCTAAGCTATACTGTAATAGCTTAGCGTATATGATCGATCTCACACATGACTGTGTGCGCTGTAACGTTGCAACATGTATCCACTCTAAAATTATTGATTTTCCTTGACCTGTTCACAGATGCTTTGATATCTAATCGGCCACTCAGCTCTCGCGACCAGCGAAACCCCGACGACAATTTAGTGCCTAAGGTAAATCTATTCGAAAGTACCTCAAATAAGGGGGGGGGGGGGGGAGAACACTTAAGATTCAAGAACTAGCTTCCTTTAAAGACCAAGTGACATGTGATGAGGGGTGGGATGGAAGGTACAAAATATCCCAACAAATATCCCAACTCCCAACAAACAAATCCTTCACTGACCCACCTACACCTCCTTAGCAGAAAATCTGTAAAACGTCATAAAATTTCACCAAATTTGCAACATTTTAAGAAGTTGGCCTCAGTTGATAAAAACTCCCATAGTTGTCATCGACATGATTACAAACTTCCAGATGATACAACTCTCAGCCAAGACACAGTTTGCATTTTTCTTTTCAAGATTCTCCCCTTCCCCCCCCCCCACCCCTAGCACATATTGCCATATGTCTCTGAAAGGACATATCCCGTGCATTTCCAAGGCCTTTAGCAGAGAGATCTGGTCTGACGGCATTGCATGGGAGGCACTATTTAAGCCTAGCGCCACCATTATTGGTATTATTCTTAGAAATAATCTTCAGATCAACAGGGGCAAAGACCTTATTGCCACCTGCATAAAATATGTAAGGGAAGTGGGGCATCTGTTAGGGTGGAGTGTGCAAGAAAATCCTTGACTTTACAAACACCCCACCATCACCCAGTAATGCTGCTCCTTATGAGCTTGATGTACCACGATACACTCTCAAATTAATCAGAGAAAAAGAAAGAAGGCTTTCATTTCTCTTTTATCTTCTTCTCAAAGGGCGTGAACCTACAACATAGAAGTTTGTGTTAAAGGAGGATACGGAGTTGTAAAATAAACCTTACACAACTTTTTGTCATGACAAATTTTGTTAGACAGCAACCCGGTAGAGAGAAAAAAAAAACTTTAATTTTTCTTGATAACATTTTTCCTGATAACATTCATGAGTATGTCTTTTATGAATCTCCTTAACTTTGCAGGAGGAATGTTGTTGATTGAAGGCCATCGATGTCTACCTGCAGAATCCAGGTAAACATTTGTAACCTTCGACCAAACAACATTCCATGTTCAAACCAGGGTAAGCATAAAAACATCCTCATTAATATTATCTTGGGGGCCCCAACATAAGAAAAATTCAAATATTAATGGTTTTTTCTCTCTACTGGAGCCATCTCTAACAAAAATTGTCACTGGCATATCATTTTTTACCACAAATGTGTTAATTATGTATGCTTCCACTCGATTTGGAGTGAGAAAGTGCAAAAAAGTGTGTACGATGTATTTTACAACTCCCTAACCTCCTTTAGTTAATACTAAAGAGGAGCATCCAGATAATTATGTTCAAGTCAATGAAATATACTGTACCAATCACACAGTAATGCACCGTCATGTCATTCCAATTGCGATTTTAAACAAATGGTGACCTTAGCGCGAGGAATTCTCAAGAAGTCGATGACTAAACTACCGAAACGGCTGCTTTAAGAATCCTCATAAACACTGAATGGGTATTTCAGATCCAACATGTAAACACTGGTTATGCACTGACTGTTTAATTTTGTTCACATTCATTCCGTGACACACATCAAATTATCTGACCGATCATTTTTCATCACTGAAAACATCTCAACTTGATTTACTTCAGACAGTGGGCATATCTTGATTCTCCGTCTAATATGCTCTTAACCATGACTGTTCGTTATTATCCATGATTACTTTATCCAGCGAGTGAAGCACTCCACGGTCGGCATTAACCGTCTGCCCTTGGTAATTTGTAGAATCCACCTGAGAAAATAAGTTCTTGCTCCTTGACTTTCTTGTCCAAGAAGAGTTTAAGTTCGTGTTCAGAGATCTCCACGGTGGTGGGTCCGGGCATTGCAAACATCTTGAGCATGGCGTGTATCCTCTCGATGGGCAGGCTGTTCAAATTAGTCAACATTCCTTCGATGTACGACCAGAAGACGTGAAGGGTTTGTGACTGGCTCGAGGCGGTGGCGGACTCCGTCTCGTCGTCGCTTTCGATGATGACCTCGTCTGCCTCCTTGGCGCCCCTCCCGTTGTCGTCTTCTACCAGGGTGAAGCAGTCGGTCGGGTCCTCCTTCAGAAGACCTTGGCTCTGCCAAAAGGCAATCTTTCTCCTGAGAGTGGTACTTGGAACTTGCATCACACCGCTCAGTTCCTGGATAGTCCATCTCTCTGAAAGTGAGGCCAAAGTAAGGGTATAGCGTTTAAGGATGTTGGACTGAATGACAATATTTACATTCACACTCAGTTCCCTAAACATGACGTTCCTCATTGACTGTGAAAATAACTATAATAACAATAATTCAGGTCTTGAAGGACAATTACTGAACATTGCTAAGCAACCACACAAGTGTGTAGGTGCATGTGGATTTTATATTACGACTTTGTGTCGGGTGACAACCAACCCAGCAATCTAAGATCAAATCTGCTATCATTTTTTGGCAAGATCAGTAAAAGTTGGAAAACCTTGAGATTTCTCCTGGGCAAAAAAACTCGTCTCACCGTGCCCGGCCGGGGATCTAACCCCAAACCTCCAGGCTGCAAAGATCCATTGCATCATATGTCACCACCTTTATCCACCTGGCTACAGTACCTGATTATACACATAGAGATGTTGGCTTTCAATTAAAGCTGACACATCCGGGGTGGCCAACAGTTTTCGAACAAAGCACCAGATGTAATTATGTAATAAAATAAGACTGTCAGGGAACCGGCACGACAAGTAACTATATTGCTGTTTCATGTTTAAAAAAAACTGGCAATTTCATGGCTAATCACTGCCCTTTATGGTAATGATATTAATATTGAATGTGACATGAGCACCAACAAGGGAGACTGGTGGAATACCATTTAGTGACAAAAGTTGTAAAGGACAGGTTAATTTATGTCATGCACAAATGCATTTGGGGGTTAGCAATGAAAAGCTGTTAATACCTTTTGAGTACTACGTGAAAATGAAAACAAAACTTAGTTTATGACATGACGAATCACCAACGAATCCATCCTACCACCAAAGCAAAACAAACAGAGCGAAAGGTCTGAACCATCCCACGTTTGTCTGTTTCACATGAGACCATATGGTCTCGGCACAGATGGAAAACTGAAAATGAATGTCGGTACCTAAAGCAAACATTAACTCATCTTGTACAACTGTGCTGGTAATAACATCTATATACAATGCCTTGATGTAATAACATATGATTTATCGTCTGTATTAACATTTTGTTTAACTTCTCCTGATCTAGCGAAGGGCAAAGTTTACAATAGTTTGCATAGACAGGAATGCAATTGAACTAAAATGGTGGCTGAAAAAAAAAAACATGGAAAAGATAAAAATACAGCATAAATAACTTTCTGCATCTTCATAATTTATGAAGACTGCCTTGGTTTTTATCATGTGAAAACAAAATTGTATTTTAATTGCATCAAGACAGACTACGTCCATGCGTCAAGCAATTCGATCTTTCCTTTCAAGATGAAAAGTGACGAATTCATTGTCAACGTAAGTGCTGCCTAAAGTAGCTTCCACACCTGACAACTAGCCAAGTGTATGTGCAATGGTCAATACACTACCTTTTTCTTCAAAGTGCATGATGATCGTGGCATGAAGTGGAGACACCGTCAGGGCCACTGTTCGGTCTTTCAGTTCCAGATCCAGGGTTACCTGGCCTAAGTTTGGTTTCCAGAAGAGAGTCCTGGTAGCTTTTAGTGCCTGTCAGCAAAATGAAAACAAGGTATTTTTCTTGTTTTGCAGTCAACTGCTTCAATCTCTGATTGAAAGAGCTGGTGAAAGGAATAATTCTCATTTTGGAGGTTCTGCTTTGAAAACCTACCAAACATTAAAAAAATTGAAAAAAAAAAATGAAAAAAAACTTAGTACATTCTTACATCTGTAAAGTGCGTGATGATGTGGGTGAACAATGGGGGAGGGGAGCAGCATGGGGTTGGGAAAGCTAGGACAGGGAGAGAAGGATCACAGATTAATAAAAGGACTGAAATTAAATCTGTATTAGCAAGGCATCAAGGAGCTATGGTAGGTACTGCACTATCTGGTGAGATTTGCAGGCAAACAATTTTAATACAATGAAACTCTGCTCCATCTACCGCTCAGAACTGCCATAGCAAGTTGAAAGATTTCCACTCTGTTTTTTAATCTCAAAAAAAAATAAAATCACTGCATGTTAAGACTACGATGAAACAGCAACGACTGGAATCCTGATACATCCACAATTGGTATTGAACCTGATACTTATGCAACTGGCATTTGACTTGATGTGTATACCACTGGCACTGAACCTGATGAACACACATCTAGTTTTCAACCTGAAGCATATGTACAATTGACATTGAAGTTGATGCGCATACAGCTAGTAATGAACCTAATGCACATACAACTAGTATTGAACCTGATGCATAAACAAGTGGTATTGTACCTGATGTAAATATAACTAGTACTGAACCTGATGCCTATACAACTGGTATTGAACCTGATGTAAATACAAGTAGCATTGAACCTGATGCATAAACAAGTGGTATTGTACCTGATGTAAATATAACTAGTACTGAACCTGATGCCTATGCAACTGGTATTAAACCTGATGTAAATACAACTAGTAATGAACCTGATGCATATACAACTGGTATTAAACCTGATGTAAATACAACTAGTAATGAACCTGATGCATATAAAACTGGTATTGAACCTGATCCATACATCTTTTCCAACTTTGCCTTAAATGGGGAAAATAAAATTGTGGAAAGGGCTAATGGCTTGTTCCTTTCCTTTCAAAAGCAATGACCAATTCATGACTGTTAACATGAGATTACTTCATACGGCCGATAAAACTCTCTTTCCAAACAGAGCACGACTCACAAAACTAAAGGAAGCATGACAATCCAGTTTTACAGTCAGTTACCCAGCACAGCAACTCCAACCAGATGGCCAAACCATAATGCACATTATTCACTAAGCCAATGGGTACAAACTTCATCATCAACTCACACCATACAAAATCCAAATAGGGACTGAATTTTTCTTCTTAAGTTATTAAGACCAGCAGACCAGATGTTTTCAGAGAAGTCAATTTTTAGAAAAAACAAAGTTAAATTTGCTGGTGTGCACATGCTTCCACAGGTGTTTTTTTTAACTATCTTCCTGAACCACATGGAACAAGTTTAAAGGGGTAATTTATCTCAACAGTACTTGACAAAAGCACCTTCTGACCAGGTTATCAATGCACAACCAAGAAAAAAACAAAATAGTTAGCTCAGTTGTGTATGCTGGGAATACATGTTAGGCTTCATCAAGGCACTGTAGTAGAGATGTCAACAATGAACTACAAATCCCCCCCCCCCCCTCCCTTTCCCTAAAAAAGAAGAGCAAAGCTAAAATGAATAACAGTAGTCTTTCATATCCAACATTAGATGAAGAAAACACAAAAATTATACAGTTGGTAATAAACTTGAATCTATTTGATCTTATCGTTGCCACCTTTCCCTTTTTCTGTGAAAAAATTTCCTTCCTGATGTTCTTTATCAAAAGGAGTATTAAAATTGTGAGCAACCAGTGGTATAAGCGTTTGGGTCTCAACATAAAATATACATAGTATATATCAGTCTGAAAGAAAGCATGCGATGAAATTTCAAAATGAAAGAAGCAAAGCAGTTGTTACCAGGGTTGTGGTTGAGGCTGCCATCAGCTTCGACTTCTCAGGCCTCAATTGGCCTCAAAGTCTAAAGGCTTACTTATAGTGTTGCAAGCCTCTGGTCAAGGCCAGCCTTGGCCTCGGACTGCCCAAACTCGACTACAACACAGTGGTTACCAGGGTTGCAGTTGCAACTGGCCTCCGCCGCGACTTCAGGCCTCTAATGGCCCTGAGGCCTTCATATGTATTGTGTTGCAACTGTCTGTTCAAGGCTGGCCTCAGACTGACCGGACTCGACTACAGTAGTTGCTAGTTATCTGTGAGATTTAAATTCACTACAGGTTCCAAATCTTTGTTTGGGAGGGGATACACTGGTGGTGCAGTTATATGGGGAAAGGGTCTAAGGGGAGGGGTAACCCTCTGCCATGAGTGTCCTTCCCCCATATCACTGTGAAATTTTAAAATACTTTTGGAAAATTATTCTACTTCTTAATGCAGTTAGATGTGATTTGGTGCAACAAAATGTATAATTCTGAAGAATAATGGTATTTTCTTTTGAACAACTTTTTTTTTGTCTTTGGTAAAATTCTTTAATTGTTCAACAAATTTTTGGAAAACAATTTTTTTTGCTCACCTTTGCAGAGGGGGAGGACAACTTCCCCCCCCCCCCTACCTTGGGTTTGCCAGTTCATTTACTCACATGACTATCTTGGTTCAGATCTCATGTTGAGTGTATTCTTTCTTGATTACATTCCAAAAATATTTTTTTGTAAGAGTGACTGATTTCTGTTTCCTGACAAATTGCTTCAACTTCATCCATCTCTTAGTCCTGCCTTGCTTTGCTTACAAGCAAGTCTAGATAACTTACCTCATATGATTTTGTGTACTTATTCAGTTGAGCTTGTATTTTACTGTGAAGTGAGAGCTTCTCTTCCTTGAGGTTAGGCCAGAACTGGGCAGATAAAATCATCGCTTTAAAGTCAAGGTTCTGTGGAAAAGCAAATCAGAAAACAACTCATGACTGGAGTTTGATATTCACTTCACTGGGAATGCTCTCCAACAAAAGGTTTGAATTTACTGTGATGTCATAACGGCTGTTCGCTGATGAAGTTTGAAACTTAAAAGGGTTTCCAAACAAGTGCCCAAGGGCACTATGATCCCTTGCACAGATGTACAGTAGATAATGTACAGGTAAATTATGAAACAAAAGAAGTATTTTGCATTATTTTGTAGAATAGCTCATATGGTCCATTTGTGACCATGGACTCTCACTTTTGTAAAATAAAATCTGTAGAGAAACAAACACATTTCATAATTTTATAAAATGGCCCACATGTCCCCAATGGCCCATTTTGGACAGTGGATCCCAAACATGACAAACAACCACATGGAACCACTTCCATAGAACTAATGTGACCGACCATCAACAGTGTTACCTGTACTTGGAATATACATAAAGTATAATGATATTCTGGAGTTATCAAATATCAAAGGAGCCATTTCAATTAATGCAATAAATTGAAGATGTTGATTCTTGCAATATGCAGCAATATCCCATTCATTTTACAAAGCACAAACAGCTGTGAATCTTTCATTTAAAGCCCTAAAGTAGGGGTTCTGCAAATTGAAATAAGGCTTATCACATCTGTGCCTTAAAGTTCACCTAATACTGACAGCATGCCCTAGAGGGAACTGCTCAGAACACCAACTGACTTATATTCTTTCACTATGTCTTGTCCACCTATCTTATTAAAAACAATTTACATCAATGCACACATCAGCACTGAAGCACAAGGACACAAAAACTGATCAGGCCAAAACTTGTCTGGTGTGACCACCTGCACTACTTCCCACAGCACTGCTGCTGCTGCTTCTTCATTTCAGCATGAAACTGCTACCTCAAGCAGTACTTTCATGGTTTGCTGTAGGGGGACTGATGGAACATGTAAGCATCCACAGAATAAAAATGGAGCAACGGAATTTCAGTGACCAAAAGTCAATTGCCCACGCATGCACAAAAGTTCTACACTTCTTCTGTACACTCTTACACAAACTGGAGCCAAAAGAGCTAAAGAAATTGAAATTAAAAATGCCATGGTAATGTTCCTGATATCTAACAACACCTTCCTACCACATCTGAAGCAAATCGGACAAGGTCCTGAGAAGATATTGCCATATCAGGAATTTTACATTAACTCCCGCCCACTCATTAACATGCAAAATATAGGCATCAAAGACAATAAGGCACATCTACTTAATATGATACATGTACACACCAAGTTTGAGAAAAATTGAGCACTCGATTATTGAGTTATCGCGCCACATACCTAGCATTCTAATCATGACATTGTGAACTGCTCACTCATTAATATGCAAGATATGAGCACCATAAACAATATGGCACATCTACTTAATATGATACATGTACACACCAAGTTTGGGAAAAATTGAGCACTCAAATATTGAGTTATTGCACCACATACCTCGCACTCCAGTGAACACACACATACACATGCACTGACTGCACTGGTTCCTTTGTTAACACAAGGAACCAAAAACAAAAAAGAAAATAACATTCCAAACAGTCTCAGCAAATGGTGATTTCGATGATGATGTCACAAAACATTAATTCATAGGCAACTCAATGAATGCACATTGAAAGTATCCAGCTTGGCTGTCTGTGATATCTGCAAGAAAGCTGATTAGTAAACCGCTGAGTAAACATGGTTCTTTGCTTAACATATGCTAATTTATCCAATTTCAGAAGAACTGCCGATATTCCAGATTTCAAAGTTAACTCTTGCCGATAGATTTGTTCTTTTGAAGGACAGTGGCAACTTACTTCTTTTTTAACTCCATCAGGCTGGTCTTCGTCGATGACTTCCTCTTGTTCTTCTTCCTCCTGTTCCTGAGCTTCCTCTTTGTTCTCCTTGTCATCCATGTCTTTCTTTCCACCCTTGGCTGACTTGATGTTGGCGTTGCACCTCCTCGAGTCCGCCACATCCTTCAGCATCACCTCGCAGTGGTGCAGCTGCGACTCTCCGAATCTGAGCTTGAGAAGCTCCAGGTTTCTGACCTCTCTGTCAGTGTCAAAGTTGAAATGAGTGAGTATCCTGTCGGCCAGAAGGCTACGGTACTCGTTGACGAACAGCTCCCGACTTCCATAGATGTTTACGAGCATGCTTAAAATGTCAGATGACCTTTGGCTGTTGAGTTTCTGACCTAAATGGAAAAAAAAAATAAAAATTAAAAAAAATAAGAAAAAAAACAAGAGAATAGAGAGAATCAATAAATCCTTTGTGAATGCACCTATTTTGTCACTGTACTTTTGATTTTTATTTTGAATGATCACAGCCACTAAACAATGAGGTTTCCAAAGGATGGCCACATCATCAAAAGTCAAAACCTGTCCCAACCTTTTACCCAAGATGGACCATCTGACTACAATCATATTCTGAGATACATTTTGGTTTTGTATGTATACAGTTTGCTCAAGGTGAGGTAATAATCATTGTCTTCAAAGAAAATAGCTTTTTTTGCAGACTTTGAAAGGGCATGACAAAGGTTCTGAAACTAAGGCATCTTTTTCACAGGGGATAAGTAGGCTGCAAATCACTCTTTTTCAATTATGTATTTTTCTATTCAACAAATTTTAGGTGATACACAAAATCAAAGAGAGAATCAGAAATTGCCTGCAGGTATTGTGGAATGTTGATCGAAAATGCCTTAAACTCATGCTCATACAGATTGTGTTATTCAAATATGGCAACATAATCATTTTTAGACCTAAACACAGACAAACACTTCGTTTGTTTTGGTCCAGATATGAAAACGATAGAAATGCAAATCAGAAGGTATAACTGCATGTTGCGTATTGGGGACAAAGAGTTTTGAGAATGATTAAGTATTTGAGATAAACATCGAACTTGAGAAAGTGTGTTCAAATGACAGAGTGTCAAAGACTACTTCTTCACACATTATCAGCGAGAAATCCCAGGCAAACTTGTGAAATATGAGCAGAGGCTGCTAGTCCTTACATAGCAATGAATGAAAAGATTCAGTAGTTGAATAGAGAATGGAGAATTTTCGCCAGATTCTTATTCCACCCCACACAAGGTCTTTTCTTCCTCCCTCAGAGAGTTCCTTGAAGAATATACATTAAGAATAAACTAATTCAAAACTTCCAATCAGACTACTTTCTTCTCTCTCCACCTTCCCCTATCTCTGCCCCTCTCTGTCTTTCAAGAATCACCAAGAGACACGTACCGGGATCTGCATCCACCGGATCAGGCTCCCACTTGAAAGGATCACCTTCATCTTCCCCGTCATCCGCCCCTTGACCTTCGTGAATGTTTAGCGGATTGGACTTTGCCAGTTCATCCGCAAGATCACTGTTCCCTTCGTCGGTCAGGCTGGAAACGATACAACGCACCGTATCATCTCGTGTTCTGGTGACAAAGAACAATGATTCCAGCAAAATCAAGCTAATCAACTGTGCAGACCTTTTTTTCTTTCTCTTCGAAAAGTTTCTAGTACATAAGTTTGTCTTTCTTTCCAAAAGTAGTTTGAACTCAAGTTGATGTATATCTGAAAAAATTATGAAAATGACACAAAAATCTTCGGACATACTTCCATCTTGTACAACAATGGAGGTTAGGATTGGCACAGTTGTTTTGAATCTGTGATAATTCACATGTGAGACCTTCTTCAAGCATCCGTCACAACATTACGACAACTCGGCAACATGGTCTACTCTTTGATCCCATGGGAAAGGAAATTTACGACATGGACCTGACCAGCTGGTTTAAGACCTGTGACTATTATCGACTCTGAACGGGATCTGGACATGGCCTGCTATGTTGTGCTTTGAGTATAGTGCGTTATGAAAACACCGGTGCTTAAAGGTGGCTAGTTGTCTTATTATGAAAACACCAGTGCTTAAAGGGGATTGGTTGTCTTACATCATGTGACACCAGTCTCTTCTTGATAACACTAAGCAAACGTCAGTACTTGAGGTTACTCTCTGCAAGTAGCGATGAAAATTCAGACCCTGTGTCTATACATTGTTCTGCTATCAGGATACTTTTATTCACCTTACCAGTGTACATTCAGAGCCTGTATCACCGGTCCCCGTACCCAAGGCCCAGCATGATTATACTGGCCTAAATGTTCAACCAATCGAAACCCACTGCTTGAAATCGAGTAACTGTAGCAACAGGCCAATTTATCGCATTTCATCAATAGATACTGTACTATTTTACCGTACCTTAGATAACTTCTGACTGGTTCACAGACCAGTTCTAGGATCACTCCTGTCGAATCCAGCACTTGCAGCGCTCTGATGGATGAGACGTACTGTGTCAAAATGTCAGACGTGTTGACACCTACGGAATCAGAAGAAACATGGCACTAACAAAATATAAACATGCAGGCTAAAAACTGTAGTAACTTTGAATGGATACTCAAACACACTTTCAAACGGGGGACGAAAACGTTGAACGGCGTCCGTTGTCGACCAGTCAAGCTCTGGATTGCAAATGTTGCAATCTGAGTTGGACTGGTGACAATCTCTACCAAAGTAATTCCTGGTCAAGAGGGCCTCGAGGGCATAAAGATCGGGCAAATACGTTTTGCCACTGCTACTGTGACAGGAATGACAGCAAAAATTGTTGTCGGTCATATCAACGAATGTCGCAGAATTGTTGGTACCTTTCTCTGAACTTTGCTGTAATTTGGTTGTGCTCCTTTTCAGGGTAAATGTTGCTTCTTAAATCTAGATGGCAGTCAAGAAACCCAGGCCTCTTCAAACCGTGCAAGGACCAGAGCGCAATGCTATATTGATACTATTTCAAAAGGTTGAGACTCCACATGCTGTTATGTCTGTGAAATCTAAAGTTATTTTCAACACTTTTGATACAGTGATATTTGCAGTATTGGCTTTCTCAACACCAGTTTTCAGTACGTACAAGCAACATGGGCAAAGTGTCACAGAACAGTCACATGCTGTTACTCTATACGTCTCATGACACACGGAGCACTTGCTCTCACACCTGTACATCATTTAACACCTATGGAATTCAGGGAGGATTTAATCACAGATAATCGCAAGATTGAAAAAATTATTGGCTCAAATCTTTTCTTGACTAATTTACTGATTGAATGTCTCTCCCTTCTGACTGTGACAGTGGAATGCAAACTTGCAGATTGGTGGAAGTGAAGCAGGAAAATCAATCTATAATTTAAGGAAAACTTTTTCATATATTTTTTCATAAGAATCAAGCAAATGAAAACTTACCGTTGCAAATCTTTATTTTCAGCCAACTATTCCTTTCTTTTCAATTTGGCATGAGCATAATTTACAGAACATTCTGACTGGAATGGCTACTGTTTTGAAAAAAAAACTGCACTGACTAGCTGCCATTGCAACTCAGTTAATTAATACATGAAATATTTCAAACATTGTTGCCATTGCAAAAGAGCCCATCAGTCTAGTGCACAGACTATAAAAGTTTCGGTTGTGAAAGTTGGGGTAACTTTTGATGATCTTTTAGCTATCGTGATTTAGTAAATTTGTGGCAATTTTGATTCTTTTAATATTAATGGCAGTGAGTGAGCTTATTCACTTCAATCATACTGTTACAAAGAGTACAAAAGTGTGATAGCAGACCCATACATGTCAGGGCATGCCCATTACAGATTTCTACAGAAATTGTGCAGCCATGCAGGTAATGTTTATTTTCCTGAATCCTCTCACCAGTTGCTCTCATTTCTGCAGTTCAAATGCACAATCAACGGCCCATACATCGGGGAATGTGGACGTGTGGGCTTCTGCGGGGGGCCATTCCGTTCCGAGACATGAACGTACTACCTAGCTCTGAAATAAGTTTTTGGACAGAAATGTTCCTGCCATCACGATGTTAAACTTTCTCATCATCCACATCACACTGTTTTACACACTAGAGTTAAATCCATCCAATGGCAACTTTCACATTACCTCCAAGATGTTACTTAGGTAACCAGTTAATACCATTGGATATGTTTTTAGAAGAAGTTTTGCCAAATCATTTTGCTACCATACCGGGATGAAGTAGCCTGGTCTCCATGGCAACCCTTAAAGACTGTATCAAATGGGATCTCAGGTCCGTCTTTGCCAGGCATTCTTTTAAATCCTCAAGGGCAGGATGGCTGTCAGGGGTACTCCACGATGATGTTGAACAGTTCGCGTATCCTCAGTTTGGCATACGTTTGGTAGAGGAAGTACGTCAGTCGCTCCTTCCATTTCGAGAGGGTCTGGGACGGAGATTGCCCCAAAGATGATTGCGATTGGTCCCCGTCGAATATAGTCCTGAGCCAACCCATCACTTGAGTATTCAGCCACTGAAAAGGAAGGCAAAAGAAAAAGTGTTTAATGCAATGCACACAAAAGTGAAGAGACATGGCCGAGCATTTTCCTATGGTAAACTTTGTCTTTTAGAGGATTTTTTAATTGCAATGTGATATTTGTTGGTGTTGCAAAGTTTTCCAGGACTGTCAGCCCCATGACCTTACTTGCAAAAATGACTGTTTCCTCCAAAGTGGAATTTTAAGACATCTCAAAACATCATGCCTCATCCCAGAAAACAAAATGGAAACAAAGCGTAAGAAGTAACGATCAGAAGACAGGTCAAACGAGAAAACCTAAACAGTTGCATGTTACATAACATAAAACAAAAGACAACAAGTTTCTCTACAGAAACGAATTCAAGAATGCATTCCATACAAACTAGATAACAGCAGGGTTCACACAAACTTCTCTTGAGGATAAATATCAAGCACTTTTCAAGGTAGAACTTTTGTTTTCCTAGGACATCAAACCACTGTTAAACATTGAAAAACAAAACCCTCTTCAAGTTTTAAGAAAGCATAATGCAGGGTCCTCCTTTCCTTTTTTTTTTCCAGAAATTTCCATCAAATTCTGCGATGCAATCTGGTCCAAATATTTCATGCAGATAGTAATTAAGTAAAAAGTGTAAAGCAATATTTCAAATGACTTAACTTCAAGCACTTTTCAAGGACTTTTATGAAAAAGAACAACATTCAAGCACTTTCAAGGACTTCAATATGATAGATTTAAATTCAAGTCACTGTTTGTGCCCGATAAGAGGGCCATTTTGAGATAGTTTAATACACTAGAGACCCAAATTCATCCAATATGACTGACATTTTAAAGATACAGTACATGTCCTGAGTTTCAGAGGAACAGCAATGTGTGAGACTCCTGAAAGGTTTGTTTTAACTGTGAATTGTGTGTGGAAAAAAAATAATAATCATCTCGAAATTTTAATTACTGATATGAGAGAAGCTTGTGAAGGATATGTATTTGCTGATATCTTTGCTACTGTTCAACCTTCCAACGTTTCAAAAAGAATGTATTAATTGTTAAAGCTGACTGAATTTTCTTTTCCTTGAAACTGAAACCAGGTATGCCAGTTTAATGACATGACACCAATTTAAAACAAATCGATAAACACGAAAAAAAGGGATGTTTTCTCAATAATTAATAATAACTGTAACCAGGCAATTGTCAAAAACTTACAAATATACAGAGCTACCCATCTACAAATTGATTTCAGTAATATTTTAAACATTGTTGCCATTGCAAAAGAGCCCATCAGCCTAGTACACAGACTATGAAAGTTTGGATTGTGAAAGTTGGGGAAACTTTTCGTGATCTTTTACAGTAGCTGTCACGATTTAGTGAATTTGTGGCAATTTTGATTCTTTTAATATTTATGGTAGTTTAAGACATGACACCAATTTAAAACAAATCGATAAACACGAAAAAAAGGGATGTTTTCTCAATAATTAATAATAACTGTAACCAGGCAATTGTCAAAAACTTACAAATATACAGAGCCAACCATCTACAAATTGATTTCAGCACATGAATCCAAGATGGAAGGTAAGTCACTTGCTGACATTAAGGAATCTACCAACTTTTCAGGCCAATAAAGCTAACTCTGTTTTGCAGTCGATAAGGCATGATCAGAAAAAACCGATACCTGCTCGAGGTCTTTGATGAAAGATTGTTCAAACTCTCCTTTACATCGCTCCTCCACAAACTCTTCGATTCTGACGTGGATGATGGAAGTCACGGCTTCTCCGCAGACCCTCTCCAAGAGGCCGGTGGAGTACCTGAACGTAAAGAGATGAAAAGATTGACAATCCAATGTAGGACGTTACTAAAGGGATCTGGGCAAAGACTGTCATTAGAAGAGTAGACGATTAACACGCACATCTCAAAAACTAACAAATTACATAACGATGTTACATGCAGCACAGTGAGTCCACCTGGAATGACACCTGTCCATCCACTGGTCTTGGTCTGGATTCTAAAATAAGGAGTCTCACTCTCACCCTAGTGCCAAGGGCATCAGCAGGGCCAGGGGTCCTCTTATACTCCCTGGTGGGCGCCAGTGGGCAACATCCCATGGAAGTCTCGCCACTTTCAAGGCATACTTCAAGCCGACATCTTACCAACAGAGTTATATAAAATGATGCCAGAGGGGAAGATGTCTAGTTTAGGGTTTGTCAGATTTAAACACCTTTTAGGGCTACTGTAGGCCAAGCATTTTGCTGGCAGTATCAGAAGAGGTTCTCAAAAAAAATGTGACCTGGCCATCTCAATGACTGCAGGATCTGAACTAGACTTTGCGGTTTGAATTAATGACAGAGCAAATCAACGAGCTACTTGCTTAAAATGACTTTTCTCCTCTACTCACAAATTTCTGTTTATCTTGTGAAAATAGTTCAGTTATGTGGTTTCCAGGTTCAATTACGGAAATTTCGCTAGATGCCTTGTTTGTCCAAACGCTGCTATCTTCCTCATCCACGGAGTCATCCATTTTCACATCTGAGGTGTCGCTGATAGGTCCATCAGAATTGTTCAGGATGGTGCTGGAGTCCGACGGTTTGCTCCCGTGGAAAGACCAAAATGCCTTCAGGTAAAACCTCTGAACACAGGTGTGGAAATTGGCAGTGGTACGTTGGAGGAGTAGAGCCCTGATGATGGAATGAACTTTAGATTGGAAACTTGCGACGTCATCACTGGGTTTCATTTCCTCGAAGGGTTCTCGTCTTTGGCCAAGCTGGTTTGCGACGTCTATGTAGGGTTCAAGTCTGTTGAAGAGTAGATCTGTGGCGGATATGAAACCTGAGATATCTTCCTACAAGAAAAAGGAAGAATTTTGTGAAAGGATCAAGACAGCTGTGAAAATGCAAATAGACAAATCAAGGACTAAACCAGACTTACTTTGAATGAGGGAACATAAGTCCATACCAGTAACAAGTTTGTCAAACCATAGACAATCAAGTTTACAGAACTTAATAGACTGTGGTAGTTAGGTATGCACGAGATTTTAAGTTTTAGATCCAACCAGAACTGGAATCAGATTTTATTTCATTATCCAGATGGACTTTCCAGCCAAACCAGATATCTGGTGCATTCCTCGTGGTCGAAAAGAGAAGTAGCACATCTGTTGGTTAATACAGAGATTTTGGGGCCCACAAATGACTCCTCTAGAACAAAACTAGAACTTCCAATTTTATTTGCCTTCCATGGTATGGTTAAATATCTCCATTAATCTTTGCGATCAGAAATCATCGAATTTCAGGAGAATTTGGACTCTAATTGTGCCATTAATATTGCATTTGGCTGCAGACCTGTTCACAACAAAACTGGTACTTATAAAGCAGTCCTATATTATGACTCTGTGGTAAGGTCCACTATGACATTTATTTTCATGTATATGACATTTACCAGTGACTTTTGTCGCAAATCATGAAATTGCCATAGTGGACATTGCCACATTATACTGTACACTGGCATTGTGATGAAGTAATCTAACAACAAAAACATTATGAATACACCCTGATTTAAATGAGGACAGAGACATCGGACACACATGAAGCTTCTTACTGTCAGTCTTAAGTTAGCATCAGTCTATGAAAATTCATAAGTGAGTCACTACATACTGTAGGTGTAAAACCTGTTTTGGTTTGATCAATGTGATTTCCTCACCTCATCCGTTCCTTCTTTCGACAAAGACATCACCTCCCAGAACGAAGGAGCAATCTCTGCTAACAGATCTCTCCGGAGAATACTGAGGAACCATTCTTTGATTTCAGGCAAATATTCCTCTCCTTCCAGGGGCTGGTGAAGGAGACTCTGAAGTTCAGCCAATTCACCCATCATGTTGCAAATGCTGGAAACTTTCAAAATTCCGTAGGTCCAAGAGCCAGATTTAGATTATGTTGCTACAAAATGAACATCTGAGAAAGCACGATTTATTCAAACAGAAACTGAAATGTTTCTTCTCCAGCACAAAACTGATGCCAAATAGCATTAGTTTTGTTTTTTGACTCCGTCCTCGGTGAATTTGCTTCCTTCTGAGTTAAGCATTACAGGTTTACGGTTTCCAGTTCTGAAGGAAAAAGTGATATGGGAAAAAAAAAAAGGAGTAAACACTATTGGACAATCATGTTGCAAGCTGATGTTACCAAGGCCAGTGGCGGATCCAAGGGGACGTTTAAATACTGTCCCCTTTGAAATCTTTTTTTTTTAAAAAGATTATGTTATTGGATGTTATTGGATATGTTATTGGAATATGTTATGGATTATGTTATTAGACTATAATAGGCTACCCCTTTCAACTCCATATAAATTAAATCTAAAGAATTAGTACCCATTTTGTTAGGTTCAGAATTCTGGATTATATAAAACTGGTGGCCATTTTGCATTTTCAGATCTGATATTACAGCAGAGTTACAACAGAGCAGAGTGGAAGCATAGAATGGCATGCACAGTATGTGTACATACCACCAGTTGCCTGTATTTGCAGCAAAACTGTGTGTGCTTCCACGATGAAGCCTATATAATAAATGATTCTGCAGTGGGAATTGAGCCAATCACAGGTCTTGTTGATATGCTCTGATGGTGTAAGTCTTCCCACAACTGCCCTCCCCACCCTCTTTCTTTTAGTTCCTGTGGCCAATCTGGTTAAGGAGGAGGGGGGAACAGTAGGTTAAGGACCCTTGAGGTTTTCTGATTTTTGTTCTAAATAAGCTCTTTTTTTCTATTTTTTTTTATTACTTGCTTTAATCATCTATCTCCCTTGGACTCAGAATAAAATAAGTTTTCCTGGGTTTGCAGTTGATAAAATCTTTTACTTCAATAATGAGAGTTTTGACTAGGTTCTTTTAGGTACATGCAGGTACAGGTAAATTTACCTGTACATTAGGTACAGGTACATGCAGCTCAAGTGCCAACCAGTAAAGTGTCGTTTCCGGCCATCTGGGGGATTTGAAAAGCCAAAATTTTCCCTGTACTCTCTGTGCCAGCCAATGGCAAGTGCTCCACTTAGATAAAGGAGTTAATGTTTTTAGGTTAGCATAAAGAATTGCACATTAATGGTAATCAGTAATATGTCTGCTTTGTGAGGTCTCTTCATGCACCACCTTTAATTGATGAGTTGCTTTTGTAAGTTTGGGAGAGTGAGTAGCAAAGTTAAATGACAGAGTTGAATTATGTCAGTAAATCACTGAGTGCACATTTGCGCAAGTCCACATGGATCATTGTGAAGATTAAGAAGTAGTGCAAGGTTCAGGTATACTTTGGCTTCTATGTTGGAGTGAGTGACATTCCAAAATTGAAATGGTTGAATCCATTCGCACTCAGTTCAGGCAAATAACCTCTGTTATTCACACAGACCTATGCCACACACCAATAGGATACCCTGTAACATGATCACTGATTGGCTAAAATATTGCTCATGCCAGCACAGGTAATTACTTTACCGATTTACCTGAGCCCACTGGCATTAAATGTCCATGGGTCATAAGAACTGGGGCGGACAGTCATCTCTGGCTTATGTAGAGCCCCCTTCTGTTCTTTCTACTCATAATGAAGCACAGGGTAGTATGTGTGAATTGACACTTCCTTTCCAAATCAGCCTAGGTCCCTAGGCTAACTTAACAAGACATGGAATAGATTATTTTCTCAAAATGTGTGTGTCACGGTGGTTGTTTTTAATATAATTACAGGGTACGAATTTAGAATCCGTGACCATATATCTTAACCATGTAGATGTGGTCACGAACTCTTAATTCGAGCCAACTACGGTTCATTGGCTGAAGTAGCTTTGTTGGAGTACGTACAGCAAACTTGCACTTAACTTAGGCTACACCAAAAGTGAGTCTTGGGCTAGCCTAGGCTAAGTTATACGTTACGGTGCAGTTGGGTTCCCAGCTGGGACCACTGTCTAGGCCTAACAGTAACACTACTTTCAAGTTTCATACAACAAGTTAACACCTTCGTGTAGGTATGTTTAGTGAAATATTAGCCTATCCCTCAAGCAAGGCCTCCATCAAAAACCGACGGCTATGTTGGTGTAATTGTCAATTTTGAGTATATTACCTAACTTTCGAAGAAGTACAGTAGGTAGTGAACATCTGACATCTCTTGTGTAGAATTGGTACTAGTAATAGCTGACAGGCATATTCACCACCGTACCACCGCACCATTCGGGTTTCGCGCTGTGAATTTCATCTTTCGACAGGAAGCTAGAACAGACTGTATGCCCGATGGTGATTTGTTATCTACAACTGTCCTCCACTCAGAAAGTGGCTTACTGATCTGATGAATTTCTGAACCCTCCGTACTGAAGATGGCAGAGGTGTGGTTAGAAATCCTAGGCAAATACGTGAGTCTTTAAAGTTGAAGAATATTGGGGTTAAAAAAAGACAAATTCTTGGTGGTGGGTCCCCGTCTTATTATCCAGTGCATTTTTGGTCGTGGGAACGATAAAGTCGTTTAGAGATATTACTGGTCGTTTTGAACCTATCGTGAACGTGGCGCACGGCCTAGTTACACGAAACTTATTTTAACTCACTGGCCGCCAAATGTACTACTGTAGTAATAGTAAATAGAAGATAGAACTAGAAGAAAGCAATGCCTTAGTTAGGAATTAGGGCTGGTACTTTCTTATTAAGTTAGGCTAGTACTGTACTTACATTCTCGACGTGAATACTTGGCCCGACGCCTGTTAGGTACAAATATGAATACCCCACCTTCCAGAAGGGCCAAATAACTTGCAAATAACCTATACCTGCCAACCATATTTATTAACCATACCTTCATGCATGCTTGGGAAGAATCTTCGTAACACCAGTATTGGCCCATTGCAGCACTTGACCGTGCATCATTAGTTAATACACATTCAATGTTAGAGTGGAATCACTGGTGGATGAATACATACAAATAAAGAATGTAGATTGACAGAACATTGTTGACATACTGTATCGTGAATTGTTTACCTTTTCTCAGGGTATCTTTTCAATGAAAGTATGTTTGTTTTCACAGCCAAAGTTCTTTTTTTGCCATATTTTTGTCAAAATGTTTTACATTGTATAAATGAACATGGTTTGTAAGGTTGCACTACCTTAACCATATTGTGAAATACGTGTTTTGGGGGTTTACAGTCATTGGTAGCGCATGACTGCCACAACGAGGGATATCCCAGACGTTGACGATACAGAAAGTTTCTGTTACAGTAGAGAGAGGGAGAGAGACATCAGAACAGAAATCCAGAGAGAGAGTCTGATATGATTTGAACGATCAGAGTTGGAAGTTGGAACCACTTGTTAATTGATCGGACTGGTGCACACAAATTAGGTAGATTAAGTCGACAGTGATGGTTGAAAGTTGAAAATAAACAGTCCACATGACAATGACAGAAGAGAGAGGAAAAATCTGAAAACGCAGTCAGCCTACATAGTGCACAGAGATACACACTTGACGTTTTAACGACAAGATTACCAGTGCAGAGCCTCGTGGCTGCAGAAAGCTAAATCCATGCTTCTGAGGTTGAGAGTCATGAGGTCGATGATAAGGTTGACCAATCAGAATCATATAATCTTTATGCAAATCATTGCCACCCATGAACCAACCAATCACATAATTATTGTGAAATCTTTCCAAGTAACAGTGCTTGCCCAACCCATTGGTAATGTTTTTCATTGTGCAAACTTACATGTCTGAAGGGAATAAAGAGGGGTTAATAAAGTTGGGTCAATACCAGAAACTGAACTTTGTATGAATGCTGGTGTACGGTAGCGCATAACCCTCACCACATACAACAATATAACCACACCGAACCAGACCACTAGACAGAATAAAACAGACACAAGAAAAACCAAGAGAGGATGTTTTCATGCTCAGCCCCAGAAACAGAATGAGAAATTTATTATCTTCAATTCAAGAACAGTATGTACAATTGTGAATTGAATCAAACAGAAATAAGAGTAAATAAAGGAAGAGCTAACTACACCTGAATGCTTTTCACAACAATATGGTGTACAGTAGCATACAGTCCCAAAGGCAAGGCAAGGTTTAAAGCAATATAGAAAAATACAAGACAGTTGGCAATACAAAGTAGAGGGAAAGTTAAGGTAATGTAGTTACTAATTTTAGTAGTAACTCTCCGCAGCTACAGGTTCATGATCAATCTTAGGCCTGTGCATTAACTGAAGGCTAATGCATTGTCTGAGGTTAATGCAAGAGATACATGGAGTGGAGTTATTATCCTCTGGGGAAATCAAGTCTCTGGAATTCTCAGATTTCCGTGCTTTTTTGTAACAGTCAGGCCTTTTTTATTAGCGTAATTAACAGACCCCTGTTTTCACCTGTTCATCCTGTTTCTACTAGTGTCTTTTTCGATCAGTTCGAGCATTATGTGTCTAAGGATCGCAGATCTTAGCTCTTGGCTGATACTTGGTGATTTTGACACATTCACTGCCTGGTATGTTAAAACGAACCCAGATACGCTCAAATTTTCTGACGTTTTAAACAGTTTTAGCATGGTTCAACACATGGATTTCCCTTCCCACTGGTCACACTATTGATTTCATCTTATCTGAACTTTGTAATAAGTTTGCTATTCAGAATGTGGCTTCAGGTCCCATGATATCAGACCATGTCCATGTGTCCTGCGAACTAACCCTCACACGAACACATATTGCTGTCAAGTCCCTCAAATACCGCAAATCCCATAGTATCGATGATGCTGTCTTCCGTAATGATCTACTGAGCTGGGCTGAAAGTTTGAGTGCGTTTGATCACACATACCAATCGTGGACCCATCTCAAATTAGGGACTGTCCCCCATTTTAAAGTATGGCTTTAACCAGTTGACTGTGGAATTAGATTATCGTAAGTTGCATCCCACTGCAGAATTAATTTTCACAAAAATGTCTTTTTTGGTAAATTTTATG
The DNA here is from genome assembly GCA_021234535.1 of Stichopus chloronotus. Taxonomy (NCBI): domain Eukaryota; kingdom Metazoa; phylum Echinodermata; class Holothuroidea; order Aspidochirotida; family Stichopodidae; genus Stichopus; species Stichopus chloronotus. The sequence continues at coordinate 18,463,610 of CM037838.1, forward strand.
TTAGCGCAAGAAATATAGGACAATGTAAATATTTAACACAAAAACATGGCATCACATTATTTTTTCTCCTCTTTTGAGGCAAATATATGCCAAAGACAGCGTCTTTATCTTTAAAGCAAGCTGACTTGATGACACATCTTGTTATTGGTTTAATATCCCCTGTCAACAATTTTTGTCGCCTTACGCGGAGGTTGAGTGTCTGACTGTTCCGTCAGTTAGCAAAATAGGGATACCCATGTTGATAATCCCTTTGTGTTTGGGGGAAAATGGAAGGAAATTTACAGTAAGTGCCACCTGTGAGTACTGTGCCAGGCAATCTGATAAAAAAAGCAATATGTGTTTATATTAGATGACTACAACATTGGACAAAGTTGTTGGGACACTTTGCGGTACGTTGCAGGTTTAGTATGCAATTTTAGGTGAGAGGATAACTTGAAACCCCCCCCCCCTTTCCAATGTTGCACTATAGGAGTGAATGTACACTTTGAACAGTAATCCTGCAGGCAACATTGAAGGGGGGAGCAGAGTGTCCCAAGGTACAGAATTTTGTCCAACATTGTAGCTATCTAGTGAAGTATAGAAATAGAGCAATATGGCACTAAGTTGGTTGTAGTAGTTTATTTTTCTGAAAGATATTTTTTCCGTGACACTGCAGAAATCTCAAGAAAATGTTGAAGTGCCTGAAGAAGACAGTCATGTGTTCCTCTCATCATCAAAGGAAGCCTTGGCCAATAACCAGTCAGGTCTTCTCAAATCTATCGTTCTGAATGAGGAGAATAAGGTGAGAAACATTGATGTCAGTGTATACCAGTTTTTTAAACTTTTCTGTTTCTTACCACTTGTTTTTCAATCATTGATCACTTCAGATCATTATTTTTGATCAATTTATGTATCGCCTGCAAGGCACGAGGTAATCGGGTTTGCATCGAAATGTGTGACTCCCGAAAGCACGGTTGAGATCCAATTTCTTGCAAGCTTCACAATACCAGGCAATATTACTTCTGGTCCCCCTCGTCTGCTTTTAAAAAAGAACTTGTTAATAAATACTAAGTGACATTGAAACTGTACAAAAAGTTGTGTATCCTTTGCTAAATGGCGTATTTGAATCCATTGTAACTGACAATGCAATGATCGTTTGAGAGAGCGGTTGACTCGCTGACCGATTCAAACATTAATTAGTAAAAACTGCTGTTGACACTTTGTCCCTAGCATTCGGTGCCTGTTTTGAAATGTGTTTTTCAACGAGTAACATAGCTCAATTGGAAAATACAGCAATAAATATCACTCTTATTACATTGCAAGAGGCTTGAGAAACTCCCCACACTATATTAAAATTGTCAACAACCATAAAGTTAACTTTTAAAACTTTGAATTGCTTCCATTATTGCTTCTAGGGATTTATTTTCGCTGTCGCTTGGGATTTGCTCTCAACTGTCGGCGTCCACCTTGTAGACCACGGTAACGAGGCAGACACCAACCTGAACTGCATCTCAATCATAGATAGAATAGTAGAGGTAAGAAATAGTTGCAAGCTGTTGTTCAATTTTCTTCTAAATTCTTTCCATCATTCTATTAAAAGTAGCAGGTGGTCCCCTTGATCCCATCAGCTTTTCAGGATATGCATCACCACAGGGCTATTCTTGCAAAATAAAGTGGTATTGATCTTTCACGCAAACCAATAGATCAATTTTAATACGCCATGATGATACTTCTTGTTTCTAGCGTTTGCACTGGGGCAAGAATTCTGGTGTCCGTCGTCCGTAGTCAGTCGGGTAGCCGGATGCCCAAGGTTATAACTGCCGTCAGGCTGCAGGTCCATTGTGAGCATAGTTGCTTGGTACAATAATATGACGCCATGTGTCTTACATACTGGACATGACAATGAAGTGTTCTAAGTGAGGAAAAAGTTTTTTTGTTGTATGGAAGGTATGTACAGTGAATCTTTGGAAGGTTGGATCTGGGGCAGCAATTTCAGAACTGGGTCCTAGCATTGTTAGTCGGGCACCGAGGTTATCCACTGACAGGGTACCCGTGCAAGCTCTTATTTCTTTGTCTGATGGTTGTCAGTAACCTGATGGCAAAACCAGTCATCAGTTTTAGACAAAAGATGTCATGCAAAGTTGCAATCTGTCATTTCCTCCACAAATCTACTGTACTGAAGTACTGTAGACCTACACTGAGAACTTAGATATGATTACACTTCAAAAGCGACGAAGTGTTTTTTTCCATTGTCACTCGGAAGTTTGCCAAAGTTTGTATTTCCTATCTACTTCATTATAATTCGATTTTTGTTTTTCTATCTCAAACGACAGGTCGGTAAGCCCAAGGAAATATTTATTGCCTTGCTTGAACAGTTGGACAGATTCATGGATTCCGCTGTTGCTAGAATGTTTTTCCGCCCTCTTCAAGCAGGTAAAAGTATGCAATCAAAAAGGCTTAAACTACTCAAAAAAAACTTGCCAAATGTGTTAGATTCAACATGGAATCATATTTACAGCTTCTGTTATTAGTATTTAATTGGAGTGAAGCCCTTCTCACATCATTTAATAGTTTTCCAATGATCTCTCCGTGTCCTGTGTGAAAGCTATCTTCATACACTCACTACCTACCCACTGCAGCAACCTTTGAAGAAAGACTAAAACTGTCTAGGAATAGCACTAAGTGAAAAAGATATAACAGCATATTTTACATGCAGTGTGAGGTGTTGGTATTAACAAATCCCCAAATTCTGTTTCCCTGGTTTAAAATTGTACTAAAATTTTTATGCATACCAACAATTTTTTTTTTCTCGATGGGGTTGCAATATTTGTGTTATAAAAAAGTGCCTTTGAAAGGCTTTAGGTTGTTGTGTATACTTTCAACTGTGTGAATTGCCAACTTTTTTCTTTCTTTTCATAGATGTTGTTAATTAATTGCCTGCTCACTGTGGTTGAGATTACGTGATTCACAACTGTAAAATCTTTAATAAACCTACAGTTAGCAGGATTAAGAAAAGGACATAATAAAAAGATATGACATTGGCTTATAATCAATTAACGTTGTTTCCCTTCTTTTTCCACTCCATAATTTGAGGGATTTCTTGTTTTTGCATACATTTTTTTGGCATAACATAAAATCAGTGGCCCTTGTAAGGAAAGCAATATTTTGGGTTTGGCTTGTTGTAGTCCCGAGCATGTTGGCATCGTCACTTATCCTCTTACCCTCACTTATCCTCTCAGTCCTCAGTAAATTTGGTACATCAAAAAACCTCTACATGGAGCAAGCCTTGGAACAACTTCACGCCTGCATCGAGGTGATACCGTTACCCCAGTACAATGGGCTGGACAGGAAGCAGAAACGGCTGTTGATCCAAGATGAGGATTACCAACAGCTTGAGGAAACCTGCGTCGACCTGGTGGAGTTTGTCAGCCCTTTCATCTTTGAGGTCAAAGGAGTGGTGACCAAGATGGATGAAGATGTCCTGACGACCAAAACCGTAAGAAAGTTGTTCTCAGGAGGCTGTCATTTGAACTTTTCGAAGGTTTCAAGAAACTTGTAATGAAATGATCAAAATTCTTCAAGCAAAATTAAAAGTGAAGGTGTTAACAGCATGGATTGTTGGTTACATTTCAGTGACAGGTAATTCCTTTAGTCTAAAAATCACTGCTAATTTAATGTATAGTTTTAAAAACTTAGTGCAAACATCTGTAAAAAGATTTTGGAAAGTTTTCAGATTTGCTGTGTACCAAAGTTTGGATTTGGTACAGAATTTTCAGAGATGTGTGACTTGCTCAAACAAAATGTCAAAAGAAAGCTAGGTCTCATGTATGTCCTTCACCGCATAACCTTTCATATGATTGATATCAGCTGTGTTGGGTGATTTGGGGCTTACATCCATCTTGAAATTTTGCCTTCTTTTTTCCCACAGGAATGTCGAAGCGTTTTGATGATTCGTGAAGAAATCCAGAGATTGTGAGTTTCTGATCTATATTTAAGGAGATTTATTTATGAAACCATCACATATGAAAAGGAAAGGAAACTTTCCACTAATTCTAGTTGCAATTCAATTGCATGCAGAGCAGTATGCCATCCTGGTTTTGATAAAACAGAGTTAGGATATTGTTTTACCCACTAATTTCACTAACAAGTGACAGGAATGCGGCATCATGCACTGGTCCCTATAAAGTATTCTATCCCAAAAGTTTTTCACACAGATAACAGTGTGACTAAGTACAATACAATACATTTAAGTCCATTTGCCCTGTCCCCCCACCCCTCTCTCAACCTACAAGTCTTAAAAAAACAAAGGACATTGTGAAAGAATTTGCAAAACATTTGCTTCACAGTCTTTTTGTCATGTACTGCTTTAAATCTGTGGAACACATTTTGTCCCTTTAAAGGTTGAAGCCAACCTTGTAACAGAATTGGAGTTGTAATTAACCTGTTGTGTCAGTATCCACAAAGTATCTCTTATTTTCCTAGTGAGGCAGAAAAGAACACTGCATTACTGTAGTAATTAATGTGTGTAAGAAATCGCTAAATCTCAGAGACGTCACTAAATATCGAGTCGCACAAACCCAAGGTATGATATAGCTGGGTTTGCACAGCAATATGCAACCCATTAAAGCCCAGTCGCTCTTCTGTTTCATGTAAACTTCACAGTAATTGTGATTCGATATTCCCTCAGGTCCTACGTGAATTGGTTGTAGCCAAAGTCACAAGTTTTGCTAAAATGACACATATTTGAGTGAGTTATGTCTTCAACGTATTCATGCCACAATATTTGTTCACAATGCAAGATTGAGTACTTCAATTTTGTTAACCATTTGCTACTTAAACTAGGTTGACTGGCTGCCAACCAATTCAGACATTGATTAATAAAAACTACTATTAATGAAAATGTACACACCCTTTTGACCCTTGCAAACCAAACATGCATATTGAATAAAACTGGTCTTCTGTATACCTTGAACCCATCGTTGTTGACCAATGCAACCAGGATATTGGCTAACATGCTGAAAACATGATATCCTCACTGGAGAATCTACTTACGTCATTGTGTGATCTACTTACTTTATTGTATGAATCAAAGTCCATACATTTGCCATTTCTTCTATGGTCACTGTGACGATATGTTGTCCTTTGTTTCGCTTTCAGCCTGTTGAGGTTACTAGAGTATCCGTTAGTGTTTGTTGAGGTTGACTTCTTGATTTTGCAAAAGGAGGATGACGTTCCAGGCGCAGGGAAAACATCTTACGAGTCAGGATTCTGTACGTGTGTGGAACAAATTTTAGTAAGTTGCACATATGACTGAAGCCACCTTGATGTGTTGATTAAAACACAGAGAAAGGTCCATACACTAGGATTCTTCCTTCTGTGGAGAAGGTGATTTTCCCGACCAATCTTCTTTTTACTCTGTTTTCTTATTCTCACACATTGCTTGAAACTGTTTGAAGTTTTGATTTGGTCAGTCACATAACTCTGTTGGCAAAATCAAATCTGATATACATTGCCTTAAATTCTGTCCCTTCTCCTCTTTGTTTAATTAGCATATCCCTTTCTCTAGCACCCCACCCACCCTTTGTTGCCACTTTTTTTTTCTATGATGACTAAGCAATCCCTTAGCATTTTCTGCTCCAATCAGCAGATAGATGGCTTTAACTTGAACCATTTCATTTTTGCTTCCTCCTCTATATGTAGAGTTATTTGGACGATATGCGCTGCAGTTTAAGCTCTCTGTTTACCCACAAACCCAGCTCTCCTCGTGAATATGAAGCGGCTGCTCCTTTGGAGGAAGAGGATGATCATCGTCGATTGTCGGTCCTAGGGATCAGTAACCTGGCATACGTTACGCAGGCCTGTGGGACTGTCGGAATCGAGAATACCAGCAGTGTACAGGTAGCGTTTCCTCGTGGTGTAACACGTTAAGGGGAACCATTGTTAGAGTCAAACGCATGACCCAGTGATGCTGAGATGGTTCAAGGCAGGGAAGAAAGTTGAGAGATTTGAAGAATTTTAGAGACCGTTTTGGAAAATTAAAACAAAAAATAGAAGTAACAAGGAACCAAGGTAATGGAGTTCACATCACAATTTGTGACCCATGATAACCCACTTTCGACTCAATTTCATGTAAGCTCTGCAATAGTTGTGATTCATCCCTTGGTCCTACCGCTCTTCAGTTGTTTGAAATGGAAGCCACAATTTTGTTTATGACTTGTAGTTGAGTGAGTTAAGTTTTCAACTTATTCACCCTGCAATGTTTGTTTAACATCTGCTAGTCAAAACAGGTTTCCTGCTGAACAAGCCAAACATTGATCAGCAAAAACTGCCAATCAATTTGTTCACACTATTTCATCCCTTGAGTAATGATGATAGAATGCTCATTGAAAGTAAATAACATACATTACATTTCCCTTATGTAGGAACAAACATATCAAGTTTTAGATAAGACGGCAATGTGAACTCTGTCATCAACTTCTTTCACCCATCCCCTTCCCACACACCCCATTCAACAGTCATAACTTTTCGATTGTAAGATATGCAAAGATGATGATATAGCAAAGATCACATAGAACAGAGTAGCAAAATGTGACCTAAGAAACAGCTTTAAAAATTGCAAAGTTTGCCTCGTTGAAAAATGTACTCATCAAATTTCAAAATAGTTCTTGAATAAACATAGATGATCTCTCTTGTAGTATTTTATTTTAATCTTTTTTTGTGTGTTCTTTGTTTGTCTACTTTATTTGTTTGCAGTGCAGATTACCTTTTAGCTCTTCATTCAATTCATGTAGCAACCCTGCTGAAGAAAACAGAGGAACCTGCTTTATCTAAAGGTTTGGTAAGGTTTCAACTTGACTCACAAGCCACTATACCATTGAATAGAAAATAGTCCTTGGACATGGTGGCATCTGGTAGTATAAATCTTGTGCAATTCAGGGTTGCAGTTACAGTGGGCAGCACCCGGATGCCCTGCCTATGACTGGTAATTCCTGCCCTGCATTCTGGATCAGTCTACACCTCACTGCTTGGCACAAACTTGACAAAATCAAGTAAATATACAGGAGAAGTGTCCTTTTGAGTTGATATTCAAAGATATGCAAGTACTTTATCATGGTTGTTGGTTTATGAGAAGATGGGAAAACTCCAGATCAGATTAAAATATAGTCACTTTCCACTGAAGTGAACCTCAGTAGAACACTGTAGACAATATTTCAAGACGTTGGCAACATTAAGTCAGAATGTGGGTTCAATTTATTGCTCTGGATGCCACTTCAGACGTAATTAGTTTGTACCAACTAATGTTTGCTCAATCTTTTTTTTTTTTTGCTTTCGTTTGGGTTTTATCAGCACTCAGGCAGGCTGTGTTATGGGTGGAGTGGGAAACTGGAAGTTAAATAGGTGATTAGAATCTCTTCCAAACGCTACTAGGATCAGATTCGAAGATAGCACAGGACAATCTGGACCATTTCCAAAGACAAAACAAAAAGAGTAAAAACAGTCACCTTTAATACCTCACTCAGATACTCCCACTTCTCTAATCTTTCTTGTAATTACACGGTATATTTTTCTGTCCAGGAGGACTTATCATTTATGAGATGATGTTGCTCTTTTCACCCCCAGTTCTCCAGTTTGAATTTTTGGAACATCGGTAACGTAACCCCATCGTGTATCAGGACTTTTTACTTTTTTGCATAACTGGTGAGGACGTCAGTTTCCATTTTTTTTTTTCCAGGAATTGCTGCATACCTTAGTCGATCAGATAGGTGACCTGGATCTGTCTAGTTCTCTCCTCAAAGATGACATTTACATGAAGATACCAGAAACATTAATAGCCATCATGGTCAGGCACGCATCAGAGGCTTTGGTAAGTGAGGTGCTCGTCTTTCAAATGGAAGAATCACCATCGTTTGCACGTACTTGGCAAAGATTTGAACCAACGGATGAATTTAAGCAGATATACTCTGTTGTGATATCCTTTTCCAATGGTCATGCCAAAGTTCACAAAATGTTTACACCTTGAGATTAAACTTTCATGCCAAACCACCCTAGATTGACAAGAAATCTCTGCCATGTAAGATGTCATTTTTAGCTAGTGTTTGCACCAGGTCCTAAATTAGGACCCCAGTTCATGCAGTCTGTAGTCAGTCAGATTCGGAGGCACTCAAAAACCTAATTTATTTAGGCTATGAGTTGTGAAGTCATAATGGGACATTTTGCTTTGCATATTAATGTACCCCCCATATATCTAAATTATATACATGACAAATGAAGCATTCTTCATTAGGGAAAAAAGACTATATTAAGTTTTGTTGTACAATGTATGTTAAATAGTAAAACTTTGGCACCCTGATAACAATTTCAGAACCCGGGTCCTGACATTGCCAGTCAGGTACCCGGTGCTAACACTAGTCATTACTGTTCAGCAATAGCTGCTGATGTATCCAATGTTTCATTGTGTTTGTCATGTAAAGAAAACATATGCCTGTCAATAATATTTCTCACAGATGTACCAATGCACACATACACACACACATGTATACAAGTGAAATCCATCCCTTATTTTAATCATATTCACCATGAGCTGGTTTGTCCTTCTTTATTTTAGCTGTTCCTTAACCCTTTCGTATACACTTATGTCATATTATGTATCCTGAAAACTTTCCGCTTACAGCCGCGTACGAACTGTTCAGTAAAATTCTTAATGTTCCACTTTATGAACTTTGCTGAAAAGGTTGGTGTCTCAGTAATGGACACTGGCAGTGAAAGGCTTAATACTGTATTACACTCAGGATAAATGTCATATACCTTCTGCTTGTGGAGATCAGAACTATGGAATGCTAAAAATCATTTGCAGCTGCATATGTTGCATTTTTTGCAAATGCAATATGAAAGCCGTAATGTCAAGAGTGCAGTTGAATTATAAACAGAAACTTGCTTCACACATTCTCTGTATGCATGAAGCTCTCAAAAACTCATTCTGTTCTTCCTTTAGAGGCAAAAATCTGTCAGGATATTACCAGCGTACATAGACAAATTTGACTGGAAGGGTCGATACAGGTTACTGACTGTGCTTTTGAAGTCGGCAGAACACAGCGGGGTGAAAGGCTTCCTGATAGGGAAAGTTAAAGATAATGTACATATGACACTACAGCAGGTGAGGAAAAAAAACAATATCTCATGTGAATGAAAAGGTAAAAAATGCTCTGCAGGCATCATACTGACCCTGACACCCTATAGATTAATTTAGAAGTAAAACTGTGTACAGCATATGTTCTCATTCAATGTTGCTTGTCATTCTCGTGCAGAGAGAGAGGGAAAGTCAAGAAATAAGATAAAATTTAAAAAGGTTGCTTTCCAATGGATTGTAAGATGTCAAATTTGGCAGTTGAGATCATGGGGGAAAAAAGTATCTGTGCTGTTGTTGTATTAAGGAGAAATTGCTTCATGTCCCATTGTGTTTTATGGTAAGCCTAGTTACCACATAATGTATAAAATGTTTGAGAAGAAATAAAGTATAGACCAATTCCCTTTTTTTTTTCTTTCAGGCTGTGATCAGATGTTTTAATGATGATCCTTTTACCACTGTTATTTGGTTGATTTACAAACCTAGGATTAATTTTGAAACAATAAGAAACTTCATTTTCGTTTCTTTGTGTTTGTTTCTTTGTATACAAACCAAAATTTAGTAGAGATTGTAGCTCTGTTGCAGGTGCCTACAATATTATCCTCTTTCAAAAATGTCCATTAGGTAGTACAGCAGCAATGCATACTCTCTGTGGTCCCAACACTTTCGACTCATTTAAACTTTGTGAAACTAAAAAACATTTCAAAAAGAAGTACAAGTGAAGATCACTTGCCAGGAGTGAGTAACGATCTTGTTTGTTTGTTTCTTTCTTTCTTTGTATATTATTCAGTTCAATACAATTTGTTTCCACTTTCAAACACATGTACATTATGTAAAGAGCATGGCAAACAACAGAGGTGGTGGAGACCTGAAAGAAGCTGGATTAGCTCGAAGGAGCTGGCCACCATTTCAAAAACGAATATTACACCACATCAAATAATGAAAGAGAAAAGACAAGGGAACGATCAAACTTTTAAACTGAGCACGGTCTTCAAGAGATGCGCGATGTAGTGATGAAAATGTGTACAACATGTATATATGATCTATAGCTGCCAGCAGTCTCTGATAAGGGATGAACGTAGAAACATGTCTGGCACCAACGAAATCTTTTTTCTTTCATAATTTCACAGAATCTCAACAACGACTGGTTCGTCGGTGGTCGCCTTCGTCAGATCTTTCCGTCCATTTTTCGGCTCCCTGACAGCAGCCAAACAGACCTTCTAGAAGAGTCTGACAAGTAAGATTGACTGACATCCCACTCGTCATCTGTCTCTGTATCTGCCTTCAGCTTTAGTCGACCCTGGCGACAAATGGAGTCACATCTTCGATCAGACCATTATTGCTTTACCGCTTCCAAATAGTCCTGATACTCCAAATGTAGTACTTCAAATGAGAAGACACCGTTCTGTATTACGACAAATTCACGTCCAAGAAAGTATGAAGTTTTTATGAAATACACTTTTTATTCACTCACATGTCACCATGTTGTTGCAAAAGTATGTAAATGGTGACATCAAACATGTACCTGTACATGTCACTTATTTTTGCCGGTGCATGTGATAGTCAAACATTTCCAAAATGCTACACGCTGTACAGAAATTGAATAAATGTAAATGTACATTAAGTGTAGGCTGAAATTGAAAACATCCACTACAGTGTGATCTGCACCACAAAGCTAAATTAAAGTAATTGTGTGTATACGCAAAAAGTAAAAACATTTAAATTTCATGCCAAATTGTTGAGTATGTTTTTAATTGCACCAGTACCAGTCTTCTTCTTTTTGCTCATCAATGTTTGAATTAGTCAGCAGTCAATACATTTTGTTTAGCAGATGTTAGATCAACATTGTGGATGTTTATGCAAGTCTGCATACCACAATCTTTTAGGTAATAGAGCAGTTAGGTGTGAAGTTGTATCATAAGCTTCAAAATATGAAAAAGAGAACTTAGTCTTCTCAGCAAGGACCAGAGAAAATATCGATCGCAACTGGGCTTTCATGGGTCACTAGTTGCGATGCTTGATTATTTCATCCCTTGCAGTGACAGATTTCCCAACAAATTATTTTTTTGGTTTTGATGATAATTGTGACCTTTGTAATCATGCATACCTGTATATGTATGTATGTGTGTTTCTGTCCATGATGCCCTACCTTTTAATCATGCTATCTCAAGAAGGAAAGCTTGGACAGATCTCATATTTAGTATGTAAGTGTACCACATCAAGTAGAAGAAACCTATTGTTTTCGGTGGAGGTCAAAGATTAGCCTATTTGGGGTCAACGTGGGTCAAATTGTGGAAACCTAGAAAATGCAATATTTCAAGAAGGGAAGCTTGGACAGATCTCATATTCGATGTGTGAGTGTACCACATTAAGTGGAAGAATCATATTGTTTTTGGTGGAGGTGGTTTGGGGTGATTACTGGTCAAATTGTTTAAACTTCGTAGACTCGATATCTCAAGAAGGAAAGTGTAGAACCATTCATACTATGCAAGTGTGCCACATTGAGTAGAATATGATATCTCAAGAAAGGAAGGTTAGACAGATTACATACCTGGTTTGTACATGTACCACATTGAGTAGGAGAACCGTATTGTTTTTGGTGGTGGTCAAAGGTCATTTGGGGTCAACAGGGGTCAAGCTGTGAAAACCTTGTAAACACGATATCTCAAGAAGGGAAGCTTAGATAGAGCTCATATGTAGTATGTAGGTGTACCACATTGAGTGAAAAAAACTTTATTATTTTTGGTGGAGTTCAATGGCCATTTGGGGTCAACATGGGTCAAATTTAAGTAACTTAATTAACACAATATCGCAAAAAGAGAAGCTTGGACAGATCTCATATTTGGTATGTAGGTGTACCTCGTTGAGTAGAAGAAACCTATCGTTTTTGGTGGAGGTCAAAGGTGATTTGAGGCCAACAGGGGTCAAATTGTGAAAACCTTGTAAATAAGATATCTTAAGAAGGAACTTGGACAGATTTCCTATGTTATTTATAGGTGCATCACATTGAGTAGAAGAACCCAGTTCATATAAGTGGAGGCCATTTGGTGTCAAAAGAAGTCAAATTGTGAAAACCTTGTGAACATGATATCTCAAGGAGGGAAGCTTGCACAGATCTCATATGTAATGTGTAGGTGTGACTTTACTATAATATGCAATTGTGCATGTTGAGACATGACGTGTATAAGTCATCATATGTCAGATTCATCAAAATTCTCATGATGAAATCATCAAACCACAATGCATTTGTGCATTCTGGTTTATTTTTGGAAGCCTTTAGGTGTAATGACTGTTAATGGATGTCTGCAGGTAACAAGCAAACAAATCTGTGTCTTGGACAAATAAACCTAAATATAATTTGATTTTGTTGTATCTGCAGAACTGAATTATCAAGAATTATTGTCATGTTTGTGTATTTTGGAGGCAATCTGACTAAACATTTTCTTTTCGTACTGCAGAATAATAGCAGCTCTGAATTTCTTGCGGTACTTGCTGCTACGAGATTCCAGATCGGAAGATCTTACCAGCGTTTGGTCACTTTTGGAGAATCTGGAGAGAGGCTATTTGAGCGAACTTGTAACTGGATTAGAACTTTCTAAAATGCACTACAAACAAAGAGAAGAAGAACTTAGGGATGAAAAGAAGAGAGGTGAAAATTTTCATCTTTTTCCAGTCTTTTGTCTTTCAAGTCAAAATCAATAGTTGGAGGTCAGAATTCCCAATGCCAGGAAAACTTATGAAATTTAATTTTCACTCTCTAAGCCTAGAGGACTCATCAAATTTTGTAAATATGACAGAACTCATGGGAAAGTTATGAAATTTAGAAGAGACTGCTAACTTCTAATGAGTGAAAAATTATTCTTCTTTTTTGAGGTAAAAAATAAAGGTTCCCTCATGATTGCCATTATTTATGGATCAAATTCTTGTTTGTGTGTTTGTTGTCAATTTGGTCAAGAAATGGTTGTGTTCATGAAATAGTCACGGGGAAAGTCATGAAATTTAATTTCCCTTCAGTTGGAGGAGTCCTGACTGATAAAGTCATTCAGACCCCTACCTTAAGTGGTTAAGAAAAGTCTTTCTTTTAATGTTTAAAAATTTGTATAAAGCACCCTTTGTTACATGGCTGTGTTTAAATTTAGTCATTCTACCCTTTGCAGTTCAAAGCAAACCTTTCAAAGTGATGCCTTTTATTGAAATTAAACTCTTGTGACAAAGAGAAAAATGTTACAATGAAGCCAATCTTAAAAATGTCTGTTTTGTTTTTTTTCTTTAAATTGTCAGCAAAGAAAGCTAAAGAAGCAGACAATTTTTCTGTTTCTGTTGGAGGTCAAGAAATTGGCAAGATGCCATATGCCCAGCAGATGCAAGTAAGTCCTTTAACACCATTAAATGTTGAAGAATCTTAGTGGGGTAATATCTCATGTTGCGGAGAAAGCATTTAACATCTCTTAAAATTTTGTGGTTTGAATGTACATAGTGTTTTTTTTTTAATAAACGATGTAGTTATAGCACAGAACAGTTCAAGAACACCCAGTTAGGACAATCTCTTCTATACTGTGATTTTATGTCTTGCTTGTATTGTCTGTATGAGCAGTGTGAATAACATGTTTATTCATATTTCAGTCACGTTTCGGTTAGGAAATGTTTCTACTGTTAGTTTAAAAAGCACAGTATGGGAGTAGTAAAGAAAGTGGTAAAATAGCACAGGCAATTGTCCCGACTGGGTCATTAAGAACCGTACAAATAACCTGTGATTAAGGGCATCCAGCCTGTACAGTTTCACCTTCCCGTCGACATATGTCTTTTTTTTTATTTTGGCCACTTCAAAACTATGAGAAAATTAAATGTGGGCAATTTTCACCCAAGTACTGAGAATTGTTAGACTGAGAATTAGCACTGAGTACTGTTAGTACTGAGAATTGTATGACTGAGAATTGTCCATGTTAGAAAACATGGCAGCACAGAATTTGACTTCAGAGTTTACCTGCAGATCTAGGTTTCTCATTGTTCCCACCTGTAAAGACAAATAATGTACATACTCTTTGTTATTTTTTTAATAGAAGTTAACTTGTTCCAAACTTTGTGATTTAGTGGAAATCTCATAGTACATTGGTTTGATTTCACTCCATGAGGTGTGACTGAAGACTGCCTATCAGTTATAAAATTGATTAAAGGAAATTTGTAATCAAGCACAATTATGATTTTTTTTTTAAATTTAATTGATGCTTGTTGCACATTAAGAATTAGAAGAGTGCATTATATTTTGTTTAGTGTGTTTCTGTGACATCTTGTTCCATATGATATTGAGCATTCATTAATTGCTTTGATTTCATTTTCCTTCTGCCAGGTACTGACCTCTGCTCAATTCACCTTTGACCTCATGCAAAGCCTCCTCGGAAGAGTGAACGAGATCATATCAGTGAATTCTACGTAATGAATCTACTCAAGGAAGTTTTCTAGGGGAAGGGGATAAGGGGTGGAGCCTCATCGTCAGTGAAATTTGAATTTCCTCTCAGAACCAAATCAGCTACGAACAATACGAAGGGATTAGTGCAAGACATAAATATTCATAACAATAAGTTAATTTGCTTAAACATTCTACCTTACAGGTGATATTTGCCAGGTATGCATTTCTTTAAGTTTCTTCATCACAGCATAGCTGTTATTTATTCCATAGCTACATGTGCCGCTGACCTAAACCATTACCTGTTGTCACCATGTCTCAAGTTGTCTGCAATATTACATCAGAGTAGTTCCATAATCATATAGAATAGTAAATTTAATGTTTCAGACGTGTCATTTACAAATCAGGCTGCTTTCAAGTTGTCCCTGACATTGTCTTGGCTAACTTTCTTTTAAATTTCTGCTAAGTTCGTTCCATCCTGCACTGAATCAACAGGCTTATATCAACCAATCAGTGCTACTTTGTAACTTTGTAACAAGCACAGACTGAGCTGAAAAAGAAGGAGGAAGGGGAAGACCCACCAGCACATGTGACATAATGTTGACAACCTTTGTTTTTACTTGGAATAGTCAAGGTGAGGAGGCACAAGCAGTTACTGGGGGGACTTAATATACAAGCTCACCTCCTCTCCAACTTGATTACCGATCTGAAGATACTGTCACCTCCTACTGCCTGATGAAGCTGTCAGCTTGCAGTTATGCAGTAGTAATGCCAGCCACATTGTGACCAGTGGGACAAAACACAGTTTGTTCAACTGATAACGGGGACTTGAGGGCCAGTATGTTTTATTTCAGTCACTTGAGTAGATCCCTGAAGTGATATAAACAGTGGATTGAATGATTGACAATGATGTTTCAGTTTTAGATATGTAACAGGAGAACAATACAAGTCATTCCCAGCATGAATAAAGAGTGTGAGGTATACGTTCATGTCAAACGATTTGAAAGACAGTCGCAATGAAACAATACAATGAATAATAATTTTGTACCTCTTTATTGATGTAAACTTCTTTTATTTGCCTTTTTCACGTACTTGGACCGTTTGCACATGACCCCATTCCGTGAATAATCCCCGAGAATGAACAAAACCTCCAGATGTATGCCTGATACCTTTTGTGTAAATTGATCAATTAATTAACAAGCAAGTGGAAGTCTTTATGTTAGTTCTCCTTTAATCCTTGATCGTGCTTTAATCTTGTTCCATCTTGAGTTCCAAGCCACATGGATCAGATTCCTGGGTCAGGCAGGGTTCAGTTGAAACTGAGGCCATTAGGAAAGTGGGATTCAATGTGAATACAAAGATTCTAATAGCCATCTTCATTTATGTTGATCCTATAATGGAATACCTTTAGGGACAATTAAAAAGGATCGTAAATGAATAGAATGTAATGGATTTGAAATTTTAAAATCCGGTAGGAACTGGATCGGGTGGATTAGCACAAAAATTTCACCCAGATTGCAGGATTTAGTCAAATGAAAGGGTTATATGTCTATTTTATTTTATGTTAGCAGAATTTTGGCATTTTTATTGGTAATACCAGAAGCCTACTGTATAAATTTTTTCATATTCAATTAAAGTCTATTTTGGGTTTATTTTGTTGAATGTTATATAAAAGAAACTTGTGCAATTCCCACCAGGAGTTAAGTTAAGGGGGGATGGTGTGCCCCTGAAACCGAAGCTTGCAAAGCCCGACATGTAGGGAAAAATGTGCAGTTGAATTTTTGGTTTGTGGGTCTGTGCAAATCAGGGGACAAAAAGGATGTACTAAGTTCACAAGAAAACATGCTTGCTATTCTTCCATAACATTGTCAATGTGTACCATGCATCAATTTGACAAAGAATCTGTTACATTTCTTAAAGTGACATTCCACTCAATGCAGGTTTTAAATTTCAGTCAGGAAGATTTTCATTGTTAAAATTATGGTATGCAAAGCGGATGTAACCATGCTGATACCAGTGCAGACTGTCGCCGTCAGAAATTTGCTGCTTTCTTTGAAAGGAATATCTTACAACATTATCCAGTTGTCCATGGACCGTGCAATAAAGAAAGGACTATTACTGTGTGCTATGTAGCCTGATGTGAAATTTTCTGAAATTCTTTTCTGTGTATCAATCATTGACATCCTTGATTTGCAAAGCTTACTTTAATAGTCAATTAATTTCACTATGTCTATTGGCTTTCTGGTTCCTTCTTTTACTGATGTCAGTTTAAAAGAAACGATATACTGTACTCTAACTACAAATGTGGTTTGGTAACTTATGCTAGTATGAGCAGTTATACTAACATCTCCCATAGTTACACTGTCTACCTTAGTGGCTTTTCGTATTTCATGATGTGGTGACTGCAAATGATGTTTGACCTCCATGAAAAGCAATAGGGATCAGCTACTCACAATGGACTACCAACAAGCCAATTAAGTTGAAGTTCGAGCCCTTTTCCTTGCTTGAGATACCATGTTTACAACCAGGGGGTTACGTACACACAGGCCATCACCATCCCATAAATTCCTTGCCTGCCTCCCGTTCGGCAAGGAATCGAAATCCTACAATTTCTCACATTTTCAGTAACTGTAGGAACAGATACATGGATAATCAGGCTTACTGGAAGTATTGGCATGTAATGGTTTCTTTCTAACTTCTCACAAAACAATATCAATTCAATTAACCCCTTTAAGGATAGACTCTGCATGGGCTGGAAAGTTTCTGTTCCTAATCTTGCCACCTCTGAAGGAACATTCATATATTTACTGTACTGCTCTTCCGGAAGAGTGTTTACTCCCCTCATTGATCGCTGCCCTAGGACGGCAATCACAGGGAAACACGATTACAGGATGGGTACACATCCTTGGTTGGGTATAAGCAGGGAGTTGCAGCTCAAATTGTTAGGAACGTATCAAAGGAGGGGAATTCATTTGTCAAGAAAGACTTTGCAAAGTCTACTTTAAGCAGGGAGAGTAAACCTACCCAATGTTTGTTTTCCTTCAACACACCCATGGAGTATAATAGAGGCCAGCAGTGATTGGCAAGGTTGCATGGCTGTCAGAAGTGGGCAGGAGAAGCAGGGACAAGGTTTGTGGGATGGGAAGTTTTAACAATATGGCCATATGATAACCCAACCCCCCCCCCCTCCCTTTGTCAACCACTGCCTCCACTACCCAACTTCTTATTGAGATACTTTCCAATGATGATAAAGTTTCCTTTGACAGGCTCTGACAGACGAACTTTTTCTCGTACCTGGGGAATTTTCTCAGGGGTTGTTCTGCCTTTGGCTGACAACAGATTGTGATTACAGTGGAGAGGGATGAAAATGTAGAACGAAATACGAGCAGACCAGCAAACAAATTCCTTTTCCTTGAAAATAAGTTTTATTCTGAGTGGCCCATTTAAGATTCAAAATGGAATACTCTTCTTCACAGTGTACAAATACATAACAATTATAACTTACAACATATAATAACCATTTTATTTCTTTTCACTTTTTTTTTTACAACTACACTGCCTGGACCCAACCCAAAAGAATAGCTCACATCAGAAACTCCCATCACCGGTCAGCGCTGGGTCCACCCGGATGATCGGTCGAACTCCTTCAAGGCAACTGAAGGAAAACCGTGAATTACGAGACGGCCCAAGTGTTACGTAAAAAGTTAACAATGTTAGAAAAAAAATTGGCAAATTGCAACGTAAGTCTTGAATTCGTCAAGATCCAATATCTGAACATATACAGCTAGTGTTTCTATGACCTTTGACGAGGAGTAGGTAGACGTGGAAAGACAAAATACCTATATTACCCCCCCCCCCCACACCTTTTTTTTTATAGAAATTTCTGAATAAGGAAGCACTTAGCCTCGTCTTCTTCCTGTAGGAATATTACCCAGTCTGCTTGTGTCCTACTGAAAGTACATGTGGACAATAGCGTCATACTGTTTTCAGAAACTGGTATATCTGGATATCATTGTCCAATCTAGTTAACAGGAAAAACCCACTACCCTTCTTTATTGTTGTTAACCCTTTGGTATGTTAATTGCAACAAAAAAAGAAACTCAAGCCAGCTATTGCTCGATTCCAAACGCTGGAACTCGAACTCGCGACTTACGTCCATTCTCCCAGGACAACTGCAGATTCCTCAGTCCACATCCGGGGGTTTCCCACCAAACTCGTATATATATTTCTATGCGATCAGACAACTTCAAAAAAAAAAAGTTTGAAAATGGAAGAGAACCCCTTGGACATGTGCAATGCCAATTGGACTGAATACAAGTAACCATACCTTTAGCGGCTCGATTTACCAAGACAAAACACTTTTCTTCTCTCTGAGCATCAAACACATTCTCATTCAATTAACTCAACCAGCAAGGTAACAAGATTTATATGGAAGGTACTTCAATTTTGTTTGCCACTTCTTGCATCCTTCAAACATTTTTTTTTTTTTCCCTCTAATGCTTGCATTCTCGCTGTAAAGGTAGTAATATGCATATGTTCTCTGTTGGTTGTTAGCCCCCGGAAAATGGCTGTCATTTTATACAGTTGTTTCTAAACGTCTCTATGAGTGGACTGTTTACAGTCCATTCTTCCTCAAAGCTCGTCGTGATCTTCATCGTAATCTTCCTCTTCACCTCCTGGGGCTGCACCCTCGGCACCTTCGTATAATTTATTAACAATTGGTTGAACGATTTCTTCTAATTCTTTCTTATGTTCTTCAAAGTCTGCTTTTTCCGCATCTTGGTTGGCATCCAACCATTCAATTTGTTCGTCTACTGCTTTTTCTATCGTTTCTTTCTCTTCCTCTGATAGTTTACCACCAAGTTTCTCTTCATCTTTGATTTGGTTCTTGAGTGAATATGCGAACCCTTCCAAGTCGTTCCTGGCTTCCACCCTTTCCTTCACCAGTTTGTCTTCCTCCGCGAACTTTTCGGCGTCGGCGACCATCTTTTCGATGTCTTCTGGCGTCAGTCTGTTTTGGTCATTTGTGATGGTGATCTTCTCCTTGTTACCTGTGCCCTTGTCCTCGGCAGACACCCTCAGGATTCCGTTGACGTCGATTTCAAAGGTGACCTCGATCTGCGGGACACCACGGGGTGCAGGAGGGATCCCGTTCAGGTCAAACTTACCGAGAAGATGATTATCTTTGGTCATCGGTCTTTCACCTGATGAATAGACAGGAGGATAAATTTACGATCTCTTGAAAATTCTCTTGTAGGAGATGAGATCTTAGAATGATTTCACCCTTCCAACTGAATTTTCGGAGTAACTTAGAGCTGTATGAAATGTTACGTTGGTCAGTGAGATACCTCATTCTAGGTTTACCCTCCACCAAATTGAGCAAACAAACATATGGTTCCTTTTCAACTTGAATAATGGAAATATGCTAAACCACCTTCCGGATAAATGCTCATATTATTCACATCACACAAAGACATCAAAGGAGCTGTACGAAAATTGAATGTCAAAAACATGATTTCGGACTACACAGTTCAAACAATGCACTTCGATGAACATTTTGACTAAATGCACTCACAGCCTTCTCTTTATACAATCAGAAATCGAAATTACCTTCAAATACTTGGATGGTGACAGTTGGCTGGTTATCAGCTGCTGTGGAGAAGATCTGGGATTTCTTTGTTGGTACGACTGTGTTTCTGCCGATCAGTTTGGTCATCACTCCTCCGACAGGTCTCAATACCAAGAGTAAGAGGGTTGACGTCCAACAGCACAAGGTCACCTGAAGGTCAAAGGCAAAAAACGTGTTACTGACAAACATCTCTGCTATACATTCCCCACATGGTAATCTAAAATATGTCAGACAGTACAACATCCTACCTTGCATCTCAAAATGAAACCCGCAATTGCATACTTGAAGAAACTTTTCACAAAACAGCAAAAGCTATGTGGAACAATTCGTTCATGTTTTTAATCTCTTTGAATGAGATTATCTGCAACTTTCTTAGCAGTGACTTTGATCATGCTAACTAAATCTTTTCCTGCTGTCAATAACTTCACAAACCATTGATCTACTGATATTCGGCCAGGTTTTTCTGACTTTACAAATGATGTTTGGAGCCAATTTATTCCTCCTTGTACTTACTTGTTTCTGCTTCTCCACTGAGCACACCACCTTGTACTGCAGCACCATATGCGACAGCTTCGTCAGGGTTGATACCCCTGGAGGGTTCTTTGCCGTCGAAGTGCTTCTTCACGAGCTGCTGTATCTTTGGAATACGAGTAGATCCCGCCCACCAGGACAATTTCATGTATTTCTGATTTCTCCATCTCGGCATCCTTGATGACCTGCTTGACTGGGTTCATGGTGGACTTGAAGAGGTCCTGTGTTCAAATGGAAGCCAAAATTAAAACTGATCATATAGCAATGATACAAAAAAAAAGAACAAAAAGGAGTTTATGCCTGCTCCACCCTCTCTTAAAGCCGCTCTCCATCCCTTTAGAAAGGACTTTTTTCAGTTTTCAGATGTGAGCAATAGTATAATAAGGTTACTGCACAAAGAAATCAACTCTAAGGTTCCTACAGAGTAGCAGTAACTGTGGAGAGAGGGAGGATGGGTGGGTGATTTTGTATCTCATGAGGGGAATTACTGATAACTGACCCTGTCCAGTATCTTTCATAATTGTAGTTCTGTGGTACAATAACAGTACCGGAACACATATTTGCAAAAGTCAAACCCAAACTGGTACAAGCCCCATACTGCAGTCGAGACGTGTAGTGTAAATTTTGATAATATTCGGAGGGTGATGCCAGGAGGACAGATCATTGGAAAAGGATCATTCCAGTGCCAAGGAGTTCAGACACTGCCAACCCCACTTTCAATATCTAGTTTGTGACTCTTAAGACAAAGAGTCTTTAAGGGCCTCTAAGCTTCCAGTACAAGACTCAAAGTCACCCCAATGATAGCTGATGTCAAAAAGAAGTCTTGGGGCTTTCAAAAAACTTACCATGTTGAGTTCTTCAAACTTGGCTCTGGTCAGAGTTTCAGAGAAGTCTTCTCCATCGAAGAAGGACTCAATTTCCACGCGAGCTTGGTGCTGGCTACTGAGGGCCCTCTTGGCCTTCTCCACTTCACGTCGCAGCTTCTGGACAGCTCTGTTGTCCTTGCGCACATCTTTGCCGGTCTTCTTCTTGTAAAGTTTCAGGAAATGTTCCATGACCTTCTGATCAAAATCCTCACCACCTGATGGCAAACAGAAAAAAAAACAGGAAATAAAATTGCAGGTTTCATAATTTGTTCTACTACTAAGTATACCTGAACTGCACTGCTGTGCCCCCCCCCCCCCCCACATACCATTCCTTTCAAGTCATCTCATGCAAAACCGACTTTGGCGTTCAAGTTTGCGACTGATGCACCCGTACCCACTCAGTGTTATTGACAATATCTCCAGTGGAGGAACTTGATGGTAGCCCTGTGATCCAAGACATTTTTTTAGATACATAAAATACCTGTCGTAACGTCAGTAAACTTGGCCACTAATCTGCATGATATATGTGTGTTCATGGTGCGGCAAAGTTTGTCAGTTGTACCAGTGACATAAGTTTTAGAGAAGCAACTTTGGAAATGACAACTACGTTCTGCAACTGGACAAAATTGCTTGTAAATCAACACTGATATTTGATGTAATTGGTTAGCTGAACTATGCACAAAACTTGTCTCACTAAACTTTACTGCTAATTACCTTAATAAGAGAGGCGTAGATTTCGGACTTACCAAGATGGGTGTCACCATTGGTGGAGACCACTTCAAAGACGCCATTGTCGATGGTCAGAAGGGACACATCAAAGGTACCACCACCAAGATCGAAAACCAGAATGTTCCTTTCACCCTCCTTTTTGTCCATACCGTAGGCAATAGCAGCAGCAGTTCTGCAGGGATTGAAAAGGCAGATCGCAATGGTCAAACAGATTTAGAGCAAAAATTTTGAAAGGGTATGCTGGGATGAATTTACGAGACGCTCATACATGAAAGTGCAATGACAACATGATCAGAGTTGCATTGCAATCTGGGACCCTTGAGAGCCCAATTGCGATTAAACTTCATGTTTGCTTTGCAAAAGCTGTAAATCGATATTTCCTCTGGTTCTAACTGAAAAGTAAGTGTTCAATATATGCACAGTTCTAACATCTGATAATCAAAATGGGTCAACTGCTAACCAATTCAGTGGGATTTGCAAAGACTGCACAACAATTGCTCACACATCTGTTGTCCCGTTAAGTGTCTCAGAATATTGCACAACCATGAAACATATTCCAGCGAATTTATCACGTTAAATGAATAATTCTTAGTAATCATGAAAAGGTTACTTGTGATTGAAAGAGCAGCTTCCACCGGAATTTCATAGCACAGAAACTGTTTTCACCAAAACAACAGTAACCACACAACTAAAGTGGCCTATGTATGGTTCCTCTATGATTCTAAAACATCAACATAAATTAATCACATGAAACATGATCTACTTACGGTTCATTGATGATTCTCATGACGTTGAGTCCAGCAATAACTCCAGCATCTTTGGTGGCCTGCCTCTGGGCGTCGTTGAAGTACGCCGGTACCGTGACGACAGCGTGGGTGACTGGGTGGCCTAAATATGCTTCAGCAGTTTCCTGTCATTGAATCAGATGCACAGAAGTCAGCATTTCTACCGTAACATATACACAAATATCCAATAAGTAGATTAGATGATTAGTATCCTTCCATCAGACAATATGAACTAGCAACGTATCTCATGGTAACAGGGACAAAAACATCACAATTGTTTATCAGCTTTTTTGCAGTATTCCATACAGCTGTTTCTTCAAAGGGAGAAAATACGAGGGGAGGGGCGAGAAGAAAAGGGAGAGCATGCAGCTAAACTGGTCGCCAACTAGTGCTGATGGATATGAGGGAAAAACTAACACCCTTCTGGTTTCTAGGAAGGATGGATGCAAAATGGCGCTATCATCAGGTTACCAAAGTGAGTGGGCACAACATTTGCTGCTTTCCTTCCCGCATCTGCTACCTAGGATGATTTAGTGTCCCCCTCCGAGTCATCTCTTGATCCCGTCCCCACCCTTATTTTTTCCCCTCTCACTTGAGTCTGTTTTTGTTTAAACTTTACAGCGTATAAGTTACCTTCATTTTTGTAAGGACCATTGCACTGATTTCTTCTGCGGCGAAAACTTGTTTCTTTCCTTTGACATCGACTTCCACGTGAGGTTTGTCGTTCTTCTTAATAACCTGAAAGTGAATGAATATTTGAAAATGATGGCATGTATGACATCACTGGCATGAAAGTAGTCAACACTAGTTAGTGATGCCTTGCTCAACTGGCAACAACAGCACTATCATGCATGCACGCACGCACAGGTTGAATGAATTATACAGTTTGACAATGCAGAAGACAATGGAGATGTTAGCATACTAAAAATAAGTCATGTTCTCTAAACAATAGAATGAATATCATATACAATACCTTGAATGGAAGGTACTTGATGTCCTTCTGCACAGCTGGATCATCCCAGTTGCGGCCAATCAGCCGCTTAGCGTCAAAGATCGTGTTCTCAGGATTGCTGGTGAGCTGGTTCTTGGCAGCATCACCAATGAGCCGTTCACCCTCTGCGGTGAAGGCCACATATGAAGGGGTGATTCTGTTACCTTGGTCATTGGCTATGATTTCCACTCTTCCTCCCTTGAAAACTCCAACACTGTAGAAGGGGGGAAACAAGAGGAATTATCATTGGACAAATGGATACATCATTCTTCACATGAGGAGCAAATAGCACACACTTCCCACTACCACTGGTGAAGAATAATAAGACTCCCCTGTGAAAACTCCCAATGTGAAAGTTCATTCATCATTATCAAACTGCTAATAAACAAGGATGTAACAGGACTTACAACATCATCAACTGCATTCATTCCTCCAGGTTACTGTACATGCAACTCACTGCAGCAAATTTTCCCTTCTTAAGTAACAAACACAAACATTTTTTTTATGAAAATGAAATGGGGAGGCAGACAAATTCCCTTCCTGTACCCTCTCTGGCAGAATCCCTGCCAAGTGACGAATTGTTATAACCTACCATGAATATGTAGTTCCAAGATCGATACCAATTACTGTTCCAACATCCTCTTTCTTGTCACCTCCCTCTTCATCATCATCATCATCGTCATCAGCTCTTACATATTGTACAGCCAAGATGGCTGATACAAGGAGTAGTGCTATTAATGAAGGCCTCTTCATTCTGGATGATCTGAAATGCAATTTGAATTGCAATTCATGATACTAGTTGCAAGAGGAAAAACACACACCTGAAAAAATAGTTAAAGTTAGTCCAAGTCCTATGTTTACATGTCTTGAAAAGTAGACTTCAGTGAATGATTGAGGCAATATAAGATTTGACAAGTTTGTCCTTTTAAATCACACAGATCTATAGCCCATCTTGTTCTTTTGTATGGACAGCCTAGGTGATCCCCCCCCCCCCACCACCCTGCAAACAAGCTTTCAAATGTGATAACTACAAATGACAAAGGCACCTTCCTTAGGCTACCTCTCCAACACAAGCATCACTGAATGACAAATTACACACCACTCAACCATTCAGAGTCTTGAGCAGTACCATCTAAACTAGGAATTCTTTGATGGCTTCACATTCTAAATCAAATAGCCTAACAAGTTCACTTGCAAGCAGTCTACAGTTACCAGCCCTATAATAATAGCCAACAATGACATTTCACTTCTAGGCCCTAGGTAGTTTAAATAATATCAGGCTTGAATTTTAAAATTTCGATTGTCTCATTGCAATGTGGAAATTTCGATTGTCTCATTCCAATGTGGAACACGCCTTAGTAATAGTATTGTAAGTACACGTAGTCTCCCAACTTACCAAGTGACAAGTCGCATTCACACACAAGGGGCTAGTACTATCGGTATTAGCTTAGGCCATAAAATTACGCATATGTATCAGGTTAGGCTACAAGACAAATTGTCGATTGAACAATTTGAATGATACGCAGAAAACCATTTTAATAACACTTACCTTAGTACTCTTTGCTACAGTGCTTTTCTTTCTATATTTAAAATTCGATCGTATATAAATTCCTCAGAAATCCGTGTAGAAATACTGTTATGCTCTGTGTGAATTCGCGTGCTTCTTCTACGTGTTTTACCTCTGGAAATGTGTATGTAATAATATGCACATGGTACTTTTTACTCGCTATTCAGTCAGCGTGTTATTCTCCGATTGGTTGAAAGGAGGAAATTTGGCCTTACGTGATTGGTGGAAGCTTATTACACGTATTAAAGTTGATGTGAATATGTATATTACGCAAGAATCACCAGCTAGCTCTTTCTGGAAGTCGGTCTACCATGTACTGAGTCTGAAGTACACGTAGGTTTCTAGAATTTACTATTTCCCATGACGAGGTTTAACTCAATTCAACAGTATGAATCACACTTTATTAAATGCATGATGCAAGCTGTGAAGTAGATGGAATGAGATATCAAACATTGGATGAGGTATAAGGTCACCTGGCAGCAATTACCACAATTTAAAATCCAGGAAATACCTTCACTGCACTGAATTCAAAGCTCCACTGGTAACAAATTTCGGTTCTTGAGGGCAAGCGGAGTACAGTGACCTAGACGTTCTGGTGCCCCGCTAAATTAAATTGGTTTATGTTTGCACTGATGTTGGAATTTGTGGAGATATTTTCGTTTTTTTTTTAGACTTAAAAATATAGGAAAGAAGGAAACCTACGGAGTATCATTTAGAGCAAAGTGATCACAACCTCTGCCATCCTTCAGTGACTTGTGGACACTCATAGTCGTGGTGAATTATAGTCAAAGATAGCCCCATATGAGTTTTGTACCAGGTCTCACCCTACCACTGACGGTACCAGAATTTTTAGAATGGGGGGGGGGCAAATTAATGGCCAGAGAAACTGTTGGGGCAAAATATTTCGCTCATAGCGCGAAATCGAGAGGGCAGCGCGAGATTATCGAGGGGTTCCTGGGTCCCGTCTAAGAGCATGGACGTATCCAGGGGAAAAACTCTGGTGAGAGTCTCCGACCAAGCCGAGGGGTGAAAACGGGCATAGGGAGCCTGGAAAGGATAGATTCCGGCAATCTAGTGGATTCATTTGTCCAAAAACGAGTCCCCTCCCCCCCCCCCCCCCTCCACATGCAGGATGTCTGCAATCTTGGGGCATTTTGTTTCCTTGGCACTCTTCCTACCAATCGAGTGCGGTGGCGCTCCGCTTAGGCAGTTTCCAGAGCTCTCTATTTATTATACTGCTCCAAGTGCATCCAGCTCTGGCAGTATCTTACGCACACCTCCCTTGCTCCCACTCTCCATTGAAAACGTCTGGTTACTGGGAGTTACTGGGGGTCCTATATCTGCGACTATTCAAGAGCAACGACTGGCTATTAAAGAGCCTATAATGTCCCAATTTGTGACCCTTCACTGACATTAATTTACATTCGTCCATGGTCAAATACGCAACGTGGAGTAAATTTACTGACAGTTGAATTCCTATACTGGCCCGGGGAACTTGACATTAATCGGCGTAGTCAGTGACTCGACCTTTAACATATTCAGCATTTTGGGATAAAGCATTAATTGCACATAATGTAGATAGACCACTGCCCTTACAGTAAACCTCGGGTGTCAAACACTGGACTGAGATCCCGCTAGGCTATCAACCATGACTACTACAGGCCTATATCAATATGACAATATTTTCTTGCTTACATTAGGATAGTGTTTTGTTAATCGTAACCCACTATCATTATGACTGTGCAATGAGGAAAAACAAAAATCTTTAACACGTTGATGTAACCTAATTATATCCGCAAGGTCAACATTAGTAAAGCCACGTCACTTTATCTGTAGTTAAGTTGTAGTATGAGGTCAGTGACGATTTGGCTTATGACAGACACGCAGACGGCTTAGAAAGGGACATGAGCTATATATTGATGTTCATAACAATACGTTGATTATACTTATAAAACTACGTGGCAAAACGAAACACATCATCTGCATGTATAGTGAGAACAATTATTAAGGGTATGTATGACTTTTATCTGTTTTGACGTGTGTGACTTTTGCCCTCTATCACCGAAAAACTTATTCTAGAAGCAATTATTTTTGCCTCTACATTTGAAGAAATAACAGACAGTGAAAAACATATCATTCTACAGAAATCACGCGAAAATGCACTCACTGAGAAAAGCAATTATAATTAAAAGCTCAATTACAACACAACACCAACCACAAACACCAGCACCGAGAAAAAAAGGAAGGAAACAAAACCTCACGTAGTACGTACAACCCACCCTACAGCCAGAACGTCAGCACAAACATATAGTAAGACGTTCCTCCAGCTGATCGACAAGTGCTCCCCCCCCCCCCCCAACACCACCTGCAAAAAATCTTCGACCGAAACACGCTCAAACTTAGCTACAGTTGCATACCTAATATGGGACAAATAATATCTGGACACAACAAAGCCGTCATGAGGACAGTCAACCAAGGGGCATCCCAAGGGCGGGTCCAGCCTCTAGCTTATGGGGGGGGGGCAGTTTGAAAAGGGGGGCGCCAGCATGCATGAGAAAATATGGCTCAGTGCACACCGTGATCACTGTCGCAATGGGCTTATGCAACGCTACGTAAGTTAGTGTGTGCAGAATATCTTATGTGTCACCCGTTAAGAAACCTAGCATGCACGTAGTGTGTAGTACGTATCTCATCTAGACGCACGTACTTGCACACAGTCACACAAATGGCAATGCTATTGCTTGATGTAAATTTGACAAGTAAATGTGAGATAAATATAGCCTGCCACTATTAGCAGCAAGCAAGTGGTAGTTTAACTGAATTTCGTAGGACGCGGTGGGGCATTTTCCCTGTATTTGGGGGAGCCAAATTGGTCATAGGGGGGCAACTTTCCCCAGTTCCCCCCCCCTCCCCCTTGGATCCGGCCTTGGGGCATCCACACCTACGAACAGTTACAATTGCAGATCGAAAGATACCTGCCCACTGCAAGGAAACTGTCTAGCGAAAGGAGTAATATACCAAGTCACCGTAACCCGCTATGATGATAACAACAAACACATATACATATAAGTCTAACAGAGAACACATTTAAACAGAGATACACAGCACACAAAAGCCACCTCAAAAATCGTGACATACAGAAACGCAACAACACTAAGGCCAATACATCGATCTGGAATCTCAAGGAACAAAAAAAACCGATTATTCGATCAGATGGAGAATTGTTGAAAGAGGCAGTCCCTACTTCAACCTCTACCAAATCATGAAACCTTTGCATTAAAGAAAAGTACTTCACTACCTATAAGCCAGACATGGCCAGCCTGAACAATAGAGACGAATTGGGATCAGCCTGCAAACATATAGAAAGAAGCATGCATCTCTTGTGCAATTTTAAACCAGCTGCAGGCTGAAACTTAAAAAGAGCTGATACGTAACCCTTCCAGCTCCCACAATGCTTTTATCCTAAAGATGGTGAGAGTATTATATAGTTTTTTTTTACGAAATTAGCTTGTAGAAGGCATTTTAACTCTTTCAAATTGACTTAAGCATTTTATAAAATTGTCAGTTCTGACATTGTCAACGTTTGTTTTATGAAATTGTCAATCACACGTATACAGTTTTAAACACTTGAAGCATACAGGTCACCCTACAGACGCCTAAGCTCATGGGATGTAAGATTAAATATTATTTTAATCTGTGATGATAACCAACACTTCTCAAGGAACTAACCAGTCTAGTGGCTCTCTTCGGAACTTCTGAAAAATAAATTTGTTCTTTAAAAAAAAGTGGATTTCAAGCCTGCACAGCATACTCAGATGGGGCCTAACCAGCTGTTTGTAAAGTCTTACGACTATCCTTATAAAGAAATTTGAAGTTCCGTCTAATCAAACCTAAAATATTTTGTTCCCTCTCCTAGCCGCTTCTGCCTGCACACTGCCTAGAAGGTTTAAGAGAGGAATCTACAAAATGCTAAGATCTTTTTCAACTTCGACCTTTTGGATGTTAATATCACAGAGACTATAGTTAGTCTAGGGGTTCCCATGACCAACATGCATTACTTTTCATTTGTCAACATTGAACAGCATTGGCCAATCAACAGACCACTTGTAAATTTTATCAAGATCACTTTGAACACGTCTACCATAACGTTTAGAAGAAACATTAGAATATATATTTTTGTATCATAGGCAAATTTCTTGACCGAAGAACTAATAGTATCATCCAGATCATTGATATATCTAGAAATAACAAATTACCAAGAACAGAACCGTAAGACACACCACCGACTGAGCACATTTTGGCAATCAGAAGTGGGACCGCTAAAAAGTACTCTCTGCTTTTGATCACTTAACCAATTCTTTGATCCTGTCCAAAAGGTGACCGTCAATACCCAGACCTTGCAATTTAAGAGGTAAACGACTATGTGCGACTTAGTCGACACACATTTCTAGTATGTAAACATATTTCGAGGTGTGTATAGCTGTCAATTACCTCCACGAAAGTATAGAGTTTCAAAGAAGCTCTTGTGATAGTTTTGACATAGCGCCGCCACAAAAAATTGTACCCGCCCCATAATGAATAATGTTTATCAAGATCAGCATGCGTGCACTGCATGCGGTACGGTATACGTACCGTAAAGCGCCGGAGACCTGGAACTCAATCTGTCTTTCTGCACGTGGGATCCGGAGAGTGAAGACGCCCTGTGTACGTGTCTTCATGGAATTTAGAAGTCAAGGTAGTTCTTTCTTTAGTTACGTTTGTTGTGCGAGGTATAATACAGATATTTTAATTGTAAAGATTTGTTGAGTGTAATAAGTTAACCATAGGTGATAACTAACATGTTAAGGTTTTTTTCTTGCGTTGGTGACTGAATTCAACAAAGGAACATTGCTGAATTAGTGCCATGTGTAATACTAAGTTGGACCTCACTACGCTGCCATGTGCGTGCTATTGCTTATGCTAACTGTACTGTGGTATGGAATCAACTCATAGGCTAGGCCTAGAAATTTAGAATAGGCTCGCCAGTTCTTGTTTTGCCAAGGTTACAGTGGCCTGCGCTAGATAAGTCTTAAGCAATTATCACTTTGTAAGTGACCATTTACCTCGGATTGATGGAGAAGAGTTACTGTTAGTTGCCTATCTATGGCTAGCCTAGGTCGAACATCATTAGTAACAGTGCCCACCAGATGAGTGCAATGTTCTCGGAGAAAGGACCAAAAAATGACACAGCGAGCTTTTATTTGTCAAATTTTTCGCTTATAAAAACTGATTTTACTACTTGAATGCTGAAGATCACCAATTAAAGTTCAGATGACTTGAAAATTCGGAAGATTGAAGAAGATTGAGAAAATGAAAGGTGTGGTGACCTTTCCATTTACAACTGAGAGCCATGTCAAAACCCCTTGTCAAGGGGGTGAGAGCACTTCTCAAGTTTTCAACCCTTCTTAGGGCCGAGCCTATAGCTCAAATTATGAAGTCGATATAATCAAATTTTTAAATGCCATGATTGGCCAGGCTGTTACTAACCATGTGATAGCAATTAGCATAGGTAAGCCGAGGGATTTTCTGTCTGGTTCCTACAGTAGCTAAGTTGCTTGCACAAGGAGCCCGACTTCGGTTCTAATGTCACTGTTTTCGCATGTAAGTTAATGGTAGAAATCAATAGTGTGAGACCATCAAATACGCTCTGTAAAATCAATAGGCCTAGGAGGTTTGATTAGTAATGTCTAAGTTGAGTTTTGGCCAGGCCAGTCTCCAAAATTTCATGTAGCCTAACTAAGGCCTAGGCTAGGTTATGCCTGTAAGAAACTGTCCAGTACTATGTTAGCCTATGGAGAGCAGTCAACCCTGCCCCATTCAGTATTCTAGAGTAAAGTTACCAATTAAATTTACCCTGACTTGTGTAACTCCAATGCGACTTTCATGTAGGCCTAATGGGAAACAGGCATTTACAGTGCACTCACAGTGCACCAACATGCCATATGAAGAAGATAATTTCAATCATTGTTGCTACATTCAAGCTTGTCAGTAAACAGCTAGGCTACAAGAGTTTCACCTCTAAACAACTATTGATTAGATATGGAAAATGCGCCATTTAAATATTTTAAGTTCGGGTGAGTAGATTGTTCTAATTGAGCAAGAGATAGCTAAATTTTTATCTCTGAGAAACGTTTTTTCTTGAAAAGAACAATACCATCACTAACACTACCATTGGCTTTAAAATATGATTTTTGTCGTGTAAAGTAAACGCATCATTCCCCTTAGTAGGCCGTGCCTATTACAGAATGAGCATTTTGAGCCTTTTTGGGTTGGAAATGGAATGCAGTTTTCCGCAGAGGATGACATGATCCTTTTGATAACAAATGAAACAACAATTGAAAGGACAACTGGATCGATAGGTCTGATGCAGTAATTTGCAGACACTTCCTCCTACATGGCTCAAATTTGTTGCCAATGCACAACAATTATATTTGTCAAGAAGACTTGAAAAGCAGGCACAGCTTAAGTGGTATCGTAGGTAACTTTAGTGAAGGATGAAGCAAGTGGAATTGTCACAGGTGTGACTCGGGAAAATCAACCTCCTGAATAAACCAGCATACTTGGCTTTATTAAGACAATATTTAAATTGAAATAGGGCATTTGTTTTACAGAAAACATCCATATTTTTAAAACCAATGTTTGTGGATGAAGAACGATTATTCAAAATAAGGAAGGACAGAAGTCTTTTTTTTTTCAATAAATAAGTTTCTCACAGATAGAAACTCAGTTATTTGTTGCTCAACACTATTTTGTTCACCCAAACTTTTCAAAATTCAAATGATGCATGTTCCGTTACTCATCACATGCATATTGTTTTGGGGAGATGAAGCTTTGGCAGATGTTATTGACGATACTGAATGGTTTAATAATGACTAAAGGCTACTTCTTTAGTACATCATGTTGGTGTCTTCTAAACGCCCTATTTCCCTTTAAGGACTGGTCAAATGTTGGCTTGTAAATGTTGATATTTGTTCATGTGATGTGATTTTCTGGGGTTGTCAAGTAGTGGCATTGTTTTAGCTGAAATAGGTGTACAGAGTTCATTCTCAAACGTATTACATTTTTACCCATTGGATTAGAAGGTGGACCTCATAAAAGGACAAGGCAGATTCATAATTTGATGGATTTCTCCTTTTGATTGGATTTATTTAATTGCCAAAACTTCTCTTGAGTCCTATTATTAGGCTGGATATGCTGGGTTATGAACATTCATGTTCTGATCCTGTTTTACTGGAAGTGATTCTCTAAACTAACACATGATTTGATATTTCCTGCTGTGCACTTGTTGTCTTGAAATTTGTTCACTGTTTGCTGGAAGTCTACTTTTGAACAGTCTGTTTCATGAATTCGTTACAACATTCTTGTTGAAAGCTAAAGGGACTCATGGAGTTGACAGGATAAGTTTATGAGGATTTGTTGAACAGCACCAAGATATGGCAATGCCTGTAATGGGTCAAGTTTTACATGCAATAGTTAAGAAAACTGTCCTAATGTCTGAATATTTTACACTGACTTGCACTGGCTGTGTGAGTATGAATTATTAGTACTAATGTGAATAGTGTCTTGTGACAAATTTTCAAGAGCCAAATTGAATTACTGATCACTCACTCATTGACGTTCTTTGTATGTGACACGTTGGGATCCTCTTAGCTTGACCATTTGTCATTAATGTTTGATGGAAGACAAGATTTCGGAAAGCTGAGCGGTTTTCACGACACAGCTCGACGAGCCTTCATAAACACTTTCTGAAGAGTTGGGGACAGGAACATGTATTTTCTGCAGCTGTTAGAGATAGCCCGATGGAGCATATATTTGTAACATGTTTTCCAAATTTGCATTCTATAACTTTTGTTGGCTTGGCAATATGCTACCTTTTTATACTGTTGGCACGATCTCTTCAAAACACCTAAGATGTGATCCTGCTTTCGTTACAGATGGGTGGAACTTAAACCGTGTGTGCTGCTAATGGACTGAATATGTTGGAAGGTGAGTGATGTAAGAACTGGTATTTGAATTTGGAGAAGTATTCTCTAAACAGGGTTGTCACCACCCCGGGGGGTGCTACCCAGCTCTCAAAATCTCCGCCCGACACTCGCCGTCAATTTAAGCATCGCCGCCCGGCACAAACTTCGTAACTTAACCGAATAAAATTGTTACATTTCTTTAGAATTCTGAGTGATTATCCTTTTTATTTTACCACAAAACGACCAAGTAAGCTTAAACATTTCCGCACTGGAGTGCACCATTTTACATCCAAGCACTCTCCAACCCGCAAAAGTTTTTCAAAGGGGAGGTCCCCTTAAACCCTCCCAAGACGGCAGTCTCAAATTACCTGGCTCTCAAAATGGTCTGGTGACAACCCTGTCTCTAAACAATGTACTTCTGTTGGATTTATAATGAATCCACGTCTACATTATTGCACTGTTCCCTTTTGTTACATTCTCAAAAGTTTTGTGGAAATTGTCGGCGAAAAGGGACAAACACCCGAGGGATTAGAATTTCGTCATGTGTTTGTTTCATCGACGTGAGGGCGCGGGGAGGTGTCGTTCACTCAGACAAATTCTCTCTTCCAAACTTTGGTGCAAATGATGAAAAACTTCTTAGATAGGGACAGCTGATGATTCATGATCCGAGAAAAAGTTTTTACTGATGCATCAGGCTTGGAAGTCGTTTTCTTCATTGGATTACCATTCTGCAACTTAGTACATCTGATCACTTGGTGACTGGAGTACAGTATGCCAACGATATTGTACACCATGGAATGCCCTCGCTAGATTTATGTGCTCAAGTTTCCTCAACTTGAATCAGCTGTTAAATTTTTGCAAAGGGGTTGTAAAAGACCTTGGTGAGTTTCAATCTTAAGAGGCGACTGCAGCACTACTACCAGTGCGCAGCACCAAGGGGCTACCTCACCTGAAATTTGTGGTGGGAACAGATCCCTCCCAGTAATTAACACATTTGGGAAAACTGTTTTTACATGCAAATCTTTTAATTTACTTAGCAAAAAAAATTTCTCACAAAAAGTTTCATAATTGAAATTTGTCACTTCATGTTTGCAGAGACGACAAAGTGGGAATTAGAGAATTCCTAGAAGATGTGAAGGTTTGTACAGTACTTATTTTTCGTTTTATTACCGTAATGCATTACCGTAAGGTAAAGATTATACCGTGTCTACTCCAGGGAATAACTTATGCAGGCCGACTGCTGCACAAATACCAATATGTTGCAAATTTTTGTAAGCGCCATTCCATTTTCACCTAAAGTTTCTCCAAAGACCTACAACATCCCCCCAAAAAACGGTACACAAAATTTAAGCACTACGCGTCATTCACCGTGCTCCATGTTAAACAGCAACGGTCGCATTGACCCGTAAAATGGACTGCCAGAGGAAGGAAGTTGCTGGCTGGTGGTGTTTGCCGGTAGAGGCAATGTCACTCTTGAATTTCAGCGCTTTGAGTTGATCTTCTTACATGGAAAGTGTGGGTTGTCCTTCGGTAGTTGACGAGTCATCTGTGGACGTTACACTTGCGTATGTATCTCTGTCTTTTTGTGATGTAAGTCATTGCCAGCAGCCGTTCATTACCTCCTGGCTGGATGCATGCATGCAGCATCTCTTCAGTAGTGTTTCCCATCAGTCGAAGATCCCAGGTGGGGTTTGTTCGGGATCTTTGCAATGTGGAATAAAATAGTCTTGCCATTTCTCGCCTGATCCTTCTTTGTGTATCATTGTGGGATTGGCCTTAACTAGATGTTTTGTTGCTATGATGATCAATACTTCAACACCCCTTGTCAGAGACAAACTGGTGATAAAAGAAGTCGATACTTTATCTGAGCAACAACTTTTGAAGGTATATCAGGATTCCCGAAGGGATTCTCAGATGCGCAAACTGAAGTCAGACAATTGTCGTGTGATGTTATCATAAAACTTTACAATAAAAAATGGAGCTCCAGAGATCATTTCTAGAGCTCATCAAAGGGTCATTTTGATAGAAATGGAAGCTCGTATTGGCAATGTTATTAAATCAAAAGTTTTTTAAGATGGAAATGAAATGACACTGTTTTGTTAGAGCGACCATGCCTTGTGTATTGATCCCGATAAAATGTGGAGTTGTTGTCTGCAGCTGAAGTGGCTGTTGTTGACTTCATAGAAAGTTACATAAGAAAGTACTGTGCTCTTCAACAGAGAAAGGTGAATCCTTTTGTGGGCAGTGAGAAGGGACCAGATTCTTAAACTGATGGTAGCGAACTAATCTGAGTAGAAGGTAAAACTCACTAGTCGTGAGTGAACATTTATTTTGAATTTTTTGTTCTTTTTTCTTATACAGCCCTGTAGGCGTTTGTAGTTCTTTGCAGCTCAACCTTGGTCGGAGACCATGGCGACAGGTAAGCTTCAGTTTCACTCGTTGGATGTTATTTTTTATCACAAATTGAAGATGATGATCCGATCTAGCCATCAGAGGTCCTTGTGATCGATGAACTACCGCAGTAAAGCTTGGTCGCTTATTGCTGGTACTAGGGCGGACTGATTCAATTCTCATTTCAATTTACAGTGTAGTCATACCTTTTCCATCATATCCATGCCATTCCTTATCAAGCTTTCAAACGTAAGTTACTTGTACTTTCAGAGATGCAACCCAGTGTGATTGACGTCCTTCCGTTCAACCGATGGCTTAACCAAAGCGTCACCAGTTTCACCCAAAGGTAAGACCGATGTTGCTCACGGTTGGTTTTTGATGACAGTCGTAATCTTGTGTTCGTTGCTAGGGAATTTGTGTCTTGTATGGCATTTAAACCTGTGGACACTTCGCTCTTCGTGATTGAAAACGTTGTTGAAGCTCTGCAATGATGTATCTTGTTTACAACACAAAGAAAGATTCCTTCTTCGAAAGGCCGAATGCTGTTTTGCGGTGCATTCGACCAACAGATCAGTGGGTCATTAGAGGTCAACTGCTGTCATTTATCAGCCCATTTGAACTGGTTGACAATTGTTCCCCCTCCCCCCCTCCATGTTATGAGGTTCAAACAGTTCCCATCAAGCATGCCTTTCTTCTTCCTTTGTAATGAATTGAAGATGATGATCAAATCTAGCCATTCAGAGGTCCCTGGGATCGATGAACTGCCGCAATAAAGCTTGGTCGCTTATTGATGGTACTAGGGCGGACTGATTCATTCATTACAATTCCTCAGATGTACTTTGTCCCATTCTAACTGCGCTTTTCCCCCTTCGTGTTTTTAAACTTGTGTTGGCTTTTCCATTTTCAGATGGCTGATAGAGACAGCGTGGAATACGTCCATTTACCAGTGAGGGATATGGTCTCAGGTACGTTCTCAAGTATAGCAGCATGAATGGTAGTATATGGAGGGGTAGAAACGGGGAGAAGGTGCATGATTGATTTCAGTACAATGTAACCATCAACCTTTATTCCTGGTGCATGGTGCATGAAAATGACCTCAATTTAGCAAACAATTTTATTTCCAATTTCAAACTGGGGGGATGGAGAGACATAATATTCAAGTCAGGATGTAGGATATGCCCCTTTTGAACAGAGGATATGATGAACCGTCTCATGTCAGATAATCAGTGTTGAAGCAAGACTTTGTTTAGCGACGAGCGGACTGATCCTCGTGTTAAATGATCCCCGCCGTGAATTCAGTACAGTTGTGTACAAGGTTGCTTGTAATTTGAAGTATATGGATCTGCTCTGATATTAAGTTGAACCCTGGCAGAGCTAAGCTATCTTCCCTTGTGTGACTCAGGGCCACACCTACAGGTGTTGGCAGGGCAAATGTGTCGAGTGTTTATTTCACTGACGTTCATTCACATGTTCAGTTCATCGCTCACTGTGTGGCTTGTCAGATTAGTCACTCTCATTGTGGCAATCTAGAGGACTGAATGAGTCTAGAGTAAGAATGAGAGATGTCATCTGCCGCACTCGTCTTGTACTTGTAGGAATACAACAGGGATTGGAAAAGAAAAAGTTCATGTTGCATATAATGCAGGACCTTGATTTCAAATATTACAATCCAAAGTATGAAAATCTCATGTCTTAGTTTGTCCCCTCCCTCGCACAGATTTGAAATGATGGAGCTTGAGATATTCGACGCAGTGGCCTAAGGTAAGAGACAATAATTCATAGTCAGCATCTTCTATTGTTGGTAATTTCTTCAGCCAGCCGTTGTAGTGATGATATTCCTTTCATTTTCTGACATCCCTTCAGAAAAAATAATGTTGAAGCTTAGCGAAGGTTTTATCTGAACAATTTGGCTGGCCGAGATTACAAGATACAGTTGATAAGAGAGTTGTGATTGTTAATTGTAAGCTTATTTATGGAGTGCAGTCCCTCAAAAATAAATATTTTAAGTCTCTTTCGTTGTTGTGCAATAGTCTGTTCTTACCGTATCGGTTACACAGAGCAGTTCCAAATTTGCTGACTTCTTTTTTTCGGGGCAGGAAAATGAAATATGATGGTAATGGTGATTGCATGCTACGTACCATCATTGAAGGCCTCCAGCTTTGATTGTCAGAAATTTGAGATCAAACATTTCTTCCTGACCAGTTGCATACATATCAACAAGGGCAGCCATATTCAAAAGATCTATTTTAATTGCTATACTTCTTATGACCGATTCCAACTTGGTGAGAAGAGGGAGGAACTATGTTTTGTAAACTTAAAAGAGTGTTAATTGACTGAACTACCTGCTTGGTGAAATATGAATTTATTATCTGTACACTAACTGATCACTTATTGTTGTTAAAAACGATAAACCAATGTCATGTTCTCAACTGCCTGCTCAGAATTGTTGATGGACTTGATCCAAAGGAGGTAGAACAATTGTAGGGTAATATTTCGGGCAATTACCCCCAGGTCCAAGGAGCTCATTGCTTCTGATGGCTCTTTATTTGTAGCATACAAGTTAATTCACATTATCATGTTTTCATGTTTCTTTCAGATGTTACATTGCTACATAGAGAAAGTTTTATGACTGCCAAGATCACAATGGTGGAATGCAGACATCAAAATATATGGATCTAATTTTCGGTGAGTCGTCATTGCTTGGTATCAATGAAGTCGTCTGTTGGCAGGTTGCAGCATCGAAGGCATCTGAAATTTGGACAACCATATGCTGCTAAAATGTCTCGATCAGTTACATGTAACAAAATCCAGGTTTTATTTAAAATACCTTCAAACTAAATAAGGAATGCTGTCAATGAATTGATATTGGAAGTAGATTAGTGATAGTGCTGTCAGATACGGTTTAATTTGCTGAATATTACCGTGATTAGGTGGTTAAAACCACAGTTCATTCCCTGCTTTTATGCAGTCAAAAGGCGGCAGATTACAACTTTTGAAGGGCTTACATTGAAGTGAAGTCTGTGAGTAAGTTTATGCGACAAATTCGTGTAAATGTTTAGCAGAATCGAGCTGGGTTTAAACGACCGACCAATCGTTTAAGCGTGAGAGCACTAGTTAGTGGTGCAATGACTGCTGTAGTTTCGCCGTATCCCTTTTGTAGATGACAACCACATCTCCGATGTTTGTTGCCTGCTGGGCACAAATCCGACTGAAATAGCTGCCTTATCAACAATGTTCCAACGTTGAGAACTCTACTACTTCCTGTCGCGAGCAATTGTTAAAAATTCATTCCACAGAAACTTAAATACTTTTACATCTGTTTAAGATCAAGCTGTGAGCTATAGATGTTGTCAGTTTCAATTGCAGGTGAATGGATCCCTGCGTGTTCCTAGTGGTATGGAGATGATGACCCTTGACCTTCAAGACGGGACTTAGGGCATCTCTGCCTATGCTGTCAAATTTGGTCTGATCCATACGTTACCTTCTTCATGAAAGTTTGACTTGTCTGATATCCTGTCAACAACTAGTGCAGCAACTGCCCTTCGTTGTCAAGCAACCCCACTCGTTCGGATTCGTTGACGTATGCTCTCTTACTTTCTTCACAGGTCCAACTCCTGAAGACCTTTCCAGACGCATGTACATTGCATGAAAAGTAAGTATCATATTGTGTGGTCCATATGCCATTACTTATTTGGAGTCTTCTGTATTGCAAAAAATATATTAAAAAAATGGTGAAAATTCGCATTTTAATGAGAAATATGCACCTGATAGCAGGGTTGTGGACTTAAAAAAAAAACTCATTGCAATAAGTAATCAAGATTTTAATTGTGATTTTATCAGCTTGATTTAAATCAAAAGACCCTGCCTGATAGCAATCTTAACCATAGTGTGTGCATTGTTTTAATTATGTTGCATTCAACTGCATTACTGAATGGTGAGGTTGCTTGTGTTGGGAAGGGGGGGGGGGACCATTGACCTACAGTTGGGGGCCAAGACTATGAAATGTGAAAGTTAAACATTTCAATTATGTTGGTGATGATCTTGATACAACTTCAAGACATCACTCATTCTCAAATGTAATATACTTTTATGGGGCATTATTTAAAACCTGATTTAAAACATGCCTTAGCCAGGATTGTAGTCTGCAAGTCATCCTCTTTGGTAACCGAGAGAGATGAGGCTGAGATGGTCAATCTTGCTAATGATGACCAATTTGCTACTCTTGAGCAGCAAGGCTGGTATGACGACCCACAAACACCAAGATGGCTGAAGCAAGATTCGACCATCTCTCTTCAACATGATTGTGTTATTTAATTTTCAAAAAGAGATGCATCGTTCTGATTCCATATTTGTTTCACCGTGGCAATGAATTTTGACAATATTTGTAAGAATGTAGTTGCAACTTACAAACTTCCATAATTTGAAATAAGCAACAGTTACATGTTTTCTTTCATAACCTTGCCACATGGTGAAGAGTTCAAGGTGAGTTTTTTTTTTTCTTTTTTGGTCTTAGCAACTGTTGCTGAACTGAAGTTAGTGTATTGATTCTTTGCTGTCACTGTAAGATACAGACTAAGTAATGAAAGTAATGATTTCATTTTGGTAATGATGAAATGATGTCAAATGACAGTCAAATTTAGTCCTCTTCAGACAGGGAGTGAATGAGTTTACTTGCAGTGCTTTTTGAAAGGATTCTTAAGTACTTCTTGGAAAGTCTGGGCCTAAAACTTCAATACCATTGTTTTCAGTCATGTTGTAAGTGGAAGTAATCGTAGTAAGAAAATGTGTTAAATCTTACCATACTACTTATTTATTTCCTGAAATGGTGGACGTAAACATTGTGGTAGTTGATTTGCAGTGTTATCCTGGAAAGTTTCTTCTCTCAGTTTTACTGGTATTTTGTGGGTTTGATGTGGAGAATGGTTTCTTGCTGATGATGTGTATTTGCTACTCTTGAGCAGCTGTGGCTGAAATGAAGACTTGATTCACCAAGATCGCTGAAGCGAGAGTTGACCGTCTCTCAACCCAGAATTCACAATACCAAAAATTTTGCCCTTTTACAAAGAAATGAGAAACATTGTAGTAGCGCATGAAAGTATATTTTTTAAGATTTATTTTTGTTTCATTTCAGAGTCGGACCCCTTCTCTTTTGAGGGTTTCTGTATCGCAGGTGAGTCGTCGGTGATGTGCCATATTTCCTCTTCAATAGCAGAAGCGCTCAGTATCGCTGCCATTGCACTAGAACGGCCTTCCGCTCCCTCCGTTGATGTGTTTTGGCCCTGTGATAGACAATGATGACTTGCATTTACAGACTAGAGTTTCTGAACTACAAGCAGTAGTTTTGAAGACGGTTTGCAATGTCTGAGTTTGTCGCTGACCAATAAAAAAGCCTCTTGTCCGATAAGTTCGTTTTTCTAACTGATGGACAGAAAATAAAGTTGAATGGACAGTGTGATGTTCTTCTGAATTAGTCGTGTAAGACTTAGAATCCTTACGTCATGCATCGTATTTTGATTGTGTGAGCTCTTTGTCTTAGTACTGGCCTTACCCTCACCACACACACACCCATTGATTAATGGTATGGCAATGCTCCAAAAGGAATTACATGAATTTATGCTAAGTCGTATACATGAGCATGATCCATGTAAAGAGGCTCATTGAGTTGATATCAATAAAGATTGTGGTGATTTTGAAGGGTACAAACACATGGCAACACTTACAATTAACATAATTAGTCAAGTTTCAGATCCAATAGTTATGAAAACTGTCAAAAGTTTTGAATTTCTGACCATTAGTTCAACTGGCTCTGTGCATGTGAGTATATTATTAATGTGAAAAGTTTCTGGTCATGAATGTCCAAAAACCAAATGAAATCGTTAATTACTCACTCATTTTGATCCTCTTAGTTTGACCATCTGTCATTGTTACGTGCAGGAAACTTGACAGGGTTAGAAGAATTCAGCGAATATCAGAAAACAGCCCAGTGAGACTCTTTTAATGCCAAACCCATTTCCTTTAATGAAAAAGTGCTGTACTCTTCATACGCATGCTTTCGTTGCTTCATTCAGGTCTCTCTGTCTGGGAGTCAAGAGAAAATGTCCGGAAGAGATGGATCCTTGGTACGTATATGTGACGTCGTTGTACATCAAGTTCAAACTTCGAATAACTGCTCAAAATTGGTGAGCATTTTCGTCATCACGTCAGTTTTGTCAACCCTCCTGACAGCAGCTTATGATGAAAACCTTTAACCCTTCTCCGTCTGAGAAAAGCATGAGAGATTGAAAGTGCTTCTGAAGTTGTTGTTTAGAAGACGATATTCATGCTTACAAACTACAGCTAAATTGCACTAATTGGATTTTTTCCTTGTTTGTTTACACCTCGAGATGGTTTCTTATTGTTTCTGTTTTTCTTGGTCAGGTGATTTGTACCAGCTGCAGATGGACGTTGCTGAGACAGGTGAGTGACATTGAAAAAAAAAAAAAAAAACTGCATTGCTGTAATGAGGACAAGAAAAGGCCAAACCCACCTTGAAACCATGCATCTGTAACTTTCATTGGAAGATGTGGATGTTAACGATGGTGTAGTTTTGTTTCCTGTGATGAAAAGAGCATTTTCGAGTGATCCATATGAAAAGGATGATTCAAAAATCCACCAACTCTGAGGAAACTAAAACTAAAGATGAATATATTTGGAATGAGCCAATTTCAGGAGGAGGGTGCATATTGTTTTTAGTATATGCTTTTGGTGTCTAATTCTGTGACCATCAAAGTAGAGTCCCCTAATGTGGCTTTCATCAATTTGATTTGTCGTGGGTGCGTAAGAACCTTGAACCATTGTATTGATTCATTGCTTACATACATTTTAATTGATCCTATGTTTTGTTATCTCAATCAGATGCCTCTCACGAACAGTTTGTGATCTCGAACGGGCAGGGATATGGCACCAGAAGTGGGTGAGTTGTTCACAAGGAAATGTAATTATTGAAACAAATTGACATGTTCAGGAAAAAAATAAGGCAAAGTTTTAAGTAGGAGATACTGCTGTTCTGTTTCCTGTGATGAGAAAGCATTTTCGAGTGATCCACATGAAAAGGATGATTCAAAAATCCACCAACTCTGAGGAAACAAGACGAGTAAGTTGCTCAATGACAGGATTCCAGAATCATGCTTATTACAGTTCTAAGGAGGTGTATGTAGTTGGGAGTGTGGCTGCTAGCGTATACTTGGATGGTGGAATTAACTTGTGTGTGTGGATGAGAGAGCATACGGCATGTTAGCCGTGTGCTCATTATAAACTGGATGTTTTTTGTGGGTGACTAGATGATTGGAATGTGATGAAAAGCTGATGTTGACCTACAAATTGATAGTTTCTTTCGATCATTTTCAGATGATGCACGTCCGTCAGGGATCTGGCAGCAAGGAAGGGTGAGTACTTTCAAATAAATTTGAAACGATTCATCCAGGATTGCCAGGTAGTTATAATGAGATTTCGTCGCCATTGTGAACAAATGATGATCGTTTCACTCATCCGTTGCTGAACTCCGTTTTTGCAGTAACGGGTTTTCGGTGTTGACAGCAATTAGCTCTATCTGATGTTCACAGTCGAGTCTCAGCTTCAGCTTGTCATAAAATGGAGACGTGTTCACCGCGTGTAACATGGTTTGGAGTGGTGTGCGTGACCATTGCTGGAAGAACATGGTCAAAGCTATTTTGAAAACCTTTTCTGCAATTTTCCTGAGAAACAGATACCTTACCAAAAATTTGACAGTTTGTGCCAAAAGCTCTTCCAGTGAAAGGGAAAGATTGTGCAAAGGGTATGAGGGGGGGATACCTCTCTAGTATCCCTCATTAAGGACTGCTCTCTGGCTCATTAGATTTTGTTTTGGGATTTAGCACTTTCATCATATTCTATGATATATTGAGTGAGGGAGGTGGACTGCAATCCTCTCTAAGGGAAGAACTTTTTCTGAAACTTTCAGATATATCTGGCTTTTCAGCTCACATTGGGTATTCTATGATACAATTTCACAATTCACCATTTTCTTCTCTTTTGCAGGTGTTTTGGAACTTTTTTTTTCCCTTTTAATTGGTAAAAGGTAGGAACCACCTATTTTATGTAGATGTAGAAAGTATGCCTCGTTGGCAGACTGCCCATGACTGGTTGGCCATTGGCGTTATGTATGTGAAATGTCTTGCGCTAGTTCTTTTAAGTTTCTACAT
The DNA here is from genome assembly GCA_021234535.1 of Stichopus chloronotus. Classification (NCBI taxonomy): domain Eukaryota; kingdom Metazoa; phylum Echinodermata; class Holothuroidea; order Aspidochirotida; family Stichopodidae; genus Stichopus; species Stichopus chloronotus. The sequence continues at coordinate 18,507,828 of CM037838.1, forward strand.
ATTATTCAGTAAATCTTTTGACCATTCTGCCACTGACAGTGGATGTAACTATCCTCCCTGTGGTGTTAACTGCGTTTGTGATGCTGTACATCCACAATTGAGATATCCGGTGATGTTCCGGTTTCTGTGATGATGGCTTGTTTTTGAGTATTTGCTATCTGAAGATAACTGATGTCAACTTGTTATTATGCCACTGAGAGACCGGGACATCACCATGTAATCTGTAGTGCATGAAGCGTCTTTTCCACTGGCAGTCTAAAACAGCTTTGGTGATTTGAAGAGAGCTTTGTGCACAGTATTCAGAATATGTCAGTTTGAACAGAAGATGACCTATTCATTTTTTGAGAATGTTTCAAGTCAATAGTTTTCAAGACCAGTTGTGATTGTTAATATTATGTATCCTTTAACTGGGCACAGATTACCTCACTCAGATAAGTTTTTCCCTTGCTTTCTGCAGTTCAGTTGTAGTGCTAGCAGTGGTGTTTCCAGCCCTCTTCAGTCGTGGTCATTGCTCCGTTCTGTGACCTTACAGGTAAGTTCTTATGTGGTGGTATCATCTCAGCCAGTAACTAAATGTGGCCATCTCAATGTTGTCTTCCATTATTTTTAACCGCCGGTGCGATTTCTCACTGAACATTTCAAGGCCAAAGACTCGACTACACCAGTCGTGCAGAGTCTATTGACACTCCTGTGCAACTCATCAATTTATACTCATTGCACTGTGATTGATGTGGTATACCTCATTAGAAATCACAATAATGTTGAGCCTGAAGAATTGTCCATGATGCATAAGGTTGGCTGGAATGGTTGGTGGTGGTCAATACACTGTTGTGTTAATTGTATGTGGAGAAAGTTCGAACAGATCACCATTTCAACAAAGAACACTTAAGTGTGATCTGTACATCTGGTGCATGAATGATGTATTTACCTTCAACATTGCCAGCTCCTAGTTTGATTGTTGTCTCTTCGAGATGGGTGCAAGGCTCTGCGTTTGGCGCGACTGACGGTATTAACGACATTCATCTTTTAGACTTAAAAAAAAAAAAACAAGGTGCCAATAGGCCGTCACTTCGTGATGATGATTCAAGCAGCTGGCATCAGATCTGAAAAACAGCGCCCTCTCAGGGTCATTTGCTGACAAACTGCTTTGAAACCTCTGATTGGTGCACGGCCACTGCCCTTAGAAATGTCATGCAACAATACATGTTAATCCTGTTGGACCGATTTAGCACTCAGTCAGTTTTGGGCAACACCAGATCTTAACTTATAGGGTCCGGCCTGAACCGGATTTGAGTTCACATCTTTGGCTTGATAGTCCGGCCGAAAACAGATATCTGGTGCATCATTAACACAAACTCACATTTTGCTGTAAGAGGTAAATCTCAGATGTCAGAAATGTGCAATATTGAACTTGCACAACTTGAGATGAGCACATTGCAATTTTGTTGTTAGTGTGGGATGTTCTTATATTGTAACTGTAAGAAGCATGTTTTCTCTTCATCTTCTGTAGCTCACCAGTGTCCAGTTACCTGATGTTTTCAAGACCTGGAGGGTATAAGGTGAGTCCAATGTTTGTCATTTATCGGTGGTATTACGAGGTATTTAAAGGTGCTGACGGGATATGAAGATGGTCTGAAGTTGAAATATCAGACTAGCTTGATGATCGGCGATGATGATTTAGATCTTTGATCTTCTTTCCCCATCTTATCGCCAGATGCTGATAAAACTCTTTGAGGAGGTCGCTCTCCTCATAAGCCAAACCTTGTCTGAGCTGATCATTTGCTGATGTAAAGTCTGAACAACTTCAAATAAATAAATAAATTAATGACAAACAGCACATCACATACAGCCTAATGTTGCATGACACTGGGTACGTCATGTTTGGTTAGATTTTTGATACATGTAATTAGTGGTGTGTTGCTCTTTTTCTTTTTTTTTCTCTCCTTTGTAAATGCAGTAAGGGACTATGGGTGGTCTTCTCTGAGTACAGAATTTTAACAAAATGTAGACAGAGGTACCTAAAACTCTTTAATTTGGAACTCAACAATTTAGAAATCTTGATGTGGTATTTTGATGTTGCTTTTTGTCTCCAAATAAGAATTACCAACAGATCGGTTGGTATTGATAAAGTTTTGAGTGGTTATTAGTTCTTTGCTCCATGCAGGATATTCCAAAACTGTCAGTCAAGATGAATAAAGAACTTGATGAAGCCTGCTGTACATCAGCAAACAGCTGCCCAATGTTCAATTCAGTTGTAAAGCTTGAAATTGAAACTTTCTTGTAATGTTTTAATTTCAGAACCCAAGATGATGCATCCAAATTTCAGCACTAGCTCAGTCCACACTTAGTTTAAAGGTAAGTTTGACCATGTAAGTAAGTTTGTATTACATGCTGGAGACTCTGCGGCTGTACATTTGTAAACCGTTCACTGATATACCTGTTATCATTAAGTTTAGTGCTAGTTCTCCGTGAAGCATTCCAACACAAGGGTTAGCTAGGTAGCGTTGCTGCAAGTCACATTTCCAATGCACGACGTTGTAGTTATTCACTCACACATAGAGAGTTTGAGCCATTTCCATTGAACAGTGCGTAGAAATTTTTCACTGGCTTACCTGTGAATTACTGGTCGGAAGCTTTCTGGGAATGGAAAGTGTTGCTGGAAATGATTCACCTCATTTTAATGCTTTCAAACCTTCGAAAGTGTTTTTCCCTCGTCATTGATATGACACAGTATATTGAGCAAGAGTAACAACCAGGAACTGATGGTACGTCCAGGGTAGAGCCCAAAGTTCGATTCAAATTTCATCATTCCATTGTTTCAGTGCGTTGACTGTTCCTTCAATTACATCACAGGAAAGACCTAAGTAATGAAACCTGATGACAAAACTGGCAGATGAATGATATGAACGGGACTGAACGGCAAGCATTAATGATCGGCGATGATGATTTAGATCCTTGATCTTCTTTCCCCGTCTTATCGCTAGATGCTGATAAAACTCTCTGAGGAGGTCGCTCTCCTCATAAGCCAAACCTAATCTGAGCTGGTCATTACTTGGTTGCCTGTCTTGCCACGACTGCAATATAGTTCTTTCAACTATGTCACGTATTTAACAAGTTATCATCGAGTAAATGGATGAACCAATGAACGCAGAAACGAATGAGCCCACATGAGCTGTGGTTTCCTTGAAGCAGATCTGTTTCAAATTATCTTCACCTTTTTTTCTTTTTTTTTGTGGACATGTATTTTCTGTAGCTATATTTGAAGAAACAGATTCGGGAAGTCATTAAACCGTCCTGTTCTTCATTTCAGTGTCAATACTTTGAATGTGCCAAATTCCTTTCCTTGCATTGGCGTTTGACATGAGTGGAACCTGGAATACAATAGAACGTTTTCCAAAGGTATGTAGTTTTCCTTTGCTTTTCTGTCCTCTTTGCACTTTTCCCTGAACCGTCAGCACCATTTAAGCAACGGAGACATCTCTCGATGGTGTCTCTAGTGTTCACCGGGTGCTAAAGTAAATTCTTGTACGTCGCAGTTTGCAAGCTTGGTAGAACTGTGCTATTCTAGTACCAAGTCTGTCAGCTGTGTTAAAGAGACAAGGCAGCCTATGCTGAGGCATCAAAAGATTAGAAGACCAATGAGATTCGGTTTTGCAATCGCCCAGTATCCTAAATAACGCCGCTGTTTCGTTGAATTAGTTTCTGATCTTTGTTGAATCAAGTTTTGACAAAATTGGAAGTCTTGTCCATCGTGAAATTGTATATTGTTGTGTGATTTTTGTCACAAAAAAAGTATGAATTCATGCTCTTCTATTACAGGATGGCAAGATTGAAAAGATGGAAGACTGTTGAGGTGAGGTTTCCTTGTTCTTACTAGTTGCAGTGAACTATGTAGATCCATATGGCAGCATTCAATGCAATGCTGCTTGTAGAGTTCAGACTTTCTGTGATGGCCTTTAAGTGATACAGATCTTTCAGTATCTTCCGTAGCCACCCTTGGTTTGAGATGTGTTCCACCTCTCATGGCTTTTGATTCTCTGCTGAACCACCCCCTCCCTGGAAGGATGGCATGCTCTTATCAAAGGTTGTTATGGTAGCATGCATGTAAGTTGTGTTTGTACACCAAAGAATGGGCCATTTAAGGAAGCTCAGTGTGGAAAAAAAAAAGCAGCTCCATGATGATGAACCATATGCAAAGCTGGAATTACCGGATGAATGCCTGTGATTAGTCATATTTGGTCTCTGAGAGCTGTATTCTCTTCTGAATCTTTTTACAAAATTTGTACGGTTGTTTTCTTATGCCGACTTTGGCATTTGCATTTGTCTTAACGTGACCTGCTTTACCCTAGCATAAGTCTGGAAATTAATATTTTAGGTCAAAGTTAGTCAATGACCTGGCCCTCATCATTCCTTATGAGTAGATAGTCGTAAATACTATTTTTTTTAACTTTCAGGTGGAAAATAATCACAGTTGCTATAATTTACTCGTTGTGCAGCATGAAACCCAGGAGGACTGATTCTGTGGACAAGGACAACCCTTAACGGTGCCTTCATTGTGAGTGGAATAATTGCAATAGAGTAAAATCATCTGCAAGTTTTGTTGGCACCCCGTTACCCACTGGGAGATTACCTTCCTGTAGTTGTTGGTAGGGCTGTATATTTATTAGTCTTTCTTAAAATCGCATGACTAATCATAGCCTAGTGCCACTGAGTGTAATTAATTGTCAGAACACATGAATTTTAGTAGCTTACAATCTGTGTGCAGATTTAGTAGGAATTCAAGCAATGGAGCTGATGCATGAGTAAGACACCCTTGGTGGGGGCTACCAGGAGATGGCAGGATCGAGGATTGTTTTACAATTTAGCTGTTTATTGATTTATATTGTCTTCTGCTGTGATGATATTGATTTCCCTTTTTCGCCAGAGTGGAATGATTTTCCTCGATGAGGGTGAAAAATCCTTCCTTGGATGTCTGAGCTTAAGGCAATGTATGTATAAATGGTTGAGTGTCAAACCCCTTCGGTCGTAAGGTTGTCTGTTGGAGATATTCGAGTACGTAGAGCTGCCTGTTGTTTAGGTCACTTGCGTAAATTAATGTCACAGAGACACCAAGTAATTCCTTGGTCTCAATCTCTACTCCTCAAAGGCATTGATTTTGCGATAAAGCTTTGTTAAATCCCCTTTTTTTTTCACAGCTGTTCTTGCCACCTCTGGGAGGAAAGGTCACAAGTTAGAAAAGGTAAGACCCTTCCTGACTCTTTCCTTGTGCTAGTACGTGGGGCCCGGGTTTATCCTTCAGTCCACGATGGCCTTCCCTCGACTGTTGACTTCGTCTGACGATGATGATGGACATTTTATCATCTGCAGATTCCACCAGAGAGGGCGCTGCCTTCGTTGATGGTTAGTGACGTCTGAGTCGATGAGTTAGCAGTAGTGGGCAGTAAATGTTCCACCACTGGAATTTGCACCATGCTTTAAACTTTTTGCAACCTTTTTTTTGAACAACAGCAAAAAAAAAGGTCTGAAAGCCATTTATGGTAGGATTAGCCCTAAAAAAGATCTCCTAATTTTAAATGGTTTTATCTAAAAGCTTTTGACTCCTTTAGAATAAAGTATTGTGATACTTTTTTTTTTCTTATAGATTTATCCTGTTAGTCTCTGAAGAAATTTGCTGCCTGCCACAAAATGCACTAATCAATGGTAAGAATGTTGTTGGCTATTTTCTCATGTTACTGCCTCCCATATATGCTCATATGCCCACCAGCCAGGGGTCATATATTTCATTGACGATGATGATGGACATTTTATCATCTGCAGATTCCACCAGAGAGGGCGCTGCCTTCGTTGATGGTTAATGACGTCTGAGTCGATGGGTTAGCAGTAGTGGGCAGTAAATGTTCCACCACTGGGATTTGCACCATGCTTTAAACTTTTTACAACTTTTTTTTTTTAACAACAGCAAAAAAAAAAAAAAAAAGGTCTGAAAGCCATTTATGGTAGGATTAGCCCTAAAAAAAGTCTCCTAATTTTGAATGGTTTTATCTAAAAGCTTTTGACTCCTTTAGAATAAAGTATTGTGATACTTTTTTTTTTCTTACAGATTTGTCCTGTTAGTCTCTGAAGAAATTTGCTGCCTGCCACAAAATGCATTAATCAATGGTAAGAATGTTGTTGGCTATTTTCTCATGTTACTGCCTCCCATATACGCTCATACCCTCCCCCATATACGCTTATACCCTCCCCCCATACACACACCAGCCAGGGGTCATATATTTCGTTGGCGATGATGATGGACATTTTATCATCTGCAGATTCCACCAGAGAGGGCGCTGCCTTCATTGATGGTTAATGCCGTCTGAGTCGAAACAAGAGTGTCCCTTCACTTGGATCTGTTCTGCTGTTTAGATTTTGGTCAGCTGCTGCTGGCATGTCCATTTTCAAACGAGTGGATGGCAAGCATCTTGGAACTACAATGTTTCAAGAATTGTGGATGATGTCACTCTGTCCCCCCCTCCCTGAAGGTCTTGTTCATTTGGGCATAGAGCAAATTTATTGTAAACTGTATTTATTCAGTATTGTATTTGTTCAGTTGAACTACATACGATCAATCGTTTTTTGTTTTCGTTGGTTCCATTGCAGATTACCACATTGATTTACCAGAATGCTGGATGCAGGTATGTAATGTAAATGAAGCTTGCATTTTGAAAATGCATCAGACCTCACAAACACACACACACACACACACACAGTTACTCTGCAGTAGTGTTTGCAACTGTCCAAAAGTCTGGCTTTGGTACCTGAAGTCTGTAGTTTGTCGAATACCCCAAAAACATAACTTCAGTCATGATACCATTGTGAATTTATGCCACAGTTTGCTTTGCACGTTAAATGTAACCCCCTGTATCTTTCTCAGGGCGAGACGAGCTTTTAGTTAATGAAAAGTAACTTTAATTTTCTTTTGTCGCACATGCTGTATACATTTGTGAAAGTTTGCATTCTGGTAGCAATTTCAGATTCAGGTCCTGACAGATGTCATGCAGGTACCTGAGTGTGTGTTGCAAAGACTAATTGTTAAGCATTCTGTTGGGGGGGGGGGGGGTCGGTGCTCATGGATGATAACATCAGGGAAGATGGAGTAGCTCTCTCTTACCCCCATGACTTCACGGTAGTAGCAACGCACCCATAGCGTCTCATACGGCAGGTGAAGGTGAATGTTACTCATGTCGCCAGAATGATTCCATGGATATCCTTTTCCAATGGTTGTTCCTCAGTGGGAGGGAATTGGGGGGGGTGATCAAAGATGGGGTCTTATTTTCAATATGGTAACTACTGGTGAAATTATGTTCGACTTAGGACAAGATATTAGTTTCCTCGTGGTCATTGTAGAGGGGGGGGATGTGACACCAGGACAGATTTTAATTTTCCATATTATCATCACTGATACAGTGTCACACCCTAGGACAGTGACTGTGGTGACCATGTGACCATAGTGACAGTGACTCCTGTCACCGTGGCCATTTCTGATCCATAGTGTCAGGGGAAGGGTACCCATTCTCACTAAGGTCATTGCAGACTGGACACAGTAGCATTCAGTGATGAGATCTGGCTCCCTCTACTGATACTGTTGAGGAAAGATGCCATTGTCTTGAATCGAACCACAAATATAACTTCTGAGAATGCCAGCTGTCGTCTAGTCTCTTCCCATCGATGGTTTGTGGTCCAGTCAGATCGCTCCTTAGGTTTTACATTCTTCCTAAAGGTCATACCTTTCTCACTTCGTAGGCAACAAATTCCATTCTTTTGATGACCCAGACCGGAGATGAAGGAACTGCCGTCCGACAGACGATCGTCGCTGCTTGTGTCAAGAAAGGGGGGTACGTGGATCTTGAGGGAAATCGGTCATTTTATATTCTTTTTTGGCGAGACTATGATCCTTTATGGACTGAGTGGTATTCCATTTATGGAAGGAGGGAGAACACATAGCTCACAAACAGCGCTTCTTTGCTGGGAGTGTTAGCCGGTAAATGATGAGGAAGATAAAAATATAATCACGCAATTTGAACCTTCTTTCTGAATTGTCCTGTTGATTGTTATTCCCTGATACCGGTGGGGCAAGATAGTTAATGTTTGAAGTACGCGCAATCCTGGTATTTAGAGCTGGAATACGAGTTAAATTTTGGACATTAAGTCCGATTTTTGCATAGATGAATATCCATTCCCACCTGGTCTGTTTGATTTCAAGAAACAGTGGTTTACTGCCGTGCTTTCTTGGATAATCTGAATTTTGTTGGGCCAACAAAAGTGCTGAGACAATGTTCACATTAAAAAAATCCGTAAGATGAGTGCATAGTCCTCTTTCAGGTTTTGTAATTTGTAACGTGATCTTTCCCTGTATTCTCTTGCCTGAAACACTGATGAAAAACAAGGGAGATGACCAGGTGATTACCAGTACAACTGGTATTCCAGCTTTAACAAGCTGTGCCTTTTATAATTTGTGCAAAGTTATGTTCTATGATCAGGAAACTTGATATCACAAGTCAGGAAGATTAGACTGTTGTTTTCGTCTTATTTGGTTATGTGTACATGCCATTTTGGTGGAGGTCAATACATCTGAGATCAAAATGTGAAAACTAGACATGTGAATTAGGTATCTGATAAGCCTCTGATATGTGGCTAGTGGAGAGCTGGGTAACTTAGTGTGAATGAGATAATGATGAGGGTAATCTATCTTGAACTAGTGTTCAGCAGAAGTCAAAAGGTAAAAAAAAATTAAGATCACATTAATGCATGCCTGTATATATCAAGTTTAAAGACACTTATTGTTTTTTGGTGGAGGTCAAACTTAAAATCTCAAGCATGTTAGTTTGGACTGATAGCTTATACAGTACGTTGATGGACCACATTGTGCTGAATATGTATTATCTATATAGCCAGACTCATTTGCCTCAGGTAAACTAACAGCTGCAAGGCTGGGCTGTGTATTACATAAGCCACATGGTATTCTGCATTTCTTTCTCTTACCAGATTCATCCAGGCCATTGAGAACATCACAACGAAACTTTTACTTACTGGGGACTGTACATGCATTTGGGAGTTTGGATGAAAATAAATACAAGAAGATGAATACAAACTTATCATGTCTGTCTTTATTTAAACTCTTTGTTACAAGATGTAAAAAAGGAACTGTTTAAATGATCCTCCCAAGTAGTATACTGAATTGTTGCTAGGCACTTGAAAAAAATTTGAACCAAAAAAGCACAGGAATATTTGATCTAAATTTTCCCCTTTTTTCTGGAAATGAGGATATGGTTTGGGACACCTAAGCTACAAGGAAACCTTTACTGTACAAAAAAAAAGGGCAAATAAAATCTGTGGACCCCATGATTGCCAAAACTCAGAAAAACGAAATGCAAATTAAAACCGCACCAATTTTGTAATATAGAATTTTTCATAATTTTTACAAAAATATATGTAAGATACAGACAAAAAAGTTGTTTGCCAGAGAACTTACCCTTCTTTATAAAAAGGAAATGGCATTTAGAGTTGTCCAAAGTTTGGATTTATAATAGCAAAAGAATCTTCATTGTGCACACAAAGATTCAATATTTACATATGGATGGTGAATTATGCCTCCAGGTGTTTTTCTATAATTTCATGGAAGCAAGAATGTGGGGGCAAAAAGTTGAATGTCTGAAGAACAGCAAGTACGGCTAGTGTTTCCTATTGCAATAAAGTGTATGTGAACAAAGCACTAGCACAAACTGTGAACAGAATTTTATTCCGGTTTCTCCTCCCAAATGACAAACATTTACCTATCCCTCTGAAAAACGGCATTTTTAGAATTGCACCGTCTACATAGTTCATAAAGTCATAACTGAACACACAAATTGAATGAACGAGACTTTAGATTCTGCCTATCGATTGTTGTGCTATTGAAATTCATGTATACAAACAATTACATTCAGTAATGCTTAATACTCCTCTTAAACATATGTCTTTCACCAAATCTGTTGGGCATTGAGCCAAAATGAAAAATACTTCAAAGATGCGTTTCAGAAGATTCATTGGGTACAAAAACAGACAAGAACGCACAGAAGGACGTTCTCTGATTTATAAATTACACATCGTTAACCTTGAATGCTGCTGCTTCTTGTACTTGTAATGATGACTATAATAGTAATGGGCTCAATGATACCTGTACTTTCTCTGGTCTTTTTCATATGAACACAGTCACGTGAACTGCTTTTTCATGCTATCTGGGAGGTATATTCTCAATAATGATGACGGCAAGGAGGCTAAATGTGACTACTTTGGCATCGTAGGGGTCTTAAGAGCTTTCCGGCCCGGCAAGTGCCATTTCTTGCAATCTGGGAGGCAGAGTTTCAAAATTTTCTCCATAAGCTACGCACCAACCATGGTGGCACATAGCATAGTTTGACCCAACTTCCCATAATCATCATGATAGGTGGCCATGGCCACACCATACCAATCCCATACCAATCCCATACCAATCCCAAAAATCTGAATATAGAGACCTTGGATTGAAAATGAGACAAACCTGCATCTGTTCGCAGGTGTTATGATGTGTACTTTGTAAAACAGTACATACCAACACTTGCTTGGAAGGACAAATATACTGCCCCGAGGCAGGACATCCACCGATGGATAAGTCAGAGGTGAACCCTGATGTTGGGTCTTTGCACTTGGGGAGCTATGGGCAAGTAGCTTATATACAAATACTATATTTGTGCACTTTGAAAACCCTTTTAAAAGATTACCTGATCAGCATTTTTAAATTCCAATCAGCAACCAGAAAATGGTGTTTTATGTAGTTAATGTGAAAATTTTGAGGGAAAATGGCCAAGAAAAAAAGCCAGTATGGGTCACCATTGCGGTACAATGGTCTTCTGAAAGGCACATACAACAAATAGTACATGAAGAAACGTAGCATTTGTGACCATATAATTTAAACGCCCTCTTTACAAGGAGGACAGCAAGGTGTTCTCTCAAAGTACGAACTCTATGGACGTGCCAAATATTCGACCCTTTGTAATTACACCATGGCGTACTTATGACCAAGACCGCATGGTTTAGACACGCAGCAAAAAAATGTGGCCAACAATCTACATTAAGTGATTAGAAATAATTTACAAATATCTGATATTTAAGTGCTGCTCACTTCACGTTCACTGGAAATTCCAATTGTGGTGACTGAAGTTTACCACGTCGCAAAAACTCGAAGCAGGCGAGGATATTTGACAGACGACATCTCTCAACATCTACAAAAAATGTCTTCCTGGTTTGCCGCCTCTTTCTATTTTTTGGTCAGTCCACATCTCTAAAGCAAAAATCGCTTGCGACACGGATTCATGGCAAACAACATCTTCTAAACGAGATGAATCACAGAGAGAGAGCAATGTTTTTATTTACTCCTACATCAGGATGGTAGCTGTTGATTGAAAGTGCTGATGTTTGGTCACAAACGATGAATAAAAAATCATCAGTTGGCTGTTTAGGTGACACTTTGTTTCCAGCAACGTACCCCAGTTTGGAATCAATGGCTGTCGATGACGGAAACATAGGACGCTGGAAAGTACCCTTCCTGGAAAAATGGAAGAAGGAGAGATTCCAAGGAGGATTCAGTGATCAGTCCATAATATCCGTAGCTACGGTGGATATGATTCAAACATACCACTAGAAGTTCAAAAATCAATACTTCTTCCAGTTTACATTGCGTATATTTAAAACCTCTTCACAGGGTCAGTTGCTTCCAAAAATTTGAGTTTATTCACTAGGTATGAGACTTTGAAACTTCATGTTACATAACTGACAAAACTTCTTGCAAGAAATTAAAAGCGTTGGGACGAACCTCCCCAGCTGTGCACGTAGCACACAGAAGTTTGGCTAAAAACCCCACTCCACACAGCGTAAGCTATACCCCATATGATACTGCTTCATTTGAAATACACAATATTAACCCAAATCAAGACACATGTTGGTGAAAAGTAAGTAAATGTAGGGAAAATGCTTCCAAATTGTTTGTGGGGAGCAGATATTCTCCATCACTTTAAGGGACGCCTAGGGTCACTTGAGATCAGTACAGGACATTGTTTGTAAACCTTGAAACATGGTATCTCAAGAGGAGAAAATTGCTTGAACTTCAAATTTAGTGTGTAGGTTGTCTGTTGTCAAAGTCAAAACAACTTTTTAACAAGATCTCTCAACCAGAAAGTCAAATGACTTTGTGATTCCTTGCCTACATCATATTTTTCATACACACACAATCACAAACAAAAGCAGCTTATGGGAGAACGGAAGGGACCATATCAAAATGAAAAACAAAATGCAAGAATGACAACCACATTCTGTATCACTTATGGGTTTGATGTTATCTAGTGCTAATATGAATTGTAATGTCATGCACTCAGCACCGATGACAATTGTGGTCATGAGCAAGGTAATTCACAAGTTGACAGACAGTTCATGACACCAAATAGTGGTTACAGAGCCTGAGATGGTGCAAGTCAACAAAGGCAATCTGGAAAGTCTTGCCTCCTACGGGAGAGTTTACTGTAACTAAAACAACAAAGCACTTTGTAAATCTCGACAGCGAGTTTCTGTCCAACAGGGACATACTCTGAAGGCTTAAAAAAAAAGTGATAAGAGCTATGTTGAGGGGTTGCTTAGCATAGTAAATGGACTTTAAAATGTTCCACAAATTGAAAGAGAACGAGAACAAAGTCTATCCAGTTGAGATCTCTGCTATGAAACATAGATCTACATTTTGGCAAATTTCAATAGGAAATAAATGTGCATTATTTTCCCAATATGAGTGATTTAACCTGATATGTTCACATTCAGGACATGTAAAGCTCTGTAAGTATCACATGTTGGGCATTTGAACCCAGGACAGATCTTTGGAATGATAGAACTTATTACATTCATTTCTTGTCACATTACAGCGATGGGAAGTCTCCCATGTGGGCAATTCAAATGACAGACATCAGTTGTTCATCAAGTGCTAATGATGTTGACACTTTGAAGTTCTACCTGAAGTCAGTTGCTGAGATATATCTTCCTTAATAGGTTTTCATACTCTCTGGAGACCTCAAATGACCTTTGACCTCCATGAAAAACAATAGGGACCATGTACTCACAGTGACTTACTCACACACCAATTTGAAATGTTCAAGCACCTTTCTCTTCTCGAGATACAGTACTGTGTTAGATACAGTACTGTGTTGTCAAGCTTTTCACACTATGTCTTCTACTGATGTCTTATGACCTTTAACCTCCATAAAAAATGGCACACATCTCCTCAACAGTTGCTACCAATGACAAGGGTTTGAAGTTCCAACAACATTCAGTTGCTGAGATATCTCCCATGATAGGTTTTTAAACTCTAAGTTCTGGTGACCTCAAATGACCTTTGACCTCCATGAAAAACAATAGGGATCATCTACTCATGATGGACTACCAACACACCGACTTTGAACTTCGAGCACCATACTCTTCTTGAGATATCATGTTTACAAGCCAAGGCGTCACATACACACACACACATACACACCATCGCATAGATTCCTTACCTGCCTTCTGCAAGGAATCCAAAAGTAAGTGGAGTGTCCAACCTGAACACAGTAAATCTTGAGAATAGATAGTCTCTGTTATATATATATTTTTTGGGGGGGGTCAGAGGTCAGGAGAGGTCATACTTTGAAACCTTAGAAAACCTTTTTGAAACTGCAAAATGCAACAAGCTCTTTCTGAGTATCAGAAGGGAATCCTAAAATCCTTTGAACTATTGGCTAGTCATGCTGATAACACTCACCCTGTTGTGTAACCTTCCTTTCCACCAACCCCTCTCTGTCTGCGGTCTAATCGTGACCTGCACCAAGTCTCCCTTCTGAAGAGATAGCTCCCGGATGTCTCTTGCGGAGAAATCATAGAGTGCCATCGCAAGGGCTATGAAATTATTTTCAGAAAGTGGTTTCTCTGTGGACAAAAGATTCAATTTGGGAGAACAAAAGTTGATTGCGGATATGTGTTAATTTAATTTCAGGAAGGTAACTCGTTTAGCAGTAGATTATCTTCCACATGGCTTTAAAAAAAACACCAAGTATCAAGAAATCGAAAGTAAAAAGAAATACAAATTTTACAGAAAGAAAAGGGAAGATTAACAAGAGTCCAAGGGCTATATGGTTTCTTACTTTAGTGGGAAATGCCATGCACTCAAGGCTTAGGTCACAACATCGCATACAAAATAACACCAAGTCTGCATAAAATGTGACTGATGATTGTTGAATTACCATAGTCAAGATTTGGGCCCTTATAAATGTGTGTTCCAAAATGGACAGTAACAAATTAAAAGAAAATTTGTATTCAAAAACTTTAGGCCCCAAACATTTCATGTACCAAATCACTAGGTCTACATAGCCAAAATGTGTGTAAACAGCCCATGAAAATGTGTGATGAGAAATCAAAGCAAAATCATTTAATTTTATACAATAAATTTAGTAATTATCAGCCTGCAACATTCCTAAAGAGCTACCATACTACCACATAGGGGCCAAACAAATTTTCCTTTGCTGATGCAAGGAACAAAAAAGGAGAGAATAAAAATTTGTAAAAGTAAATTAAGAAATAATGACAGTAAACAACTTAAAAATCTATGAAAATGTGCAGATAATAATGCAATTAAAGGCATAACATTCATGGCTGGAGTGACTACTTTGCAGATGTGCAAAATATGTCACCTAATTTCAAGACCACTTTTGATTGAATAATGGTACAATCATCCTGGTAGAAGGTAAATTTGAGCTCCCCAAAATTTAGCAGTATTTTTTCATTCCATGACTTTTTCATGACTTCTGTCAGTTTTACAAAATTTTCACGACCTTAATACAAGGTCTGTGAAATAAAATCTCATGACTTTTCTAGATAGCTGGAACCTTGGTATAGAGAGAATGTGCAATAAACCAGTGAATGTTAAACATGACTTTGTTTACAGTTTGGAGCCTCACCGTCCTCTAACAACTCTGAAGTGAATGACCTTTCAACTGAAGACAAACCATGGCGATAATTTGGGGGGGGGTGTAAATGTTTAAAAGATCAATACTCTCTTAAAGTTGGGTGGTAAATGTCTAAAAAGGGAATCTGAAAAAAAATATCTTATTAAAAAACATTCAAGTATAAAAAAATGGCACCTTATCTGGCACACTGGAGGGTAAATACCCCTCTAACCCCCTCCAAGGGACATTTGCCATACAGGATGGCAATTTCAGGGAAAAGCCTAGTTTGTCTGAAGGGTGGATAGCGTCCTTCCAAAGTATAAATGATGTATTCACATTCTGCTAAAAGCAAATTTGTCAAGAGGAGTAAAACTACACACTGATTGCGGGAAATATTTAGAGGTCAGTCAAACACAAACAGCATCGACGAGAACTACCATGAGGATGCACTTGTTTGTATTCTTGACTATTGCTGATCTCAGAAGCAAACAAAAACAATTTACTTCGAAACTTGGAGCGAAGGAACCCATCAAAAAGCGATGTACTTACGGAAGTTCTTGAAAGGAATGGCTAGGGTGGTGTTGACGCCAGTGAAGACTTCACTGAGGGCATGTTGACTGTAGTAATCCACCAGTGACTGAAACAGGCATTAAAAACAATAGTTTCATTAATTTATTTAATCATTCATAACAAGGACGAGACAATGAAAAGATAAGTGCTTTCAGAGAGAAACGTGCTAGAAAGCTTCTTCAGGGGTTGGATAAGATCACAAACACGAAAAGGAAAGACTGAAAAAAAAAAGCTAGTGAGACAACTTACTATTTAAATTTGACAAAAGGAGTTGGCTGTCATTTAAAAAGCCCTCCTTCACCCCTCCCTATCTATCTATTCTCTTACTGCATCCATGTGGTTTAATACTCCCACAGCCATTTTAAATTGCTGCCCCAACCCCCTCTCCCATCCATTCTGTTTCCTCTTTAAGGTGGCTTTTGAAAATTTTTGCTGTCAGGAGAGAGCTGAGGTGCAAAATGGTGTAAATTCATTATTTGGAATACACTCATGCCCCAGAGAATTCCATTTTTATGGCATTTTTGGTTCATTTAGACTTTTGGTTCATTTAGACTGTACAGTTACATATAATTTTGTTAAAATGTAAAAAATAAAATTAACCTTATTTAGAGCACTTCTTTCGAAGAACTTCTTCCCCAGCTTTCTGTTGCTGGAGGATTCTTTAAAAAAATACCGAATTTCGTATTAATACGGAAAACTAACATCCATGTGTAATACCTTAACATCTCGACATGTCATTCTCTTGGCTTACCTCAATGGTCAGTGTAACCATACTGCAGTCTAGTGGAGTGCATCTACGCTCCTACACTTCACTATATGGTTGGATCTACATGTCCACATAACACCTTAATCTGACCCCTAATCTGAGCCCCAAAACTAACAGTCTTGTGACCGTCTGAGGGACTAGCTGCTTCAGTTCTAATCTTTTTTCACCCCAAACAATCATTTTAGCAGGACCAGGTCCTGCAGTAAACATACAGGACTTCCGTGATGATAACCATAACGTACCTCAATTGAATTAAATGTAGTGCTCTCTTGCAGGTAGTAATTTCTGGATTCATTAGTAAGGATTCTCATATGTTTCACACCATCGTATCTGGAAAAGAAAAAGACAGAGACTTCTTTCAAAATTCAGTTTTAAGCATTCAGCCATTAGGCATCAGTCACACCAGAGAAATATGGGATTCATTTCCGATCCGATGTCGTCATGTTTCAGCTTAACTCTCCAAAACTGTCGACCTTACCATATATCGAGTGGCTGAAGAATTCTAAAATGGAATGTCAACCATTTATGAAGAGCAAATAACTAGACTACATGCCAGCACAAAATCTACGGGGCCTTGAAAAGTACACGTCCAATTGTAAAAAACCGATGGAAATCAAAAGAAAAAATATTGCACTATTTGCCATCTCAGCATATTCTATCTATATGAAAAATTCCATAAGGTAGGAGTGCGCCCCCCTCCCTTTGACTCCTCCCATCCAGATGGCATTCACTCTACACTGACACAGAGCTTACAGCATCTGTCGAAGTCCCTTGGATAATTTCCAAAATAATCTTGTTTTTGTTTCATTTTTTAGAAGGAACAAAGTGTAAAAATGAATAAATGTGAAAAAAAAATACTGCTAAGACGATTGAATATTTTCACTGCAATAATTCAGGGGAGCTGTCTCTGGCAGTAAAAGGCTTTAATTTATTTCATTTGCAGAAAATCAGAAATCTATCAGACATTGCCTGAAGATCCCAAATTTTTTCACTCCAATCGATGAGACCATTTTCACATTGCACACTCTAAGATAAAGAGACTTAAGAAACTGTGCTGAAACCTTCCAAAAATGTTGCTCACTTGTAGGTACAAAAAATTAAGAGTCGGGTCAAAAACTCACTTCAGACTCAGTGCATATTTGGTAGGTTGGTATCGGATCAGGAAAGTACCGTTCGGTAGACTCTCCAAGATTTCTCGCGCCCTGTCTCTGTCGATGCCGTCCTGGAACCTAAAGGGGAAAAGACATCAACACAATCAAGGATAAAAAGAAAAATGTTGTTCACAACAGACCTAATGACTTCCAGAAAGTTTCAGGCATTACAAAAAGTGCTGATCCCTCACAACCCATCCATCCCCTAAAACTATTTGGCCCTTTTCATTGTGATGGTTGCAGTGAAATGAGCAACTACTTTTAGGTAATCTCCTACTGGACTCTTCTGTGGCAAGTTACCAGTAAAAATTCTCTGTAGCATAGGATGTAGCAGTGAAAGCACACATTATTGATAGACCTGCAACCTATGCCTGCAAAACGGTGTAATAGCAGTAAAGAATTTGGAAAAATTCAAACAGAAGAGGCAAGTGACTTAGCGACTCCTTTGTGAAAGAGAATTGAAACGTATCCTGAAAATTTTTTGCAGTGTCAACCATTATTGAACAGACCTCCGAGGGGACTACTTCGAGTGCTTCAGAAATCATGGAAATGTGTTTTCAAGTTTGAGTTTGATCTTGAGTGAAAATTTTCACAACTTATACTTTGGACAATTTATTAATAGCTCCTTAAGGATATTTTCCTTCTTGAGATATCATACATGCAACATTTTAATAAACATTTAAGGATGTGGACCTGAAATGACCTTTGACCTTCCTGCAAACAACAGTAATCATCAGATAATGCATCACAACTAAACAACTTCACTTCCCTCTTTCTGTCAAGAAACTTTAAGGTACACTCCACGTTCTGAAATTTCTGCAAATTCTTGAGATTTTTCATTATGACAGATTTCTGACTGAAGTCTGACTGAAGTCAAATTACAGAGAACATCAGCAATGTCGTAGGTTGAATTTGCACCACCTCAAGAGGACATGAGAAGTTATTGCAGATCCAGGCAAACATCTACAATCCTGACCAAAGAGGACCATATATGACATGGGGGAAGCAGCCAGCCTGATATTAAACAATGACATAGCCATCTTTCCTTCCTGTTACCTGATACACCTGTTCAAAGATGTTTTTCAGCAGCTTGAACTCATGCATTTTAAAGAACCATGGAAGTTTCCCTTTTAGCACTTGCTAACAGGTGAGAGAGGAGCTCTTTTTATTATTACTTCATTTCATTAAGGAAACTGTTCACCTGAAGGACACCCCGCCAGCGAATAAAGAAAGAAAAAAAGGAAAAAAATGAGCTATGTGTGAAGTGCCCATTCTTCTAAAATAACCTCATGACCCTTCAGGCCTTCTAACGAGGAAGGAGTCGAGACCGGCCAAGTCTGTTCAAAGTTGTCTAACTGAATTGAATAGCTATGGACTTGCAAAAGGTTCACATTCTCATAGTAAGCACCATGCAAAATGGCCTAAAACCCTGTGGGTGGGTAATGCTGGTTCAGCTTCTTTGCACTGTTTAAACTTAAAAACAAAAAAACACTTATTTCAGAAAATCTGCAAAGGGGTTGAAAGTTTTGGTTATTCTACCATTTTGGTCACTGACATCACTTGATACATATTTTCCAACATCTCACTCCGTTTCAGCACATTTACAGTGGTTTAGGATGAATGGAGTTACCTTTTTACAGTGTGTTAGGCTGTTCTAGTGGTTTAGAATCCACAGACTGACAGTAGTTCAGAGTGAATACATTTACAGTGACAGAAAATAACGCATTCACGGAGGTTTTGAAACGTAGGATTCGTGGCGGCTTAGAATGATCACACTTTCAACGTCTTAGAAGATGTCATGAAACGGTTTGAAGGAATAGATCTACAGCATCAAAGATAAAATCTTATAGTGGCTTAGAATGAGATAGATTTAAAGAGCATGAGATTAAGTTTTAAAGTGGCTTAGAATGCATAGATTTAAAGTGATGAGATGAACTTTTAAAGTGGCTTAGAATGAATAGACTAAAAGTGCATGAGATGAAGTTTTAAGTGGCTTAGAATTAATAGATTAAAAGTGCATGAGATTAAGTTTTAAAGTAGATTAGAATGAATAGATTTAAATTGCATGAGATTAAGTTTTAAAGTGGCTTAGAATGAATAGATTTATGGTGGTTTAGAATGAATGAATTTACAGAGGTTTTGAAAAAAATGTTATAAAGGCTTAAAATGGATATTTTAGAGTGGATACATTTAAGTGTTATATAATAAATAAATACTTGTGGTAGCTTTTGAGTGAGCAGATATACAACTTAAATGAAGAGATTTACAGTGGCCTAAGGTGAATAGACTTACAGCAGTTTAGAGTGAATAGATTTATAGTGCCTTGGAAAGAATGTATTTTTAGTCTTTTCCAATGGATAGTGTTACAGTGTTTTTACAATGAATAGGTTTATAGGTGCTTTGAGTAAACCCACATTTAAAGTGATACACAGTGAACAGACTATCAATGGCTTAAAATAAATATATTTGAATTGATTTAGAATGACTAGACTTATAGTGGTTGAAAAAGAATAGATTTACAGTGGTTTAGGGAAAAGTGATTTAATTAAAAGTGACATTTAATATTTTTTAGTGGTTTTAAATCAATATATTTACAGTGGTTTACAATGAATATACTTGAAATGACTTAGAATATAGAATATTTAAGGTGAAAGTAAAATATTATCAACAGTGCTTAGAATGGAATACCGAGAGGAGGCCAGCTATGGATGTAAGTGAAACATGAATGAAAATACATTGAAGATAAACTGTGTACTGACCATGGTTGGTTAGCTAGACTTTGATTGGCATTGTCAGTGATTGCTCTAGGCACTGGCCTCAAATCTGCTCTGTTGGAAGTGACCTTGGCATCTTCATAGTTCTGGAAAGATGACCGAAACATTCAGCAGGGGTTAAAGGATTCTGACCCCATGGGTAAAGATAGTGGACCTAATCTTTAAGCTGTGGTGACTGATTACTTTGGAGCTGAGTATAGCCTAGACTTATAGCCTAGACTCATAGCCTAGATTCACAGCTTAGACTCATAGCTTAGACTCATAGCCTAGACTCATTACCTAGACAATCGCGACTCGAAGCTCTTGCGACTCCTACATGGTATTTGTTTTAATGAGTTTGTAACTGCCACCTACACATGCACAATCTTAAATTTTGAGCGGGGATTAAAATACAGCTAATGAAGGGTCCTCAAGCAATGTTGGTGGATTAGAGTCGAGCGTCTCGCTAATATCCTAAGTTGTCAGACATAAGGCTAGGCATGATTGGAAGACAGGAAATACAAAAAAGCTGTGATAAATTTCAACCTGATAAGTTATTTAACTTGTAAAAGAACACTCATTAAAACTATTAAGGAACATGCACACACACAAAAAAAAAACAAAACAAATAATCATCATACATGGTTTCTCATAGTTTTAAAAATTCCACAGAGTTGTCACCCCAAGGAAAGTAGTGTTGATTCCCAACACCCTGCCAAGAATGACAAAAGTAACGTGCCCAAGCCTACTACACTTATGACTAAGAATGAATGTGGTAGCCATGGTGATAGCCAATTACTGGCAGACATCTTCATCCCTGCCCCCCCTTCCAGTACATCTTTAGTTAAAGTCACACAATGTTGACCAAGTTGTAGATAGTACCACGCACATGCACCATGCCATAAACATGTTCACAGGATAGATTTGTCCGGCTATAAATCAAACGGCTTCTCTGAAGGGTATTCTGTTTTCAATCTTAGATAGCTCAGATGAAAAAAAAAAAACTTGAGAATATCCTTAGGAATATTTTGAGGTTGACATACCCGTCTCGGTGCTTGTCTTTCTGCAAGAAAAAAAATTAGAAGAATCATTATAGACGAAACAAAAAGGAAACACATTTTGAAATTTAATTGATATACCAGAGTTCTTCCAAAGATGAGTTTTATTATGTTGTGTGCCTAACTTAAATTTGTTTTTACATATTTTTCCTACTTAGGTGAACATTGGGCTTCCCAGGAGCTGGTCTACTACATTTGTCAACCATGGACCACTGACGACCAGACCAATTAAAGTGTGTGGCTTTGTTGATGCTGATATTTTTGGAATTGAGTACTCAAGGCCTGGATAATCGCAACAATGAAGCTCTTGTGACTCCCAATTGGTATTGGCTTCAGTGACATCATTTCTGCCACTTCACATGTGCGATGTCGAAGTTTAAGCAGAAATTAACATATAGGAAATTAGAACCAGAATGCACAAATGCATTGTGGTTTTGATGATTTCATTATGAGGGTTTTTTTTTTTATGAATCTGATAAATGATGATTGATATGCATCATGTCTCAACATGATACATATCAATTGTAATGTGCACAACTGCATATAACAATTAAAGTGATGCAACACCTACACATTACATATGAGATCATAGCTTCAAGCTTCCCTCCTTGAGATACCACGTTTGCTAGGTTGTCACAATTTGATCCTATGTGATCCCAAATGACCTTTGACCTCCACCAAAGGCAATAGGGCTCCTTCAACTCAATGTGGTACACCAGCAAACTAAATATGAGAGCTGTCCAAGCTTCTCTTCTTGAAATACCGTGTTTACAAGGTTTTTAGTTTGACCCCTGTTGATCCCAAGTGACTTTGGATGTCCACCAAAAACAATAGACTTCTTCTACTCAATGATGTACACTTATACACCAAATATGAGATCTGTCCAAGCTTGCCATAGTGCATGAGATGTGATCTTTAATTTTCGCAATATCTGTGTTTTCACTCGTGGCACAATTCAAGGGTAAATAAGTGGCTCAACTTCAAAGTACAGCAAAGACTTTTCTTGTACTGATAATCTTGTACTGCATTTCTGTAAACTTGAGACAACTGGGAATCTTTCTTGACCAGAAAAGTCTTTCTTCGAACAGGCAATATCTTGAGTAAGGAACAAGACATTGGCAAGGGGTTTGAAACAACCGTGATGAAAATTCTCTTTTACTTGCCGGTGAAATTTTCCCTTAAGTTCATCACTTGTTACTGTTCATCCCCTGGGGCCATCAGCGGGGGCTCCGTCACTGAACCCCAACAAACAAGGTTGGGCTATGGCTGAAAGGTCATATTTATATGCCCAACAATTGTGTGCAATCACAGAAGCTTTCTTTATGGGAGCCTGTTCCTAACTACAGCAAGAGCTGCGGAAATTGAGACTCACGTCTTCTGGGGTTCGGTTTCAGACTCTGGCATTTGATGTCATTGCTGCTCTTGATGCATTCCTTATGGACTGGAATCTGGCAGTCAGAGCACTTGTAGCCTTGGTTTAGCATTCCCCTAAAGAAAAGTTTTGTTAAAGATAAAAAAAAAAGAAAAAAAGTTCAGCCACCTTATTCCATGAGTTAGTTTAGAGGAAAATAGGGTATTTAGAATATACCAACATGGCATATAAAGAAAACAGCTTTAATTATTGTTAAATTCAGTCTCATTGATAAATATCTGCGAAAGCTTCATCTCCTCAAAACATTATGCACGTGACGAGTAACGGAAGATGCATCATTCGAATTTTGAGAAGTTTGGGTGAACAAATTATTGTTGTGCAAGAAATGACTGAATTTCTATCTGTGAGAACCTTATTTCTTGAAAATAAGGCTACTGTCCTTCCCTGTTGTGAATAATTCCCAACAACTCACTGGTGTGAGTACTCATGAGTGACTATACTTGCCCCCTGCTTACACTAGCTGTCTGAGCTAGTTAGTCTGACTATGCAATTGTGTAAGCAAGGGCCAAGTACATGTCTACGATGTGAATCTATCATAGTATGTTCACAAACCTAGGTTTTAAAAGTATGGTTGTTTTTTGTAAACTAATGCGTTATTTCTCTTTAATGCAAAGAAGTAGATCAGCCTAGGTCTTAAAATCAGATAATATATGGGTCCAGATAGATGATACACACTGAACAGACAACTGAACAGAGACAATGAATAATGAGAGTTGAAGGATCATAGAGGAAAGACATTGAAAGAGTCTCTGAAAAGAAACATTGAAGTAGTGGTAGAACAGAGACACCAGAGAGTCGAAGAGCAGAGACACTCAAAGATTATATATTTGGAGGCACTGGAAGAGTAATAGAGACATTTGAATAGAGACACTGAATAGAGATAGTTGAAGGACCAGAGTAAAAAGACACTGAAACGGTCACTGTAAAGAAACTTTAAACTAGTCATAGAATCGAGACACTAGAAGAATTATAGCATAACAACACTAAAAGAGTCGTAGAATTTTATAAAACTGATATCTGACTAACCTTAACAGTTTCTTACAGACAGCGCAGTAGGTCGCCTTGGTGTGAAGGAAAGAGCAATAGATGTACTGGTGCAGCGTTTCATTGTGCGGTGATATGTAATCCCTGTGACGAGAAGGAAACAAAATAAAGATTGAGAGCCCTTTACTTAAACAATCATACATCACATTTTTCTCTGCCTCATGTGTATAACTTTCCATCCTCTTTGATTTCAGTGATCCCTAAAGAGTTGTCCTGCAGTATAGTGAACAGAACATAAAATTCCTCCCAAAAATGTAGAATGAATTGCACAGCAGCAAACTCTATGTCACTCAAATCAGCCCTTTTGACCACAGTATTTTATTCTCTGTCAGTATCTCTAGGCATCTGGCAACATCAGATGGAGAGGTCAATACAGGCAGATGACATCCTTTATACACCTGATAATTGATTGGAATAGTGAAATGACTTCCACGAGACTGCATAGGTGATTTATTGTGACAACTTTGTTAGATAAAACACAAATGAATGACAGAGTAGATGCACATGCACAGAATAAACTTGGTCTCTTCCATAGTGTTCTTCAAAGATGTCTTGATTTGTCTTACAGAGTGAAAAAAAACAAAAAACAAAGAGCGCATTGTAACAAAAATTTAGCCTATTTTTATGTGCTTGGTTGAAGGAAGACTACTACTGAAGTCATGTAAAGTTTTTTCCTGCCCCAGTTATCAGGGTGGAAGCATTAACAAAATAGCACATAATAATATCAGAACAACTCAATTATGTTCTAGCCAACATCACGCATTCCAAGAGGTGGTGACATCAAGGTAGACCAGTGTGTCAAGTTTCCTTGACCTTTGACACTACTGGTATTGTTAGCTTCTATTCTTAGTAACATCATGGATTTACATTGCAAAGACTTGCAGTTGGCAAACTTTGTTCCTTCTTTTTCTTTAGGAAAAAAAAAAACGTGCAAAGAACATGAGTACATACAAAGATAATCACATGTTCTTCTGTTCTTAGCTTTTCTTTTTTCTTAAATCTTAATGACATAACTGGAAAGTGGAAATTACAGAACATTACTTCCAGAATGGCCATGGAGTGATTTTGCTGTAATTAGCCTGGTTTTGATTACCATCTGAAAACTTGCTGTTTTACTGAAAACCAATTATTTTCAATCAAAAGCAAAGTACAGAGTGGCATACATCTGCCACACTGTCAGTCTAAAATAAATTCCCATAAAGTACTGGTCTGGTCTACCGTCATTTCTTCCTCCCCCTTGGGGTGATGACCAGATTCGATTTTTTCTTCTAAACTTACTTAGCCATTTTGATGGCGCTGACCCATTTATTCATCATGTCTAGCGTCTTCGTGGCCACTTCGTAGCTGTTAAGTTCGGACGTGTTGGGTTGAAGATAAAAGCAGTAACTCCACTGAAAGTAGGACAGACACAGAATGGAAGAGTAATGATGGATCCAAACACAATCCACTGAGTGAGCAACGAATCCATTTTTGACACTTTTCAAAAAACATTAAAATACCTTTCTTTATACCTCACTTTCTACACACCACAGACAGGAGAATATAGTTTGTAACTGTCAAAATGGCCAGCAAGTTTCAGCTAAGATTAAAATGATTTTACTTAAGTTGCCACTGTTGTGTGAATTAATTTTGAAGATTTTAAACCCTCTTTAAAATGGAAATTACTTTCAGTTGTTGGAATGGAATAGAATGGAAAGATTTCGAGTGAACAACTAAAAGGTAAAGTAAATGACATCTCCCAGTGTCTGGTTGTAAGAGGGGAAAATAAAACTTTAACATTACACAAAATCTCAAATTCAAGACTTTTTTCTTTACATGCGCTGAGGAAAATGTATCTTTGATATGTTGGTATCTTAGTTCCAGGGCAAGTTGATGATGCAGTGGTGCACTTTACCATTCTCGTGTTAAGAGACAGGTGTTTTGCGAGTCGGCACTTGCTGTTGTGGAAATGTGTACTTGGAGATTAACATAAGGCAGGAACCCAGTGAAAAAGTGTCAGTGGTGATGTAACGCAATACGTAACTGGATTACACTGTCGTGAGGTAAACAGCGTTGAGAAACAGCCACGTCATGTGATGTAATTTGATGAATGCAACGTACGTTGACTTACAGAACTGCTTGGCACAAAGAAGCAGGATAAAACAAGATCACATTTTCAAACAACATGATCAAATGCACACAGATTGTCAACCATATGGTGAAGATTTAACATCATGAGTAAACTTCCCTTAACTAGAAAAAAAAAAAAAATGTCCTTTTATGTCTGCTTACCCTTAGATCTGGTTACCAAAGGTGTGAAGTACCACATCATATTTAATGCAATGCCAGATTATCATTGTTTTCAAAAGCTTCCAGCGAAAGCATCGACCTTCGGACTGCCAAAGATTAACTGATGATAATGTCCGATGTGTTTCCATGCAATGTCAGATAATTAATTTGAATGTGTTGCGTGGCTGATAATCGACCACTTACGGACACATTCAAGCTTTTTGCAATCTCTACTGCCCATGTGCAAATCCTCAAAGTCGAGAGATAAACACATTCGCCGTTGTACCTACGACACCTACAGACAAATTGAGTTTGTTCTAGAAGGATATTCAAATCCTCTTTTTTTTTTTTCAGCAATTGCATATATACAGAGGGTTCAAACCTGCGGGTCTGTGTCGTGAACAGCACCCTTCTTTTTTTTGTCTAAAAGATTACATTTTAATCCGTCAAAAAGTTCAAGTATTTTCATGTTATGAATGGTAAGTGCAGTTCATCTTCCACGACGCAGTCCACGATTCCTTGCACCAATCGAGATTTGCAAAGAGGCGTGTCAATTGTGTGTTCAGAGGACGATGTCACCATAACCATACTCCTGTAGTGAGGCATAAAATGCTGAAAGTGCTAAAAATGCTGAGTGATAAAAAGTTACTGACAATTTAAAGGAACTTGCAAAGGAACCAGGTCTGGCCATACAAGGCACCAGATTGGACTTGTGTGATGAGACCTCTCTGTTTCATTTTACACATTTGGAAAAAAAATGAATCCAAACAGGGTAGAAATGCAAAAATATCAAAGGCTTTTAACATAAAGCTTTGATCAGAAATGTGCAGACAAAGTCAGAGTTTGTGGCCACATACTCTGCAAAAGAAATTCACATTTGATGGTGAATCTGTTGTCTTCATGTATTCTCTTACATACAGAACAGACAATGAGCTTTGACTACGATAGGGTGAATATTCTCTGACTGGACAATTCCTAACGACTCCCATCCCCATGCAACCGTTCCCCTCGGACGACCTCCCGGCCAATTCCCACCTGAACAATTCCCGGCCAGGAGAATTTCACCTAGGGCAACTACCTCGGACAATTCCTTCAGGGAAATGGTTAGGGTTAGGGAATTGTCAGGGAGGAATTGACTAGATGCAGGGGAGGGGGAGGGGAATTTTCCAGAAACTGAAAATTCATGACTTATACTACTTTTGGCTGGACGTAAAAGACGTTGAGCAAAAGATATTTTACCTTTCCTCTTCCTTTGGGTAGTTCCTCAACTTCATAGTGTTCCAGCTCTACAGAAAACTGGAAGTCATGAACTTCCAGACCCTACAAAGGTCAACAACGGAAACAGAAAGTTAGACGGAGTGGTGACGAGACAGACAAAAAGAAAACAGGAAGCCAGACAATTATGAGAACAATTAAAAATGACTTGAGTGCACATCCATGAATGCAATTTGAAGCAAAATTAGTTTGTTAAATAATCTCGACACAATCGTATCATCAATACCATTTCAATTTGTGAGCTGGACCATCTTTGATAAACAATCAGTTTCCTAGATAAGCATCACCCGATCTTTGCTGTCACCCCTGATAATGCTGCTATCAATTAAAACGAATTGAAATACTTTGATTATATTACTGTGTTGCATTCTCACTGTTTTTATCATGATCTTCAACTATTGCAGATATCAATTGATATAAACTATCTCTGAAGGCAATATGCTGATATCAGAAGTTTACTAAAAGAAGACATACAAGTCATGCTTCCAGGGGAGAATTACCCAAACTCTTGTTCACTCACATAGCAGTCATGAGGTGGGAGGGGGGGGGGGAATGACATATCAGCACACTGGACAGTTAAGAATGCATCCTGAAACAGAAAGTTCACCTAACAGCTGCTACTGCTGAACTTGAGACTGTCACAACATAATGTCCTCAACGAATAAAACAAAAACCAAACACACATGTGGAGAACATAGAAGACATTTTTGGCCATATTCGCGCTTTTTCAAATATTGCACACATCCCTTCTGTACAAGGCCACCGATTGGTTGCTAAATCTATGAAACTTTCGTTGGGAGTTGTACTTTGAATATTCGTCAACGGCAACTTGTGTCAGACATGTGTGCAATAGCCTGCCCATGGCTCAATTCCACCGCATCTAATAAAACAGGAGAACGACGTTTCTCATATCCTACAGACGTTCAACACGATCAACATGCCAGACAATCCCACTAGCACTTAAAAAAAGAAAAAAAAAACAGAAGAAAGTCAGACAGACAGACAGACAGACAGAGACATGAAGCAATGTGTCCAAGGAAATGGGAGTAGCCTAATGTACAACTACCCACAGCTAACATACCCTTGACCACTTTCTTATTGAGCAAGGTTTTAGGCAACTGTTTACAAGCAGTAACTTTAAAACAGATGTATAATGTTAATTATTATTAGTTATTGATGATAACATTTTAGACCTATGAAGCTAAAACAAAGTGGTCACCATTTTTAAGTACTGTTTTTATGAAAGTGAACCCATTCTGGCATGTACGTGCTATGTTAAATGCTGTGTTTTTGGTTTGTCCAAAAGACAGTAAAAATACAGTGCTAGATACTAGGAGGAAATGGAAACTTTGGAGTAGACAATGGTGGTAAGACTTGGTACAGTTATCTGTTTCACACAGCATTACTAGGGCCACCGATTTTCCGCGATCATGGAAGTTGTCACGGAATCGCGGAATTTTTATTTTTTTCACGGAAAATCACGGAACTTCAAAAATCATTTACAATGCTACAGAAGTTCCCAATCAAAATGGAAAAATGAAAAAAAAAATTAAAAATTCATGTATCACAACCCTGAAGTCTCTGGCTGCCTCCAATCCAATCAAAAAACTGTTAAAACATCACCCCTCCGATGTTTGTGGGACTAAGTACGAGTTGGGCATTTAGGCTACTATATGTTAGTACCAGCCTAGCCTAGGCCGATGCCCATTTCTCTACTGTGTTATACTGTGAGTGCATGTGACACGATCAAAGAACTATCTAGTTCTTTGGACACGACATGCCATACTTTCAAGTTTTGTTTTGGTGTCCATGATCGAACGATCATATATCGTTGCGGCTTCACTTTCACTTGTGGAATAATTATCGGATTAATTTACACTACGTATTCGGTTATTTTTAATTTCGTTTGGATCATTTACAACCGGCATAGAAGATACTCAAAAATTAATTGAAGGACCTTCAGTCAAACAATCGTGGGAAAACTTTTGGTTTTTTTGTTCATTAAATGCTTGTGTTGACCTTAGGCTGGTGGTTGGATTTGTGGGTTGGTTAGGCTTCACTGTCCTAACACATAAGTCAGTGCAAAACGGAAAATCACGGATTTGACAATTTGCTTGAACGGATTTTCACGGAATTTGGAAATGCCAAAACGGAAATTGAATATTTTTTTCACGGAAAATCGGTGGCCCTACATTACCTTTGAGAGAAACTGTATGCACATGGCATTCTGGATAACTGTATATTTCATTGAGAAGAATAAATACTGTTTGGTGATTATACTTATATTTTTGTTACATAGATTTATGGTACAGGCAAGTATACACCAGAATTTGAAAGTTTTGAATACGGAAAAATTCAGAAAACAAAATCTTGGACAAACTATTTTTCAAGATTGTAAAATGCCATCTTCTTAATGTCCTACATCGTCCACACATTTTACCAAGACTCACCCTCAGCAACTACTATCCCCACCACTTTTCCCGTAACCACACACAGGGATATATTACACTTCACATGCACACAAACGAGTTATGACATCGGCTCATTCTATTCCTCTTTGAAAGTTTTGGAGAATGATGTTCCAATTATTACAATATTAACTTCTTCCAAATTCACAATGATTTACTACTTTTTATAGGGAGTTAAAGAGAAACTAAGGTTAAACAGAATAGATTTTGATTCCAAAAAATTCTAACAATCACACAATGTCCATCATACAAGGCCTGGTAGACACTGAAGAAAGCCAAAAGAAAAAAACATTAAGCACCAAACAAGTAATAACAACAATAATGTGAGTGAAGAAAAAAAACTTAAAGAAAATGAAACAAGAATAGCATGTTTCCATCCAACAAGAGGACAAATATCACATGAACATTGAAATATTAAATTATGAATGTTGTGGTATGACTCTTGAGGTGCTTTTGTAAGTTCAGGGTATAAAGTACTATGCCCTTTTTTGTGCAATTCACTCATAAACTTACTCTCACTTAGTTCACAGTGTGAGCAACAGTTGCACTTTTCATGAGAATTGCTAAGTCTAAAGTGTTTTTTTGTTTGTTTTATTTTATTTTTTTTTGTGACAGACAAAAAATACCATTTTGAAACGGGTGAAAAAGTGCATCACTTGAAATATGATGGCGACTCATTCCTCCTGCTATTTTTGATCTGTGAAATTTATGATATCTTCCAAAAACCTAAACACAGTCCAGGGAATTAAATCGGCACGGTCTGTTGGTCGAACGAGAAAGTGAGGGACAGGTACAGAGTACAGCTAATTAGAATCAAAACATTACCGACTCTTTAGATACACATGATACATTTATGTAACAAGATGCATACTTCCTGCTTGTGGCACTTGAATCAAAAACAAGGGTGAAAAACAAACAAACAGATCGCGTTGAGTCAACAGTGTGTGCGGAGGAATTAAATCATTTGCAGCGACATTCGAGGAACAAAAATTCCTCCGTGCAGAAGGAACAAGTGAAATGAGGAAGCTCTCTGACCCTTGCTTCTAGATCGACATGAGACGATCCAAAAAAAGAGACGGGAGAAATGTCAAAACAACAGTTTCTGATTACTGATTTCAGGGGTGTGTCACTTCCCTTAAATGGATACTTTTAAGGTAGTCTAATACTGCTTCCTCATCATCTTTGGAAAGCAAAGCAGTGTACAGGGGCGTAAGAACGGTGACATTCAAACCCATCCAGGGGAATCAAAGTAATTACAAAATGAAGTGTCAATATTCCGATGGTGCGTCTTGAAACGCAACAAACAGAGTAGGGAAATGTTTGCGAATTTGTAAATCTAACTGCATTGTACACCTGTAAAGTAGGTCTATCATATAACAAGAATGATGTTACCCGGTCAACTGCTAAGCCTAGCCTAGAAGGTTACAGAAACAAAAAAAAATCTAGGACCTAAGTAAGCAGGCCTACGTGGGTTATGTCATAAAGTTTCATTGCACTCTTGACTATCTTGCTGGAATGGAGCATTTTTTTTTCTAAGGTACTCAAAAAAAGGGGTACTTGAGAAAGGTCAGTGAGAATAGTTTGTGTTACCCCCAAATTCTGGTTTAAAAAAATGAATCATGCCCGTATAGTCACACAGGTCTATATTGATATGACAATCACTTGGTAATCACTCGTTAATGCAAGTTATGTCTTTTGTTAATTAGAGGCTTGGTCTTGAACGTCTGATTGTGAAGTTTGACTGTTCATGTGACTTTAAATTTGATTGGTTTGCAGTTATAATCATGCCAAAAGGTCATTAACAGTCATAGGTAGGTCAAGTGCTGATTGATACCACGCAAGCAAACTCGACCTTATGTCATGTAACAGATCATAACAATCAAGCATATGACGAATTACTCAGGGGTTTAGGACTTTCAAAATCACCATAAAATCAAAATCGTTCAATCTTTCTCCACAAAACATTGGACATGGGGTACAAATAACGTTTTCTTTAACACACTTTATCACTTGATTGTTTTTGGAAGTTTCCTATGGATGTCCACTTTCATGTTTGACACTTCTAACTGAAGTGGATACCATAGTATGTTGACTATAGTGGTTTCCTGGACTATGCTCAGAATTATCGGCAAGCATCATTTTCGGTTGATTTAACCGAACTTCAGTTTTTTTAATTAACAGTTCGCTTAAATTTAAGCACTTAAGTTTTTTCACTTAGTATCTCGCTGATCGAGGCTGTGTCGAATTTCCCATGCAAATTCAGATTTCTAGTTTTTTTTTCCTGATGAGCTCATTAACTGATTTTCAAGGTTCTACCCCACAGATCACTGGGCTTGCAATTACATAGGGAGAATGTCTCAAATTGGATCAATGAGAAATAGTTTCACGCAGTACATTCAAACTTCGAATAATCAAAAGTGGGCTGACATGTTCTGAGGAATCTACCTGTAGGAAATTAGATACATGCCTGAAGCCTAACAGGAAAGGGTACATGTGAGATATCAGTGATGAGACCAAGCAGAAGGGTCTTGTGACAGAGAAATGTCAAGGTCATTGACAGGATGGTAGCCAAAATACTCTAAATGAAGATAGCTGAAGGGCACCTGATGTGACACAAAACACTGACGGCGAAAACACACCTTAGTGCTTAAAGGCTGTAATGCATCACCCCAGACAGTTTCAATTCTCTTAACCACCTACCTCTAGTCCCTCCCTCAGCCTGTCTTACATTCCTCCACATGTGTAATCAAAACAATGGATCCCTGTGTACACTGTGTAATGTGAGCTGCTCTGCATCTTTCGAATTTGCTGGCAATCTAAGAGTACTGTAACTTAGAACCAGTTGAGAATTTTCCTTTCAGGGAGGTAAAAATATAGCTTAGGGTGATGCAATACAGCCTTCAAAACTTTACAAACTTGGAATGATATGTAATCAATCTGAGACAACAGATGTAAGCCTTTGATGAACAGAATGTTCACAATCGGCCTTTGAAACCACTCTAGAACGTGGCACTCTGAGAAAGAAAAAATATACTTCAGTAGGTGGCACTCTGATATATGAAAATAGCATAGAAGGTGGCACTATGAGAATGCCTCTTCTAGAGTAAGCGGAACTCACAATGAAAATATTCTAGTAGGAACCACTCTGTGAGTGCGGTTACTACCGTAGGTGGCACTCTGAGATTGCCACTACTACAGTAAGTGAGACTCTGAGAATGAAAAGACTCAGGTAGAAAGCACTCTAAGAATGCAGATACTGGAGTAGGTGGCACTTTGAGCATGAGAATTCTCTAGTAGGTGGCACTCTGAGAATGCCACTTCTACAGTAGGTGGCACTCTAAGAATGAAACTGCTCTAGTAGGTGGCACTCTGAGAATGCCACTTATACAGTAGGTGGCACTCCGAAAATGAAAATACTCTAGAAGGTGGCACTCCAAGATGGCAGCTGATACAGTAGGTGGCAATCTGAGAATGAAACTACTGGGTGGGTCTCTAAGAATGATGCATCTGCGATGCTAAGTTAATCGTACCGTTTGTTAGGCAAAGCAGAAATTGTAAGTATTCGTTGCTAAGGGGAGGGGGGGCGTTGCTTCATTAATGCTGTCTGCAAGATTGATTAGCAGAGTAACATTAATTCATCAAAGACAAAAGATCTTAATCAGTGTTTGGCCGATAACTGTACACTACAGGCAAAAAGAAAACAAGACATGTTGCAATCACGTACAAACACTGCGACGATAATGCACAGGCAGGCATCAATCAAACAAGGAGCCAGTTTGGTTTCATTAATATCATATAACCAGAAAAAGCAGTCTCATCATTCATGACATGGAATATACTTTAATCTTAATCTTGTACTTTCACTACTTCGGGAACATTCGTCAATCATCTCTACAAACTATCCTATTGGATTCTAACATATTTGAAAATTAATGAAGGTTTCATGACTGGGTTTATGACAATCTCAATTGTATTTCCACAGAATGTGCTGAAACACTCTTTCACCCAGGAAGGATGATTTGTGAGCTCCAAACAAAAGTTTTGCAAAGACCAACGTACAGTCACTGACTGGGAATGATCGGCAAGCGCAAATTATTTCTAAGCTTGCCTTAACATAATTTGCTATTCCAAATACTTAAATACATCAAACAAATGGTTTGGATGATGTTAAAAAAAAGTGGCAAAATTCAACAATTGAAAAAAACCTGCCTTTAGTGGCACTGATATAACAAAGCATAAGAAAGGAATTATTGTGACAGATACAATAAGATAATAAGACAATTACACCGAATGAAATATGCTGAACCAAATGTGAAATATGCTGATTAGACATAAACCGATGGATAACATTGATAAGATAATAATAAAATCATACTGTTATAAAGAACAAAAAGAAAGCCAGTTACAGAAAACAAGATGGCATACGAGTCTGTGATGTTTGTAGCATATATAAACCACATCGAAAGGAAGTTGCTATCAAATGCCTATATATTAAGCACATGTGCATAGATATGCATGTAAGCATACATGTGAGTTTTAGTTCACAGATCACTTGAGTAACACCAAAATGTAACAGAAAAAGCAAATGTCGTTATGATGACATGTTGTCGAGGGGTTGATTGTTGTTGACGAAAGTCACATGTTATGACATTTACAGTCCATGCTGAATTTCTTTACTATGCATAGGTTAAGTTAGTGCAATGTGATAGAATTAGAAGATGCAAATGTTAGATTGTTGCTGGAAGGATAAGAGAATGTTGTGACAGTATTGCTTAGGGAGGTACACAGCTGACCTCACTAAAAGCCACTGGCAAGTCACCATGTTGCCATAGAGCCTAAAGGACATGCTAATCACTTTATTAAAGAAAAACAGCAAGGTGTGAATGTGACCATATACTGTAATGTTGTTGTGACAGCACACCAGTAATCGCCAAGTATTATTTCATATACTGCAACATAACACTCTAAACAATCACGATGCTGTGACACCTTGAGTTTACATCTCAGATTCAGACTGTCATATTGTGACAGTAAATTAACAAGGTGGAACAATCACCATTCCTTTAAAATAGTCACCCATGTTGTGACAGACCTCGTGGGTATGTGATAATTTAACTGCATTTGTAAAAACGGCCAACATGGCTCACAAGCCAACATCCAGCAAGGGATTTTATGTGCAAACTCTTTTGCCCAAACTGGGTTTTAACTTCATGCTACCACACCATGTTTCTACTGTGGCAAAAAATGTTTTAATCAACTTCTTACCATGAAAAAAAAAACCAAATAGTAGTCACACACATCATCCAAATTCACCACTTTTATAATTCATTGTGTATATGAAGTCATCTATTTTCCCCATGCAGTCACTGGAAGAAAATGTACTCTGTGTGCGATTTCGAGAAATGCAGTTTCCAAGTTTGCTGGATTTTCGACCTAATAACATGCCCAAAATCTAAACTGCTTTGTGTGTTATTTGCCAAAGGTGTAGCAGGGTTTTGCTCATCTTTTCAGCTCCATGTGATACCAGCTCTGGTTTGAACACTACTGTGTTGCATAGTTGTGTCTTATGGTGTGCATTACCGTGAAAAAGCACAAAAATTCAATACAGTCACTTTTCCTGACTGAACGCATACAACAAAAGAATTCTGATTCCAGACAAACACTTTCTGACAAATGTAAACATAGGCAGCTAAAGGGGGGATGGCTCTTTATGTCCTCCCTTTTTGTGCATGTGTGTGTATTTGTTCACAGGCCATTTCTTTAGATTTCAATGACCAAACATACAACCAGGAGCAAGTACTTACAGACAACATTTTGATATTTTGTGACATCGGCATCACGATGAACAAAATTTTCAGGAAATATATACACAAATATATCTTTTGGTATCATGAAATTCTAGCAGGGAAGGCAGGGGTGCAAAGGGGAGGACGGATAGTTTTGACAAAATATAGAGCCATTTCTTGCGATTGATTTACGTTTGAGAACAGACAGGTAACAGGTAAATAAGGGAAAAGGCGGGAGAATGTTAGAACAAGGGAGACACTGTATAGAATAGGGTTCTATGGCTGAGTTATCTTCGACATGCTATGACAATTAGTGTGGAGACATTAATTGTGACAGACAACTCTGTAAAATGCTCTTCGAATTCATGCAAGGTCACATGCGGATGCTGACGTATGGTGAGTGGAACTGAACGAGTAAAATGTAAGAGAGGTTACAGACGATCACGATGGGGTACACACCTTCATACAACGCGAATGAGGGAACACACACACCAGGGTTCCAGTGGCTGCTGATAGAGCTGATTACTTACACTATGACCTTTGTCCATATGTAACTGAGGTCAATTTGCTGATGGGTAAATCCAAAGCCCTTCTCTTTTTTTTTTTTCCGTTCTTCTCAACAAATGTCAAGAATACAAAATGATTGAGGACTAGAAGATCACAAATGTAATCCACAGCAAAATTTTCCTGTACTTGCATGATATTTATTTAAATTTGTTTATACACCTTCCATATATTTGGGTGAGTCATTTAGATGATGGTTTCTGGGGACAAACAATTTTCAAAGTGGTACGCAAGCCTCTGAGGTGAAAATGGTAGAATCAATTCACTGCTGTTGGTCAGTATTACATGAACAAAAACAAATTTCATATGAGAGAGAAGAGAGAAGGTATCTTAAAACTTGACCAGACAAGGGAAATGGAAAAAGTTTACTCCATAGTATCCCAAAACATAGAACAAATTGCTTTGTGACAAACTGTGGAATACCCCATTTTTTGTTTCTGGAGGCTCAAATTTACATCATGCCAAGTCCACTCAGGTGAAGTCATAAAAAGATAAAAAAAACCACTAAACGTGTATGGATTATGTTCTAAAATTTTCTTATCACCTCCCTCCAATAATGAAAGGGCAATTGGCCATTTTTCTTTTTTTTTTGCCACGAGAACCCCCAGTTGTATGACAAAAGGATAACGAGCAATAAAAAAACAAAAGAAAAGTACCGCAGAAAAGAGACAAAACAAAAGGCAAAGCGAAAAAACAAAATGAACTAAAGGGGGGGTGAGGGATGGACTACCTACCCAGAGTTTCTCCACATTCAGCTAATGATAGGGAAAAATGACAGAAACTAAGAGAACTAGAGGATGCTGTTAAGTCAAAGGACCAACAATTTTATTATCTACACCAAGTTAGATAATACAGTCTTTGAAAGCAGACAGGTTAATCAAAGAAACTTTTCTGGCTTTGAGAAATCATACTCCATGAAATGAACATTTGTTTGTCTTTTTCTTTTTTGGTGACCAAAAATGAAAAATTGCAGCGAGTTTGGCTCAATTAAAGTTTGCAAATCATGACATGGTTTGCTAGCAGCGGAGAAAACACAGCCGATCTTGGAACGACGCATCTTTCGCATGTGTTAGAAGAGCTTCTTGACAGCACCTGTTTGCCAAGTTTTGAGAATCTGCACCTTACACTGTTGACACCCTTGCTTCAGGACGAACAGAACAGTGGGTAGTTTATCAGTTTTTGAGCAAGGCTCAGAGGCCGGATTATCAGCCGAAAAGTTTCTGTCTGGTCACTGAACTGCAACATGAAGGGGTGGTATAACATTGTGACCCTTGTCACATGGATATGATTACACAATGAACAAGATTCTACATAGAAAGAGGGGATATACATTGGTGACTTGAAATGTAAATATGTATATAATCATTATGTAAATACAAATACTGTATATACTTTAAGTAGCAAATGCAAGCTGAGAATTAGCACAAAACATTTTACAATGCATCATGCTTAGGCCTCGGGTGTATTGATAATTGCGAAGAGATGTCAATGCATTGATTATTGCAGATTTTTCAA
Organism: Stichopus chloronotus; assembly: GCA_021234535.1. Classification (NCBI taxonomy): domain Eukaryota; kingdom Metazoa; phylum Echinodermata; class Holothuroidea; order Aspidochirotida; family Stichopodidae; genus Stichopus; species Stichopus chloronotus. Next base: position 18,545,489 of record CM037838.1, read on the forward strand.
GAAGTACACGCACACTCATGAGAATAGAATCCACCACCATGTCAAACCATAGTAATTCATAACGCGAAGGTTCTTCCCTATCGGGGGATTTTTGGATCCTTTGAGAGATGCTATGACATGTTTCACGTTAACAATCCATTGGTTAGCGATATGGAATTAGCCAAAGATTGGAAGTGAACTCACTAAGCAATCCACTAAAATTGCTAAAATTCTAGTAAAACATGATGACACTGCCGTCTGACCCTCTGCCTTGTTGCTGTGCCAGAATCACCATGACACCACACAAAATGGTGCATGATGAAGAGGCAAGAATTTCTTGGATAAGTTTAAGACTTGGCAAACCTCCCTTCATTAAGGCACCAACCAACAAGAGCATCTAAAATGATTCTCACAAACTTTTACAAATATTTAGTTTGGATCAAAGCTAATAATTGCAATTTCAAAACTAATGGAGTAAGCAGGCGCTATGGACGGATCAGAGGCCTTTGATGAATTTTCTTCATGTAATTCAAGTCTGACTTACTTCTTCATCATTTTATTTCTTGAAAGTGAATTCTCAAATTTTCTACCTGCTACCTCCTATCACTTTTCTTTCTCTCTTCCTCCCATCTCCCTCCTACCTATATCTATACCACGACCCTGATGACTGAGGTTGGCAACGAGTTTCAAGAAGATATTACTTTCATTTGACTAGCCAGACTTTTCTTTCCTTTCTACAGGTAAAATCATAGAGCTCACATAATGGAAGTCTACCAAGAGTGCTCCAACATAAAAAAAGGCTAAAAATAGGTGAAGAGGAGGAATGCCCTTATTCAAGGTCACCTCAGAAATCCAAATGAAGGGATCAGCGCATAACCTGACACGAACCTTCCCTAGCGACTAAACTTCAGAGGCACGGCATCGACGCTTAAAGCATTTACAAGTAGTGGCCAAAGTAATGTGCTGTCATGACACCTAAACCTACAATAGAAACATAAAACTATGGTCTTTCAGACATACCACTTTGCAAATTCCATTTTGCCACTGAATATAACTCTAATACTTGTTAAAATTACTAACTTAGGTTCGGAAACAATAACTGCAGCCCTTATCATCCAAAGAGGAACATGCACAGGTAGAAAGTTGCTGAGACATATTTTTACCGAAAACCTCAAAAGAAAGGCACAAGCATTTTCTCATTTTCAGGTGTGTTTTTCACTTTAAATTTCCCTTTTACTTTTGTTGTCTCCTCATTGCATTTTTTTCTTTCTTTCAAGCAGGATTTCAAGCAAAGTTATAAATTTCTTCAGAAGGAAAATACAAAGTAGTATTTTCCATTCTACTTTTGGCACAGTTTTCTGGGTAAATTGCAAAGAAACACCAGAGGAGCAATACATTGAAAGCTGCCAGCAAAATGTACAAGGCAGATATATGAAGACAAAATGTTTGTACTTACCCTTCCTTTGCAGACCAACATTGCTTTGTCAAAGAGGAAGCAAGACTTCTGTGCTGAATTTGCAGCCTTGTCGCTATAAAATTGAAGTAAATGAAGTGAAACTGGGTGAAGAACTGATCCAACATGAAACATCACTTTGCAAAGTCTCTACAACTGAGGTGATGGCTTGTCAACTCTCTCCACAATGTAACACTCTTTCACCAAGGATTTTCTTACATTCTGCAAACAAATGGGGGCACATTACTTGAAACAGCTGTTTTTCTTGGAATCTATGGGATGAGTGTATTCAACCAGAGGTTTCAACGTAAGCCATACTGACCAGACGCCATTGTCTTCGGTAGGATTGCTCTGCTAGGGTGTGATTTATGTAAACCAAGGCCTGCTTTTCCTTAAATGCGTGAAGTTCAGCGGTTTGTTGGAATATGCTTTGTGCCCCCCTCCCATGATGAAAGGATTGTATTTGCCCCACTTGTTAACACAATAAATGGAATTATTTAAGTCATTGAATTTGAATTATTGATGCAATCATGTTGCGTATTCACGAAAATTGGGATGTCAATATGAAAAGAGTTTAAGAGCGGTTTGTTGGAATATGCTTTGTACCCCCCTCCCATGATGAAAGGATTGTATTTGCCCCACTTGTTAACACAATAAATGGAATTATTTAAGTCATTGAATTTGAATTATTGATGCAATCATGTTGCGTATTCACGAAAATTGGGATGTCAATATGAAAAGAGTTTAAGAGTGTTTGAGTAGCAATCATCGCAACTTTGCACATAAATTTTATCGCTGTGTTTCCTGAGGGCTTTTTTTATTTCTTTGACTGTTTTTAACACAGCTTGTGAAATGAAAGAAAGCTGTGCCAAGGAAATTGGGATGTGTTTGGCAATGCTTAGGTCTTGATAATCATGGCCACACAACTGCCTGCCTAAGACGCTGCTAGGCTCTCAACGCTGACACATGATTACAACAAACCTAATCTTGGTAAAACACTATTGTAACGTCATGAATATTCATGAATAGCATGCAACACTTACTATAATATAGATAGTATTACCACGGTGTGAATGGTATGCAGCTGTAACGTATATTACGTAAGCAGCCAAGGAGTGGTTTATAGGAGAAGGCCTACCACATGTTCCTTCTCTTACACCCTGACTGTCCACCAGACACTACATGCACCATAAGTTGTTCATTATCGAGGAGTTATTATCAACACAAGCATCAAGACTCAATGGTCTTCTCCCATTGTCATTTCTTGCCTCTAGAATTCATATATACAAAGCAATATGGCAATGTGCTTTGGCTATTTTTCACGCTAATCTGAGGATTTCTGAAAGGTCTTGCTACAAAAGTGTCACTCTCTATCATGCCTTAAGTAGTGGAAACGTTTCAATATGACCCAAAACAATTCCATAATGTTTAGGACTAGAGACACCTTCTTTGACAAAGCCAGCCATGGTGCATTGGAGTAATTTATTGTCTGACTTCCATCCTTTCGGTCATCTGTACCATAAGACACAAAAGGTCTCCGACTCAAGTACAGTTGCTTTGCTGAGACAGGCAAGTGAGTGACAAAGTATGTTATTCTGAGAATCAAATGATGCTCTGAGGAAATGCTTATAATATGCATGCTGAAGCTAATAAGGGCCTGTGTCTACCTCTTACAACCACCACCACAAAGGCGCAAGTATCGGGATCAGATTCATAATAATGATCTGCATAACTTGAAATAGCTTTGGACAAACCAACAACCGGATGCCATTAACATTTTGTGGGGGAGGGGGCTGTGAAAAATACTCTTGTGAAACATAAAAGCAAGGCTTTGAAAGAGAAAGCGACTGAAGGAAAACAGAAGCTAGCATCAGTCACAAAAAAAAAGAAAAAAAAGAAAAGCTGGTCAAAGTTTCTATTCAACTCAGATTTATGACACATAAAAATGATGATGCAATGTTTTCAGGGAAACAATTCAAATCTGCTGCTATTAAGGGAAAGTTCTTCTCACAAGAGAGATGGCTGAAAAGGAAATTTGCTGAACTACTTTTTTTTACTACATCAGACGTTTGAATCTTCTGTTCGTTTCCCCGCCCACCAAAGAGCAACGTTTGGCGAGGCACGAGAAACGATGATTGCTCTGAATAAGAGTCACTTCTCTGGCGAGAACACCCAAGAGGCGGTGTCCCACCGGCTCTGTTGTCAGACTTAAATGAGCCACGGTTCCCCATGACTCATTCACTGCCACAACTCATGGCCTACCACTCACCATTGTTCTTATTGTGAACACTTGGAATGCTGACATGAAAAACAATAAAAATTTCAAAGGTTTTCCTAATGAAATCTGCTAAAAAGACAAACGCATTTGACAGGCTATGGGTAAAACCTTTCTACATATCTGACTGCACATGTCTCACAACTTGTTGAAGGTGTTGGGGTAAGTGGCCTGGGAGGGGAGGGGGGCTATGCAGTCATCCACTAACAGCTGTAAGTAATATTTGAATTTGGTTTACCTATTTCCAATAGATGAAAATGGGAAGCTTGAACACAAGTTTCAACTGGGATAAAAACAGGCTTTTTTAGCCAAAGAACATAATCATGTCATACATTGGACTCTACTGCAGTCACCTCCAATATGCTAGAATTCTGAATATTGTGGGTTTTGTGGAAAAAAAAAATCTTTGATGCACCTGCATCTGAGGTCTAATATTTCTGACTGTAGAATTCAATTGACAGAAATGCCTCATTAAATGTCTGAATGGAAACACTGGCACTAAGAAACTATCAGATGTAACTTTGCGCAAAAAGCTCCGGCCATTTTGACGCATTACAATCTGGACACAAATATGACAAGCTGAGGAGGATAGTCCATGTGTCATGCTATCATGCCTCAACTCAAATCCCAATGACATGAAACCTGTCTGTGAAAGGTCACATCTTGTAACTGCTCAAAAAGTTTACATATTTTCCGCAGCATTGGCATGAACTCATGAATTCTTCATGAAACAATCCCAAGGAGCGGCCAGTCCTCACATGATATCATACATGTCTATCCCTTCTCGAGACGACACACCCGAACCATTATGGTATATCTGGCTATCATGTCATGTTCTATTATCATATGTAGAACAGGTCTTCTCGAGACATGATTTTAGCACATTAAGGAAATTCTGTGAGGACTAAGGTGCAAGAAGCTTTAATAATACACTTGACTTTACATACTTAACATATTGCGAGGGTATGTGTCTATATTTTTTTTTTTGGGGGGGGGAGGGGTTTGGTTCGGGACTTACTGCCTGCGGGCATTGACTTTTATTTTCAGCTCCCCATCAAGGTGAAGACGACCAAGCTCGGTGACTGGACTTCCGTTGTAGTTGATGAGACTAAAGTAGGGAAAAAAAAAGTGGGGGAAAAGGAATAAAAACACACAGCTTGTAGTTGAACGAAAATGAACATCCCACATGAAAGATGATAATGCTTGCTTCCTCATCACTCAAAAATAAACACGTGGTTGGTTTTGTGACATGTGCAATGTATGTGATACAAAATGATATCTTTAATGTACAGACACACATTTACACTTGCATGAGAAGGTTTAACAGAGACCCCCAAAATTTACAGGGTTGGTTTCGCAACTGACAACACCTGCCTCAGTTAGACAAACGCCCATTCCCAATGTTACCTTGCAGGCGACTGGTGCACAGGTTGCATTGCAACTGAAAAATGTGCATTCCAAAATTGAGTCTTGCACACAAAAGTATGATTTAGTCCTGATTTCACCACCACTTTTCCATCAAATTATGAGTAGGGAAAATATAAACACATAAACTGAATGTCTGGCTGTGAGAAGCTCATTTGTAGTGGAAGTGGCCACTAGTCTTCATTATTTTGAATAGGCTTAATTTATCATACTGTATCTACAAGAAATTGGTTTTAAAGACAAGATTTCTTTTTTCTGTAAAAGAAACCCCTTATGTCCCCTGTAACACCTAAACTTCAGCAAGCTACAAAAGTATCGACTAGTTACTGCTGACAGGAATGACAAAACGGACTGAAAGCACATTAATGTTTTTCATCCCTGTTTCGGCATTTTGAACATTTTTTTTTTCAGGGGGAGGGTGGGTTTATATTCATCACAGCCAACCTCTTCTGAATTTGTTGCAGAGTTTCAAGCTGCTCGTAGTCTCGCTTCACTTCGTTGCAAAAGTCGGAAAGGTCCTAAAGAGAGAGAAAGATGAGAAAATGGTGAATCTAATTTCCAAATTATGAAGTATTTCAAATTATAACAACTCAAGCTATTACATATCTGCTGATGTGTATTACTTTATTTCAATGGTAGACTCCTGGCAAAAGAAAAATGCTGGAAATTGAGGGACCGCTTGTCCTTTATTTTTGACATTGTTTTTATAACCTTCCTGATTAAAAGAACCCCTCCCTTCCCTATTCTCCCCCATCACCCCAAAGAAAGAGAAAAGAGAAATCAATGCAACCCACGACTAATTTATCTTCCACAGCACAATTTTACCCAGGGCTCTTGGATGTAAGCTTTGGATCATGACAAGGAAGTTTTTTTAGATGAACATGCACATCTACGACAGCTAGATGCAACAGCTCATAAACCTATTAAATTTAAGATATTTGACGCAAAATGCGGAAACACCATCTTAAAAGCGTCGAGGATAAGGGAGTTACGAAAATTTATGATGATTCTTTTGCCAGGGTGCTTACGTTACATTCCTGTCTCGTTTGTCATAACTAGATATTCTTTTGGTATACATCAGTTTTAGCAACAGTTAAATCTCAGGGGACAGACCTTCATCGCCTGCAGCGCATTTCCGATCTCCTGTTTCTCTGGGTGGTTGTCATCTGTTCGTTTGTTCAGTTCCTGAAGAGCAAATCAAAAATGGATGCATTTTGATGATTTCCGTGCAAAAACAATATCAAGCCTCAGGTGCATTTTCTTTTCAAAAGTCAAACGTACCGTCGAGAATCTGAGACCAGAGATTCCTGTTGCAAGGTCACAAATGTACCATCACAATCTCCACAAGACAAATTTGTAATTAAGCTTGAACTGATCGACAAAATAATCCTCATGTTTACTGCATTGTCAAGCTGACTCAATTACTTTGAACATTCTCAGACAAATTTATGATAGGATGAACCTGAGGAAGGAATCGGATTAAAAGTCACTGCAGAATGATACATGACTGTGAAAGAAGTGCAATTTGCTGCATCAGTAGGCAGACGTCATTTTTCTTTTGTTACTAGGAATGTTTATAACCATACTTACCACAAAGAGTAGATGGTATTTGAGCATCCTCTGCATAGGCAAACTTAACAAGGATCGGAGATTGAAACGGTTCCCATTGGCTTTCTCTTGACATTTCTGAAGATTGAAACACAAACACAAAAAAAAATTATACAGATAGTCCAGAATACATCAAGTAAACGACAAAATTAGCCTAATGAAATGGTTAACTTACTTGGTTTTTAAGCACATAAAACTCTTTGAGGGGGGGGGTAAAGTCATTCCAAGCAAAGTGTAACTTTGCAGGTGCATCAACATTTGGGCACTCAAAGGGTATGTCACTGAAAGGAAGCAATCGCAAAATGTGCAACACCAGAATGAGCATCTGTTTTGAACCTCCAAGAACACAAATATGCAGTGCAAAGGAACACGAACCACTTTTGCACACAGTTGCAATCCACATCGACATTTTAATGGCATGGCTGATGCACAGTTATGTATTGCACCCATGTGTACTAGACGCATAAACAAAGACACTGCTTTGGTACCACAAATACAGACGTTAGTAGCTACCTGTGAAGGGTCGTCACACACTTTAAGATTTTCACAAATGTTACGATTGTACCACGCACGTTAAGCACACCAGTAGCACTCACGTTACGCATAAAGTTCTACTGCACAAGACTGGTATAACCACACACACATACAAGAAGCAAACGACTGTGAAGCGTACTGACATATATCCAACCAGTACCAAGCATACGGTAATCACAGTACAAACGGGACGTAACCAGCAAAGGTCTTTCGTCGTTGTTTTACAGACACACATCACAGTTGTTATACCAGTGCCACGCATGCCAAGTGTAACAACACATAACCATTAGCAACACGAGGGTCAAGAGTACCCTATCATGAAGTAGGGCACGACCAACAGCAGACCCCGGGACTGATGAGTGTTAAAGGCTACTTGTCATAAAGCGGCACTCGCCAATACCACACACGCTGACACTGCCACTGCACAAGAAATACCGATGTAGACTAACAACATCCATTACTGTACCACATACATATGAACAGAACAGGAAAAGTGAAACTAATTATGCACAAAGCTCCCTTTCACCATACATTTAAACTAATACCGAGCAATGAAACATGTTTTTCACAGTGCAAACATCAACAAGATCACCAATTCCTCACTTCCCCCTCCCCTCCGTCCTATTTCTCCACCAATTTTATTCAACCATTTGGAAATGATGTGAAAATCAGCTCCCTGGTTTTCCTCCCTAAAATCAGTTCTTTGAGGCACTCTCCTACACCTTTAAACCTTCGGTCATGTCAAGAGGGTTCACAGCCAGTTTATGATAAGTACTAGAGGTATCTAAGAATTGCCTCATAAAGTCATGTGCAACAAAAAACATTGGAGAGAACAGGCAGGAAGGAAAGGTGGGAGGTGATGAGAAGAAGAGACACACTCCCTACGAGGAAAAGTACTGACTGCAAAACTTCAGCAAAGAAAAACATTTGCGATCAGGACATGTGATCGATCCCTTGTGATAGCGACTCGGCTCTCCATCTCTCCCTGTGACAAGACTTCTGACATCTCCAAACATGTGATGAAACCACATTGAGGTCAAAAATCAATGATGCTTTTTCTTCGCAAGCTGTTCGTTTCACGTTACGGTAAAAATGTGGAGCATGTAAACATATAATTATGGGTTTAAATTTAGGCTCACAAAACTGAAATTTACACAAAAGACTTGCAACAAGCTACAAACAGTTTCTTCTTGGACTAAATTATCTCTTTCCATTATTTCTTTCCTACTTCCTTTTCAACTCTTTTCCATTTCCTTTGGCAGTTACCATGGATAGAATCCTTGGAAAATTACCACTTAAAAAAAAGCCTATCTCTTTTGCAGTTATGCTAAGCACTAACAATAAAGTCAACTTTCAACTTCTTGTGCATTACTAAGGACCATGCAATCCTGGGGTTCAGTGTGATCACACACTGGGTGAAACACCAAGCGCACATACATATGGCGGATGTTACCATGGTGATTCACTTCCTGTTACCCTGATGCGATATCTGTCCAGACTTTTACTCTATCTAGCACGAGCTAAAAAGTGATGATAAAGCATGTTATAGAAAGCTGATTAAATAAACACACAACCATCATTACTGCCTTTCTTTCAATGTTCTAATATTCTAATTTTTCATCCAAATTTTACCGATCACTTCAATGTGAAAGTCGACCTCAAAATGATATCCGGAGAGAATTCAAGTTCTTTTTTTTTTTAAGATAGCAATAGCAAAAAAGATTTTGTGAAGTCTTTTTCAGGAATGTCCAACCACCCATCACATCCCTCCCTTTGAAAGTTGTAGGAGCCAACCTCTACGACCCGATGAAAATGGACTGAGAACAAGCTCACAGCAACGGCAGATGCATAATGTTGATTGCAAACACGTGAAATTGGCACAAATTAGATTTTATTGTGCGTAAGAGACACCTACGGGACCTTCGACGACCACATCTGAACAAAAAGTACGACAGACAGACATTTTCGTCTTTGGAGTGCATGTGGAGTACAAATTTTTTGGGAGGATCATTTCACATTTACGATCACACAGTTGACATTTTTCACACAGAAGAAGGCTTTTCACACTTGATACTGACATTGATATTCCACAGAAGTTGGCCCCCAAATAGCATTTTCAGGTCTACAAAAGCTAATTTGCAAGATTCTGTAGGAACGCTACATCTACCGTCTTTTGCAATTTTTCTCGGGTGTCATTTTTTTTTGTGGTAATTCTTTCCAGGATTTTGCTTCAATCGGTGGGGAAACAGCCTGTGGCAGCAGAAACATAAAACATACCTAGACACAGAGGAACCTTTATAAAACAGAGGACTGCTCATCCTCCTTAAACCTTGAACGCGAAACAAACCTCAACATTTCAAGTCCCCTAGTACACACTACATCAATGCAGACGAGCCATACCACTTGAGTGAGTGTGTGGTTTTTGGCGAAAGACCAAAAGGAACAAAATCCCACCACAGATGGTCAACATGGACATGAAAAAGCGTCAGCATTATCAAACTCACCTGCATATGTAATGCCAATCCACTGATATGGTGATAATACATAGAAAAAAAAAGGAAGTATTTAAGATATGGTACAGTTCCCTGATTTATCCATTTTAAAAAAAACAACACCAATCAAAAAAGCTAACTGGCATTCTACATCTCTTTAACAAATAGTGTTCCCGATGTCACAGTCTTCGGTCAAATTCAAATCCTTTCTAACAAATGCTTCCTCTGACTCCACCTTCTTCTCGCCCATCCACCTGAAAGGTTCTTTTTCGCATCAAAGTCTTGCCCTTGTGGGCTCATCACTAGAATGCCAAACATTAAAAAAAAAAAAAAGTAAAAAAAGTCCAAATTGTAGTAATATCACCTTACCATCACAACTTACGGTACTTTTATTTTCTACCGTACCCTTTCTATAAATTTAAAAGTATGAAGAACAAAAAGTGGACTTGTCTTAAAAAAAAAAAGTTGTAATCAAAGTTGGTGTCAACGACAGAGAGGTTAACACTGTTGCTATGGATACAGCAAGTATCAACGATAAACAAGTACGACACATCTTTTCCACTTCTTAAAAAACCAGAAAGCCAAAAGGCTTTGTGATTCCTTGCTACATGGTTATATTACAACAAACATGAATTATTCACATGACAAGTATAAGATCAACTGCAGTTATTTTTCTTGATACACCACAAGCCTTTAACCCAAAATGACCTTTATTCTGGTGACCTAAAATTACCGCGACATTTGACGTCCACCAAAAGCAATAGGAATCACCTACCCAGGTAATACAACCCACACATCAAGTACAGTATGAGTATGACATCAGTCAACATTATCTCTGAGCTCCAAGAAACACACAGTAATCAATGCTGCTTCTAATCTTGCCTGTTGTTAGTTGAATCAAATAACTCAACCTTACCTCATCTGAACTCAGCTTGTCTGCCATATTTACCTCAAAATTCTTCATAAAGGACCAGAATGTTCTTGGGTCTCCATCGTATGGTGGAATTTCTGCCTTAGGTAATTCCAACGCTAATTTGAAACTCAATTTCCTCCTTCAGCTTTTTCAATGCTTCCTCCCTCTCCTCAGTGTAATGCTTTTGGCATTCCAACATCCAGCTTCCTGCTTGCTCAAATGCTTCATCAGACAACAACCAGCCAGATCAGCATGAACCTCTTCCATTGCCTCAAATTGGCGCTCTGCCTTTTGCAAATTTTCCTTTATCGACTCTGCGATAATTTCTTCCTTGTTACAAGTAGCTTTTAACACACTCAAAGTCCTCGTAAGTTGACCCTAAGTTATGATTCTCCTCAATAGTTTTGCTTCCTCCATCCTTTCCGACATTGTGAAATATGATTGAAAGCACTCCAATTTGATTGTTAAGAAACCTTGTTCTGCTACCAGCTGTTCCTCTGGATATTGATATTAACCAAAAAAATGACAGAACAGGTGGTATTTTATTTTCCTCATTTTTTTTATAAACCCATTAACATTCCAATGCATTGAAATAATGCCACCTTGTCTATCTGACCCCATGACCCCCCATACCAAGACTATCTCTCTGGACAACTTATCGGAGGCCCCTCACACTAGAAGTTACTCACTAAGTTACAAATGCAGTTTTGTAGCCTTAAATCCCATTGAGTTAACTGTGTGCGAGGGAACCAATAGTAATTTTGCACAATGTAGCCCCATATGCATTTGTACAGTAGTTTATAATAACCACAATAATGGTGTTTAGGCTATTATTATTGTTTTATAGTGAAAAATTATCCCTTCCTTTCTATTGATAAGCATTAAATTTCACAGGGTCGTGAACCTGTTAATAGCAGACAACCTTATCAAGTTTAAAACAAATCTGACCCACGGATAAGGAACTATGGCAGTTTTAACATTTTTTGTGATTTACCCCATAACCTCATTAATATGCAAGATTTGGACACCAAAAACAATAGGGATCATCTACTCAATATGGGCAACCTACATGCCAAAAATGAAATTACTCAGAGTTACCCTTCTTGAGATAGAGTGTTTAAGAGCAACTGTCACACACACACACACACATACATCCATACACACACACGACATCGGACTGCATAGATTCCCCTGCCTACGACAAGGAATCAAAAACCAGAATTTCCTTCACATCGTGAAAAACCGCAACCGTGAAAGCAAACAATGGGAAGAAATGCTCAGTTTTGACACCTACTATTTCTAATGTTCCATTAAAGATTTTCCCAGAACTAAAGTATTTCAGTCACAAGTGTATACGAGGACCAGCAAAATTTGCTACCACTACCTGTGCTATATACGGTACTCTTTGACAGAACATCAATGGAGATGGTAGACAACCATGGATCTTGTGCTTAAATTGTTGGCTACATCACTGACGACTTCAGCAACTCGTCATACAATCCTGCATGACAACAACTACACAGGCTGACCTAAACTACTTCAAACAACTCTTGCATCCCAAGCCACCCTCCTCTTCATCTTGCCTGACGTTAAGACTGAGCATCCGCTCCCTGCATCTTCACAAGACAGAGTGTTTTAATTTCCTCGGGGGCGATGTAAAGTGGCAACGGTTCACTAGTGTTGAAAATTTGTTTAATACCATCCCTTTTAATATTTACTGACGTATTCAAGAGAAAGAAAAAAAGAAAAGTGTCAAGTGTTGTTGCAGTGTATGACTAACAACCTCCACACACAAGAGCTTGAATGAAGGGCAATCCAATATAGCAGTATTTTTCACTACTACTGAAAGAATGCCCACTTTCTGCCAAAGGTTACCAGGGAATTCCAGCCAATAAAGATGCAAGAGGGGCAGGAAAAGTGGCTCTGTAAACAGGTATGAAAGATAGTAACCACTGACCACTCACTACCACCCCCTCACTGGTCATCAAGAACACCTGGTCCATATACCATAGCAGTATACTTGAGTACTGGACACCAAGAAATACACCCCCTCCCTTCCCCCCCCCCCCCATCCAACAATTGCCAATACTCTCAGCATGTTTATCAGAATGCCAACACCAGTTTTCAAATTTTCAATCCCCATTTTCATCACAAATCTCTGCAGTCGTATGGGATCGGGGCACTACATCAAGTCTTGTAGTTTCTCCAATCTTTGACGGTCTCCAAAATCCTTCAAATAACATTCACCCTTTCTGGAGGTTCCCATAAAATCCTTGGCACCACTTCCCGAAAACTTGAGAAACCTTTTACTTTCCTGTCTGTTTGATCTGCTTCTAAAACTCAGCCAGAAAAAAAATGATGACTATCCTCTGACTACCTCTTGCAATTTTGGCGTGCTAATTTTGAGGAACAATATGGCAATAAATTTTTCTTACAGGGAGCATGCAAACTGATCTACATGTACATTCTGCATAGAACTGAGTTCATTTAAGTGAGTATTTACTGCTATCCTGCACAAGTGTCTCCACAGCAGGCAAGGTTGACGCAACTGACTTAGATTATCATTGTGAGATGAACTGCAGCTCAGTTTTGCCAATCACAGGAGATGGTCTATGCAAGGGGTTCCCATGGGGGTAGTACCACTGCATAGGGAGGCATTTCAGTGACTCAAGGGGGATTCTAGGGGGCACCAGGGGACATTTGACAGGACATGGGATACCATAGGGATATCAAAATAAATCTCACCTGGAGCTATAAAACAGGGAGATTAGTTTACACTGCAATTACTTTTAAATTATTTTTTCAACTGCATTTATATTTTTCAATTTTCAACCAAAAGGGGGGTGGGGTAATGGTAAAAACCCAATTGGTTGCACACATGATAACCCAAAGGCTGTGACGTTTCCTTCAAGTTGACCGATCTTCTCTCGTTAATACATTTATGAGCCAGTTGAGGTGTCACAATGTGATATTACTAGAAGTTCTGCACTGTAGATGTAATAGAACAATCAGACAGTAAGTACTTTTGATTGGTGTTTCATCAACACGGTGGTGGAGGGGACAGTTTCCTGAGAGAGGGCATTGAGCTGAAAAGGGTTGGGGACAACTGGTCTACAATGTGTCTTACAGCAAACACAATACCACAATACACAAGATGTGCAAGGTCCCCTTAATACACGCATAGTGAGGTAAAGAGCTGCACCACAAAACAAAAAATCCTTGTGATTAAACAGAAAATCCCTTTGACTGGGGACAAAAAGCATAACCCTGCTTTGTCTTAGAAGCAACAAAAAAAGTAGTTAACAAATCACTTACTCAAGAGGTTTGTTTATATATGCCAAAAAAATAGTACTGCATCAGTTCTTGTGACCGCAGAACAACAATTACCCCAACTAAATTCTTTAATTATCAAGACTCAAGATTTATGGGTATTTCATGACTTTTATCTTGCAGTAACGTGACACAGCCGCATGCAATCAGGTAGAGAATATGGAAATCATGCAGTCTACGTGACAGTCTATCCATTTATGAATCTCATTATCACTTCCATCATTGGAATTGAAACTGTTAGTTGTTGCCCCTCAAGAATTATTTACACATACATAACATGAATGCAGCGTGCGAATCGACCTCGTACTCACTTGCACTGGATGGTGAGAGCAAATTTATCCTTACTTCCCTATCAAGTGAACCAATTCCAAACAGTGAAACTATCGAATACAAAACGGAGAACACTACCTAGAGACTAGTCGAAGCGATAGAGCCAGTGTGCTCCCTTCACTTTCGTCAACTTCCCTATGAAGCAAAGCTTAAGCGACTAAAATGATCTTAAAATAAATGAATGAACAAATGACTGAATGAATGAATGAAAGAATGAATGAATCAAACAATAAATAAATAAATGAATCACTCAATCAAACAATCAATCAATAAGTGAATGGATCAAAATGTAAACATGAAAGTAAATGGAACACAATAAAATTAAAACAAAGAAATAAATGCACTAATTAGATCTTACTTCAATCAGTCTCTGGAGCTTCAGGTCCCGAGAGCAGAGGTGGTCGATGTGGTCCTGGGCGGCGGTCAGCTTCGATACGTACTCTCCGTAGATCAGCAGTTTGTCTCGGAAGTTGATGAAGATGGATCCGATCGTCGGTGTCTTCTTGAAGAAGCAGTCCTGTATCTTCTCGTACATATCTGTGTGGACTTTGAGCAAGTCCTGTGGGAACAAATACATGGCATGATCTTTCACATGTATGTTTAAAACGATGGTGCATCTTTCCTTTCTACACAGAAAGAAACAAAACTGTGTGAATCGATGTAGCGGATGAAGCGAGTCTCCTGTCCTTGATGTATTCTTAAAATACATGCTGAATGTATGTCCCCACAATGGATGTATGTCTGCCTATTTTCAGACAATATAAAATGTGACTACAAATAAACGCACCTATTTCTAAATAGTTGTTTATTGACGGAATCTCTTTTTTTCACATTTCTTGAGCAACCTACCCTAATTATGCAACGTTAAATGGTGCTGTGCCTGATATCTCCCTTCCCTGCACAAAACAACGACTGTCTAAAAATATACAAAAAGCAGAACACTTCACAAAACCATATGATACCAAACTTTACTCCGACAGCACTGGAGGTTGTGTAGCTTGTCACAGATTACAGACTTTCACATTTGACCCCATGACCTCATTAATATGCATGTGCGGATGGACTCTACGAAACACGAAGGACTTCCTTGCATTGAAGCAAAGCAAAACATTGCACAATCATAACACACCACAGGCTCTGAGGCATTAGTATGCAAATAATATGCAAATATATGTAGATTGACACAGACCCTCAGACAGGATTTAAGCCAAATTTCACATCAAAAAGGCATGTTGTGGAGGTAAAAAAAAACTGCAAGAGTTTTACATTTCACCTGAAAATGAGTCAGGTTCTCCAGCTCATTACAATACGCCAAGTTCTTTTTCCATCGATTTGAGTTTATTGCACAGTTGGAATCACAAGTTCACAAACATTAAACAAGGTTACACGAAAAGAAACTAATTAGAACAACATAGTAACATTATTTTAAGACATAACTATCTTCCAAACTAAGAGCAAATTTCAAGAGCATTGGTAATTCCCTAAATTTTGAACAAAAGTTAAAGCATGAAAGACAACCACCCACCCACATAATGTCCTATGAGAACTTTGAATTGGAAACATTCTAACATCCATACCTTGCTTTGAAGGAGATTTTCCTTCAAAACAAAGTCCCCCATGTAAAACCAACACGTTATGGGCATCTGTAGGAAAATTTTCCAGTGGTGTGCAAACGTTTCAGTGGATCAAATCAGGAAGATTATTACTCCCAGAAAAGAGCCTTGATGTAGTGATGTAACCAGTCTTTGTCATCAGGGGATGGGGATGAAGGGGGGGAATGGGTGAAGTTGGTAGAAAGCCGTCATGACACTATCCAAGCAGGGTGCAACCATCAGCTGGCATGTAGTGCACAGAGGAAATTTTTTTGGATAGAAATGCCTCTCCGGTCTTGTAAAAATTTTTGGAGAACAATTCTGAAAATTTACACTTCCACTACAAAAGGCTAAGGTCATTTATTCTTAAACTGATTCTTTCAAGTTAATGATTTTCCAGGGGGCAAGCCCCCCCTCTGCTAACACCCGAGCAAAACTCCAGCATGCCGTATAATTAGTAGGCATTCATGTATATGAATTTGTTGTATGAAACATCTTACCTCAATATTAATGAACATCTTCTCTTTGTCTTCCTTTGTAATTTGCAGTTTCAGTGGCATTATGAATTCCTGTACAAATAGGAGAGAAATACTGCACTTAAAATGAACTAAACTCATTATCTTCACCGACTGATACCATGATGATAAAAGTTTAAGGTCAAAGTTGACTTATAAAACTTGATTGAGTGCACATGGCTGTGAAAGCAAAACACAATCAATGGCACTGCACACATTTGCAATTTGCAGTTTCAGTGGCATTATGAATTTCTGTATCTAGAGGGACAATTTGTATTCAATTTGAACTTGTACTGATTAATACCATGATACCTCAGAGCTGGGTGAATGTCTACGCATACTGAGAAAAATGAAACACAATGGCACTGTACATGAACATTGTGAGAAAGAACTCTTTAAATCTGTGGGTTTCCAAAGTTTAAATTCATTCTTTACCTTCACAACAAAATAAAAGGATTGATCAGTAAAGGCTGGAGGACCTCAGTGACCTCACACAATCAGACAATTGAGAGCACAAAAACAGGAAAAATATGACGTTAAAGACAAAGTTTTCATGAAATGTCATTTCAAATATTGCAGAGAGTCTCCTGCCTGACAGATTTTCTTCATCAGTGAACTACAACGTGGAAAAAACACTGCCACGTTACACGGAGAAGCGATGTTTGGAAACTTTGTATCAAGATGCAGACCCCAGCCTTCTTTCTTACGCCATCTTGCAAACCCATGAAAAGGCTGGAAATTAGTAACAACCTAACCATAGATCTTTTCTTTTTCGCTACATAGGAACCGTTTCACCCACTCTTGAAAACCCTGTAGGA
This sequence comes from Stichopus chloronotus, assembly GCA_021234535.1. Classification (NCBI taxonomy): domain Eukaryota; kingdom Metazoa; phylum Echinodermata; class Holothuroidea; order Aspidochirotida; family Stichopodidae; genus Stichopus; species Stichopus chloronotus. The sequence goes on from CM037838.1 coordinate 18,562,753, forward strand.
GCGGGGGGGAACTGGGGGCGGTGATTCTACAGACAACGAAAGGACAAATGAATCAAGCAAGGAAACCATAAAGGTGGCAATCCTCTTGGAATGTATGACTGCATATAAACAGAGGAAGCCGGGGGTAAAGGCAAACTGTAACGCGAACTCGGTGATGTCCTAAGTGGCAACAGTAGGCCATTCATCCCTGGTGAAGGTCTCTATGGAGTGTACTCACATTTTTAATCATGTTCAAGGCCTCCACGTACTTTCCTTCTGTTTCAGAGATTTCGTTCAAGCAGAAGTCTCTCTTTTCCATCGGCGGTTCGATGATGCCATCCTTTTTGAACTGAAGTTTGTGAAGGAAAACAAGAAGGGAAGAAAGACAGTCAGTTTAAGAGCATCGCTTCATTGTATTACACTTGGGTGTATTTATCTTAGGCTTGGTTACACAAAATCACAATTGATAATGTATCATAATTCATACACTTCACATTTAACTATGCAACATAGCATTCTTTTCTTTCTTTTATGATTTTGCGAGCGGATTTGAACACGTCAGAGAAACCGATGCACTAAACTTTGAAACGTGAAATTTTGATGTTTTTACTTGCAATCACTTTAAGTTCCCAGATCCACATGACATACTCCAACAATCCCTGCCTGTAATATTCACTCCTCCCATAACACAATTCAAAATGTGACATCTTTTTTCTACACCGTTCGCTCATCTTGGAAAATTGTTACCTGATGAGCTGAGTTGTTTATTTATAATTCACTTGTGTCACCAAAAATAACTGCACTTCCATCTACTGTGCTTGAGATTTCTGTTCACCTTCTGTGTATCCCCAAAGTCACCCTGTCAATTCTGGAATTCAGTGACACCCCCCCTTTCTCATTTCAACATTTCAAGGTGCTTGACTTGCCGAGTGCATGCCTATATTTCAAACACACCGATGGGCTCACTGGATTGTGAGCAACATGGTTATGTTTCTTCTGCAGAGGCAGGTGAGTGAGAGAGCGACATTCGGTCTACAGAGAAAAAAAGATCCGCGTGGACAAGAGGAACCACTCACCGGCTCCGAGGGGTGTGACAGATCCTTCCTGATGTTAATGAGGTCATCGTAGATGTCTTCATCAATTGCCTCCTCCTGGATGGGGGCATAAATTTCATCTGTCGTACTGTAGATGTCTTCCACTTTGCTGTGAACATGGCCAGAGAAACATCAGTTTGAATGAAACAAAACAGGCAGAAGACAAAACTCCGCGGGGTTGAAACTTCTCTCTTTCAAAAAAAAATACTACCCAATTCAGCTCATTCTGCTTTACTTCTCTTCTCTCGTGAAGGGGCTCATTGAGTTGGTTCACAAAATTCAGAATATTTTGTTACACCTGTTGAGTATTTTCCATATGGTGATAGCAAATGGTCAAACTAAGAGATTTTGAACATTTGACTCACGGCTGAAGCAACAGTAACAGGTACATGAAAAGATCAAAACCAGTGTTCATAGACAACACTACTGTACAATTCCTTCCACCTTTCAGTGACTGTACAGATAGATACGTGACTAAAGAGGCAAACTGCGAGTATTATTTGGCATGCGACGGTTGTTCTTCAAACTTGTCACAAAATAAACAACATCATCTCGATGAGCCCCCCTTTAATAACAGATAGAGGGCGCTGTTACCTCAGTATGTGACTACCATTAAGATCTCGGCCATGTCGAGTAACTATATATTGGCAGAGCCAGTTGCCAGATTCAGATGCAGATCTTTGCTTTCACAGCACACCGATAAGTCACAGCACTGATCAACAAGCAGGTTATTAGCTTTATAAGGATGTTCTTATCCGTTGTGCACTTGGGTTCAGAAAATTTTGCATCAAAATTCTCATTTACAAAGGGGTTAATGACTGGCAGTATCTGGAAAGTGAACCTTAACTCTAGAATTAGGCAACGAAGAAAATGTATTTCAGAGGTTGAAAAGTAAATTCTATTCACTCCCCATCCAACTCCCATCTTCATAGCTTGTTCCATTGTTGAAATAATAAAATGTTGAGAGATATTCACTTCAATTGGAACAGTACCTGCTTTTGTCTCCTTTTGAAATTAAAATGTTTACATATTTAACCTAGAAAAGTTAATTGTTTTGCAGGACATGTTGTATGGAAAATGCTTGCATACTCAAGTCAACGGATAACAGACAATGATCATACTTGCAGAAAAGTTGCAATGGCTTTTGAAAAAAAAAAAAAAAATGATAAAGAAAGGAAGGAAGTAATTTCAGTAGTTCAAGAAATCACAACAAAATCTAGCATTTTAAACTGAGTGAATAACTTTTTAACATTTTACATCTCAGCTTAGGGATATACTGCAAAGATGGGAATTTGAAAATCATCAGAAAAGGTGCAATGGCTTTTGCCAAAAACAAAAAAAGTAAGATAAAGAAAGGAAGTATTTTCCGAAGTTCAACAAATCACAACAAAATCTAGCATTTTAAATCAATGTGAATAAGTTTTTAACATTTTACATCTCAGCCTACTGATACACTGCAAAGATAGGTATCTGAAAATCACCATTATCACTATCATCATCAACAGTATCATGACTACCATCATCAAATCACTATCATCATCCACTATCATCATCACACTCACTATCACCATCATCAACATGACTATCATCATCATCAACACTACTATCATCATCATAAACATCATCAGAAGCATCTTCATAATTATTATTAACATCATCATCATAATCATCATCATAATCTCTATCACCATCATCAACATTACTATCATCATCAACATTATCATCATCAATATTAATACCATTATAACAAACATCATCAAATGCATCTTCACAATTATTATCAACATCATCATCACTATCACCATCATCATCATTACTATCAACAACATAAACATCATCAAAAGCATCTTCACAATTATTATCATTAATATAATCATCATAATCATGATTATCAATTCACCACCATCATCATCATCCTCTCCTCTTCCTCATAACCATGATCAAACTGGTGATGCAACCCATCAGCAGCTGCAGCAAAAAAAAAAAAAACTTACTCCATATCGTCACCAAGGTCGCCATAAATATCCTCTCGGTCTCCTAAATTGAAAGGGCTGAGCAGCAAAGAGCAAAAAAAGAAATGAAGTGTTATGAACAGATCAGAGAATCTCTTTCAAGCAAATTTTGTGACTTTTTACACTTCTTCTCAATCCTCATACTGAATATTGTTTGTTTTAAACGCCAAGAGGCAACTGAGGTGAGACATGGAAGGGACAGTTTATGTTGTCAAGGAATGTCCATGTTTGTTTTTTAAAAAAAAAAAGACATGTGATTTTGCGAGTTTGTGATTCCTCGCTGAGACAGTCTCACAAATAAATACCAATTTTCCCCCATTACCTGAACCAAAGGAATGAGAATCGAAACTGAGCACTGATGGGGGTAGGGCGTTTCACTGGCAATTTAGGACAAACCACATTTTTTTTTTCACTTTTGACCTTATTTTGACTTTAAAATAATGACCTTTCACTTGAATAAAAAATGATAATGTGTTCATTTACAAACAAAGAGATATGTGGGGCAATTGAGTATGGAGCTCAACCAGCTAAAGTCTTTGCAAATATTGCACAATAACCACATTATTGCTGTTGACCTCTTTGTCATTTATATATGGCATAATGCCCAGTTAAAGGACAACCCATACGCAACTTAGCAAATTCCATGGTTACCCAAAATACAGAGACCCCTTAATTTCTATAAGAAAACCAAATTCAAGATCACAGCACTCCTAAAGACCACAAAGTCAGCTGGAGTTGAAATTAAATGTACACTTGATTTTTTTTTCGAAGTGGGACTTTATTTTCCTTGTGAATAGCAAAATTTGCCATTGTTGACATGATAGCATCCTAGAAAATCAAGTTATTTTTTTTTATTATATTTTAATGAGTTTCAAAGTTTATAAGCAAAGCAAATATTTCAAAAGAGGATTTTGCTTGGAGAGGAAAGTTGAACTACGTCAGTTGACTTGTTCATTAAAAACCGAAACAGCTAACCGACCAAATCCATCGCTCAAAGTTCAAGATAGATCAGAGGTTTTGTTTTTCTTTTATTTTGGCATAAGGACATCAGTCCAAAGCAAAAACGGCAAAGCTAACAAAAAAGTATCAACAGCCAATGAACACTGCTAACAAGGCAAGAAATTTTCTAGTTGGAAATAGATAGATGTTGTCTATACTAACAAGCAGGAGGAAGACTATTGTAGCTCAATAAAATGGTAGAGGGTAAAGTTCTACATAACGATGGCAAATAAACAATATTGTAAAACTTAGGAAAAGAAGCACTTCCATTGATGCTATCTTAATGGTAGGGTAAATACAATCAGAGGTGAGTACCATTTTTATCACTTCATGAGGGAGAAAAGAACCAAACAGGAAGTATCATAAGCCATATATGCAGGGGTCAGAGAGGTCAAATTCTTTCACTTACACACATATTCCCAACACCTGTATTGTGTGTACTTTGTGTCAAACATGCATTAGTGTGTTAGCAAAGGGTTACTGTATATGTATTCACTGTGAATGCCACATTCCTGTCTGAAGATCACAGATTAATCAATGTGTTACAACATTGTGTTACTTAGCCTTGTCAGGCTGAATTATCAAGACTGATTACACAGAGATCAGCTACTTGGATTCTCTTATTCCTGAGTCAAAGATTTTCTCTCCTGTAACTTTGTTCAAATGAGTTCTTTCTGAAACACACATGCATATTTCCATATGAAGTGCATATGTGTTCCTGTGCAACACTGTATGGTGGTTGAATACCTTTTCTGAACGCCATGCGACCCTAACCTGAACCCCTAAAGTAACAGCCTTGTGAATGGCCTGCAAATAGCTACTTCATCTAATGCGCAAGGCAAACAATTTTACTACAACCAGATATTTTGTGGGAAATGCACAGGACTTGCCCTGTAAATGCCCACCATGGATCAGAAAATACGATTCCACCAAAATCAGTGATCTTTCCACACACTTCAAAGTAACCCAGTATGTACAGAGGAATACATCTGAATGTTGAATTTCCATCATGTTGTACCAAGTATACAATTTGCTAACTCTCTGCGTGAATTCTTTCAAATGGCCCAGAAAATTTCATACTCATTTTGCTTAGGTGCAGTCTGCAGTGACAATGCAAAATATATAACACCGACACAACAGCACTGTGCACATAGCCTAACAAGTACCCATAGTCCCACAAATAATGTTCATACACAGCATGCATTTGAGCAGTACCCATCTACAGGTATAGAGTACCCATACAGTACCCCCCATAAAGCACCAATGTACTGTCTTGTCTATACTCACCGAACACCCTTTTCTATGGCATATCTAGTATTGGACAGCTTTGACAGGGTATGCAGGACCTATGGAGGAAGAAAATTGGGTTAGAGTTCATGTGAACCTTGGATTTCATATTCTTAGGTAGAACATGAAACTACAAGTAGAGGAGGGAATTTCCCCCGTTTTATCTGTTAACCGACGGTCTTGACATTTCAGTTATTGCGCGGACTGAGGCAAATATACACTCATACACAAAGAAGATAAACCCTTCTCTGCCATTTCGACTGATCTGATCTTACATGGTGAACCCTTGCACCGAGTGAGTGAGGCATCGTATACACAAGGTCTACATTCATACAGTACATACATTGATACAACAAAGTTGCTGACCGTACAATTGAACAGGATAACATCACTGTTAGAATTTGCAGTGTTACTTCATTACAGTATCATTAATGTTGAGCACTTGGTTATCGTTATTGTGTAACAGTATGTTAACAGTGCTGTTTGCCCATCTTACAGAAGACTTACTCATTTTGAGTTTTTATAACTTTTGAATATGAACATTGACTAACTATGCTGATTTTAATCATTGTCCTCACAAACTCCACCAACTGACTGGTGTGGGTATTCACGAGTGACTATAACGGCACAGGGGGCACACTGAGTGAGAGTCCCAATCCCCCCCAGGTAAAAATTGGTTGCAAATAGAGCAACGGGGACCAGGAGTTGGGGAAGACATGCCAAGTTCGAAGGGGTGTGTCACTCTACTTACGAAATGAACACTTAGCACCCCAAAAGACGCTACAAAACGAATAAGAGGGGAGCTAAGGGGGAATACAAGGCAAGCAAACTCGAAAAACAATGATGAATGAATAAACAAGGAGGTTAACGCTACTTTACAAGGAAAATAAGTAAATATAACGTAATTAGGGGAGTGCGCAGTGCCCTTAAGGGGACTGAAATAACGTAAATGTATAGGCTACGGGCTTAACTGTGCAGGGGCACGATAGGATAACGGTCCTAGGCACGCTGCACAGAATTGAATTATTTAATCTTAAATTTCTTGGAGAAGCGATAGGCAAATTAAGAAAAATAAAACAGGCTAGAATGACAAATTAACAAGGAAATGAAAAACGAAAATACTCAAGGTTTTCCCAGGACAGCCGCCTTGCACGAGGCAAAAACAGCGGAAAACTTTGTAAAACACATTGTAGGAACTCGAGCGAAAGGCAAACGAGGACGAGCCAGGCCTCAGAGGCTGCGGTGTTAGAACTGACTTCGAGGACAATTTGAGCAAAGGTCAAATGATGCATTAGTGATGCAAGGCGTAAGTATATGTCTACGATGTGAATTTATCAATATCAAACTCAATAAGTCCCTTTAAATAAAAGTGTCATGACCACTGCTTATCTCCAACAACGACCTACGTAAACTGGCCTACATTCATTCCATGACTATGACAATAACATGAGGAATCTCACGCACAGAAAATGGTATCCAAACCGATGTAGCCCAACTACTGTATTCACCAAGATTGTAACCCCAGCTGCCCCTATATGCAAATTTACCACCTTTAAAAAAATCTTTATCACAAAACCTATGTAGCAACAGCAAATGTGCATGCAAGATTGGTCACCACGGGTTGTCATAGCGAGATATCATACTGATAGTACTACTAAACTGATGATCCAAAACATTTCTGCACTCCTGGGCTATAAATATCCATGCAGTTTCATCGAGTTGCGTGTAACCCGTGAGAACATTCATGTGGCGACTGGGACACCCTCTTCCGCTCAACTCACTGAAAATGGGTTAATCTTAATGAGCAGCCAAATTCAACACAGACGTAAAGATACAGTCTCTAGAGGGAGCTAATAACCCTTTGAGATGTAAGGCATATCTGGTTAAATAACAGATCATAACCATACAGTATCCTGATGAATCACGCAGCTTGCGATGTTTATAATTAGCAAATCTGGTTAACTCTCCCTCCAACAATACTGCTATATATTCAGTTTCCTTGGTAACAGCATATATATGACCTAAATTTGCTTCAAACTGTCTTCTCCAAAAGTTATCAGAAGGAAAGACAGACGGCCAATTTTAACTCCCGGGATGCATAAACAATCTACACTTGAGTTTCTGGAAATTTCACAATCAGGAGAAAAAAGACGTGACTTTGCTAGTTATTATTTTTATTTTAAGCTGCCTTACCTTCCTTCCTATGTAACCATCAAGAAGGGACACCTTATTAAACCTCACATAAATAATCTGATTAAATTATCACAGGCACCAAAATCATTAAGATATTTTCACAATTCTCAAACTTGACTTCATTTTTGTCTGTCTGGACAAATACTGTTTGGGACAGATTTGTTGCTTTAGTCTCAAACAATTGAAATAACTCTTAACTTTACAATCTAATCAGACTTCAAGGAAACTGCGGCTGGTAGAAAGAAAACAGAAGAGAAACATCTCAAACTATGCCATGGCCTCTTGGTCTTGCTTGCATGATCTCACGAATTATTGATAACTCTATACCAACACAATCAACCGTATTTCATTAAACCTTAACGTATGATCCTCACATCGAATGTTGAAGAGTGTAGCATACATATAATTCGAATAAAACCATTGTTCTGAAATTAAGGCAAAATCAGCAATAAACGGGAAGTTTTAAGTCAATTTCCACACCATTTTTCTTTTTTTGGGTGTTTCAGATGGAAGACAACTCTCAGAGGCAATCCATGTGGAGAACATTTTGAACCAGCAAAGAAAAAAATTATTGCAAAAATTTTAGTTTTATTTCTTCTTTTGAGCTCTCAAGGTGGTGGAGAAAGTGCTGCAGACATGTGACACCAACAACCCACAGACTACAGACATGGCAGTCTCCAGATGGCTAGCTCGGAGTGAACTCAGTATGATATAGTATGGTGATTTTAGATATAAAAAGATCATGGCCCTTCTAGTAAAGCAGATCATGGCCCTCCTAATATGGCTGATCACAACCCTAACAGTGTGGGTAAATCACGTCCCTACTAGTGCAGTGGATCATGACCCGACTAAAATGGATCCTGGTCCAACTAGAATAGGAGATCACAGCCCTACTACAGGTAGTACAGCATATCATGCTCCTAATATAATACATCATGGTCCTATCAATGTAGTACAGTAGATCATGGCCCCACTAGGTAATCAATCATGGCAATACCACTAGTGCAGTGGATCATGGCCCTTACAGTACAGTAATTGTGTAGAGAAAATTGGAGAAAAATAAGTTCGCACAAACCATTTTAAAGTTGGTGGCTTCGTAGAGCCACATGGGCTCAAAGAGGTCTTCTTGGCCCAGACCGAAGACATTTGAACAGGCTTGGAGGAATATTCTGATGTTACGGATGCACAAAAACTGTCAAAAGAAAGACAAAGAAATACGAAAATGAGACATCATCGCAGTGTCGGTTCTATCTTTCTACTCCCATTCACATTGTCTAGAACGAAAACTAATTTGTGATCTACATCATTAAACGAACATGAGTGGAATGCATTACACTTAAACATGGACAGAAAGTTGACTCTAGGTATATATCTGACAACGTGCACTTCAATGAAACGTTAATCAACGTTGCAAAATGCACTAACTGTTGGATATTTGAAAAAATTAAGAAAATCTCCAGTTGGAGAAATAACTTCCTCTGAAAGAAAAACTTTACGGTAAGAGCACATTGCTGATAATCTGTTGGTTTCGGTTCATTTATATGTCAGTTGCAAGAAAATACATTTTTGATAGGACATATTGTGATACATATTTAAGTCAAAAGCTTGTTAAAATGAACCGGTCAAAGGCATCGAGAAAGAAAAATGGATCCTCATGTATCAATACCATCACTTTCCCTTCCAGGAGAAAAATTCTTCACAGGAAATATTTCCCCGCTAAAGTGAAGACCGTTACGCCCCGTTGTACGGTAAGTAGACACACAGCGCTGATGGAGAGGCACTGCTTAATCTAAAATGACCTGGATAGTTCTTGAGGAAAGGAAGGACAGGGGGGGCTGGATCAAATGATGTCTTGAATTCATCGTTGAGTTAATGTCAATGACGTAAATGACATAACTGATTTACATAGTGTCTGCAAGCTGCATACTGAAACTTACACACTACAGGGAGGATAACACAGTGTTCTCGACAGATTTTCAAGAAGAGGTGATGGCTAAACATGAAGTGATCACCAGGGAGGGGATTGAATGGGGTTCATCTGTGGCTCCAAAAATTTTTGATGTTTGTGAAATCGTTGAAAAAGATACCACTGAAGGATGATTTCTTGCTCTAGATTTAAAATGTCAACTTGTACTTTCAGACTGAAAGAATGAGTTGAGGGGAGAGGAAAGGGGGGTGGACAGAAGTGGGACTAATATTAGAGGACATTGCTACTTCAGGGGGTGGTACAATTCACTTGGGATGGGCCATCCACACCCTACCCCCTCCTCCCCCCAAAAAATGATATACCGCAAACAACAAAGTTTACCATATGAGTGAATGATGAACAGTGGACACAACATGGAGAAAATGGATGCAACTAGCTGCGACAACTGGATACTTGGCAAACAAATGGTGGGATCAACATCTTCAAATCACATGCAGCTCGTAACCTCGAGGTGAATAAATTTAAGCCAAAGGTGCTTGTTTTGTGAGTTGGGGTATTGTAGATGGTACAAGCACACCTCATCGCTATGTTGTGATGTTCTTCTAAGGTAGTAGAGTTGAAAGGTTTCCAAAAATGTAGGTCCATAAACAACATTAGCATGTACATATTGCCAGCATTTTCATGACGACAAGGTACCGTGTTGACATTTTAAACAATACAGCCCCTGTGGGCATGAACTAAAGGCCACATTCTCTACTACGACAGAGTTATGTCAACAGAACAACAATTGCTGATGGTTTTTAAATTATCCTACCTGGTGTCATCATACTCAGTCAATAAGTCGATACCTAGATAAAAACCCTATCCCTGGAACGGTGATGACTGCCAACTATCTATTAGCACGGAAAGAGACTAATTTTCTGTTGTTTTCAAAACCGTCATCATCTTTGTTGTCAAAAGTGTGATCACAAATGCTGAAGAACTAACATTCTGAATGAGTCACTACCACAGCCTTCGATACACCTTCTGTGTTCTTCCTTCACTGAGGAGGAATCCCGTGTGGGGATAAACACCCTCTCATTTTTATAAAGCACCCTCTTATTTTTTGACCTCTTTGCTGCAAGCGATATGAAAGTAAACTTGTAACACACATATTTAATTTTGCAGATTGTAAGCATAAATTAGCTGTGGGATGTTACGCTATACTAACCAAGCATATTTAGTAACTGTGTATACATCACAAAGCTCTGTACGTACAATCTGAATAGCCACACTGTCAGCATGTACCATGTATAAAACTTCTACACTGTGCACTGTGGCTTGCTGTAACATAACACAAGGCTTCTCTTTGTTTCCATTGAAAAATGTATTCAGTGGATTCCCTTGAGTGAATCTGCTCACTGTTTTTCTCTAAAGAGAAAAATCAAGTTGGCAAAAATGAAACTAATTAGTGACTACCATTCATTAGTTTCAATGTTCTCTCAGCAATCACACTGTTACCTTCTAATTCATAGTATTTGATGACATAACACGGCTCTTTTCTATTTCAACCTGGTGTTAGAGCTGGCAGGGTAAACAGAGTTTAGAAAGGAGAGCTGGTTGATTGCAAAGATTTGATAAAAGATGCAAGAGAGAGCTTCAGCTGGCAATTATGGAAGTACGGTGACCCACGACACATGCGCAATTGCCAGTAGCTAGATTATGGACAATATTAATATTGGAAATGCATAAATTTATACGTAGATATGAGGTGAGGAGGCACCGAAAGCTAAACGAGAGCGAACCTTGGCTTAGAGGGCCCAGAGTCAGAATGGATTTGGGTTGCACTTTGAGCTTGATCAAAGGAAATGCACTGGTACCGCAAGCAATAACTATGCTCACCATGTGAATACATAAATATGAGGTGACAAGGTACTGACACTAAATTAGCTGGGATTTAGAAAAAAAAAAAAAAGAATCGCTGGCGGGACTTGAAGGGGTTTCTGCACATATCAAAATGTTACAGTGATTTGTTACAAAGGTTCTGCCACAGGCAGCCTTCCGTTGGAAAACTGCTTAAAGATTGCAGAACCCCCAAACATCTGACAAAGGACACTCCAACCCCCCAAACATCTGACAAAGGATACTAGAACCCCCCAAACATCTGACAAAGGATACTCGAGGTGTAAATTATGAAATTCATTTTCAAACTCTTCATCTGGTTAACTAACGGTGGTGGACAGATTGAAACAATGACTCATGCCCAAAAGATCCCGTATTTTTGTCTCTCATTTCCATTGATTCACACTCTCTGCATCTCTGTTAAAGCATGTGGATAAATAGGAGGTATTTCAATTTGCTCTCTCTTGCTCTTCTTTTGCCTCTGACATTTGCCGCTCTAGGTGATTATGCCCTGTTTTACCTCTTCTTAAATTTCAAAGCTTTGATCTAGTCTACAGGTATCAATATTGCATTTCAGATGGATCTACCCTTCAGGATAATCTATCAAATCCTCCTGGGGAAATGTTCTCGGAAGAAGATCCTCAAACGTTACTCCGAACCGAATCCAGAGCATTTGAAAAGCACATGATAAGACCTCTCTGGATGACAATGATGGAGGAGCTTCCCTTCTGAATCTCCTCTGCATTCTCATCCTCATCCAACCTTTTGGAGATATGATTCTTATCAACTACCAGGAACTCTAATTAAAGTAACATAATAAATAGAGGAGAGAGAAAGTGTAAACTTGGGTGTTTTTCCCTTTTTTTAATTTCTGTAAACAAAAAGTACAACATTAAGTCAAACGTTGTGTTCCATGTGATTTACGCGAAGAGAATTAAGAGCACGACCATAGTTTGTAGACGGCAGTGACGATCTGATCCCATTAATTCTGACCTAAGCGTGACAAACTCACCGTTTATTGAGGCCAAATCAGATTAAACCAGCGAGAAATTCCCCACAACTCCACCTGTGTGGGTATTCATGAGTGGCTATAGTGAAGCAAGGGGTAGTTATATGTCTATGATGCAAATTAATGATTTGGGGCTACTTTTGACAAATTTATCCCAACCTAGCTTTCTGATTACTGCTTACTAGACTTCATGATGTCGAAGGAAAACCCTGATGAAACACATTTCCAGTGCTACAGTGTGTTGGACTTGAATAACTCAACTGCAACCGAACACCACTCCCTCCCCCCACCGTTCCCTTTTAAACAGCTTCAAACATTTGTTTCACCATTTATTTTTGGTCTGTTGGATGGCACAACTACGGTACATAGGTCAAGTATATTAGAAGTTTCTGATCATTTTTGTTTTCAACAGCAACACTTTTTCAGTAACTTGATAACTGTTACAGTTTGTAACCTTGCAGCAACTGGATAGCCTTCTTGACCAGAGCTGTCTCTCTTCAAAAAAGCAGCATCTGGAGTTATGAACAAAACGTCGGTTTTGGTTTAAGACAGCCTGCAGGGAAAAATTACTCTCTTTTACTTAAGATCTCCAAATAATCACACGACTATTTCAACAGCGCTATTTCTTTCAAGTGTTGGTTTCTTTGTGAATGTGAATAAGCATGACACTAGTGCCATCTCGTCTTATATCATTTTGCGCTCTTTATCAAAATTTGGGTAAAATCATCGTCCTAACAACTGCAACAACAACAAAGAGAAAAATTTAGGCAGCCATATTTTGAACTTGATGATTTTTAGCAATAATGCTGAATAAAGATGCAGTCGTGTTTGCTAACTATTACACAGGTTACCAACATCGTTGGAACCACACAAAATTAGGACGCACAGGACCACCGTCACAGCCGTGGACACAAAATGCTGCTTTAATGTGCAGTTAAGCTCATTTGACCGGAGAGATTCCTTGAGCACGGTTCGCTCACTGATCATGAAATCACCTTCGGCTACATGCAAGGATCCACACGGATGAACCCGACGGCTGGATAAGACTCTGTTGGATACATGCAGGCTAGATGAAAGGTCAACTCATTATTAACTAAGCACTAGAGGAGTTTGCCTGCAATTAACCAATAAAGACAAGTCTCTCATAAGCACAATTTAATTACCTCTGAGAGGCTATCGCCGACATCGTCGACCGTCCGCGTTGTGCACGGTTTCTGGCCTACCTGTGTTGTGCACTGCTGAAAGTGTCCAAGGTTGCATTACCGGCCTGACATAGCCTTTCTCACGTAACTTGTGTGTATGGCCAGTACATCCCTACAGTTTATATGATGGTTCAGCATTTAAATAAACTAGCTCTTCTGAGGCCATGTTGACATTTGACATCACGGAACACGAAAATGGGGCTCCAGATTTCAAAACGACGTACAAACAGTTTACAATGCTCGAGGATTTTTAAATTCCAAGCAAGTAATAAATCGAGGGCGACTGCCTCTGCCAGATGTTGCCGTCCAAAGATCTGGCACACTTTTTACAATTTTACGACATCCTAACGGCTCGCGACTTCGTTATTTGACATCAAGAGAGAAGGAAATGAAGGATTTCATTTGAGATGCGCTTGAAACAAATTTACGAAGTTTGCAATGTGTATCTTGGTGATGTACTGTAAAAGCACATCAAATAATGTGAAAAAACCTTTAAAATGTCAACTTTTGGAAGAAAAAAAATTATTGGCAAAGATTGTCTACACCCTTACTGCATACAGTTCGTATGACCATAGTTACAGCCCATCCCTTCCCCACAACTCACTGGTGTGGATATTCAAAAGTGACTACATGTAACCCTTGCATCACCAATGCATTAAATTTGACCTTGCTCAAAATACACTCGAAACAAATTCTGACATTGCACCCCTCTACATCTAGGCTCGCCCTCGTTAGGCTGAGCAAAGATGGTCTGGCCTGCATAAAGTTCTTATGACCACAGTTGCAGTACATCTTAGTAATCTTTGACAAAACCTTTGATAACAGTGACAAGGTCCATTCTGGACATGTAGGCCTACACTCTGGACTCTACCACCCAATACCTATTTGACATTGTGGAAAAACGTAACTTGTAGAAAAGCAGAGAACTCTCAAAAAGCTGAGAGCAGTTTCAACGTAACACCTGCAACACTCTTCTAGTGGAGATACTGATGACCTTTGACCTCCTTACATCTTCAAATGGCCAAAAGTCACATCCCTCTGACAGCACCTAAGTAATTGACCATTTTCATTTCATATTTTATAATTAAGTCGGAATGTGAGTCAACAACGTCTGCTCGAGTTGCTTCCCTGTACGAGAGGTCTCTGGACACACCACAGACTCGGTCAGCCAGATCTCAAGCACTCTGCTGTCGAAGTCTTCCCTTAATTTCCATTTCTTGTTCACGATCATGAGCGCTAAAATGGTTGGGTATTGTTCCCATCTACGGATGTAGTACTGTAACTTGAACGTGACAGGGATTTGCGAACGAGATTTCGTTCACATGCGTGCACCCGACCCCGAAGATGTCTTTAAAATAGCAAATTAAAGACATCAATGAAAACATAATTAGCTCCAATTTCCAGTCACTTCCTGGCTGACAACTGCAGGAATCATCTTGAGTTCGGCATCGTGCAGACTAGACCAGAACAGTTGCTACCTCTGGGGGGAATCAAACTGGAAATAACAGTTTGAGAAGTAGAACCCTGTATCAGTTCTGTAACACAGACAATAGCCACAGTAATCACAATGTAAAACAGCACCATAAAACTTGCAAAATATCCTTAAACTAACATGTTTTGATGGTATATACTGTACATACTGTATGAAAATTCGCCAGTCACAAATAACTGGGGAAACCCCTTAGGAAAAAGCAATTCCTGTTCAAGCCGGATTGACCTACTGCAGGATGTAAAGGAAGTTGAACAGTATCCTATAGCAACAAATTTGACAATCCTCAAAATAAGGAAAGATTTGGAAAACTAACGGCAGGTTTGATTGAAACACACAAGGAGGTTAAATGAGAAGAGGGTGCTATCTCAGAATGGGAATAAATTTGTGTAGAAACAGGTGGGTGAAAACTCAAGTAACCCTAAAGAATCTGATTGTTTCAGCCAAAGATGCTTCATCATGCATGTATGATTCATCCGCTGACACATACCCCAAACACAAGCACGTACTGATAGAATTTCTATATCTCACTGATGCCGATATTCACACGTGGCTATACTTACCAACTGATCCACAAATGCAATCAGTTTGACCTTGCTCAAAGTGCACTCAAAATCAATTCTGACACTGTGCCATGTATGCCTAGGCTCGCCCTTGTGGGGGCCTATAGGCACGTCGCACTTCAGAAATACGTTAAATTTCAACCTAAGGTAACTCAATGGAGGAAGGAGAAATTTTTTGTAACTACTTATACATACAGAATAAACATGAGACCAATCAGAAAGAAACAGAAGAATACTCAATGTCTATGATCCTTTGGCTTCCACTAGAGACAAAAATCCAAAGCACTATAAAAACACATTCCAGCCTGAGCAAAAGACAAACATGGAGAGCCTACACTTAGAGGTCGTGGTGTCAGACCTGATTTTGAGTGCCCTCTGAGAAACCTCAAATTGAATGCATTAGTGAAGCAAGGGGTGCAGTAAGTATATATAGTCTATAATATTGACTATTATCATTGGGAAAACACATTTTGAAAGTATTATGACAATTTCGTCATCTTTGTCACCCTTATCTTATGTTTAAGACCCTTTGGGCAATACCCTACAGTACATATATTTTGACTTCAACAGATGTAAGGCATGAACTTTGCAAGGAGTCCTTGGACAAGGTGCTTCTGGTAAAGTGCCTATCAGTACCAAAATACACTGCTATGAATGGAAATTTACCACTACATCCTAACGTAATACTGTAAATACCACAGTGAGTATTTCCAGTCTTACCAACAGCTTGCTTACTTTCCTTCCCCCTTTCTTCTTCCTAACCCTTTCTTTTCTTCTTGCTTCATCAATTCCTTCAAAGGCAGTCACTCATCACCCCAAGCGACATTTTTGGCTGGGGGAAAGCAAAATTCTCCATCAGTTATCCCTTTGATTTACAGCAAGTTTGAAAGATGCACAGCAACTCATGTTACACAGCATACGGAGGGGCTCAATGTTTTGAATACACAAGTGGAGGAGTTCTCAAGAGGCTGTGGGAGGTACCAAATGGAAGTGGTTGGAGAATAGGAACTGTCTGGGCAATGAGTCGCTGTCCTGACCTCTTTAATACCTACCCCTCTCTCTATCAACCTCTCTCTCCCCGACTAGAGATCTCAACAACCCATCTGTGTCACCTAAGCATCACTAGCTACACGATGACCAAAATGACCCTGGAATACTCTTCAAGGTCATTACTTCCAGCATCAAGGTGACACAACAGGGATATAATTGAATCCTGTTAAAAGGCGATTGACTAGCAGCTACAGCAGCAGTATGTGTAACCTTGGCATTCATTCAGTGACTATCCTACCAGCGCTGTACATACTTGCAGTGGGACTGCTTTCTAAAGAAGCACTTTCCTGATGGGAAAAACAGATGGGACTTCTCAAGAAAGAAAAAAAAAAAGAATTAGGACAATCCCAGATGATAAAGGCTGGCCTGTGACAACTATGGTGAACAGAATAATCTCTGATGGCTGGGTGATAATTAAGGTCAAGTTTAACTTTCAAGTGACCCGAAATTGAACCTAACACCTAATGATGCACCAGTTCAATAATCTGATGCATGAAGGACGTACGCAGATTTACCATTAGTCAACTCTGACATCACAAAAGGCATACGACATGACTAATGATTTCCTACTCTAACATCTAATTAATACATCTGACAATTTCTTGTCCTTTTTTCTTCATGCAAGAGGAGGTGATTAGTTATAATCTTCAAACTAGTGATGTTGCCAAACATGCATGTAATGTACCTCACTGGGAGCAGCTGCTTAGCTCAGATGAACACATTTTATAAATCACACATAGGTTTGCGATATCTTGGAAAATTCTCACTTGCACGAAGGTGCAGGTCTTAGTCTTCCCTCTACTATACAACTGTAGCATTGGAAGCCTATTACAATTCACTGCGACAAGTATTTCCCATGAATACTGCAAAATGTGTTTTAATGGACGGTTTGGTGGGACCCTTTGACTAAACTGAGTAAGGGATAGCAAAACTTAAATATGAAAGTGATATTTGGTTTATATCACAGACACAAGGCAAAAACAAATGTCGTCTCCTTCAGTCTGAGGTTTTTAAGCTATGGGAAAGTCTTGCCCTGTGAAACTGAAACAAGGAAAATAATTTTAGTACGATCAATCTATCAACTGGGGATCAAATATAAGCCATCAACAGTAAAAAAACAGTAAAGAAAGAAATTTGGGCAAAGCATAAATGTATTCCAACCAAAATCTGGTACAGAGATCTGGGGCTGAAATGAAAGGGGAAAATCAGTACAATGGGTTCAACAAAGGTCACTGCACATGGTAGATTAAACATCCAGTGCTTCACAACACAACACCTTTGAAGCACAAGCACCTTTCCCTCCTTGAGATACTATGTTTACATGGTTTTAAAAATCCCAAAACTTCTCTGGTTTGGTTATTTACGAACGACCTCACTTACCTGTCTCAGCACAACAAATGCACAAATTTCTTTGAAGTACAAGCACCTTTCCCTCCTTGAGATACTATGTTTACATATTTTTAAAACTATGTCTTCTATTGACCTCACATGACCTTTGACCTCCATAAAATATGAGACATTATCTACTATTAAGGGCTACTGTACCAACGACAACACTTCGAAGTTCCAGCAACATTCCATTGCTGAGATATGTCCCTTTGACTGGTCTTCATACTTTAAGCTCTGGTGACCTCAAGTGACCTTTGACCCCCATGAAAAGCAATAGGGATCATCTAATCACAATGGATTGTCAACACACCAACTTTGAAGTTTAAGCACCTTTTCCTTCTTGAGATATTGTGTTTACATAGTTTCCAAACTATAGTATGTCCTCCAGTTGCCTCATATGACCTTTAACCTCCATACAAAATGGCAGATATCATCTACTCATCATGTGCTACCAATGCTAAGAGGTTGAAGTTTCAACAACATTCCATTGCTGAGATATCTCCCTCAAAAGGTTTCCATATTTCATACTCTAGTGACCTCAAATGACCTTTGACCTCCATGAAAAACAACAGGGATCATCTACTCACAATGGACTACCAACAAACCACCTTTGAAGTTCAAGCACCTTTCCCTTCTTCAGATATGGTTACAAGCCAGGGCGTCACATGCACACACACACGCCATCACCATTGCATAGATTCCTTGCCTACCTTCAGCAACAAATCAAAAATGATAATGGAATATTAATTTCTGGCATAGTTTGTCATTGATCATGATCGATTTGATGCTTTGACACCATTATCGGTCAGAGTTTGGGAAAGCCAACAGCCATCTTGCGCCAAGAAAAACCCTGGAGAATAAGTACTACCTGCACTCCCAGGGAAAACCAGTTTTGAAATACAGGTAGAGTACCAGCTCAACTGGAAATGCAAAAAGTCATTCACTGGCATGTTTCACTGATTCAGTACGAGCACTGTACAGTACAGCATATACTGAGTTCATAAAATGCCCCTTTACAGAAATGCACACTTCCGAATACCTGATGTATGGGACTTTGGCGGGGTCACTGAACTGCAGACAGGAAATGAGAACAATTGGTCGGCAAACTCAAGAAGTTAAAACATTTGTGCATGACTGCACAATTTCTGTCTAAATCTGTACGGGGAAATTCTTGAAATTGTAATTAACAAGCCTACCACACACCATTTTCAAAGGAGTGTGGTTGAGTAAGCATTTGAGAAACTCTAAAATTATATTTCACATTACAGCAGACATCAACCAGGTTTTTCTTTAGGGGAGGGGGGGGGGAGAGAAGGAGGTAAAGAATACTTCATTCATTCATTGTCTATCAACGGTACTGGAGAAGCGTTCAAAGTGTACGCTTCATTGTCTCCGTGTGGGTCACCTTTTCGAAAGTAAAACATGAGTTGATTCATCTTCTCCTTTATCCTATCAGGAAACAGACAGCACATACAAGAAACCTATTCACCTGAGCTACACTGCACAATCAAATTAACACAACACTATCTTTCTGAAACAAAAATTAACCTATGTGTAAACCAGAAAGCACACTATTGCACACGCAATTGAAAGTGAAATATGGACAGCCATGAAACCCTCTGCGATAAGATCACGATTATGATAATCTACTAATAGAAGAATTGCCAAACATAACACTGACTTGACTAAATTAGAGCAATCTATTAACAAAAAGAAGACTAACTAAGGGAATCACAAAAACAAAAGCGCGAGTCTGGAATGAATTTTAATACATTTAAAGGGGCTCATTGAGTTGATATTTTTTTATTTTGTGGCAAGTTTGAAAGAAACCGTTACATACCAGTCCTACCAATTAGCCTCATTATTCATGTCTCTATTCCTTCAGTGACTGAAAATATGAGAAGTACACTGTGTAATACTGTAATACTGTTGATACTGTATAACATAGTGTATGGTCACAGACAGCAAAAAGTAATTTTGGTTGTTACTTGTACTATCATTGTCACTTTTGTTATGGTCAGATGTTCAGAATCTCTTAGTTTGATCGTTCACCATCAACTTATGAGTAATACTCAACAGGTGTGAACCAACTCAATGAGTCCCTTTTAAGAAACAAAATGGCTATTATAAAATTACAGGATCACCATCACTTTTTGACTGAATATAATTATTTGATTAATCAGGCTAGAATGACTATAAAACACGGAACGAAAAACAAGAATACTCAAGGTTTGTCCCAAGACAGCCACATTGCGCGAGGCAAAACACAGCGAGCAGTTTGAAAACACAGTGGAAGCACTCGAGCGAAAGGCAGACGAGGGCGAGCTAGGCCTTAGAGGGCGCGGTGTTAGAATTGACTTCTAGGTCAGTTTGAGCAAAGGTCAAATGATGCAGTAGTGTGGCAAGGGGCAAGTATATGTCTACGATGTGAATTTACAGGATCACCATCACTTCTAGATTGAATATAATTATTTGAATAAAGCTGACGCATAAAGAAAAACATGCCATGTGTCTAATATAGCGATTTAGAAAGACTTCCGTCCTTCTGTACTTACACAAGATGCAGTTACAAATATCCCCCAAAAATTTGATTTGCGGATATGTAACTTCAACAGCATATTCAACTAGCGTCACTTGTTCCTTACTTTACCCATACCACGAGTCTAAACCTGTCATGACCATACAAACTACACGGTGACCACACTGCACTGTGAATTTTACCCATTCACCGATTCCTGACGGTGTTCTTGGAACTCCAACAGTTCCGTGCATTTCAGTTTCAATTTTTCAGGCAGAGAATTCGTTACCTTGCCTACCTAGGATCTTCGACGGTGAGAGCCAGTCTGGAACTTTCACACCTTTAACAACAACGGATCATTGCACCGATGTCTTCTAACGCCTAACTTACATACATTTCACAGTGGTGTACCATACTGTGATGGACGTTAATTAGGCTGCAACTTGGCTCATTTAAGGAATGTCCAGGGAATAGGTGTTCAAGTCCATGTGTAACGACAGGCTCTAAGCAATCATTTCGGGGGAAGTCTCAACGAACTGTCCCATACTTCAGTGCAGTTTGCATAAAACCATACACATAATGTTCATCAACAACTAACCTGTACTGTACAGTGCTGCTCAAAATGCAAATAGCCAACAAGGAATCAACCTGCTTCAGATAACAGTTTTACATAAAGGGGCATTCCCATGCTTCCATGCCCACTGCACCATACAAATGTTTGTGGACATCGTGCCACAAGGGAATCTGTCAATTTGCGTTCGTGAGCACTTTTGATATTGTACACTTCACTACTGATTCATTGGTGTCTGCATACTTCCTCCTGCAGTTAGATAATGGGTAAACAAACAAGTTCAAATAAAATCACAAAGACAAGGCTGGAGCTACTCGCACGAACAAAGGGCAAATTACGGGCAAAGGACCTCTGTTGTTCTCACGGAACTCGAGGTACCCCTAACCCTGAAGCACGATCCTAAGAACGATTGCTGATTGGCTAAAAACCTCATTCCTTCATTCATAACTTGTTTCATTCGCACAAATTTATTTGGGTGGACAGACAGCATCTTAAGATTTAAACTCCTTGATTGCAAGCAACCTGTTGACCTTTACCAACAATATAGGCTATTCCTTAAAGTAGTATCACTCAAGAGTTAGATCAAATAAAAGCAATGTTAAAGTAGAATAATCAGGACAAATTACTATTCTAATGCCAGAAGCTTGAAGCTGGGGGGAGGGGCTGAGAACTGAGCAAGTGACTGTATTGCTCAAGAGGGCAGTAATGGGACACCAAACTGGTACAGTATCTGAAGGTTACATACATGTATGAGTGTTTCACAAACATCTTCCAAAAGTTTCAGTTCAGAACATTTTTTCCTGATCATGGCAGAAATTAAATGTATTTCTTTGCTCTCCTGAACCTACAATTTCCATATATGCACATATATACTTGTACAAATTTTGCATCAAATTACTCAGGTGTATCATGTGATCTCCGCAACATACTAATGTGGGTATTCACAAGTGAATATACACTGTACATACTGTACTTAATACCGCTTGCTTCACTAATGAATTAAAGTTGGACCTGGGTTGAAGTGCATTCAAAATCAATTCTGATACCGTGCCTCCTATGTCTAGGGGTAAGTATATATGATGTGAACAGACAGAAGTTTACAGAGTAGGTATGGAGATGGAAGAAGTACACAAATATGATAAAAGCATGCTGCTAAATAATGGCCCATTTGAATTTTCAGACATGTTTAATTAAATGCATTCAAGCAGAAATATCAAAAACCAAAAAGAGGCCATGCCATCATACCGACCAGACACTTCTGGCACACAAGATCCTGTTTGTGTGGATTAGGTCTACAAGCACCTGCTGAACCCACGATCGACTTGGCTCACGCACATGACACGCATCACATGTTTGTGAACTATTATTTATCAGCAGTATCATCAAGGATGTATTTGTGGCTGGTATGTGGTTGACATTTCCTCTTGTTAGCCATGAGACTAAATGCAACTTGATAAAGAGGAAAGACAGGTTCAACGAAATTGTGATACAGAGGCAAGCAGACATATTTCTGCCAGACTTTTTTGATCTGACAGACATGTTATCGCCAAAGTATTTGAAATGGAATTGTTGAGACATCAAGCAAAAGACACACGACATGATGATCCACATGACTCCTGATCTGCCACCAAAATGTGAACCGATTCAAAATTGCCTAAAACTAGCCGAATTAAAAATCCTGATTGAATTTATTCATTTGACTGGATTGACCTGTAAGAGCTTCTCTGTAGAAGTCAAAATAATCATAAAAAAAATCAATTTCTGGCAGCTTGAGGAGATGCGCTGTGAATTGAAATCTCCGAGCTTCTCCCTCAGTGATGCCGGAAGGCAATTATTACGGCCAGAAGTATTTTTAGTGGTTGACAGATGACGTTTACGAGAAAGCATCTGAAGTGACTTCAAGATTTATGAATCAGATTTTTGAATCCCCAACCTATCTTACTCTCAGTAATGGTTAATTCTGCGACTGAACGTTCAGCAACCTTCATCCTTCACGTTAATGTATTGAGGAAGACACGAAGGTAATGTACTGCACACTGAAACAAAATAAATACAGCACTGACTTCCAACATGGTCCAATATTGAAAAGGTTCAAAATCCCTTTCCTTTTCCACATTTACCACAAGAATAGGATACACGGGGACTTTGCAATCTGCTGCAAGAAACCTGTAATGGGAATGGGTGATTTAAGGAGAAAAAAAAACATCATCATGGTTCTGTGAGTCAAACTGCACTTTGACTTCATCGCAGGTTTGGCATTTGGCAATATTAATCTACAGTATTTGCTGTTATGGTTGGGAGTGCTAATGTGTTGCCGACATTAATCTACTTTAATCAGAAATAGATATGTTCCCCATTCCTTCCATAGGATTGCGTTCCAACTGGACGCTAGTCCACAAGTAGAGACTGAGAAAAAGAGAAGAAAAATGTTTCATTCCACTTCTAAATTTATTTGCTTTATTTTATCAGGAACAAATCTTTTCTGAAGGAACAAATCTTTTCTGACCGAAAAGTTTTTCAAATCTACTAAAAGAATTTAATTCTGCCGCATCATTAACCATATAACATACATGTCGTCAGTTGGGAGGTGTGTACCATAAAGGCGCTGCCAATGAATCTGCGACGGGATTCAGAGATGGAATGCACGGTGACACGGCTCGACAGTGCCCACGGCCTATCAGGAAAACACATGAGCACACAGTAACGCACATATAACAGGTCCATTTCCGCATTTATCGTTTTCTGGTGCGGCGACCCGAACATAAGGATATTCTATTTGGCTTGCTTTCTTATTCAAGGACTATTAATCATTCTAAATGATTAGTAAACATGCATGGCAGGTGGTTCTGTCAGATGCACCATGCATGAAATACAATAAAGACACAGTTACTGTACTGTAACTTTCTTTAACCTTTCTACCAGCTCAGTGATACGGCTAATTACGAGAGGGGCATTCACAGAAACCCCAAAACTCATTGGTTTGGGAATTCGCTAGCGACGTACTCACCTCATATAACCTATGCAGATAGAAGCAGATGCAAAGCACAGCTAGAGACTTCGCTGTCATACCACAAGGTTGGCAATTACGGAAGGGCGGTGACCAGATACACATACGTACACACACACAAAATTGCCAGATGCTAGACCATGGTCAATACGGTAATGCATAGGTTATATGAGGGGAGGGAGTGCGTGCTGTGAATTTGTGGAAGAGGCTCGCTGAATTTCTCAAACTACACTGTGGTTCTGAAAACCTTGACTGCTACTAATATGCAATAATGCAAGTGTTGAATTCCAATGGCCTTCTGCCATTTTGTTACCTGCAGGTGAGCTGAAACGACAGGGCAAAATGCAACGTTCTCTTACTTTGTAAAAGCATGATTGGAAGCCCAAATGCGCCCACTTAATGTAGCAAATTTGAAACATTACTGCAGTCACAAACTAGGTTCTATGAAGGAATTTGCTCTATTTTATTTGCTGACTCAGCATTCTTTCAATGTAGTAAAACAGATCAATATTTTGATTAGCTATTGTTCCTGATGTTCACATTCACCATCAAAAACATTTAATATCCCCGCAACTCACTGGTGTGGGTCTTCACAAGAGACTGGACTTAAACCCCTTACCTCACATTAATGCATAAAAGTGTAATCAAAATCCATTCAGACATCAGGCCCTCTAAGCCTAGGCACTGCCCTCGTTTGGCTTTCACTCTGGCTGAGACAACATCAAAAACATTCAGTATCATCTGTTTTCTATAAATATGGTTATCTGATGCAGACATGAGTGCTCGAAGAAATTCAAAATAGCCAGCATTTATCTGGTTTTGCAAAACAACTCCCAAACTTTTTGAGTACTGAACATACATGTGGTAAATGAGAAGTCCTCTGTTGTGTGAGGACAGGTAATTGAGGACAAGGTGCAATGTAAATTATAACTACCACGATACTGAACAGCACAAAATGCAGTGGTTGTCCGCTAGACCGTCAGATAAATTGCTACCTTAATCGATGAACAATCCACTTTAAAATACCAGCAAGTTAACTGATAGTCTGTGAACTGTGTGAAATTATTATTACTTACTATGCAATGTAATGAATCATACGGGTGCAGTTTACACTGTCTCAAAAGTATGGATTACACTCTGACTATGGAAAAAGAGAAAGTGATGCTGGTACGACATTCATCTGACACACAGGGTCCCCACGACTTACTGGCAGAGCTGGGTCATACAGGGAGCGGTGCAAGAATGGTTTCAGGTCAGTGTTGAGTTAGCAAGTCTAACTATGCAATAGTGTGAGCAAGGGGTAAGTATATGTCTACAATGTAAATTCATAAAATTAAACGATCTGTCACTTTTGATGTGGCAGGTACGGCTAGTATTAACTACACACAACAAATTAGTGACTTGAGCTGCAAATGTTGAAGATGCTTTCAAACGCATCAATTGTCACATCTTGGTCAACCATGTTTCTGTCCAAATAAAATGTGGGGGAGGGGGGGGGAGAGGGGAGAATTAGATAAACTCCACCAGTCCCAGCCATGGCTTGACAGACTTAAATAACTTGGAATGTCCGAGTTTGTATCTGTGTGTATGGAAGGCTTGGCATACCTGCCAGTCCGTATCTATGGGCCTGTGTGTGTGCCTCTGACAATGTAACTTATTCAAATTAGAAAAGCTAAGTGTTGACTTCTTATCACAGCATGGCTTGAGATTTTGTAATGTGTTTAATGTCAGCCACAAGAAGAAGATAATTATGATGCCAACTAGACTAGAGCACAATGATGCCACTGTAGAAGTTTAGATCTCACCGACACTGTGCTCCTGTAGAGACTACCTCTGTAGCTCTATGAAGCTAAGGTTGACTCCCGTCAGAACAGAGGAACTGATATCCAGGATGCATACGTACTCAAGTGTCAATTTGAGAGATTCTTAAAATGCAAGGGCATACAGTTTTCACTCTAAGTATTTCAAACCCAACACCAATATCTTAACTCAAGACCGATGCTGTTTGAAGACAGATACCATTGGATAAGAAAGATTTCCAGATGCCTCAAATTTAAAATAATATGAGCATGTGTGAGGCCAGGCCATCTCTTCATTTGTTTTTAGTGTAAAGTTTTACAAATCTGTCCATTGTAACTTGGATCCATCTTAAGTATTTAAAGATCTAGAACAGGCTTAAAACATACCCATTTGCCAAAAAAGAGGCAACGCTAGTGCGCTCTGTGATTAAGGGCAAACTATCCTAATTCAGTGATTATTCAGGGGGCAGCTTCTCCATAGAGGGATATGAGGGAAAAGTTGACCAATGACAAGGTACAGTGTGTACTCTTGATGTTCATCATTGCTGTCTCAAGTACAGTATTGCATGAGGTAGAAATAAATCTGAGATAAAAACAGAAAGACAGAAATAAATCTGAGATAAAAACAGAAAGATAGAAATTACAGTTGATTACAAGTCAGGTTGATAGTAATTAAAGGGAAAGAGGACAATCTCTTTTGGACAGGGGCTCTATCATGGATTGCAGTAATTGTTTTAACACTCAATTCCAGCAAAAATGGCGCAGATCCACTCAATGAGAAGAGACCGAGGAGCGAAGTAAATTAAAATTCATTATGCAAATTCACTATGCAAAATTCATTATGCAAATTCAACTCACAGACACGAAGCAGTACGTCATGCCAGCTACTGAAACAGCCAAGTGGCAATTTGACACTCATGTTAATTTGACACTCACGTTAAACGGCCACCGAGGGAAAACCGAACATACCGTGCATCAAATCTTTAAACAGACACTGTACGGTAGTGTGAAAATGACATTAAAATTAATACTGCCTCTTCTGAAAAGAATGCTTTCGGTAAACAAAAGGCACAGCACTGTAGCGTGCAGAGAGTCATGATGATCCACAGTTCTTTAAGGGACACATTATACTTCATTAAGAGAACTCTGTAAACAAACCTGAAGTGTTATTGAAAAGCAAAGTTCAACTCTTCAGTGATCCTGGAACTGTGAGATGAATTATGTTCTAATGGCCGCATTTTGCAAACAAGAGTGGATACATCCTACTAATATCAGTTCAGTGCAGTCTAACTTATAGCTACTGTATGGTAAAGTAATGTCACCCCAAATATGCATTTTTTTTAATTTTTTTTTAATGGAGGATACATACTTGTGAAAGGAGACCTCACATGTACTGTTTCTGTTCTGCCTTCCAGCAAGACACACTGCAGACAACGGATACACCATCCAGTGACTGTTACCACAAACTGACTTCACAAGTGAACCGTTGTACCTGCAAAAATCTCTCAGTTGAAATGTATGTTCAATGTTGGTTGCCGCTATGGCAGTATCAGAGAACAAACTTTTGTGTTGCTAAAATCTTCTCTCCACTGAATAGTCACTCCCCAGGTTAAATTTATCTGAATTTGTGTCAACAAGACATGTCCTTTCATTCAGTAGCAAATTACTTCACATTCACATTGCACTTTCCATCAACTGGATTATTTTTACGGTCAAATGGTCAAATGTTTTTCTGCTAGTTTGTTGCTTCTAATGATCTTTAGCAACAAAGCATGCTAAATCACTCGATTTCACACCATTATATAACCTTTTAAAATGCATCAGATGCTGAAACGACCGCTTGAGTCAATAGCCATTGGTACAACATTTTAAAGCAGTCTGTCGAGGAAATGGTAATTTTTTCTTTTTTGGGGGGGTTCCTTTTGCTTGAAGGATAAGGTTCCACTGCCGGCTTTCACCATTACAGCACGTATCACATACTTTTTTACAAATGGCTACACTAAGAACCCCTTGCTAAATATATGTTCAACCCTGCACAAGTTGCTGACTGATAAATTTATAGCATACAATAGCATAGCTAGATCAATAGCACCAAGGCTTAAGACAGCAACCTGTCCAGCAATCATTTCCATGGCCAGTCTTTTGACACGCGCAAAAAAATATCAAAAAAATAAAAAAGTAGCGATATTTCTTGGACAAAAAAGATATTAAAAAGAGTACACAGGACTAGGGTCTGAAATAAGCTGGAGCAATGGATGATTTCAGCCCCACTCCAATCCTCAGTTCCATCCCTGAACTTTTTTCTATGCTCATGAAAGTAGGTGCCGACAGGAGTCAAATTTTGTACCATAAATTGGCATACTAAGAAGGGTCAAACTGCAAATCTTTATTTACTAAGGGCAGATCACGGATCAAGGACAGAACATGTTATAATCTGCTTCAGAAAATTTCCATATATGGTTTCATATCGATTTCTTAGAGATGTTGAATTAAAACACGTTGTATATATATGGGCACAAATTTTAGATCCATTAACAAACTAAGTCCATCCTGAACCAGATTGTTCCCTTTGCACAAACTACATACAGCATCATGTGTACACACAGTACTGTACGTATGAAGGCACTTTGTTATTGGCCACGCAAAGTTCAATGTACAAAGACCTGAATACATGACATTCTCACTGAATACTTTATATTGAATGTAAACATAATTAAAGAGGGTTCACAATAGGGAAGAGGAAATAATTAAGAAAATTCATAATTTAATAACTTTTGTTTCCTTGATAAACCATTTAAATAGTGAAATCATATCAAAGGCAACCATTGGGACTCAATGGCAAACATAACATACAATGTTGTCGTATTCAAGAATGATGCAGATTATTAGGTCCCTGCCAAAGCAAATTTAAAGCAGTTTTCTTGTTTGTTCCTGTTCAAAGGTGCGGGTCTAAAATTAATTTGGCCAATCACAAAATTACTGGAAAAAAATTACCACGACAAGATCAGGAGGACATAGGTTTACTAACTCCAACAAACATTTAATACTGGAATGCGATCCCAGTCAGTCAAGCAATCTAGCAACTGACAAAACTTTCAATATATACTATTTTCACTACTTTGCCTTCCTTCCTGTAAAGTGCTATGTGCAAAGTCCACCCCAGTCTCCATCAGTTCAATTTATATTTACTGACGTTACTGTTTAACTTGCCTTTGCACTGGCTATAAAATACAAGTATAGGGAATCTGATAGGTCACTGCTCTGCCCATCTCTTGACAGGTCATCTTCTTTAAAAATGTCAAACCTTGAACCGAAGCAATTTCGGCAAAAAACTTGCGCAAATGGCCAGAATTTGAGGCTACTTTAAGGTGTGTGTAAAAAAAAAAACTTGATTAATTTCACAATCACTGAAGTGGTTAAGATAAAATTTGCACTACACAACCAGGTACAGCTACAGTAGGATATCATGCACTTCCTTCGCAAAAGTTCACGAAGATGTTTCTTTTTTTTTTCTTTCTTTTTCTCTCTCCTGAGCGCTTTCATTTTCCAAATGGATGTCACGAATTTGGGTTTACTTATCGATCTATCCATAGCACACGCAATTACATGCATTAGGTTGACAGAATGGTACTATTTATAAGTGTGGATTGAAAGTTGATTAATTTTTGCATATTTTTTTTAATTTCCTTTTTTATTTTTGCATTTTTTCTTCTCACATTCATGCAGATTTAGCAGATTTTTATAGACTCTGTTGTTTCACTTCAATGTCCACCATCAATGTGAATTCTTTAATTTCACTCTGAGCGATGTACATAAGGAAGATTGCCACTGATGACCACGATGAAAAGCCAACAGGCCAAAGGGAGGTTGAAACTTTTGACGATGTAAGCGCCGACAGGTGTTTGAAAGTTTACAAGTTATGTACTTTTTTTCACAAAATTACGTCTCACATTCCTCCATTATGTATGGAGAATTCAGACCATACAGTAACTGTGTCAGAACAGAATAGGATTTACGACATAGCTGAGAGGTTTATGTCGCATTTTTACATCTATGAGAACGTTTTCACTAATTTTGGTTTTTGCCTTTGTGTACAGACTATGAAGCCACTGTACAATTCTACAGCGTGTATTAAATGCAACTGGGGTATTCTACTGACGAGCGATTCAAGAATAAACACAGATTCTTGTTCCAAAGGGATTGCACACATACACATAAAGTAAAACATTACAACTTAAAAGTCCAAAAGTGTATGTCTTTTAACATTCCAACAATTTGGGATTTAACAAATAGGTTTCGGGTGATAAACTCGGTATGGTTTAAATTCCTCTAACATAACTACGTAAAATAAGATAAATAGACGTTGACCGTTTTCATTCAGCTAAACTGTGTGCTTCTATGAACAAAACAATGGGAAGTATACTAGTAATGAATATTCAGTCGATCAACAAAAGCTGACCATAATTGCAGCCATAATGAGGTGATCAGTTAATGTATAGCATATATGAACACAGTGGTTCAATTCACCAAACACTACATATTCCTGATACCGATCATGGAGCAATGACTTGAGTAACATATTTTTGATACACCAGTGGGACCTTTCCAGTTTTCCATATATCCATTACATAGGCACTTGTAATGCGAACCATCAATATTTTCAAATATGAATGATTTTTGTTTTTGCTGATTTTATGCCACTCCTTGCTGTTTTTCAAAAACGGTCAATGTCATCCTTGATCTTAGAATGACCTATATTACATCCATGAAAAACCTCACATGTACATTTAAAAACGAAGGAAAACTTTTGGTAAAACATAATCTTATCCTTCCGGCTATTCCATACTCAGGCGATCCCATAGATTGATGGTCAGATTATTGTCACCTGGTACTGAGAGCAAACACTACTATAAGTATCACTGGAGAGTGGAGACTAGGAGATATCAGCTGCAACTGTAGGTTTGGTACACACAAAATTATGTACAGATTCCCCTTCAATAACAACATACACTTCATATTTACATACAGTTGAAGTACAGCAGCGTTCATCATTTCCTTGTGACAAATTTATGTCAAAGCCATCATTTGGTTACAATAAAAAAAATACATGAGACAGAGGATAGAGGGCTAATTTGCATTCCAAAAGGCAAATGTTTGCATGATTCCTTTATAAAGTGGTGAAGTTTTCCTTTGTTAATCTTGTTATACTTTTAAAACCTTAAAAGCTGATTAATATTGGAAAAGAGTTTTAAATGATAAAAGCAACTAGCTGACATACTAGAAACACCTGACATGTTTAACATAGATCCTCTAAGGTAATGACATATCTGCAGAGAGTTAGACTTGCATTAAAGGATGATAGGTACTTGAGATAATTTACACTGCTTTTTGCACGTTCGTTCTCCAAATCTGGTAGAATCATACTGTATCTCGTTAATAGATTTGTTGTAAAACATGATCCACCAATTTCCTATTCTGCCATTAAGTGCCCCAGTAGAGAACAAAATCTGTCATTTTTACTTTATTTTTTTTATTTTTCTTACCTAGACATCGTCTAGATAATATTCATAAGTAGAGAGTTTTATGCCTTACACTCATGAATATCATTTTGGGGAACGTGGTAGAATTTGCCATGTGTAGATCATCATATAACACAAATCTGTTAAGGAATCTATACACTTTTATCCAAACTGGAGAAAGAAAAGAGCAAAAAGTTAAGTAAAACACCTGTCAAGGCTACCTATAATCCTTTAAGCAAGAAGAAGGAAGAAAGATAGCATCAAGACGAATCACATTACACTAATGATGATGCGCAAACAATTAGCGAGCTATGATATCAAACAGCAAAAGGGCAGATTTAAAAGCAAACATACATTGCTGTCTTCACCATATGCCATGTTTGTTTAATAGCAAGTTCACCTCTAACTTATCTGCATGTACTGACTTTGCATGCAGATGCAGTGATAAACAAAAATGCATGACAAGCACGACAAAAGTGCACAACATAGCACAGAACGACGACATGTTCGTTATTTAACAAAAAAAGCCTAACAATATTAAATCACACTTGGCTGGGGTAAAGGACAATGTTTTTGTACTCTCTCTGCTGGAAGTGCTTTCCTATCTTGTACGGTACACAGTGCAAATGGTTACAGTTTGTTTGTGCTGTACATAACCCAGATAACTGTACTTGTTTGTTATCTTGGGCTACCAACTTCCTTGTTTTCTGTGAATCTTTTGTATATATAGGATATCAGTCCTAGGCACGCTGCACGAAATGAAATATTTCAACACAAATTTCTCAGGGAAGCGAGAGCCAAATTCGATAAATATAACAAGTTAGAACGGACGAAAGAATTGGAAATGAAAAAAACAAGAATACCAAAGGTTTTCCAAGTCAGCCGCCTTTGCGCCAGGCAAAAAACAGAGGAGCTTTCCCAAAACCTGTTGAATCACTCGAGTGAAAGGCAAACGAAACAACTGCATTCCAACTACATGAACCAGGGGGGGAGGTACTCTGGTGACTTTTTAGCACAGCTTCTAGCACCATGATGCCTTAGAAGACCAGACTAGCATCTCCTTCCCATTATGCCATTTCTAATGGGATTGCAGCCTTTCTTGTGTCCAGACATGAAGTAAAAAGCGGCAAATTCAAGTGGCAGATAGGCACATCGCTGCTTGTCCATATGCAGACCTGCCCTGCACCATCAACAGTGGCAACGTCAAAGGCCACCGGTCACTTCCAGCAAAGTAAAAGAGATTGGGTTGCTCAAAGACATCGGCAGAATAGCAAACTGACTCGTTCAACATGCAATGCCACGTAGACGCAACTAGCAGATACAGTATAACACCACGACACTCAGCTACAGGCTGAAGTATCCGCTGAGAAGCTTGTCGGGTGCATTTGTCCACAAAGCTGTTGTGAGCTTGAAGTTTCTAATCTATTCAAAACAGTGCTTCCCAAATAGTAACTCCTACCCAGGCCTAGCACTGCAATGATCTAAAGAAGTGTTCATTTGATTTATTGATAAGCAAAGACATAAAAGTAGAAAAAAAAATTTTATTCAGTAAATTAGTTTAAGTTACAGTACTCCCCTCTTTCATGGATTCAGTAGTAAGAAAAAGATTTTGAAATTGGAATTTGAGAAATTGTAATCTCTGCGGTCTGCATATACCTCTCCATGATATACCCTGTGCAATAATACAGAACAAGTTGCCTGCCTAACCACAAGTCAAGCTGCCTGCTTTCTCATTGAAAAAGACAGTAAAATTGTGGGCTACAACCACTACATATCACCAAATGCTGCACATAAGTATCTTCCTCAAGACTGAGAAGAGGTCACCTTTTTTCATTTTCTTGGAGGTTGTGAAATACAATTTACATCAAAGTGACTTTATGCCCTTCAAGTAGAACATTGCATTTATAAGCCCATAATGTAATGTACGAGTACATCAAAAGAGATCTGTTTGCGGTACATGTGAGCTGCAAATTTACAACATCACTCACGCCAGTTAAGAAAAACAAAACAATCAACCACTCTGCCACTCTGCGTGTCTCATGTGCATTCAGGTTTGTTTTTTTTCACTATGTTGAACTAACACACACAAGTCAACAAAGCAATGAAGTATTAACATCATTTTACAACTAGACACACACACAATGATGTTGAGACATGCTTCTGTTTCAAAGCCACGCCAATGACAAATTATTTGCCAGCCTCACAAACTACTTACTCTTGGAATTTCTAGACAGAACCATCAGGGAAATCATCAGAGGGGGTAAAGGAGATTTGTCACCCTCCCACCACAACGAGGGGGTAAAATTCCCAACTTTTCATTTCCATATTCACTTACCTTGGTTTGTTAATGGAGGATAAGTGAGGGGGGAAGGGGATCACTTGGTAGCCATGTTTGAACTTTCATTAATTAAATGGCCTTTTAAAACAATTAACATAGTGCACTGTGATAGGACCCTGAAACAACCTTTCATCTCCCTGAACCCATTTGGTAACTTTCATGGAGGACAGCAACAATTTGGAATCATGGTCTAGCAGACCCTCACCCCCCACCCCTGTTTGACTTTTCTGGCAGAATCCCTGAACATGATTTGATGTAGACGACTTAATTCGGACCTTCCATGTTTACACCGTTACATTCTGACTTACAGCACTGTGCTTTTCAAGTTCCATCTGTTGTACTTTTCAAGTTCCATTTGTTTCCAGGTGTTTTTCCATCTCCCTGTCAAGCTTATCTGTCATTTTCTCTAGCACTGATAATGCATGCACTTCCTCCTTTGGATATATCTCTTCAGACATCTTTACAGTACACAACACTGCACTGGTCTGAGTTGTAACATTAATCACATCCTGAGTTCAAAGTTCATCAATACATCTACTAATGTTTTCACAGGGTCTGGCCAAACCTCGAAAAAAAAGGGAATGTTCGGCAATGTGCTGTTGCCCATGTCCTCATGTTGCGAGAATACAATGTACCAAAACACTGTCATTGTTTGATACATACTGTATGTACGTTGAGGAAAACAGAAGCTGTTAGTTCACAAATTTGCAGCACTTATAATTTACTAGTTACTGTATGCAATGTCAGCCAAACTGACTTGCACTGTGTACTGTACAGCCAAGATTGTCAATTGAGTCTATTCTAAAGCCGCACCATAGTTGATCTATTTGGAAGGAAATTTTGGCACTTGAGAGGGAAATTTACCTTTCTTTTGCGCAGCTCTCTTATAAGAAATCGTGAGAATGTAGACTCCCTACCCTAGAAATGAACATCTTTTCCAACAACATTCTCTATGACCTTTACATTCTTGTGTACACAAAGAGGCATATATCCTCATAAACCGATTTACTTATACGTAGTTATCCCTGACGCAAGTACATAAAACAGCAAAGCTATGCCTTGTAACTGTTACATGTAGTACATGACCACTGCGATACACTCAGCAAAAACCACCGTAAATAATTTAGGTACATATTAATCTTGTGTAAACAACAAAAAAAAAACAAAAAAAACATCCTACACTCTTCCAAAATGGGCTCAGAAGTAAATCATTGATGTAAGCACTTTGTTGTCGTAAATTACAAAAGACACATTCTGCAACGATTTTAACGAAAATACTTTTAAGCTGTAACAGGCAGGTTTGCCGAGATAAACTTGAGATTCCAAGATCTCCTCATTTAAGGAGGTGATCATCGTCCATGGCAACCAGAAGATTCCTCAGGCTCTGATGTAAACATAATTAAACAGTTCTGGCCAGTCTCAAGGGAGAGAGAAAGAGACGTCTAATGAGTAATCAACTGCGACAGATTAAAAACAAAAAGGCTGCGTGCACTTGTGAGTTAAAGGTCATGTGACATGAAAATGACATTTTGGAGGGCTAGGTGCATTAAGGATTACAAATATTAAAAACAGCTACAAATTTCATCAAAATCTGTCAGAGATTGACCACTTTGCAGAAAAACTAGTGTCTCACAGCTGCATCATGAATAAAGATTGGCTATAAGTATGCTAATTTTTCACATCAAGAGATGTACCCCTATGATATGTCTTATGTTAATCCTTTGTTTATGCAACCTTTATTTCAATGGCATTTGAGAAGTTTATACTCCCCGAGGGTTTTATTTTGGTAGCAAGTATTTTCTTCTTAAAACATCGATATCATTTACCAATGTGAAACTCGGTAATTAAGTAACTAAGAGGCAAAATATACAGCATTAACGAAAGACATACTGACACTATGCAACAACTCCACGTCATCTGTTTCGCATTTTTCTCAAACTTTGAAAAGTCACATCTCAAAAATGGTAAAAGATACACACAAAATTGCAACCTATTTTCACTTACTTTGCACCTTATGAATGAAGGGTGCTCCTTTTCTAGAAGCATGTCACACAACCTTTAAAGTACATAGCTTAATATCTCAATGTACCTATCACACAGGTCTGACTGTCAAACCCTGAGCATGAAATT
Organism: Stichopus chloronotus; assembly: GCA_021234535.1. Taxonomy (NCBI): domain Eukaryota; kingdom Metazoa; phylum Echinodermata; class Holothuroidea; order Aspidochirotida; family Stichopodidae; genus Stichopus; species Stichopus chloronotus. The sequence goes on from CM037838.1 coordinate 18,598,709, forward strand.
TACAGAGAAGACGAGAAGCACTTAACTGAGAAGAGACTGATTCCGTACATCTGTATCCATTCCTCAGCATACCCCCAAAATTTGAACTGGTGGTACAGTGATATTAAAGCTACTTGTACTGTCCAGTGTATTAGTACACATCTCATCAAAGCAGTAAACCATTACTTGCGTCAAGTGCAGCAGTTTTGAAGCAATCAGTTGCTGAGAATCTCTCCACTGGTATTAAACTCTGAAAAGCTGCTCTCACCTAAAACTGGACCTGAGGCAGGACTGAACATTGAGGTCAGTGTCTAAGGTTCCCAGAGCACACACTATAACAGAACTTGGTCAGTTGCAAGAACTTCTGTATCTAAGGACAAGCACTGCGTACAACTGATGATCAAAGTTAATATTTTATTTTCAACAGCTTTGCTGAACAAGTCAAATTTGAATCCCCAGAAATTTTCCACATGGCTCTGCCAGAATTTGATCCAGGGACCCAATGACTGCAAGACAGACACCCTAACCACCAAGCCATCTATCCACCCTTCAGTGAGAAACTTATTTCAGGAAAACAAGACCACTGTAATTCCTGTTTTTGAATAATCTATCATTCTGTGGTCCATAAATATTTCCTTTAAAAATACATTTTTTTTTTTTTGTAGAACAAATACCCTGAATTTCCCTTTTATACAGAGCACTGAATTCAACAGAGTAAAGTAAGATGATGTACTATATTTCCAAAATATTCGCCCAATGGAAACAGGGCTGTACTTTCAAAGACTTGTGCTTTTCATAATTCTTCTTACATGACGTTTTTATTTTCCACAATACGCTGCAACTGACAGGCACAGTACATATCTGGCATAAATCTGTGAAGTCTGTAGGGGAACCTCCCTCTTGCATATGTGACCTAGATTCCCGACACCCCACAGTGCAAACGCCCTGGAGACATCATGTACAACCAGCCTGCCTAAAATCTGTGCAAGGTGTACAGGACTAAATACAGAAACTTACTGCAACATCAACATAATGCACTATAACAATATGAAAGATGGCATTTACTGTAGCAGCACTTCAGTGAGCTACGTAATGACTCGAATGTACAACTTTTCAGGAACTGTCTATGCAGTTTGCAACGCTACCTGACACATGAAACCAAGATATTCCGGGATTTGAGAGTTATTTGTCGAGCGGCTCTGTGGCACTCCAACCACTGTAAAATGTAATTCATGAAGGGATGAAAGGATACATACAAAACAGTAAAACATCATAATGCGACTTCACTGTGGTCAGGTGTACAAATATTATTTATATGCCAAATTTTTTCCTTGGATGAAAACACCTACAGCACATAATGCAACAACAAAGATCTCAACTGTACTCCCTGCTTCCCCCCCCCCAAGTCTCTATCTTCCCAAGGGTACTATTTTCACATACATGAAATCCATGAATTTTCACATTCATCAGCCACAAATTTCAAACATGTTTACCTCATAGGGTACTAAAAGTCAAACATTCACATTTTATATTCATAAAAACAAAGAAAGGCTTTTTTCTTAAAATGTTTCGAATAAGAAGAAAAACTGATCACTCCATGTTGCAATTGCAATTAATTTACTGTAAAGGAAAAAAAAAGGTAGATTAAAACTTTTCAACAAAGTGAGCAGTGATTTTGTACCAAAGACTTTATCTTGGTTTGAATTGTCACAGCACAGTATATACGGAACACGCACAGTACAGCATGCCAACCTGCTTGTACAGTATAGTGGCTGGCAAGTTTTTTTCAAAAGAATGAAACTGAAGGTAATGGTGGTTAAATATGACATCTACGGGGACAGTGTAAAAAGGTAGTGCAGAATTTTTATTCATAATTATGTATTTATTTCGTCCTGATAACTTTGATATCCTTTAGTCATTCAGGCATACATGGTAAAGTGACAATGACGGATGTATCCATACAAACGTCACTGATAGCAAACACGCAAAATGTCAAATATCAAATTATAATGCGATGAACGAGCGAAAGAAGGAGAGTTGTGGAATGCAAATCATCAAAAGGAAATGGGGAAAGTATGAGGCATGTACTTCCGAAGCGATCGATAACGCCACCCTGGAATGTCACCCAGACATTGAAGACCCACCTCTACGGCATTAAGACCAGAGAGCACTCCAGTAAACTTAAAGGGCACTTTAATGCTAGTACCAAGAAATCTGTTTAGAGGCTGCACCTCTGGCAGACAGGATACTACAGGTATAAGCAAACTATGGAAAAGCAAGTCACTTTGAATTCCAAATGTACGTACTTGTATGTTTTATGTCCTTGTGTTGTCCAACATTCATTTTTTTTTATTTTTCAATGCTCTTGAAACCACCCAATTTCCCACTGTATGTTTAGTTGATTTGGCAGAATAGATTATCTGTCTGTCTGGTCTGTCTTTCTGTCTGTCAGGCTATCCTATCTAAGTCTTAAATGTACTTGAGAATATTTCAAGAATGTGGTTAAAATCTATGAGATTCAAACTGCGGTATTACAGTGACCTGATTCATGTGGGGTGTTGGCTGTTTTTGAGCAACTCAAACAAAAATTTCACAATACCAGTTGGACCTACAACATGTGCCTCAACATCATAACTGTGTGGTAGCAATGCATTGTAGTGTCCAATACCTGAAAGATGCATGCACAGGCAAATCTTGTTCATACAATCTCATTTGGGACAGTTTCTGAAGTTTGCTTTGCTGCACTGTGTACAGGTATGTACACTGAAGGTTTAACAATGGTGCATGCATTTATAAGTTGGCCATGACATGCCCTTTACAGAAACTTATCAAGTAGTGCAGTGTTGCATGTAATGATAATCCTGAGAGTAAATATACTGTAAAACAAGTCACTTCCATTCCTAATGTCTTTACTGTCCATGTCTTTATGCTCAAAGAAAGATATCTTCTTTGACAGTCCTTCAAGCATAACCAAAATTGGCTTTGACTGGCAGTATGCAAAGTTGGGCACATGACTGGAATTACCATACTCAAAGTTTGGTTTTGCCAAAAAAAGTTGACAAATTTACATATCCTTCACTGAGACTGTTAAAGGACATACCTCCACCAAGTTGCACCAGAAGTAGGCTTCACAACAAGGACAGTTCAATGCAATTAAACGAAGACCTGTTCAAAAACTCTGCAATCACCAAGTGCAATTTTCATTCAAATTTCCTTTTGTGTTCCTTTAAAGAAATTGATGTTAGCTCAATTTTCAGATACTTAAAGCACAAGCTGCGTAACTGTAAACACTATAAACCATCATCAGATAGACTCCACATAGAATTTCACGACAGTTGGTACCAGCAACTACACAAGAACCATTAAGCAGTGTTTGTCTGTGTGTACCTAACACCGTGGACATCAATCTCGTCTGACAATATGCTGGTATATCGGGGGGCAAACGGCTGGAAGCAGAACTGTAACATCGTTCTCTGTGTGTGCTGCTGCATCTATCACGCCGTGCATCATCTGTCAAATACTCTGATTTATTGTAGTGCACTGCATGCACGCTTCAAACTTGGACTTTCAAGCCATGCAATTACTGTAGCTCTACAGTACATAGGTCTTTGTCGTGGTATTCCGAACCACTGCGGTGCACACTTGCGTGCTTCAAACTTGGGTTCACAAGCCAACTGGCCATACAGTACATGGCTCTCTGTCAAAAACGAATGTCGAGTGCCCCTTTCCACTTAATCATGCAGCCAGCTATGGCAGAACTTGTGCCACAACTACACTGTCCCTGCAACAACCACAGTAATACACTGCAAAGTTCTCGCATGTTCCTTTTTTAACCGCCTAAAAAATGAACAAACTCGATCCTTGATGAAAATTCATGAATACTAGATCTGTGATACTGCCATGCGTAAACAGGGCAAAATTGGCATGCAGTTGTCCACCTACAAAAGGCATACAAAAAACTGGGGGGCGCCATCCGCGGATTAATTCATCCGTTACGTTTGTTGTAATTTGATCGTCAGTGCCTCAGAATTTTGCAGAACTTCCATTCAAACACAACCTTGTGTACTGATAACTGTAGGTGGTACAATGCTCCACACGCACTCGGACGTTGCATAATTTGCAAGCAAATGCAGCTGGACGTTGCGGCCGGTAATTACTTTACACTGAATGTCTATGAGAAGTTAGCTATTGCTACCATCATTCAAATTACCAGGCTCCAAATTTTGTTGCAAGGGCTGACGTATTTTTTTTCCTCTGATCTCTGTCACACTTAATACTGGGTCTTTCTACATAATAAAAAGAACCAGAAAGATCATTGGCATCAACATTTTGCTTATAATCAAATGGATGCATTCAGTAAGGCTGACAACCTTTACAAACATATAAATGTTCTTGTAAAACAGACTTTATCTGAATATACAGTATTTTTGATTTTGAAACGACCCCTTTGAATTACTTACATCGGCAAAAAGAGAAAAACCGTGGAGAAATTAGTGCATTGACCCTTTCGCAGCCCCTTGCAGTACATAGTATTGCGTATCCTGAAAAGTTTCACGTACTACAGCATTACTTTAAACTTCACTGCTCTACTTTATGCACTGTAGTTGGCTGAAAAGGGTAGTGTCCAAGTAATGGACACTGGCTGTGAAAGGTTTAATCACAGCTCCACAATTTCTGGAGGAAGAAAAACAGATACAGGAACAAATGTACATGTACGGTATGCAGATCACAAGTCAATGAATGATTCAAAACGTGACATTTTCTTCGCTACTGTACTCTCATTTCCTCATTTATTTTTATTTTCTCTACCATTTGCAGTAATAAAATGAGAGTGAAATTAAAACAAAGAGACTGATACATCATCAGCGATCAAGCTCTCACGATAGATGTCGGGCACACTTCCTTGAGCTATAGAAACTTGACAGTTGACACACACACACACACACACACACACAAAAAGGATGAGAGTTACACAATCTTGTCAAACATATTTAGCAAACATCAACTCCAGCATTTGTGATAGTGAATGACCCAACCACGCTGTCAGAATGCAGTGTTTAGAAATTGATATCACCAGTTCTCAAATTTCTGTTCCTGATACTACAGAATGACAATGTGACATCATGCACTTGATCCTATCTACAAAATACATTTACCAAAATTTTATACTACCACTCCCACCTTCAACCACTTGAGTATGAATAATGACTGAAGTGTCAGCTTTAATACCAGTGGTCCTTGGGTAAGTTTCAAGCGAGGACTTCTTGCTAGGAAATTCCTTTTTTTTTTTTTTTTTTGCTCTCCCAAAATTCTCCATTAGTTCTGGGATACATCTTTGCTACCTGTTAGGGTTTTTCCCTTATTTTCAAATGTATGGTGATGGAATCTCAAAAACGAAATTTTATCAATATTAGCTATTCATAACATCCAGGTTAGAGTCACACAAAACCAGAAGTTTGAAATGAGCTGCTCATCAATCAATTCTTTTGACTGTTTCTCTTACGTCCAGAAACCTGCCATTTCATCATTTGATGCAAGAACAAACTTACTACCACACACTGAATGCATATCTACCAATGTTGCACTAAGTTCACAACACAACTTCCTGGTTTGGATATATGTTCATCTTGTTGCAATGATCAAGTGACTCTAATACAGTACTTAGTACTGTAACTGAACCCTTCATCCACATTCATACCTGAAAAATGCCAAAAACCACAACCCTATCACTCACAAGGTACAGTAATGCTCTTACAATGTAAACCACAAGGACACACTTCCTTTTCCTCTGAACATCTAGACCACTTGTGACTTGAAATAGCCTAGAGTCTGCAGTTCTGCAGTAATGTACAATGCTAAAGGCTCTACAGTGAATGAGATACAAGGTAATAACTTAATACCAGCATGAATGGACATGGGGGAAGAGGGGACAAAGCCACAGTAGCTTTATGGAGCATTTCATGAAAGTTTAAATGCGCCGACATTGTTGAAATATGTCCGAAAGCCAACTTTACAAACCTGTTGAAACAGATTTTTATTTCAGCTGTGATGTGCAAATTATGCGTAATGGCATTAAAATGTTTGGCCAGTTTTAAAAACAACAACTTTAGTTCTTTCATGTGAAGTAGAAATATCAGTCACAATAACATGTCACACACAGAGTGTACAGTAAAAGTGGGCTTCATCATGCAAATTGCTATTTCCAACATACAGTAAAGGTCAAGGAACCAAAGGTGATATATATGCAAGACACAAAGTAGTTACTAGTGTTTGTACTGGATCCAAATTCTGACCCAGGTACCAAAAGTCAATAGTTGGTGGGGTACCAGAAAATATAACTTGAACCGTTAGGTGTTGAGTTTGTTGTGAATCATCTATGTCACAATGCACTTCATAGGCAATGCTAATATATATATATACTGTAACATCATGCCTCTTATATACATGGGCATGACTATTAAAGTGTTTTAGGACCTTAGAAAACAAGAAAGTCAAAGGACTTTGTGATTCCTTGCCAATATTCATGAAGAACACTGGATAATATGTGCTTTACGTTATACCTTCAAGATAGAGCCTAAGCTCTTTTGACTACTGTGTGTACTGAGCAGTTTTATACCTTTTCACAATTTAACCTAAGTTGCTGACCTCAAATGACATTTGACCTCCACCAAAAATCAATGGTAATCATCTACTTACTATCACCAACCTACACACTTAGTACAAAATTAGTCACGAATATGCTTCTTCTTGAGATAGCATGTTTGTAAGGTTTTCCCATTTTGACCTCTGACGACCTCAAATGACATTTGACCTCTACCAAACACATAGGGATCATCTAATATGACCAACTCACACACCAAGTAAGAGATACTGTAACAGTCAAGATTTGCATTCTTGAGATATCGTGTTTAAAAGGTCAGTTTGACTTTTGTTGACCTCAGATCACCTTTGACCTTCACCAAAAACAAGAAAGATCATCAACTCACTATGAGCAACCCACACATTATGTATGACATTAGTCACTATTACCCTTCTTGAGATACTGCATTTACAAAGTTTTCACATTTTGACCTCTGGCAACTTCAAATGACTTTGAGCTCTACCAAAAGTAGTAGGGATCATCTACGTAATACGAACAACCCACACACCACGTACAACAGAAGTCAATGCTTCCTGAGATAAATACTGTAGTGCTTACAAGGGTTTCACAATTTGACCTCTGGTGACCTCAAATGACCTTTGACCTCAACAAAAAATGAATATGACCAACCCACACACCAAGTATGAGATAAGGCAAGGTTACTCTTCTTGAGATATTATGTTTACAAACAAGGCATCACATACACACACACATATACATACATACACACACAACATCACAGTCATACAGATTCCTGTTGCCTTCAGCAAGGAATCAATAAGTAACATTTTAATTTTTTTGTTGTAACACATTATACACATGTAATGTAGGGTGGTGAAAGTTTGGATCTGGGAGAAATTTCAGAACTGGATCGTGACATTGTTTGTTGGATACCAGGTGCAAACACTAGCAGATACTCTAAACTGATCTATGAGAATTAACAGGAGAGTTCCAAATGAAAAATAAGCTACTTAATAATTGCAGTTTCTAAAACCCTTTCAATATAAACTGCCACATTTTGGTGCCCCCTCCCCTCTGCAATTATGCACATACTATTCCATAACTAGCCGGCAAAGAAAACAAAACAAAAACACTATCTTAAAGCACAATGTTGAATTATAATTTTGAGGCTTGACACAGTATTTAAAATAAAGTTTTTCATAATTTTAACAGGATCTTGCCACTCAGTTTTTTTACAATTTAAAGAGCCCCCCACCGAGAACGTTCCACACCACTAACCCCACAAAGATATGATGAGGTGTTGGTAGGGTTTTCCACTTCCAGTGGTTTGTCTGTTTCTGTAATTTTAAAGAATATCAAAAGCACTTATTGCAAGTCATTGTACAAATTTGTCATACAACATTCCAATCAAGTGACAAACTATTAAACAAAATTGTTAGGTGCCAAAATTGTTAAAAGTAATTTCTGGTCTATGGTTCAAGGTCATCATGTAAGCTGGACAAGACAATAATCTAGAAACCTAGAAGACATCAAACAAGATCAAAGACGATCAAACACCAACGTAGGTTGTTGCAGGTCTGTTTCTATAAGAATTTCCTAGAAAGCCTCAATTATTAATCTTGAAAAAGAATCTTTTCATCTGCAAATTAATAAATTTATGGAATCAATAATACAATGACTGTATCAAAAATAGCAGTTCTTCCCTATCAGCCAGGTATGCAAGAAAATGTCAAAACCTTTAACAAACAATTTAGTTAAATGATTTTCTCATCATTTTCTGATCGACATACAGCAGGTGACATGAAATTCTACCTCCCATGTAACGTGTCATCGAACGACAACATCAGAACACATTTCTGCCTAGTAGAACTAAATCTTAAGTGCAAAACAATTTTAATTTGTGGAGGCAAATCAAATCAGAACAGCTACAAGGGTGCAAACCGCTTCTCAAATTTTAAGTGTCCCCTTCCCTGGCCTTGATAAAATTTCCTACTGTCTCATGGCCCTTTCAGGCAACCTGTTTTTGGAAAGGATACTTCTTTTTTTTTCTTTTTTGGTGCCCAGCTAAACATTTGTGGGTGCCCAAATAGAAACAAGAGGATTATGAAATAAAAGGTGTGAGATTCATCTGATTTCATAGTTTCATTCCCTTGTGGCTGTTAGCTTTCGAAGTTACTGAAGACAATCATTTACATGGCATGGAGGATGTAACATGCGTACTGTCACTGTGCTGATTCCTGATTCCCAATCATAATTTGGAGAGCAGGTTATGGGTGATCCTTGCAGTATGTTCTGTTTTAAGGCAACCTTTGGTGTCCTGATCATCAAACATGGTGCCCTCAGGCACTTGGGCACCCAACTTTTCATGCCCTTTCTTCTACACTCTTCCTTCTTTTCCCCTTTCTCTCCTCCCCACCCCCCCCCTTTAAGTGTAAGATTTTCCTGAAAGTAATTTAACAATTTCTAGCCCTGATCCTACGCAAAGCATTTAGAGTTGATCACCCTTCCTGAGATTGATCCTTATTCAGATAACTAGTCTGTGGAGCCTTCTGAAAGTCTGTCTACTTCTAACCATCCCAGCAAATGTTGGTATGTATCCGTGGCCATTTCACGTAGGCCTACAAACCTAAACACCTGCCAACGCGTAGAGATTTGTCTCATCTGAGATCCAACGTCTCTACATTGATGAGTCTTTCTTGACGTCGGATGATTGGCTCAAAACATCATGAATAATCATGGCCTCAGGAAAAGAAGTATTGAGTGCTACTGAGTGTAATTGATTACGTCGGCATACATGAATTTTAATAGCATACAGTCTGTACACACTTTCAGTCGGAATCAAAACGATTAGTTCAAGGACGTTGGTTATCAGTCAGGGGTGATGCATGAGTAATATACATTTGTTGCGCGGGCTAGTCTACTTCTGGTAATTTTGGGTGGGATTAGACTAACAGTGACAGAGATAAGTATTTCCGACAAATCTCTCACTGTGATTTGATGGTGACATTCTACATGAATGCTACAGGTGTCAGAACTTGCACATCACAATGATGGAAATAGGTCATGAATCAGGTCAATTTACAAATTTGTAATTCACACAGAAATCTAGAAAAGAACGACTGCACAGCACATGAAGGACGACTGCCTGATTGGACTGTTAACTTTGTTTGGACACAAGTTTCCATGTAGTTATGTATGCAACCAGTCTTAAATCAATTGGATAAATATACTGTAGCATCACAGCACACGAAGAATGACTGCCTGACTGGACTGGTACAGTTACTTTGTTCAAGGCGCAAGTCTCCAAGCGGACAACCTTCTATACTTGACAAACAAAAGTTACCCGACCATGAAACTTCTACAGTTAGTACCTATTAGTGATAGATCCAATTTTGTGCAGTGGGGTCACAGCAACTTACAATGTCACTACTGTATGCATGAGACCCTCTGGCATTTGTATGTCAAAAAAATGAACTTAAACGATCTCCTTAGTACTTGCAGTTCTCACACACCGTAGGCCTACTATACTGTACATGCCAGTTAATATTGTGTTTGCAGCCTATGAGCACAAAGATGGACATCAGTCACCAAGAGTTACAACATCTAAATTATGGAAACATACAAAAATAGACTACAGAATCATTCATGCAAACAAAATAGACAACTATACTATTGTATATTTCGGTTAAAATTAAGTCTGTCAGAAAAATGGTTAGAGATGAGTAACATGTTACGGTTCTTTGAGTAATCAAAAGAGGAATGCCAAATTCCTGCACAGTGCTGTACGCCTACACAGGTGTGATATAGACAAGAATGTCCATGGTGGAAAGTGATGCCAAAACTATTATTACTCAAAAGGAGACCGTAATATATATAGCAAAAAGATAAAAAAAAAAAGCAGGAATGCACTGAGGCCTTAAATCTTCAAATGTGTTCAGTAAATGACTTCGAGACAGAAGAGTAGAGCATTCATACAGTAGACCTTTTTAAGGTGGCCACCACTGGTAAATATTGCAAATTCAGGATAAAGTTTATTTGCACAGAAACAATCCAGACAGGTGTGTTTCCAAAACAATCCAGTGTGATACGTATAGTAAACGATGTTGAGAGGTCAGACTGCTACTGGACATGGTCCATAACTGTGCAAAATCTTCCTCAGTTAGACTGAGGGTGTTAAAAACATTACAGTACAAATCCTGCCTTGTGATTCCTGTGTATAATTTGCCAATTTAGCTATCTGAGTAAAAGCTTTTGGGTTTGACCTTTAACCTATATCCATCACTCAAATCCATCACAATAAACCAATACTTTCAGTGTACTTCTTGTTGTGGGAATGGTTATGCACCCTTGGAATGGTCTATCGTGCTGTGATGTTTTACCTCTGAGCTCACAATATTGCCGAAATTCCAATATTGCAGTACAGCTTAGTCCCCACAACTCCCTGGTGTTGGTATTCACATGTGACTAGACTTACCCTTACCTCACTCGTGCATCCATTTGACCTATCCTCGAAACTGGTTCTAGCACCACACCCTCAAAGGCCTAGTCCGCCCTCGTAGGTCAAATGTATGCATTAGTGAGGCAAGGGGTAACTATAAATGTCTATGATGTGAATACCATGTTACAGTATGTGCCTCAACAGTTTGACTGATCATCTCTTCAATGAAGGTGACATACCAGCTAACAATGGCTGTACAGGTACGTTAGTCTCCTCCATGGTGTAATACAATCCAAGTATGTGTGATGGTTTCAATCTTGATTCAAATATGAGCTTCTAGAACAGACACACCTCCATACTCGTCTAAAATCACTCATTTTCACGTCAAAAATTGACTTCGGTCTTGAACTAAAAAGGATTCTCAACTTGTCTAACAGCATTCTCAACTCTACTGTTTGAAAGGACTTTCAACTTGTCAAAGCACCATGTACATGTCAACACAATGCTAACTGATGGACATGGCATCAAAATATCGCCTCAAACACACAGGGACAAGTTTACTGTACCACTATACATGTACTACACACTTATGTATACATGCACACAAACACACCATCTATCCATGTTCGGACTGTATGATGGAACTTCACACAGTTACAGTATCAACCTCAACACATATATTGAAAGTGTACCCTGCCAGTAAGTACTGCAGTGCTCTACATCTACGGAACAAAACTACAGGAAGCAACTGGGCAGAGTTCAAGTACAGCTACCGACAGGCTGAGGCTTGTACATGTTATCGGGAATTAAGAAAGATTGAGCCCAAGAAATCATCATTAAACAAATGCCATTTTATTGTGTAGGATACTGCAGATCTCTGATCCAAAAACATTTTCAGGATTTGTGATTTTAGAGTAATTTATTCATGAATATGATGACCAACATCTTTTGAATATGAAAATGACTGCCATCCAACTCACATAGTCTACAGTGATACAGTATAAGCAAGTGCTTGTATCTGGTCCAATATCTTTCTTAAAGCTTCCTACAGTAAGTAAAATTCTTTACAGCACATGCAATTATTATCAGGCTTCATGTTAAACCTGCAGAGCTTGCACATTTAAGTTGACACACCTTCTTCTTTTGCCTTTAAAAATATTTGAAAATATGAAAACTGATAGATCACTGTGATATTTCCTACCCCGTTTTTATTGACGGCTCTTAATAATAAAATCAATACGAGTGTCGAGTTACGTACACTCTTTGTGAGAAAAAACACAGTTTTCCACCATGGGGAATGCATGTTGCACATTGATTTGTTTATCAAGACACACAACAGCAATGCTCTGATCGCTGACAAACTCACTTTGAGATTTATAAATGTTTGTCAAAAAGTAGAAACTTTTAGGCTTCGGTTTCACTGAATGCATGTAGTACGACACCCACAAGGCTGAACATCTGAGTTTGTCAACAAATGAGAGCAACAACAGAAAGAAGACTTTCAAATTTCCAGTCAACCAAGGTCCTAGATGTGGGTAGTATTCAGTATGCCAAGACTTTCTTCGGGCAACCAAATTTTACTTCACAAAATATTCATTTACTTGTGTTTTTTTTTTTGTTCTTTTTCTTTTTGGGAGAGGGTGATGCAAAGGCTAGTTTGTGAGCATCAGAAACCTTCAACATGTTGAAAGTCCTTTGCACTGGACAGGTTAAGTCACCTTTCTTTTTATACTCATCTGATGTGCACAGCACAGAAGTAGTGCAGTAATTACAGTAATTAGGGTTGGGCAGTATCCCAATACTCAAGTTGGTACCATCCTTGGGGTGCCAATACCACTCAGTACCAGCTGCAATTGTTCATTACTACTATCGGTATATCAGGTACTTTCACAAATTCGCCTGTTACAAATTCAGTCTGTATCCTTGAAATGCACCGTTAATCCCCACATCTCAAAATTTCCTAAACAAGATACGACCGACCAATAGTAAAAGATCCTAAGAGATCAGTGTTTTCTCAAAGTCTAGCACACATAACATCAGCTAGAAAATCTTAACATGAGGCTGTTTTGTACAGTACAGCAGATGAAACTTCAAGATTGGATGTAAATGCCAAAAGCCCTAAGATGTAAAAGTCATACTTCGAGCTTACCAAAGTCCAAAATACAGAATTTCGAGTAATAACTACCCATGTCAGAAAGATCCCTGGTATGCCTCCAACAAATGATTTTTGACCTGTTAAGTGGACAGTCTCAGATTAATTTCGTCAGGTGAAACAGCATTCACAGAAATAGAAGATCCTTGCTACTATTGTACTATCTTTGACTAAGATCTTCTCCTGGAAGAAGCAAGCGATGAATGTCTAGGCCCGTACATGCTAACTTTCGATATCAGATATATAGATCCAGAATGTTAACTATTGACACGATGCTGAAGCCAAACACAAAATTGGCTGTGTCCTTGATCTGTTAGGGAAAACACTTCTGCTTATTAGGTTTTGCCATAACCTATGTAAGGCCCTGGATTTTTTTTATTACACTTCTTGCTCCCTGATGTCATTCTGGTCGCTAACTTAGCTTCTTATGTTGAATCTGTAAGATTAAATACCTTTGAAGCAAGCCTACGATTAGTGCCAGTATGTTACCAATAGGCAATACTTTTACGTACAACAGGTCTATTAAGCATTTGTAGGTGTTAGAACTACTCTATATCAATCCTGTGAAGTGTTGTTACATTAAGATGCTGTACTGTAGCTTCTTTACGCATCCATGACTAAAGTTAGGGCCTAGGTGCCAAGTGTGCAGTTAGTAGTACTGCTTAGAAATAAAGTAGCCGACATAATTTCATCGGCTTTACACAAAAACAGCTTGATGTATAAAAGCCATACATCAATTGCATCAAAATTTGTTTTCTGAGTAAAACATTTACAGTAATTGTACTAATGTAGGCTACTTACGCAGTCCAAGGGCCACTTTAGAGACAGTATATGCAGGCCTAAGCTTATATTTTTTCCAACTGATAATGGACATAGCATCTAGGTGTTAAGAACGTAGAATCTTCAGAAAATATAAAACTTACAAAACACTGGGTGCGTGTGAGAAATAAGATCCAGATTTAACAAAATGTGTCAAAGATTGAATGAGGATGAATGATTTGGGATATATGTTTGAGTGGATGTATTTACAAATTATCTCAAATATAGTTTCAGAACACCTACGGAAAGTACCAGGTGCCAGTTAAGTACCTGTAGTAATTTTTCATGGTACCACCCAACCCTCGACATTGACATTTACTATTTGCAGCAGAAATAATGGTAACTACTAAATTTATTGCAATTTCTGTACAACTGAAAATTTACTTGGTGAAAGAATAATTACGATAGATGAAAGACAGTAGCCCTGTTGCAGTCACACCACTCACAATTAAACCAGCTCATTGGAGGAGGTAAGCACAGTAAAGTACTGTAAGGAGTCATAATGGACATTGTAGAATCTGTTGTATAGTAGGACCCAAGGTACACAGACCCAAAATATTCATTTGATAATTAAAATAGAAACATTAATTTCTCTAGGCCATAGATCACATAAATTGCACTCACATACAGTACAATATGCTGTTTTAGAATGTTGGCAATTGAAGTTGAATATCATATACCACTCACAATCTTACAAACCAGTCTGATACTGAAAAACACAATGCACATTCCCCACCCCTCCCTCCCTCCCTCCCTCCCTCCCAATAAGAATCATTTATCTTATCCTTCTTTACATTGGACTTTCTGATTTGGCCCACCTACTGATTTGCTAAAGTGTAAGCAAATCTTGTTATTTCAATTTTTTGTTAATGTGATGTAGGTCTAGGCAGAACCTAAAATCTCAGAAACTAAACTGAATTTTGAATATATGAAAATTGTTCACAATCACACAATTGTTAAAGATTCAAGTGAAAAAATAATTTGTAAAGCTAAAGGCAATGCGCACATAAGGGCTTATGAGTACAAGATATAATTGTAAGTTTCTATGTATAGGAATGAGTCAAACTCAATAGCATCCTTAACTGTCCTGTTAGTCTTGACTGAGTACATTAAAGCACTTAGGGTAAGATGCAACTTAACCAAATAGCCAGTGCCTATATTTATACAGGCTGCATTTATAAACGGTTATGGCATCTAACAGTTAGTGACAATCGAACGAAACAAAATGGTTGGGGATATTATTTCCATGGGATTTATTTTGACAGCTTTCATGAAAGAATTAGAACATGCTGCTTCCCTATAACTTATTTTAAGCTTCAATAGCAACTTGACTTCTCGTCACATCAAACCAGGAAGTAAGATCGGCGACTAACGTTACAGCGTGATCGTGACCACATACGTACGTTGGAGGTCCACGAAAGTCACACTCAGAGTGGTGAATGATCTTGAAAAAAAGGGGGAAACGTTGGAACTGTCACTTAATGAAGAGCGGAAACTGTAAAAATTTAAAATATATAAAAAAATTTACTGACACAAAAGTACCAGCAGTTGTTGGATTTATCATGTCCTGACAAATACACATAAATAAGTTCTAAATCCACGTAGGCCTATGTGAAATTTCAAAAGCCTACCGTACCTGTGATATTTGAGTACGTCCTTGACTGTAATTTATTTCCAGAAGGTTCACCGCTCTTGGATGCAGGTGATTTAAAAGTTGACATAGAAGAACACCGTCTCTCAAGTTCATTAAAAGATCGATAGTATCGGCAGCAGAACTCATAATCCGGTGGTCTGGCATGACCACCCCTAATTGAAGAAGCCATTGGGCCGCTTTTTTCCAGTCGTCCATGTTGAACGTTGGTGCCGAGCTCGCAATCCACTTTGCCACCAATGTAGTGTAAATCACACATTCAGTACTACAATATGCACAGCTGCGTGTATAGGCCTGAAAGGTATACACCGTACAGTGCAGATTGCAGCAACAGCTCCCGAGTTCAGTAAGTCGACGTAACAAGTCAACCAGGCACTAAGCTGGCTTGAACTGTTACAAAAGTTTAACCCTCAGGATGATATCACGTCATACCTCACCTTTCCGTGTTCTTGAACCAACGAAGTGGTGCAGTTCACTCAGATTCCGTTCAGTACCTCACATGGGGCTGTTGATCAACAAGTGTGTTGCTCGTGAATGTCAAAATCTGGAATTTGCAAGCAAGTTAGCAGGTAGCACACGGAAATAAGGAAGTATATAGAGGGATGTCTGATGATGATACGAGTCCAATGAAATGGAAGGAGGAAACACCGACTTACATAGGCCTATCCACAAAGTCGTAAGGATTTGTGCTGGGATTTTCAGAAATGAGCAAGGCGGTTTCTTTACGTGCAACGAAAAATACCGCAAACAAATTTTTGGCCCACCAAAAATTTAGTGGGACCATCGCTCTCGCTGCCCCTCATCCCTGTTTCAAACTTGATGGAGGCTAGTATTCTGTTGATGTCCGTTAGGAGGACTAAAGTAACTTTCAAACATAAACATATGTGTGTGTGTGATGGGTCCCTGCAAGAAACCATCACAATACATTAACTGGACCTAACCGCCGACTATATTAAAGGCTGTATTGCATCACCCTAAGCTATATTTTTACCTCCCTGAAAGGAAAATTCTCAACTGGTTGTAAGTTACAGGACTCTTAGATTGACAGCAAATTCGAAAGATGCAGAGCGGCTCGTATTACACAGCGTACACAGGGATCCATTTTTGAGTACACATGTGGAGGAATGTAAGACAGGCTGAGGGAGGGACTAGAGGTAGGTAGTTGGGAGAATTGAAACTGTCTGGGGTGATGCATTACAGCCTTTAAAGTAAAGGCCTAGTATCACCATAACAACTACCATAGCGTACCGGCGGACCCAGGGAGTAACCCACCTAAAGGTGGACAAAAGTAACATTGTTTGGGAAATTATGGGCCTACCCATCAAAACCAGCCCTTTTTGACATGAAGATTAACTTTAAAATTGTGTACAAATGTACGTTGCACCAAATTTCATATCAGGGCATAAAAAACTTTCCACTTTCTTCCGGGAGCAATTTGAGCCGTTCCAAACAAAAGATTTTGCATCAGCCAGTGTAATACTGTGCAAAAATGATGATCTTTCCAACAGTTTGAATAATTTTAAACTCAACCAAAAAGTTTCTGGTATGTTTGAAATCTAATGCAGAACAATGTGCAGTTTAGCTACTTTTTTAGGGGAGGGGGCGGGTTCGGGGGAGACTAATTTTAAATAAGATAATACAGAAATTTAACAAATGACAAATGTGCAATTGTTGTAAATTAGGCCTTGTGATACCGGCCAAAACTTACATGCATACATGCAGTTGTTAACTTAGTTCAGGGACTTTTCTGTAAAAAAAAAAAGATTTATTTTGTGTTAAAAACAAAAAAACTGGAGATCTATGTAAAAACATTTCTCAAATCTTTTGCATAATTGATTGGTTGACTAAGTTAACTCGGGCGCAGCCTCTTCAAACTTCTGCTCACAGGCACTTGGGGTGGGGGGGTGTTCGCAGATAACTTTTTAATACTTTCATGATCGAAACCTCATCTTCATAACGATATCATTTGAATCACCACAGTCACCTCAACACATACCTATCACTCGTCATACTATTTTCATCTTCATCATCATCCAACATCACTGTTATGACTCCTCATCATCCCTCATAATCACCATCATCACCATCCTCATCATCTTCATAATCATCATGCACGTATCATCATCGTCACCGGGCCATCATAATAATAAGCCCACGGCAGGGACTAGTAATGGGGGGGGTACATATTTAATACGTCTGTGATAGCGGACATAGGGCGCGCGTCCAGACTTGTCAGAAGAGGACTGACCTGAGGGGGGGGGCAACCCTTGTCTTTTGGGGAGGCAGGACTATACGAAGCCCCACAATCAGTTGAATATTTCCCCCCTATTATGAGGCATCTCCTTAACCGTTAAAAGAATCTTAAGATTGAAGAGAGAAAAAACCCTAAGATCTAAGATCTATAACCGTATAGTATATCTGACTGGGAGCGGAGCGCTGCAACCCACTGGCGCGGAACAACCGGAATTTTTTTTTTTTGGCTAAAAACACCTTCCAGATCGGAAATGGTATTCCCAAGCCCAATTTTCCGTTTATTTCAGGTCTCACCCCACCGTTACAAACAAATGAAGCTTAAATATGTTTTCAAGTAAATTATATGATTGGGAACGTGCTCTCCAAGCTCCCGTGGAGGTTCCACCATGATCACCACGCATGTATCGTTGACACCCATCAGACTCTTTATCATCAACATCATCACCCAGTATCATGATCATGATCCCTCAAGATCATCATCATAATTTATCATTTTACCATCATCATACGTCACACTTAGCATCATAATAATCACTACGCAAGTATCATCATCACTCGTCACGCTTATCATTAGCATCAACTTCACAGTCATGATCCCTCATCATCACCACAATCATCATCACCATGCATGATCATCCCTAATAATCACAACCATAGTGATCATCACGCACCGGCTATCATTCATCATACTTATTATAAGTAACGTCATCACCCAACATCACAAAATACGGTCCATCATCATCATTGCTATCATCAACATAACGTAACATCATCATCATTTTTCGTATTCATCATTCATCACCGTAGTTACCACGGAGCACCATGTTCACTCATACTTATTGCTGGCATTGTAAGCTTTTGCAAGGAAAAGTCGACGCTAATTATATCTTTAACCACGCACAATTTTTGCTGACGATTTTCGAATGCTAATTTATTCGATCATGTATAGACTTTGGAGCTCCCAATCTCTAGGCTGTACAACTGACGTCACTTGAGGTTGTCAATTACAGTTTTCTAGAATAAATATGCAAAGTTAGAGCCATTCACCAAGTATAAAAAAGCAAGGTAATGTCTACTTCGCGAGAAAAGTAAAGTTTACGATTAGGTTAATCACTATTACCGGGGACGTGTTGGAAGCTTAGAACAGAACGAACGCATTTCTGTAGAATTTATAACCCTTAACCGAACTAACATTTGCAAGATAAATGAAAGGATGTCCGAGCGTGATCTGATGAGTTAAACTGTATTAAACTTCACAATTTGAATTTTAAACGTTCTTAAAGCTTGCCATTGGGACCTTTTTGACCCTTTTCACACTTTGTCTTATTTCTTTCTATTGCCTTGTATTTTTATTGTTTTGATGTCTTATTTCTGTGTATATTTTTCTGTTTTCTTATTTTGTAATTTGTACTTGTGCAATGTTGTCTGTTTTACATGTTTTTGCTGCTTTATGTTTTTGATTTTTTTTTTTTGCGAGCACTCAGTTACCCCATGTGGGGTTCAATAAAGTTGACCTTATCTTATCTGAAATTGTCCTAGGGTTTCAAAAAAAAAAAAACACTTAGAAAGCGATCAGATACTGCACTTGTGTGTTTTAATTTTAAAGAATCGAGTGCATTAACTCCAAATTTTAATCTTGCTCAGAACTGGCAGAAGTTCCGAGTTTTTTATTGCTGCATGAAGGTGAAAGATTTTTTTTTCAAATCCATTCTTTGTAGGCACGCACCAGGCAATTGCGAAATAAGTGACACCCTAATAGGTTACACCCTTACATGCTACCTGCTAGCGCGACCGTTGCAGGTGGAGAAATCTTGTCCAAAGGTCGTAATATTCGATAATGCGTTGAGAAATATTCGGAATCTCAGAACATTTATATTTGTGAATGCAGATATCTCCAATCTTTCACAAAGAAAATCATTATGATGATGTTGTTTCGAATCGCAATAATCAAACTATTACAAAACGTGTCAACTACCCGCACAGTAGTAACTTCGTCCTCGCTGTTAACATTTTCGAAATAAACGAAGGACTAATTCAGAACAATCATGAAAATATTCACAGACAAGTGAAATAAATAAAATACACAGAAACGAACGTGATTCTTTGAAATAGTAAAACAAGAGGTTTGTTTTGTCCACAAAGTTTCTGTAACTTATTGAAGCGATGCGGTTGGCTGAAAGAACAGTATTATCCTTCAGAGCAATCTAATTTGGAAGAAACTATTTGCCTGTCAGGATGTAACGTAACAGCTATCCTTGTACTGTGGAGTCCCACATAACAACGGAAGCAATAATCTACGGTAACATGTAAATACCATCAAAATGAAGATATTCAAGAAAAAGATACATGATTCTGGAACGTACAGCAGTGAGAAAACAGAAGATTGGTTCGAAACGACATCCGATAAAGATTCTGTCCGGTATCATGAAAAATAACAATTAATTCTTCAGTTGGACGCTCACACATTAAAAAATAATAATAGAGGAATACTGATTTAAATTTTGGAATTTCGTTTCATTTCAATTTAATTGAATTATATCTCTAACTTTATGCATCTCTGAAAACTAGGAAAAATCATGAAGAGTCAACAAATATTTTCAATTGTTTATCTCTAAAACATGCGTTTCTACTAAGATATGAAACTTAAAAGTGGAGTGGTAGTTTAAGAACATTATCTTGTAACTCTTTTACAAAAAAAAAAAAAAATGTTAAATTTCACATTAACTGTGCATGTACATCGATGCATCATTACGAAAGACGTGTTTTCAGATACCAGAAGATGAATTGTCCTAACACTCTATTCTTCTTTAGGAAATTGTTAAATTCAATAGTCATGGATATACTTCTTTCATGGTTATTAAGGGCTACGGTGGGTTTTGTATGCACTTCGCTGGCAGTGATTGAAACAAAGTCAACGCCCTCACTTTCGGTTTTAATGTTGCAATACATCAGTTCAAATAACAAATTCATAAACAGATGAAAAGAAGGGGAGGCAATTCCCATTCCCACTTCAAATTTAGTAAAGATCTATCTTTTTCTCGGGCAAATTGTGAATATCCTATCGAGTATGAAGAGATGAAGATAAAATTCAAAGAAAAGTACTCAACCTCAGACATTGAAAGTAGTGTTCTAATAAAGCCATAATCTGTGACAAATATGCTAACCATCTTCACATCTTTTATCACACTGATAGATGTGGAATGTAGACAATTTACTTCTTCGGCAAAAGTTTGCTCCCTCAAACGGAGAGGTCCCTGCGCACACATGGGCTCATAAGTCTTCTGTGACAGTTTTAGGTGATAGCTTTGTAACCCTTTAACAGATTGGTAGACAGGCCAACATAATTTTCTCGTCTTTTCTTCTTACCGTAGGTTTCTATATAGGTATTTTTCCCGGTCGAATTTAACACAACTTTAATAATAAATGTCACTTGGTAGCAAAGGTCAAATGTGCGAGTTTGGATTATTGGTCTTACCTGACATCCAGATTTCTGTTCATCTTCAGTGCTCTTGGTTGAACACAAAATCGAGGTCTAAATTTGCAAACTTTTCTTTGAAAACTTGTTTTATTTTATTGATTTTTTTTTTCAATTTTTTTCATATGAACTACAGTGAAAGTAAATAAAGCCATTGCCTGAGTTTGTCAGCGAATTTCAATGGAAAAAGAGAGATGTAGTCTCACCGGCTTCCTCAAACGCATACGTAACCAGAAGAGTGATTTTTATTACAAACGTGGGTGAAAAATAATTTCAAACATTTGTCATGATGGTCAATGTAACGGGCGATGTACTCATTACGACGGTGGCGATTTAAAAATTTTATTAGTCAAATAAAATCCGAAATTAGTATAAATTCGGAAAGAAATTACTCCAAAAGAGGCTGTGAAGGCACGTCTTGGTATAGGGAAGAACTATAAGCCAACCTTAAGTTTAAATGCCTAGCCTAGATTTTGTTTGATCTTCATTTCTTAGAGTAAACTTTCCCATTACACAAATGTTGCATCGGTTTTAAGTTGATTTAAGGGTGGGTTGGCACAGAAATGTCCTAGTGAATGGTTTAGGTATGTTTTTTTTTCTGTTTATGCCTGTTACCCCATTATGACCCTCCTTTGTCCCTTTACCTGTTTAGGCCTATGTTAAATGAGCGAGGTTAATTGGGAATAAAGCTGAAGATGGGGTACAAGAGGGAAACCTTACGAACTCAAATCACAACTCACCAAAGCTAGATAAAAAAAAATGTAAAAAACGAAGTTCCATACAGACACAGGCCAACGTAAGTTTTTGATGTAGAGTGAAAAGTAAAACTTTTCAAAGCAATTTGGTTGAAATTTGCATAGATTCCAGTGTTTGGGATTGAGAGCATTGATTGTATGCGTGCGTATGTTATAACATACGGCGTTACTTTATAGTATATGTATGTGTAGTGTGCTCGTCACGGTGTGATGAGCAAACTGCCAAACTGCACTAGGCACCAAAGAGTAGCATTCGTTGTTGCATAATTTGCGGACTTATTATGGTATATTTTTTTCCTTTGTTTCTCTTTGGCATAGAATTATTTATAATATGGTTGATTCTTTTAAAACTTGTATACTAACAAACCCCTCTAGCAAGCAGTCATGGAACTTAGCCCTTATTGCTAGTTTGAACTGAGCAGCATAGACGTTTGTATATTAGCCAAATCTTACACATTTTGGCAGCCTTCACACGTAATCGTCATGCACAGATAGTTCCCTCCCTATTAATATCAGGAATGCCATTTGACTTGGAGTACATAAAGTTTGATAGGCAAAAAAGTTGAACACGACCATTTGCAAAAAGAAAGAAAGCAGTAATAGAGAGATTTACATTTCTCATGAGAGTAATCTTTTTCTTTCTTTGAAAACAATGTACTTACAGTAGTAGGTGTCCAAGACAAGGTATAGTCATAAGAGAAATTGCACATGCACAAACTTTACACTGTATTTAATTATATAGATGGTACACAAGGTAAAAAGTAGATGCTAACTTGAATACAGAGCACTGGACGGTTGGTCAACTATGTGAGAAAAAAAATATAGAGGGCTGTAAAATTAAAGTTTACAAAATTGAAGCCAATAAAAGGTTGAATCTTGCTTCAGAATTCAGCAGAATGACACTGACACTGAGAGTAAAGTATGCTTTTAATATCTGTCTTGCTGACTTTCAACGAAGACAAGAAATATGACAATAAAAGTGTAAAAAATAACTGGAATCTGAGATAAATGTTTCTGTTTGGTCTGATTCTATGGTTGCATCACACAAAAGCAAAGAGGAATACTCCTATCACCAAGGTGACTTGTCACCATGGTGACTTGCCACCTTGGTGACTTGTCACCAAGGTGACTAGACAGCCTAGTGGCAAGTTACTATGGTGACTTGTCACTAAGGTGTTTTCTTTGGGTGAGCTGATGGTCATTACCAATGCTGCTAGATACTTTCCACCAACAGCACTTGCCAAGTGGTCATTCTGAGGGTTCTATAAGGAGGGTTCTGAGTGGCGGCTGTAGTGCATGATCAGTAACGTGCGTACACCGTCCTGGGAGACAGGTCTACATAGATGGGTTGTCCCTCTCCCCCTTCATACTTTTCTCTTCTTACTTTTTGCGGACAGACTATGCTGAGATAGCAAATGGTGCAATCTTTTTTCTTACTTTGAGCAAACATATTGGATCATACATTTCCATGACTTTTCAGCGATTTTCCACAGTATTTTGTTGAACTATGGTACAGACAGTAGCCTAGCAATTTGCGATTGGCAAGAGACTGTGACCGACCACCACACGAGCCTGTGTGGGTAGCACTCAGCCAGTACCCCCTCCAAGATCAGCATGTTCATATCAAAGATTTGTAACAAATAAATTAAGCATCAATGAACAAGATCTACAATAGATTTACACATGGGTAAAACTACTAATGGTCACAAATAATTTACAAATAAAATAAAATAATACTACAGTTTAAGTCAATTCTTACTGTTTATCCTGTACAGTGGTAGATGAATACAAAACTACAAATCACAAGGACAGCTAAAATGTGGTAGCAGTTTGAATATAGACGGTGACATGAGAACGAGAGAAAGCTTCAGACGGTATATATACTGAAGATGATTGGCTTACTTTTGCCACCAGTTATCAGTGAACAAATGTGTAGATTAAAATGCAAGAAGGGGATCAGGTGTAGTGAAACGCTGAACAACACAATATTAAAAAAAAAAAAACAACAAAATGTGCCATCTTTGCACTTCTATTCAATCCCACACCCAGTCACTAGCCTGTAATAAACATACAGGATAATTTGGTTACAGCACCCAACTACTGCAAGAAAGAAAAGCAAAATTGTGAACACACATCTCAACATCACCAAACCTTGTTCAGAAGTGATCTTTCTATCCACCTAGAACTCCTGGCGGACATTTGACAACACCTCAGGTTCAGTAAACACATGTTCAGGTGTTATGAAGAAGAGACTTGAAAAGAAACAGCCCAGAGATTTGATGGATGGGTTTGTTGTGGACTACGGTGCCACGTGCTTTCACCTGAAAAGTCACTCTGCTGTAAAACCATCTGACGGTCTACCAAAAAATCAGTAATGGTGCATGAACCTTCATGATTTTACAAAGCTCTCGGACAGAATTCCTGGGTTAAACGCAAAACTGTGAGAAACAAGGCTTCAGCATGTTTATCGAACAAATTTTTAAAAAAAAATCTTGCATCCTTTATTGCAAAAAACAAAATATCCATCTACTTGACTCAAGGTTTTGCATATATGATGAAGAAATATTCCTGAAATCTGAGGAGTCAGAACTATGAGCATTGGCAAGTGAGCGTATACAGGTAAGTACAAAATATCACCTTGGGATGGTATACCATGTTGCATTCAAGCATAGGCGTGAGGGTTTCCTCATACTTAAAAGGGGTGCAACAACTTGTCCGAAAAATGTGACCAAATATTTGTGTGTACCCCAAAACTGAATTTTTCATTCCAGACCCCCAAAATTCTCTTCATATCGCCTGAATTTTCACAGGAGTATTTTCTTTAGGCAAAGGGAGGGGGGCTGCACCAACTAGTCCCCCCACCTCACATGCCTATATGCATTCAAGGTTTACTAATGTGGTCAGGCCAACCTACGCCTTGGGACAATTTATTCCAACAAGAAAGTTTATTCCAACGCGAAAGTTTATTCCAACCTGGTAAAATGAAACTGGCATACAAATGTAAAGTTGTATTCTAAAAGTCTCATGTATGGGCCTTTAACTCAGCACTAAAACCCATTCAAGTTTGTGCTCAAGGACACAGTAATCTGGCTTGCGCTGTACCAATCACTGAACAACATATACAATCTCTACCAACAGAAACAGACTTTTAAAAAGTAGCACACTGTTGACAAATTCCCAATGAGTGCTCACCAAAGAAGTCTGACAAACTGTGAATAACTGTGTTATAGTTGAATAACATGGAAATAACCATGTGACCATGACACTTCGCTGAAAATTTCTGACCAGCAGTATGTCATAACTGAGCCTATAAGGAGATCCTGAACAAAAAGTTTTGTATAAAGTTCTCTCTGTATGGAAGCCACCTGTTTTGGTATTGAGAAGTGCACCCAATACTTTGTACTTTGGGTACAAGGTGCACCCAAAATAACACTGAAATTGCATTCAAAATTCTCTGCACACATCACATATATGATAAAATCAAGTATATCTACTATACTGAACATATATGTAGACAAATAAAATTCTCTTTTACAAACATACAACTTAAGTTTAATATGTGACAGAAAGCACAACTATCCAACCAGTGAATAGACATCACCCAAGCCAGAGATAAAAAAAAAAGCTGCTTGCTTTTCCGCTGACGCAAGCAATTGACATTGGGACAACGTCATGGATAAAGACAAAAATAAAATCAACATTTTTTAGGGTGACAGGAGGTAAGTGTGGGTGGCAATTACTTTCAAAGATAACAATGCCATCTGCAGAATAACTCATTGTTTTTCTTCTATTCAAGAAATGGCAAGTGAGATGTTGGCAGTGTCCATTGAAGTCTCTGTGAAATGATGATTGACAACAAGAGACAGACAGCAAGGGTGAGACATGATCGATACCCAGCTAACACAAAACATTCTTACAACGTTTTCAAAATGTTATGAACGTTACATAACCTTTGAGAACGTTTTAAAAACTGTTCGTGCTAGCGGGGTACTGTGATGAATGGCAAGGATATCCAGGACATTCACACAGTGGAGCAATGAGAAGGAAATTCACAGTGGACATACATCAAACAGATAGTTTTGAAGTTATGTTTTAATCTTTAATTCATCTTTTGATTTTTTTGGAGAGGTGAGGAGTGGGGGGTAGTGGGATATGGGGTGGGAGAGGACAGAACTTGAAAGAAATAGATCCTGAGTAGGTGACAAATATAAGACTTGTGGATAAATTACAGTAAATGTTGGTGACATCTCAATATCAAGTAGACCACACCAATTATTTTAAATATTCACACCAATAGATTCTTTAGTGACCAGTGAGCACCATGATTACAGCTGCTTATGGCCACATTGGCTTTTTTCCTTGCTTGTAGCTTCTCCAGTTTTTGCACCTATTTCTCTGCAGGCAAGGGTTAAAATGCTACTCATAAATATACAGGAACAAAATTTGAGGTGTGACTTCAGGAAAAGGTACTTAAGTTCTTTAAAATAAACATTCATTTCTTTTGGGCTGCATTCAGCTTTAATATTTGGCTCACTGCAGCATTTTGTATATGACTAATGAATATTATCAATGTTAGTGAGAGGCCTTCATCTGAATTAGAAATGGTTTCATGCACGCTGCAAGAATGATGGAGACTGAGAGACAGGGGTTACTGGCAACACTCCTTCCACTGTCAACTTAAAGCAAGATGGGAGAGTCCCTGTCAGCCTACATCACAAATGGAGCAATGCATTAATTTAAACCAAAGTTGATTGAGATACACATTTGTCACAAACGAATTTGAGTTTAATTTAAACAAGAGCTACTGAAATATTTTGTATGAAGAGGATAAAGACATACTCCAAGTTATTATAATGTGTTCTACACATGTCTGCATGAAAAAAAGTGACCCACACAGGCTGCCTGTTCTTCCAACCCCTACCTGAGACAAATGCGACCTGTTCTTTGGAACTGACAGAGATACAAATTACCACAGAGATGGGAAAACACACTGTACAGGTATCTTGTATATAATACATTTATACATAAAGTGATGTTACTGTATTCGATCAGCCTGCAATGCCTTGACATCTTCTCAACACACCAGGGGTGGGGGTGGGGGCTAAAACCAAACAAAAACAGATGCATGATCAAAGGATGATAATCTCCTTGACTCTTTACCTCCTACATCATGCACTGATTCTGCTTGCCCCTCTGCATATTCAGGAGGTTCTCCCTCTCTGCATATTCAGGCTGCTACCTAGATCTGCATATTCAGGTAGTCTCTATATATTCAGACTGCTCGTTCTGCATATTCAGAATGCTCTCTGCATAGATTCAGGTTTGCCGATGATCTTTGAACTTACATGACGACACAAATTGCAGACTGGACTGGTTGCACATTCCTCTTCGTGATGTGGAGTCCCTCTTTTCTCACCAGAATTGGCTCATTTCCGTACCTGCTGTACCGGTAGTGCGTCTCCGGCGTGGATCGGCCCGATGCTGTCGAATCGGCTGCTTCGGGGTATCTCTTCTGGAATTCCTTGTGAATCAGAACTGCTGGATCTTTGTATCTGTCCCTAATGAACTGGCTGGTCTCGGTTCCAACTTTTTTGCTCATTAATAAGCATCTCACATTCCTTATCTGACAAACTCAGGTCACATCATGTCACCTTCTCTAGTTGTCTGCACAGGTCTGCTTAAAAATTCACAGAGTATAGCCCTGAACTGAAAAAATGAAATGTTTCGAAAAAAGACATGACATTAACATATATACAGGAGGAAAATTTTGCAAAGAGAGTTTAATGTCTTGGCTGCTTCCAGAGGTTTCAAACAATGGAAAGAATTTAAGAATAGCTACAAAAAAGTAACATTTCAAAGAGCAGGAGTACAATTTTAAAGGTCATGTGACATGAAAATGTCATTTTGGAGTATTGGGTGCATTAATTATTGAAAATTTTAAAAATAGCCACAACTTTCATCACGACCCATCGAAGATTGACAACTTTACAGGCAAATCAGTATCTCACAGCTACATCATGAATAAACATTGGCTAAGTATGCAAATATGTGACATCAAGAGATGGACTCCTATGATATGTCCTACGTAAATCCTTTGTTTACTTAACCTTTATTTCAAGGACATTTGACAATTTCGTATACCTAGACGGCTTTATTTTGGAAGCATATACCTTTTCTTCAAAAGTATTGATATGACTTATCAATGTGAAATATGGCTGTGACTGTTAGTAAAAAATTGGAAACCGGTTTTGGTGGCCGTGAAAACCTGTTTTTAAGTCAAAACCAGTGTTTTCAAAATCTACTCTGACCATATGCATAACGAACTTACGTATACACACGGATTTAAGAATTCGCACAACTGTTGGTCAAAAGTTAAACGACAACTCAAGTTTTTCGACAAATCCTTCAACACACCAGCAATAAGTAGAAACTTTCCATTAAAAAGTGTGGAATGCCTTATTGAAGTAAAATATGAAATGAAACAAAATCACGATTAGTTACTAACCGGTTTTTTCCTAGTAACCGGTTTTTCGTTTTCTCGAAAATTCCAAAAACCGAATCAAACAAAACCAGTTTTAACCGGTTTTCAAATCAAAACCAGTTTTCCGAACAGCCTTAATGTAAAACTCAGTAATTAAGTAATTACGAGGCAATATAGGCTTAACAAAAGAAATACTAACACTGTTCAACACTCAACATAATCTGTTTTGCATTTTTATCAAACTTTGAAAAGTCACATCTCAAAACCGGTAATAGATATAAACAAAATTAAAATGGATTTTCACTCAGGGTTTCACTTTGCAACTTTTGTATGAAGCTAGCGCTTTCCTAAATGCATGTCACACAACCTTTAAGTAATTACTTGAGACTGCATGCAATGGGAATAAGTCACAGTCACAATCTAAATAAAACAACTATCTTATACCCAAATCAATAATGCAGGCTACAACAAATTCTTTTCAGAACTTTCACTTGTTTTATAAAGTAATTTGTGAGGATTACCGTAGGTTCAACTGATTCCAAACTGAGATTTATATTTTAACATTGCCCTAATAAATGTTTAGTTACAACTTTACGTTTGCTTTTCTCACAATTCTCTCATTATCGAGCAAGTACTGGTGCTTTCACTTTACGAAAGCTTCACATCAGCTCTCGAAAACTCTGACTTCTAAAATGTGCTTCCAGATTCATCACTTAAGTTTTAAGCCAAATACGGCTTTCGAAAATATGGGAAAATGTACAGCAGTGCACGAAGGGTCTACATTTCATGCAAAGTATCTAGGCACATTCTGTGTCACTACAGGTACTCCTATGTACTTGGAAGATAATTGAGTTTAAATGTTAGGCAGGTAGTAACAAAAACTATACAGAAGCTTGACAATGGTGTCAAGTGTAATGGCGTACATGTTGTCACAGAAAAGTTAACTTTAGGACGGTTGCTTGGTCTATGTCAGTTCAAGTTAAGAGTTGGGGAATTCCATTTGATTTATGATCTGCTCCTTGTGTTCAATGTCAATGAAGCATTACAAAATTGACAGGTAAAATACTGAAGATGTTCTTTGGCCAGAAGCAGGGTAACTGCTACTTTCAGTGACAAATGACCGAGAGATTTTGCATCGACTGAGATTTGTGTCATCTGCCTGAATGCTCCAAAAGCTGTGGCATAAAAGTGTCCATATTTTCCAAAGATTTTCACCATTTGCTCGAAAATGCATAATGAACAATATAAATCTGATTTCAAAATTATTCGCTTGGTCGAACATTGTTTACAATCCCATCGTACCTTGCATATAGGCTAGTAGTAAACATTCTAACGTGATATGCAGTTTGGGTGTTAAAAAAGCTTTGTGTAGGCCCATGTTGTTTCACCTTGTAAATGCTGACGATTGAAAATAAATGAAAAAATGAAAAAATCCAATGTGATTTTAGTTTTTTCAGCATACAATTCAATGACTTTAAATATTCTCTTGGCCTAATGATGCGTAGTTCCAGCATCCAAGATGCCTTCAATGTTAACAGAAATTTTGCTAGAACTTATAAAAAACCTGCAGTTGGGTTTTAACCAATTTTACAAATATCAGCATGCAATAAATTTACAGTCACATGGCATACTACAAATGCCATCATTGTAACACATAACATTTTTTACCTGTTTTAATAATTTAACATCAATTTTGGAGAGACAAGCTAATCGTAAAATCATGGACAACCACCTTCTGCCTGTTATCCAAGCGACGACCAGTCAAAACTTCTTGACTCTCAAATCAAGAAATGGTTTGGCGGGTTATAAAGACAGCTATGTCTAAAGAGTCTCATTTTATTCGCAACTAAAATCAACTACTCCTCTAAACTATGTATTCAGTATAGGAATTGTTGAAAGTACTAAGTGAACTTATTCAAATTTTGCAGTTTGCAGAGCAGGAGTATGCTGTGGTGGCAACAGTCCAATTGTTTGGGATGTCTGCTGCCAGCTGTGTTCAAGTTTTTGGAAACAAGTTGTTCTCACAAAGACCTGAGTATGATGTAAAAGGTACAATTGTTGAGCATAATGAGTGTTCATGGATTGACATGTGAAAGTGCATCTAGGGAAATTTTGTACAATGTTTGACTATCAGGATTTGAAAATTTATCACCATCAAGGGGGATAAATGGTAACCTAATATGCAAACTATTCACAATGACATTTATCAAATACCGGAACAAGCTACACCATAGGCCTTTGGCATTTTGTAACAAACACTATTTAAGTAATATTTTGTGTCTGTCATTGCAAGTTTACAAATGGCAATACATGGAAACATTTAAAGCTTGTCTAGCCAATTCACAAGTCACTTAATGGCAAGTCACAAGTCAAGTCATTTTTTCAACCAAGGCGAGTCACAAGTCACTTCAATTTACTTCAAGTCACACGTCACATTTTTCAAGTCAGAGCCAAGTCACATAGTTCCTGTCATATAGTGTTTGTATACAGTCGTGCTTTCATTTTCAGTGTTACTGTACATGTGAATGATGTGAGAATGATCCTTGGGTTTTACTGAAATGAAACTGTTTTGTGGAAATTTTCGGACCTTTGGACCCCCCCAGAAAATTTCCCAGGTATGCCACCATTGTCTTTATGACTATGAACATGAAGACCTTACGGGATTTAAAGTAGTTGCAGGACCATGTGAGGACGCATTTTTTAACAACTGAACAAAATACAACAAACTTGGTCCAAAACTTAACAACTTTCTGCCTAAATGCAACAGCTACAAAAGTTGGTGCAAAATGCCCAAATTTCCGCCCAAAATGTAGTAAAAAAAATAAAAGTTGATATAAAATGCAATAACTTTCTGCCCAAACATAACAACATGAAGATTCACATCAGACCAGGCTGAAAATATTCAAAATGGTGGCGATATTTTTAAACTGCCATAACTTAACCAAACAAGGTTGGATTGGACTGGGAGTTGCACAATTCAGTTCTCATGACATACCCACATCTGGAATATATATTTCATGGGGTCTCCTGCATGGTTATGAATATCAAAATGGCAGCTATAATGTCAGTTTGGGATAAAACTTGCTTCATTGAACTCAGTCAGTGTGGTCTAGAACATCTAAAAAGTCTATTTCCCAGCAACTCAGGTGCTTCTGTGATGTCATAAAAACTAAACCTGCCGTAACTCTGCCACACAAGGCTGGATCGGCCTGGGAGTTGGCACATGTTGAGTTCTCCTGCCTTGTTTTACTTGGGCTACCCGTTTTGGGGTGTTTCCTATGAGGTACAAAAATCTAATACGGCAGACAAAATGACAAACCTGATGATTTGTCAACTTTTCACGAAACAGCAATAATACACGCTGTGCATCAATATTTTGCTAAAATTTGTTCCTCAGGATTTCTCTGCTTCAGTGAGTAAACATTTAGAGTGACAAGATTGAGTATGATGTGGATTATCTATTTTGGCTGGAAGAACGAAAAGGATAAGCCACAGGAGTTATTCAGATTAACACCATTTCCCCCAACTAAACAAACGTTCAAAATTTTTAATGTCGACAAGTCAATTTTTTTCAGGTCAAGTCTCAAGTCATTTTTGCAGTCACATCACAAATCATCTATTTTTCTCCTTGTGAGGTAACACAATGGCAAGCGATCCATAATGCTACTTAATTATAGTCTGCTTGCTTTCTTCTCTGTTGTCTCAGGAATTAGGCTTTACATTCTACTTACCATATAATACCTCTGCCACTTGGAAATGTGCCGAACACAAGTGGATGCGGATGTGATCTTGTGGCTAGGACAGTAGCCACTTTTAGGGTGCTCAATGATGTAACCAAGAATATTTTTATACTGCGCAAAACAGTTTCAAATTTTGGAGTGGCTTCCTGGATACACAGATTCAGGTGGAAGCAGTCCCACTGTATAGTATGCCCACTTGCTCTTAAAGGGTAAAGTTTTGAGCAAAAATCTGAAGGCTATGGCCAACACTCTGGAAGGGGTTCACAGATTTGGGGTAGAAATGCTTTCTGCACAGAAGCCCTGGCTAATTTTCCCACAGTGACTTATATTTTGAAGTGGATTTGCAGATGCTAAGTGAAAGGTTTTTAAATGTGTGTTAGGCCTACCTATATTATTTTGAGGAAACATTATTGAAGTTAAAAAATCTCTAAATCTGTTGCTTACATTGTGGAATGGATTTGTGGATCCACATAATCAGGACGGAAGGTTTATAAATGTGCATACATTATTTTGAAGAAATAAAAGGCCAAGCTCAAAAACCTAGTTTCCCTCTGCAGCCAACATTTTTGAGAGAAATTGCCAGTGCACTAATTTGTATGGGGGGGGGGGGGATATGCAGCTCCAGGCTCTTTAATCTGATGGTTACTGGTCATTTTGCCTTGTTTTGCCTCCTTGTAAATGAGCCACAAAGTGGATGCCATTTAACCCCCAAATACCAAAATGTTATCGCCCTTAAACTAACTGACATCATATGCCATTGTGATAGTTTTCAGATACAAATTTTACGACAGACAAAATAGTATTCATGATAGCAGAAACTGTTAAAGCGACAATGTAGGTGAGCTGTGGAAAAAAAAAACAGGGAAAACTTGGAACTAGTATATACCGCCACCATTAATAAAAAAGGACCATGTTCAGATATTGTGCTCAATGTCTGTGCTGGTTAAAGCTCAGTTATTTTTGCTGTTATTAAATGAAGAAATTTTTTTCAGTAACTTTTTTTTAACTGTCTTAAATACACACAGTTTGTCATTTTATACATCAAGTATAAGGATGTTTAAATTTTGAGGCAAAAAATAAGATGAGAAAACACATGTATGAAGAAGCAATGAACACAAGATACTGAACATGAGCGGTTCAGTCACCAGTGGGGTGGTGGTACCAATGGGGATAAGAGCATTTTCCCCAGTCAGAACCTTTTCCCCCCAATTGTCCTCCCCCCCTCAATTGAAGTGACCTGAAAAATACCTGTACAGTACATGTATACCAGGTATCTACTTTCTGTTGATAATTTTGCATTTAGCTTTCTGTTCGACAGGAAGTCTATGGTATTTATTTTTTACCCCAGAAATATGCTAAAACATCAGAACTTCTGGTGGTTTTGCCCAATGGACCCTCAACAGATTTTCCATCTGGAATCACAAGGGGTCATGAGGGGGTATATAGGACCCTACAAGGGGTTGTAAAAAATAAAGGCTACCTATCCTGAGATTTTCACCCAGAGATATGCTAAAACCTCAGAGTGTCCAGGAACTTAGCCACCTGGACCCCACCAGGCACTCTTCTTGCTTAATTTCGCACTATATGCCAACAGTTTGTGTCCTCCGTTTGCTCCCCTCCCCCCTCCCCAATCTGAAAACCTAGTGCCAACACTGCCACACACATTCAATGACAAGATCAAAATAATGACCACTTGAATTCATTCCCACCTCTTTTTTTTACATTCATGCAACCATCAGTTTAGAGGGAGATCTGGTCTGCACTTAGGGTGAACTAGCTTAGTAGGTCTTTGGGGGGAGAACTGGTACTTTGGAGCAAAGTGGTTATTTGGGGGCAAACTGGTTGGGGCAAACTTGCAATGGGGCAAAACAACCAGTTACTGCTCTGACAATCATGATGAATAAAACTTAATTAGCACAATTCTGGTAGCATGTAGATGAGTTGATATTGAATCAGCATGCACATCAAATGCTAAGAATATATTTCTGGAGTAACAGTGTATTCTACAGTTGTTCACATAAAAATTAGTTGGATTCATTAGCTGCGGTTACCTTGAATCCGCCTAGCCTTTCTTATTACTAGCCATGGTCGAGAAACATAACGTTTGGTGAACATTAGGCGATGACTTTACCAAAGATCTAGATGGTTCTTTGGACTTTACCAGTTGTTATGTACGGACTGTGCTGTGTACACTGTAACAACGTACTGTAGTTACGTACTGTGTTGGTAACTACTGACTGACACAGCAACAAATTAGTTACAATAGTGCGATTAAATCTAACAGTAATACTTGTAAGTTGCGAGATGAAAAAAATAAATAAAATATAAGGGACCTTACTCGGAGACTGATCAATGTCCTTTCATTATCAGGAGTAACTCGAGCTGATTGACGAGCAGCAGCGAAACATTTATGCACGTAAACCATCTCACCTTAGGTTTATTGTAGGATTCGCATCTCTGTTGTTTACGTTTCCCGGCTAGGCTATGCACAGATTTCGTAATACGATTTCGCAGCTGTCTAGATTATGGCACGCCAAATGCCCGGTAATTCGACAAACCAGGTTTTTCGACCGAAAACCTGGTTTTTCGACCGATAATCCAGGTCTATCGGTCGAACAACCAGGTTTATCAACTGATAAACTTTGTTCGTCGATGGTTTATCGACTGATAAGCCAGGTTTTTAATTAACCTGGTTTATCACTTCTATAACCAAGTTCATCAGCCATGAAGTGATTAACTTGGTTTATCAAGTCGAAAACAAAGGTTTAGCAGCCGGTAAACCAGGTTTGCAAGTCGAAAAACCGAGCATAATTTGATAAATTTGGTTTATCGGTTGACACACTTTGCCCATAATACAAGTGAAATGACAACTACGTTATTTTTCTTATCAGAGCTGTCCGTAATATCGAGAAAATAACATAGGAAGATTAGCATGAACAAGTTACGTTTGCCTGCATTGTTTGTGAACACTAAAATATATTTTTTGTACACATAGTTTACATTCGTGATTGTTAGTAACACTATACCATAATTTTAACTGCCAACATTTTAAGGGCCAAAAAAACTTGAATTCAGCCCTGGATGTTTTTACAATCTCCACTGGTGAACCTTCTCCTTTAAGAATATGTTCGAGTGACAATTGAAAATCAAACCCACATCGTAAGAAGGATGCATGACCACAATCTTAAGTTCAACACAGTTAAAATTAATAAAATCAAAGTTTATAACCAGAATATGTGTAACTGGTTGATCTTTGCATAATTCTTAACTCTGACCCAAATGTGCCATGGATCTCTATGCACTTTCATTTTTTCATTTCATTTTTTTTTTTGGGGGGGGGGGGGTCACAGCTTGTCTGCATGCATAATGACGTGCAATAATAATGATAATAGCGTTACGTCCTCGAAAATACGATGAGAAGTTTAACATTCTTTCAAGAATCAATTGGTTCATTCGTTGGAATAAAGTCAGAATAAACAAAAAGTTAGCGTTTTACTTTGAATCTAACACCAGAAATTGTAATGCTTTGTTTTCACCTTCTTCTTTTTCTTATGTCTCTACAGTCTAATTAAAGTTGACACTTTTCACCGAGAAAGCGTCGTTTTGTTGTCATCCTTTTTATGCTTTTTTTTTGTCAGCCTACCTTGATTTTGTGTTCTTCTCTGTGCTTTACTTTAATTAGAGAACCTTATCCAGAGTCCGCCACCCAAAACAATGTGATGTCGTTCTGAGTACACAAACGTGCACGTACACCTTCACCAGGACTGGACGATGCCGCAATGCCTGTGAAATTAAACACTGAGTATACCTACGTGGAAGGGTTTGACGAAGACGACAAGATTGCTGAATATTCTATTTCCCTTTGGGGAAAGTGAATAACTTTCTTCCTCAGGTAATCTTTGTTAATTATATTATCCTACTTTATCCTCACTTTTTCAACAATTTTTCTATGTGATTCGAAAATCAAAAACATGTAGGTATATTGGGACCTCTGTAGATCTAAAAAAAGAAAGAAAAAAAAAAACTATTGGTAGACATGTAGACTAAATGTACTTACTAATTTTGGCACAGTGCCGTTCTTTGAAAATGCTCCGTAACTTGCAGAGCATACTTTACATTTTTAGAATAGTGGGTATAGTCAAATAATTATATAATGTACTTAGCAGTTGTTTTAAATTTAGCGAATATCTGAGCCTATACTAGAAATCCTCGCAAAGTGAAATGAGTTGTATAAATATTGAGGTCATTTAGAAACGGTAAATAGTCATCTTTCATTTTCAATTAAGAAGTTCAACTCCAGGCTATACATGATTAATCACTGCATGACCAAACTTTAAAGTATTAGGAAATGGCCGTCGCGATGGACTGTGGGTGGGTGTCCCCCCCCCCCCCAACAAAAAAAAAATGTCACAGCGATGACAGTAGGAATATCTAAAATACCAATTTCATATCTCAGTCCAGCATATCTTATGGCATATAGTTGCCAAATATTGCGTTAGATTTACCTGGGAAATGAAGCAATTCTCAAAAAATTTGAAATATCACCAATTGGATTTCTCATATGTCAGTCTAGAACTTCAAAAGACACCAAATATTGCCTTTTCCCTTGCAACCCTCTCACAGGTCAAACAACTTATTTCATGATTTCCCCAATTTATCAAAATACTATTCTATAACATTTCTTTTTCATTAACGTGGCTATCACTTACAAAGTTATCGGTTCAAGGACAACTTCTACTTTGTTATGGAATCATCGAAGGATGTAGCAAAAATATATAAAAAAAACAGCAATCACCGAAAAAAAAGGTTGGTATAAATTTTCTGACTTTATAATTTAAATGCAATAGATGGAAAATGTTGCACCAGATTTTGTCTAAGGTTACCTGGTAGTCGAAAATTTCTCAAAAAGGAAAAAAAAAACGATTATCGGTATCGTTAGAAAGTAAAAACTGCTGAGTTAACTTTTCTGGAAATTACGATAGCAGAAATGTTCCAGATAAGAGGACTCCCAGTTATTATCACTTTTTCATAGAATGGTGTTTTTCTCATGGTGATTTTCTCAGTTACTTGAGAAATTGTGGACACAATATCCCTACTTCAAGGCTGAGTACATGCAGGCCAGAACACCCTGAAAGTACGTCTCCGACCATCAGTAAACTCAAAAATTTTCTTCTACGTTCCGCGCCATCTAATAGTGGCGCTCCGCTTACATAGTCCTATCCGCGCGGAACTCGCAGAAGGGCTACGCACTGAGACTCCCTGCCGAGAGCTCTAGATAGAAGTATACATGATATGTCATATTAATGGCATACAGGCCATATGTCCCCCGATCATTAGTCCCTGCGCGGTGCAACAGACTAGATCACTCGGGCCCACCGTTTCGGGGTATCTGGAAAGTTTCAGTAAAAAAACCAAGTTTTCCTACGCTACGCGCCAACCAATAGTGGTACTCGCCTTAGCAATCCGCTAATTAGTGACAAACAAAATTTGGGTGAAATATCTTTCCCCACATCCCCCCCCCCAAATAAAATCTCTAGGCGCCCCTACGCCTATGTGTTTAGACCCAAAATATTTGCTAAGTACTCAAAAGAGAAAAAATGAAAGAAAATGCGTTTATTATTCAGAGATTGATGTTTTTCCCATGAATTGAGGAATTGCAGACATAATATCCCTCACGGTTCCAAGGATGGTACATGCAGCTTCAATACACCCGAGAAGGAAAGTTTCCAGCCATTTGAGGGTGGGAAGGAAGGGGGTGGGGAGGGTGAAAAGACAAAAAATTGCCTTCGCCCCGCACCAACGAATGGTGGCGCTTTGCCTAGAGAGTACCCCGGGCCCGTTACTCTGTCAAATCCCTCCCCCAATAAGGTTTTGTTTTGTTCCGCCGAGCCTGGTAGTGCCCTTTTCGTGAAGACTTCACCCTTCCATTAATATTTTTGTATCTTATCTTGGCAAGGTATTCTTATTGTCCAAATCTGTCTGGGTGGGGTCACCACTCAATTGGAAAAAAAAGTCCAACTATAGTTGGAATTTTGACCCTTCACATCCCCTGAAGGTCCTGATTGGGAAGTGTGATCATGATTATAAGTATTCAGGCATGATGCCTGTATTAAGATGTGTTCAGGCGTAGCTAAACATACATTAGAGTTTATAAAATATAAACTTCTTTCATACACTAAAAGATCAGAAAATTGTATGCTACATCTAGTCGTTGCCACAGGACTGACAATACGGTATAGCAAACCTGTGTTCAGTACAATGTTAAGTAAAGACGAATGGCCTGAAGAAAACGAGAAATCAAAGACATTAGCCTAAGTTGCTAACATATATGTCATCACATTAAAATAACAGTATTCAAAGTTGGAACTTTGTCTAGTATTTCTTTTACATTTTTCTTTTATAGTTATACATTGTAGGCCTATATAAAGTTTTGTAGCAAATGTCAAAATGAATAAAACAGAAAATGTAATTTTCAGAAAGTACCTTTGAAGGCAACGTCCGAGCGGTAAATAACTGCCCAGTAGCCAAATATCCCCCCTCCCCTCTCTACCAGACTCCGTAACTGGTTTACTTGTTTGGAAAATGGCACCGTTACCATACACATCAAACGCAGTCACATCCACACTGGATGAGACAGTACCACTGCCAATCTGGGGGGTTTGAAAAAAAATTTTCTTGTGCGCTCCGCGCCAACCGGTGGTGGTGCTCTGCAGTGCTTAGTCAGAAGTGGCGGGTTAAATCATATTGTTTTCTCAAGACTGACCTGACATTTCCCACAAATATTTTCTCGATACCACCGACTTACCCCGAACGAGGCTCAAAAGTTGAAGATTATCTGATCCCAACCTCACCCACGAATGTCAACCACCGGTTGTCTATACATGTTTCGTCGGTCTGGCTCGCCAGAACTTGAGGTATTCAGGCTAGTTTTTAATACTAGAATACTAGAAGTATGAAATTGAAAAATAATGAGTGGCCAACGAAATTACTTTTAAATTATCACAGGCCTTACCACCGTCATGTTACTGAATACTCTCTGCGGTTGGATTGATCATTGTTACGTTAGAGCAACGTAAGACAGTCTGGCGTACGTTTGGACCTATACCTTTAGTTATTTACAATAAAAAACCACTTTTCGCCTCGAGTCAGCCAGATAGGCCTATCTGCAGCGCGAAAATCGAAGGTATGTATAAAGACCGAATTTAGACATTGAAATAAGCATCCAGTTGTTTCAAAGATGATTCAATTTCTATTGAACGGAGGTCTTTGCATTTCTCAAAATACCCCGTGTACCGGAAATGTCCCACCAAATGTGTGATTTAAATCTGATTCCATTTTTTTAATTTTATTTTTATATTTTTTTGCTGTAATCGACCTAACGGGGGGGGGGGGGGGAGAGATCCGCGCTGGCCCTCAAACCCCCAAAGATATAACCCTATAATTGCGACTCGGATGAAGAGAGTCGGTAAGTAGACAGGCGCTAAGCCATGCACGCATTTGTAAACCATTAAAATTACGTACATTGGAAAAAAAAACTTTTTCTGGCTGTAGACGAGAGAAACCGGTTAACATTTCGACGGTGTTCGATTTTAAGTTTTCTTCTAAGAGATTTTCATTATATTGCATATCTTTTAAAGGAAGACCGGAAAACGAGGATCCATATCTACAACGAAACATTTTCCGTATAGAAGATTGGAGTTGGAACCTTTTAAGTTTCAGATACACTTTCAAACCTTATGCAAGAAATAACAGCGACACAATTGATGTCGGCAGTGTAATTACCTTTATCAATTACAGCGATTTTGGTAAGGTGTAGGGAACTCTTTTCACCCAAATACACACCATGAATTTTCAAAGTTCTGTTTACTCATGTTGACTGTTTGAAGGCCGACAAGTGGACATTAAGACTTGATCAAACCTTGCGCCGGCAGAATCAGTTTCATT
This sequence comes from Stichopus chloronotus, assembly GCA_021234535.1. NCBI lineage: Eukaryota > Metazoa > Echinodermata > Holothuroidea > Aspidochirotida > Stichopodidae > Stichopus > Stichopus chloronotus. Next base: position 18,638,997 of record CM037838.1, read on the forward strand.
TTAATACAATAACGGACGAAAACGAATATCGGTATTTGCAGTATAAAACACATTTTCATTAAACGAAGCTATAGAGGCTACTTTCCTTGCTGGTATGAACATCAAAGTTGCTGGTATGGACATCGAATTACGTAAACCTAAATCAAATTATCACTGAAATAGACCTACTTATTTGAGCGCTGTTGGAAAGATCACGAAATCTTTTGATTAATACACCGATGACATCTTCGTTTTCCGGTCTTTTCTTTTTGAGGTTTTTTTTTCACTGTAGCCTTTTGCAGAATCTCTAAAAGGTAAACTGAGAAAAGTCAAGACTGTCTCAGAAACGAGGACCTTGTATAAACACGTTATATAACTGTGTATGGCTACGAAAGATGGACTGAAGGCTGGATGTTAGAAAGTATTTCTCAAGAATTGTTGATGATTGGAATGGTCTGCCGTAGAACGTGGTAATACCTACGAGTGTTAATACCTTTCAGGACGTAGTCAAACGGATATTTTCAGCAGTGTGGGAGATTTTTTCCCGGGGTTATGACAGGGGATATGCAGGGGGATATCTGCTCTCACACTGTTTTTTTTTTGTTTTTGTTTATAAGAACATTTTTCTTACCGACCCTTCCCTCAATCAACTAACTCTTCGTTTAGATTTTCATTATTTAAAGCTACTCAAGTTTTCGTTTTAGAGATTTTCGATCCTCCTTGTAAACACATTTACCTCATCCCTATACGTAGTATACAGGTACGTAGTATATAGGGTGGATATTGTAGGTGCCCGGGTATGTGGTATAGTGTCCGCAGAACGATGTGATAGGTCAAAGGTTAAAGGTCATGAAAGCGAAAAACACGTTTGTAGCTTTTATATCTATGTGTGAATGTCCTAAAATTGTGAAACTACCACTTTCAAAAAGTAGACCATACAAGAAGTTTGTTAAATATATTGTGACGTCACAAGGTAAAAAAAAAAGCTCTGAAAAAGTGTGTCACGATCTCCTCCTTGACGGTACAGTCGGACAAACTTCAAACTCTGTGGGTAGGTGCCTTTGTGTAAGACGTAGTGTACCGCTCGACCGATGACATCATAGGTCAAGGTTACTATAGCGCATAATACAGTGTTTTTGGTGCTGGTAGTGTATGGTGTCAACATGACTTTTATATCTTTGCCTTTCCATGAATGTGATATAGTATTTCAACCTATGCAACTATGTTTTGAGCTGAGTGATTATGTCTGGCAGCAATGTTGTATTCCATGCGCTGATAATACCTTCACTCAGCATATGTTACAGGACGAATGGGGCGCTGGCCTACCACTTGTTGTAGCATGGATGTATAAAACTTCGCGCACCTAACGTAAAAGTCTTGGAATTTCAAGATGTTGTAAATTCAAAATCCCTGAAAATCATATATCTTGTTTTCGCAAGCCTAAAATTCAATTTTACTAGCAATTCGATCCAATGTGCCATGGATTGTACCTCGAAATCTGTTATTTTAAGCAACATTGACTTGAGTTAACGATACGATGTAATCCTGCCAAACTTCGCACATCTTACTAACGTTAGCATGACAATCATCACATGACGAGTGTCCTTTTAAAAGAATCCTGTGCCTACACCTACAGCAAAAACATGGGAACAAGCTAGCAACAAAAATGGTTAGGATAAAAGCCATTGAAGAGTCAAAATCATGACTGGAAAATTTGTAACATTCGGCGGAAACTGCGAATAGGATGCTCTAGGCCTAGCCTACCTCACCTATGCAAATGCAGCACTGTAAAGATGACTAATCAGACAAGGGCGATTAAATAAACAGTGTGTTAGGTTTCTTTTCAGTCATTTCAAGCCATTGTAGTAAAAAAATTGTCCAGCTAGTTAGGTCATCGAATTTTAGGGCTTATTTTTAGGGATGTGCGAAGTTTGGCAGTGCGCGAAGTTTGGTGTATGTACTATACAAGAGGCTCAAAATGTTTATGAATTGTGAAGACAACACTGAAGAACGGACAACGCGTATTTCAGGGCATTCAAGACACACAGAGGGACGGCGCGAGCGGTGCACACGTTTCTGAGAATACATTCGACGCACATTCGATTTCTAGGCACATGCGTATGCACATGCATTTGCGCCATTCGACACATACGCGGCGGCACATGTAAATAGGCTAGGCGTACGTAATGGGTATTGAATATTCAGCACTTCTTATCCACAAAGAGCAATCTGAATAACCAAAAAGAACCATACAGCTCAGCAGACTTTGGAAATATATGAAATGACGAGTATCGGATGACACTGTAAAACAATAGGGATGAGATTCGCAACTCTGTGGATTGCCTACTTGTTTGTCAGTGGAGGTACCCCTCGGTATGGCTTCCTCCAACTTTTGTGCCCGGCATGGATCCTCGGATAAACTTTCGAGCTGCTGATCTAAAGGTGTGGCTAGAAATTTGTTGAGTATGCAAAACGCTGTAGAAGACTATCTAGACACACATGCCACCATAGCCTAGTGCAAATCGTATCGAAAAAGTTTGGCTTAAAACTGTGAAAATAGTACCTCCAAGATCAAAGGAAATGGCACATCCAAGGCCAATAAAACCAAAAATTGTACGCCTACCACAAAAAAATAGGGAAATACCATGAAAAACAAAAATAAAAAAAATATGCTCACAGGGAGGGAGGGCATCCCTTATTTGATTATGCACCTGCACAGAAGGGAAAGTTAGTAAAGAAACATCATTCAAGACATGTATTTTCATTTGCGATTTTGGTCTCTGATGCAAAAATCTTCATGCATTCATGGTCCAGTCGACCCCATTTTTACATCCAACCGTCAGGTACCAGGGTATATACTATTGCACCGCTTGCACCAACTCATCAAGTGCCACTATTGCTACTTTGATGTGGTAGTGTGTATGATCTACATTGCAGGCATCAAATCAAATTTGATTTCATTCTGCCTCTGCTGTGTGCCTCAAGCTTTGGGGTAGTACTTGTGTACTTTTGGGTGGAAGTCTACCCATTATGGCCACGCCGTGTGTGAGCTAAGAGGGTGGAATGCCCTGTCCCAAGTAATAGCTCTTTATTCGGAGGTTGAACAAGGGCGCTACGAATCACTGTCACCAGCCCATCTCAGTCCACACAGTGGCAAATCATCGAGTGTAAAATCATGCTTCCTATTGGCTAAGAGGTTATACTCATTCAGTATGACCTAAGCAGGTGAATACATGCAGCAAGATTCGATCAGGCTGACGAAGTAGGATAAAAACCGAAAAAAAATGCAATCCAACCAGTAGAAATGGTATTTAATTGCCATTTTATTCTTATTATTTATAAGTTCGGCAAGTTTCATCTTTAGTACTCAGAACAAGAACCATTGGAAGACTTTCAGCTAGTTGACTTTGCACAGAATCAAAGAATATACACTAATTTTCTTCTTTACTAATACACAAATTCAACTTGATATTGTTCTTAAACTGACTGAACAGAACTAAGTTTTGTTTTACATCTTCATGATCTTGTTCAATTACAAAATATGTAAAAAAAAAAATTAATGGGAATGTCTTTGTAAAAAATTTGCTAATGGCAATGATTATCATAAAAAGCCAGAAACTAAAACACCTTTTGAGAGGTAGATATAACAGTTGAGTATACATAAGTATTGCATTGTACTCCCACAAAAAAAACTTACACAATAAAACCAAATGATTTAAAATGAAAATGCATTAGGCAACATTAACAGACAGACTGACAAATATTTCACCAATTATCTGTTAGAGCATTCCTCAATCAAATTACCTGTGGTCATCAGAGACGGTTTCTGCCGAATCAGCCGGCAATCCTTCCTTCTTGATTTCAAACATCTCTTACGTGGACCACTGTTAGGGGTCCACACACCCTTGATGAACATGTCTGGTTATATAATGTAGCCTACCCATGAGTAATCGTTTCACCGAGGCGTTTCATTTCAGTGGATTCATTCAGAAATGATCTACAATGTAGAAGGCTAACATTACCATCCACTGTACCATCGTGACCGGACCAACAACACCCCTCTGGAAAATACCCCCTGGGACTGGTGTCATTTCACCAGTTGGTAAAAGAACATCGGCGCATTTCTTCGTGGGGATTTTTCAGGGATGGGTAGTTGTCCCGGGGGAGTAATTGTCCAGCAACCCTTTGCATAACTTTGTGCTTTACCAGCAAGAGATACTTCTATCTACAAACCTTGATAGTCTGCCACTTGATGATGCAGAGAAGACAAATCACGTTAGAGATCGAGGGGGGATTGTTTTTTGCCTCATTCTATAATTTGACAAGGATTAGGGCCACAGTGCTAGAATAAAAAGATAAACACTGACTGGTGGTAGAGTAAAAGCCCCTTAATTTAGTCCAAATTGCCAGAAAAAAGGGATAAAAAACACTTTAAAATCATTGTCTGTCTGTATATATATACATACATACATACATACATACATACATACATACATACATACATACATACATACATACATACATACATACATACATACATACATACATACATACATACATACATATATTTAAAGTAATATTAAGTGTCACAAACATTACCCTGTTTCCACAAATTTGTCAAGCGTTTTGAGCACAGACATCAAGAGCAGAGGGAGAGGTCACTCTAAACTCAGATGAATAAAATACCTCTGACCAAAGGATGATGACAAATAAGCCTCATACTTTCAGTCTTATTGAAAACATGAACTTAACAACAACAAGGTCCACCTGGATAAGTGGTCCAAATAACTTTTGGAATGTGGTCCCCACAATCCCAACATATATTGATCATGGAACACAGACCATGAACCATGGCAGGTTATGTTAACTGCCATTTAATGTTCTATTTATGTCTCATGAAATGCTCCATACCCCCCTGACGTGGGAGAGGGATGGTCCACTTTGTACCTCATGCATCTAGATCTTGATCAGTATTATTTATTGAAGGCTGTTTTCGTTCAAAGGCACTTTAATTTTGTATATTTTGACAGCATTGTTACAAAAGATGTCTTCCCTCTCCTGCAGGCTGGTGCAGTCTTCCAGACATTCCACTAACGCATCAAACACACCTTTGTAGTCGGCGGTGGTCAAGGAGAAGACCGGGTAGTCGCTCCCATACATGCATCGTGCCGCACCGAAGACCTTGACACAGTGCTGTAAGTTAAAAAAAACTGGAGTGAGTGTGTGTGTGACTGTAACGTTATGGACAGACAATGAGATGTAGGTCAAAACTCACATGGTAACCCAACGACATTCTGAAAAAGTGATTAATTTCACTACATATTAGGATGTTTATGAATGCATTGGTCTAATATCCATGTCAGTATGATCTACTAATTAGGCTCATTGCACAATAAGTCTGCCTGAAATAACACAAAATGTATACTCGTGCACATGCATGCTTCCAGGCTCATGCCATAGGGCTTACTGGAAAGGACGCATAAAGTTTGGAAATTTAGTGTGTATGTCATGTTTGAGCTAGTGTCCTGAATTTTTAGTTCTGATCCACAAGTTTGGATACCTCTCCCCTAACCCTTTGATAAAATCAGGTACATGGTTCTGACATTTTTGGTTATCCAACTAAGCACTATAATAAGGAGCAACTGCTGCATAGCTGACTTCAGCAGAACTTCTTCATAGACAAAATTTTCAAGATCTTAACAGGATGGTCTAGCCACAAATTTAGCTTGGATATTTTGAAGAGTAAGTTTATCCAACCATTCTGGTGAAACTTCGATTCAGTTCCCATGTGTGGTTCTCAAGATATTCATAGTTGAAGTTATCCCCTTTTCTACCAACTGTAAACTTGAGGCAAGCAGGAGTGACATCACCTCCTCACATGGCTGAATAGTCTTTTGTTTTCTTTATTATTGAATTTATTATTGTGACCTTGAAATCAATAGGTGATCAGCTTAGGTACTGGTTATGTGAAGGTCGCAAAACTATCATACCCATCATACATTCACATTGTGATAGCACTACATATTGAAGTATTAAATTTGGTGTAAATTTTAAAGAAAAACATAAGATGCTTTATCAGTGTGGGGAGATGACATCACTCCTGCTTGCTTCAAGTCAACTGTCGATAGCAAATCTGGCAACTTCAACTGCTCATATCTCCAGAACCACACATGGGAATTGAATGGAAGTTTCACTGTAATGGTCAGATTAACTTACTCTTCAACATATCACAGCTATATCTGTGGCTAGACTATCCTTTTAAGTTCATCCCAAAGGAGACATTTAACAAGCAGTTCAAAACATTACTTTCAATCACTTTCAATAGTGGTTGTAACTTTCAATCAAGCATCATATACTATCTAAAAAGCGATAAAATAAAGAAGGACTCAGAGGACTTGGTCTCTGACTTTCCATTTGTCAATCCTTTCCTTGTTCCTAACTTAAGAAAAGGACACATGGATCACAGTGACACCAAGGTGGCATTTTATCCAACACAGCAGCAATAAAGCATGAAAATACAGATATTTCGCTGCATCATTATCTCCATACAAACTTCTTGTCAGTGAAGTGCAGCAAGGGCAAGTTATGTAACCCTCTGCAGATCACTGCACTGGCAATGGTATGCAGATTCAGTGCATTAATGATGTGGCTTTTTCATCAGCATATTTTGCTTTAACTTTAAAGGAGAAGGAAACCCTGGGAATATATTCATCAAAATAAAGCAGAAGTGTTTGACAAACATCTTCCCAAAGTTTCATTCAGAGATATTGTTTCCTATCCAAGTTACACACTTTTGAAATTCAAAGAAGGGTGCTGCCATTTTTGCCTAAGTTGAATGTAAAACAACTTGAGTAAGTCTAATAATGATGTCACATAACCACTGATAGCAAAAATTTTAATGCATTTCTTTATATTCTTTTCCTATTATTTCTATCAATCCGAAACACACTTGTACACATTTTGTGTTGAATTACTGAGGTGTATCATGCAATAATCAAATCATTAATACTATGACTTGAATCTATGCATGACTGTTAAAATTTAGTGACAATGAAATATAAAGAAAAACAGAAGCTTTTCAATCACATGTGGTCTAGTGATGTCATCACATTTTCAAAATGGCAGCTTCCTGATAATTTTCTATGAATATTACAAGTTGCAATATCTTGGAAAGTAAGCAACGTATTTAACTGAAATTTGGTGATGGTGTTCACCATATGTTAGTCTCTCATTTAACATTGTCAAAAGTGGTGACTTGCCTTCTCCTTTCACCTTGACGATTGCTTTTCCTTGATGATACAGCAACAATGCTGAACAAATTTATCAATCAACGTGGGAAAGGTGGAACTGAAATGGTGGGAAATGAGTGATGCATGATAGATTGTCATCTTGTACATTTTGAATCTATTTTTTATTGTCTTGTATATTTGTTTGTTCCTTACATTATCGTTTCTTCTTTATTTTAATGTGACCTGACCACAACAAGCCTTGCTTTTGACGAGGCCATCTTTACTTGCTGATCAAATTGTTAATCTATTTGTTGAAATAATATATCTACTCCATTTGTATGAGCATCATTATTTTCCATCCATTAGCTGAATATTGTGAATATGAATCATTTCCATCGAAATCAATCGCAACCAAAACGTTTTCGCCGGTTTGAGGATACAATCAACCATTTCTGTGTAAATTTGTACGTTTGATTGTAGATCAACATGCACAGACAGCTCTTCATGAATATTGATCAGGTTCTATATTGAATGTCAAAGTGCGTGACCCTCAAGTGTAAACAACCCCAGTCAATCTACGATCAAACGCCGGCATTCACCTGGACATAGGGCTTCAGATCCTCTGGCTTCCACTTCTCCCAGTCTGCTTCAGTAACCATACCAGATCTGGGAAAAAGAAAAAGAGGAAATATCCTGAGAAAGTTGTTAATGTTACTTTGGTTGCAGGGATGCCTTTTCCATAAGAGCTAATTAAAAGACAGAAGAAAAATGTAATTACCCTTTTGCTACAGAGGTTCAAACATATCGAATGGTTTTATGTTTCAACAAATGTGAATAAGGATTTCTGTTTAAGAATCATTGCAATGTGGTACGAGAGCCTAGGAAATTTTTTAGGAAACTTGGGAAATTACACAAACTTAACTATCAGTCTTCCAAAACTTTGTTTTGTATTGTCATACATGTTAGAGCTTGATTCAGACAAATTTTTGGTTCTAACATTCAGACATTTTTTTTACGTCATCTTATGGATAATACAAATTTTTGTGATTTAATGCATACTCAATCTAAGGGTTGGTTATTCGATAAAACTGAGTATGAAATACTGTGAAAAAACTGTGTAGGGACTGTATCACAGACTTTGTCATTGCATGTATCCAAACCTAACACCAGTCTAAAAATGGAAAGGCTTTATGACAACAGTCTGCTGTCAGTTATTAAAACTTTCAATTTTTCCTCTCTGCATTATCTTCTGCTATTACCAATCATGTGAGGCAACATAATACTTACTTTTCAAATTCCCATTCCATTTGACTTGACATTGTATTTCCTACTGATAAACATTTCATTACAACTCTTCATGAAAATTGTATATATGGAAGACATCAGTGACAGCATAGCAACTGTTTCATGGCTGACCTTGGAAAAAGTTCCTCAGTGAGAAAAATGTTTTCTACATTTGGACACAAAATTTACTTAACAAAAAACACATACATCACTGAGGTGATTTGAAAAGAAACTAAAGTACTTTTCAATATTTTCAAACAATTGTAATATACAATCAATAAATCGACCTGACATATTGGAGTTTAAAGCATTGGTCTCCATTTGAAGTTACTTGTTTGAAAGTTGCTCAAATAATTTGAAAGAGAGGAACATGGACAGCTAAATACACCGAGATCGTAGTATATAGAGAACATCAAGGCAACAAAACAAAATGCCTTTCATGGAGACTTACGTCTGTAAGTTCTCGTGAGGAAAGAACTACGGTGTGAAGTGGCATTACAATGCAAACCCTTTCCATGAATATCAAATTTATGATGCAGGTGAACCATACACATTCTTTGTCTGATTCTTTAAAACTTATTCCAGGTCTACTCGATGACATTTTTTTCTCTGTCCTGAGCAGCGAATGAGAGCACTGCTGGCCTCAATCACTCACTGTTGTGAAGCAAGCCTGTGTTGTTTTCATCACTGCACTGTATGCCAATGTATATGAGTGGACTTTTTTGGCCGCCCCAAAACATGATCATGCAGTAAAATGTCCTGCCACTGACATCCATGGCCAAATAAAATCTATTTTCCGATCATATATACTGCGTGCACCTCAGAGATGAAGTATGAAGGCAAATGAAAGCAGAAGAAAGACCAAATGTTGGCGCTTAGTATAAGTAGCAGGTGAATGGACTCACAGTTTGCAATAGACATTTTCGTAGGAAGCAGCCTCTGTCATCTGTTGTTTCCATTCATCGATCTCCTTATCTTTTATTTTCGGCTTTGCGAGATGGTCGATCACGAAGGTGAGTTTGGGAAATTTTGAAGCGAGTTGAGGAGCATAATGCAGCAGGTGCGGTCTGAGAAACAACAGGAACAAAGGGAACAATGTTGATAAACAAAGACAGGAAATACTCCACATATTTCACCCATCCCTCCTCCCATCCCCCATCTTGTCAAGACTTGTCAAACATGTCATAAAGAGAGAGGAAATGCATTTGCTTCAGGTGAACTCATTTTACAGCTTTGGATAAACACAGGTTTCATATGCTTATCTCCTCACAGTTTCCACAAAATCCTCCATAATATGTTTGACGTTGCCAACTTTTCATGAAGGAAAATGCAACATCAAAATGGTGTAAATACTGTGGGGAATAAAAATATTGGAATATTGCTTCAGAGACACTAGTATGTCCAATTCCTCCTAAGATGCTCCTTGAATAATTTTCATTTCTTTATTCTTTTTTTTTGGGGGGGTTTGTTGCCACTTTAATGTCAAGCATTGAAACGTACATCATTTTTTGAAATGAAATACGACAGTGTCCAAAAGCAGCAAGCATGTGACATCAATGCGATTGTCAAAATTCTATTGGTGGTTTGTTACTCGTTGCTAGTGTGCAGCCTGAGGATGAAAGATGTAACCATGTTATACACATCTGCAGTGCTTTTCCTTACAGATGTATTCACTACTTAATATTTAAGTCTGACGTGGGCTCTTTTCTTGCACCATCCATTTTGTGCGGAATAGGAAGACTTTGCAGAAAACTGAAGTATCATTTTGCAACCTTATCTGCAGTTGGCAGGACACCTACTTTAAGAGGAGGTCAAAGGTCAGACCGTATTTCTCCACCAGTTTCAGTCCTTCGTGGACGTCTTCTCGTCCCAGCCAATTGGGGGACTCCAGTGCTGTGATGTGGCGAAGACCAACGAATCGATCGTTCTCTGCATACTTTTGGAGAACCTTTTCAGCCTGAAAGGATGAATAAATTTAACATAAGGTAAACACAGTCAAATGCTGACCAAGTTACTTCTATGACTTTTCATGTTATATTAAAGTTAGTCCTCAGGTGACTGGCGGCACGGAGGCATCCTTCCTGGGGTGGGGGGGGGGTGCCAAGGGTCAAGTTTTGCCCATCATCAATTACATGGTAGGTAAAGCTGTGGGAAGACTATCCAAGCAGAGGGCCACCGTAAGTTTGGGTTAATTAACATATATCACATAAAGTTTTGGTTTACTTAGTTGCCACGGTAACATGCTGCCCGGCTTCCGTCGGATCGTGCGCGGCACTCGACAGGACTCGATCAGACCCTATTTGGTCTACAGTGTGAATTCAGTATTTATTTAATGTACAAGATACAAACAAGATATAAACTGGATAAGAGAAATATTACTCACATAGTGGTTGAATGAACACTTACATCAGGGGCGGTCAGATCTACCCATCCCACTACTCCGACTATCCAGTTGTGCTTTTGAGTGAACTCCAAAACCCAATCTAGGAATAACAAAAGATGACAAGAAACCTGATGAAGCTCCAAATGAATTTATGATAGCTTAATAACATTGACATTGATATCATTACCTAATCTACTCTGCAGAAATGGTCAACGTTCTCTCGACGTAGATGTGGATTTAAATTACTCAAAATCAATTCCCTTCTCCTGCTGCGAATAGCTTGAACATGAGGCACTTCAGAAAGAGTTGACAAAATGGTTCCCATTCCCCAATTAAACTGTGATTGCTTACTCTGCTTTCACAAAGAGAAAAGAAGTCCCAACCAACAAAAGGGGCACAATTTTGTCTCTTCAGAGATAAATAGAAACAGTACATAGTGGCTTTAAATTTAAGTTCTACTCACAACTTTTTAATGGAAACATTTTTCTGGTACTGCAAGTGATCAGTTACGACAGTTACAGTTAGTTCTGTTACACCTGAAAAGTTAAAGTGACAAGATGAAAGCAGGGACGTGTCTTTAGAAGGAGGTACAACGCTTTGTGGACATATGTACAGCCGCCAAGTTCACTCCGGTAATCTATCTTTTGTATCGTACTTGAGATTTCTATAGGACTTAAAGATGATTAGAAAGTAAAGTATGGTATCTGTCGTCTGCTACAGTTACGGCTTGAGTAAGGAGATTTCTGAACTGCAATAGCAGTCGTCAAGAGAAAAATGTTTTTTTGCCTAGGTGCCACACGGTGCCACATATAACAGTACAACACCTAGGTTGTATGTACAATGTCACAATACGACAAGAAATCTATGTCTGTCTATTTCAGGAAGCATCTAGTTGACAATATCTTAGACTTCTGCCTCTTCAGGTTCATTTGGACACGATAACTTGTTAACATCAGGGACAAATTTATTCATTTATGTTAACTATACAGTCATTTCAAGTTGAGTGCCACCTTCTCTGAAAATGTTGGCTGCTAAACACCTGGCTTCAAAGCATTGTTCTGAGCGATCCTAATTGTCTAAGGATTAGTTGACTTAAATGACATTGCTGGGTAAATGATATTGAACTGGAATCACCCAATAAAGGAATGACACATCTCTGAGGCAATTAAGCAGCTTATCTTCACTCGACTTGGTGGATCTTAAAGTACTAGCAGTAATTAAATTTTCCATCCAATCTCCTTCTAATGAGTAATGACACCTCCCTGACGAAAGTATGTCCAACTTAAAAAAAAAAAATTAGTCTCATAACTAAGCAGATGATTAGCAAAGCAGTGAACAAACAAAGGGGTATCATAAATGAACGACATAGTCAGGAAAAGTGTAAGTGTTTGGGTCTTCAAGAAAGAGACATTATTTACCATTTTCTTCCACTGTGCCATTATGCACCTGGACAAATATTGCATTTTTCACAGCTGGTACTTCCCTTGGCAGCACCCAGATAATCCTCTGGTAGAAAATTTTTGTAGAGTCTTGGAATATCTGATGTCGGCCACTGATAATTAAATTTCTTAACATCCCAAAAGTCTAGAAAAACAAATGAAATAATGAGAACAGTTTTGGAACACTTTAACAGGATTCTCAGACAGAACTCGGAGTGAATTCACAACCCATTTTGCATTGCCATTAAGTAAGGGGTCAAACTTACAGGTCATGTGACATGAAAATGTCACTTTGTAGTATTAGATGTACTAATCATTGAAATTGTTGAAAATAGCCACAAATTCCATCAAAATCCATTGAATATTGTTGATTTTACAGGACAAATTCATGTCTCACACCTGAATCATGAATAAGCATTGGCTTTGTATGCAAATTTGTGACGTCAAGAGATGGACTCCTGTGATATGTCTTATGTTATACGTTGTTTATTTAGACTTTATTCCAAGGACAATTGAGAATTTTATACACCCAGAGAGTTTAATATTTGCAACATGTATTTGCTTCTTCAAAAATATCGATATCACTTACAGTGTGAAACCCCATGCTGTAATTAAGAGATATATAAAAAAATTAAGAAGAAGATACTGACACTGTGCTACACTCCACGCCATCTGTTTTGCATATTCATCAAATTGTTGACATATGTTAGTCAGAAGTCACATCTTAAAAACAGTACTAGATACAGATATGAACAAAATTCCAATGAACTGTCATTCAGGCTTTCACTCTGGAACTTCTGAATGAAACTAGCTCTTTTCTGGATGCATGTCACATGACCTTTGACCGCTATCAGATACATCACTGAAAATTGAAGGGAAATGAGGAAATGCACCGCTATGGAATGTGACAAAAAGAGCTTTGAATCACTGTTAAACCATTCAGTCTCACCACTAAACATCTGCAAAGCTTCATCTGCTCAGAACAATACACACAAAGATGAGCACAAAACGATTTACAGAAAGATACATCATCTGAAGTACTTTTAAAGTTTGGTTGAGCGAATCACTCTCGAGTGACAAATAACTGAATTTCTATCAGTGAGAAACCTATTTGTTGAAAAGAAGATCAACATAGGCGGTAGGCCCTGTTTCCTCATTTTGCATACTGTACATACTGTACCCTCCAAGTTTGAAATTGATGCAACATGTCTTTCCTGAGATACTGCAGACATATGACTAAATTTTCTGTAATAATATTGTTTTCACAGATTTTATGAACAGTTTGTGACACACAATACTGTAGTACAATGGTCTACTTCCACATTCAGGCTAGGTAGTAGTTGTTACAGAGTATACCAAATAGACAATTATTCTATTGTAAAAATAAATGAAGTGCACCACTGAGGATGCCATTGGCACTTTTAAAGGGGGAACTTTGCTTCAGGAGACTACTCATCCATTGGACAACATGAGTGAATTTGGTCATCTGACATGATTTTAACTTGTCTTGGATGACCATTCAGTTTCAGGCCTAATCACTGGAAACTCACAGAATTTTGTATAAATTTACAGCCAATCACTGAATATTGTGGAACCTGTCCTTATAAATACAAAAATTGCCACTCTACTGTTACTCCATTTACGCTTTGTTCGCAGTCCAATGATACTGTGTACCTGTAGAGGAGGCACACATTACGACATTACTTGAAAGGGACTATGACTTTTTTCTTATTTCTTTCGTTGTGTGTACAGTCAAACACAATTATCATTCGAACTGAATCATCCGAGGAATTTTTGCAGCAGGCCTGGAGCCAGACAAGGTAATGAAAGGGGAGGTAGCAAAAACTTTTCCGGGTGCCAACAATTTTTTTCAGAGGGGGCAGAACGGGTAAAAATGCACAGTCCTATGGAAAATTTCAAATTTTCTGGGGGTGCATGAAGGCACTATTCAGGAGCATTACTCCCCTGGCTACAGGTCTGTACTGCATCCCCAAAAGGAACCAAAAGAAGTTAACTGCGAAATCACTTACGGACATGTGTGTCCACGACTGGAGCTGTGAATGTGGACGCCATCTTGAAAGGAGCTGATAAAACGAAAAAAGATTACTAATGGTAAAAGACAGAAGTTATTCCAAGACCTGAGGTACAGATGGAATATGAACCTAATGTAACAACCCCATAAATTTCAGTATTAGTGAAAAAGGGAATGATGATAATATGCAACTGAAGATGATACGAAGCCTACACTTCAAAAAGTTGAAATACAGCATGGCATGCAAGTGGTCCTGCTATGTCAACCTGAATCAGTTTGAAATTAGTGTAACTGCATTACAAAATTGTGTTCGAACCTATCTAAAATGCAGCGAGTTCGTGGTAGTTTCATAGTTTGTGAGTTTAAGCATTGACAGAGAAATGAAATGATATGGCACTTGTTCAGTTTTAAAGTTGAATGTATATACACTGTAGGAATGATGACACACAATATCCTTTGACGTGCCGTCCAGTGATATCGCCCTCACATTGTCATGGCTTCACTAGACTTTAAACACTATATTGGGTGGGTTGCTAGATTCTACTCCACTATCAAAGGAGTCACAACTCCTCTTGAATTTTATAAACCATAATGACATTTATGAAGATTGTTTTAACGATTTCTTTGTGTTTTAAGTTTAATCAATTACAATTTTAAATATTGTAATGTAAAGCTTTTTCACATTTCTGGTTTTCCCAATTGGACTTAGCGGCCTACAGTATGTCTGACAATGTAGATTATTATGAAGAAGTCATGCGAGTCTGACACATCAACACCAGTTTGAGGCCCTACATTGCCTTTTTCATAATTCCCTGCTCAAAATCTAACGCTATATGTGTGCATCAGTCACAAGTACGTTCAGAGCCTGTGACTGTTCAGGTTACCAGTACAAGACTCCAACAATATCAGACTTGCCCAAGAGTAACAAAGACTTGTTTAGCAAAATAATGAGAGGGCGTTTGTCCATTTCTACGGTAACAAGTGACCCTCCACCACTCCAAGGTTTGGAAAATATGGAAAAAATGTGAACTAAAATACCCCCACCATCTATTAAAAAAAAATGACAATGGGAGTTCAGACAATTTTGTGCTCAATGTCCATGCCAGCTGAAGACCAGTTATTTGCTGTTCTTCAAATATTCCCACTCTATTGACTCTAAACTAGCACACTGAATGTATACTCTTCAGCATATATACGCACGCATGCAATCAAATATGCTAACAATGAATCAGGTTTCGAGCTGAAGAAAAAAATAAAGCAGATGAGAAATGAACAATACAATGAACACATTAAGAGACCAAAAGCCAAAAATGTAATGAAAAGCCCCATAGCAGACACTATTACTGTACCACTAATGCAACAACAAAAACTTACATTATAGATTAGGGGGCAAACTGGTATGCGCTTCGGGGTGAACTGGTAGGTCTTTGCGGGGGCACTGGTAAACAGTGCGGGGCGAACTGGTTATTTGGGGGCAAACTGATCCTAGTTAGTTAGGCCTAGGCTACAGTATGCCACAGACCTATTCACTTAGTTTTACATCAACTTCATTCTGAGAACAATGGATCACATGCCACCTGGCAGGTATACAAGTCAGGGAAGGGTAGTTTAGTGTACGTAATATACCACCATTGGGTTCCAGCGAGTTATCCAGTGAGTAAACATTCTGTGGTTTCTTTCTTGTAATTTGCACCCGTAATCCTTACCACTTGCTTGAGTGCATACATGTATAGGGCAAATAAAGCTAAACTTGTCTTGACACAAGAGATAAATTGTGGTCAGTTCCTTATTAGTTTCACTCCGCATCACCGAATAGGGTCAATCATATGTGAAGGAAGGGGGGGGGGGCTGAGGGGTTGTTTGAATTTGCCTGTCGCATATACAGTAGGCCTATGCTTCACTGTGATTTCAATGCGCAGGGCTAAATTTGAGACGAGTTAATGTGTAACCATCACTCAGTTTAGGTACAATGTATTAGCTGAAAGGTCAGGCAACCTGTTTACAATTTAAGGCCTTGACAGTCATACACACGTTTAGAATAATAGGCTATAACCTTAGTAATACTTATATACTAGGACTCGAAGCTAGGCTAGATCTATGACTTATAAGCAATTGAGTCAATTTACTAATAACTAAAAGCCATTAAATTAGGTAGGCCTAGGCTTCATCATACATGTTAATGACAACACAAATTTCTAATTTTAGTTTTGATAATCCTGCCTGAAGTGTAACAGCTGGTTCTATCACACACCATGCAAACACTGGTGAGACTGAAAAGTGAGGTACTGTACATATTATCACACCACTACACGTAAACATAGTTGAAATACATGACGAATCATGTGCAGTTAACATACCCCGTTTAATGATTTAAGTACAATGTATATTTGCGTTTCAGATTGCTTGATGTGGATTCATGGCCCCTGGTCGGAAACACAGGCGTCCCCCACATAGTACTACTAGCGTAGGCTATGCTCTGCAGCTATTAGTTTAGCTAAGTAGAAAGAAGGATCAGGAGGGGGCAATTAAGTCCTCATCAAGGACCATGAACAAAAAAAAAAACCCAAACAGGAAAAAGGTACAATTAGAAAGCCAAAAGGCTGAGTGATTCCTTGCCTCATGATGTATATTGTAACAAACATGAATCGCCCACATGACAAGCATGAGATCCCACACACTTATCCTACTTGAGATACCATCTTAGTAAGGTCAAAACTTTTTGAAATCTTGTGACCCAAATGACCTTTCACCTCCACTTAAAACAATAGGGATCACCTACCCTATATGGCCATCAACATGCTAAATATGAACAATTCACAAGCTAAGTATGAGATCCCTCACATTTATCACCCTTAAAATATCACGTCTACAAGGTTTTGACCTTTTGTCACCCCAAATAACCTTTGACCTCCACAAACATGAGAAAACTCCCAAACGGATATGATGCTGCAGGGGAACAAATTGTACTTTGTCATGTCTAATAACTTGATAAAAAGGAAAACATGTTTATTTAATCAAAATTATAGCACTTTATATTTTTCGAGTTACAGCTATTGGTGGCAGCTCTTTCGTATTTGATTTTTTGGCGTGATGCCCTTCCCAATGGCTATGATGTCCTTGAAAATAAACAAAAAATGATAACCCTATTAAACCAGAATCTAGCAAGACTTGTAACTTTGCCTTTAGTCTACTTAAAGACATAACACACAGTACAAGTTTCTGTGGTTTGATACACGGTAGTCATTAGCTAAAAGCTTGCTTTGATTACCTGAACTACTTTAAGCCTTGCTCAGAGGGCTAAACAAAGACACTGTTTATATGTACAGTAAATGGTTAAGTCCATCAAGCACCTGGCTCAACAGACTGTATGATTTATTCTGGACATTGTGTTTTCTACTGGCAGTCAACTGTAATAAATTATGTCAGGTGACAGTGACCAATTTGAACAGAGGTGGGTCAGTTATAATTTGATTCATTCAATTATTCAATCACAGTTTATGCACGCTCAAGCCTAGGGTATTTGATCCAAATGATCAGTAATTTAGTTTTTTTTTATAACACTAATACCCCGTGGTATATTTAATTAATCAATTCCAATTTACAATTCATGCATGCTCACATGTCCTTATGAGGACAGCGACATAAGGTTTGCCTGATAATAATCTTTGATACAAAATTTAATGTTGTCTTCTTGTTTTCTTTAAGGTTATCGATGAGACAATGTTGGTATGTCCTAAAAGAAGTTCTTGTGCATCAAAAAAACAGGAAACGATACTAGGTATATTTTTTGATGTTTTCACAATACATTCTGAAATGTGAACATGCATGCCAGAAGCCAAAAATGCAGTGCACCTCCCTGTTATTACCAGGCAACTCCCTACCCTGGTATTACAGTATTTCTCGACTAAACAGTGCGGCCATCTTCATGTGCCACAAGCCAAATGATAATATGATACTGCCAAAACTATTTGGCCCGCTATTAAAAACTGTAGGCCAACCGATAAGAACTGTAGGCCAAGCGATCCTTAAAGGGAAAAAGGGCGTTTGGAATATACCAACATGGCACACAAAGAAAATAGCTTTAATCATTGTCAAACCATTCAGTCTCATCAATAAACATCCGAAAAAGCTTCATCTCCTCAAAACATTATGCATGTGATGAGTAACGGAAGATGCATCATTTGAATTTTAAAAAGTTTGGGTGAACAAATTATTCTTGAGCAACTGATAACTGAATTTCTATCTGTGAGAAACTTATACCTTGAGAAGAAGGCTACTGTCCATTCTTATTTTGAATGATCTATCATTCTATGTTCACAAACAGTAGTTTTAAAAATATGGTTGTTTCCTGTGAAACAAACGCCTTACTTCCCTTTAATTATGCCAATATTACCTATTTTCATTTTTAACAATTTGATGTCAAATAACCCCAAACTAACTTTCATCTCTACAAAAATCCGTAGGAACCATCAAATCAACAAGAGGATTCTACATTACAAGTATAAGATTCACTGGAAGGACCATTCTTTAAAAATTGCATATTCAAGTTTTTCATATTTTGACCTCCCATGACCCCAAATGACCTTTCACCTCTGCAAAAAAAAAATAGGGATCATCTACTCGATATGGGCAATCCACATGCTAACTATGAGATCTCTCATATTTATCACTCTGCAAATATCGTGTTTACAAGCAATTTTCAAGGTATTTACCTTTTGACCTCTGGTGACCCCAAATGACCTTTGACCTCCACCAAAAACAATTGGGATCATCTACTCAATAAGGGCAATCTACATGCCAAGTATGAGATCACTCAGAGTTACGCTTCTTGAGATATTGTGTTTACAAGCAGGCGTCACACACGCACGTACATACACACACATACACACATGACATCATCATCGCATAGATTCCTTGCCTGCCTTCGGCAAGGAATCAAAAATTAAACCTGGTCACAAAGCTTCAGTACTTGTCAGGTGCATTCTTAAACCCATTAACACTTCTTGCCATCACTTATCCTCAGGCAACCCATTCCACTCATTCACTACCCTCTGAGAAAAGAAGTAATGATGAATATTTATCACATCACTTACTTTTACATGTCATTAATAATGAAAATTTCATTCACATCAGTGCATAAGCTGGAATGGGAATTTCCGCCATTCATAATCATAAGCAATGTTCCTGCCTTGTATCTAATTATGACTGTAAGTCCTGCATGCCATTAGCATTTTGTTGTCGAAAATCACAGTATGTAAAGTCTATGAATCGATCTACAAACTTGTACACAATATCTTCCATTTCAAGGCTGCCAGTCATTTGACACTAGAAGCTATGTTGAGACATTCTGATTAATGAGCAACTATACTAAAGAAACTAACCATAGACTTTTTAACAATAGACTCCATGACCTTACAAACAACACTAGTGAGACTAGTCAACAGGCCTGTAATTACAAGGCTGTGACGTATCTCCCTTTTTAAAAATTGGGGTAATGTTAGCACACCTTCATAGTCCTCAGGAACATAACCTTAAATCAAATATAAATTTATTAAAGAAAACTGAGTGACAGCTATAGTGGAACACAGAAATGATGAGCAAATGACCTTAACAAAACTGAATAGGGGCCAGGGGCTTTACGAATATTGAGAGAAAGCAACTATTTTAAAACTACGTCACTCGAAATAAGACAAGAGTCCAAATTTGGGAAAACACTTTTTCCAACCTCTTTCCAATGGCACCTACATAAATAGTACATATACTGTACTAGGCATTATAGCCTAGGCTAGTACTAGTAGTAGTACTACGTAGGGGACGTTTGTGGTCGGAGAGCTAGAGAGACGGCTATACGAGTCTCACTGCATGTTGCCCTAGCTAGTAAGGGCTATTCGGCCATTTAAATGTTTATATGCAATGCAGTCATAAACTTGCTACCCTTTCTTGACCAGCTCTTCTCTCCTTAATTAATTTCTCTAAATCGTCAATCCAACCGACACACAACTTCCCGCGTGAAGCTCTCCCCTTACCTATTTTCTGTTCTCATGCCCCTATCTGTCCTCCTGTAAGGCAATTCGTTCTAATATTTATTCGATATCTGATGATGTATTAACAATTCAGTTTGTTGGTGATCTCAGCAAATCATTTGTTGATATCAGCAATTATTTATTGCCGTCCATCCCGCGCCGGAACGGTGAGAATACACGACGTACCTTGTGTATACGCTTACACTGTGATCAGGACGCGGTGACCGGCAACTCCCTATATAGTGTGCTGAGGAAATAAATCAATCAATAAACAAAGTATACACCGATTGAGCTGGGACAAACCTAGCTTCTGTAGCGGCAGGGAGTTCCTGGTAGCAGTTAACTTTGGAGTTGGAGTATGATAATAAGTTGTTTATGATTTGTTATTCTTTACGTGTCATTCTTCTCTTTCCTTTTTCTTCTATATTTTACTTGTTTTGTTTTGATCAGACTCGAAAAATGTTTTTTTTTTTTTTCTGGTTCATCTATTTCCATTATAATGTGTTATATGCTTTGCTTACTTGTAATATAATATGTTCCTCATTTACTATCAAATGCATTGTTAATTTTGAAATGGAATATTGAAATATACTTCAACTTCAATCACTGAGGGGCCAAGACAGCTTTTTTTTTTTTTTTTTACAGATGCAATGATCCGGACTAGAAGTAGGTCAGTTCCTGTTGTCTACTTTTAATGAAGACGTGCAAAAGGATCAGTGAACTGTCCGATATATTTGAAGATATACCTGGAGATGGAACTTAATAGTTTGTCATGGAATGTTAAAAATGATTACAGCAGACAACAAATGATCAAAAAATAAATAAAATTCACTTGAAATACAGAGTAGAAATGTATTTACACAGATTACAATTGATCTTAATATGTGTTATGTTACAAATTTCCCAAAATTTGGCATTATTGAGAACATTACCATCAAACACGATAAATATGTGCAAGTGTGAAAATGACTCTGTTAAACTGAACTTCACTATAACTTAAGTCCCCAGTCTTTTTTGGCTTTGGCATTGCACATTACTAGAGCTATGAAGTGGCTGCTTTACTCACCCCAAATTTGGTGAGTCACATATTCTAAAAGGGTTTTCTACTAACACACCCTTCACTAGCTGACCATGAAGAAAAACACCAACTGTTGTAAGTAAACAACTCAAGGGTAGCACAAAAGATGACAGGAATAGTGAGAGTGGGGTACGTGTTTTCCTTCAGTCATTTTAAACCATAGAAAAAGCTGTTAACATGATCAGGAAATTCTGCTAGCTATTAGCATGTTGTAAGGCCAATAGAGCACACCATGACACCAACAACACCCAACAGGAGGCTTAAGAGGCAGTGACACCAGAAATGTTGAAATTGGAACCAGAGAGGGAGGATGAGTGGTGCATGCAGTCTAAAATTAAAGGATAGGATGCAACATAAAAATCAGTGGTAGCATGGATGGCCAGGGCTCCCCTGTAGCATTTTTTGGGGGGGGGGGGAGGGGGAGTACACAAGAGTAAAATAGTCTTACAACAACTGTAGCTAGCACATGAGTGATGGGCACCACTTAAGCCTTGCCTCCCCACCCCCACCCCAAAGGTGCACCCACATTGCCACTGATTGATAGGTGTTGGAAATTTGAAATATTGAGATACAGAGTGGAAAGTGAGAAAAGGAGGTGACAATGCAATTACTGTTCAAAGAAAAGACAACATGAGTTTACATAGCACTCACAGCCCACAAAGAGTTTAACAACCTCATTCCAAATCCCAAAAGAGTTTAAAACACAATTGACATGTTTCTGGAAAAAATAAATATGGCAACAAACATGAAAATATTTGAACAGTAAAGAAACAAGCTGATATTGCTGTTGATTTAATTGTCTTCTGCCCTAATATGACAAAAAAGGATCAGTCTAGCAAACTGGTTTTATCTTGGCTACAGTTTCATTCTTCAGTCTTCTGAGTGCATTCAAGGAGAAAACAATTTTTTTTTTGGGGGGGGAGGGGGTTTGCCATGGATTACCTCCTCACAGTGTAATAAACTTAGGGTTGCCATTTCCCATGTCGTGCCCCATTTTTTAATGGAGTCTCCAGGCTTGTACAATGATCATCCTAATTGTTCTCAAAAACGAATACGGGCCTGGCTGTTACATTCTGCATGCATGTTTTTGCATGTGCTGTAAAAATTCACTTGCTGTAGTACCGTATCTGCATCTCAAACTGAGCACCTTCATTCAGCAACATGTCCTACACTTAGCCCTCCCAGTATCACACAGAGAGAGAGAGAGAGAGAAAAGGAAAACTTGGCAAAGGGAACCCCTTTTCTGGGTCAGTCTCCAAATGTTAAATTCCGACTTTAAGCTAAGAAAAACATGGTAACCTCTAAATATACTGTGTGCCAATGTGGGTTGCTGATTTTTTTTTTCACTATTGCAATCAGTTATTTAAATCAATTTTAATCATGATTTTTTTTTTAAAAAAGTATGATTTTAATTGGCTTGCTTTACATCACACAACCCTGGTGCCAATGTATGGCAGAGTTGTAACTTGCACCAAAAGTTAACTGATAAACTTCAACAGATTTAAAATGACAAAATGGACCTATCTGGTACATGACATTCAATTACTTTAAAGGCAGTCACTCATCAATCCAGATTAGGCTCATGTGCAGCTATTTCAGTAGGGGGGAGGGTTCGATTTTAACACAAGTGGAACATTTCACTCGACAATTATGACCAACAAATTAAAGCTGATTATTGTTGCTAATACTAACGTAGGCCGACTGTCATAGGCTGAGTAGAACTCCAGATCTTGTAGGGGGGGGGGGGGGGAGGGATGAGGTTGTCTGAACCTCCCCAGATACGGCCTAGAGATAGTTTCAATTATCCCTACCACTACCTTCTAGCCACTCCCACAGTCTGTCTTGAACTCCCCCACATGTATAATCAAAAGACTGGGCCCCTGTATACACTACGTAATTTCCTGAGCTACAATGCATCTTTCAACTTTGCTGTCAATCAAAGAGCAGAACCAATTGAGAATTTGGCTTACACCTAGCAAAAAAAAAGAAGGAAAAAGTAGCTTGGGGTGATGATGATGAGTGACTGCCTTTGATACATATCAGTTGAACAAAAAGTTTGGTGAACTTCTACAAAACAAGCACAGTTGAGTTCTAAATTCTCCTTACTGTACATAGTGATTAGGATAAATTAATGGCTTACAGGGAAATAGGACATTGACAATGCACAGACATGTCAGACAAAGAAAATAGCTTTCATCACTGTTAAACCATTCAGGCTCATCAAAGAACATCTGCAGAAGCTTCATCTCTGCAAAATAGTATCCATAAAATGAGTTATGGAACATGCATCATTTGAATTTTCACAATTTGGGTGAACAAATTATTGTTGGGCAACAAATATGTGAATTTATATCTGTGAGAAATTCATCTCTTGGAAAGGCAGCTACAGTTCAGTCTGATTTTGAATAATCTATCAGTCTGTGTCTACAATATCAGATGAAAAAATATGAGTTTTTTTCTGTAAAGCAAAAGCCTTATTGTGATTCAAAAGATTCATGGAGATGCTATATAAATTAAAATGAAATTTAATGTGAAAAATGAATGGCAAGATCTTTTTTTACAACAGAGGAGTAATTCAGAGGGGTGGAAACTCTGGTTACAATTTTAATAAGTCAAATACATATTTTTTTTGTTTTGTTTCTGCAGGAATCTCCTACTGAATGAAACAAAGGTGATAAAGAAACAAATCACTCACAGGATGACTTGGATGACTTCAGGCACAAGTTTTGACATCGGTTTGTCGATCCAAAAACACAAGACTACCCACTTTGCCACGAGGTGTGGCCAACAGCCTTTGAGATACTTTTGTCTTTTAAAATGTATACATGATGCAAGGAGTTCTCCTAGAATGCAGTTCTATGATTACGCACAGTTCCTCCATGCGCCTGACAGGTACCAAAATTTACCACTGTGACAGAAAAAAATATATTCTCACTGTAAATACCTGAGTTGAATTATCAAGGCCAATAAATCTGTCCACATGCATAACCTTATCATGCTGACATGGGGCTATGTGATTTGTGCATCTCTCAAATTTGATGTTATTGTCTATTAAACGAAGAACTGACTTAGTGCACATGGAGCTCATCATATTTACTTGGTATGTTTAACTCAGTCACAACACTATGATGATCAGATTTGTAGTTCGAAGAATGCCACATGTTACCTTTAGTAAAAGTAAATCGATTTAAATGACCAACACTAACTTCAAACTTGAAAAGCATAATGGTTTGCAGGTGAGCATCAGGCCTTGAGTTTTAGATTTCCCAGGTTTGCTACAAACCACACCCCCTCAGAAAAAAAAAAAAAAAAATTAAGGAATGTGGTACGTTAGGTTACTTTTTACAGATATACCTGAGTTCCCGTTCTCTACCTAGGCGTAGAAAAAAAAATCATGCCTCTCACAGTTATTTCAGGTGAGCTATGGTGTACCAAGACTGCACTCGCAGGCCTCAAAATTAAAAGCCTGGAGCAGTTATGAAAGTAATACCAAAGTGTCCAAGGGTCTAGTGCACTGGCAATGTTTAATACTTTCCATAAAAGTGGAGAAATCAAATAATGTTTTTTTTTTTCAATCAGAGTCAGAAATAATGACAACATCGCTATCTGACTGGGACTTGACTTCGCTTTCTTTCTCACCAGATGCCGTGGATGGGCTTGGAGAACTTGAAAGAATTTCGATGTAGTCGTCTGAAGACGTGCTGTTTGGAACTTTCTTGGACACTGTCTGTGTAGTCGATGCACTGAGGGATTTGGAGCTTTGGCTGCTTTGCAAAAGTGTATAGCTATGGCACTCAGGAACTGGTACCAGACCCTCGACCCCGAGACTGTCTATGGGGTCACTATCTGTGGTTTGCTTTTCCCAGTCTGAGGCACACGGTGGCAGGAGAGGAATTGTTGCTTTCCTTCACACTGTACGTGAATGCGGCTTGCAGCACTTCCATGCCATTCGCAGATGGTGTTTCCTCGGACTTTTGGTGAAATCCGTTCAGTCCTGAGACTCCGACCTCCGGATGTGGTGGAAGTTTTTTACTGTGGGCAAGGTCAGTGATTGAGCCGTCTGCAGCTGTATCTGCATTGTCATCATCAACCTCATCATCTCCATCCTCATCGTCAGAGAGTGAAACAATGCTCTGAATGGATAAATCACTCTGTTCTTCTTCCTCCTCTTCACCATGTTCCTCATCTCCGCCCTCTGTCATGCTACTTTCTTCTTCTGATGTGAGAAGCGATTTTGTCTCGTCTTCGCGGATGAAGGAATCTATGTCGGACGTTTCCCATTCTACTGTGCCAGTGTCCACAGAGCGAGAGACTTTCCTTGTCATAAGAGACGAATCTTGTAAACATTGTTCTGAGGATTCTGAATCTGTACCGCAGTGTAAACCATCCTCACAAACATTTTCAGTCTTTCTTCTCTTGGCTGGCAGTTGCTCCTCATCACTGAGGTATTTTTCAATTTCTTCATTGCCTTCCTCTTCCCAACCACCATCACCCTTCTGATCCACCTCAGGATCTTCCTCCTGATCTTCCTCTTCATCCTCTGATGCTGCCTCTAAATCCTCCCCTCTTGCCTCCATTGCCCCCTGCACCTGTGTGTACTTGTTTATCTCCTCCGTCAGCTTCTTTGAGCAGGCTTGCCCGTTTGCTTCTAGTTTAGACCTCAGTTCTTCGTTCACCTCTGCTGGGTCACTGTCTGCGAGCTGGAAGTCCGCATAACCGAAACTTTGAATGAGATCCTGTTGCCTACGTCTCTTCAGTTCGGTCCCTACGTCCACGAAGATCTCCCTGGCGAGGACTCCGACTTCCACCTCATCGATCCCTAAGTTGTACTTTTCATTTGCTCTCTCAACCACCGTCAGCACATCTTGGTAATCTGGGAAATACTCTGACTGGTTCATCAACTTGGTTATCTTCGCATTTATTTCCTTGTAACTGGAGCTTCGGTACGTCAGCTGTTTTTCTTTTGTCCGGCCTGTGGAGTTGGAGATTTTCTTCAACTTGCATAGCATGTCCCACCCTTTCACGAACCTCTGTCGAAGCTTATATTCCTGAATGTGAATGGACTGTTCGTCCTCCATTTCATCCAATGTCAGCTCTTTTTCAGAGAGTTTCTGAATGGCACGATGAAGTTTCCCCAGTTTCTTCTCCAGTTTGTCAATTCTGCGTTGAGATTTATCTTTCTCGGCACTGCTCTGAGCACTGCATGATTCCACTTCCCCATTGCTCACATTTGAAGGATCAGCGAACGTCACTTTTTGAATCCGATGCTGCTGTTCCATTTTGAGACTGGCTTCGTGGCTGCTTTCTTTCTCACCTTCAAAACTTCGTTTAAATCCCAAATGGACTGAAAAATGGATTTCACACCTTTATCTGCACCCACAGTTGCAATATGCCTGTTCAATATGACCTCTAGCTCTTCAGATTTGACAAAGTCTGCAGAGGCTTCTTTAAAATGTTTCTGAAGATTGGTACATCCCTTACTCACGAGTTCCTCTTTGGTAGAAGGAGATTTACTCTGACACAAATTCTGAAACTGGAAGAGAAAGGAGAATACTTTTATTACAAACTGCAGAATTGGAATTTACGAAAAAGACTTAAAATCGGTATGTTCTGCTTGATGAAACAAAATATCCTCTATTGTTTATCTTTGGTCTCTCTCTTTTCATATCAACCTGGAAAACAACATCTTCACCGCTTTTCTTTCAGAAGAAACTTCACCAAGTAGAGTGTTAATTACAGTGTGGTAGAAAGAGGACAGCTAGTCCTTTTGGTGCAATTTTGAAAATGCAGGAATAACAGCACATCCTGCTTTCATGGCATTTGGAAGCACATGTATGCAGCAGCACATAAAGAACACAAAAAAGGAACGGGAAAGTCAAAGGACTTTGTGACTCTCTGTCAAGGTGTATGAAAAATTAAAAACAATCAACATACCAATTTTGAAGTTCAAATGCCTTACACTTCTTGAGATAGGAAGTCTACAAGGTTTTCAAAGTATGACCTCTGCTGACCTTATGTCACCATTGACCAACATGAATTAGAACGCATATGCATTCCCGTTCGTGGCTGTGAATGTGGGTCACAACTGTGTCTAGGTGGATTGAGTGGTGTCTTCGTAGGGGTTCTTTTTTTAATAAATACACTGTAGTTGATCTAGTAATTGTTTTAATAAGGTCTTTACTGACAGTTGCATTTAACATATATTGGAAGACTTTGACAAACAAAGTGAGAATTGTTGTTGGATGTACTACTTCCTCAGTCTAGTTAATAAGGTGAAAGGGATACTGAAATGTAATTTGTTGTC
The DNA here is from genome assembly GCA_021234535.1 of Stichopus chloronotus. Taxonomy (NCBI): domain Eukaryota; kingdom Metazoa; phylum Echinodermata; class Holothuroidea; order Aspidochirotida; family Stichopodidae; genus Stichopus; species Stichopus chloronotus. The sequence goes on from CM037838.1 coordinate 18,666,748, forward strand.
ATGTTGTATTATAAAGAAGAAAATTATGAAAAATGTGTACATTTGAGAAATTGAAAAGTATGTAGTATAGTGGTATGTATGAAAGTGGACGGTTTATACGGGCATTATTTTATCTTGGGTGTTGACGATTTCTGAAATGGTGTTACAGTGTTTGCGTGTGTACTGAAAAACCAGAAGGACAAGATTATGTTGAATAATTTGCATTTTCCTGATTTTCATGTAGTGTACATGGACAGACTAAGTCTTTCAATAATGACAATGACAGTAACTACTTTGACAGTTCCGGACTGGCATAGAAACAGCAAAAAGCAGAAATCATATTTGAAAGGTAATGGTGCTTGCTATAAGTGCCTACATAATGAATATGCAACAGCATAGGCCTCATTGGTGTATCAAAATCATACTACTCAAGTCGTCGCTCCTTTGTTTGTATCGGAAATGGTAGTAATCGGTGAAACGTGTAGTATAATGGCATGTTTCAATGTGGATGGATTACTTGGGCATTATTCTAACTTGGGTTTTGACGGTTTCTGTAATAATGTTAAAGTGTTTGCATGTGTACCGAAAAACCAGAAGTATAAGATTATGTTGAACCTTAAATTCTTCATGTCCATGCAAGGTCATACAGGGACAGACTAGGTCTTTGAATGAACGAAAATGACATGAAACTTGAACAACACCAGATCTTACAATCAAGATTGCATATGAGAATTTGGGATTCATTACTAGGATTTATACATGGAATTTTTTCGGGCAGGTTGACCCTACATGTGATTAATGATTTTTGGGGGCAGGCTGACCCTACTGCACATGTGATTAATCATTGGGAATGATTTACCATATGAAGTAAAACATGCAAATGATAATTAATTTAAATAGTTTTAAAAGATAGGTCTGAAATTTTATTTAACTAATGGCTTGTTTTACAGTACTTGTTTTCATACAGGCATATGGGAAGACATTTTGCAGGGGGGAGGAGGGTGTTAGCCATGAAAATGTTGACACACTGAACCACTACAAGTTCAAATGAAGAAAGAACAAGTAAAGCAGAAGCTTGGTTGGTGTCCTGCTGTGTGTGCTGAGTATTGCTCACGATAAAACTTACATTTTCTACTCCATATATTCAACAGTATGCATTGCACAACTAATAAGCATTTTGTCTTGTTGGCAAACGCCACTGCTCCTCGCACTGCCTCTTGCCCCGACATGCCCCCCCCCCCCACCTGGTATGCCTATGCTTACTTTTCACTTTTACCTTTCTTGAATTAGAGGCTTTACTACTTTAATATAATAGTGCCTACAATTTTACCAAGTTTTTGTTTTCACCATTTGATTTTTCTCGCTTACTTTTACTATTATTTCAATTCTCCTTTATCTTACTCCGTACTTGGTGCATAAATTACTCTTACAAATTAAATCGAGGCCTGCCCTTTTATGTCTTCCTTTAAACAGGGCTTCCATTAGACTTTCATCCCAGGGGTCCTAAGACCCATGCATATCTTTATGTTGGGGTCCCAGTTCAAAAATAGGTTCTCTGACCTTCAGACTATAAGAAGAGAACAGAAGAGATGATAAGAAGGAGTTTGGTATCTTTGTTTACTTATGTTCAACACTGCAGAATCACAGCCAGCAGAACTTTGTAGCAGCGATCTAAAAAAGGTTTCTCATTATCCATTATTCCTACTGTGATGCAATCATGTAATTAGCAAATGAAAAAAAAAAAAGCACCAAAGGTAAGACAAGTGACCATCACTTTACCAATAATAACCACCCTATCTAATGTATACACAATTATCTTTTTTCTTATCTTCAATTAAATCACCCGCGTCGAAATAACAAAACAACACCGCATGATGATCATAACAGAGAGCAACAATTTGATACATTGTATGAAACATTCAGAACTGCATGGCTATTATACAGGACACTCATTCACCAGAAGGAATGAAATTTTCATGGAATGGGTTTACTTTCACCTTTGTGATTGCTCATACTTGCACTAGACATGTGGTGTTCAGGAAACAGTATCTGACATTAGCAACTGAAAATCAAATTAGAATCCCTGCAAAGATCACTCTGTGAACCTTTTGACCAATCAGCATCAGAGACTTTGCACCTTGCACGTGGTCACATTGGTACCATCTCACCTTGTACTGATACACACACAGTAGTGTAAACAAAGCTAGTGCAATTTTTCCATCGCATTGGTTTTGCGCAAAAGTTTGATCATGGATAAAGAGGGTATTTACATTAAAGAAAAAATTTATTTCTTACAGCATGAGTAGTGATGTCATACCATTTAATTTGCTAAATGTTCAAATGGTAAAAAAAAATTGTGTGCTGTTTTAACACTTTCAAAATATTTCATTTTGGCATACCGCTCATTGACTTTTACTTCTGGGTTTCTCTTGCTTGTATTGATCACAGTAGAGATCATACTTGTGGTTTTCTGAATGGCTACGTCCAAAAAATAACAGTGAATAAATCCATTTAAATATGTATATCAAATACTCCATCTACTGTACCTTCAATCTTGGCCAACAGGCAAAATGAATCACTCTTCTTGTAAATAAATGCCCATATTTTTTAACTCATGATCAATATTTTTCAAGTTATGTAAAAAAAGAAAACAAGATTAGCAAATGTTTCCAGAAGTTTCCACATATACCTCTTTTACTAAGTTCAATGTCAATTAAAAAACATAAGCTTAGGCCTGTATGCATATTCCATCTACAAAGTGATAGCACATAGCCCATAGAAATATGAACATGTACTTCTAAGATGGAAAACATTCATGAGGCCAACATCATGTTACTTTAACCCTTTATCTAAATACTTTTAAGTGACTAGGATCAATGACCAAAACAAAAAAATATTGTTAAAAATGTCTCTTGAAAAAAACCTTAAGTCCATAAATTACAAAAAGTCATTTGTACCCTGTAATATGGAAATCTGAGTCACCGAGGTGGTTAGGTGTTCGTTATGCATCCACTATGTTAGGATATCATTACTTGAAATTTTTCAAAATATCTGTTATTTCTCACAAGACTATTGGGGACATTTCAATTCTAAAATTGTATATATGATAAGTTTGCTCTACCTGACATATGCAATGTTTTATGGAGGGTTTTAGTTTTGAGGCAATATGAATGAACTTTCATGTTTCCACTCAGGGTACTATACTGTTCTATTGTAAGACTAACCATGAAGGAGACTTGGCAAAACCCCCACTGATAGATTTTGTTTAATTTGATTTGATAAAATTTTCATCATGCTTGATAAGGGTGTATATTTTATCTCTAGCGGCAATGCAGCGGGCATGGTCGGGTAGACCGCACATACATAGCTTGGCTAGATTGATATTTGTAGCAAATATATAATGTTGCCTGCAAACTTTTGCCAACCCCACAAATCAACAGAAAAAGTTGTGCGTCCTCAAAACTCACAGGCCTTGCCTAGTGTGCGTCCCTGCGTCATTTTGGAGCGTATTTCACCCAAGGTCTCTGGTTATTGCGAGTTCTGCTAAAAGTTTGTATTCTTTTTACCTCTGATTTCTTACTAGCCTATGTTTTACTGGAAATCCTTGTGAAAGGTTACTTAACATACTTTAACAAGTTACAGTATGTCAAAAATAGGCCTAAATAAATCTCAAACTGATTTAAATAGATCTCACACAACAGGCCTCATTAGTAGGCTAATCCTATTCAGTAGATGCTATTCAGTAAATGCTATTCAGTCAATTCATTTATCATTTCCCTCCTGATGTCTATTCACTTAAGTTACTTTGACTAGTTTGAGTTTGGTCAGGCTTAAGTTAGGCCCTACATGAAGTATCTCCCCATCGTTTAGAATGCAGAGATTGACTCACAATACTGATCAACTCATGATATCTCTAGCCTCTAAAACGAGTAAAAGGTTCTAGTCTAGGCCCTGGTTGGCCTATCGTTAGTGTTACTAATCTGGACAATATGCAAATTGCTATGCTAGTAATTTAGGCTTAGGTCTACAGATGCTACTTCCTAGGGACCCTGTAGGCTGTAATTTGTAAACTAGGACAACAGTGATTGAGTAACGTTAGGCCCACTGAGAATTTTAGCGTATCGGGTACAAACACTGACATATGGTGCTACAGCCATTGAGGATAATGTACTTAAATGCTCCTCAAGTTTATCAACTTTATATCCATTTACGAGCACAGAAACGAAAAACAAACCTCAAACAGCAGTTTTTCATTATCCATATCAGCAACAGTTTGACATGAGAGGATGATAAGGTAAGTCAAGTATTTAGAAATGCTGACTGATGAAGCAGATCTCACACTCATCCAGCGTAACGCGGTTTGCGCCAGCAGCTAGCAATATGCCTCCGAACCATTTGTTTGTATTCACTCAGTGTTGCGTCATTACACGTACACACAGCTCAACTCTCTTCGTATGCGTGTGTCACTCAGCGTGTAATTCTCGGAGATCGATCCAACCAACCGGGTTTCGGAAATTTGGATATAGGGCCTATGTGTGGTGTGTGGTTGTTGTAACTTGAGGACGCTGGAGGAGTCAGGCTGCAGAAATTCGACGAAATTTACTGAGAGTAAATGCTAATGTGCTATATACTACCTTGAAAGTTAACCTTCAATTACTGCTCCATATTCAAGCAGCAATGACCCATTGGTCATCAATTCCATGTAGCAGACGAGAGCTGTCGTTAGCGGTAACCTTGTCTTGCGGTCAAAGCTTTAGGTGAGGAGCTCGAAACGAATGCTGTCGGCAAGTTCTTGCGTAATAGTAGGCCTAATTTAGTGTTGTAGGCTCTAGCTTAATGTATTTTAGACATAATGTATAGCTTACGTATAAGATATATAACCTGCCCACTCTCTCTGGGTATTCTGCAATTGTGCCATATATATGAACATAACATAGGCCTAACGTAACAAGTTTAAAGGCTGTATTGCATCACCCTAAGCTATATTTTTACCTCCCTGAAAGGATAATTCTCAACTGGTTCTAAGTTACAGTACTCTTAGATTGCCAGCAAATTCGAAAGATGCATAGCAGCTCGTATTACACAGCGTACACAGGGATCCATTGTTTTGATTGCACATGTGGAGGAATGTAAGACAGGCTGAGGGAGGGACTAGAAGTAGGTGGTTGGGAAAATTTAAACTGTCTTGGGTGATGCATTACAGCCTTTAAGGGCAAGGGGAGGGGGCAAAAGCCCCATAAGATGCCCTGTACTGTAATCCAGACCCCCCCCCAAACCCTAATCAAACTAATATCCAACCAAGCCCAGTGTAATCAGATTCTGCCACAGTCACAATAAAACTTATCAATGTTTCCTTTTAAGCTATTTACTGAAGTGGAATTTACAACCCAATCAGGCAGACTATTCCACTCATTGACAACTCTATGAGAGAAGCTAAACTTTCTCACACCACGCCTAGAGAAGCATTTCACCAGCTTCTTACAATGACCATGAACATGGGAATTAGGACAAACCTTAAAATAATCACAATTAAAGAATTCCGATAGATTTGAAAACCTGCAACATATCCCCCCTGATCCCTCTTGTCTTAACTCAAGAGTAGTAAGTCCCAGACATTTCAGCTAGCCTATCAAAATTTGGGCCAGCTATCTTAAGCCTATATTGATTTCAATAACTACTGAAAGGGTTATTCTCATATTCCTTCACTGTCTGCAGTCACTTACAGGTACTGTAATTCAGCACTTGCATACCCTTTAAAAAGACAAGTAGGCCTAAGTCCACCGACTCTTGGCCTTTGCCTGTAATTTGGGATACAGGTCCTGTTGGGTAGCAAGTACTGAAAGTAGCCTACAAGCTACGAGTACATATAGATGCCCCTTATTGCTGAAAAGTGGATCTGGAAAGCTTGAGATGAACCTCACAATACTACCAGCAATGACTGAATGGAGCCTTTGATGAAAGGAACACCCTTTGACAGACCCTTTGAGATAATTTCATTTGTATTGATCCTTTAAGTTGATGTTCTGTAAACCCTTTGCAATGACCCCTTTGAGACTCTTTTAAAGGGGAACATTCATCTAAATTTCATTTAGTCAAAGCCTGGGCTCTCCTTAAAGGATGTATTGCATCACCCTAAGCTATATTTTTACCTCCCGGAAAGCAAAATTCTCAACTGGTTCTAAGTTACAGTACTCTTAGATTGATAGCAAATTGGAAAGATGCAGAGCAGCTCGTATTACATAGCGTACACAGGGATCCATTGTTTTGATTACACATGTGGAGGAATTTAAGAGGGAGGGACTAGAGGTAGGTGGTTGGGAGAATTGAAACTGTCTTGGGTGATGAGTTTTTGTCTTTAAGCAGGAATTCTCAGCTTGGTAATACAGTACCAGAGTACCTGCCACCTGGGAGGCTGGGAAATGATGAGAATTCATGCAAAAATGCAGACGTTTGGTTTTAATGGTTTTCGTGAGGACAGTACCCTGTAGCTCTTTCTCTTTGATTGTTTTTCTACTTCTTGTGTCTCACAGTCTCCCTCATGTTATTGGAACTTCATTCGTGTGCGTAGTCTGTGCCTAAATTAGAAATGTCACTCCCTCATATAACCAAAACTACACTTTAAAATAATAATGTAGCTATGACCTGCTTGCCTGCCAGATGTAAGTGTATGCCATATATGTCTGCTTAAGTGCCTATGCTACTCTGTCAGCATCTGCTTATCCCAACCAAATTAATGTGTTAATTTGGAGTCTACCTGATGTTTCCCGGTTCATTGGTTCGATTTTCCCTGTTTTGTATTATTTCAAATAGTAGCCGATGAGTGCAAGTTTCGTTATTCCCATAGTTCAGGGTCCCCAGACATGTCTCTGTAATTCAAGTTCAGTGTTATGGAGGTTCAATGTTTCCGAGGTTCCATTTTCCCAGGGTTCGAGATTCCATGTTCCCATGCAGGGTTTGATGTTCCTGAGGCCCACTGCAGCAGCTGCTAAAGAATGCTGGCAACACTTCTGTGGAGCCTTCAATGGCCATAGTCACTCCTGGTAAATTTTTGGGAAGTTGGGAACTTCAAACCCAGGAAACATCGAAACCTGGGAACATCAAACCTTGGAACATTGACATAGCCTTGTTAATTTAGGGGTATGAAGCAGCATCTAGTGTTTGCACTCCAGTTGTACATCACATGATGTTCACCCCCCTCCCCCTCATCAGTCACCAATAGCTCATCAATTAATACCCTTCTTAACTGCACATGGTTGAAACGTTTTGTCACAATTTTACATTGCAGAAATTGATACAACCGAATGCAGTACAGCAATTATCCATGTTCACCACATTGCTGGTCATGCACACATTCACTGCATGATCTACATCGTAAATGGGATGTTTATCACTACAAACCAAACAACACTGTATGTGCACAAATACTGCTTGGTGTCCTTAGTTCATTACAACTAAAAAGTCCTTGTACAGTGTTTTATAAATAAAGAGGATCTAATTTCAAACCATGGTTTACAATGTTAAACTACCACACAAATGTGGAGGAAGCCTGTAACTTCTAGACCACAACCTCAACAGTTTTAGATCAAATGTGGTATCTTTTTGTCATAATGTCAGTTCAGATAGGAAAACCTTAGATTTCCCTCGGATGAAAGACATACAGTATGTTACTGTGAACCAGTCAGGGATGAAACTCCAAACCTACCAATTCTTAAGCTTCTTGCTGAAACGCCTTCAGCTTTATCCACTCATTCACAGAACAGTACTGCACAAAGAGTCATGAAGACATATATGCTGTATCAAAACCAGTTGCAATGCAGGCTAGTTTGTTAACGGTTCTTTGACTGATTGCAAATGTTTGAAGAATACAGTCATATTCCATAATGGTTGTTTTTCAAATTCTTTCTCGTCAGATGGAAGGAAATAGAGCCAGGTGTCTGGAGGAGTGTTCTGTGTGGCAGAATCTGGACCCTGAAACAAACAGATGAAAAGCTGCTTTATCAAGTCTTTGATTCTAATGCCAAGGATGAAAAGTCTGTGGCATGGAATTGCCCCAATTTGGCAAAACCCACCAGCAGAACAAAGGAACACCTTTCCATGGTATCAAAATCAAGATCCGAAGAGAATCATCACGATCCAGAAGCAGTGCTCAGAGATTATTTTCAATTAGATGTTTCTTTAGCTCAGTTGTACGATAGATGGTCTTCGGTTGATAAAAATTTTGCTGACAGAGGGAGCAGGCTCCCCGGTGTGAGAATACTCAGGCAGGATCCTGTTGAGAACTTGTTCTCTTTTATTTGCTCTTCAAACAACAACATATCCAGGATTTCGGGAATGGTGGACAAGCTCTGCGTCCGGTACGGGAGGCACATCGGTACATTGGATGGTGAAAAGTGGCACTGTTTCCCCGAACCTGCAGTTCTTGCGAAGAAGAACACAGAAGTTCAACTGAGAAAGCTAGGATTCGGTTACAGGGCAAAGTACATCCAGGAGACAGCTAAGATGCTTGCAAGTGAATGCAAAGGTGATTGGCTGCACAGCCTAAGGGAAGTGTCTTACACTGAAGCACACTCTGAACTGCAACGATTGCCGGGTGTCGGGGCAAAGGCAAGTAATTTTGTCGCAATGAAGAAATTGCACTGTAAACAAAAATGTGAAGAAATGACAAGGTTTTTATCTTGAAGAGCTGAAAAGGTATGACTGAAAACCATTATTTGAAACCTTTTTCAATGCATATATGACAGTACATTTTTTACTCTCACCTCTGTTAGCAGATAGTGACCCGTAGTTGTTTTGAAGCTTTCTGCTTGTGACCGAGAGAAAAAAATAGAATAGCACCAATATGTCTGTTGTCTGTTGCTGTATGAATGTTTAATGTGAAATGAGTCGTGTTTACCGGTAGGTAAAGAGCTGATTTACTGTAAGACTAAAACTGGGAAGGTGACCTCCTATTCCACCATCAAAGGGAGATTTAAGAGAGGGTTTGATACCTCTGGATCGCTTAGGACACACTCCCTCCTCCTGTACCTTCTCATCTTCCTCAGCAGAAACCCTGGCTTAAGGGGGCTGATTGAGGTGATCTTGATGTAAGTTTGTGAGATTTTGAAAGGTGAAAACGCACGACAATGCTCACAGTTAGCATTGGAATTATTGGAAGTTTCACATTCAACAGTTACAAAAACTGTCAAAATTTTTGAATTTTGACCCTGATGTGCACTGGCTGTGTGCATGAGAATAAGTACAAATTTGAGAAGCATCTAGTCGTGAATTTTCAAAACCAAATTGAATCGTTAATTACTCACTCGTTAACGTTCCTTTGTATGTGGAGATCCTCTTAGTATGACCATCTGTCATTAGTACATGAAGGAAACTTGACACCTGTATGAAAACTTGGTGAATTTCACAAAACAAGTCAATGTGCCCCTTTAAATACTGTAGTGATACATGCCACAGATGTTATTATTATGATTTTAACCATTTATCTCACCAAACCATGTTATTCTTCCCATGATACCATTTTCTGTGATTCAGGTCGCAGATTGTGTGTGCTTGTTTTCATTAGACAAACCGGGTGCCATACCTGTCGATACCCACGTGTGGCAGATAGCGAGTCGTGATTACATGCCAGAGCTCAAGGCAAGGAAGAGCCTCACTGACAAGATTTACAAGGAAATCGGGGAATACTTTCGTGAACTGTTTGGTGAATACGCCGGCTGGGCACACTCGGTGAGTGTGGATACGTTTACTTACCCAAGTGTCACCAATGTACTTTAGATTGTACTAAGCAAAACACAGGTTTGGAAACTGATACTTTACTCACTGGTTTCATCAGAGGGAGCTCTAGTGAGTTGTGACTCTTGTGAGTTGTTTTCTGTAATAGTTAATTGCATATATGAACCTGCAATAATCTGAAATCACTCAACAGCAGCACACAGAGACCTGTTGTTCATGACTGTGTATGATAGTAGGGGATAGTATCATCAAACTTTTTGCAGAATTGTGCAAGATTTTGGTTGCAAGACTCGGCATGTTGGTTTACTCACCACTTTATTTTTCAAAGAATATCAGTCACTTTATGTAGAAAACTATGAATTTCTCATTTTTTGTCCCTATATGAATCAGTTGTCTAAATATCTTTGTGCTATTAAAGAAAATGTTAGAAGATAAACCACTGACTTTTTTTTTTATAAGTGATAGAGTCTGATTGTTTATCTAGGCCTCACAGTCTCATGGTTTTGAATTTTATATAAGTCGTACAGTAAGTGTCACTGTTCTGTGTTTTCATTCTTAAACCTAAATAGGTCCTTTTTTCTGCTGACTTGAAGAAATTTCAGGCAGTATCGGAAGGATTGAATCCCAATGAAGAAACATCAGTACAGCAAAAGAAAAAGCAACGGAAGGATAACAGTTGATAAATACCAAACTGCCTGAACTAATTGTCACTGGGAGTCTTCACAGATACCTCATGTATTTATTGCCTTGTGCTTTTATTGAATGGTGCTGTGAACAAATGTCTGCCCAAGTTTCAAGTATAGAATGGGTCGAGTAGGATAGTCGCTGAAAGTTTGCAGACACCAGGGCCCTTATGCAATATTTTTTGCTGCTCCTGTAATTTATCGAAGCATTGGTGGAATGTTTCTCCACCCATCAAAGAAATCGCCCACAAATCTCTAGTAAGACCGAAGCTGGAGTGTGCTGGCTCTGTGTCATTATTCATACTGACTCCATTGAAAAGCTGCAATGTTGTCTGTTCAGCAAGAGAAGGTAGTAATGACCACTGCTGCACCAGCAGTCTTGAAAGCATGCTGAACGACCTAGATTTGGATAATCTTGAATATTCTTGATTTGCGCTGGTCCAAATAGTCCACTCAACTTGTTACTCCTTGTCATGAATTTCCAAGTAATGCTTCTCGTCTGTTAACTAAATGTGACACCTGCGATACTTGTACTGGTCCGCCCGTACTCTGAAGTACATTTGCTGTCCGCTGCAAAGGACCGTTACAGGTACTCATCCATGTACCATCCCCTCAGTGGGAACATCATCCACCGGAGGTAAAATCCGGTCCTGGTGCTCTTTCCTCCAAGCAGATGCTGGTCAATCATCTGTAATCCAGTCCAAGAAGGGCTCCCCCTTGGATGATTTGTGCAGACCACCGACAAGATCAAGATAGTTTGTTATATACGGTGTTGTCGAGGAAGATTGTGGTAAAAGGTTGAGGTAGGGCGGACCGTTTTGGTGTGCGTGACATAAGGCAGGTTTGAAATGGTCAACCTACAAATTATTGAATTGCTATCAGTAAATTAACAGCAGCTCTCAAAAAATAAATTTGATTAGAATGACCAAGTGATAGAGGAGTCTTCTGTGTGCTAAATTTAATCCAATAGGTAATTTTCAAGTATGACCTACTTTATTTTGCAGCAATGACATTACTTTAATCTGTAGCAAAAAACTGCAAGTATTCTTTCAATTTCAAAATATCACCTTTTTTTTAATAGACTTTTGTCAAAAGGAAATCTTTACCTGCCTTTAGATTCCAAATAAAGACTTCGGCATCAAATCATATATCGTTTAATGTATTTTGTAAACCACATCCACATACTTCCGTCGTGTAGTAGGCTGTAGCTACTTCCTATTGCAATATACAGATGGGTCATCTTTCATAGAACAACTTCCAAACGTAGGCCACAAGACAATGATGAAATGGACAAAACTGCCAAAGAATGCCAATTGCAAGAATCCTTAAAATTCCGTGTCCATGTTGGATCATCATGGTCAAAGCTAGTCTCAACGCCGTGGGGCAACCAACATTGCCGTACTTTCTTACAAGTGATGGATTAATGAAATATACTTCTACCAAATGGGTCATAAATTAAGTCGTACAAAGTAATCCGCGCAAACAAGTACCTACCATTTTACAAAACGAAAGAAACATGACAAAACGACGCCGAATATAAGTTTGCATTTATTTTCATGCACTGATCATCCATAACAGTGGGCATGTATATTAGGAGCATATGATGGGCAGAAATCAAGGCATATAAACATTAATGCTTACCAAACAGAGAAAAGAAAGAACATTGCACATTTAAGACAATCATATACACATGGGGTTACTAGAGAAGAATGGACCAATTGATTTTCATCTACATAATTAATCGACGCATATCAAAGGACAAGTCTTATCTGGAATACTCCAGCAATAGAAGCAGGATGGCTCCTTGTGGCCTCCATGACACCAGTAGGAGACCATAGGGAGAGATGTGCCCGTCGAGATGGCTACCATTGCATGAACTGTGCAATGTCAAGTACCTGGTATATGTATTTTTTACCCTTTGTGATCTTTAAACCCAGGTCACACTAGCATGATTCAATGCGCAATTCAACTTTCAACTAAATTAGTGCAAATTGAGTTGATCACAAAAGTTGTTCTGAATAACATAGCAGTCATAATTTCTCTTAATCCTGGATTTCTTGATTTTGTAGTTCATACTGTGCGTTCATTAATGTAAACGCCAATTCAAATTGTACAAATTTACTTGAAAATTGAAACGCATGGTGAATCGTGCTAGTGTGATCCGGGCTTTACTTAAATACCAATGCAGTGAACAATTTCGGTCAAAAAAGCTATAGTTTTGGGAACATTACGGAGGAATGTCATTTTCACATCACTTGAAAATTTTATACATGTGCCTTAGTCTTTACATTATAGTTGAGAAGCAAGCAACTCTTTTTATTTCAATAAAAGGATATAACATTCTTGTCAGTCTTTAGAGCTGACATCCTCTTACTAATTTACTATAACAGCAAGTTTTACATTTCAAAATTCCATTTTGTGAAAGCACATTGCTACAAATGTTTACCACTTGATAAATCCCAGTGTGACTGCAATATGTTGGTATTTTAAGTGTCATCACTGTATATTCTCCCCATTACCTCACAACCTTGAAAAATTTGTAAACTGATTGTCAAGAAAAGGACGTAGGTTTTAATCATGCCAACTGACTTAGCAAAGTAATCAAGTAATATGCCACCGCTTGAATATAAGCCATGCCTGCCCTCATTACAAGAACACCTCACTCAGAAGTTATGTGATGACGATTCTGCAAATGAGGGAACAATATTGAAAGAACATGCAAAGCAAGCAGACTAAAGGCAGTACCTACCTTACAGCCATTAAAAAGCAATTCTACTATAACCAGCTACAAACTTCCATTTACTCAAAAGTAGGTGGGGTGGCAGTATGTGAAAAGAGTCGACCCATGTCCAAGGTCAATCTGAATAAGGTAAGGTTTTCACTGAATATTATACCGCTGAGAAATTTGCAAGTAAAAGTTGAATTTATATGAACCATACTTTTTCTACTTTGCAATACTGTCAATGCAAATTACCTATAAAGGAGTAAGGGGGGGGGGGATGATTGCATCAGTAACAAAATTCTTACATCAACAACTCAACAGAGTGAAGATGGGATGTCACGAGTCTTGACCATAAAGTTGAGGATGCTGAAATTTCTTCCCTGAACATTTCTCTGCAAGTACCTCCGCCAGAGTTGGTAGTTGTCTGAGGCAGTTCCCACCCATCGAGGCATGCGGCTTTGCAAACTGAAAGTCCGGGGAAAGGTGTAATGCTTCGTAGATGGTAACAGCTGAGTGGTGTAAATTTACTGAGAGATCAAATGTGACTAACAGGGTAACAGGTTTTCTATTGACATGATGAGTCATATGACAGAGACCCCTTCCTGGGTCCAGTTCCAGCTACGTTGAGGGTGGGGGGGGGGGGGAGTGATGGTGGGGGTGAGTTGTCACTTCAACACAAGTACCATCACCTAAGCTCATCACCAAATCTGGAAAACTAACCTGATGGTGCACATTGGTGGTTTTCATACAGTGATGTACGCTGCATCAGACACTCAACATCAACAAATTACAATAGGGTAGACTCCATGAAAGAAAATTTTCACCAAGCCAGTTTGGGGGAAAGATGAAAATTTCACCATGTATGTGGGAAACATTCACAGTCTTCAAAACAGTTCTTTTTACTTTTCCAGTTGCTGAAGGGTGATATAGGACGGGAAAATGTAGGGGTTTATTCCTATCTACTGCCTTAAGCATTTTAAGGCCTCTATGCAGCAATAACTTTCAATGTATAAATATGGTATGGTGTCACCTCTACTCAACGATTCACAGACAACGTTGGATTTTGGGGATGTAAAACTTCAACATCGATGAAAATGTTTGATAGTAATGTAGATGAATGTATGGCTAACAAAACTTTGAAATTCAAAACCACATTTAAACTTCTCACTAATGATCAGTTGTTACGTCCAAGGTGTGATAAGTTATCTCACATTTCATCAACTACAATATGAAAGAGTTTGGAAACTTCCACAAATATTGATGACCAAAATCGTACCTCTCAAGCTTGTGTTTGGGTGGTGTTAGACTAGATGCCTCTAAGTAGCAAAAGTTTCACAAAGGTAAGGTTTTCACCACAGAAAAACTTAACGTGCGATGCATACTGTAATGCATATCATGCTCTAACGTGCAATTGTGGAAACATTCGAACCTTGCACTGCTCCTCTGAAAAGAAAGGCAATTGGTAGTATACCATGCTGTTAGTATCAAATAGATGATAATTCCAATTCTCAGAGACTCCATAAATGACAATTTAAGCCAACCATCATTCCATACTGGAAAAGGAGAAAATAAAGGTCTCATCCAAAAATATATAATTCCAGACATCGGACTCCACAAACACCATCCTTTCATTGTTACAGAATAATTTAGCTCTCTTTTTGATGCCTGCCTTCAAAGCTGCCTTCAATTTCCAATATCGACGCCAGGCTCTCATCACCGACATGCGAAGCTTCATCCTCCACTAGTGCCCTCTTCCCCTCGCTGAGGTCCACCACTACGGGATCGAACCCATCCCCATTTTCCTCTCCTCTATGGCGGTGTTCTTCTACGGGGTGGGGCCAAGATCTGCTCCTGCGAGTCTCGCGATCCTTACCTGCTCTTGATGATGACTCACTCTGGGAGGAGTGGACCCTCTGGAAAGGTGACGATTGACTGAAGTTTATCTTTGCCACCGGAGGATTTCCATCCAGGTGACCCCCCTGGTAGGTTCTGTGGATTGATTGGATGGTGATGGCTTCCCCAACAGTCGGAGGAGTGGCGACGACCCTTTCTGAGGGACCCGTTACAGGATCCACTTTCTGGTGGGGCCCTGGAGAGCTAAGAGGCGACTCTCTTCTGCTCTCCACTGGACTGATACTGCTTACCGATGGGATTCGACCCTTCACTGGAGTTGACTCCCTGGGACGTATGTCGTGATCGGGGTGGTGCCAGCTCGCCCTTCTGTCCTGTGTGGTTACCAGGTTGCTCGGCTTGTTCAACCTCAAGCTCTCAGCGATCTGCTCTGAGTTGGTCCTCATGTATCGATGATGCTGTTTTGGGGTATCTTTGACCGTCAACTCCTTCAATTCCTTCATCAGTCTCAGGATCTTGGACTCTTGTCTCTGGTTGATCTTTTTCTGGGCATTGTATTTACTCTCGATGGCCTGTTGATGAACATAGACATGCATAAAACATAATACAATATGATACAAATTAAACAAAAGGAATTCAAATCATTGGCTCGTTCAATAAACTTAGTAACTGAATCCACTCTTGGTTCTAATGCCTAAAGGTCTTGATGATCAGCCACACTGGCACTGATTACATTATCCCACAGCAGGGATGGTATTTTTCAGACCAAAACTAACGTTCCATTGCCATAAAATGACCTAGGAGACCACCAAACTAAGAACACATGGCTGTGTGCATGGTGTAAGGGCACTCTGTGTCAACATCATGTGGTGATGTGTCCATGTGGCTACAGTGAAGTACTCAGAGGCTGGGCATGGAGGTAGAAGAGCCACTGTTACTTCACTGCTTTACCCAGACAATGTCACATCCTCAAGTTGTCATATTGAGTGTAAACTTTCTTGTGTGGAGACTTTGGCTGATACTGGAGACTTAAATAGTAGATGACCACCAAGTTGAGGCAAGACACTCCCGAGACAATATGTAAAAGCATCTAAGAAGTGCCTGTCTGTGAACATCTTTGTAAACAATGGTCTAAAGGGAATAAGCAGTCACTCCAACTTCATTCTGATGCATCAGCTAAATCTTGCAAATCTCCTCTTTTACACCATGTAAGTATCTTTCAGGATATTTCATACTTTGTGAGTTAAATGCAAGCAAATAATTTGAATAAATTTAGCTATCCAGTTACAAAAACATTGTCAGGATAGGGGACTACACTAATACAAATTGAGGTGACTGCATTTTCCCTTCAAATCTCAAGAATATTACATCTAAATACAAAAGACTGCCAAGTATTCAGATGGCAAGGGCACCAATTGCAAAAAAAGTGAAATGTACAAATGTTTCTCTTTTTTACCTCTATTCTACCTTTGGATAAACTCTTCACTGTCTCCAGGTATCTCTTTTGCTCATTGATTGCCACATCCTGGGAGAAACCAAAAGAAAACATCATACGCTCTCAATTTGTAATGTAAATCGTCACTGTTTGCCTCACTTGAAAACCATTCAGAATAATACGACATATTGCGAATTTCCAATACTCACTATTCAAACGAACTGCAAAACTGCACTTTCTATGTTTCTGACTACAGTCCGTGTTGAAGCTGAGTGGTGTGTATTTGAATAATAACTTCCAGGTACAATGAAATGAATCAAATATGTGGGGAACCAAAGAAAAATGATCCATTTACAAACCACTAACCTCCCCTTCCCTTACAAACACTGTGGCTCCTTGCAAAGAAATTAGGGCAAGTGAAAACTTGGGTCCTCAAAACTGAGTCCAAATCACGCCAAAAAATGTAGGCCCATCTATACAGTGTCCCCATTGAATTAACAAATATACCACATGTTTAGATAATGAATTAAAAACATTGGGGCCCAAAAATTGAGCTCAAATTGGGTCCCAAATATTTTGGGCCCATGTATAACCATTAAATTAACAAACAACTAAACATGTTAAGGTGTAATGAATTAAACAATTCCACATTTTTCTTTTCAAATTTAAGGATAATGCAAATTCAATTGGTACACACATTGACTATACTGGCTACCATACTGTAGTTGTGTAACAATTTCTAAACTAACTACTCACTATACCATGTTTAAGCACAGTGACTGAAACTGTTCCCCAACCCATTGGAATCTATAAAGATAATGCAAATTCAACAATTACATACATTCGCTGATGGTCTTCTAAGGTGCCATAGCACTAAAACAGAGCAACAATTTTTCAATGACCAAAATCCTATTATCTTTGTCACTAAAACCACAAAATGCCTGTACACCAATCTATGAGAACCTATAAAGATAATGCCATTTCAAACATGACATATATTCACTGATTGTCCTTCTAGGCTACCAAAGCCTTAAAACAAAGCAAAAATTTTCCAACAACCAAAATCCCATTGAGTTAACTGTGTTACTAAAACCACAAACTGCCAAAGGGAATTTTACACACTGTAGCCCATAAGCTTTTCAACTAATTTGTATCATAACTTATAATAAGCACAATATTGGTGTTAAGGCTAATATTATTCTTTCAGAGTGAAAATTTACCCTTCCCCTCTATTAACAAGCATTAAATTTCACAACATGAACATTTCAATAACAGACAACCTTATCAAGTTTGAAACAAATCTGACCCACGGTTATGGAAATATGGCAGTTTTAAGATTTTTATGTTTGACCCTTTACCTCATTAATATGCAAGATATGGACACCAAAAACAATAGGGCACTTCTACGCACTATGACGGACCTGTACACCAAGTATAAGTTTAATCAAACTTGTCCATATTGAGTAAGAGCATACCCAAGGTGTGTCACAGACACACACACATACACACACCCACGCCCACACACACACACATGCCAAGTTGACTGCATAGGTTCCTCTTGCTAATGCAAGGAACCAAAAAGGCTTCTCCATAACAAATAAAATACAACTCTGTGTTTTCAAAACAGAATCAGAATTGACAAACATGCCACACAATTTCGAATTATTTGGACAAACCTTGCTGGTGAGACTGGATTCCAAGTCTGTGATCCTTGTCTTAGCTGCATTAAGCTGTACCACTTTTTCAGAAAATGTTTCCTTCAAGGCTGAAAATAAAAAAAGACAGACAAGACTGGTCAAACACTAACAAAGACATTACAACATCTTTAGCTTTACTTCAGATCAAAATCTGCTGTAGCTGTATTCCCCCCAGCACTATTTTTTTTTTTAACCTTTTCACGTAACCTAAAAGATGGGCATGATGTGGTTATTGTGTTAAACACATTACTTGAAGGTTCGATATGAAGTTGGAAAAATCAAAGGAAAGCACAAAATGAACTGCTGCCAGGAAATGCAAATGACTCTGCATACACAAAGGTAGTCTTGCATTTATCACGAACCTACGACCAGCTTGAAGGGAGAGTTTAAATTTTAGGACGGTAGACGGAAGGATGATTACCACTATATGCTTGATTACATTAAGGTCTGTCGATGTTTGGATATATATCGATATATGTATTGATATGTACATCGATATATAAATCGATATATATCGAAGTACTGAACTCCATACTCATAATATTGATTTTTGCTCGAGTGCTGTAGTACACAGTGACTATGGTTTTTTTAGTGTGCGGCATTGGTAAAGTTCTGGTTCTGTTTAAGTATCAATTTTACTACATCATGCACCATTTTTAAGTGGACTGTCTTTTCACACTTCCGTAAATACTGTCTGTTTGAGCCATCAGGCTTTTCAAATGAACCTGTCAGGTGTGAACTGAGGTTATAATTCTCACAAAACTTGAAATTCCTCATGATTTCATCAAAAAGTTTTCAAAGTATGCACAATTTGAAGTATTTCAACTGCAAAAACAGCAGGATTAGGATTAAAATGTAACGCAGAGAATCTGACCTTTGAAAAAGGGATGCTATGTGAAAATACAAAATGAAACACAAAATTGTGCTGCATTAAAACTATTCCTTCGGTAGATTTTGATGGATTGACGACCAATTCTACCTTTGGTTAATATTAACCTCTATCGACATGAAAAGTAACAGCCCGGCATTGGCTATCGTTATATTTTATTTACACTGTCACAAAGTAAATGCTTAGTCTCCAATTCCTGACTACAGGATGATATAAAGGCCAAAAACTTCCTTTGTGTGGTAATAAAACTCATTATTCTCTTATACTATAAAACTATTCTCTGCAATTGCATCTTTCCTGAATTAAGTTACTCTCCCCTCCCCCATCACTACCATCACCCCCTCCCCCCTCCTCCCATTCTTAATTCAAATCACTACCAATGATGTCATGACACACATCAGCTTATGCCAACAGTTCCATTTGCTCCACGCTTCTTTTCATCTGATTCATCGACCTACCCAGTAGCTCCTTTTTTAGCGTTGATGCTGCCAAGAAATGTTCGTCAGACGGTTGGACGCCGAGCTGACTCTCTGACGTCTTCTCTCTCAGCTTCTGGTTGACCTCGCCCAAGAGAAGCAGTTCTTTATTTAGCCATGTAATCTGGAAGGTTTGCCAATGACAGTGAGATGTAAAATTTGAAATCACTACAACAATATAGGAATCATCGACTCCTTCTGCTGTCCGAAAAACTTTCCTTCTTGTGCCAATGTGTGACAAAAGCTTTTCGCTTAAAATGAACAAGTCAATGAATGACACACATTTTAAGACACATTAGCAAGTAACATTACAATTAAACACCATTATTAACAAAATAAGAACATACATTTTTTCCCTCCATTTTAAAGCCCTGTTTCTTTTGAGCTTGACAAACATACCATTTATGAATGACGTCATTTGAACTGCCTAAAGATGAATCTTACCTCATCTTTTAAACTCTTTGTAGTTCCAAGCTCCATCTGGGCATTCTGTAATTCCTTTTTGACATTGAATAGTTCAGCCATGTTGGTCTGCAACTTCTGTTGGGGATAACAAGTTATGAGCGATTGAAGAATTCATACAGAGCTCACCAAAACAATAAATTCCATGACATTCAAAACTTCAGGGTCATCAAAACGATTGCTATGGTAAATACAATATCGGCAGGTACAAATGATTAACATTATCAAAATACTGAGTTGCTGTAATAGACTCCGGGCAGTATCACCCTGAAAACTAAGAAAAGAAAAGAATGAAGATAGATTGTGACTTTTTTCATCAAGAACATGGTCAACTCCAAGAGAGCTGTTCGACACTCCACACCAACACAAGTTCATGAATTCATGCTTGTATATCAACTGACATAGAAACTGGTTTCAACTAGTGTGGTAGTGGATTTTACGTTAGAACTTGACCGACAATTCTCGGTTGCTTTACACGTCACAATGACGACAAAGTGAAAAACATACAAAAACAACATACACAAAATGTTCTGTTGAAGGGTTTACCTTTCTAGCCAGATCAACTTCTCCTTTATGTTCCACCAGTAACTTCTGCAATTCTTGATTACACTCTTTAAGCTCGGTATTCTCCTTCTCTAGCTTCCTACAAAGACCAAATACATAATTAATATACAAATTACAGGTTTTAAGGATGCAAATATTGCTGAAGGTTACCAATTTGTGAATTTTGGTAACATAATGTAAGCCTCACAGTCGTAAACCTTTTGGCCTTTAGGGTTTTCATGAGTTATAACGACTCAATTTCATTGAATGATTGATCACTCCCCGCATTTACTTCATGCTCTGAGGGTTTCAAGACAACTCTGAAATATAATCCGACATTCAAGTTAGAAAACAACAACTCCTCACAAGGAGATTTAGACCAATGATGACTCTTGCTTTGTGTAGCAGTATTGATTGTGTTCCATTCTCTGTGGTAAAATTTCATCATTGTGGTTACAGTTGCCCAAAGGAGATCCAACCAGCAATATGCGATTAACTTTAAAAGAGAAGTGGTCCTATGAAAGCTACGGCGAAAAATACAATTATCAAAAACCGTTTTCCACGTTGCTGTGCCATGAACCCACATTTGTTTCTGTTGCGTACAAGTTACAATACAAAACAAACTCAGACCTTCATATTTCTATTTCAGACATTATGAAGAAATTTGAGCCTGAATGAATGCCTTGACTGATGTGTCAAGTAGCAACACTTTACAGGTCTCTGTTCCATAAAAGCTTCGGCCAAATACGCAGCCTCGGCTACTTAAAAACAAATATACTGCAGTATCTAACTGCAAATATACTGCAGTGTGCAAACAAATATACCTCCACCTTAAGGCTGAGATTTATCTGTTTTGGTCATTTCTTATGTTGGATTCTTTTAAAATTTCCCATGGAAGTCACACTGTTATTTTTTCTGCAGCACATCCTCTGGGCAACGAAATGTGAAATTTTCACGGACACCTAGTCGATGTCAGAGTCATGCTAAGTAATCAATTATAAAATGAAAGATCATTTGTACTTGGCAGTGTCACCGTAAGTCTTCTCCTTCTCCGACAAATCCCCCATCAAATGACAGTTCTCCTCTCTGAGACGATGTGACATGCTCTGGAGTTCTTGTATCTTGTGCTCCTGCAGTTTCACCTGGTCTTTCATGGCAATGTTCAGTTCCTGGCAAGCCTTGGCCTGAAGCGACAAAAACGATTTTAGATCACTGTCAAATGAGCACTTCGTCACCAGATAAAAGCTAACATTTTACATTGTGCCTTTATTCTTACTATTCAAATAACTTCATTATTACAAATAATGATAAATAGTAATGATGTATCCCATGTATGACAGGTGTAAAAGATCTACATTAAAAAGCCAGTGTCATACCTTGTGTGTCTTGCCTAGGAGTCGTCTGTTCCTTTCGGCGTGAACTTCTCTCTTGTGTCTTTCGTAGAGGACTTGGTTGTGGAGGAAGATGACTTGGTTTTTGAGAATATTCACTTCGTCGACTGGGGCAGCACCTGGGGAGGACGAATCGAGGCAAAAGGAACGATTTCGATGCCGTGTTTTTCATCAAACTTACGAAGATGGAACTGCATTGAAAAGGCACACTGAAATCAAGTTGAGGATAACCTCAACTAAACTTGATTCCACCCACTGACAAATTCCCATCTTTATAATTCGCAATCGACAAATACAAGGGCTGGTGAACGTCTGTGATCAACTGACACGCAGCCCTTTGAATGAATATTGGTCACTGATTTGGTGCGTTCTTTGTAAAGAAGGAACGAAACACGACTTTAATTTACTTACTGACAATGAAACAACGTCAGTGTCAACAAATTAGACTATGCGAAATAACATTTCATGGGGAAAAACGTTACAAATTCAGCAGAAAACTTAATTAAAAGGATGGTCTAGCCACAAATATAGCTTTGATATGTTGAGGAGTAAGTTAATCCGACCCTTATCGTGAAACTTTCATTCAATTTTCACTAGTGGCTCCCAAGATATGTGCAGTTGAAGCTGCCCACATTTGTTACCCACCGTTAACTTGAAGAAAGCAGGAGTGACGTCATCTCACCACATCGATAGAGCATTTTACGTTTGTCTTTAAACTTTACACCAAATTTAATTCAATATCTATGGCTTTCATAATGTGAATGTATGAGGTGTGTGAGACTTTTGCCACCTTCATATAACCAGCACCTACGTTGACCACCTATTGATTTCAAGGTCACAATAATAAATTCAATTACAAAGAAAACAAAAGACTGTTCAGCCGTGTGAGGAGATGTCACTCCTGCTTTAATTTCACAGTTGGTAGCAAAGGGGGTAACTTCAACTGGCAATATCTCCAGAACCACACATGGGAACTGAATTGAAGCTTCACCAGAATGGTTGAATTATCTTACTCTTAAACATATCTGAGCTAAATTTGTGGCTTTCACCATTAATTAATTTTATCTAGAGCTTTAGAATTAGTGAGAGCACCACACACATGGTCTTCATTGATGATAGGTCAAACATGCTTTTGTTTACAAACCAGCATTTTTTTATCTTAATGTGTACATTTTCATTATGGAAACACCTTACACATCACAGAATGTTACACACACAAACTTTAATTAGATATATACCGTTCAGATACTTCTCATGACTTGAAAACATCGTTCATACAAATCTTGAAGATGCTAAATGCCACCTATTGAGGCAATGAAGGAAAAGGGAATGATTCTGCTTTGTGTGACCTACCACCAAAATGAGTCCAATTGACTGAGGTCTGGCTGGTCAGAGGCAACCTGTGAATAAGACAAAAGATATGAGGAGAACAAAACTGTGGAGAAAGCTGTTGTAAAAAAAAAAAACAAGAAAGTCTGCAAAAAATTTGAAGGAGTGACATTTCTATCCTAGCAGGATCTTCCACAGAGACTGGCAAGAAACAGAAAGTGCAAGAGACAAAATACATGATGACATACAGAGAGGATTAGAGGATACAAAGAGGAGAGGTGAGAGGATGAAAGATACTTTAAATAGAGGAAACATGAGTACATGAAGAAAGTCCCACTTAATTCACAGCAATTGACAGGGGGAGAGGTTGAAAAGACCGACAAAATATAAAACAGATAAAATGAGGCAGAAGTACTTCTTGAATGATCATTCATTCAGTTATTATCTTATGACTGACTTTATACATCATTTGAACCCCAAAGAGATGTAAAAAGAAGTAGAAGCAGAAATATTGGTAACAGTGGTGGTCAAGAATAGTGAGAAAGAGAGGTAACAGTGGGGATGGTGAAAAGAAAGTGACAGTTAACAGAGAGGGTGGCGAGAAAGAAAGGTAACATTGTGAGAAGAGGAAGGTGAGAAAGAAGAGGGACAGTGAGAGGAGAGGATGGTGGACAAGAAAGCGATGGGAGAAATGAGGATGATGAGAAAGGAAGGTAACAGTGAGGAAGGTGAAAAGGAAAGTGACAGTTGGAGGGGATGATGGTAAGGAACAGAGGTAACATTGGGAGAAGAGGATGGTGAAATAGAAGAGTAACAGTGGGAGGGAAGGATGGTGAGAAAGAAAGGTAACTTACATGCTGAGCTCCTTTGTGTGAACGGTATCACCAAGTTGGATGTGCCGATCCAGTAACTCATGGGGAGAGAAGAATGAAGATGAGGACATAGAGGGGCCTCCCATGACAGAACTGCCCCTGCTGGTCTGAGGGGTCGTAAATGACGACGGGAAATCCAGGCCGGCCTCAGAGATGGCAGTGCCATCCTTTACCAGGGGCCATGACTGTGTCAGCGCGTACGGGAAGAGATTATCTGAGGGCGCGGTGTTGGCTATCACATGTGACGTGGGAAAATTCGAGAGGTTGTGGCCGGTGACCTCCGCGGACTTGAACTGGTCGGGGAGTCGCTCCCTTATCGGCGTGAAACCGCCCTCTAGCGTGTTGCTGAGGAGAGGCGTGTTGCCAGTGACCTCGGTCACTTCTATCGACTTTCCTGAGCTGCTGCAAACTTGGCAATGCTTTTCGTCGTATGTCTGAGTTTGCGGGACAGGTATCGGCGATGATTTATCGGCACATTCCAGACTGGAGTCTTCCTTCAACAGCTGCCTGCAATAATCTTGCAATGCCCTGGTGATGTCACCTTTAGTCAGTAATGACCCCCGACCTCAGCAGCTGCTCCTTCCTCTTCTCCAGTTGACCCTTCAATTTCTCACAAGGTATCTCTGAAAGTTCAAAGTCAACTTTGAATGGTAAATGTTGAGGTGCATCATCTTCTTGAATTTTCCTCCGACTTCTGTCTGCATCCATCTCCTGCCTCTCAATCTCCTGTAAGCCAGAGGAGGTGTCGGCTATGGCAGAGAGTTCATTACTGACTTCCGGGTCATCAACTGAAGCAAGAATATCACAAAAAAAAAAAGTTTTTGCAATAAATTTGCAATATTTTTACAGTCTGACATTCTGGTAAAAGTGGAAGGGTATTGGGACAAGACTACGTTTTGAACTGGTTCAACTAATGATCTACTAACTGTCTGTTGTAATGGTCATAATTATAGCAAGGCTGTTAACTGACGACACAACCTCCCACAGACACAAGATGACCTTGGACTCTACAGATAACATGTATCCTTGGGGTGAACTATGCAGAACTTAGAGAGAGAATGCTGTTTGGAATATGCAATATTCGTCCATGGTTATTCTTGACAAAAAAATTAATAGAACAAAGTCAAGTTTGTTAGCGGCATTCCACCAGAACTCTACATCTTCCTCACCTTTTCTAGTCAGACTCTTATTCAGACTCTGCAATGTCCTTGTGCAAACACTGTATTCAATTCATCGATCTACAGTTTAGCATAAATGATGGTAGCCAAGATATTCCATTGACTAGCAAGACAGCAATACCAGACAGTTTGCTTTAAAAGCGATCCTTTGTCTGTTTTGTGAATCCTCTTGAAACTGGTGATGTAATGCACTGGAACTAAGTGGTGGAAGGATTGCTACATAGCGATTAAATAGATGTGATTTTTCACGTACCTTCTTTGCCTGTGGTCAGACGGTTCCCTGGCAAACCTTTTATTACAAGGGGCAAATCTTTCATGGATACCAAAGAGGCTTTTCCTTCTTCTTCCCCTGACCTTTGACTATCAGAACTGTCACCAGAGGGTTCCCTGGATCGTTGCAATTTGCTCCCCTGAGCACCCCTTGTTTGCACTTTCACACCCCTGCTACTTTCTATTTCAAAATTGAAAGTTTTCACTGCACTGCCACCCCCATGCCTTCTGAAGGGCGAGGATGGTGTGCTCTTTCTCTCTGCATACCCTGGTGTGGAGGGTGCAGATACAGTCTTGTGAGCCATTGGCAAACTCCGCAGAGTTGGAGGGACTTTTCCCCTCAGCTTTGAAGCTGAACTGCTTCTTCCTATCTGGCCAGTGGCCAAGTTCTCCGTTCCTCCATAGCCAGCTGCCTTGACATCATCAGTCAAGTTCGAAAGTCCGGGAGAGTCTCGCGGTGTATTAAGGGGTGTGGGTGTGTTGGTGGACGACAGCAATTGAAGGGATGAATTAAAGCTGGCATCCAGAAGACTTCCCCCAGGTGACCCCGGTCTGGAGCTAGGGGGAGTTGTGAGACCACAAAATACGGACGGACTCCATATCACCCCTGATTGGTCCACGAGACCGGTTCCGGCAGCCACCTCCAAGGCTGCTCTCAGGGGTCGTTGGTGGGGTAACTGCTTTTGTTTCTGATCAGATAAACTACTACCTGTGAATAGAAAAAAAGAAAAACTGAAGAATGGTAAGATCTGGTAAAACTCAGGTTCATTTGTTCTTCTGATGGTAACAGCAAAAGAGATCAACAATCAAAATACTATCAGTGTTCTCCATGGGAGGTTTTAAAGGTCATGTGACATGAAAATGGCATTTTGAACTATTGGGCGCCAGTAATCATTAAAAATGTTGCAAATAGCCAGTAATTGCATCAATATCCATCAAATATTGACAACTTTACAGGCAAATTCCTTTCTCATACCTGCATCATGAATAAACATTGGCTTAGTATGCAAATTTGTGACATCAAGAGGTGAAATCCTGTGATATGTCTTATGTTAATCCTTTCTTTACTTAACCTTTCTTTCAAGGACACTTGAGAATTTCATATTCCCAGAGGGTCTAACTTTAGAAGCACACACTGTCTTCTTCAGAAATCCTGACATCACTTACCACTGTGAAACCCAGTAATTAAGTAATTAGGAGACGATATGTGAAGAGTGAACAGAAGAAGTACTGACATTGTGCAACACTTCATGTCATCTGTTTTGCATTTTCTACGAACTTTGAACAGTCATATCTCAAAAATGGTAATAGATATGAACAAAATTCCAATCCACTGTCATTCAGGGTTTCACTCTGCAACTTCTGAATGAAACTAGCTGATCTCTGGATGCATGTCACATGACCTTTAAGGCACCAGTCCACCCCGAGAGAAAAATACCACATCCACTGGAATAGCAACCACTCCCTTAACAGTCCTGCCCCCCCCCCCCAACAAAAGCTTCCATTGGCCAAAAATGACAGCTGACTATAGGCTACTACCACAACAGAGCAGAAACAATCTATAAGAAGAGCAATTTTTCTCACGTACTATCTGAAATAACAAAAATTTCTGGAGGTGAGGTTGAACTCCCTCCTCTCAAACCCCTCCTGGAAATCGCATAACGATTGCATACATTTCACGAACAGCCGATCCCCTCTCTTGAAAATCCATGGGGAACAGTGACTGTGACTGCAGGTGAGGAACAAAACTCTCTTTCACTTGTACCAAATATTTTTTGGATGAGATAGTTCCTACTGACCAGTGTATTAAGAAGATCACAAAGATAGAGAACAGTAATCTCCTCTCAACCTATATCTTCAAGAAACTTTTTTTACTTCAGACAAAATCCAAATAATTCACATTTGCATGGAGATTAAAACTAATTGAAAGGGCAACCACAGGAAAAACTATTATATTATCCCCCGTAACAAAACCATGTATATTTTGATGGGTCTTTTTCCCCGTAAAGTCGAGAAGATAGCTTTCTGATGTTAGTCAAATATGTCACGGGGACTTTGGACAAAGGGATAAGAAAACGATCCTCACGAGAAGATTCCAAAGGGGAGGACGTCCTCCTCGCTGGGTTGATGAGAGACGAGAGGCCAGAGCTGGCTCTGCCAGATTCTGACCCGGTCGCAGAGACATTGTACGAGGATGACTCCTCCCTGGCTGACTCTGTCAAGTCAAGCGAGATGCGAGAACATTCCGTCAAGATATCGTGGACCTCCATCCTTCTCCATCTGCCAAGAGAAACAAAAAAACAAAGGAAACAATAAACTCGCAGGAATGAGTATTTGAAAGCAGCTCCACCTCAAAATCGAAACGTATTTGGGACAGAACGTGGCCTTTGATGTTTGAATTTTGAAACCAAGGGTCTGATGCTCACAGCAGGGCGTTATTTATCAGTAAGAGTGAACGTAGGTGTGGGACTTAAAAAAGTTTACGCCTTGTAAACCAAGCAATATGGATTACCACTTGAGTAACTTTCAGCTCAGAATAGAGTAATTTCAAAAGATATTTAGTTTCTGACTACAAATCTACATCATGAGATCAACAGAATTATCTCTGGAACAGTCTGGGGGGAGGCAGGGGGGGAACGACAGAGATTGAATCAGCAAACATCAGCACTCATACATCGATTCATAACATACCAAACAATTATTAAAGAGGGCTCAATAGCAACCAGTACATAAAGGTCATTTACAAACAGAGATTTGATCGAGGGCCAGTGTGTTGGGGTTTATCTTCCGTTGTCTCCTGATTGCTGTTTCCTGCTGTACAGGTACTGTGACAGGTTAAAGTGTGACCTATGTCACTCAATGTGAAGAACAGAAAGCATTTCCTGCTGAACTGCTGATCAATGATAAGAAGACAACAAAGTGTTAACTGCTGTACAGACCGAGTGACAGGATTAATTGTGCCCTATGTCATTGATGGGCAGATGGACGGTGAAACAGAGAGAATGAGAAACCTTAGTCTAATGTTCAAACTAGTACACTTATTACATTGAAAGACTTTACGAACTCAGCAAAAATTATAACATTTGGCAAATATCATTAGCAGAGATTTGACTAAATAGCCAAAACGCTACGCAAACAATATCTTATATTGACTGAAAACATGGCTGTTTAAGTTATTTTAGTCACCTAGTTTCTTCATGAAATAAAGTCTTGGAATAATGAATGAAAGAATGAATATCTGAATGAAAGACTGACTGACTGAATGAAGGAATACACAGCTTATTGAAAGAAAGACTACACAGATAGCTGCATGAAGTCTTTCTTACATTGAGCTGTCCACCTGTGAGATGTCTCCAGAGCTGCCGATTTTCCTGCTTCACTTTTTGAATCTCTACATCGTTATCTCATTTGGGTTACTCTGTTTGATGCGTAACCTTCTCTAAAGATTGGTTTTTTGCTGTTTAATCACACGAAAAGAGCAACCATTTCGATTTATAGAAATCGCTTCCCACCAGACTTCTGTGTACAGATAGAGGAAGACACTGTGAGGGACTTACCTCGTTGCCTCTGTTTCGATCTTTACAGAACCCAGGATCAGCTGTGGGTGCAGCCGCACGCGTTCTAACATCGGCTGAAACAAATGGCACGAAAGAAGAATTAAGGCACCTTATCAATAAAAAATGCATTAAGGCTTGATCAGGAGGATTACTAAGGGTTTGTGTCTAGTTTTGGTTTAGCTAGTTGCAAAGTAAGACAGGAATGATATAACACTACTCGCATTCATCTTATCGTGTTTGAGTAAAGAAGGGTCCCATAGCGTAATGCTTAGTACTACCTGAGTAATAGGGTGCAAACATAAGCCATTTGGGTAAGCGAAGATGCCATCTCATATATTACAAGCATGAGCAATGTGCAAGTATGCCTATTCCTTTAAAAGAAATGAGTCAGAATGTTTTTAAGAGAATTAAAACCAAAAAGCTGGCACAATTACAAGACACACAAAGTTTAGACCTTCCAGCTGATTGTAAAAAACAAAAAGTTCTAACATCTAAAGGCAAAAAAAATAAATACATGTGTAAATGGACACAGAACTGGTCTAAACTATCTGAGATGAAACATAAAATTATTACCACAATGGCAGCATGCATGTCTTGCTCTCTCTTCGAGTAGCTTTCGCGGAGGAACTCCAAAAAGTTGCAGGGAAACATTCCATAGAGACGATGGAAAAGAGTGTAAACAGCAGTCTGAATGTGAAGGTGGTACACCTCTGGAACGCTGCCTGTGAGAAGGAAAACACAACGGAATAGATGCGCAAATTGTGACATCCCTCGCTTGAAAGCACACAGATGGGGATGTTCCCTCTTTGGATAAATGTATTCAAATGTCGACCCTAATAAATATTCATTGGAAAAAATATTTCTGTAGGTAATTTCACATTCACGGAGGGTGTAAAACAGGTTTCCAACTGTCGAGTTCTTCATCCACCCTCGGAATGCAGCCCTGTGAAAGTGGAAAGCAAACGTACTACGCTTGAAGGTTGATGCAAACGTATGGTTTGAGAGAAACGTTGGCTACTAAGTATATTGCATCTCACCCCAATTTTTTAACAGACATTTTATTTGTGTCATTTTTTTACAAACCGTACCTATTAAAGCTGAGAGGACTGAGGCCTTCAGTAACATGAACTGTACCCTAATTTGTTTAACCCACAGTAAATACTAGAACTGCATTTGCCCACAAATACACAGAATTGTAGTGCGTGGTAGGCTAAGTCCTTGTTGTTGGGAGTAAGCCAGTCCCTGTGGATCCACTCCTCATAGGAGTTAGCATTTTTGGTAGTCTTGTGTTAAGACAATGGTAGTATTTTCTTCTTCCTTTACACATCCCATACAGTTCTACTAACTCATTCATACAGCACGTGTCTCACTACGCGTTAAGAGTCAATCACTGCCCAACCAAAGCAACTCTAGGATAACAGTTCAGAACAGAAGGGGCCGTACAAGGGAGTAGCGGTAATAACAGGTGTTGTTGGAATGTGGGCAGGAAAAGGGGAAAGATTCACTAAGTCTTGACCAAGACTACAGTTTGGGGGGGGGGGGGAAGCAGTGCCGTTTCCTGTCCACCCCTTTCCCAATCCATTCTTTTTTTTTACATCACGTTGGATCTCTCTCATAATGTTGTAAAGTTGCCGACGCTTATCGTTACTATATACCGTATGTCGTGCAAGCCTGTACTGCTCTGAGTATTAAAGAGTACTCTAGTACTAGCTGTATATATGTCAAAACTGTCTTTCTGTTTCACCACTGAAATAGAACATGAGAGCAGTACATGATTCTGTAGAAGGACGTCACGTTGTAACCACTCAAAATCAGTGAAGCAGCACACAATTCTGTGACATCATATTTAAACACAATGGTGCTGTATTGCACACCAATTTGGAAACAACATTGACACTCCAAGTTTATCACCTCATTGGGAAAACGCCAAACCACATTTCATCACGTTTTCTGGAAATTTATCCGCAGGGATCTCTCATCACTTTAACTCCTTAAATGGTTCTTGTAGTCGTGGCATTTGCTTTTCCTTAGTATAGTATTAGTAGATTTTAGTTTGAAGACGGCCATAGCTCGCACTTACTGCTATTCCTAAAAGGTCGCGCATGCACATTTGTATGAACTAAGTTACATCACCCGCATGTGAGGCGTTATGAGCCATACAAGGCTCAACAAAAGAAATTGCTGGTCGACCAGTAATGACAAGCTTGTAGTGCGGGGCACTACAATAATAAGCAGCAGGCGGAAAGGAAAGACAACCTTTCAAACATCACCTGAAATGCCGCAAACACATGGCGTCTATCTAAATTATTGGCATTTCAGCTCGCTGACATTTCTGAAAGTCTTTTGATAAGAATGTTTACTGGATGTCTTAACATCAAAACTATTCTCAGATATTTTAAGAGGACCGCATTCACAACACAATCGAATGTTTCGATGAGAGGCATTGATCACTAGGGTAGCAGTAAAAAGTCTCAAGAAAATCTCAAGTACAGGTGACAAGAATTGTCAAGGTTAAGGAAAGGAATATATCTGGGAACCAGAATGAAAAAATGCATTGTAGTTTCGATGTACTCATTACAGTTTCTTTATTAAGCTTGTTTCTCAAATATAACTCTAATGCGAAGAATCAAGGATTTATTTTTGGTGCAAAGTTTGAGGTCATCACCTGAGGTGAAACACTGGGAAAACACTGGAAACCTTGTGCCTGTCATATCTCAAGAGGAGGAGGTTCCATACCATATGTTAAAATGCCTTGCATTTAGCACAAGAGTATCCATCACTCCCATCTGGAGATATCATGTGCACAAGGTTTTAACTAATTGATCTCTGGTGACCCCAGATGAACTTTGACCTCTGTAAAAAACAACAGGGTTTTTCCTCTCAATAGGCGAAACCTACACACCAATGATGAATCCTACCTGGAGGTATTGCGTGCACAAAATTTTCACTATTTGACCTCTGGTGACCCCAGATGACCTTTGACCTCTACCAAAAACAATTGGGTTCTTCCTCTCAATATGGTAAACCTACATACCAAGTATCAACATCATCCAACATTCCTACCTGGAGATATCGTGCACACAACCTTAGTGTCACAAACACACACACGCACACGCACACACACGCCATCACGATCGCATAAGTTTCTCTTTCATCGCAACTAATAAAAATATATCTGCCAGGCCTAACATGTCAAGGTGCTTCAGAAAACAACAACAGCATCATTATCTTAGTATGGACTCTAAAAGCTAGATGTTTGCTTATGGTAGCCAATTACTCCACTTGCATTCTATGCTTGGTAGCTACATAAAAAATAGCTGCCCATGGTTGCTGAGCAGGCCTTGATATACTTCCACATACCTAACATAGCAGCAGCCATTAGAAGCAAACGGTGACCTAATGCGCAAATCTGCAACCGATACATGCATATGAATGTTCATCGTAATGTTGTAAAACGGACCTGATAAATTCTTGCTTCATTTGATGATTTGAATGTTTCTCTTTTTGTTCATTGAGAAATATACTAAAGATTGTAAAAATGATTTGTGAAAATGATGATTAAGGCAGTCACTAGGAATAAGTTCAAAGGATGTTGGGAACTAATTGATAAAAACGAGAAAAACAAAAAACATTGAAACCATGCGCAACCTAATGGGAGACATCAACTTGTTCCACCCCTAAAACTTGCAAAATCTTAACCTGGTCTGTGAAGGTTCCACTCGACGAAACGAGCAAAAATTTCAAAGATGTCGTGCAGTGACGGCCCTATCAGGCTTGGAATCATGGGCAACAATGTTGTGATGGTGAGCAGGCCACACATGATCACAGGACAGTCGTTTGAAGTCTGATGGAGATAAGAAAAAGTGAAAGTAAAGAAATTTTAGCTGGAATACCTCAATCAGGCACTTGCTTGCCACACTAAAAACGACGTTCACTATGTAAGTTAGGTCTGGGCAATAGAATTCAATGACTTATTCAATGTAAGTAACTGCACATCAAGGAAAACAAAATAATTCCATGACTTTTCCATGACAATTTTGTGACCATGTCATAATAAAATTTGATCAAGGCATAATGGCGCAATGATGTTGATACTAATTAAATTTTCTCAACTTTTCAAAATCAGCAGTCTGTTTGAAATTCTATGACTTTTCCATGATCTTTGTCATTTTTACATATTTCATGACTTTTTTCAGACACTGAAAGTGAAAGGAAAATTTCATGACTTTTATAGGCTGTAGGAACTGTCCACACTGTATGATCCTCAGCGAAGGTAAAATGCACTTAATTCAAATGAATCATGCATTACCTTGTTGCTATGCTGAAGGACTGAAGTTCAATTCTAATAATTTTTTTCAGTGACCTTTTCAGTGACCTGAGTTGTTTAGACCACTGCCTACAGTTACCTCAATTTAAACTTTGACCTACATGAAAAGCAGCTGGATTCATCGACTTATTCAAAAAGGACTGCCGATGCACCGAGTGGAACTATTCACTGACTTGAACTTTTGAAATATAAAATGGCAGTATAAAGGTTTGCTGGCAATGACTGCTTCTGACCTGACATGTATGGACCAGAAGATAAAATAAAAGGCACCACATACTTTCATGGTAATAAATAATATGAAATTTAACCACCTGTTACTACACTATTGCAGATTTTGTTTAATATAAAGTTGACTGAAGTTTAATCTTTGTTGGATCCTCACATGACTGAACTTCATGAAAATTTGTGAAGGGGAATCTACACATCAAAATCTACCTATGTACTAAGTGGTGCAGTCCAAGAAACAAAATTTCTTGCAATTTGTTTGTGACAGCCAGACCATATCACACACTACATATGTACAACATACAATTATCACCACTGCAAGGAACCTTTGGACTTACATCAAAAACCTAGTAAGCCAAAACCTAGTGAGCCAAAACCTAGTGAACCAAAACCTAGTGAGGCTAAACCTAGTGAGCCACTACCTCAAAATTGAGAATTCAGAATTATGTCAGGCTAGCTACTCACACACCGAAAAAATGAAGCTGGACAAGAGAAGCACAGAACTTGCTATGTATGGCAAAGCAGCTCCGCCTTCAACTTTGCCATATATGACACACGTTCATCCTGAGAGATTTTTCGTTTGATGTCTAACTACATCTTTTGGGAAAACAAAAGCGAATGAAACCGTTTCATTTTTTTTAGATAACCTGGTAATACTGAGGGAAAACTGTGGTCCACGGTTTAGCTGTTTGTGAGTTATCCTGAGATTTCCATTGGATTTGTGTCAAGCTGTTTCATGAGAATGTCTTTTGAAATATTGAGTTTGGGCGTCACTTATTGTTCCATGATATCATTTTGATTTATATGTTTCTATGACAACTACAGAAATCACTTTGAACTTATCAAAATTCTTAAAAAAAAGGAAGAAAAAATAGATGACAGAGTGTCAGAGAGCACAATTTGAATATTTTGAGCATCCCACAGATGTTCACTGGGTCACTGAGTTTCTTCATATCTGCCACCTGAAACGTGTGATGTTTTACTATTCAAAACGTTTCAACTATGTTTACTACACAATTTAAAGATGGAAAACTTTCTACCTTCAGACATTGAAGAAGTGAGGCATAAAGATTGGTCTGGACGATCTTGTACAGCCAAGATGGCTGCCGTCTCACGATGTGGCTGAGGAGGGTCAAACTCTGCAGTTTAGCGCCAGCTTTCATGTTGTCATAGAGCTTGTCAAGCAAAGGCTTGAAATGAAAATAAAATGATTTCAAACAAATATCTTATCAACATCACTGATCCTTTTCTTTCTTGCTTTCTTTCTTCTTCTTGCTTCACTTAAAGGGTGTGGGTTAATAGAGAAGTTGGGGTAGTGGTGTGGAAAAACTACTGTCAATAAGTCGATGTAAGTAAAAAGACTGGAATACACAAGAGTTTGATGCTACTACATTTTTAAATTGTATGCAAGAAAGATACAAGGTACAACATCAAGCCAAATGGCTGTAAATGCAGGTATTTTGAAAGCACCATATACAGGAAATTCCCTCTCTAAATAAAAAATGAAAAATAAATGAAAAATACTAGGCCATTGCAGCAGGTAGTGTATTTTGTAAAGACCTTAATCCTACCATGGAGGGGCTTTGGCATGAGTTTACCATGTACAGGAAGATGAGAAAACAAAGGAGTCAGAAATCTAGTAAAATCAAACAAAGTCATTTGCACAACATCTCAAAACAAACGTAATTGCTCACAATAATTGACAGTTCCAGAAACCTTAAACAATAAAAGGGTAACGAAACCGACAAACCTTGTCCAGTGGCTCTCGAACCTTACAGAGAATATCCATTGCATGCTGGGAGTTGGTCCGGATGTAAAAGTCCACCAATGCATTCTGGAATGAGTAGTCACGAGCTGGGAAAAAGCAGACAGGCCGAACAGAGTGGATTCAGGTAAATGCAAAACTATTCACTTCTGAGACATGTTCCAAAAACCATTTTTCATTTTAGTTCAATGCCAGAAGAGACAGTTCTATCTCTTAATGGCTGAGGGATACTCGACAGAAATTACAGCATCATTACGTTGATGTAATATTTTTTCCAAATATTTTGCTGTACTGGCATAGTTTTAACCATTTAAAAATCATGGTCAGCATCTATGAGTATAAACAAATAGCAAAACCACATTGACACTTTTGAAGTATAACAGGGCCATGGGAATTTCACTGGAACACCACACGCTTCACTGCGTTGCCGAATGTGACTAAAATCAATACTTCTGCTAACAGTTACATCAAAACTTCCTCACACATTGCAAATTAATAGTCATATTACTGGGAGAGTTGTTCACAGTTGGAAATGTGTGATTGCGGATGGATTACAAATGAACGGTTTCCAATCCATGGCCATTGACTGTCAGACATAAATCCCACATGAAAATGCGTGACTAAAATATGACAACACCTGAGGAAGGCATAAACTCGGCTACGGGTTCACCTTGTCTTGGAAATCCAGAAGTTCAAATGAAGATGCTTACAAATCAATATAGTGGTAGCACATTTTAACAATTTGTTCACTTACGATACTGACTGATAAAAGCACATTTGATCAAATTTGTCAGTTTAATCTTTGGTTAAACAGGCATACCTTTAGATTCAAAGTTTCCAGGTATGCTGCAAATCACACTCCTCGGGAAACTAAGGAGTGCAATAGGTGTGTTCTTTCACTTAACTGCAAAAGCTTTACCAGAGTTCACGGTCGTTCTTTCGAAACTTTCACAGTGACTAGCGGCAAGTGATGGGATGTAATTGCACTAGCACACCTGAAAAGGCCTGTAACATTGCTTCCTTGCATACTCTATTGTACATACATATTAAGACATTCATCTGCCATTCGTTAACTATGGGTGATGTAATTGAAACCTGGACCAAATTCTGAATGACCACTAGCAGAGTGTGCGTGATGGACTCTTACCTTGAGAGTACAAATGGTCTTGGATTAGAGCCTTGACCTCGTGAACTATCTGGAGGTCTCGATACTCCAGGTGAGGGAACAATTCTGTTGGTTCAGTGATATGGTGAGCCATTCTTTTTCAAGACATTATCTCCTGTTACAAGTACCCGGCAACCGTGACTTTACAGTCTTTAGAAATATCATGGCTATCTGTGCTAATCACCCTCACTGTGGAAAAAAAATTGAGAGGACAACATCTGCTGATGCACTCTTAACAAAAGTACGTGTCTGACAAAGAAACTGAAAGAAACAAAATTTTCGTCAGAATAGTCTGAAAGATGGTGTGCTGTAGATACACCAAGTGATGATCTATTGAAAACATGAATCTGATTAACAACCCCTTCATGGATATTGGACAACTGAATATGGACATGAATATTCAGTAATTTTTTATTCTACAGTAGAGATAGAAACACTGTTATGGGCACTGCATGTTTTAGTGTTGTAACTTCCTTGTTTAACAAGGTTAAACAAATACTCAGTTGTTCTTCATTGACACTATAATTAACTCACATACAAAGAAAGTACGGTAAAGTTGAGTCAATTGGAGCTATTGTGATGAGAAAGTGGGGCTTTTTGCTACATACTTGTTTAATGAGATGTAACATACTCAGTTCAGTTGCTTTTCCTTGACTGTTACAATCAATCTATACAAAAACCAAGGTAAGAGCAAATTAAGAATGAACTATTGAAATCATTTTGGTTTTAACATGATTTGCATATTTCCATGAAACCAATTACAGAAACTGATTAAAACATGAAAACAAATCAATTAATGGAAACGTTCTCTGACCTTTATCACTTTGATTTGAACAAATAAAATGTGCAATCCAAAAAATCATTTTGCAACTTATCAAATGTGGATTGCCAATAGAAGCATATACTCACTATAATAACTGTTTCAATAAAAATGTGAGTAACTATACTAGAGTAAACTATATGGACAATCATATTGCATGTGTTCTAGGGTAGTAGACATTCATAAAATTCAAAGTAAGTTTAGAAGTAATGCACTTTAGCAACACATACAATAAGTACTAAATATTACCTTTACTAAGTGTATGTAAGCTTCAGAAAACCAACACAGACCAACATAAAAACAATTTTATATAATTTTCTGACTTTGTTGGAAGCATGAATGACATTGGAAACTCTGGCAAAGTTTTGTGCAAAGTGCACAGGTTTTTTTTTTTTTGCTTTTTTTTTTTTTTTTCTAAAGTCATCTACAGGCATGAAGACTGCTACCCTTTAAGTCTCTGAGATTCGTAGTGTTTGACAGATTTAGGGTTGGGCAGTATCCTAGTACCCAAGTCAGTACCAGTATTTGCACTACCGGTATTTGAAGAACCGGAGCAAAACATTTTTCTGCAAGTACCGGTACTTTTGAATACTTCACAAAACCGGTGAAAATTCTTAGTGGCTGTGGTACCGGTACCGTCTCCAACAAATCAAGAAAAATTTGCTTTTTCGAATGTAGTGTTAATACTTACCAGGGCTTTCCCCTGGGTTTTTCAGAGTATGAGGTGGCGAGGGTGAATTACTTGACGCTGCCATGAATTTCGGGTGCAAATCCATACTAAGTAGGTTCTCGAAGATTAGGTGATTTTGATCATGACTATAAACATGGTCGGAAAAGTGTAAATTTTCTGGGAGACTAATTACCATATAGTCGGAGTTTCCCGCCAGACCTAACATGGCGCTGTAGGCGTCATTCGATAGCGAAGCGATTGTCATACCAGCGTGGAGTCAATGGGCCCGCCATAGGGCCCCTTGTGGGATTCATGGACGATCCCGGTAGGGGCCCAGGGTGCAAAGCAGCCGGAAACTCAGCGATTTTAGCCCTTTTAGACAGTGTCCGAATCATTTGAAACCCATGCTTAATTTCAACTCTACAAGTTGAAAACTGTTACTGTATCAGGCGAAAACACGATAGTTCGATCAGAAAAAAATAATTGATATTGCTTCAAAACCAAAACGTTCAGTGAAATGTTGCACATGTCATGTAGAGTAAACTGTATTACATACATTTTTGACGTTGAAATGTCCCTAGAAGTTTCGTGAAAAGAATCACTGAAAGATAGTGCGCAGCCTTCCGAAAATTTTAAGTAATGATATCCTAACGCAGTGGACATATATCGAATAGCCTAACCACCTTGGCAATTCATATTTCCGTATTACAGGGAAGTTGCAGATTTCAGAGGTTTTTTTTTTGGTTCATTGGTCCTACTAGTAGTCACTTTAAAATGTTTGAACTAAAGGTTTGAAGAAGCAGACTATTGGTTTCATGAAGCGTTTTGGACATAGAAATATGAGCTTGTTTTTGTATTTCTGTGGGTTGTGATATGTCCGCTAGCTGTCATACTGCAGATAATTTGCGCATGCAGGTGTGGCAGGCCTAAGCTTATGCTTTTTAATTGACATTGAATGGAGTAAAGGAGGTATACGTAGACTCTTCTGCAAACATTTCCCAACGGTTGTTTTTTCACATATATAACTTGAAAAATATTGATCATGAGTAAAAAATGAGGGTATTCTATTACACCAATAGTAATTTACTTCAATTTTTGTTGAAGATTGAAAGTGGATGGGGCATTAGGGATACACATTTGAATGGATTTATTCACCAGTTATTTCCGGATGTAACTATTTAGGAAACCACGTACATGTGTGATCTCTACCATTCTGTGAAGTACAGAAGCGGATTTCCCGTGAGACTTCCCAGGAAGGAGCCTCTGGCTTCCTGACTTTTTCCAGCCCTGGATATCAACGTGTGAGGCGGTAATTACGGCATTTTTTGGCGAGGCAGTCTTAAAAAGTTGCGAGGCGGCCGCCTCTGCAATTAAGTACCAGGGGAAACCCTGCTTACATATCAACATCAAAATGGACCAAAAATAAATTCCAGATCCATTTTAAAACTTTTCATTTCAATATCTCACAAAACAAACCTCACGGCTTCTGAAAGTAAATGTATTCATTGCCATAAATGATCATGGTTAACCTGATACACTGTACACAGTGGCTGCTACTTTCTTACGGCTAATACAGCAGCTACTTTCCATTACACTGGTGTGGTCACATGATCGCATCGGCAAAAGTTGGTGGCCAGTTTAGTTGATATGCAGAACTGCTCTCAAACCCTGCTGAAGCTGCACAAACAAAACTTTCTACCGAGCTCCTTGATGTTTGTTTGTCAATGAATTTACATGAAGACATAAATACAAGTTACTGCATTACTACCACAGTATATAGGGTACAAAACCTGTTGTTTTTATCACGTTCAACGAGGCATAAAACCTCTTGTTTTTAGCACGTTGAACATATGGACAATCCCGATACTGATGCGTTGCGAATACCTGTACTAATTTTTCTGGTACCGCCTAACCCTAGACCGATTACCAGAGTGTCATTCAATACTTAGTGTGATTATAGCAACCCCAGCTAATTGGACCAGAATCTTTCTGACATTGACTTTGCTGTGACAGCTAGAGGAGACAGAATTGGGAAAATGGCCTACTAATATTTTCAAAACTACATTTTTTCATCACACTGTCATTTAATTAGGTATAGGGCCTACTCATGTAAGGTCTAAAAAATGAACATTTCACCTGCAGCGCAAAGGAAAATGAAAAAAAAAGCCTAGAATCGCAACTTAAAAAATAGGGATTCCTGGAGATATACCCAGTTCAAACCTACCATCAAATACAGCATCATTTTACATCTAGTCCACTCTACATTATAATAAATGTGTCCCCCTCCCCTTAGACCCCTCCCCAGACAGCATTCAATTGTCAATTCAAATTTATTTCTCATATGGACAGAGAAACACAGGAGAGCAGTTACATAAGTATTAAAAACATATGAAGGACACCAGAAAAACTATGAACAGGAAAAACAGGAAACTGTCAACTGTCAGATCAATCATATCACAACTTCACTGACTGCTTTGTAAATGCCCTATGTAAAATGTGGGAAATTTTCAGATCTTTGCCCCCCTCTGGAAAAATCATAGCCACGCCACTGGTAAGACCTGTACAGTCTTTACTGATGCCTATGATAGATTTTCAACTGACCAACAATATTCTCCCAGCTCAAATTCACAGAAGAGAGGGTTATCCATGCATTCTTGAACTCCAAGACTAAGTTACAACCCCTGAGCAACTTGTAAACTTTCCAGTCTGGAGTCAATGCATTAATTGTGCCTAAGTCATTTCTTGAACGGTGCTTCTGCAGTTACGAAAGTGGGCTCGTATCTAACCATACTCCATAGTGCCAGTATCTGTTGAGTGTTGGCATGTAGGACTAATGTCTAGTACTAGTGTTACTATTATGCCGAACTAAGCAGTAGTAGTCAGTGGGCTAGATACTGTACCATAAGTACGTTAACTTACGTTCGTGGTGCATTGCATTTGACTACGGCCGTACGGGCTATGGTAGGGTCAGAACTAAGCTAAGAACAGCGATTCATGAGCCAAGTGTCTCAAACAGCCAAATCAGAATTATTCCCCGAAAAACACTTTACCCAAAACAAGTCAAGCATTGTTGTTCCCATCGTGATTCTAGGACTATTAATTATTACCGTCACCTCAGTCCGTTCGCGTACTTCAAATCTAGTGGTCACTCTTGCCTTCACAAGGGCGCTGCCATCTTGTGTCATGTGTTTGCGGAATTGGCAGATATTCAACAACTATAGACTGTTCATATCAACAGTCACAGTACATTATCTATGCGTCAATTCGCTTACAGTCCAATGTACCACGTCATTTTTATGCAATTGGAAAATATGTCGGGACTTCATGATATTATTAGAAAGCCAAAAGGCATTGTGGTTTCGATGATTCAATTATGAGCACTCTGAATCTAGCATGTTTCATGAGGTGAAGATACGTTGACCCCTACTGACCTTTGATCTCCAACATGCCACCAAAAGAATAGTCTATGCACAACTGAAGTGTCAATTAGGAGATGAAGTCGCAGAATAGTAGAGTGCTAGTGAGTATATGACGCTACTTCCGTGGTGTGCATTATCGTCTTGGTGGACGTCCACACCAACATGTGGACCATCCTATGCACCACGGTTACCACATGTACAAAATCGCTTGAATGGGGGGGGGGGGGGGGAGGAGCTATATTTTGTGATTAGGATAGGCCTACAAACAAAATATGAGCCATGTGCAAGCTTCTTTTCTGGAGATATCGTGTTAACAAGTTTTTCACAATTTCTACTCAATGTGCTATACCCACA
This sequence comes from Stichopus chloronotus, assembly GCA_021234535.1. Classification (NCBI taxonomy): domain Eukaryota; kingdom Metazoa; phylum Echinodermata; class Holothuroidea; order Aspidochirotida; family Stichopodidae; genus Stichopus; species Stichopus chloronotus. Next base: position 18,708,556 of record CM037838.1, read on the forward strand.
TACCAAATGAGATCTGCCCAAGCTTGCCTTTTGATATATTGTATTTACAAGGTTTTCACAATTTGACCCCTGATGACCCCTAATGACCTTTGACCTTCACCAAAAACAATAGGGTCCTTCTACTCCAATGTGCTACACATGCCGCCAGTACGAGTATGAGATCTGTCCAGTTTCCCTTCTTGAGATATCCTTTTAACAAGGTCTTCACCATTTGACACCTGTTGACCCCAAATAACCTTTGACCTAAACCAAAAACAATAGGGTCCTACTACTTACTGTGCTAAACCCACATACCAAATGAGATCTGTCCAAGCTTCTCTTTTTGAGATATTGTGTTTACAAGGTTTTCACAACTTGTCCCCTAATGACCCTAAATGACCTTTGACCTCCACTAAAATCAATAGGTCATTTTACTTAATGTGCTGCACCTCCATACTAAATATGAGCTGTGTCCAAGTTTCCCTCCTTGAGATATTGTGTTTACAATGTATTCACAATTTGACCCTGTTGACCCCAACTGACCTTTGACCTCCACCAAAAACATCAGGATTCTGCTGCTCAATGTGCTACACCTTCATAGCAAATATCAGCTCTGTACAAGTTTCCCTTCTTGCGATATGTTTACATGGTAAGGCATCATGCACATATATACGCACACATACATGCACACATGCATGACTACAAAGGTTACAATTATCATCAGAACCAAAAACTATAAAATTTGATGGCAAAGTACATCAATCATAGTCACAACGAAACAGGCGTCAGTCAACTCGTTTATAATGGAGCAAAACTATTATTGAGTCTAGGAATTAATTTGCCTTTTTTTCTTTTGGCTTCCAAACTACAGAAGCTCAGTCTATTTTTACTTCAAAACTACAGCAACTGTTGTGCCTCACTTGAGCGAGTTGTGGGTGATCCTTTCAAGTTTTCAGTGGTGAATCTGGCAGGTTTGAAGGTGCGGCCCTCAGATGAGTAATAGACCTACAACCCAACAATTTACTCCATTTCTTACAACTATGACTTGTCCAAGGCCTTTGATACAATTGATCATGACATCCTGCTCACTTAATTATCACATTACGGTGTCAGAGGAATGTCTTACAACTGGATAAAATGCTACTGTGACCTTTCTAACACAAAACAATTTACTTCTCTTAAAGTGATTGTGTGTGTACTGAAAAATCAAAAACATAAGATTATGTTTGATCTTAGCGTTTTCTTTATTTTTAAATGTACACGCGAGGTTGTACATGAACGGATTGTGTCTTTCAATGAAGGAAAATGCCAGTAACTACTTCGAAAAGGAAAGGATTGGCATAAAAACAGTAGAAATTAAAAAAATTAACGGTTCTTACTATAACCGCCTACATAATTAATATGCAACAGTAAAGGTCTCACTAGTGTATCAAAAACATACTACTCAAGTCGTTGCTCCTTGGTACTGCAGGTATCGGGAATTGAGTATTTGGTGAAAGGAAACACTGTATCTACAAATAACCTGCGAACTGAACACAACCTTGCCCGCGGCGTCAGTGATCCTGATTGACTAACTATATTCAACACTAGTATACTTCCCATTGGCTTGTTCAAGGAAGCACACCGTTGATTTGAATGAAAACTGTCAACCACTACATAATCGTATTCAACACTTTCTGTCGTTATGGTAGAAGAATTTGAAATCATATCATAATGTTTTTACTTTTTGCCTACGCACGTAATCACTTTAATGGCATCATGTTTAATTTGGAATTAAGGAAGATAAAATCAGGTGTTCCAAAGGGTTCTATTCTTGGACCTCTCCTCTTCATAATTTATGTTAATGATATTTCTAATGTATCAAAATATGCTTCACTTGTATTGTTTGCTGATGATACTAGGCTTTTGTAGTGGCTTTAACCCACAGTGCTTAGAAAAATTAGGCCTAACGTCACTCATTACCCATAATTGCATGACATTTTTTTCTGTTCAAGCTGGCTACCATTAACAAAGTTATCAGTAAAAGAACTTCAATCTTGGACAAAACTGTTGGGACACTGCTGTAGAGAGGATACAATCAAACTGTTGGGGCAATTTTAGTTGAGAGGATACAACGGAACCGCGTGCCCCTTTCCAATGTTGCACTGTTGGAGGTAATGTACACTGTGAACAGTAATCCTATAGTCAACATTGAAAGGGGGAGCAGGGCATCCCGAGGTGTTTTCTCCAAGATAGTAGCTTTATGTGATCATCGACTATTGCAGCAAACTAATACAAAACTGATGGCCAGAGGGTAAAAATTGTTGGAACTGAACTGGGACTATAATTTCTCGAGAGAATTGATTGCAGTCAATGCAAAGTGTTGCAAGAGATTTTGTCAAAGGTTACCTGGTGGTTGAAAAAAATTCTTGTAAGGAAGTAAAAGCTGTTGAATTATCTTGTCTGGAAACGACAATAGAATAAATCAGATCAATAAATAAATTCTAAATAAGATCAATCCAAATTATTACCATTATCAATTTTCTTGTAAGCTCCACAACAACCAATGGCCAATAGCAGTTCCCCCATTTCTAGGTGCCGATGTCCCAATGTGTTCATCAAAAATACGTTAACTAGAGCACCAATTGGTGCAGAAGCTCATACCTCAACATCCTGAAGGTACCATTTATGTATCACTATGGTCAAATTATAGGTATCACTGAGTATCACTATACCAAATCATCAACACTGTACAAGAAAATCTGTAGGACTGCACAATTTTCAGAATTTCATAAACTAGAGCCCCAACATTGCAGAAGTTTGATCTTATAGACTCCCTGAAGTTCATGAAACAATTCAAAGTGCCCCTTTCAGTCCAAATACCGGTCAACATACCTGAAGGCAATAAAGAGTTCCAGTTAGCTAGCAACTGACACTGTCCAATTACCAATTATCATTCATGCACGATAGGGATATTTGAGATGTGTATGACAGTTTAAAGGGGCACTTAAACAGTAGAAAACGAGGTATTTTGCAGAATTCCATAAAATGGGCCATTGGGCCCACATGGGGGTCTTGGACTACCAATTCCCGAACACCCCAAAGGAACCAATAACTGAGCATCATTGTGACAAACCATCAACATTGTACGATATAATCTGTAGGAGAAGATACATTTTGTAGAATTTCATAAAATGGGCCAAAGGGCCCACATGGGACCTTGGACCAAAAATTTCCTGAACACCCTAAATGGTCCAGCACCTGACACACATTGTGCCTAAGTTTCAGGCAAATCCATGAAAGCATGCCGGAATAAAGCATTTTGAACAAATTGTGGACAGATAGATGGATGGATAGATGGATGGATAGATGGACGGATAGATGGATGGATGGATAGATGGACGGACGGACGAACAGATGGATGGACGGACAGATGGACGGACAGATGGACGGATAGATGGACGCATAGATGGACGCATAGATGGACGGATAGATGGACGGATGGATGGGGACGGACGGACGGACAGACAGAGAGATAGATAGAGTGCACGATCACAAAAGCTCACACCAGCATCCTGGTATGAGCTAAAAACTCAAAAAAAGAATGAAAACAGATGTAGAGCTGGTTATGATTCTTGTATTACCTCAAAAACACGGATTTGTATTACCAGTACCATTTTTAATAAGTTGATTTTCTTCTCACATAAATTGATTAATTGAAGACATGATATCCATATTTCAAGGCTAGGTACATGCAGTTCAAGTACACCCAGAAAGTGCCGTTTCCTGCCAACTGGGGGTTTGAAAAGCCCAAATTCTTTTGTATGCTCCGCACCAACTAATGGTGGCGCTCCCCTTAGATAGTCCTGCCATTACTTATCCCCTCCCATCCGTAAGCTTTTTCTTTTGGTTTGCTGAGGCTAATAATGCCCTTCCTGTGAAGACTGCACCTCTTTATCTCTTCACCCCCTCCTGAGAGACATATTTCCAGTGTCTGAAACTATCGGGGTGGGGTCACCACATAGTTGGGGAAACACCCAGGCCAGTAGGATTTTTTTGACTTCACACCCCCCCCCCCCCACACCCCAAGATGTGACCCCAGCTACGGCCATGATCCACAGTATGTGTGCATTTCCATGCTCCATTGGATGGTATGTATGGGCAGAGTTAGAGACCAGTAGCCACCATGGGAGCAAATATCAATGTCATGTATTGCTAGCTCTTTCACAATGAGGGTCACCTGTTCAGTAGTTATGGAAAACGAATTGCTATATTACAATAATGGACAACACACAAGTCAAAATTCATAAAACTTTTTCCATGTTTTGTTTATCATCTCAAACAACTGAAGGTAATCTAGTAGGAATCATTTAAAAACATTCCAAGAAAAAATATATCTACAAAAACAGCAGCATTTCTCTCTAAAATATAGACATATTATATATACACGTCATAATTCCAGTCCCTTAACAAAGTGTTGCAATTAATAGTCTTGTAAAAAGAGAACGTATTATACATACAAATGATATAGTTATGTGTCGGTACATGACAACACAATTACATGTAAATTCAAAGTAGAATGCATGACAATTCATAGATGTACGTATATTTCTGTGGTGATCATTACATGACAATAGTAACTTAAAATCCCCTAGGAGATATATTTCAATCAGAAAGAGAAATTGATTTCATATTTTTTCATTAAATGATGTTCACACAACAACAATCAGAAATGACTGCCACTTATGATATTTCAGCACTCACAGAAATGAAAGTGATTCTCTTTTATTGGCTGGAGGGCACAACGAGCTTTCTGCACGACAACGGGGGACATCATACCATCACTCGCGGAAGTGAAAGTGAAAGGTCAAAATCAAGACCTAGACAGATAAAATCTGACATCGACTTACACGTATCATAATCTTGTATTGTGAGTGTATTCCCCCACAAAGATGGTCGCTTGTGGCCGTATCTTTCTTCACCCAACACCTTAGATTACAACATAACCACACTAGTTTTCATATTTTTACCTATAAGTAATTGAAAATTTATCACCACAAAGTGGTCAAGAAATATAACACTCATGACTGTCACACCAATCTTAAGTTTGCACATTCCATCCCACCCCCAGTCCAGCCCCCCCCACACCCTCGCACACACCTCTACATCTCACTCTAATTTAAGAAGGCGATCTAAATCAAACGATCATCACTAGTAGCCCTTTTCTAGGATTGAAATTACAAAAGACGCTTCAGCCACGTCAGCAAAAGTATTCTTGCTTTTGCGAACAGTGCACTTGTAATGCAAAGACAGATCACAAATAACTGAGTGGAGATAAAAGGTTTATTGCTTAAAATGTTAAACACATGGTTAACTTGTACTGTTCAAGGTAAACTGACTTCAATCATAAAACAAAAACATTACGTGTGTGCATCAAAACAATTCCTTCCAAAAAAGGTGAATAAAATGTATACTACAGAAGCGTAAAGTCAAATGCATTCAGTTTGTTTAAATTTTTCTATTTCAAAACCATTTGGTTATCAAGGGTTAGTTACATCATGGGTTCATGCTGTAATGTCTTCTGGATGACCTAAAAAAAAGGAAGGGTGACAGAAATATTATGATGATTTTCAAGAAGACCACAGGAGAGTTTGATCTGAGCAAAGTCACAACTGAAAGCGTGCTTGATTCATTTTACCAATGTGTATATTGTACATATTAATATGGCAGAAGCATCCACAATTAAGCACAGAAACTATTTTGTCTGATATACAACCACAAAACCATTCCTGAATTATTATCAAGAAGGAAAAGTTAAACAAGACAAATTTTTGTCCATAATGAACAAAAGAATATGCTCTCTAAATTCAATATTGAAACAGTACATGTAGACCATTCATAAACAAATTCAACTTAAGAATAAAACACTAAATGTTTAGCAAATATCAACAAAAACACAAAAGCCCCTTTCAGCTGTGATAAATATAAAATAAGAATACGTATCTACTTGAGCAGAAAAAAGAGTATCGACACAACATTACTAACTGAACAACCTTTCAAAGGGTTTGCTTGATGTGTCTATGAAGAAAGAAATGAGAGATGCCGATCAAGGGAACTCCGAGGAGAGAAATGAATATTCAAAGCAATTGAAACAAGCAAGGTTCTGGGAGAGTACGAATACAAGACAGGTGGTGCATTTAATTCAATAAAAATGTACAAAGACTACATGGAGATGACATGCAAAGAAAGACATATTACTTTGGCTTGTGGTCACAAACATCGCCAAATTGCAGTCTAAAGCTTTGACGTGAAAGGGGTGGGAAGGGGGTCTATGAAGAGGAGTAACAACAAAACAACAGACAGCTGGTTTTGTTCCTTGGTAGATTTGGAAAGAGCATCATACACGTAGCTTTTCTTGTCATTACCCCGTGACCCCCCCCCAGATCGGGTCAATGCAGAGATGGTCAGATAAAACAATCAAAACCTCAATACTTCATTCAAACAAAACAACTACATTATTGTTCTTGGTAAAATTAAAATTACAAAAAAAAAAAAAATTAAATGAAAACTGGTGTGATATACAGTGGTCAAGGGATGGTGCTGAATACAGAATATATGGAATTGCACTGTTCATAAACCATTCAAGACTTAGTCAACACCAACTGTGGGATCAACTGTTTCAAACCTTCTCAAAGGAAATGTAACGCTCATCATTCTACATCAGTCATTAAGATAATTAAGACTCAACTTGCGAAATTCAACTCCATATGAAGACGATGAGAATTCTCAATCATATATACAATGTCAGCACACATGTAAAAATAAGGTTAAGGAACTAATTGAATAAAAAAAAAAAATTCTAAAATGAATGAACATAACACTTAAGAAACAACAAAATACTAGAAAAATCCCTTTAGTTCATGAATAACAACAACAAAAAATGCTGGAGAGTAACTACTTGGTATATTTCAGTCAGTACATCATTGCCTATGTCAGTTTAACCTTAGTGCTAAGAGTATCCAGAACCTGTTTCTATCAGGGCTTTAAGAACAAACCTTACTCTTATACAAAATTCTTGCAAAAGGAATTTAAGATGCTTTACGAGTTCTGAATTCTTACGAAAAAAAAATTGACTGATTGATTGATTTCTTGAATCAAAACTAGCACAATCGGTTCAGTAATTCGGAGGGATGAATGATGGCACCAGAGTGGAAGATGATAGAGGTAAATGTGCCTATAAACCTCACTGTAAGACCTTTGGAAGACTAAAATGCTATTGAAGACATTTCTGCATTTCTCTGCCAGTGGAAAAAGGGGAAGACTAAATGACTGACTGGAAAGTGAGAGTTACTATCAAAGCAATTCTGTTGACTCAGTATTGTGAAAAAAAAAAAAAAAAACCATTGAAGGTAATACTCGTCTAGGTTCAGGTGATTACTGTTAGTTTAACATTCTGCAAAAACATAAACCTCTTCATGTGCTTTGTAGCAATCTACATGGTGACTTAAATGTTTAGATGTCGTAAAATGCTTTTCACTCTCTCATGACGCAGGACGGTCCCAGCTGGTGGACGTCACACCGCAAAGATTCCAGTTATCAACAAACTTCACAGTACCTTTGCTATATCCATGCAAAGCAAAGACATGTACACTATGACACTGAGGGATTCAAGATAAAGATTTGAGCTTTTTTTCAAATCGAAGTTTTTAAGTCCTTGGATTAAAATTAGGGTGAAAGAAAGGGAAAAATTATCCGCAGTCACGCCAATCCACTCTGCGGACTTTTAAGGTCCTTTGAGCGGTGATGACAGCACCAGAAGACATTCAGAAGGTTTCAGCTTTATTTTTCGACGTTGCGTGATTGGCACCACTTTCACAAACTTTTTAGGTTCTTAAATGGCAGCTTGAGGAAAACAATGAACGCGTTCTTGCAAAATAGAATTTATGGTGGGTGCAAAAATATGTGAGGATATACAATAAGATTGCTGAGAGTATAATAATTTTTTACAACAAGAGCCCAGACTGACTTCATTGATGTTATCGTTAATTTATTTATGGTCTTTGACGAATGAGTGTATCAAAAACAGCTGGTCTCGTGTGGGGTACTTTCAAAAATATTTGTGACTTTCTTCTTGATAAAATGTGTAAGAATTTGTGCCAGACATAAAGAAACAGTCACCTAGAATGGTGGGGGGGGGGGGAGAAATGAGTATTAGAGTACTGTGCTGTCGATTGGGGTGTTGAAAAGAAGTAAGAAAAAGAATCTATAATGGTAAAACAATAAACATGGTTAATTTTGGGGGGTTCATAATTACATCGTAATGCATTGAGATGACAAAACTGGGTACACTGAAGTAAGACCTACTTCTAAAAAAGTAAGGCAATGGAATTTTGCTAGGATCACAAACTTCACTCTGATCCCAAACTACACACGTTAACATAACCAGTCATCCAATTTAAGATTACACAGATTGTAATTCATATGTTACAGAGGGTGCATCTCTTCTTTGCTATGAAGTTTACATCTTGAGCCAGAGTATTTAATTGTTCACAGTGGGACATGTCCCATTGTATGAAGTAATCGCTCCACTATGTTGAGAAAATGCACATTGCTTATTTTTCGCTTCACTGCTTAAAAATATTTCTTTGTGCAAGAAATTACTTATAGAAAAATGACATAAATAAAAATGAAAATGCTTACAAGTTCTTTTGTGCTTTCACTATCTACAAATCTTCATGCTAGTTACAAATGAAAATGGGACTATTCATATGAGTCGAATAGCTCAGTGAGAAAAACGACGCATTTCAAAGCTAAGCACAAGGTAATGGATATGATGGTCAGTGGGGTAATTTAAAATGCATCAAAAATAAATTAAAAGTACAGCACCGTGTACAACTCTTTTGTTTCTTGGTGGACTCATGCATTCAGTTGTAATCTTTGAAAAACTGTTATTCGCTGGTTACTTACAAATTACACTTGAAAAGGAACGATACTGTAGCTGAGAGGATTATGCACCCAGATCTCATCGTAAAGGGAAGTAGGGAGTTTTACAATTAGCCAAAGAGGCATACAAAGAAAATCACTTTTATTACTCTAAACCATTCAGTCTCACCAATAAACAACAGCAATAGCTTCGTGTCCTCAAAAAGATTGTGCACAAGATGAGCTACGGATGATGCATCATTTGAATTTTTGAAAGTTTGGCTTTAATATCAAATTATTCTTGAGCAACAAATAACTGAATTTCTGTCTGTGAAGAGCTTATTTCTTGAAAAGAAGGCCACTGTCCAATCTTACTTTCCATAACCTATCATTCTGTGTCCAGATACATTGATTTTAAAACTAGCAATTATTTTCGGTAAAACAAACGACCTATTTCCCTTTAATCAATAAAATGCTCGGCCATTCTCTGAACAATATGTTAAAGGTCAAATTCATCTTTTAGCAAAGACAGTGTATCTCCAGTTGTCTCACAAAATAGGCAAAACTCAGAAAATTTTACACATCACTATAGAAATATATATCCATGCATAAAATGAAACCGCCAATGTTTTACATGTTGACCAAATGCATACAATATTGTTTGTGCCGTTACTATTGACATACAAGGTCTGCTTGATATTCTACGATCCATTATGGTAAAAAACGTATACGATGCATATTAAATGAAAAACAAAATGCTTTTTGAGTTTTAAAAGCTCAAGAGGTCATCTAAAATGCGTCTGTTATGTTTCACAAATACAGCACCAATCACAACTTGTATCTCAAGTTATTAAAATTAACCTTCAAAGAAAGGTGCATAATAGCCAAAAATGCCTGTAAAGTGTGCAATTCTCATGTCGTTAAAGAGGAAATGTTTACACCATTTTACAACCGATCATACCCAAGGGGGAAGCTTCTTTGTCTGTATCCATTTCTGCTGACATGCTTTTGCTAAGATCGTCAATATCGATGGTTAAAAGATCAAGAAACATTGGTTTTCAAACGGATTGTAAACAACCCTTTCGAAAAGATAAAATTCCAAAGGAAGCATTTTGTTCTTCACTTAAGCACTTCCTTTATTGAAATAGGCAGGAAGACAAAATTCAGATGGCTACCTCAGGAAGCAGGCGGACCTGAGTGACTGCAGATTGTGCAAGATACTGCCCTCAGTGATATTGCAGTTGCCTCCTCATACTGGACTTCTGCAAGTTGGTTTGGACTGATTCCAGCACCTTCTCGCTGGATTTTTTCAACTTCTGGGCCATCCTGCAGGCTGCAAAGAGAGTGTCCTCCAGCTCCCTGTCATCTTCAACTTCAATCTGGTAGAAAAAAAAATAAAGTTTGAGAGACTAAAAGACCATCAAATTTTAATTACAGCTTCTTACTTCTCGATAAAAAGTCTGCGGCAGTTGCCTAAAGACAGGAACTGGGAAGAAGTACAGAAAAGTGCATGTATGGATAATTTCTCTCTTTTTAAAATCATTACTTTGCAAAAATATTGGTGTACCAGTGTGGCCATATTCATGAATACAGTGAAAGACAACAAAAGTGATATTTAATATGCTATAAATGTCTAAAAAATAAGAAAGAAATTTTCTCTATTGGTGAATTCTGAAGAATGCTATAATGTCAAAATAAGAATCAGAGAAATGCAATGCTAGGTCTATGCTAGATGTCTTAATTTTGCTGAAGTATGGGGAAGATGGTATTAAAACCCCAAAAATAAGAATGTGGAGAAAATTGAAATGTCTGAGTAAATATAGAAAATAATGTAATGTAGGGAAGAATGACATAAATCCATGAAACATGGAAGAATGCTAGCACCTTAAGCTACGGTGAAATTTGATTTGTCCATTAGGTGTGGAATGGTATGTCAACAAGGAGGCAAGTAATGTGGTGGCAAGAATTTCTGCCTTGTGAAAGTTCTGCAAAAATTGCAGAATATGGGCAATTTCACAGTAGAATGCCAAAAATGCCAGTAAGTAAGGGAGGAAAAAAGGAACATAAAAATTGAAAGAGGAAATATTTCTGACAGTCTGACCACATTAGCCTGCCCCGTTTACAGTACCGACTGTAGCATCAGCAAAAACTAACCTCTGACTGTTTCATGCATTCAATGCAAGTTTGTAATTGTTTTTTCCCTTTTTTTCAAGCACTTGGAGCAGTAAAAGTCCCAGTAGTTTGGGAGCACATAAAATAACAATGAAAAAAAAAAAGCCTTATGTAGAAAGCAGAACTTAACTTTTAGAATAGCAAAAAAAAATTCTTGAAACTACTATCATGTCAGTGAAATATGAAATTTCAAGGAAAGCATAACGTTCAGGGGAAAAAAAAAAAGACTGCACTGCAGTTTCATCTATCTATGTCGGGGGGATGCTTTCAGGAGAATTCTGTAGGATGTTGGTATGCGTCCCTTCTGGAGAGCTGTTATGGGGTTAACTTTACTCAGATTAAAGAAGATGGCCATTTAAGTGAGATACACACCTGGGAATGAACTTCTACCTTTCCTTGATTTTCGACTACCAGATCTTCTGACAGGAGTCCTTTGGAAATGGGGAAAAAAGGAAAGAGTTTGAAAACTATTCAAGTTTATGAAGGCTTGTAAAATGAAATGAAATTATCCCCCCGTGATGAAAGACTTACATTCCGTTATATTTCGATACTGATGATAAACATCCATAGGGTGGAAAATCATGACTCTATGTTTAAATTCACACAAGCATAGACAACAACTAAACAAGGTCATAGAACAAAAATACACCAATTTAGTGTACCTTTGAAATGATTCACAGTTAGAGTGTCTGTGAGGCACGGATTTGTGAGAATGCAAAGCCTTGCAACCACAAAAGAAAAAGATGAGTCTTCAAAACTTGTGAGCCCTTTGCTCCCTTTGTGTTACAAGTATGACTGACCCCTCCCTCCCACCTTAAGCATGGAAATGCAACAGATTAAACAGCGAAGGTGAAGATTTTATGCGACAAATGAATTCCAATGTTGTATTGTGTCCTTCGATTGCATGATTCCAAACATACTTCCAAAACATTGAAAAAGAAAAGCGGTAGTGAGACTGTTTATAGAATTCCTTGATATTTTGCACTTTTCTTGCTATTATACCATACACAAAAATACATGATAAACTAGATAAAAGACTGTAAAGATAGATGCAAGAAAGAAATGACAAAAGAAAAAAAATGACCATAACTTGCCTTCTGTAAATGATTTCTTCAACATCTGATTCTTCTTCAGGATGAGGTTCATCTCTGATGTAGTAACGGCCTTTGGAGGATGGAACGAGGTAGACTGGTCGAGCACCTTCGGTAGAAACGCCACCACCGGGAGAGGTAAGGGTCTGCGGTGGTGATACCGTAACCGCCGGTGGGACTGAATGGATCATAGGACTGGAAGACAATACTGTCAATGGTACTGTTGATGGATGGTTCACGTAGGAGACACCCCCCTGGGGTGGATTCAACGTAGGGTTACCGAATGAGCGTAAAAGGCTGCTGAGCTACGCCACTAGCAGGTGAATTCTGCGACAAATGACCACCCGCTGTCTGCACCACAGCGGGGGTGGAGTGGTACAGAGGGGTACCGCTGGGTATATAAACAGTCCTGTTAGGGGAAGTTTCAACATATGTGGTGGTGTTAGGACCTTGTTGAACAGGAATGGATGAATGGTGGGCAAAGTTGGGCTTTACAGGAGTATGGTGGTGCACCCCACTACCATTGCAATGTTCACAAGGTGATGATGTTTCTTCCGTGGTTGTGTTAAACCTAGCATGCATCTGAGGTTGTTGCTCCATCGATGAAAGCGGATTATATTTCCCATCCGTCTGATTTCCGCTGTACCGCAGATCATCGCCATATAAGGAACGATCTCTCATGTACCCCTGACCCTCAATGCTATTATTGTTATTCCTCGACCTAGGAAGTCTTCTACTGCCCAAATATTCTAAATTCAAGTTGTCGCCCTCTGGCAGCTCCGACACGTCCATCTGCCGCCGAGATCTCGACGTAGGAATGTACTGTTTCCTCAAAGTTTCCCTAAGGGAGTCACGTTCTCCAGGCGATGCCTTTACTCTGGCCACACTTGGATATTCCTGCCTGTTATAATTTGGATATTTTCCTCTGAGACGAGAAGTGGAAGTCCTTAACGGCAAAGACCTATGACCAGACCTGTTTGCAGCCTCCGAACCTCGAAGATCCTGCTTGAGCTGGGCGACCTCCGCCCTCAGCTCTGCGAGTTGTTCACTCTTGGAGCTACCGCTGCTCTTCACAGAGCTTCTATCATAGTGTTTGCCATAGCCCTCAGGGCTTGTATCCTCCATGTATCCCTCATCTGCTGACAAATATTGCTCCTCTCCTTCTCTGACACCTGGATGGATTTCTGACTCTGAAATGATGGATTTGCTCCTCGCAGCTTTACCATTTTGAGGAGATTCCATCTGTCCTCTTCAGGCCGGCTAGTTCCTCTTTCAAAGCGAGCAGCTCCTCGCTTTTGACACTCTTTACGCTCTTGCCCAACGAAGATGGGACGTCGCTGCCTCTCCGACTCTGTGACCGTTGAAGCCGTGGATCGGCCGGTGCAGCATGGGCCTTTTGCATCTTTGGTTGCACTGTCCTCTGCAAAGAGGCAATTTCCGCTCTGTTCCTTTCTCTCTGTCTGGCTTCAGGACTGCCCTTGGACTGAACTGGGATCCGGATTCGCAGATGGCGTTGACTTTCTGGAATGAGACATTTCCGACTTCCTTTGAAAGTCTTGCAACTTTGGCTTTGTCGGAAGAGGTGACAATATCTGATGTTGATGAGATTGGGAAGACTGACGAGATGGAGTAGCCAACCTCCTAGAGATCCTGACTGGTGTCTCATATGAATCCTGGGAAAAGAAAAATATGAAAATCTTGACATGACTATCAAGGATAAAAGTACAGCAGAAAGACTGTTTAATATCAATTACAATACTAAGGGAAGATTGCCTTTGTCTGTTTAAGTGCTACTGAATCAACCATGGACATGTACCTCTTCATATATGCTGTCCAGGTGGTATAACCACCAATTAAAAACAAAAATCATTGCAAACTGCAAACTAAGGGATCAAAATAGTGTAAGATTTTATTATTTATTGTATATATATATATATATATATTTTTTTTTTTTTTTTCCATTTTAAGCCCAGCATTGTACTACTGGACCTACAGTCATATGATGTACTTATCAATGACATTTAAATCGTTGAGCCGTGAATGAATGGATTTGAACAGAGAGTTGTGGATGAATGGAATGGTCTGCCACAGTCTGTGACGATGGCTATGAAGTTTAATGCCTTTAAGAATCCATTTGGTAGATGTTTTCAGCAGTGTGGGAGATTCAGATTGTTCTTGTTTTGGGTTTGGGGATGTCTGCTCTTTCAGGGTCATTTTATGTAGATATTGTCCCTTTCTGACCTGTTACTAATTTAACTAGACTAAAATGTTGTCTTTCCGGGAAAAAAATCTGGTGAACTGGTGCAGTAACCAGTTTAAATTGCCTGAGATAACAGCCAGCAGATTATATCAAATGGCAATTTATTTAAAAACCAAACTTCTCATCACCTACCAGAAAATCCTATCGACATTTTGAAATAAGTAGTTAAACAATGAAATTTTTGATTTTTAAAGCTACCCTGCAACGATGGCTACCTAAAATTTATGCATGATGAAAATGTCTTCAAAATAGGAAAGCAAAGTTAGGTGTAAAATTCCACACCCCACCCCACCCAAAAAAAATAAATTTCTTAAGGAAAATACAATAATTAGCTAATCAAACCAAAAAAATGATCAAAACTTTTACCTCCTTCATCTTCTTCTGATGTGACTGCTGACTGGTTCTGACTTCCTCGATGGCAACTGACTTCTCCTTTTGCCCTCACCGCTCTGTGACGATGAATACTGGCCTCTTTCAGATAATTCTTGTATAGGGGTGTGATGTTGTGCCCGCCTGAGTCTCGACTTCTCGTGCCTGGAATATCCAGCCTCTGGTTGCGACCTTGAAACGAGACAGGAGTGGATCTCTGTAGCGAAACTGTCTCTGTGAAATGACACTAGCTACAGCATATTCTCAATCTCTAGACCACAGACCAATGTAAATAGCTAAATCACAGCGTATTACCAAACTCTAAACCGAAGCGTACCCTCAGTCTCCAGACCACAGTATAGCCTCATTTTTTAGACCTATTCCATTTTATCAATCTCACCCCACAGCATATCCCTAACGTCTAGACCACATCACCATCCAACTCGCAATGCTACAACATACCTTCTAATGTCTAGAATAGAACAAAATTTCAACCTCTTGACCACTGCAAACTATCAGTCTCAAGACCACACCATATTTTGCATTTCTAGACCACATCACATTCTCATTAAACTCTAGACTGCAGCATATTCCCAACCTCTAGACCACAGCGTATTCTTAATCTCCAGAGTAGACCACAGCATACTTGCAATCTCTAGACCACAGTATACTCTTCATCTCTAGACCAAAGCATACTCCCAATCTCTAGACCACAGCATATTCTAATCTCTAGACCACAGTGTAATTTTAATCTCTAGACCACTGCACACTACTAATCTCTAGACCATTGCATACTGTTAATCTCTAAACCACAGCATACTTGCAATCTCTAGACCACAGCATATTCTTAATCTCTAGCGTAGACCATAGCATACTCACAATCTCTAGACCACAGTATACTCTTAATCTATAGACCACAGCATACTCCAAATCTCTAGAATACAGCATATTCTTTATCTCCAGAGTAGACCCTAGCATACTCCCAATCTCTAGACTACAGTATACTCTTTATCTCTAGACTATAGCATACTCTTAATCTCTAGACCATAGCATACTCCCAATCTCTAGACCACACCATACATCCTAATTTCTCAATTACTGCAAACTCCCAACCTCTAGAATACAGCATACTCTCGCTCTTGCATACAATTGCAATTACTAAACACAAATATATTACATACCACTAGATCACATAATACACTTCGTCTCTGGGACGATGCATACCTGTGAGACTCAGTGGTCAACTTGTTCCTTGGAATGTTGCTTTGCTTTGATTTCTGCGACTGTCTGCTGCCCTCGGATCCCACAAATCCACTGTCCACTTCATGCTCAGGGGACCTTGGATGGCTGCTGCCACTGTCAATGTGAGGATCAGACTGCTTCCTTGGGAATGGTCCCAGAGGCTTCACATCCTACAGCAAACAAAAAAAACAGGGAATACGTAAAACCTTTTCAAAGACATCACGAGACGAAAAAAAATATGAAAATATCTAAAATGAAGAGAAGCCATCATGATAAGGCTAATATTCCATTTTGTCATGATAAACTAAGTTGTTCCATAACTTATCTGAAAGTGTCAAGAATGAGCGGGTCATAGGTGTAGGGTATGTGACACAAAAAGGTGGTAATATTACACCAAATGCTGAGAGCTATCAAATACAAGACATCTCTCCAAGCTTTAAAGCAAAATGAATTATACTAAGTAACAAACACTACTACTGAACGGATGAAGTAACGCAACGATGGTTTTGTGCTAGACATTTTCATGTTTCTTGAACCTGTACCAGCTTTAGTTGTTGTTGAGTGTGTGAGCAGTGAAGAGAGTGAAGAATAAGAGGTGGGGAGGGGGAAGGGTGTGTAACTCATGTGTGTGTATGTATAGATGTTCTACTCCACTGGCATCTCTCACGTGCTTTTGTAGATCACTCTCTCACATGCTTTTGTGGAACACTGGGCAGCAAATTTTTCATGTTCATCATCTGCTTTGGTTTCTTTCAAACAATTCAGCTTCCGCTCATTGGAACTGATTTTCTTTCTTTCGATGGTATTTGTAACGCAAGTCGCTGAGCAATTAAACCGTCTATTCCCTAGACGGTATGAAGCAGTAATGCAAAACTATCACTGCAGTTATGGGTCATTGGGTCAACGTGTGTACAAGCTATTTTCCAACTACAGAAGTTTGATCATGTGATGCAGCAAACTGACGTGCACGACGTCTTTTTCTGAAGATGTGACATTCACACAGACACACCTAGAGAAACAGCTGTGAGGAACAACAGCAGGTTTTTATGCAATCCCAACTACAACACAGATGTCTGCAGTTGCATAATGGAACAACCGACAATAGATTAAAGGCAACCTTGGGAGGAACCCATGCACACAACTTCTTTTTCTTTCATCCAGGTGAACCATCTTACTGTTTTTAATTTTCTCCTTTGGTTTTCTTCCCTTGGTGGTTGTCTTCCTCTCCTCCAGCGAGTGAGCAGAGGAGGGTGTCCCCTCTCCCGCTGCTGGAACCATTTCCCTTCCTCCTCGATGAACGTTTCTTGGTGTTTGGGGTGTCTGACCAATCAGACCTGTGAAGTGATCACAAAATGAAAGAATTGGTGAGATCTTCAGATCAACAAAAAAAAAAAAAAATCGTCATCTCCTGACATTTAATTCCTACATTCCTTTCAACCGAATCTCATCCCCCCTCCCACCCACCTTGGAAAGTACCCAAAAAACAGAACCCCTCAAAGATCATGAAACACATTAGCTCAATTGAACCATTCTTCTTCAATCAGAATGTTTAATGTTTCATTTGGCAAAAAACTTTGCATTTACCATTCTTCCGAATCACGTCACGTCCTGCAACCTGTCGCTCAGGTCCATACGATCAAACAGAGTATTAAATTATTCTTCACATACTTCTACAGACAAGTAACTTTGACAACCAACAGCAATGAGATACGTTTTCCAATTTTATACCACAGCGGGCATGAGGGTTCGATTTCCACTGTGCCATGTTGTGAGTGATGTTCTTTAGTTTCAGGCAAACAGCACTCGAATATTATACCCACTGTTTCAAAACAATAAGTAATACCTGGTGGGGGAGGGGATGTGGACAAACATCTGGAAACTTTTACTCCACACATAGACAAATCACAAAGACTGAATGCACTTCGAGGAGAAGTGCTCCCAAAAATTCTTCACATCCATCTAAATCATGCTCTCCATCTCAAGATCGCTACCAACATAGGGCTTGTGTCCTTTCTTAACAGTGAAATCTTCCATAATGGGAAACGTTTGGAAAGATGTTTTTTTCCTCCGTCTCGAAAAAAGACCTTCACAGAGCCTTCTTTTGTAAATTACACTGTAATGATCCCTTCTTTCACTTCGGCATTACTTGAATGATCAGCAAATATCCAGAAGGTTTTTAAGTATTGAAGTTTATTGTTTAATGCTGAAATGTGAGTTGAAAAATTTGTCAGTCAAAGTCAAATTCCGAGGATTACATCACAGCCACTGCAAAATAACATCGTTTAAGCCCTACTTTTGCATCTATGAATATTCATATCCATTCCTAACTGGTCTGTTTGATTTCAAGTAACGGTGATTGACTGCTATGCTTTCCTGTAGAGTATGAACTTTGTAGAGCCAACAAAAATTGTCGAGACAATTTTCATATTCAAATGTCTGGAAGATGAGCGCATAATCCTCTTTCAAGTTTTGTGAGATGTCATCTTTTCTCCTACTTCCTCTTCCTTGAAACACTGACGAAGAGCAAAGTAGATGACCAGGCGATTTACCAGTGCAACTCATAATTCCAGCTTTAATGCAGTTTATTTAATGCATGTTATTTGTCAACTTATCCTGTATCCCCTCATCCCCCCACCTCCCCTCCTCACAAAAACAATGATCTGTAGAACCCTTGTACTACTCCACAAATGACAAAACATTCACATATTCCGTTCGGTCAGAAAAAGACAAAGATGCAATAATTATGCAAATTACCTTTCAGACAAGTATTTCACTTCATCATCATCATCTTTGGAAGTCATCTGCAAGTTGTCTATTTCCTGGAATTTAATAACAGGAAATCAGAATTGTTGAAAGAGTAGAAGAAAAATGCGTAGGATGCAAGGGATCAGGTTTACAAACAAATGACTACATTATTGCAAGGAATCACACATTCTGGCATGGCAACACCTGTACGATAGGACTGGCTGTATTCTTCCTGTATCACAAATGGTTGCTATGGCAATGTAAATAATACAACTAGAACAGAAATAACATGAAAGAAAATATTTAATGCACTGTTGTCAAGATTGCACCATCTTACATGACAGTATAAATTTAGTTTTCTTAGGACAAGATTCTGAGTCACCCATGAGGAAGATATAAGGACTTAATTTTCACTTCTTTTTTTTTCTTTCCACAACGATAAAAAAGCATACGAAAACAATGTACAGCATGTTAACAGCAACAATACATGTAAAGAAAAGGAAGAGTGGTAACGATCTCTAGAGGGTTTGATGAAAACAAACTTCCCCACAGGCAATATGTCAATGTATCAGTTTATTGTCCAAACTGAAATGTCCATGAGCAAGGGAGATCATCCATCGAGACAGCCTGTGGCAGCTCCAGGGACGTGCTACATATCAAATCAAACGTACCGGCATGAAACGACTTTGCTGGAAAAGGAGCTGACCGAGACTTCGAGCACAAGTTAGATGGATTGGGGTTTGAAAGTCAA
The DNA here is from genome assembly GCA_021234535.1 of Stichopus chloronotus. Classification (NCBI taxonomy): domain Eukaryota; kingdom Metazoa; phylum Echinodermata; class Holothuroidea; order Aspidochirotida; family Stichopodidae; genus Stichopus; species Stichopus chloronotus. The sequence continues at coordinate 18,728,066 of CM037838.1, forward strand.
GGTAGAGGGAAGGTAGAGGGGGAGGGGGGGGGGGAACAGGGCCCTGGCTGATCCTAGCACTAAGTTACGGTTCAGGTTCATGTCACGATTCTCCTTTCAGATGAGACTGAGCAAACTTAAGTGAACTTAGGTTATCAAGGAACTGACCGCAACTTATCTCTGGTGTCAACACAATCTCAGCTTTGTCTGCTGTGCATGCACTCATAAGAGTACCATGTTCTAGTAAGGGCTACTAACATCTACTGAGCAGGATGGGGGGCAGGGAGTGAGGTGACAGATAGAAATCAGAGAACACGAAACTCACTGACCATCATTAATTACACTTCCACCACTTGTGGGTGGCCAAGTCAGGAGAGAGGCATTTTCATAGCATGTTTAAATACAGCTGAGTTCCACTTTTTGTTGAATGCACATTTACATTCAAAAATGGGAAACGTCTACAAGTGGGTAGCTGGTAACAAACAATGTTGGGGAGAGAAAAAAAAAAAACCAACCACTGGCTAAACGGGTTTCATTTTAATCAAGTGTGCTGATGATGGACAAGAAAAGTCATATTCCACTGAAACCCATACAAACTGACTGCAAGCACTAAACATGAGCAGACTACAACTGGAGCACATATCCCATGCTAGTGTTCTTTCAATTTTGTACTGACTATACACGATGTACAAGATAACGCTGTGGAAAAAGGAAGTCACGCACAGTACAAAATAATTAAACAGAATGTAACTCAAGGTGGTGGATCGCATCAAATCTTGTTTCCTGCTTTAAACGGAGAGTCGAAAGTAGATCGCACTTTGTTTGCTGCTCATCTGGGATTACCGAATGACATTCTGTTCAGGTCAGTTTTCTGGCATTGCTTTGGGGAGTTACCTTGCAAAGCTCGAAAAGGTGAGATCTTGTTGGTGACGAAATGTAAGGTGTTTTCAACAGCAGACTGACTAGAGAATTGGCGAAGAAAGCCTTGGCCTATGAATTACGATGCACATAAACGTTACCTCTGTATTGTTGAAACAAAATCATTGATATATCCTTACATAGCCCAAGAGGTTAAAGGTATCAAGTCACACTTCTTGCTTAAAAGTGTTTCAAAGGGTTAGCCATTCCAACTGTAATTGCAAAGGAAGTGTTTGACTGGTGGCTATTGTATTTTCATAATCAAAGATGAAGATAAAATAACATAAGGTTACTCTAGTCAGTTTCTGGTATAATGAATGGCAATTCTAGTTTTGCATTTTTGTAGTACCAAGCACTCTCAACTGTTGTGAACTATTGTTCTCAATATGATGTTGTTAATTGAAGAATGCTTTTTTTGTCACCCTCTTTGTTTCTGTTTTCGTACGACGAACGTCAACCGCCGAGGTGTTGACACAACGTACGGTGCGGTGAACAACAAGCCAGGAGGGAATTCCCTTTTCACATTTCTGGAGAGATTACGACTACACGCCGTGCCAACCTGCTTGAGGAGTGACATGAGTATGCTGAGCAGGCACAGATTGTTGACCGACTGTTGCTGCATGTGTCGCTGTATCTCACTAATGGATTCTACTGACTTAAACTTTGTTTAGACAGTTCTTTGAAATCAAAGAGGAACTGTTTCTTTAAACTTTGCAATGATAATACCATTAAAGAGAATCACCTTAACGAGCCTTTGTATTTCCTTGTCTCGTTTTGGCGTAGCTGGTAGGTGTTTGAGAGCTTCATACCTGTAACAAGGAGAGAAAAAAGAGATGAGGACGTGTTCCTTTTCTTTTGCTTCTCCTCTCCTCCGAGGAAGTAAAGCAGATGGATTCTAACCAGCAGAAATAATAACTAAAGTAAACTGCCGTCTCTGAGAGATTTTAATATGTTTTGCTTTGTAAGCTCTCATCCCTTCATCAATCCTGTTGATTCCCCAAAAGAGATGAAAGAAATTAAGTCCAATCTGCAAACTGGCATAAAAAATGCATTTTAAATATTATTGAATATTACTAAAGACACAGACATAAAGGGGGTAATTTCACGATGAAAGTTTTGTCTGAAAGCTTCCCTTTGGAGTTTGAAATGGCAGGCAAAATTGTTTCTTAATCTGAATTCCTCTATCATATTATGCAATATTCCAAAATATTCTTCCTCCTAGTGAGCTACGGCTTCAGTTAAAAGCACATTTTGAGAACACACTGATGTTTCCCTGCACTTATTTAATTTATTGACACTTTAAGGGAAGACACTTTAAGGGAACATCTCTAGTTTTTTTCGTACTGTTATTCGTATGGCGATGGAGTGGTAGGGTTGGGATTGGTGGGGTTGAGGTGTCGGGGATGGAGTGGTGTAAGGGGGTATCAAAATGGGTTGTGGGGAGGGGACTTAGAGTTTTTCCTGTTTTTCCTCTTCTTCTATTTATATATGGTGGATCTGGCTTGTACAAGCTGAGCTTTTTTCAGATTCTCCATTCTCTTTTTCAATATTGTTATTTCATTACATTCATTATACTGTGTATCAAAAAAAAAAAGAAAAATGAACGAACGTACGAACGAAAGCTAGCCAGTCACTAGCTTTTCGAACAAACAGTCAACTAAATCGAAAACATTTCATGGACTAATCACTTTATGACTTAGGTTTTACCATTTGTAATGGAACCATGCAATAAGATATGTTCAATTACTACTGAGAGGAAGAGACGAAGAACTTAATTACATCAAACGCAGCAGCTAGGTCGGTGTAACAATGAAAAATGTAACATAGAAATAGATCTGTAAAATAAATTATTCAAAGTATGACGATGTCCTAAAAGGAAAACAATACTTTCGCTTTCAAGGCTGGAGTAGACAATAACAACTTTTGTCGAATAAAATCACACAGTCAAGTTGCGTTAAAGTGACAAAAGCTAATATGAGTTGCTCATTGCAAACGTATACCAACCACATTAAGTGTGTAGGTTAATGAGTCCTTGAAATGCAAATTGGTTTATGACAGCTCTGGGGGCTTAATTAAGTCTGTGAAAACAGTCACTTTAATGCTGAGGCAATATGGAATAGCAACGTTAGATAATAGCAACATAATGATATCAGTTTCAAAATTAAGTGAGGCTAGCAGATGGCAGGACACACACTTGTGTCTTCTCATAGTGATGATTTACACTATACATTATTGTAATATCAATATGACTGGTGTGCTTGGCCGTGTGATGGTTTGTGAGAATGATCTGGTGGATAAGATGTCGGTTAATATCATATCAATTACAAGACCTCTTCCTGTGGATTTAAATCCTTTGTTCTCCTCTCTTCTATCATTGTCTTGTATGTGCCTTTCCTGGTTACTTATTTTGCTTATAAACTCTGTGTAACATTCCAGAAGTCTACGCATGGTTACAAACTGGTGTGATGAGAAGAGGAACAGTTTTCATAAAGAGAGCATGCAGAGAGAATGTTTACACCAAGAAGGTGTGTATGGAAGACAGTTTTTAAAACAAACAAAAGACAAACATAAAGCTTCATTCACATATTACATCCTGCTCTAAATACTAAAATCCAACATGCCTGAAACATTTAACAATCAACACTGCCAATAGGGTAACCCTTGCAGCATCCAAACTAAGGCTTTGCAAGATCTAACATTGGAAGAAATCAGTCATGTGTAGAAAAGAACTTTTATTAATTTAGGTAAGATATGACCTGCTGCAGGTCTCTGCCCTCACAGTCACACAGTGAATAAGTGTAGAGACAGCCAGACGACATCAAACTCAGTCCAACAATGTAGAACAGTGACTATAGAGTCACCCAGATGGCATCAAACTCAGTCACACAATGCAACGCAGTAACCATAGAGTCAGCTCGATGGCATCAAAATCACAGTCACACAATGCAGAACACTGACCATAGAGTCAGCCAGATTACATCAAACTCACAGTCACACAATGCAGAACAGTGACTACAGAGTCAACCGGATGGCATTAAAATCACAGTCACACAATGCAGAACACTGACCATAGAGTCAGCCGGATGGCACCAAACTCACAGTCACACAATGCAGAACAGTGACTATTGAGTCAGCCAGATGACATCAAACTCACAGTCACACAATGTAGAACAGTGACTATAGAGTCAGCCGGATGGCATCAAACTCACACAATGCAGAAAGGTGACTATAGAGTCAGCCGGATGGCATCAAAGTCAAAATGAAGGACACAGACATCAAGTTGTCCAGATAACATCAAACTCACTTTTCAAGTAAATGGTTGTACTCCTGGGTGACCTGTGGATGTACAGCCCTCTTTGGAATGTCTTCTTGTGCACTATGCCTTCTGGAATGTATGCTGGGTGTTGAAGTGGTCACAGGATTTTGCCGAATATTTTCCTGGAGGGAAGCAAACTGGGTATTGAGGATTGTCCACAGCGATCTTAGACATAATGAATACGATAAACTGAAAGCACGAAGTGTATTTATACTCAAACTGACGCAATGATGTGAAACATTAAATGTAGAGTCCACTGTAAGTCTGAAACAGGTACACAGGGAGCATATGATCCTGATTTTGATATTAAATGCAAAGTTGTATACGGACTTTACAAAATCAATGTGCCCTCATCCACATTTAGGTAGTCCAGTGATGCACAGCTTTGGTTGCTGACCAAAGATAAAATCATTATGCGCTACAACCAAAACAATCACAAGCCTACATATCAAATTCTGCTCAAAGAGATTACATCTATGCTGAAGTTTTAAAATGCTACACTCCATTTGGGCATGTGCATGAGGGTGAGGCTCTTCAACACATTCACTGTGATTTGCACATTATTGTTGTTATTTCTAACTTTATTCAGATATAGAGTTGAGAGGCAATCAGTTTGGAAAAGAAGTTCTTCAAATGAAAAGGCTATGCATTAGGTATGAGACCTGAGAGATATGATTTGGCAGATTTTGAATCATTATCGTATAAGTGTATTAATGCACTTTTCATTAATAAACATCACTGATAACAACATTGTGAAATATAGAAACATTCTTTTTTGTTTTGTTTGTATTGAACTTCTTTAGAAGGTGGAAATAAGTGTCACTCCACGATATAAATCCACCACCAAATGATGCGATTTGACACATTCTAACTTCAGGATTTATGAGTATGGCGCTCGTTAAAACTCCCAGTAGAGGAGGTTATTTCCTTCGGAACTGGCCCATGAATCCCATTTTAACTGTTCTTCCTAATTTTAATTTCTAAATATTACCTTCTTAAGGCCAGGGAGGGGGAGGGACTGTTGTGAAATTAATGTAAACTGCAAATGCATTGACTTAAGGGTGCAAAAGCTGCCAGCAGTATGGCATGCAAAGACTACATTGCCAAAGTTGCCAGTCACAGGACATGTAAGAAATACCAAACAACCAACCTCTACTTTTTCTTGCAGATCTTCCAACTGCATCCCCACTTGGAATATCTGTCCCTCCAGGGATTTTTCGGGGTCAAATTGATCCTCCTCTGAATCGAGGAGTACGGAGTTCCACCTCTGCTGCTCCTTGGCATCCTCTCTCTGTTGCATGTATTCCTCCTCCAGTTTACTGTGGGTCCTCTTCAGCTGCTCAAAGAGAGCCTGCTGTTCCTCCACTGGTACCTGATTGGTATCAATGGCTCTCTCTAAAAGGGGCACCTGAAAGAAAGGATACTTTTGTATGAAGAGGGGTCCATCAGTGTTTCCTCTAAAAGATTAACTATTGAGTCAATACACTCAAGATGAGAACGTTTGCCTCACTAGAAATTTTGATTTCATATTCATGGAACTGCCCATGCATAGGGCATATGATGTTGGTCACACTGTATCAACATTACCAAACAGTACCAACGGATCCAAATTGAAACCTTCTTGTTCTTCCCATGTATACCCATGAAAGGCAGTGCATCAGACTGACAAGTCACTGCATCAGACACATCATAGTGAGTGGCAAGGTGGTAGCACTGATCATCATAGCGTCTTTCAGCTTTGAAAAATGATTCTCTTTTTAGACAAACCTTTTAAATCTTCTCTTTTTTTATATATGCACAATATTCACACTTGCCAAGGGATGCAGATGAAGTATGGAAAATACATAGGAAGGAAGGAATAAAAAAAAAAACACATTGCAGAATAAATACTTGAGAACAATGAAAAGAACATGAATTATAAAGTGATGCAATATACCAATAACATATATATTTCACAACATCACTTTGTAACACTTCTGATTGTATTTAGTTATTGCACATCACTGGAAAGTAAACCCTTTCTATAATTGATAGCAGGCTTTTTCTTTTGTGGCAACAGGTATTTTTAGACAAGTTAGAGATGAGTGAAGCAAATTATTGAAGCATTATTACAAAAGAACAAAACCTTTGACTGAAAAATGTTGATTTAGTGTACCTGCTGGGCAAGACTGGCCACAGAATCCTTCATGTCTTGAGCAACTGTCTGCGTTTGGAGTTCTTTGGTAGGAGGATGAGCACTCAGTCTGTGCGAGGCTTTCTGTTGGGAAGGTTCAGACTGGTTCCTGTGATAGATAAATGTGTGAACATTGTGTCAGTTTATAAATCTGTATTGCTGTCCCTCATCGATAAGCACTCAACCCCCCCTCCCTCCACCTCGGTGAAATATCTTCAAGTCCAAACGAACACGACCAGCCAAAAACAGCGGCTCGTTGATTTGTGTCATGAAATTCGTGTTAAGTTTTAATAAAGCTGTCAAGCTCACTTTATGTACTAATGACAAAATAGTCAAACTAAGAGAATCCCCAGGTGTCACACACAGAGAAACATTAATGAGTGAGTAATGAGTGATTCAATAAGGTTTCTGAAAATTTGTAACAGGACAATTTTCACACTGTTCATATGCAAAGTGTCAGGGCAAGTCAGGGTCAAACATTGATGATTTTTTCTCAGTTTTCATGACTGTTGGACATGAAACTTCACAACTTATGCTAATTATACGCATCGTCGTGTGTTTTTACCCTTCAAAATCCTCACAAACCTATCGACATCAACTCAGTGAGCCCTCTTTACAGTTACTTTGCATACTAGACAAAAAATACATGTTGTCAGGGTGTCAATTGAATCGTAAGTTTACTCTGTGCTCGTTTACTTTGACTTGAGATGTACGGACAAACTTTGTACTGCGAGAGTGAGGCAGAGAACAAAGAAAGTCATTCACACAGCAACATTGAGATGCTGTAATAAACTTGAATCGTTGCTAATAAAATACTCTGTCTTACATGTACAGTCACTGACACACTTCACGGCATACCTTCGTTTTCGAGGGGAAATGGTTGGAAGCAGAGCTTTGCAATCGCAGAGTGACATCTATACTACCTGCTTACAATTATGAACATAAGTGGATACACACTGCACGGTACAACTTGAAAGCGTTTTGGCTTTAGCATGTAGGACTGAAAAAGATGTGTAAAGGTCACTTCAAGTGAAGTACATCCATAGAAATGAAAGGACTGGAGAGGACAAACATCAGCCGAAGAACCTCGAACTGTTTGCTAATGAACTGACATTTTACTACCCTGAGCAGGAGAAGCACTGCATTGCTTGACAGTTTTAACAATGTAAACCTCTGAAGTAAAAAGTGTCTCATCATCTAGTATATGGCAATAAAGTATTAACAAAGGCAACACTCTTGTTTTTTTTGAGAAAACCCAACTATTGTGAGCTGTCCATATTGAAGTATTTTCATTTGTTGAATGGGTAGTAACATTACTTTGACGCTGACGTCAATGTTTCTATTTCTGTGGGCACTGCAGGGTTCATAGAAGATACTGTACCAAGTTGCTTGCTTAACTAAACACGATCAAGCTGAACAGTACTACTAGATGCTGTTCACTGTTCACTGCAATCCCCATGCAGCCAGTGCATTTACTATACTGGGAATCAGACCACACTACATGGTATAATGGATACTGTTTTCGAGAACATGGAGACAAACAAAAATGGCATTCTAATTTGATTCAAAACAGACCACATCTTGTGCTCCGAAAAATACAACTGGTCATAATCGCAAGAAATCAGCAAGAATGCCACATATATAAGTACATGCAACCTCACCACCAAAATCCACTTTGGTAAAAAAAAGAAACACACAGGACTCACAATTTAGCACCACCAATCTCTCACCTTGACGTTCCTAGATTATCAGAAAACTGTGCACGTTGAGCTCCACCTAATTCCAACATCACCAGTTGTTTGCTTGGGGTCAGCCGTCCTCTGAAACTCTGCCCTTTCGGTGGAGGGTCAGAATAGAGGTTAACCTTGGCGCCGAGCCTCAGTTGGTCGATGGTGTTCTCAGCAAGGGCATACTTGGCCAATAGTTCATCGTATTCCATTTGGAGTTGATGGTTGACTTTGGTGGCTTGCCGTCTGGTCTTCCTCTCCTCCGTCAGTCTAGAGCTCAACTCCTCCTTGGATCGAGGCGTGTCAGATTCAGCCTCAGTGTCGGTTACATCCTCTAGGTTCAATGTCGGGATTCTCTGAGAAAGCCTGGCCTGCAGTTCAGCGGCCTCTCTGTCCCCTTTCAGCACACCAGCCTCATTTGGGTATCTCAAAGAATCTTCATATGGTACAAACGCTGACTCTTTCTCTGCAGATTGAGGAGATAGCTTGTCTCTCGTCGGAGTGGTACCTCTTGAACTTCTTCTCGATGAAGGTATCTTCGCCCTTTTGCCATCTGCAGCAATTGGTTTGAACTGCCCGAGGTTTACACTGCTTTCACTTTGAACATGTTCATCTGGATCGCTACCAAATTCCTGCACATTGAGGGCAGCCTCTTTGATAACTTCTTCCAACCCGGCAGGAATTACCGTGTCACCAAGTTCGCTTTGCTCTTCTACGGAGTCCTCCTCATCATGGTCATGGACTTCCTCCAGGTGAGATGGAGGCTGTTCTTGGCTCAGAGGAGAGACCATATTATCAGATATTCGAGAGTGGTTCATCGCATCCTCGAACTGAAATGTCTGTGGTGATTTTACATTATTTGTTTTATTATTGTTTGAATTTGAATTGCTCTCAAATGATTGATCTGAGAAATGAGAGTTTGCATGCATCCCAGAGGGAATAGCTCTTGGTGTTTCCTCCATGTATTTCATCATGATGATATCTGAGGATGGATCTTGGTCTTCATCTGGAGGAGCACCGTCCGAGAGAGACAGTGCCTGCACTTCATCTCCACTATCTTCAGATGCTTCACGAGACTGAATTCTCTGATGATCACACTCAGAACCATTCTCCTCTCCTCTAGAGCTACGAAATGAGTTCTCCAGAGAGTTCTCCCCCGTCTCTCTGTCGCTCCTTTCTGACTTTCCTCTCCTCTCGCCTGAGCCACCGGAAGAAGATTCCGATCGGCCTCGGCTGACTTCTGATCTTGAACGATCATTTTCTGATCGGTAACTTGCGTCTGGGTCAAAGCGGTCATCGTTGGCAAATCCATTCTGTCCTTGAAGAAGGTTTTCCATCTGTTCAAATTCGTGCAAGGAGTTCCTGGGTCTCTGGGGATGTTTTCTGTGGCCATTTTGCAAGTGAAGTTTCTTCAGGTTCTCAAACTCGTCTTCCAAGTCGCCTTCAGTCTCCGTCCACGCGCTCTGTCATGAAGAAAGTTCCGTTTTGTCGACTCATATTGCAGTGGACCGTCTATGGCATATTTTCAAGTTTCTGGCTCAATACTCTACTGGGTGAGAATAAAAGAGAAAGACATGTCTGTTTAAAGCACAACATCAGTTTGGAGGCTTACCACCAGAATGATGGTGTTAGGAAGATTATAATAACATGAGACAAACTGAGGAGAACTGGGTACTCCTTCAATGTCAGCTATTTTGGCAAATTCAGGATGCTAATTACCAAAGGGATTTACAAACTATCAGAGAATCAAGTTCTAAATTCTCGCTAATTCTCACGCAGTCTAAAATTCAAGTTGTTATCCATCAGACTAAAAGCAAGGAAAAATTTCCATGAAGTCTGTGTCAGTTCCCATGATCTGAAAAATATTATTTTCACATCAATTCATAATTTTTCAGATATAATAACAGACTTGTAGAGTAGTCACTGACCTTTGGAACCACTGTTTGCCATTATTTCCTTCCCTTTAATCATCCCTTTCAAAAAATTGCAACAACAAATCTCACTTGAAAACCTCCCAGCAAATCATAATTTGAGCTTTACAGTACATGTAACTGATGAAGCCCATTAAGGACTTCAAAGTTGCCTCCATCATGGAAGCGAGCAATATTTCTTAAACTGAGATATTCTACAAAAACTAGCAAACAAAACCTTAGTTCGACTAGCAGAAATCTGGAGAGTCACTGCACTTCAGCCCAACTTATTATACTTTTCTTTGTGTAAACTTCCACCTTGTACGAGATGTAAAACTTCTACATAAGGAATCGTAGATTAAACAAACCTTGTGACCCTTACCCAGATACAAAGAAAATAAACGTAAGCAACCACACGACATGATCGCAGAAGGAAACAAATTATTCCATATTTAGAAAAACATGACATACCCTATGAAGTGGAGAACCCTTGAAAGGGCTGTAATATTAAAAGTGAAAATGACTTTCAATTTAAACAAACAAATCCTGCAACATTAAGTGCCAGACATGATCTTTGTTAAATGTCACCGTTTTCTGTGAAATATGTCCTTAATAACAGTCATTAACTTCAAAGCTCATTTCAACATCAGATACGTGTAGATTACACATGAATGGTAAAAGTCACGTACAGGTACGATACTCATACTGTAGTATACCGTACATGTACTTGCGTTACAATGTCTATGAGGAACATTCACCGAGAAATCCCTGAGTCTCACCCACGAAGAACTTGACAGAGACTCTGTGTGTGGGAGATGAAACAGCGTGCATGTAGGGTGAGTTGGGAGGAGTCGGGGTACTGTAGGGGGTCGGTAGAGAAGAGGAAGAAAAACCTGAGAAAAAAGTGACGGGAAACTGGATTTCTTTCTTATATGGTTCAATTTTTGGACTAAAGGATACATGCAAAAACATACAAAGTAAACAAGCAACTAGACTCCTACACTGTAGCACAGGATTAGCTGCTTACCTGTGCTGGTTAAGAAGCACACACATCTTGGAACAGCACCTGACTGGCTCTGGGACAGATTCATTGGTCGTTATGCAAGAAGACTGACATCTTCAAACCTATCCATCTGCAATAAACAGAGAGAGGAGTTTAAAACTTTAAAAGTTTGATATTGCGCTATACACTTCAGAATGTGCTATGAAAATTCAAAGACAATGGAACTAACAGCAGTTTCACTTTGCAAGCTGCCACTAATTATTAATTGGTAGTGAAGTGACAAGATACTGGATCGGAGAAAATCGCCAAACTTGCCACTTTTGACCATTCATTCCAAGTAAAGTTCAGCACACATTATGTCATGAACACATACTGATAGTAAGTCCAGAAAGGGATCTGAACCAAGAAGAGACGTGAATGAAGCAATTACCGTACAAGCAATCAGTACCTGTACATACAAGTTCAAAAAGCAACCAAAAAATGGCAAAAAAATGGCACAAATCTGGAGACAATGCCTCATGAAGAGAATGGGATGTAAGATATTTATTAACTGAAACAGTTTTAGTGTCCAAAGGAATTATTCCCTAATGGAAGATTATGAAAATAATGTAACACATGGGATACTGAGGATAGCTAAAAAACACATATGATTAACTCCTCAGTGGTTGTATTAGAAGATTAAAAGTACAGTAAGTGCTAGGCAAGTTAAGAGACGGGTTCTACAGTGACAAAGGTTACCAGTTAGTTCTGGCATGGTAGCAGGTGTAGTACAGTAGTTGAGTGGAGATAGGTTAGGCCAGAAGTGAAGTACACAATGAAAACCTACCACGTACCTCTAGGAGATCACCAACTAGGACAGTTTCTAGACTGCTCTCCTAGAGAAGATGTTCAACTTGCACGAGAAGGTCTGGTAATCTATGGATGTAGGCCTACTGTTACTCGACAAATTTTTACATTGAAAGTAGAAATAATCTTTAATAAAAATAATAGAATAAGACTTATAATGCACCAAATCCACCAAAGTGCTCATGTTGCTTTACAAAAACCAGATGAATAGAAAAAGCAAAAATTGGAAATAAGAACCATGCTCAACAAAGAATTGAGCTAAGATGCAGTATGCATAAGGTAAGTTTTCAATCTTTTCTTAAAAATATCAAGTGACCGTGAAGAACGAACACCAAAAGGCAACTTATTCCAAAGTCTTGGAACAGCCACAACAAATGACCTGTTCCACGGTTTCCAGCATGCATGATTAGCCATGTATTCGGTCCACAGAAATGTGGATTTAGATCTGCAATTAACTCACCAGAAGGAATACAATGATCAGCAATAGGCCTACAATGTTTCCGCACTAGAATGGCAATAACAGGGAATTTCCCTCAGACATGTAGCCTGAGAAACTGGAGCCTAGCCATATATATGACATGGATACTGGCATGGTTCAGATACTATACGGTGCATTCAAGAACAACATGGAAGTGAAAGGAGCAGCACTGCACAGCAAAGTATTTACGAGCAAGGAGGTTCACATACCACCATTTTGTAATGTGGCAAGGCCGCCACAACAGGCCCAAGTACCAGCACACAGTAGACACCAGTGCAAGGCCTTGAGTGAGGGCACATAATATGTTGAGGAGTACAGTACAAGGTCAAGCATAAGTACTGTACAATGTCCCTTGCATACAATTACTAGACCTGTAAAACACTGCACACAAGTCCATAGAACTTGTTGAAGGACAATTTCTGAGATGGGACATAAAAGAAAAATTCCACAATAGTCACTAGTCTTCAATGTGAGCATGAAGTATGATCTAACAACTGAAAAAGGTTGTATGGTACTTTGCGCTTAATGTGACATTGAATCCACTCAGGAAGTCCAGGGTTAAAAGTATTCATGCTGCACAGGTATGTACAGTATATACGTCACTTCTGGTATCCTGTACAAGAATATCCTCTTCCCTACAAGTTTGTTTTGTTTGTGAATGTTGACCTAGTTTTTAGATCCTCAAGGTCACTTGAGTCACATGATGTTTATTGCATTTTACAAATTCAGTTGGAAATGAATTTGGTACAGTCACACTGTAAACACAGGAAGACTCCTATGAGGACAATCAAGGGCCAGGAATGAAAAGTTGTTTGTTACAACTTTTTAATACCTTTCTGTTTATGTACTGTTTCTATTAAGTTGGCAAGTTCATACAGAGAAGGTCACGACATCAGGCAGTGTCACACTTTACTACATGTTGTGTAAATATCTATAGCAGGGAGAGCTGGGAACCTGGGAACAGCTCCCAGATTAGGAAGGTAAGCCCACGGTCCTGTCCTACATACACTTCCCCCTCCCCCTCCCAGTAAGGTGGGAGAAAAGGAAGCATTCAGGACGATCAACCCCCATCTAATGGAAGGAACAGCATCAAAGTGAGGGATCAATTACTATCCCAACCATGAAACAGTTGGCATGTTTTAGTGTCAATGGTGTACCACAACAATATCCCTTCAAGGTGTCATCTATACATGGTTTAATCTTGACAGTTGTCAACCCCTGCTGCACCAAAAAGTGGACTTAAAAGCGTGGAGACCTATGTGACCTCATACATGTGTGACTACTCAGGTGTGCACACCCAGTGGCAAATTTTCTTTGCAATGGGTGCAGTACTTTTCTTCCATTTTTAATCGTAATTTTGACCTTGGATCCAGCAATTGTTGTTAAATTCTATCAACCCCAAAAGAGGTGTATTAATCAAACACGGCCTACACTGGGGGCATTTCAGTGCAGCTGTCAGGTTGGCTTTCTGTTGGGTTTTGGTTTCTGAAGGTAAATTAATCAGTATTTAGAGCTTAGAATTTATCCAAATCAAAGAGCCAATCCCCTTCTCTAACTAGAGCGTCGATGACGCAAACTTCGACTAAAGACGGCATACAAGTTAGTAACGCTAGATTCTCTATTCAAATCCAAATGGCGTGCAGGATGCACCTTTAATATTCAATTCATTTAATTTTTCAACTTATCTACCTATCAGTGGTATCATCTTGATGCAGCCTTCGATAAAGAAGGCCATGCCAACAATGATACATATTCCCCAAAGCAATATCATTCACCTTTGGTTAAGCTATACCATAAAAAAGTAGGGGGTTACACTCCCTGTTTCGCAACAGTTTCTTGAAATTAGCTGATTTTCTGAAGACAGGTCATCATCGAGACATAATACAAGATCACAGTACGAATAAAGAATAATGGCAATATCTTAAAGTTTTAATTTGAAACGTTTCGAAGCCATACTTTTTTATTCTTGTGAAAGTGAGTACAAAATACCCCCTTCAAGTTTAGCGGTCAACAACAGTTTTTTGCATATTCATATTTGCTATTAGTTTATACCAAATGGTGATAAAGGGTGTATCATATATTTCATGGAAAATTGACATTAATTACAATCAACCATCACGACCAAAATACGTAACCATGTATAATACTGGAAAAAATTAAATTAATTCATGTAAAATTTAAAACTAACTCTTTATACAGGCTGGTTTCCTTGTTAGTATCAAAGAAAATACTCCTTCCTCAACAACTATACTAAATGGTTTCCACTGAACTATAGGCATGACAAACAAGTAGACTGCATGCTCTGCATCAAAGATACCCGGCTTGCGTATTACACGTTGACTACCGTAAGAAAAATATGGCACGCAAAGCTTACCGTACATCCCCGCCACCAAGCGGGACTAATCCACGCTGCCATACCAAACCATGCTTGGCGAGGAGATTGAAAATAATAGAAACTTGATTTTGAACACAAACACGCGAATTTCATTTCGCATTTTCCCCACGGTTTCGCAATCAATTCTCACCAAATTCACGGACGACCTTTACAACAAGTGTAAAATCTGAATGAGATTAGTTAATTTTCGATTTTTTGCCTTATTCAAGAGAAATTGGCCATTTTCCGAAAGGGTCCATTTCGGAGCCCAACCGGTCCAGAAAAACGCCATTTTACCGAATTTCGCTTACAAAAGTACAACTTTTGTGCACGAAAGACCCTTCTAACAGTGTGCAAAATTTCAAGAAGTAACTCCGAAATCCCTAGGAGGAGTAGGCTTTTTGGCGAAAAAATGGAGAATGATCGCTAGCGAGAAAACTAAATCGCCGATCCCCACCACATTTTACAGGCTCACGCCGCCGTACACAGTCTACCCGTCCACCAAATTTCAGCTCCGTAGCTTCCGTTACGGCCGAGAAATCGCCGTCGAAAGGGCCCCGAACGCACTAATCGGTACGCATGACTGCACAAACTGCTCTGGGGATTACATTACTGCGACTGAACTTCAGTTCAGGTCGAAGTAAAAAGCAAGTACTCTACTATACACACTAGAACAATCAAAAGAGCTACTGTAAGAATACAACAAAGTAAAAATAACTTTCACAATTCAGATTTTCCTTCATTGCACATATATGCAACACAAATTTGGAAAGCTTTTCTTACTGTTCCTAAAAAGATTTTCAACGGAGACAGCTTCTACTCAATCTTTGCAGGACCTCTTATGATGATGATACCTAGCAAACCGCCATTGAAGTCACATGAAATCTGAACTTCCATATCCAGCATGTCTACACTCGTGTGCACACCTCAAACAGGTCTGCTGCGTGCAATATGTACGCTATAATGCAATTTGCTACAGTGGATGTGAAAGATATTAGTGTGGGGATGGGACCCCGTGATATAAAAACTGCAGGAAAATGGACATCATCACATATTGATATTACAAACAGCTGTGAACCGCTATTAACTGCTATCCACTGAAACCAAAACTGGAGAGAAAGTCAGAGAAGCCAAGTATTTTTTTTTTATGGGACTTTAAACAAAGTACTGTATTCATACAACTTAGCAGCGATCGATTTATATGCTCATGGGCTTTTCAAGTTGGGTCTTGTCTGGTCTCCTATGCATGTGATTCAGTGAAGTATGCCTCACTTACTCCTTAGGTAGCATGAATGAGACATCTTTACCAGAGTGCTGGTCACATTGCTAGGAGATATCTACATGGTTGGTTACCCAAAGAAGATTAATACCAAACTCTCGAGCAAAATGATACGTGGGTAGTTAGGTAACCGTTTAATTGACATCTGTTGTATGTTACTGTGTAGAATCAACCATCATACTGGCAAAAAAAAACAAATGTGAAAATAGTTGCAAAATTTGTACTAAGTATGTCCAGTACTTGAAATAATCAGGATAATGCTAACATTTAAAACAATTGTTTACTACAGTGAACATTAACAGTGTGCCCTTCAAGATGTAATCATGTCTGCGTAGCCTGGGTAGCTTAAATCTCCAAGAAAAATAATCAGTGACAGGTGGAAACCAATATGTGTTGGTGAACATACAAGAAATATGAGAGCACTAGAAAAATCCACTATGACAACTGACTTCTACAGTATTATGTATATTCAGTTTTCTAGAGCACACACCAAATAAACAGCTGATTTCATTATCAGTTTTTTTTTTGGTGGTTGTTTTTTTCCTCTACATGGCTTAGGGCAACCACTGGTGATTACAAAATATCTGAAAAAAATCTTTTAAAGTTCTTAGTGACTAACAAAAAGGAATGTTGTCTTAGAGTAGTAGTGTACAGTGGTCACTTAATACAAAGTCTGTTCAGTGATTCAAGTAACTCAACTGCACAGTAGATCTGCATGCTTCACCTTGTACTGCAATTTGTTGCCCATGTAGCCTACAGTATGCACTGCGCAATAGTGAACATGTGCATGTATACACACTGGCACTGACAGTATACCAGTACGTATGTACCAGAAACTTCAGACATGCAGTGCCACCACACCACTCACAAAACTATTACAATATAACTGGGTCAAGCATGCACGTACTGTATGAAGGCACCACACAGTACTTTGAATACATCTAATAGGATATATCTACCAGTACAACTTTGGTTCTGTATACTACACAATACAATCTCTGAATGATATAAAAACAATGCATCGTGCTCTTTTCAGGTCTGGCTATGGACGGATGACTCACTGCATATCTGGGTACAACCATGCCCAAATGAACAAATATAAAAAACATTTTCCGAAAATGAATTTACAATAATTCCTTTGTTGCCTACTACACAGAACACTAAATGAATTTCTTTATAAAGTGAGGAATATTGTGTCAAAGGTAATGGGTGGTGTATAAGCTGCTGTACAGCTAGGCAAGAGCCATGCAAAATGAAACAACATAACAAAAGGGGGGGGGGAGAGAGACTGAAAGGAACGGGAGCTTTTCAAACATTTACTGCAAGTACTGAAAAGAGAGACTCATGATATGACATAGGAAAAACAAAGTTATTGAAAAGGTATGTGGTTCATACTGCCACCATTGTGCAGTGGTGATAGGTTCACCTTTGGTACCCAAGTTTATGAATCTTTGTGTGCCCACTTTACTTTCAAAACAAACTAGAATCATGTCCCTTGTTATTTTTCATTGTCAATTGAGAAATTTTTTTATTCTAATGCCACATACATCCGTTGATCTTTTTAGTCTGAAAAAAAAAAAAAACTTTCCGTTACTGCTCGGGATTTACCAACTTTTAATTACATTCAGACATGAAACATGAAAAGGAAGAGTTGAATTACTGTAATTGCACCTCTTGTACTATAAATGGAAAATATAAACATTATGTGGTGTCTCCCAAATCTGGAAAAAGCATGGTTAAGTCTGGCATATGTTGGCTGGCATATCTAGGAAGTAGATGCCGTACACCAAAGTGAATAGAAGTGCAGTTGCAGTGCTGAGACAGTTCAGTGAGGTGAGCAAGTCAATGTCTTCCTACCTTAAATGTTGAGTTTTGTGATTAACACTTCAGCTGTCTGTCTCTTTGTTTGGGTCCAAAATGTTTTTTCCAAGAAATCTATATAGGCCTCGACAAATTCAGGTGAAGGAAACAATATTTTCACTGTGTACTGTGCAGAACCACCATAGACATGTACTGTTTGTACACAACAGAAGAGAATACCGTGTAAGTACACGTAATCCATACACTCTTGACGTCATCAGTGGCACCAGTCTACTAGTATCACATAAACATGGTACAACTCTCCAGATAGAATTACTCAGTATTCCTGGTAGGCACTTAATAGACCTTGTAAGACCTTCGGCCCTTTCAGCTCTACTCCATGAACTTTCGAGACATCCTATCAACCGTTACCATGGATCATCCAACTCCCCATCGTTTTTTATAGCATTTTGTCTCTGTTCCAATTGGTAGTTACAACTTCAATAAGTACAGTATTCAAAGACCTCACAGTGGGCTGTGTGATGCCATCCTACATGTCGCTGTCATCAATTGCTACAACAGAATGAGGAAAACTAGACAAAAAAGAAGCAAGCACTAGACAGAAAAAAAGAAAGAAGCAAACATGTACAGTATGCATTACTATGACAAGTGTCCTTTCAAAGCTAATTCTTGCTAGGGGGTGTGTTATGAATCTTTCATTCAGTGACAGCAACTTGATCACCTCACCAAATCTGTCAGCATAAATTCATATATGAAATGCAATCCATGAGTGGATCAGCGGTACCAGCATTATTCTGAGAATATTAAATATCACACTGCACTGGCAGAGAATCCCGAAGTAAGGACTAACATGAATTTATGTTACATTTAAAACACTAACAGCTTTTGACCAGGAACATCCTTAACTTACACAGAAAAAACAGCTTCAATTGAGACATTTCTTACATGAGGCATACACTTCAGAGGCACTTGTATTTACTCAGTGTTTTCAGTGGAACCAAAGCATGTAAACTGCAAAAGTTACTTTTGCTCTGAGGTGATGGAATAGTTCCCACTCATATAATGACCGTTTATGGCTTGTTTCCACCAGGAGGAAGACTCCACGAAGACAAAGAGTTGTGTCAAGTCTTTCCTCCATTTACAGTACTGTACCTCCATGAACTATACAGACTACTGTACCATATGTGGCACTTTCAGTACTAAAAAATCAGGAAATCTAAACTCATATGGCAGAAATGAAATAAAAAAAAAACACATTATTTGCTCTAACTGCAACATATATAGAGCATCTGCTACCCACAAACCAAGAACATCTGTAGTTCTGTACGTCATTATTTGCAATCTGTGCTCATGCACTGTACTGTGGGAACTTTGTTATGACAAAGAAGATAATGTAACAGTTCTTGATTATCGAATTTGCACTTTTGAAAATCCCCCGTTGAGTTGAACCATCAATCCCAACATACCCTACTGTGCTCTCATTGGCCACAGCTGGCCACCATATTGTAATATCTACTGGGAAAATGTATTCTGACATCTTGGTGCGTAGAAAACATCAAAAAGGGAAGAAAATGGGATTTAAAAGTCTTTTTTTTTTTTTTTTCAGTCCTCCTCAAAGTAAGTCACAGACGCAATGCATCCTGCAGAGACTATGTACAGTACATGGAATTTACAAACTGTCTGCCCCCTAAAGTCTGCAAATGTTAGCAATTCATGTGAACATTTCACTACTGAAAATAGGACAAAAAAAACTTTACAAAACTTTGAACTTGAAGTGCGTTGTTTGATAAACTTGCAGAATGTGATATCCCCAAAACACCTAGTCTGGTTACTTCTGAACGATTCACTTACCTATCTCAACACAACAAACGCACTCCCATTCTACACTTTCCATCCTTCGGACGGTACAGTAGATGGACATGTCTTTTGCTTTTTCTTTCGTTGAGACAGGTGAGGGGGGAGTGAACAGAAATATCAGACTGATGGGAGTGAACAGAAATATCAGACTGATACTGAGAAACAGGTAGAAGGCTTAGATGATACTGTGAACCATAGAAAAACATACTGTTCCCCACTATCTTCAATTCTCCATACTGTGTTAAAGCCAATTAAACATTGTGTGGAATGCAAAAGTTGTGTACAAACCAGTTCTAAAACAGGATAGAAATGCTTACTAAAAAACTTTGACCTATAAAATGACAACAAACCTTGACTCTTTTCCTTAAAGAGAAATAAGTCATTTGTTTGACAGAAAACAACCATGTTTTTAAAACCAATGTTTGTGGACATAAAATGATAGGTTCTTCAAAATAGGAAGGTCAGTAGCCCTCTTTTCAAAAACAAGTTTTTCACACATAGAAAGTCCGTTATTTTTTGCTCATTAATAATTTGTTCACCCAAACTTTTCAAAATTCAAATGATGCATTCTCTGTTTCTCATCACATACATGTTTTGAAGAGATGAAGCTTTCACAGACATTTATTGATGAGACAGAATGGCTTAACAATGTTGAAACCTATTTCCTTTGTATGCTATGTTGGTATATTCTAAATGCCCTATTTCCCTTTAAGAGAGGGATGCACACTAGGAAAATTTGAATTTGAAAATTAGAATATTTTTGTTAACTGTGTCAACAGAGAGCAGTTGTGATCAAACTGTAACTCAGAATTAATTACCTTACCCAATTGCAGGCGGTTTCCAAATTACCTTCTCAGAGGAACATTTGGAATACACAGATTGTCTGCTTCCATGAACTGTAAGCTTGACATTAAAATGCTAGATGAATATTGCACATTGTTCATTAACTACTGTACTAATGTTTCTCACTTCCAGTGCAAGAAAAACTGGTATACTGTACATACACCATGTATGAACGCACCTACCGTACCGTAATGAGACAGTTACATTGCAAAGGGAATTTGACAGCTAGGACAATATTGATTGCCAACAGAACCATGTGTGAATAAATACTGCTTTAAGAATCTTCTGAGTGGATTGTTGTCATTATAACCAAGCTTCAACTGTTCTGGAAGATCCTGGACCAACCATGGGACTGTTTTATTCCTATTGTGTTTTCAACAAACTATAGATCAACAGAGACCACCTGTGTAATTGCAGTAGGTACAATGACTAGACGGGCTGTACCAGCATGGAAATTATCAATCACAGCCCAAGTGAAACATTGGTGTTCACCATCTATGTTCATATCTTGAACAAAAGTTCTGAAATGAATGGACTGGAGTCAGAGTTTACACACATAAATTGCAAATACTATGGCTGCGATAAACTTAAAAATAATATATTGATACCAAGATATCCAAATGTATCGAAATATCGAAATGTATCCGAAATATCGAAATGTTCATGAGGGTTATTTAAAGGCTGTATTGCATCACCCTAAGCAATATTTTTACCTCCCGGAAAGCAAAATTCTCAACTGGTTCTAAGTTTCAGTACTCTTAGACTGACAGCAAATTCGAAAGATGCAGAGCAGCTCGTATTACACAGCGTACACAGGGACCCATTGTTTTGATTACACATGTGGAGGAATTTAAGACAGACTGAGGGAGGGACTAGAGGTAAGTGGTTTGGAGAATTGAAACTGTCTGGGGTGATGAGTTTTTGTCTTTAAACACCGCCACAGCATGCCTTTGTTTGTGAGGTTAGTCCACACTGTGGCGCTAAGCTTGCAGTAAGTACTGTATCATGGATGCACAGAATGCAGGTACAGGAATTGTAACAAAAGACTGCTGGAGCACAGCTACAGTATTTCAGAGACAGTACTGTACCTATTTTCTTCTTCCGGTTAAATCGTCAAATTTCCCAACATTTTCCTGTGTGACCAAAATTTCACTCTCTGATAAAATGTTTCCAGGTTTATACATAAATTGATTAAGCACAGACTATTCTGTCACATCTTGTTTGTACACAACTGTTCATTTACTAGTGGATAAGCATTCATACCCTTCAAATTTCATCGATGACACACATTTGTACAACTGTGTACATGCTGCATCTTACATTAAAATCTGGCAGTGACCCACACTTTCATAACATTCCAAGGTTCCTGAGAATCTCAAATTCCGAATCATGAGTAGAAGCAAACTGATATAGTAAAAAAATACATTCTGGATGATAACAACACAATCTTCAGTTTGTATACAGTAGAGTTATCACTTCAATACATTGCGGTTATCTGCAAACTCTAATTGTTTTTCATGCATTAAACTTTACGATGGCCATTACTTCTGAAGATATACAGTACTGAGGATTCTGCTTAAAGCTCTGGGGACAAGGTATCTCTCGAGTTTGAGAATTTCATACATCAATTTGACACAAACCCAATAACAAAGTCTGTCTTACTCAGGGACGGACATGTACTGTACTGCAACCTAAGCACTATTCTGAGCTGCTTTTGCACTCATATTCGCAGGACAGCAGACATACTCACAGGATTTCAAAAACAAGCGCTCCTACTACACAGTAATGTGTACACTGAATACTCTTAACTTTAGATCTTGTGCTCACAATAAATTGAAAACCAAGAGGTCATGCTCAACACTTAGCCTTATACTACTCATGATCTTGCACAGTACTTGAGATTTTGTACTCTCCAGTCTGAAGTCATGAAAGAGAAACAAGCTAGGGATGTCTGAAAGACTGCAATGTGCCCTTAGAATATCAAATTGCATTAATGTGCGATTAGAGAAAATCTATTACAATTTTGCACGTAACTTCAACTCGCTCAGTTCATCAATTATGTCATTCGAATCATTGCAAAGTGTTACAAGCAAAACTTAAGTGCATATGGTCTGCTAGTAGGCCTACAGCCTATCTTAAGTGCACCATATGTAATTATCCCTCAAGAAAAACAGGAGAAACTAGCCAGGGGAGCAAAAGGATATTTGATAATCGTCTACCACAAAACATGAGAATGATGAATGCAAATCAGATTATACAGTGAAAGGAAATTGCCAACTTGGTTTCATGCCAAAGGAAGTTCATTTATATATAGATATGGCATAGGTCAAATATGTTTTGTACATTTTCACCATACAATCACCTACTCTACAGAGCGGTTTAAAATGAATTTATAAAAAAAAACATCTAAGTGCTCCAGGGAGGAAATCAAAATAATGTTTATGTGACACTGAACTACTGTAACAAACCACTGCTCAGAGTGTTTGGTAATTAATTACGAAAAATACAGTGTATTTGAAATATTTGTCGCAAAATGCTACATATCCGACCACGTACCTGTACATCTAAAACTGAATGCTGTGTGAACTGAACACAGTGCAGAGTGGTGCAGTTATCAGTATACCAATGTACAGTACAGTATGTGGAATACTATGTTCACACCAACATGAGCATCAAGATATTATGAACGCAACTGGTGTTCTGTGCAAGAAATTGGTAACTTGTCAAAGTGTCTGAATAAATCTGAATTTACTGTCTACACATGAATTGTTCTTTCCGTTATAACATAACTAACTGTAGCACTTTAAACTACTTTCTGTGAATTTTTTTCTTCACCTAGAATTTTGGTGGAATGATACCATATTGTGGAAAGTGTCGCACGCTCCGAGAGCGATTTGAACACTTAGACAGTGCTAAGAAAATGACCACAGCTCTCATCATACATTAGGATACATGTTGAACTTGTTGTAGTACACAGAGATAAATGAAGGGCACTGTGAAACTTACACTCATGATATAAACAGAACCGATGAAAGTGTTTTGTTTATACAATAATGACTATACAGATAGACGGCATACAGTATTAGAGCAACTATTATGTTGTTGCACGTGGTAATCAATTTTAAGCAACACAACCAAACTTTCTGGACTGGGACAACTCTTGTATGTGATGAAGTAACTGGAAAATCAGCCATAGTTCACACTGATCCTGAAGTGCTGAGGTGTAATAACTCCACTTGTATCCATCTAGAAACAATAAAATTTGAATTGTATACAAAATCAAAGCTGACAGAATGGCAACATACTGTACTGTAGACTGTCTTGTCTAACTTGAAAGTAAAGTCATTTCAGTGACAAGAAGACAACCCAAGAGAGCTTACTGTTGATGAGTACATAAAAACAGTACAGTTTATTACTGTACCTGCTACAAAGCATAAACTTTGTCGCAACTTTGAACATGTAGGTGTACAGTCATATGTGTATTGTACACAATGTTAATATCAAAGGTAACATTTAGCATTTTAGTGAATGAAACAAAGCAAGCTGATGTAGCTTTAGGCCCAATACAACCACAGCTGGAGCTACAATGGTCGGATCTACTGTAGCCAGTGCTCACCCAAGCTGACCATCACAAAGAGACAAAAAATACAGACATAGTACGATGACTAGCTTGTTGTGTTGAACACTACTTTTGCCAGAGTTCAAAAAAAAAAAGTTCATAGCCAACATCACATCCTTTATTTTAAAAAGTTAGCAGAATCAGGCCCTGTGGTGAATGTGCAGTATGGCACTTCAGTGTAAATAACCACTTGTAACAAAATGACTATGCAAACACATTTCTTTGGGAATTCAGTGTATTTGTGGACAAAAAAACGACGGTACATGGTAGTTTTAACAGCTTTTTACCGCTGCAAGAGGTATTGCGAGTTCCTTGGTGTAGTTTTGAAAATGCAGCGACAACAGCACATCCTGCTTTTCTTGAAGGAAACGAAAAAGTTACTTGAAAATCTGCTTCACTTCATGCATATTGCCATTCGTTTTCTGCTAAACATTGTTGACTCAATGCCAAATCTCTGAGGAAAACAAGTAGGATAATTCCTTTAGGATGTGTAACAATTTGTGTTGACACAAACAAAACGATACAGTAAAAACAATGCAGCAAAGAGATGGAGAACAGGCCTTCTTTTCAGGTTTTATTATCAGCTGGTCACTTGACACAGGCCTGCTTTTCATCTTTCAATGAAACTACTAGTTTTAACAGCATTTCCTCCTTAGCTGCTCAGCCTAAAACTAGTCACACGAAACATTTCATCATGAATAAACTTTTAAAATAGTGCCACATACACAGTCCTAGAGAGAAATATCCTGAATAGGAAAATTTCATCAGGGAATTCAAAACACTAAGTGGCCCCTGCTTCATATAAATGCACTATCAAATGTAATTAAAGTCAGATCGTTTTCATTTCATCTGGCAGAGGACTTGAACCAAAACTTGAAACTTTCGAGTATTCTGTCTGCTCCAATTACCACTCACTTTATACTATGGAAGTGCTATTTCACACTGCAGTACCTGGGCAAAAGCTGGGTGTTGCAGATTCTGTTCTTCAAATCTACTGTTGGACATCTAATTACTTCCTCGTTCTAAGAGGAATCAGGACTTACTGACAGCTCTGAAATTTTATTGCTAGTGGTGCACTGATGAATCAAAAGACAACTCACTATCTGTTATTGTTGAAAAATTAGAACTTGAAGGAAAACTATTTTGGTCATGGAATTCAGTCTATGTATGAAAAAAAACAAAAAAACAGAACTGCTAGTAAAGCACATACAATGCAGCCACTGTAAACACATGTTAAACACAATGGCACTTACTTTAGGGGGCTATGACTAACCCTTCAAACAATTGTCTCACATTCATTTTGGTGGTGGAGTAAGATAGGACAAGGGGCTGGGAGAAAACTAGAACAGTTTAGAACCTGAAAGAAAGACCAATATGATCATTTTCTGAGTTTACAAAGAAGACGCAGAAATGCTATACTTTCAATTTGAAGCTAAGCACTGCACACTAAATACATAGGCCTAGGCATAGTACACAATATACCATTGTACAGTACTGTATGGGACGACTATCTTTAGAATTTTACAACCTTTCATCTCAAGTCTGGTAGTGAGAGAAGATACAGTACAAAATGGAACTGGGAGATGGCAGCACATCTTTGTTATCATACTGTAGTACAGGTCTACAGGACCATGTGCACAAGATTTACAGTACATGATTCTACTGTACTTACATGGCTTACTGCATGTTAAAAGAATAGTCCAAACCATTCCAAAACTCCTGTCACAAACAGAAAAATATTCCTCACAAAAATATTGGAATTGTAACACATTTTATGGTTAAGAACGTTTGAGATGGCTTTATGAATACTTCATAGCCACAGCATGGTGACGAAGAAATCATGCTGATGGTTTTGTTAACTGTTGTTTCTGTGCGACTTCTCTTTGGCTGGCTGTTTCAAAATTTTGGTGGTTTAATGATCCGTTAACTATACTGTACACAAAGACTTGAAGTAGACTGACAGTTGTTGACATATTGTTTCATACTCTGTATTATTATGGAATTTCCAGGAATATTTTGAATATTGCCTTACTCTCTTAACTATCCCTTTAACAGTGTATAGCCAAAGGATATATACAATAGTATACATACAGGTATACTATGCATGTGCTTGAGCACACTGAGCCACTGGGACCATACTTCATTTCTGCTGCCCAAACACCTGGTAAAATGAGCCAATGTTTGAGAATTGTTTGAGAATACAATAAGGTGTGCGACATGTTTTGAAAAGTGGATGGTATGTGAAACATACATTAACCTACTTTCACTTCTAGGTCCATTCTCACTTAAAGGCATGTCACTGATGTTATATATACAAAGGCATCAGCAAAATTTAAAAAACAATCCTTGGTTTGTTGGCAAGGCATTATCAAGACTACCACTTTCTTCAATAACATACAGTACAGTAACAGGCTCATGTTGTTCCTTTTAAAAAAGAAACTTAGTACATGGCTGCAAGTTTGTTTACATTTTACACTTGTGCAAAATGGTAGGACTACAGGTACTGTACTTCATGTTGCAAAAACAATGGAATTTGCCTTTCTTTAGATAATCGTACCAAGATTAAATATTCTCTCAAATATGCTGGTACTGTATGTATAGCAAAGTTCATGTTCACTTCAAAACATCAAACATTGAATGCTGTTCACGGTACCCTCTAAAAGCCATACAGTAGATTGAACACAACCACTGACTTTGTTTCAGGAGATGAGAAAATAGTAAGAGCGCGTAGTGTTTGAATTAAAATTAAGAGTTTTGTACTGTTTGAAGATGTGTAGTAAGGCCGTACTCAGGTTGACATACTGGTCATATCTACATTGCACCAGTAGTATGTGTTATGTGTATCAATGCCTTAAGTGTACATTGTGCAAACATGTTCAGTTTACCACCCAGTTATAGTTGTCAAATATTTAAGTAAATTTACGTTCATTCCTATCTTTTCAATAAACGTACAGTAGTAAGCTTAAAGCCAACATTGCACAGATTGCCAGATCTATATTCTCTGAGTCAATATTAACGCATAGTTTTATCACAAAACAAATATTTGCACACTGATATTATCACACCATTCAGGTTTGATTGTTTTACTGCTGGTATGTGAAATCCATGAAGGGAACTGTTTAGTGGTGGTTGCGCCATGTCAAAAAGTCGCAACCTGGTACCCCCTGTCTATGGTTGGTCAAGTGCGTGAGGGTAGAACTTCCATCAAGTCATAGTATGACATTTTGCATGTATCTTATGTACAGGCATGACAGTATGTGTGTTTTTAGTTGCATACAGTACATGCTGAATTCATGTGCAATGGACATTCATCAACCTTTGGATCCAAGATTCCGGGTCTAAATTTTAGAACCAGGCGCTGACATCGTCGGTTGGGTACCCGGATACCCACGTTGCAAACACTGAGTACTGTCTTTACTGTTTCATGTGTACAGTGAGCAGATTGTCACAAATTTCTTTATGAAGTTGTCCATACACCATGTAACTACAGCAGTTTTATAGCCCCCTCCGAGAGTGAGAGGAACCCTGTACATGACATTTTTGATTGTCACATTTATACAGTACAAGCACTCAAGATTTCTGGCTATGACTTCGACTGATATTTACTCATTCAGTGTTCCCAGGACATCCAGTCTTGTAAATTGCCAAAGAATAAGTTTTTTGTCTACAAGGCTTCACATTTTATAAGGCACAAAAGCTGAAAAGGTCAAAGTGCATGTACATACATGCACTTTTACTTTCATTCTGACCTTGCCTACAGCAGATGTTGTGTTCTGGGCAATATTCTTCCTAACACCAAACACTTCCTGCCAAACAAGAAAGTCCTTACTAGTTAGCCATTGTGGTGTACAGTAGTTCAAACATGTAGTTATGTTTGACTTACTGTTCAGGTACAGCTAGTAGCATACCACCATGTTTAATAATAATATGAACCTGCAGTAATCTGAAAGTTACTGTACAATGTTGTTTGCACTTTTTAACTTTCTTGACATTGATCACAGTAATATATTTGTGAGGTATCTGTGGTCCTTATCACAGCAATTCTATTCTAAACAACAGATGGTAGCCAGGGCTCTAAACATCTAACCTAAAAATGACAGTTTTCAAGGGGGGTGACAAGGGTGAATTTGATAAAGAAACCAGAGTCTAAGCTATACAAGAAACAAATTAGTTTCACTGCAATTACTTTGCAACTATTTTCCAATTTTTAATCACAAGGACCTTCAGCAGTTTCTTTTGCTTCATTTGCCAACCCCTCCCCCAAATCTAAAATGTTGGTGCCACCACTACATCTGAGACTCCGAGTCACACAACTTTCTCTAATAATTTCTGTACAAATGCAAGGACTAGTCAACATATTATGGTGTGACAGCACTTATTAAAGTAGATGGAACAACAAAACGCTGCCTCTTGGCCTTCCAATGGTCACATTGAAGAACTGTTGTAACTTTACATTTGTGAGTACTGTAATAAAGCCCGGTGGGAGTCCAAACTCCTGCTTGTCATTTAAGTGCACACTGTACTTGTACCTGACAAGCAGGCATACTGTAAATTACGAGTAAGTAGGCAGTTTGCGGAGTGTTGGTCCAACTGGAAGATTCAGGTGAACAGTCACTACTCTAGAACATGAGTCACTGAGCAAGCAACCTATCCTAACCTACCTGTACTCCTGCTTGTTATTTAAGTGCACACTGTACTTGTACCTGACAAGCAGGCATACTGTAAATTACGAGCAAGTAGGCAGTTTGCGGAGTGTTGGTCCAACTGAAAGATTCAGGTGAACAGTCACTACTCTAGAACATGAGTCACTGAGCAAGCAACCTATCAACAAAATTGCATAAAAAGTACTGAGGGCAACCAGATGACATCACAAAAGGATCAGATCATCCCATTTTGAAATGGAAGCAAGGAGAAATTAATATCTTAAAATAATCTGGAAGAAATGGAACAGAAAGATTCGGGTGAACAGTCACAACTGTAGTTCACTGGGCTCCTGACTGCAAGCAACCTATCGAAGAAATAGCACAAAAAGTTCACTGTTTACCAATCAACTTGATGATCATCGCATTATTAAATGCTAACGTCAACCAGATAACATCACAATAGGATCAAACCATCTCATTCTAAAATCAGTAAAATGGCAGTGAGAAGAACTAAGACTCTGAAAGAAATAAAATACAGTATATATACTCAAACAAGATACCATCAAAGCAGACAATATGCTGGCATATAAAAGGG
Source organism: Stichopus chloronotus (assembly GCA_021234535.1). NCBI lineage: Eukaryota > Metazoa > Echinodermata > Holothuroidea > Aspidochirotida > Stichopodidae > Stichopus > Stichopus chloronotus. The sequence goes on from CM037838.1 coordinate 18,757,447, forward strand.
GCTAGAAGGAAGGATAATGAACATACAGTATGATTTCCTAATCCCTAAGACTTCAGTAACCCATTCTCAAAGGAAGACATCAAATCAACCAGAGCAGAGTGGTGATCCAGATAAATCTCTCCTTGCTAAAAGATGACTAAAAAATGGAAAACCCCTTGGCTGGCTCCTAGTTTTCTTTACTTGGAACCAATATAGGCAGTGTGGAGTAACTGTAGAATACCCCACAGCAGTGAAAGACAATTTTCCAAACCCTGGATACGGATTCCTGGTCGACACAACGTTGCTTTTGAGAATGACACTGTCACTGTGTGATGTTTAAAATGGCGTATCTTCCAAAAAAAAAAAGCTACTGGAAAGTGGAAGTAGTCACGAAGAGGTTTCCTATTGTTTTGTAAAATTTTTTTAGTCTTGTGAACTTGCCACAGGTATCTTCAATTAGAACTGCTTAGTACTCTCCCCTTAACCCTTGTTAGTCACTTGGAATCCATTTTTCACTGGATTCAGTCTGCAGTCAAAGTGGCCGCCAGACTAGGATTCCATTCGCAGCTGGATCTCTTGTTGTAGCTGAAGTAACATCAGTCACTAGGAATCCATTTTTCACTGGATTCCTAGTCATAGTTGAAGTGAGGGCTTGGACAGTCACTGGGAATCCATTGGTGGCTATATTCCTATAGAAGTCGTAGTCAAAGTGGCTTGACTACGGTAAGGCTAGGAATGCGGATGCATAGTGTCAATCAGGTTTTACTGACTATGACTAGAAATCCAAATGAGCAGTGGCAATAGGACTTCAGTGACTGTGACTAGCAATCCAGATAGGCAGTGAAAATCGTTGAAGTGGGGTTCGTATTCTATAGTTGTACCAGAAGTGCAAGAAACACTGTGAATACTTTTTTCTTACCAGTTAGGCTAGGATAATTGGTCAATTCATCACCAGTGATCAGCATTTTGCAGCTAAATATATATCATTAACGTAGCGCACAAAATCAAAAGCTCTGTAAATGTAAGTAACACTCATACCAATAGTTATGCAAGTATTTAGTCTACATGCAGTAGATGGGATGGGACATGATCCACTGTTTCCTACATTCCATGCAGTTATCCTCCTGCTCTGTTGTCGATACAGTCTAGAAATAAAATTGACAGCACTGTGGGTCTTATTCTAACACTAAGTTAGGAACGTCAGTCTGAAGTGCGTAATTATATGACTTTGATATTGCGTTTTGCAAGATCTCAGTGCAAGGATAAGCATATAGTCTCAGTTACTCAAATATTTTGCAAAGTGCAAGTAATTCATTACACCAGCATGGATGCTTCTCACTTAAATTAGGGCTTAATTATTTGTGTTGTGTTCAACCGTAGGTCGAAACAGACTTGCCAATGTTCACAGACTAAGTTACCGACAGTACTGTACTCAACTAAAAGAAAGGCCTGGGCCTACTTAGAGGTCACATTAAGTTATCATTGGTGGACAGGCTTTCCTTACGGCCTGTTACTAGTGCCAGTGTTGATCACAATTCACCATTTTCGATCCATGAGCAATGTACTGTGCACGCTATGATCGGTATCTACTGTCCATTGTGTTCCACAAACATGCTTACAATCAAAAGACATGTAGTAACGGGTATGTGGTTGATGCCTTACCTATTTACGACGAAAGAGAATATCAATATATATCCAAATTTTCCGTTAACTACAAACTTATAATTCACACAAATAGCGCGAGTTCAAGCACAGATGAGTAATGTGATCGATGAAACTTAAAATCCTTTATACCGCGGCTCAGACCAGATTGTTTATGTTATGTTGAAACGACTATGAACTTTACTGTACGGTACTAGTACTTGTACTGTATGCGTTTACGTACGTTTAAGTTTGCACGTTATCATGCAAGATTTCTTAAGTACAAGTGCTGGCAGTAGTTCAATTCGTTGCTCGCTGAACTCACAGTTTGAACGGGCGCGCAGTCAGTATGCGCCAACGTCATCGCCTATGTGTTGTTCCTTGTGTGTGAATGCGTGGGTGCATAATCTCCGAAGACACAGTGAATCATTCCAAAGTTAATTGCAGATGGTATCGAATTAGGTAAAGTATCCATTTTGTGATGCCAGTTGACTTTTATAGTATTATCACCATCTCAAATGGGCTACGTTGCCTCTATCCGAGACCGTGGACAATTGACCCAGAACCCAAATTGCCATGACACCTTTCATCGATCTATGCACACACTGTCCGTGGCATGATGTTTAATCTAGGCAGCGCAGTGCGTAGTATCACTGGATTTCTCGCCACGAAATCCTTTCACTGGACAGAGGTTGGATACAGGTCCCCCAATTCTTTTTTTTTTCCCATTGAGAACCGAGACTGAGTGAAATACGGGCTAGCAATGAGTCAACAGGCTTCAAAAAAAAAAAAAAAAACAAGTGGAGAAACTTTTAATTGATCAGATCAGGGAGGTTTTCCTGCTCTTCGAAGGAAGTTTGGATGCAGGGACGATACCAAGCGTTGCTCTACAGGATAAGGTGGGAGTGGCTAGAACGTTTAGCCCCAAAATTTCACTACCCCCCCCCCAAAAAAAAAAACAGACAACTTTATTGACGTAAACTACCAGTTTTAAAGAAGTAGATTTTGTAACATATTTTTTCAAATCGCAAAATATATTTTCCTGTGTATAGTCATGTCCCAATTTCACCAGGATTAATTGTAGGCCTACACATGCATACACTCGACCGTGCAAACAACTTTTCTTTGATCAAGTTGCAAGATTTTGGGAAATAAATCTGGATTCGGTGGCCTGCAATCTCCTTCGCAGTCCTCCCATCCACTAATTTTCCCTCCCCCACCCCATATCGGTTTCACGTGTGAAACAAATAGCCTACTGCTGACAATTTCAACTTTTTTTTAACATCCCCCTTGATTACTCCCTCGGTATAACTGACAGCTTCTTTGCTTTTCGTTCTGTAAATCTGCCGATAGGAATTTTTCACAGTGTTTGCTACAGCTCTGCCTTTAGCTTATGCTATTATTCCCACTGTTATACACTCCCATACAGACACGCATGGTTGCAATTAACAAACATTTGGGCCCAAAAGTCACTTATGGCGAAATTAATGTCTCCCCATCACGTCACGTAAATTACTTATCAAACTGAATACCTTTGGGGTACAACGAAGAAATAATAGAGCCTTACAAAGTAAAACCATAGTCTTACTTGGTGTTGTCTCAAAGATTTTTAGCGAATTTCGAAGAAATTCACATAAATCTTGTAGCCCAATTGTCAAGGATTCAAGATGAAACCAAAAATTATAAAAGGCAGGCAGGTTACAGTGTGTTACTGTTTACTGGAAAGGTGTATGCGTCATTAATTAGAGTTAATTTTCTACAGCCCCCCCTCAAAAAAAAATAATAAGACAAATTTGTTAGATCAGTCCCAGCCCAGTGAGTGCGAAAGCAAACAATGCAAAGAAAGAAAACCTTATAAGGAGCTCCAATTTGCCCGGTTTTCAACAATTATCCAGGTACAATGTTCTGATTCACAGGGCAAGTTTTTGAAATACGAGATCGCAAAATGAATAATTTCTGGGTGGCTTTTGCCACTTAATCTGGAAGGCTGGAAAACCTTTGGTACTCCACGCCACCAACAGATCACGGTACTTCGCTAAGATGGTAAAGCTCTAATGGTAAAATGTGAACTTCTCCCACCTCCCCCCCCCCCCCACCCTCCCAGCCCACCTCAATCAACATGTCCCTAGAATCTCGCCTGGACGTAACCAGTCTTTTGTCATCAAAACGAGAGGTTGAATGGGACAAAAAGTTGAAGTGGGTATTTCAAGCAGTAATGGCACTGTGTGAGCGGAACGCCACCATAAATTAGTGGGTTGGCGCTTATCGCAATTTTTGGAAAAAAATGTCTGGATTGCAGAAAATGTCCGTCTGGCCTGTCTGTCTGGCCCGGTGAATTTCAGTTACGAAAGCCTTACTTTTTTAGTGTGGTAGAATGGGATTAATGGGGCAGGGGTTGAAGAAGGGTTATATTTTTTAGACATGTATGTATGCAGCTTATACTGTATGTGTACGGAACTTAATATGTGGCTCAGTTATTATTGATAAGTGACGAGACACTGACTTTATTACGCATGTGCTCCTTAATTACGAGGGGGATTTCCATGCTATATATATTGGCGCCGTGTGGTGCAATGAGAACTATATGTAAATGCATGTCTCCTTTTTGTGACTTCAAAGGTATTAATTTTAACCTAAGAAATCAGTTGGCACGGTGGCCGATCGGTTTCAGCGATTGCCTTGTGGTAGTTGCACGTGGGATCGTGTCCCCAAGTCACATTGCAATGGATTACATTACTTTGAATTCTATATACTCGACATACATATCTGAAACTGGAGTGTCTTCCTCTTTTCTGTTTCTTTTTTTACACTTATAGCAACATTTTCTTTTTAAAAACCTTTTTTTTTAAAGAAATAACGGTGAGCTTTACTTCCCATATGAATTATTATTTTACATCGAATTTTGTTCTTATTTATTTGCCTTATTTTTGTAACTATTATGATATTCTGACTCTCTGTGTCACGTATGATGGAGAACCAATACACGGAGAAGGAACCTTAAAAAAGAAATACATTTTTTATCATTTTGGTATTTTACTGTCTTTCTAAATTGTGGATTTTAGCTCTCAAGTCCTGTACTTTCATTTATTTATTTATTTTTTGTAATTTTCATTTATGCATTTAGCCACTTTGCTTGAAGCTGAGTATACAGTACATTTCGATAAAAGGACTTTATATTGAAGTGTAGAGTGATTAGTAATATCTTCTGGCAACATAAAAAAGTTTCTTTTTCTGTTCCGCCAATGGGTATTGATTTACGAATGGTAATATATAAAAAATAATGCAATTGTGATAAGAAAATGGAAAAGGAAGAAGAGGTATAAGAGCAAAATATCAAGAAGAAACGCGCATCCAAGCATTCGGAATTCATAAAGGCAGGAAAATGTGATAAGTGATATGTTGATAATGTGATAATAACAAAATAAAAACAGCAATAAGCAGTCAGAGAAGAAAAAATCAATTCCAGACAGTTTTTTTTTTTTTCATGTTTTAAATTTGTCGAAACATCATGAATGATAGAAATGCTATTCAGGCGCTTTTTCTCTGAAATTTACAGCGCCGTATACGATAAGTAGATGATTCAAGGAAGTGTGCCCCATGTTCCATCTATTGTGAGGGGATTGTCGTCCATTCGGAGGACTTAGATAAAACTGCATGGTTCTCCTAATACAGTTCACGAGTTTCTATATCTACACCAACAGCACCCTCTGTATGTCGGCTCTCGCGTACTAAATCAACAAATGAAGAAAGTTGCAGCGTGTGGCAACAAAAGCCGAAATCAAAAGAAAGTGTTATTCTTTAAAACTGAAAACAATTGTTTCCTTATGACCAAGAAATAGATGCTTTCCTCTTAAACGAAAATGCCGACAGAGACTTCACACTCCCAAAATAGGTTATTTTTTGCTTTATCCGATTAGCCGCAAAATGATGAAGTATAGGATTATCAAGTTACTTTCCAGCATGTGGATATTGTTTATTCTAATGCGGCGACAAGGAAATCGAAATTAAAAGAAAGAAAACAACTTATACTCCCATTAATCGAACAATTAATCGGATAACTATTTCAAGGGCTGGATCAAGAAAACGCACCCTCCTTTTTAATAGGGGATTGTAACTGTAATCTATTACATAATTCTGACCGTATTTGTTTAAAATTTACTGGCCTTATTCACTCATAGTCCTTTCGCCGACGTTTACCGACTAGAGTGACTTCAGACTCTGCAACACTTCTAAATGTTATCCTCACGAATAGTTTTGACATTTCTTTCACTTCTGGCATAATCTTGGACGATATCGCCTGATCGTGTTCCTATTTTTACTGTTGCTGAGTTAGATGTCATTAAGTCGAACAACTCTAGTACAATCTAGAAGAGGAATATTACCTGCATGGTGTGATGTTTATAACTGTTTTCAACTAATGTTAGTCTAGCCTATGATAACTTTTATAGAATTTTCAAACATCACCTAAGTAAATGTCTACCTTATGTAGCTAGTACTCAGAAAGGTACTTACCATGATACTAATGATTGGATGACACCAGCTTTACTCAGTTCTTGTTATTAGACATGTTAAGAAATCATACTACGCTGATCTATTTAATAATTTTCATGATACTAGAAGCACTTGGCATTCAATTAATTCTCTGTTACAGGGTGTAATGGGCGTAATCACACTCCTGATCATATTAAACATCAGGGAACTAATGTCTCTACCCCAGTTGATATTAGTAATATTTTTAATAACTACGTTATTGGTACTGGGGCATTTAGGCGGCAAAATATCCCCAGTATCGATTGTCTTTTCAGGTCCTATTTACAAACTCAAGTCTGTGATTCTATTTTGGTTATCCCATCCACACGCTATGAGGTACTTAATATCATTTCGTCTCTCAAAAACTCTGCTGCTGGCTTGAATCGCATCACTGCTAACTTTTTACAAATCATCGTTAATTCTGTGTGCATCCCACTCACATATCTTTGTAACTTTTCTATTTTACATGGCATTGTTCCCTTTTCTAAAAACTGCACGTGTTATTCCTGTCTTCAGATCTGGCGATGAAGACTCTGTAAATAACTATAAACCTATGTCTACTTTGCCATGATTCTCAAAGTCATTAGAAAAAAATTATGTCCTCACGTATCCATATTTTCTTAGCTTGGGCAACATTCTTTATGATTTTCAGTTTGGTTTCCTACCTGGATGTTCCACAACGTATGCTATTGTACATTTTACGAATAAGGTCATAGATGCTTTTGAAAAGAATCATTTTGCCTCTGGTATTTTTCTAATGCTTTCGACACTTTTGGTCATACTATCTTACTTCGTAACCCTGATTATTACGGTTTCAGGGGTTCAATACTACATTGGTTCAAAAGTTACCTCACTGATAGAAAACAATTGTTTCCATTAATAATACAAACTGGGTTTCTAAAGTTATCAGCTGCGGTGTCTGTTATTGTTTGTTATTTACGTTAATGACCTTCATAATGCCAGTAGTTTTTTTTTTTTTTACTATTTCGTATACTGAGAATACTAGCCTTTTTTTCTTCCTGTACCAATATTACATTCCATTTAGACAATGCACAGAAGTAGTTTATTAATACACGTAATTGGTTATGTGCCAACAAATTGTCACTTGATGTTAAGAAAAGTACATTCAATGTATTCAATTTACCCTCCACACTCAGAGAATTATTTACTTAAATTATGTAAAATAAGAACTCCATAAATTTTATATATGTAAAATCAATGTAAGCAGAATTTGTAAATTCTACATAATTTTGGTAAATTTTACTACAATTTGTTACAATTGTTACATCATAATGTAAGATTTACATTAACTGCATGTGTGTAAAATTTTACCAAAAAGTTATGGAGTTCTTATTTTACTTTACGTTTTTGTGAGTGTAAGAAGCTCAGTTTTAACGCTAATAGCATTCATCTCTGTGGTGAAGATATTCTTAGCTCCAGTGTCACCGAATTCCTTGGTGCTCTTTTGAATAAACACCTTACCTGGAATAACAATATTCAGTATATTGGCGCTAAAGTCTCTAAAGGAGCCCCCATCCTCAATCGTTTTAGCCTATATCTCTTTCCATGGAGCTATATCTGTAACAGCTCCATGATTCATCCTAGACACACTATATGATTACATTGTACAACGACCTTATACTCCCTTATTTTACATTTTGTAACATTGTTTGGGCAGGCACCTATTTGCTATTAGGTTGCAGCAGCTCTTTATTCCCCAGAAGAGGGCTATCCGTAATATTTGTAATGTCGAATTATCTTCATCACACCGCACCTCTATATGCCAAATTGAACGTTCTTAATATCTGTGATATAAACAGGTGATACGTTGCTATTTCGTATTCAGTTGACTGATCAATGTTTCACCTTATGTTTTTGTTAATTAATTTCAGTTACGTGGGAGTACCCATGCATTATTATCCTAGTCGTGTTCACTCCACTCTTAACATACCATACTTCAGACTTAAATCCTGACAACTTACTCTCCGTTGCATTGGTACCAAAACAAGAATGATCTGCATGCCGATGGGAGTAAAAAAATACAAAAATTTAAATGGCTTTAAACGACATCTCAAAGCATATCTCATTTTGAATTATAAAACTAATCTTATATTCACTCTGCCTTTTATTCTCTCCCTTGTTTTCATTCGAATATTTATATACATGTTGATGTACTGCTTATCCATGCATTTCTCATTGTATCTGAACTAATGTTTACTTCTCAAACTCTCTTTTTGTCATGTTTTTATTGTTCTTCTGTGTGTATTAATTTATTGAATATCTTATTTTCTCTTTAAGGGATGACAAGGTAAATAAGCTCTCTGTGAGCTTCTTGCTGCCTCTCCTCAATCTCTTAAATTTGCATGCTCCATGATATCATCTTTACTGTACATTGAAATTGGAATAAAGTTAGAATGAATTAATAACCTATTTAAAAAAAAAAGGTATCCCACTTTACAGACTTGAATATACGCCCGAATGATCTGTTCCATTTGGCAGTGGAAGTAGGGAGTACAGAAAATATTTTGTTCTTAAATGTACTTATCATCAATGGACATTCAAGTTGAACAAGAACTGCATTACCATGCTGTATTTAAAGCAATATTCAAACCTTGGGGGATTTAAACGATGGTTGGTTCAGATTAGACCTTGCCATTCAGTTGTCAAGCGCACCTATTAAAAAATGAAATAAAAATTTAAAAAATCCATTTCTTTTTTGCTGTAGTGAAATGCGGAGCTGTACAACCCTAGCAATATGAAGAATCCCATGTTAAGTTACATTTTTAAGGTTCTCTAAGCTTAATACAAGTTTCTGGATCTATTCTTCCATGTACAGAATTTAAAAAGGGACCCTACATGTCAATTGATTACTTATATGTAAGTAGCATACAGCCTCTGAACCGCCCTCTATTCACTTTAAGTGCAGTGCCATTCACCATGCTATATAGCAGTTTGTTGTACGTTTGCAGTTTTTACCCGTGTTGGATGATGGTGTTGAAGTGCTCCGTGCTGCACGTTGTCACGATAAATTTACGGAACCGTAAGTTATGAATTTCAAGAAATATCTGAATCAGCTGGACTGAATTGTGATTTGCCTGATTGACAAAGTCTACTTTTGTGTCAAGAAATAAATTTGGATAAGTTACTATGAGGCGCAATTTGACAATTATTATTTGTTCCAAATAATGTTGATATAATGGTATTATATGTCATATGACTTTTTAACATATGACACATAATGAACTTTTCTTTTATTATATGTCATATAATTTGCTTTGTTTTCATTTTATCACATTTAATGTGTTCTTGTTTAATTGTAATAATGAGTTATACTTAATGAATTTGTTTGTTTCAATTATATCACGTATAACGTGTTTTTGTGTAATTATTTGTCACATAATTTGTTTCGTTTTTATTACATCACATATAATGCGCTTTACTTCAGCTATATCACATATAATGAATTACATGTCATATAATGATTTATTTGTCATATAATGAATTTTATAATTTGTTTCGTTTTTATTATATCATATAATATTGAACTTGAAAGAATTTTATATGCCAACTAATCCATTATATGTCTTATACCAAATGAATAGCACTGTACATATGACATAATGAAAAGAAACATAACATATAATTCATTATATGGCATGAACTCAACAAAAACATTACATGTGATATAATTAAAACGAAACAAATTATATGGTTTATAATAAATAGTGGAAACCTTTAAGCCTAGTTGCAGTTACTAAGGCAGGCTAGGCCAAGTACCTAAAAGTAGACTAGGAATGGCTCCTAATCAACACTTTTTACGGCAACGCCTTTCGCTGAGGGTTCTTTATTCACTCTGTAACAGTACCATCGTTCGCTTCTAACTTGAAGTTTTAGTGGTGCACTGAATAGCTGAACCAAAAGCGGAGCGTAACTGTATGGTAAATTTGTTTCCAATATTTATTATAAATCATACAATATGTTTTGAACTGAAAGTTTGGTTAAGTAATAACAACTTTTATCATTTTATTATTAAGTCACGGATAAAGCAAGTCTCTTTTTTAAAAAAAGAAGAACAATGTTTGACATAAATTTATAAGAGTGTAATAGCATTTTAGTCAATGCAATCATGTTTGAGAAAGTAGAATTAAATGTTAACATAAAAAGGTTGCATTATGAAATCAGTAGTGTGTATCATGTAGAGCGTCCCCGTCAATGCAAGTTACAGTTGGACGACGTCACTATCTATTCCCCGGAACTCTAAAAATGACAGATTTGTACGCTTATAGTGCTCGTACTGTATTTTCCAAGAAGATCTACATGTCCAGAACATGCATAGGTGCATTATGCAAGACTTCGGCAGGGGAAACTCGATAAATGTTCTGCAGATTTACATCGTGTGGTTCAGTTCAGGGGAAAATAATATCCCTGCTAACACAAAACGTTCTTACAACGTTTTCAAACCTTTATAAACGTGTTTAACGTTTCGAAAACGTTTTAACGACGTCTTGTGTTATTAGGGATATAACAAAATATTGACTTCGTTACGAGCTATCGCTTAAATGACTACGGGACTTTCCACGATACGGTGTCGTGTAGTGATACTTATGCTCACATACATCATTATTTGTGGGTATAAAGTATAAAGTATTTACATTTGATTTCAGTTGGCACGCCGTGGCCGTTCGGTTCCAGCAATTGCCTAGGTGTAGTTGCACGTGGTATTGCGTCACGCGGAGCCACATGGCAATGGATAACATTTCTTTGAATATTATATACTCAACATATATATGTAAAAACGTGCATTTCCCTCTTTTGCACATACATTTTTGAGGGTTTGAGTTTTAATCTCTATTTTTACCGTTTATTTTCTCTTTTTAAAAGTTCTACCTATTTATTTCAGATATATTATTTTTTCATTTTCTGTCATGCATACGTTTTGATGTTTTTATTTTTCATTTTCTTTTAGAGGAAAAGCAGTTGAAAGCTGTTTATTTCGCGACAAGATTGTGAAATTTAAATCCTTTTGAGAAGGAATACACTAAGCTAAAAAACTGTGCTCACATTTCGATGTAAGAACCTTACATTGGTTATCCACTCTTATATCGTAGTAGGCACATGCTGTGTGGATGAGTTAGTAGAACTGCATGGGATGTATAATGGAAGAAGAAAATACTACCATCGTCGTAACACAAGACTAATCTCGAGGTGAACTCTCGTGGACTTTCCAAAACAGAAAATAAGAACATATAAACAAGAAATAGACATAAGTATTGATAAGGTTGCTTCAGCTTAGTGGGTTGGGGCGGAATGGAGGGGAAAAAGTTCTAACTTGGGAAACAAGTCCCATATGCCCCCCACACCTTGGTGCCGTCACTGCAAATATTCTAAATAAAACCAATTCATATTGTTACCATATTTCACAGAGAGATGTTTTTCACATTAAATGAGAAATTACGGACATGAGATCTCTATTTAAAGGCTGCGTAAAGGCATCACATGAAGTTTAGGATAACTGGGAAGTGCCGTTTCCGACGATCTTGGAGCTTTTTAAAGCCAAATAAATTTCTTGTACTCTCCGCGTTCCCCAATGGTGGCGCTTTGCCCGGCACAATCCCCCTCCGCGTTGAAAGTCCCCCCCCCCCCCATGTCCTTTTATCATAGACCTTTTGCAAACACGTGCCCCTAATCGTTAGACCCTGTGCGGAGCCCCTGCTTGAGTGAAAACGTTCCATTTTGTGCGATTTTACAAGTATTTTTCTAAAAATTTATTTCGGCCTAGCTGAAATAACCACCTATACTATATAGTTTTCAATTGCAAAGCAAATTCTGTTCATGCTCTTGGGGGTATTTGTTGGGGAACGCTAATTAGAGATGTATAAATAATGTTAAATAGTACGTTACCGGCCTGAAATATTTTGAAAAGGTTCCTGTGCGCTTAAGAGAAGGAATACCGTATTCATTTATCGGTTTTGTTTATGGGTATTACAGGCATCGTTATGGGAAGCATTGTGAAAAAAAATCGATGTCATTTTTTTCAGGACGCCATCAGGCTTCCTACCTCGAATACATTCATATGAATGTGTGTAGCTTATTCCTTTCAAATCCACACTCACTTTACCCAAAATTGTATTTAAAAATGTGCGATGTAACACGACAGTTACATAAGCAACGGGAATTCCCACATGTTGCAATGAAAGGTTAATCAACTTTAGATCTGTACGTTAACCGTAGAATAATGCACGTAGGTTCTTGCACGTAGCTGGATAGACTCGGGTCGCACCTTCGAGCATAGCTTGCATTAACCCCCCGTTATACGTTTAATGCACATGGTCCAACCTTGATTAATATCGTTCGTACACACAAAACGAGATTTTCAGTGATAAAAAGCAGAAACGAAAGGAAATTTGTGTTTGTAAAAAAAAAGGTCATTTTCATTCAAAACGAACCCCGAGAAAATGTAAACAACATGTCAACAATGTTTGTGCGCGATAGATAAAGTGCCATTGGTTTGTGTAAGATAGCAGATGAAAAGACACTGTCGATCTACGTATTTATTGTATTCATTCGCCGGTGATTTTACTGTTCATTCTACTTTGTTTTATCCGTAGGGTAATGCACGGTCACATGACTGAAATGGGCCAATAGGAGTTGCGGATTCCTCCCAAGTAGGCCTATGTATGAATAATATCTATACGACATACTTAAAAGATTAAAGTTTAGCACATTGTAATCAGTTGGCACGTTGGCCGGTCGGATAGAGCAGTTGCCTTGAGTCAATTGTAAGTGGGATCGGGTCCATGTGCCACATTGCAAAAACGCCCTACACCTTCTTTTGTCAATTAAGGAACGAGGTCCGAAAGTTTGACAGCTTCTTTTCGTTACAATTTGTGACCAAATATTGTGTTATCCTCTAACTTTTTGTTTCCAAACTGTAGAAGACCGATTTGATTATTTCTGCGACTATTTATTGCCATGATCCTATGAGGAAAAGGGGCTTCAGTCATTTTTTTTTCAGTTATTGAAAGGTGTTTTCAATTTAATTCTCTTTCTGTTACTCTTTTTGTAACACTGTTTTTTTTGTTCTAATGTTTGTTTGATTTGTTCTATTTTTTTAATTTAATTTCTAATTTCCTAACTCAAAGCAGGGGTGTAGCCAGGGGTGGGTAAAGGGGATTCAGGGCCTTAGCTAGGGGTGTAAATGTTAAAGATTCCGTCCGGCTGAGTGTTTTTTTTTTCAGCTATGTGGCGCCCCCACCTTGATGGTTTCAGACACTAGAAATACCTTTCACAATAGAAGTGACGAATTGATGGGGTGCAGTCTTCACGAAAAGGGCATTGCCAGGCGAAACAAATTATCGCAAAAAAAAAAAAAAAAAAAACCAAAGAGAAAGCTTGGAGAAGGAGGGAGGGTGAGTAACGGCAGGCCTATCGATTGGTTGGCGTGAAGCGTACAAGAAAAGTTTTGATTTTCAAAACCCCCAGATGGCAGAGAAAAAAAAAACTTCCCGGGTGTATTTAAGTTGACTGTACCCAGCCTTGAAAAATGGATATCACGTCTGTAATTCTTCAACTCATGTGTAAAGGAAAATCAATCTGCTGTATTACATGTGGTAGTACATATCATGTTTTAGTAGGTGGTACAGAAGTCGTAATGAATTACGCATCCTCCTCTTTAATTTTTTTTTCATTTTGAGTACTTGACAAATACTTTTTTGTTGAGCACGTTTGCACGTCGGTGCCTAGGACTTTTTTTTGGGGGGGGGGGGAGGGGTGGGAGGGGGTGTTTTCCGGAATTATGTTTGTGACTATCTAGAGGGATTACTATCTAAGCAGAGCGCCACATTGGTTGGCGTGGAGCGTGCAAGGAAATTTTGACTTTTCAAAAGCTCTAGATGGCAGGAAACGGCACTTCCCGTGTGCGCTTGAACTGCATGTACCCAGCCTTGAAATATGGACATCATGTCTGCAATTAATTCGTGTGAAAAGAAAAATCAATTTCTAAAAAATGGTATCGCAAATCAGTGTTTTTGAAGTGATACAAAAATCATAATAAGCCTGGTGTCCTCTTTCATTTTTTTAATAAGCCATCGTACGCATCCTCTTTTCATTTTTTTTTTAGTTTTTGACAAGTATTTTGTTATGAACACATTGCTCCAAAGTAATCAACAGGCGCCTTACAGATGCCCGTCCGAACACCGTCTGGCCTTTAAGAATCGGCCGGCGCCTTGACGAATGCCGTATGTTCATCGGATGAGATTCGGTCAAGTGTTGGACAAGTACCGGACGGAGACCTGCCGTAGGCTGGTCATTAAAATTGAGCATACATTCAGAAAAATTGGCCCATCACCTACCTGCCACCTCTGAGACCCGTAAAGAACCCGTGTGGACCCCTTTTCAATGTGACCATGTAAGCGTTATCGGCCGTTTTTTTTTTCCAATCTGTAAACGTCGGCCGATGCTTAGAAATGGGACACATCAGATTAATCAGTCCACCGAATGAAATGTGGCATTTTAGCGTATTACTGCAGCCGTCGTATACCCAGAGTAGCAGACGAGTTTTTTCCCGTTCAGCCACATAGGGGCTGTAGCCACAAAAGCCCTACGCAGGCTGGGCCTCGTTTAGTGCTTCTCGGCTTTGGAATCAACTCCCACGGCAGCTTCCCTCTTAAAGTAATATTGCTCTTTTAACAAAATCTGAAAAAACTCCTTTATTCTACATTTATGACGCAATCGCTCCTAATTGTTTGTTTCATTTCTAAATAGTTTTTTCGTTTTGGTATTATACTTCTGTAAGTCTTTTGACACAGACTCAATGGTTTCATTGAGTTTCTTTGGACAAATACAAGCCAAGTCTAAGATTTCGTCTCCACTGTAATCTTCCCCCCCCCCCCTCCTTGTCAGAGGGCGCCACCATATTTGGCAAGAAGAGGATATGCAAATGTTGGCCCAAAAGACCTCTCAGGTCTTGGGAAATGGCACTTCCCGGGGCAAGAATTGCATAGCAATAGGGAGCGATACTAGCAATATCATAAGACATGAAACCCCCCAAAATAAGCCCAGGGGTAGGGACTGAATTCCCCCACCTTGGCTGTGCACCTGACCTAAATAAGTCATACTGATAAACGAAAGAAAAATGCTCCAGCAAAACACAAGTAATACAGGCTAGAATGCCTAATCTTAGCGCATGTACCAGATGTTTATAATTTGATGAGATCTGCTGTGCTGCAAACAAGTCTGTAACTATGAATGTCAACCATCACCGCAACAAATAAAATCGGCATGGAAACGATACAAAAAGATGAAAAAAGACATTGCTAATAAGTATCGTTCCTTTTTATTGAAATCTGGTGTTACATTCACAATCTCCATACTGCTGCAAGGAAAACTTAACAATTGCAAAGTTAACTTAGAGAAATTTTTCTGATTATTATTGTTATTTGATAGATGTAAGAGGAAAAGAACAGCTTAGTAATTACTTTTTAACTTCTTTTAATTTTGGGTTGGATTGGTCGGGAGAAATGTTTACATGAGACTGCATACAGACAAGGAAAAAAAAAACTCTTCCTGGGTGTAGAGCTGGAAGGAGAGCAATGTGCTAAAAGGTGAGATCGTTGAATATTTTACAAGTGCCACACAACGGATTTGGATGTGATCGGCTATACAATGTCATATGAGACTTACTTGTGCCAGGAATGACAAGGAAAGAGGACAAGAAAACAGCCCCCTGCCACTTTCATTGCAATGCAATCAACAAAGACTGAAATGTAAAATGACCGAGAATTCATGATGCCACTTTCTTCCAGACGAAAGGAATCATTCACGAAAGTGAACATCGTTAACATCACAAAGCCACTGTTCACAATCGCTTATTGAATCGGTTGTTGTTGGGCGGATGCCATCTCTCTTTCCCCTTTTCTCTCTTGTATTGTCCCCCCCCCCATCTCCCCCTCATCACACCCAATCTACTCACAAGTGGTTCATCAACCTACCAATAAATATTAACCCTGCCTCCCTGTCTTGCTGGATTCAACCGTATGCAGTGACAAGTTCTGCCTCTCTTTTCGTGGCCATTGCCTCTATTTACAAAATTCGTCAAATACATTTTCGTCATTCTGTACATGAAGACGACAATGAACAAGTGGAGGGTGTTTGATTCCAGCTTAAACTTGAGTGACAGCTGTCAAATTTTGAGGTGACAAATTAAATAAAGACAACTCACATAGTTTACAAAATTAAAACAGATACTGCTAAAATAATGCAATAATGGACTATCAAAGTGTACTTATTAATATCTGGAAACGAAGAAAAAAAATAACAATGCTTTTCAATGTGTACAAACCTTCATACAGGACATAGTATTACAGGTTGATAGAAAACAAACACAGTGAGAGCTTTGTGTATTGTACATTATACACAAGAAATTTACAGTTGGCATTCAGACTGGAATAATTATGAATGGAAAATTAGGCTAGAATAAAATACGGCTAGAATACCCTCTGTTATAGACTTCACCCCACTCCCCCTTCAATTCTGGCCATACAGAATTTTATCAAATGTAAAGAAATTCATGAACTGCCTTTCCTTGAAATTGGGAAACGCAGTTCTGCATTGTTGTATTTTTAACCAAATTGTAAATAATTGTGCACACTGACAGATCTTCAATTCATACCTCTGAATGCTTGAAGTCTTATTTGGAATTGCTTCCAAAGGACGACATAAATATCTAAGTGTTTTCCAAAGACAATGTGAATCATTTAACAAGTGCTATGCAACATTCTAAGACCAGTGTGTGGAGAAACCTGAATTTATGAAACTTCACCCTTAAACTCTTTACATCAAAATCCTTTCTTTAAGACTGTGTATCTGAAAAACAAATCAAATATACAAAACTGTGATAACAGTTCCACAAATTTCAAGCAATTTTCTGTGTACATTTTGCCATGCAATCCGAAAGTTTTCGAATTCAGGGGATTGTCGATACCTCCCTGCAAGCTTCTGTTCGCCTTGGCCGAACTTTGCTGGTTACATTTTTAAGAGGTGAAATATACAACACAACAGTAAGAAATGCCAAAGTCGTCGTCCCATCAAAGGATCCGACTAATTCTCCAGCGAAATAGACCCCCTTGCATTGACATCACACAACTACAAACAAGGGTGCCCTCTTTGAGGCAAACAAACAGTACATATTGCTGTGCTAGGTGCGTGTAGATCGAATGACAGAGACACCACACGTGCAGACGTACATGTGTTCAATTGAGTACCTTATCCTAAAGGAGGGCTCTTCACTGTACCACTGTGACGTCACATGGAAGGGGTCTATTGGCCTTTCTCTGTTCATATTAACTCTTAACAAATATCACCAAAATGATGTGAATCATTGGAAAAAATGATATCACAAAAACTTGTATGACGAAATGACCTGTGCGAGACCTGTATCGAAAAATTGCATTGCTGTATCTGTAACTGATTGGTTAATTAACAATCAGATGATCGAGTGAATGAATGAAATATGATAACCTTGGCCTAATGAGCATGTTAAGAGGCAGTAGTAAAATATTTGATACTCCCCTTGAACAAAACACACATTCACGGTATTCTTCTCACCGGGGACCTGAACAGCGGGATGTGATTCTGAAATTGCTCCACAGATCCAGCCTGTCACAAACGTACATTGCACGGGGCGACAAAAAAATTAAATGCTACCTGCACCTAACTAAGAACACTTCATTGCAATGACTGTAGGACAGATACGCGGTGCGATGATAACATGTAAAGCAAAGTGGATTGCGACTTCACGACGAATACATAGTCTATCAGAACTTATATTTTCAGACACCTGTCTGGTCCAACCCGTCCGGCTACGGCCTTCGCGTACCGGGGTTCGAATTTTAAACCCAGTGCAAACACCATTTCGTAGCTATCAAAGTCAGCTTACGTGCAGAGCTAGCTGAAACAAAGAACGGAGCACACCAGCTCATTTGGTCCACTTGCAGATCACACTGCACAATTGTGAGCTTGTCGTAAAATCAAATTCGCTAGATTAAGGAAAGATCATTCCCTCTTTGAGTGACATACAAATGACGATTTTCACGCAAAAGTAAGCTGGAGACCAAAAATGAATTCATCTACTTTGAAAATGTAAGACTTTTACAGGGCAGACAACTTGAAACAAGATTTGTGACTTTTGAAACACATTTTTGGAATCATTGGTTTGTCTTGTCCAGCCTGTGTGTTATTTATCTTGAAAAAAAAAATGGAAACCGAGTGACAACAATCACTGAAGTTCTATTTATCACTCACCAGCCAGTTCCATTCAATGGCTCTTTCATCCTGACACAATGAAATAATGTATAAGGTGTTATCCCCACATGATAGGTAACTTTCATCCCAACAAAAAGCCATAACAATTGCTCTTGCTCAAAAATGATCCTAACAAGGGCAAAGGACAAAGACACCTCTAAACTACCTCACTTCACCTGAAATTAGCATTCACAGTGGGTCTTCATTTAACCGGCGAGCAGACTGCCTACCATTTATCACTGACAGCTTTACATCATCAACGATCTGCCCGTTTACTACTGACAGTGCGATCGAATCTGCAGCACGTCAGCAGAAGAGCTCAAACTCAAGTGTAAATGTTTAACAAGTGAAAGAGGAACATGAATTCTGGTGGAATGTGTCTTTGATCCTTTTATGATGTTGCAGGCCCACAGTCATGCACGGACAGAGGATGCCACCACCGGAGGGCTCTTTGGGTGAAGAAAATCCTTGACACATCACCATGTCGTGTGCCGAACGGCCCACTGCCTACTTCTACGTTACCACTCCACCTTTCCGACCAACACCCCATCCACCCCCAGGAACCTGGACAATTGTAATATTGATAGACTGACTGGTTGTGCACTTAAAGCAAGTGGGTATGATCTCATCTTGGTTAACAGTTTTCAGATAATGGTTTTGTTTTCCTTTACACTTTCAAAGAACATTCAACCCTAAATGTGTTACATACAATGCCGTAATGCCTCATTATAGCAGGATGTCCTATAATCCCTTCTGACCAGCAGAGATTCTGACATCTATATCTTCAAGGACAATACAGTTGATTAGAGAAGAAGGGGAACTCCCCCTCCCCTCTTGATTTCAGTGTGAAATTTAGCAGGAAACACCTGCTGGCTACAAGTCCACTTTCTTGCAATGACAGATATTCACGTCACAGTTGTACGAACACTGTTAAGTGCGATTTTAACAACAATGCATAGATATTGTTCCCCTTTCTACACTTCAAAGTATAAATATAGTTTCAAAGAGACCAACCCTTCCTGACACATTTTGTGGCCTTCCTGAGATCCTGACAACATGACGCAACCAAGAGGGAGCTTCACACGAATGTCCACCTTCAGAGCACGATGGGATCCTTCATTCGCTGCAGTCGAAAGCTTTGCCAAGTTCTTCAATCCTGATGACATTGTCTCTGAATATTTAAATTGCAAGTGAACAGAAGTTTGTCATGAACGACTCAAAACAACAAGTGCAGAATAAAACATGTTTACTGTTTGACTTTGTTGTTGTTGTTGTTGACATTTATTGTTTAAGTGCAACACATGAGAATAGTGTGATGATTTCATTCAGCACAATTTTCATTCTGTCTCACAAAGTGGAGATACTGCCCTGCCTCATGGTACATGAATGACTCCATGTAAATTAATGTGATTGCATGCGTGCACAAAAAGTAAAAACAAAAAAAATTTAAAAATTCAAGTTCAAAACTTTAGTAAGCCTTTAAATCGCACCATACAGACAATTTTGGACATTAAACAGGTTGCAGGAGACAAATTTGCACTGTGACTTCAAATTCTTCATAATGACCAAGAGTGTAAAATACAATAATGTAGTGGCTGACAGTTTTTATTCAACTTAAGCGTGTGTTACTTTGAACAGGCCAGTGGGAAGTGTACTAAGTAATGAATATTCAGTTTGTTGAAATAGCTAATCACTGATGTCATAATGAGGTGATCAGTCTGTAAATTCTTTGTAAACAAGGTGCTTCCTTCGTTTCACCTAATGCTGCAATTCCCGATTACGGTCAAGGTGTGACGTGAGTAGCAGGCTTTTGACACAACAATGAGACCAATACTTTTGCATATTCATTATGTAGGTGGTTCCAATAACAATACGTGATTTCTGTTTTTTACTGATTTTATGTTGTTTCCATTGCTTTTCACCGGTTACTGTCAACTTTCATTCACTGACTGCCATATTCCGTCCTGAACAACCGTGCATAAACATTCAAAGTAAAGAAAACACTTCAGATCAAATTTAATCATATACTTCCGGTTTTTCAATTTTCAGTGCACATGCAATTACTTTAAGATTTGATAGTAAGGTTAACACATTTTTTTTCCCAAAACAAACCCATCCATATCCCCTTTTGAGAAGAAGCATCTAAATAGGACTGTGGGCTACAAACTTCAATGCAAAATAATTGGTTTGTTATCAGAAAGCATTTTCAGTAAATTTTTTGTGTTGCTACAATAATCTCAGACATGATGAAATTAAAACCTGTGAAGCCTACCAATGTATGCCCCTCCCAACATGCTTTGACTTTCAAACCATATTAAAACTTCTCCTCTAGACAGCAAAACAAGTCACTGTAAAAGAGAGCAGTAAAACAAGTTGGGTTACATTTAAAAGACTTTCTCACCTATGACTTATTCTTGACTCACTGGCTCACTGTTAGATTGATCTTGAACAGTAGCAGATTCTGTCTCTTTCGTTTCCGCGGATGATGGGGCCAGGATTTCCCCCATCTCTTCTTGGGCTGACACTGCTTCATGTGTCACTTCCACAGCTGTGGCTCCGTCTGACGGAGTTTGATTGTCTGCCTCGTTCACAGCAGCCTCCATGACGACATCTGTGGAATTTTCAGCAACAGGATCTGCTGTGTTTTCATTCACTTCCTCCTCCATGACGACGTCGTCCTGCATCAGTGGGACATTCCCCGGGCCGTCGAATCCGGCGCTCTCGTTGCCTTCGGCTGTGATGATGGTTGCCTGTTTGCTGCTGCTTCTACCTTCATCATGGTCCACTGTCACGGCTTTGTCATCGATCTCCACCACCCCAGACACATCCGTAGTCTCCATTGTAACCTCTGTGACAGAAATGACTTCTGCAGCAGCTCCATCTTCCCTGGATGGACCGCTGGGGCTACCATTAAGAGCTTGAGGTAAAGTCGTCACTTGACTGCTTTCACAGTGTTCATTCTCACCTTGGTTTTCACCCTCTGAGGTAAGCATCACTTGATAGGTGATGTTTTCAGGTGGATCCAATGACACCTGTTTGGTCCCCCCATCATCTGCTTCCTTTGGCATGTCAGCCTCCACTGAACTCTGCCCCTGGGTCTGGCTGTCTTGTTGAACTTGCGACTGCTCTGTTGTCTCGGTTGTTATTTCAACTTCCTCTGTAGGTAATTTTTCTTCCTCCGGTGCTGCTGTCACTTGAATCTCTTGCATGACTTCAGATATGCCATGGTAAACTGGACCCTCCACCTCCACTACGTCTGTCACCTCCACGATCTCTTCCTTCGCATCCTTCGCAGGAACGACGGAGACCTCCCCTGTGTCCGAAATATGAATCAGAGGGAGGATTTCTTCTCTCACGTCGCCACTTGCCTGCTTTTCTGGGTCCCCTAACGTCAGCTCCTGAATTACACCTGCTGCAGATGGGGACTTGCCCAGTGAGGGAGGAGTTTGATGTACAGCGATGTTTGACTGAGACACATCTCTCTTTTCTCCTGGGGTGACACGTATGACATTGACAACTGTGGGTTGCCTGGGTTTACTTGACACTGGTACGACGTTGACTACCGTCGTCTTTTGGTTGTTTAGACTTGGAGCAGGAGTCGAGGTTACTGAGGTAGAAAAGTTTGACGGCTTGCTGTTACAAACTGTGGGATATTGGCCAGTCAGTATCACTTCTGGAGCAGACACAATTTCCACTGTAGTGGCCACCTCTCCACCGTCATGCACCTGGTCTGAGATCAACGCATCCAGTCTACCCTCAACACTGCCATCAGACCGGGTCTGCGGAACACTGGACCCAGCTGGATTTGTGCTCTCTGTCCTGTAGGTGGCAATGTCTGTTGCCATAGTAAGGGCAACGTTGATGACGTCTCTTGGGACTGAAGCGAGGTCACCTGAGAAAACCACTTCAGAGGGGTCAAACTCCTCTTTGACCTCCACCGTCACTGTTTCCCCATCCTGGGCGACCTCTGTCTCAACAATTTGAGATGGGTCAACTACATGCTCCACGTAACTGACAGTGACCTCCTCCTCCGCCACGGGTACATCCTGGACGGGAATGATCTTCCCATAGACCTCCTCATAAAGCTGCTTCCATTCTCTGAATTCATCTGTCTCTTCGCCGCTCTCCTTGGACAACAGTTGGCGGTGGAACTGCTCTTTCCTGTCATTGTCCAGCCTGCTTTCAAACAGTTCAAGACTTATGATGGACTGGGCAGGTCTCAGAGCTGCGATCCGATTAGCCTCTTCTAATTCCCTCTCTCTCCTCAGTTTGTCCAACAGAAGATCCTCTATGACATCCTTGCTGACAGGATAGATTCCGACTTTCCTGAAATTCCTGATTATCACTTCCGGCTGGTCCAGCTGAGGCCAGGCCTTGCCGACGATTCGGGCTGCATTTTTGGTGGAGACTGGAACCAAGGGATGGGATTTGTTCCAAAGGGAGGCTTCCCTCTCCCATGCTGTCCTCAACATTTCCTCCGGAATGGGACATACAATGTCCGCAATCGACGGGAGAATTCTGAACATGTGGACATCATTTTGCTGGGCGGTCACAAACACGTCAACGTCTATGTGGCCCTCGGGACAATCCAGTAAGAGTGCCACCGGTCTATCAGAACCGACGTTAGGTAAGAAATGGTTCTCCAGCCAGTCACTGTACATTGTCTTAGATGCACTGCCCATTTGCGTGAACAGCTGGCCCGACGAAAGAGGTGCTCCAACTAGTGGATCCCATGTGGATGGAACACAGTGCCCCCTGAACACAAAAAATGGAGGAATGACATGGCCAGCTGCATTACCACAGACGATGCAAGTGCACACTTTATCTCTGATGATTGCGTTTATGTCAACTGGGCCAGTTAGAAGATGAGGGTCCACTACTAGTAGATAAATCGATGGCCACAAAGTGCCAGATTTTCTCTGGCCTGTCGATAATATCGAGACACCTCAGAAATGTGTCCAACTCGGCATACCAGCCTTTGAGTACTGATTCTGTGTATTTGAGGCTTCTTGTTAGCATCATGCTCGACACAGTCTTTACCTTAGGGTTCCTACGGACAAAGGCTTTGTACCAGCTCATAGACGGTTTATCGTCTGTGAAAGGATTGTCACGTTTATCCTGCTTCAAAAAGTTTTGTACTGTGTTACGTAGACTCCCAGAGGACACAGGGAAACCTCTTTCTGACATAGTGTTTATCCATGTGGTGAGTTTGTCTTCCTCCGCTCTG
Source organism: Stichopus chloronotus (assembly GCA_021234535.1). NCBI lineage: Eukaryota > Metazoa > Echinodermata > Holothuroidea > Aspidochirotida > Stichopodidae > Stichopus > Stichopus chloronotus. Next base: position 18,781,124 of record CM037838.1, read on the forward strand.
GACAAGACAGGCGGTGGGCCATTCCTGCCATCGATCCTCACTGTCCCTTTCAGTCGCCTGTACAGTTTGTCAGCATGGATACGCCACTTAAAGGCTGCTTTCTGGACCGAAGTGACTTCACCAGATCTAACTTCGTCTATTGCGAATTTGATACGATCGATCTCGTCGATGCCCCTCGTTGGAGAGTCGGGTCTGCTCTCTCTGTCCATGCCCTTCCTCTTGAAGGAAGCGGAGGTGCTTCGAAGATCTTCCTCGATGCGGCGTGACTTTTTTGACGATTTTCTGCTTTTCCCCTTTTTGCCAGAAATGCTGACATCACGACCTTTCCTGGCGAACACAATAGTCAGACCCTTGCCACTGGTTTCAGGGGGTTCCTCCTTGAGCCTTTGGCGAGTTCTCTTTCTGGGAGGTGACGCACTCCGCTGCGGACTTGTCTCAGGTGATGATAGAGAGAGTCCTGCCTTTCCCCGTGGACTTAGCTGTCTTGTCGGCTTTCTTGCTTTCTTTTTCTTTCCAGTCTTCTTTGTAGTTTCTATGCCGACATAATCTGTTTCAAACAACTTGTTTGGCTTTTTGGTAGTTCTTGTTTTAACCATGGTGGACAGATCTGCAAAAAAGATAAGAAAAAGATTAGTAGCTGGCAGTGCGTAAATGGAAATGATATTGATTTCCATACAGTAACTTACAATCAACATATATAATAACTTACTGACCCATTTGCACTTTTAATCTGTCCCTTGTTTCTCATCAGAATTGATCAAATATCATCTAGGTTTAGTTAACTTCAGAAATTGCATAGCAAGCAAATTTTCAAGCATCTGAATAATTTGGCCACTCTATTCAGGCATGATGAACGGCCAAAACAAGAACCACATGGATGCAAGTTCTCATTTTCTTACTAACAACTGGCTCATTTAAGTGATGATATTCAAAGCAAGTGACATTGAAATAATCAGTCAGCTGCTTCTTTATGACTTGCAAACCACAACCGTGTAACATGGCATCTTTATTTTTGTTTTGTAAGAGGAAAGTCAGACTGCTGACTTTACCTCTGATCCTCGGGAGCAATGTTGTGACTGCAAACATACTACTACAAACTAGATTCTTCATGTAATTTCACGGATGCCATAATGCAATATTTATTGAGATATGGTTGGAATGATCTTGAAAAGAGCACGAACTTAAAATTATGTATGTCTTGGTAAATGTCAATGGCCTACAGGTCTGTAAAGTACCAGATGACACAATAACCGGTAAACAAATTTAATAAACCATACTGTAAGTCTAAGTCATTTAGGTAGCAGCAACACAACTGCAGGGATCAATAATCCATGATGATGGATGCAAACTAATCTGATGGACCATTGTTCCGAGGAAAAAGTTTGACAAGGGTTTCACTTCATTCTACACAGTGACACCACACAGAAACTGAAAGCTGGGGGCAGATGAATTTCAAGGATGGATTAAAAAGCACCAGATATCAGCTTAAACTAAAATGCTTCCATGTTACTATGCAGGTCCCCCACACACTGCTCTACAAAGTCATGTGCAGGATGGGTAAATAACATCTAGGTGCATACAGTACACTCAAGCATCTGAACAGCAAATGTTAAGATAATCGGCATCTTGACCTTGCATGTTAATCGTAAAGAACAGAGACAAGAAAATGTAAGATTACACAACATGACAAGCAATCAATTGACCGGTGAGGACATGAGAAATCATTCAAAATGTCATTTAATATTACATGGAAAGATCACATCAGCTAAATTACATAATCCATAAAATATTCTGGAATGCTCTTAAAATCAGTTACACAATAGACTAGGCCTTAATAGCTGCTGAGCAGTTGTTTCAATTTTCCAGCTTAAATACTTTGTAAGTTACCGGACCAGGAAGCTGGCTTGGCTCATCAAGGTCTTTACAACTTTTATGACATCTTAAGTTTTGATGGGAGACATAACAGCGGTACAGAGTATTCCTGAAAACTGACTTGAATTTGAATCACAATGAATAAAAAATCTACCACCACAGGTGATACATGTCTTCACAAAACAGACTTACCAATACGCACACATACATTTCATGCTTCTCATACGCTCACGTGCTGTTTGAAGTAATTCACATATCATAACTGTCTTAACTGAACTTACTTACTCAAAAAGCCAAACTCAAGAACTCTAATATGACTATCCTCAAAGCCAAATTCCACAGAATTTCATAGCTACAGTAACTTTGGAATACTGAAGATGAATATGACCAAATGACAGCCAGCAATTGCCCCAAATGACATACAAGGCAGTAAGTGATACCAATGGATAAATTGATGTGCTCAAAGTTGCTTAATGAATGCAATAATCATAAAAATTTTCAATGAAGGGGGAGGGGGGAACACCCCTCTCCAGGACGGTGTTCACGGTTCACACCCCAAAAATTCTATGTTGGAAAGTAGAGACAGTACGATGCAAATTCAAATGTAGGCTATAACTAACGGTTGCAAACAGTGTGAACACAAGCCCCTCTTTCTCTTATGCTGTATTTGTAGAAATCATGAGTAACAAATTAGTCATAAGTCAAGCCAATCTTCACATTCTTTTGGGTGTACACTTGTTGCACTTTACTTGTCTGCAGAATGTATAGTACACCAAAGCTTGAATTTTATTTTAAACATCAGCGCATTGTGTACATGCGATACAATTTTCAATGTAGGCCTAAGCACGACCTGCACTGTGTATTCCAAAAACAACACAAAAACAATTATTTGCTGTATCAATTTTGATGTTCAAGACAAACATGTTACTCATGGCAAAATTTTCAAGTATCTGCTTAACTATGAATTAGAAATTTGCAAACATTACCAATACCGATTCGACCAAAATGACTTTGATGAAGCTTGCAGAACTAGAACAGCATTACAATGCTGCTGAATCTCAACATTTTTGGTTGTTCTGATTCTGAATATGCTAGAAAACAGTTCAGTTGTGAGGGAATAGAATACATGGAAAACAGAAAATTTTGTTTCTGATTGATGTTAAGTTACCATTTTTGACATTTTGCCTTTATGATTCTCTTTAAACTCTACTGCTCCCCTGCTCCTGCCCTCTTGATTTGAGGTGGGCAGTGACATCCACTTGACCGCATGTCCTTTTTGAGATATGAAGTTTACGATATTTTTTCAATGTGTTCATAATTTGACCCACTGATCTCCACTAGATGCAAAAGGTTTGTTGTAATCAATAAGATACATCTACAGTCTAAATATGAAACTTATCCAAGCTTCTCTCGATGAGATATCATGTTTAGAGCAACACACAGACATGCCATCATGAATTCAGAAGTTAAGATTATCGCAAAAGCCAAAAGGTAATGGAAAAATTTCCTCTGGAGGGGCAGTTCAAGTGATTGTGTGCCTGTATGAAAATGTAAACACTTTGAACTTTCATGTCCAAAAATTTGTAGCATGTCTTTACCTTGCAACATTGAGACAATTTGGGAAACTAAATAGGTTTCATTTGCACAATATTACCAACACGCTGGGCCATGCATGTGAGGCAGAGTAGTCAATTCTGACGGAATACGAAAACACTTTGTAAAGGTTCTGCAACTTGTGTAATACATTAATGCAGGAATGGACAACCTTGTTTAAATTAACAGGCCAGATATGGAGAATGAAAAATTCTCTGAGCTGTACTTGACCAACATCCTGCTCCTGATTTCAAACATTTAATTCTGAGACTTTCAAGCAATATAAATCTTAATGCACAAAAACATAATTTCAATATAGGCTAGTATTACTGATATGTAATGGTCAATGCAGGTCTACCTGGCAGCATTCAATGACATGTCTGACAGCATTCAATGAGATGTCTGACACTGACGATTTTTCTTTTTTTGAGACCTCTCACTGGTCGTAAGAAAATTACTGGTGGGTCGCATGCAACCAACAGGCCATAGGTTGTACACTCCTACATTAACACAATGTTGGGTGGTATACTAGTTAGTATTGTGTAATATCATGTAATATTATGCAACATTGTCTGAACACCTGTGAACATATAATAGCCATGCCCTTGCAACAAGACACCTCAATTCATTATCACTTTTGCTACTCGGTGCACACCTGGCATACAACGTTCTTTCTCAAACGTACCGCAGCTCATGCTGAAGTTGAGTACAAACACCATTGAGTTGAAGACCTCAATACCACTCTGTCATACTGTACTAAATTTACAAACTTGAATCATAGCATATCAAAGAAGGGGCTAAAAACACTACTGCAAATGGGCTTACCAATCCAAATAAAGAATTGAAACATCTGTAATTTATGCAAGTACCATGTGCAACTTTATGGAAGACCTTCAACTTTTTCCAGGTTTAGTCATCAATTCTCAAGAAAGACTAATAAAACGTATTTTCTTCACAACTTAATTAGAACTGTACCATCTTTTACTTACATGCAAAGATGCATGCTGAGGAAGTATGATACACATTGGCAACAGATCAAGGCCTTGACATCATCTAAAAGAATTAGCAAAGGAGGGCCGACTGCCCCATGAAATGCCTTGAAGAAACAACCTAAAACAGAAGTTAAGAAACCCAAATCATGAAGACAACAAGGAACAATTAAATTATACCAGAATCTGAAAAATAGTTGTCAATGTTAACCTTGAAACAGAATACAGAACTAGGGTTGACAACCCAGGGAGAATATTCCATTCACTCATAAAAATAAAACTCTATGGGAGAAGGTATATTTCTTAACATTGGGTCTACATAAAAATTTTGACCAGCTTTTTGCCATGACAGCAAAATCAGGAATTGGTACGGACCTTTAAAAAGCTACAACTGCTCAGTGCATAGCTCCTGGAGAGGGATTTGAAAACTTGAATCATGTTGCCTCTTACCATAAGCACTGTAAGGTCAAGTGTGCTACTGTAAGTCCAACAATCTTTGTCTTTCCACATAAGAAAAACCACAAGCCTCTGGAGTATGCCTGGTGGCCTTTCTTTGCACTTGCAATGTGGTAATGATGATTTTGAGTGTTCTTTTCTTTTTGGTTGAAATTGATTCAAGTTTCCTTGGCTTAGGCCCAAATAAACATTGTAATTGTATTGAGAACTGTCATCTTCATTTCCAAAATTTATTTTCCATGGATTACTCAATCTAAGTTAGACAATACCAAAATGGAGCAAAATGCTTAAGACACATAACAAAATATTATAGGCCTAGGTTTTATTGAGTTTCAATGTTTCAATATTTTACGGTCACGATGTTCACTAAGTGTTCGACTCATGATACTCCCACTCCCAGTAGCCTGTGATACTAGCTGCGTACACGTAAGTTAACCGTACGTAACTATGCACATTATGCACGATTAAGTTACCAAGTGCAGGGCTGCAGTGAAAATATGATTATCACATTTTAAATGACCAACCTGCATGAAACTACGAACTAAGAATAGGTTTATCCGTCATAAAAGATTGCTTAAATAGTAACTGTTTGAATACTGCCTCATGAACAGTGATGTAATACTTGGAAAAACTTCGTATTTCTGTTAAATAAAAAGACATTCTGTTCCGGAACTTTCGCACAACCCAATCCTATTGAATACACGCACGCACACTGTGAATGCTACGACAGCGTTGTCAGATATCCCCCTAAAATAGGTCTTAGCCTAAGCTAGTTGCGTAGGGGCGAATCAAAGGTGATTTTTACCCCTTATTTTTACACTTAAGTGATCAGACATAGCCGTCAATCCAAGTTCAATTCAAATTCATAGTGATTACCTCGGACGTTGTTATCTCACATCGATGGATTTTGAAAGCGTAGCAGTTGAGCGAAATTTGTTCCTTATTATTGTCGAAACGTTGTTGCTGTCACTAGCGTTAGTACGTAGAGCTACTAGAGTATGGCGTTTCATGGCGCGAATGTATTGAGGGCGTCCTAGATTTGAGATTGATTCGGCACGTCATGCGCAATCAGTTGCACTTCATACGACACCCTTTTCCAACTGCCGGAGAGTGATAATAAGTGGTGATAAAAATAAGTGATCTGAGTTTCATTCGTTGTACATAAAAACAAATGGGTCGCTTGTTTAGGAAGTTTATGTTGCCAACGTCATGAAATCAATGGCGGACCCAGGATTTGTCAGAAGGGGTGGGGAATGATGACTAATCGCCGTCAGGGGGAAGGGTCAAAGGGGGGGAGGCCCTTACTGGGTGGACTGGACTGCAAAATGGTGCTATTTTTGTTGCTCTAATTGAAGAGAACTTGAATAATTCTTCAGAAATTCCTATTTTCTTAAGTGATGATTTTACTTTCCCATGTTCCTTAGTGAAATATTCTGGAATTCTTCGACCCTTCTTCGACTTTTGTTGCTAGATTTGAATAGAATATATCTTCAGAAATGCCTGCTTTATAAGTAATGATTTACAGCTTTTCATTTTGCTCGGTGAAATGTTTTTTTAAACAATTTAGATTATTCACCTGTCACAGCCCCTGCACTTCGGCCTTCATCTTTTTTCAGTCATAACTTGAATATTTCTTCAGAAAATCCTTTTTTTTTAAGTGATGATTTTACTTTTCCCATGTTCGCAGGTGAAATATTCTGGAATTCTTCGACTTATGTTGTTAGATTTGAATAGAACATATCTTCAGAAACGCCTGCTTTTTAAGTAATGATTTACAGCTTTTCATTTTGCTTGGTGAAATATTTTTTTAAACAATTTAGATTATTCACCTGTCACAGCCCCTGCACTCCAGCCTTCATTTTTTTCAGTCATAGTAATTTGCATAAAAATCTGATCTTGGGGGAGGGGTCACCACCTTCACTTTGGAAAATGTTTGCTACCGTATGGTAGGCTGAATGCAAACTTGTGCTACATTCGATGCTACATTTGAATAGAACTTGAATAAATCTTCAAGAATTTCTATTTTTTTTTTAAGTGATTAGGCCTATTTTACTTTTCCCATGTTTCTTGGTGAAATATTCTGGAATTCTTCGACCCTTCTAGAGTAATTACTTTTTTTTACATGGCGAATCCTTCGCATCCCAGTCCGAGCCAGCTTACACCCCTTCTCACGTCATAAGGATTTGTTTAAAAGACTGATCTTGGGGGGACTCAACTGACTGAGAGGTCTCTTTTTATACAAAATGGTGCATTTTTGTGTATATATGTGTGGGGGAAACAGGACCGCCCCTTCCCCTAGTAGTGCTTACATGAAGGAAAAATGAAGGACTCGCACTGTGGACAGTGATAATGAAATAATTTTATTTCCACTATAAACCAAGAAATTGCACCTTTGCTGCAAATATTGTCAAAATAAACACAAATCATGAAATAAAGGGAAGTGAAGAGGACACACCCAGGAATTCACAAATGCACTGGGGACTTTTATGAATCTGACTAGCCTAAGTGGGGGAACTAGGATTTAACAAAATAACCTGTTGGGGACAAAAAATTCGCGTGCAGCTCAAGCCCAGTGAGTGGCGTCCAGGGGTCTGTATTAGGGTCCCCATATACCAAATAAAAAACTTGTCCAAGTGTCCCTTGTTGAGATAACATGTTTACAATGCTGTCACAGTTTGACCCATCTTTACGCCAAATGACCCACCAAAAATAATTATCTTCTTGCACTCAATGTGGTACACCTTTTTACCTAGCATATGATATTTGTCCAAGCTTCCCTTCTTGAGATATCATGTTTTCAAAGTTTTCACAATTTGAGTCCAGTTGACCCCAAATGACCTTCGACCTTCCAAAAAAAATAGGATTCTTATGTAATATGTTACACCTACATACACACATGAGATTTGCCCAAGTTTTCCTTCTTGGGATGTCATGTTTACAAGGTAGGCATTACATGCAATCATACATACATACATACATACATACACACACATACATACATACATACATACATACATACATACATACATACATACATACATACATACATACATACATACATACATACATACATACATACATACATACATACATACATACATACATACATACATACATACATACATAGTCTTGCATGATTGCAAAGGTTGCAATTATCATCGAAACCAATTGTGATTCTCAAATGCATTCTCATATGCATTCCTACACAATGCTGAAAATACAAGGTGAAATCTAATATTGATGTTAGAAAAGCCATTGATTTATCTGTTTTCTTTTCTTAACTTGTCACTCTTTTTAAATTAAAGTGTAAGGATTATGCTCTGGTGGACTTAACAACATTGCTAGCAAGCTGGCTTTGACTAAGTTTTGAGTTATGGAGCACAAACATGAAAATGAGAAGGAACAAATGTCAGATATTAACACAAGACTATCAGCTTGTTTAGTAAGTTTTATTTAAAAAAAGTTAGCAATAACCATAGTATTTTATATAATTTATTCATAAAGTTATAATTTTTCATAATGTCCATGGATAACTGGTTTTTCATCTTCTTAAGAAATGTTACATCACACTTTTTGCAGACCATTACCATTTGTCCAATGTCCACCATCAAATGTCCACCATCAAACTGTTTAATATCTTAGTTTCTTCTATTTGCGAGATATTCCATAAACAAAACACTGATGCCTGTTTGTCCAACTTGTTTTCTCCAAGTCGTCAAAGCAATATTGGTCAATCGCAGTCTTATGTACTGACAAGATAATTTAGCATTTGAGCCTGTTCCTGGATACCTTTGCAGTTATAAGATCATCAGATTTCAAAGAATAATCTGCTAACCAATACTTCAAGTGTCTTCTAAACTAGAGCAGCAATGCTGCCGAATCTCAACACTTCTGGTCGAGTAATCTTCCTTTGTAAGGATGCTCTGAATGTATTAGAAACAGTTCGGTGTGACTGAAGAGATTAACAACGACGAAAACATAGACAAGTTTCCATCTGGTTGATGTATCTGGTAGATGAATCTGGCTGACATTCTTCTTTTGCACTTTGTGTTGTAGTTGAGAATACATACAATTGAGTTGTAGTCCTCTACTCTGTCCTGCTATCACACAATTCAATCACAGGAAATTAAAGGAGGAGCTTAAAAAAAAAAAAATCCCAGGGTCCACCAATCCAAACAAAGGATCGAAACATCTTTAATTTATGCAAGGACCGTGTGCAAAATGATTGGGGAAGATTTAATGCACTTTGAAGGCAACAGTCTCTTAAAGTAGTATTTCCCATACAGAGATGTATGCTATTTATTGTGTGGGCAACTTTTGCAGTTGATAAAATGAACCTGCTCAATGAGAACAGAAAGATTGTCCCTGCACTAGCCATCACTTGTCTCCCAAAGATATTGATGGGCAATTGATTTGTTGTTACTGACATTATACTTGAGCAACATCTCAAAACTCCTCACAGGTTGGGACTATTAACATGGCAGTCACCTGAGGACCTGTGACACATACATACATATGACTGAATGTCTCGATACCAAAACAAACCAATACAGTATACTGATAATGAAGGAGCTACCATGATCAAACTTGGAATTGAAGCATATTCCAAAGTACACCTTCTCATCTTTACTGTCTTTAAGCCCAACTATCTGTCAGGACATCAGGTTATGGCTGACCATTTTACCTTGGCCACGTGCACCACCTCTGCCTCTTCAGTTCATCCATTCTTCTTTTGCTTCACTTCTGTATCCTTGGATTCTTCAATAGTACCACTCATCATTCTCACCCTCCTCTTTGACCATCTCAAGAGGTTGCGAGCGTTCTTTCTCCTTGTCCGAGAATGTTGTCTGTCAGCATTAAGTGGCTTAGCTGTCCACCCAATTGTCAAATGACTCTTGTGGTGTCGACACACAAATTCTTCTTTTGCTTTGCCTCTTTAAAACAAGTCCTCCCATTCTTCAGTAGTCCCACTCATCCTTCTTCTCATCCTCTTCTCCAGCCTTGTTCAGTGCCTGTGAGAGTTCTTTCACCTTCTCCAAGATCTTCTCCCGTTCGCTCTCCTTCAGCCGCTTCCCAAACTTCTGCATGAACTTGTCAGGATGCCAAGTTCGCTGGTGAGTTCGAAGATACTTTTTCAGTTCATCCTTGCTCATCTTGGATTTATCACTGACAAGGATGGTGACCATGTGCTCTGTGTTGTCTGTGCCACCGGGCCATGGGATGTCGTCAAAGGACAGGTTCTCTGAACTGTCTGCTTCAAAGGCCGCCATTTTCTTCTCATGCCTTAATCTCATCAACTGTATGTGGTTGTGCCTGTCTGGTCCATGCTGTTTCTTGTTTGATTTGACTCTCCTTCTCTCCTGTTCTTCCTGCCTTTTACGCTTCCTTTGCCTTGCTTCGCTCTCCTGTTTTCCTTGTTCGGGATTTCTCTGTCTCTTCTGTCGGTACTCAGTGGCTAATCTGTCTGCCCAATCGTCGAATGACTCTTGTGGTGTATCATCTCCAAAGCCTGGAAAGAGAAAATTTTATAGTTTACAATTCAGATAATGAATTATCTCTGAGTTGTTCCTTTTAACTTGTCACCATCATGGTTTAACTGATATTGAAGGTTGTGTGACATTCTTCAAGAAAAAAACACCCATCAGTCAAAAGTTGCAGAGTAAAATCGTGAGTGAAAATCCGTTGGAATGTTGTTATATCTATTACCGTTTCTGAGTTATGACTTTTCAAAGTTTGAAAAAAAAACAGATGACATGGAATGTTGCACAGTGTCAGTTTTTCTTTTGTTAACCCTATATATTTTGCCTCTTAGTTACTTTATTGCTGAGTTTCAGACTGGTAAGTGATAACAATAATTTTGAAGGAAAAATACATGCTTCCAAAATAAACCCTCTGGTCATATACAATTTTCAAATGTCCTTGAAATAGAGGTTACATGAACGAAGGATTAACATAATACACATCATGGGGGTCCATCTCTTGACGTCACATATTTGCATGCTTAGCCAATGTTATTTCATGACACAGCTGTGAGACATTAATTTGACTGTAAATTTGTCAACCTTTGACAAGATTGACAGATTTGCATTAAATTTGTGGCTATTTTCAACATTTTCAATGCTTAATGCACCCAATGCTCCAAAGTGTCATTTTCATGTCACACAACATAATTTTAAAGTTAAACACAAGAGAGCATGATGCAATGGCTCCATTTCAGGGGTGGAATGCCTCTTACTAATTATGCAGCCAAAGCATTATGAACCATGTGACTTTACGAATCTATTCAGAGTCTGCTAACAGTTGAGTGCATTTGAAAATTACCCAAAGGAAGTCTTTTAGAGACAATTTTTTGAAATACCTGACAAAGATTGTAGAGATTTTTAACTGAAGAGACTCTATGTCATATTCATATCCAACAGTTAGGAAAAATAATTTATACATCATTTGACAGTTTTACTATACAAGGTGGCTCTGCACTGCTGATGACTTTACATTACACTCTATGTGATCAATGTATTGAAATACACTTCAAAATAGAGATTTGAAATATGCTACAATTGTCATAGAAAGTTTGCAAATCTGAAAAATTCTTGAGATGCCTTCATTCTGCAAAACGGCCAAGCTCTGGTGAGCATTTACTTTAGGAAACACTTGACAGGTGCCAAACCCTGTACTGGGATGGGCAGTGATCAACCTGTTCTATTAATTTTCACGGCTATTGTTTATTTCTAGGTTGGGCGACTGTAAATCTAATTGAATGTCTTTGTCCTAACTTAATGGAAAGAGTCAAATAATAAAAAATCTCTTAGTTTCTGATTGGGGTTTCTTAATTGCTTTCAGTGCAACGATGCAACTAGCAAACTCACCAGTGGTATACTTGCATGGGTTTCCATTCACACCTACCTGCTCTTCACTTCAATTATGCTGCTACCTATTAGCTACACTTAACTGTAAATGAGGATTCGTCCATTAGTTCATTCATCAGTTTCACTGCTTGGAAAACAATTACCTTCGTAGTAACAATTACCTTCATAGTAACAATTACCCTCATAGTAATAACGACCTTCATGGTAACAATAACCTTCTTGGTAATAATTGCCTTCATAGGAACAATTACCTTCATAGTACAATTACCTTCATAGTAACAATTACCTTCATAGTAACAAATTATACCTTTTTTGTAACAATCACCTTACCATCTTGCTAACAATTACCTTCATAGTAACAATTACCTTCATAGTAACTCTGTTCTGGTAGACTATCTGCCATGTCATCCTCCCATGCACTGCTCAGTTTGTCCCTCCACTCATCTTCCTCCGTTCTTACTTTCTGAAATGAGAAATGAAAGTGCACAAAATAACACATCCCCCTGGTGACAATGACTCTTGCAATGCACGAGGAAATAGGCCTACATGGACAACTAATGCTGTACATGTGGGTGATGATTCCCTTCGTGGCACTGCTTTTTGTTGAAAATTACCAATCTACCTATTTTTTTACTTATCTCCCGATTTTTTTGGCTCTGGAAAATGTTAATCTTCTATATTTTGGTAAGACAGGTTGGCAGGTCTGGTACAAGCACGAATAAATTTCATGGAAAATTTATTACATTGGCACCTACTTGTCCAACTGTCATCCCCTGCTCTGTGACAAACTTTTTCAGAAGATGGCGAGCTGTCTGTCCAGATTTATTCTCGATGTCCAAAATGTCTGGTGGGCTGTACTTCAAGATTGTAAGAGCAATTGGCTTAAAATCTGAAAAAAAAAAAAACACTCACAATGAGACAATGAAGTCAGTACAATCACTGAGTAGATTATATACCCTATGCAAGTATGATCTGCAACTAATTCTTGTTAGAATTAATGCACTGACACTGTGAATTCCATTTGGCTGTGTTGACAATTGTTGGTTGATTATCGGTTACTTGTGAAACTAGGAAAGTCATGAAGTGAGGGTGGTCAATGATGATTTTCTTCAAACAATTCTCCAAGTTGTGTACAGGTGACCACTAGATCCATGGAACATTGTACACATTCATGAAATCTGAGAACATAGTGATAGTATTATTAGTAATGTACTTAGTACTAGTACTGTATCACTATCAAGTATAAGGTCAGTCTAACCATGGAGTTCATTGGTCTAACATACAGTGTGTATGGTGATGTGCCAGTTTCACGACGAGGATAGATGTCTGTAACAAAAACGAAAAAACCAAAAAAAAAAAAAACCTTACCTGTTTGGTGACCGGATAACACTCTTCTCATTGCAACATGTAGGGCAGTGTCTCCTTTACTGTGGTCAACCAAAGCAGGGTCTGCACCTGCTTGTAACAGAGTAGTGACCATCATATGATTACCACGTTCACAAGCCATGTGTAGAAGAGGTTGATACTTATGTATGACAAGTCTGACGGAGTTGACATCAATTCGTTTATGTTCCTTTAAAAACCGTTTCACTTTGGAAACAGAGCCTTCAATGACATAATCAGCTAGCTTTTCTTGGCGAGATTTCCTCCCCATCTTTGATATTCTATTTTGTTTGATGACACACTCTCGGACTCAGTCTGAGTGATGCACTCACGTACTGTACTACGGTACTAGCATATTTCGTAAAGTTACGCAATCGATAGAAGAACGGTGTTCACCTAGTAAGATTTGAACTCTGGTGCTGTGGTGTCGTGTGGTATCGTACCCACGGGCGTAGCCAGAATTTTTTGTAAGGGGAAAAAATATCGACTCATCGTCCTTATTTCTGACCGCTGTCCCGGGGAAGGAGTGTAGGGGAGGGGTGTTTCCCTACCAGGATTTAAAATTAGTCAGTTCACATGCACATAGTTCCTAGGAGGCGTGAGGAGATAATTAAGGCAATGGGGGCACCCCACTCACCTAAATAGGATCATGTTTGCCTCTCTGAGTTGCCCTATCATTGTGCAAAATTGACTTTCTTTCGACCTACACACATGAACCTAACATGAAGGTTTAAAAGTATTGGGGTGGGGGCGCTAAATACCATAATGACTATCTAACGTAGCTCTACAATGAGTTGTCGCGAGTACAGTGCAAGAAAATTTCTGGCTTTTCAAACCCTCCAGATGCCAAGAAACGGCACTTCCCGTTTCAAGTGTTCCAAGCTGCATGTACCCAGCCTTGAAATAGGGATCCCTCACCTGCAATATCTAAATTAGGCCTACTGAGATAAAAATCAATGTATGAAAAATTGTAATACAAATGGGTTGACAGGTTATTTCTAAAATGGTATCTCTTCAGTTTGTAAAATCTCTTCAAGTAAACAAAATTGTAACATAGGCCTAAGATACATCACAAGTTGGCCTACTTATTGCCAAAGATACAGGTGTAAGACGGGAAGTTGTCTGCAAAATCGTCAATATTTGATGGATTTTCCGGAGATTGTGGCTACTTTCAACATATTAAACGCAGAAAATACTCCAAAATGTTTATTTTTCACGTTACACGTATCTTTTATTTATTAAGACAGAAAAAAAAAATCAATATCTTGTTTGTACTGGCTTCAATTTTTGAAGGAAAAAAAAAATCGAAATTTAACCACCACCTGTATTTCTTTCGGGAGTAAAATCAATAATTGGACATACTTCTTGTCAATACTCATTGCAAGTTGCTCATGTTTATGATTCATTGCATGAGAAATAAAGTCAGGCCCGTGTCCAGGAACTGTCATCAGAGGGGAGCAGAACCTCGCTGAGGGGTCGGACACGAGTACAGTACCTTTCGCGGCGCTGGCAAGGGCGCCGTTTCCCGCAGGGTCACGGGGACGAGTGCCCACCGAAACTTTCAGAGGTGGGGACATATACCATGTCCCTACCATTTTTTGAGTGAATTTTGAAAGTCCTACTATCCATGATATCCTGTTATACCGCGATAGTCGAAACGATCCTTCGACTATCGCCCATTAGGCGTTACCAAAATAAGCAACAAAACTAATGAACTTGATGAGCGAATGCAAAAGGTTGAAACAATTAAAGACAAAAACTCATCACCCCAGACAGTTTCAATTCTCCCAACCACCTACCTCTAGTCCCTCCCTCAGCCTGTCTTAAATTCCTCCACATGTGTCATCAAAACAATGGATCCCTGTGTACGCTGTGTAATACGAGCCGCTCTGCATCTTTCGAATTTGCTGTCAATCTAAGAGTCCTGTAACTTAGAACCAGTTGAGAATTTTGCTTTCCGGGAGGTAAAAATATAGCTTAGGGTGATGCAATACAGCCTTTAAGTCTGCATACATTAATTGGCAGCCAAGCTTACCTGTTGCTTGTTACATTGATCTTTTCTCCAGCACAATATTCTGTTTCATATGCTTTGTTTATTTGTTATTATCTGCTTTTATTTGCTGTTGTCGCGGGTGCATTTTCAATGCATGGGGGGGGGGGGGGCAAGTGGGACCCAATAGTCATTCATACTATAGATCTGTGGACTATCTTTCGGTTGAAGTGGAGATGGCGCACCAGGAAATTTAAAAAAAAAATCCCCAAGAGTTTGCTGCAGAAGGGATGAGGTCACAGTGGCGCGGTTCATGCATGCATGGCGTCCAAACATTCAGTTATATCCAATTTTCTGGGCAATAATTATAGCCAATAGGAAGAATACTAGTTTAATTGTGGAACCTTTGCACAACAACCATGGCGAAATTGTTGGGATTTTAGTTAGAAAAGTAATGATAGTTGTAAGTACAAAATAGTATCATATATTGTCATAGTTAAATTCATCATTACTTTTGCTCAGTGAATAACCGCCTGTAAGTCATGCCAGGGTTTGTACTGGTAAAATTTTATTTTCTTTTGATATCCCACAAGGGTGGTTGGGGGCACAGTAGTCCACAGGGAAGAACCCCCATCATTCCCCTTCCCCCACTTACTCCTGGCCATCTACGAGTCTGACTTCACTTAGCCTAACTTACATGTCATTATTTGATGTAATTCAGAATAAGCCATACTCGAATCTTAAATGGAAATAAGGCGTTTGTTTTACAGAAAATAACCATACTTTTAAAACCAATGTTTATGGACATAGAATAATAGATTATTCAAAATAAGGAAGGACAGTAGCCTTCTTTTCCAGAAATAAGTTTCTCACAGAAGTAGAAATTCAGTTATTTGTTGCTCAACAATAATTTGTTCACCCAAACTTTTCAAAATTCAAATGATGCATCTTCCGTTACTCATCACGTGCATAATGTTTTGAGGAGATGAAGATTTTGGAGATGTTTAGTGATGAGACTGAATGCGTTACCAATAATTACAGCATAGTATTTTCTTTGTATGACATGTTGGTATATTCTAAACGCCTTATTTCCCTTTAAAATTAGTATTGGCGTGAGTCACAGCGCAGTAATTAGACATAGCATATTTACATCACCTGCTTTCGGTCACCGAGATCACTTCATGAAAAAACTTCAAAGAAAGCACAGCTGGGTTCTAGTAACCTAGATGAAGATAGGGCCGAGGAGCTAGAGCGAGCTAGGTAGTCGAGGATTGCGACGGTTGACAGGCAGTTGCCAAGACATACAAGATGGGGCTGAGAGAGTCACGGCCGAAGGAAGCAGTTATAGAACTAGAGAGTGAAATTTCAATATTTACGTTTGATGATGAAAAACCAGAAGTTAAGGTGGGTTGCTTTGGTATGCTTAACGTTTGATGAAACGATTTTAATTTTATTTATTTTTTGACCCGTTAGAATTTGGTGGTAGAATTTCTTCGACTACTTTCGCGCAACCGGTTGACTTGTACTGTAGAGTGCGTTTTGTGACTGTATTTATAGAGGTTATATATTCAGGTAAATGCTTAGCATTATTCAAGAGCGAAGCTTTACTGATGGCATCAACCTCTACTGGCCCAATTTGAGGACTAGAAGAAAGAGGTTAAATCGTCATAGCCCATTCTTTGGAAACCGTAAGGTAATATCTCGTTACCACCCTTCAGTGTGTGATGATCATCTTTTGTTGGAGTTAAGGGGTGACCGTCGAACGCGCTATTAAGGAAATTTATCATTCCAAGTTTGTGACAGTTCCACCTACAAAAGTCGGAACGTTTTCTTATGAATCAGTATTGTCTCAAAGTAATATGTATTCATTGCAACGAAAAAGTGTGTCACTGACGGTGAAATTATCCCACCTTCTTTACGACAATCCACACAAAATTAACATTCCCCAATGTGCCCGTCGAGCGCGCCTACCATTGACTTAGTGTACAAATGACAAAATATGATGGCGTGCTTCACTATTTCAATCTGCCGAACCTAAGCTTGTAAAAGTTATGATTTGTAAATGATAGGCTAGAGGCGCGTTCGACAGGCCAGTGCGGTTGTTGGCTACCTAATAATACAAGATCTATGTCAATAATGTAAATTAAAGGCAGTGACTCATCCTTTGCCCCAGGCAGTTCCAATAAACTGTATTGCTAATTGGCAAATGCAAGCTTCACGCACTGCACTGATGAATTATGGGATTGAAAAGGTATTGTTTACATGATCAGATTTTCGCCTACGCGCAGCTTGCACACATACCCGTGTACACTGAGCACCTTCAGAGCTTTGAATTATTCCATGACTCTGAGGTTTTGAAGTGCTCCAGTATGGATGCTTTTAAAGCTAGAGTTTTTTTTCATGCAAAAAAAAAAAAGATTTATTTCTTTGTAAGAGAGTGGTTGTGGTCGGCCAGACTGGAAAGTTTGCCTTCCGCGCGCAAGTTCTGACCCGCACAGCATCCTCCTTGAATTCGGCATCTGGCCGCGCAAGAGCCTACAAGCGGCTTGATCTGGTCGCGCAGGTGGGAGAAAGTTGTCGCGGCCGTGCATCGGGCCGGCCGCTGTTGAAAGTACCGTCTCCAAATCCTTTGAATTCATTCGTAGCCTATTCAATTTGAGTGGTTGAGCAACTTGGGCCTGCCAAAACTGTGTACGGTAAAGGCACTGCTCCTTCAGCAGCTTTGGATCGTCGTTCAGGTCAACTGCGCATATTTCTGTGAAACTGAGCTTCGACCGCGCAAGAGCTAAAAATCTGTAGTCACTTGCCTGCACGGAATGAAAACTTCCAGTCTGGGTGGTCGGTACTGAAAAACACCACCGATGAGCTTGCAGGACATACTGGGCGGAAAAACTTGGAGTAGCAGTGAAACAGAGTGATGAGAAGGCAAAGATTGCGACTGAGAGACAAAAAACAAAAATTAGTGCTTGTTGGAGGGATGGTCCTCCTACGAAGGCCTGAATGTATTTCTTCTGGTTGGGAGGCATCGCCAGAGAGTTTGCCTCTTTGCCTGACACCACAAGAGCTCATATTGATAGCTACTTTAGAACTGAGAGGTGGTTTAACTTTGGGAATCTGAATGTTCAAGTAAAGTTTGTGATAACTGCTCATTATCCAAAATGGGATTTTAGTTTCCTCTCCAGATCTGTTGGTTTTCCCCAGGCTAAATTTCGTTAGTTTCCACCTATAGAAACTCCTGCCAAGCTATACACTCAACCTGCATGTGTGTTTTGTAAAACGTAATACTGCACCTAGAGTGCTGTCACCTTAGCTCCTTAGCAATGTGTATGGCACTGTTGAAGCCTTTGTCTTCCCAGTGTGCATTGCATGTCTACGCACTTATCGGTTAGCAATAAAGCTTATACTCCCACATACTTCCCTCTAGTCCCTCTCACAGCCTGTCTAAAACCCCTCCACATGTGTAATCAAAATAGTGGGCCCCTTTGTATGGTGTAATAATATGAGCTACTCTGCATATTTTGAATTTGCTGTCAATCAAATCACAGAACCAACTGAGAATTTTGCTTACCCTCAGCCAAAACTGTAGCTTGTGGAGATGGGAGACTGTCTTTAAGTCACTGCACTTTGTCTCTTCCTCTTTTTGTTGTTTTTGGTGCAGCTAAGGCGCAGTTAATGAGATAGGTCAATATTTGTGGCATTCATGGTTCATTAACCGAGACCAGGACTGCCAACACATCACTCATGCATTTCACTGAATTCTCATGCCAGTGATGAAGTGGCTCATGCAAATATTGTTAAATCACCAAATAGTGATGAGGTTTTTTGTTAATAAATTGTGCGACCAAGTCACAATTCTAGGAGATGCTGAAAAAGTTTTGAACTGTTCCTGCAAAAATCTTTGATCTCTTATAGATTCAACCATTGTTCATATAGTTAATGCCATATCAAGTGCTTGTGTAGACAAATGTCTAACATACCACTGTGCCAGGTCTCACATGTGTGCATATGCAGCAGGCCAACTACATAAGCCCCAGTAACACTGAAATGAGGAGGGTATGTGGGGCTTGATGCTATATAATGACGCAATGCAGAATCCTATTGACCTTTTTGCTTGTTCCATGCACCCATAAAGAAACAGATTTAACTTTGTAGGAGAAAATGTGATTCTATTTTAAGTAGTAAATTTTAAGGACTTTTAAGTAGTAATGTGACAGGCATTGTTTCAAATGACATGCACATTGCATGGTTTTGTGCACATCCATGTTGTCCAATGAGAGGTGTAACATTCTGTCAGCCATTTAATTAGCACAGCAACAGACGGTTAAGCCGTATTTAAAAAATGGTGATAGATAGAAATACAACTCCCAAGGAATTTCATTAAAGGGTCTCACTCTGCAACTTTTGATTGAGCCAGCTGTTTCCTCAATGCACATGTCGCACAGCCTTTAATGATAACAGAGTAAATTTTAGATTGTTCATATTAAAATTTCACACATAATCAACTGTGAAAAAAGTCATTACATATCAAAGACATACGCAGTTTGTGGAATGAGTCAATCTTTATTTTATTCCACAGCAGTTACATCATAAAGGGCCATACTAATCCCTGACGTGATTAAGTAAGGACTAAAGGATGTGACAGGTCATATGCTCTGTCCTTGCGAATATTTAATTTAACCACGGAAGTAACTTTAGACTGCCTTCTGCGTCAAAACTTTTAACAGAGTAGTTAATACAACATGATGAATTATATTAGGAAAATTTTGCCTTATGGTACTAAAATTCCCTTTATCTGTATGATTTGCTATTAGCTGCTATCTTTTTCTATTTTCTTGTTGTATTCCAGATAACAGTCAGAGGAGAGGAGGTTGCCGTTGAGACGATTTTAAAAAAAGTTGCCTATGCCTTGAGTGAGTGATGGAATTGATCAAACGTCTCGTATTTATCAAATCATGTTTATTAAAAGTGCTTTCTCCATTGCAAGTTTATCACTCTAAAGTAACTTGTTTTCCGTATATTCAGAGTGAAAATATGGATTGCGACAGGGAAGTTCTCACTGCTCCTCATGTACTTATGAAAAAAATTACTGGAAGGGAGGAGGTGTCTACATGTGGTATCTTAGACCTATCAATACAAAATTAAATTTTGTGTGGAATTTTCGTTCAAGTTTGTTTCTCTTTCTTCGTATTTTTCGTAGACATGCAGCAGAGAAGCCTGAAGTACTTTGGGTTATTTCAAGGCCTTCACACTCCCATCAGGAAATACCTTGCAGGGACGCAAGTGCCCGTCGACACACCAGGTCAGCATTTACTGTTTGAAGGATGTCACGTGTTTGAGAGAAAATAAATAAGAAGATCAGAATTCTAGTATGGTTTGCTTTTGTTTGCTCTCTGATGTTGCCACTGGCAAATCTGTGAGGGGGAGGAGAGGATGGGGGGGGGGAGAATGGGGACCAGCTCCAAAGATGGACCAAAGAATTGTTACTGAAAAATTGCTGAATAGTAAAGGCATAAACTGCACTGCCCCTTCACGCCAGTAAGAGTGCAGAGTCTGAGAGTCTGGGAGAGCAATTTCCAAGGGTCTAGAGTGTATCGTTATCCAGAATATTTTTGTATGCTCGGCACCAACCGATGGTGGCACTCCACTTAGTTTTCCCACAATTCTTAATAGTTTTTTTTAATACATCTGATTTGTCAAAGATTAGCAGTCAGTGATCTTATCATGCTACCAGTACTGTGTTGGATTTTCCATCGCTAATGTCAGATATGACTGCGATGACCAATAATGGGAATTATTCACATGAAGCAATTGACCATATTCTTGAAATTGTATTATTTTGTACTATTTTTTGAATGCCAAATGTCAGTTGCAATTTGCAACTATTAGCCAATCACAGTTATCAAAGTAAACCCCAGTTTATTTAACACTTTATTCCACGAAAATATCAGTTGAATTTGTGAATGAGTATACTGCATCATAGCCGCAATAAAGCCATCAAACTGTTCTCCTCTGATTATCCCCTCTAATCTCTTCTTTTAAGTTTTGGTCTGAAAGCCAGGGAGTCCCTGAACTTTTCGAACTGGAGTCCCCACATAAAAGTATGCATGGGTTTATGAATCCCTGGGAAGGAAAACATAATGGAAGCCCTGGGATGCCATATTGAGTGCTTTGGAATACATTATTGAAGTTACAAAGTCTATGTTTTCATGTCCCCCTAACCTTCTGTCAAGTAGAATCAAAGCAAGAAGGTTTCTGTACTCTCCTGTTAGTTACAGCTATCTCTGCCAGAGAGTTTATGTCAGCTGGGGCTGTTTATGACAAGTTGGCTTTGGATTTGAAAGAACTCAGCCAGCCCTGCTAAAAGTATTAACAGTACTCTCAGTGTGGCAATTGATTATGAGTCAAATGGTTTTCTGTGAATGAACTAAAAGGCTGTTAAATGCATCTGAAGTGCTCATATTCACTTGCAAACAGTCACCTGGATGATTGCTTTGAAAGTAAACCTTTGGTTTGTTTTTCATTGACTCATCCTCTTTTCATAGGGATTTTGTTTTAATAACCATCATTGCATAAATTGCATTTGTAAAGAATTGATGTCTGATAGAAATATACATAATTATGATGTATTCACTTTATAAATTGAGAGATATGGCATTGGTGTTCTTGCATCAAGGCTTATAATATCCTATAACTTTAGCGTAATACTGCAACATTCATAATTTAGTTTTAAAATTGTTTTTCAGTGTTTGCTTGCCTTTAGTTTGTGAGCGTGTGTTTTTAATGGCCCTGTGCAACATCATTATTATATTTTTATAGGACAATAGCAGAGACAGAGCAATGAGAGCCGCAGACAAGTACAAGTGTCTTTCTAAATTCTGCTTAGTTTCATTTGGACATGGCATGGTGTAGACCCCTCGCTTCCACTGACGGTGATAACAACAGACAATGGTGCTCTCCCTTGAAGACAAACAAACAAACAGTATATGACTAGGCTAAGTTGCATGTAGATAGAATGGCAGAGACATTACTAAGACTTGTTAAATTTAGTAGCACGCCCTCGAGGAGGGCGCTCCGTTGTATCACTGTGACGTCATGTGCAAGGATTCTATACTGTAATTTGTCGCTTGTGAAATGAGTTTCGTCTTCCATTTGCAGGTCTGTCATTCCAAAAGTGGTCTTTCGATCCAAAGGAGGAAAGGGACCTGGTGAAAGATGCCGTGGCGTTGTACCTCGCATGTATGCAGGTCAGAACTGAGATTGAGCAAGGTAAGTATCTAACATGAAATGGAACTTTGAGAGTAACAGTGAAAATTCATTTGGTGGTCCTTACCGAACTGATGGTATGTGTGGAATAAAGATGGAAAGGTAGGTGATGGCACGATGAAAAGTAGAAAAAAAACCAAAAAAAAAACATGTCGTCAGTCATATATCATCACTCACTTTAAGGTGACACTTCATGTTCATTGTTCGTTGGAAAGCAACTGAAAGAGAGTGCAGTGATTTCAGGTGAATGTGAAGGTTTTCTTCCTTGTTTGGATATTTTACTTGGTGCTACCTTTGCTTATATTATTTATGCTGAGATGGCTGCATTTATTGTGGTTGGAATTTCTTTATTCATGAATTTTCATGTACCCGTTCACTTCTAATAAGTGACACTTAGATTTATCTCACCCTTCTCGTATCTTTGTCCTCTGTGATGTGCTAAATGTGAATATCTTACTCTTATTGAATTTGCCGATGTTTGAGTTATGTATCTCGCATTTCTTTGCAGGAAAATTAATACTTTCAGAAGCACAAGAGGAGATCCTCAGAGGTAAACTCCATGTTTTTCATATTACTGATATTAAACTGTTTACATCTTTTAGTCATTATACAGGTCTCCAAGCATATAACGTGACCTACAGAAGCATACACAAAATAATTCAGAATCAACATTTAATTCACAGATGGAACTAAGACTAACTGTAGATAATCCTAACAGCCACATTATTATTATTTCTAAAATATTTAAAAGCCTATGTCCATTTTGGGACATTGTCCATACTGTTCATCATACCCAAAATGAATCTGCTTTCTGCAAATTACCATAGGGGGTAGGCACAGAGCCAATCTTTCTATATAGAATAATAGCCATACTCAAGAGTTGGCAGCACCTCATTACAAAAAAGATCACACATTTGGCACATAGTGCCTTTGAAATATGATCAAAGTGAATGTTTGTAGTTGTATTTGTTATACTGGAAGCGGAAAACATGGATGTCTGGCTTCCTCGTTTTGCTTCTTCTGAATTCAAGTAAGTGATGAAATATGAAACCTGTTACTGCTCCCCTCTCGTTTTATTTTATCTTCAATTTATTTATATTCCAGAGCATGAGGATCCTGGTTTCCTTGTTTCCATGCCTTATTTGGAAGAATGTCAAAAGATGCCCAATTATTCTTCTGTTACACTCCAGCTTTGTGAACTCAATGAAAGTTTCTCCATTGGGTCTTTGACTGTAAGTAGTAGTAACTTCTCATAGTTAAACATTAGCAGTAGTCCTGTCCAGAGGTGTAGGTGTTGAGAGGTGGTCAGAGATGCTATGTTTTGAGGGGTGCTAAATGTTTGAAGGGGCTCAGAAATGTTAGGTGTTGACTGGTGCTAGGTGTCTGAAGAGGTTCAGAGATGCTAGTTCATGAATGATGCTAGTTGTCTGAAAGTGGTTTCGAGATGCTAGGTGGTGACAAGTGTTAGTTGTTTGAAGGGTGTCAGAGATTCTAGCAATTGATTGGTGCTAGGTGTGCGAAGAGGTTCAGAGATGCTAGGTGGTGCTAATTGTTTGAAGGGGTTCAGAGATGCTTGGTGCTGAGTGGTCCTAGTTGTCTAAAGAAGTTCAGAGGTGCTAGGTGGCAAGTGGTGCTAGTTGTCTGAATGGGTTTCAGATATGCTAAGTGTTGAGACATGACTGTTGTCTGCTGAAGGTGTTGAGAGACATTCCATGTTGAATGGTGCTATAGCTGTTCAGAACATGCAGAAGTAGGAAGGTGAGCCTGGAGTCTCTCCCTGAAGAGCAGATATTTATTTACCAACTTTAGATACGATGGAATTGCAGGCCTTGAGAACGGGGATCTTTTGAGCCGGAGAAGGTATCACAGTTCATCAGTTGAGGTTTCCATCTCTACTTGAACGGAGTACTTTGCCTTAGGGGTTCAGTGATGTATGAAGGTCTTGACATGTCAAACAGTCTTGTTGCAGGGATAATTTGTGCTTTGAAATAGAGCAAAGCTGTCGAAAGTTTCATCCGTCTAGTGTGTGACTTCAGAAGATAGTCATATATTATGAGATTACCATGTATAAACCCTGTCATTGAAAACAAAAGAAATATTGACCATTTCAAAAGTGTACCAAGTAGACCTTGCCTTGCACTGTAAGATCTACCTTTGATGTGAAACAATTTATTGTAACATTACTAACATGTCACATGCTGCACATTGCAAATACTTCAAAAAATTGCCACTTGGTAGAGAGAGACCAGCCAGTAATTGCCTCACAAGTTGATGATGCCATGAGCCCACATTAAAGCAAATGTGTAAATAACTATTCTGCATATGCACAGCTGAGCGGTGTAGAAGTAGTAGTTTATTTGGTGCCACTTCATTAAAAGTTAAAGCACTCAAGACATATTTCTAGAGGTATTCCATTGACATTTATAGACAGATTACAGCCACATACACATGATACTTTTTGGGTCCATGTCATGCTTGACAAGTTCGTATGACTCTGAAAACGGTGCCACCAATGCCAGAGCTCCTAAAACGACCATGTTTGGTCGAAACCACGAAATGCAATCTGTGACAGTTTTGAAAATTAAAATTGTGCTGAACCATATTCATGAAATAGTAAAATTTTGCTCAAGTCATGATGTGTCTATTCTGAAAGAACTGTACTGTTTTGATTACCTCTTGGTTAGGTGGTGTACAATTTTCATCTCATTATACATGGCCCCTCTCTAGAGATACCTTAGAGATAATATCCAATTAGTTTTCCATCCAATCCAGTTTTACTCTTGACTGTGTGTGGCATAAATTTGGCTTTTCTTGTTCACTTACTTGGTTTGGAAGTTGACTACGCCAGGTCTGAAAGTTCAACACCCAGATTTGAATATTGGAGGCTTGGATTTGCAACACCATCATCACACTGAGATATATCTCAATGAAAGTATAAATTTGCAAAATCTTTTGAGTGGTGTTTTCTGCTTTAAACACAAGTGGTTATCTCACTTAGCACCTCCACGCACATCAACTGCCGCATGATAGCTAATTTGACACCATGCCTGGTGAGCTATCCCTCCACAACCATCAGCTCTTATGGCGTCGTGGTTGATAAGACGTAGTGCTCACACCAGGCACCCAAGTGACGATGTAAGAGCCTGGTTCTGATGCTCCCTGGATCAAAGTTACACCAGATGACCATGTAAATGTGACCTAAAAAAAGTTTAAATGTTGCTTTTTCTAATGTAAGACACTCCGTTCTCAGTCCCATATGTGAGATACAATACATGGTGTTATGTTAAATGTGCAAAGCAAAATGTTAGATTATGACCAACTTAAAGCCTAGCGGCCAAACTGGAAGCCTAGTAGAAGTGACATCTTCGTGGGACATCACCTAGGCACCTGACTTAATGCAGAATGTGGGTACATGCCTGGATCTGGATTTTTGACCCGGTGCAAACACATAAAGAGGCTCATTGAGTTGGTTCACAAATTTCTTATATTTTGTTACACCTGTTGAGTGTCACTCATATGTTGATGGTAAATGGCCAGACTAAGAGATTTTGAACATCTGACGCACAACTAAAGTAATAATGGTAGGATACTTAGCGATCAAAAATAACTTACCGAAAAGCTGTGACCAGACACTTTTTACTATGATGTTTGAGCCATAGGCAATACCTGTTCATAAAAATAATACAATTTTTTTCACATTTTCAGTAACTGCAGTAATAGATACATCAACAATGAGGCTAATTGGAAGAACTGACATGTAATTGTTTCTTTCGAGCTTGCCACAAAATAAACTATATCAACTCAGTACGCCCCTTCAAAAATGATGGTTTAAACACTTTGGTGCTGAATCATTTTTTCTTTTTCATGTCTATCTCTGACAGATTCCTGCTGGTAGTGCTATTATTCTCACTGCCACCCAGAGGGGTATGATTATAACATTCCAAGGACAAAAGTACTTCTGCTCCTGGAGGAAAGTTAAGAGGTAAAGTTTTTAGATTCCTTCTGCCTGAACTGGATTAACGGTCAATGAAATGCTGCATCGTTGTCACAAAATTTGAATTCAGAAAACTTTTTCAAGCACCGTAAATGGGGGGGGGGGAACATCAGCTCGCAAATAAGCAAAACAAACTAAAATAAGCAAACTGTAAAATCATGAAAGGGAACAGTAAAATTACTACAATAAGACAGAAATTCAAGAGGAAAGGAATTTGTACAAATGGAAGTTATCTTGAGAAGTTTCAAGTAGTGTGCCAAGATGGCTCCAGTCGTGAAGGGTCACAATTCTAGGCATCTGAAACCCTCTGAACACCAGCAAGGTGGCTGGACTTTTGTTATTTACAGATGTTAAAATGTTCAGGCAAGAGAATTTGAAGAGAGGATATGTTGGCAAAATATGCAACATGAAATGGGAGATAAACACAAAAATGATAAAAACAAAAAAAAAAGGGGGTACAAATACTTTCGACTACTCTGTGCATGTCAGGCCGAAGTAACAATAAAGTTGGGTTACTCTAAAGTTGAATTTGCTTCTCTGTGTACAGTATGAAGGAACTTTCCCAAGAAAGACATTGGAGTGGTCATCCAACCAGAGGTTCTATTCGAGTCGAATTTGTTTCATCCTGTAACAGTTTCATCGGAAGGAGGCTAGGAGTTTTTTTTTTTTTTTGGAGGCTAGGAGTTGCACCTTTGCTCAGAACAAGATGTAAGAACTGTTTTATTGTATTACAATGTTTCTCTTTTTTGTCATTTCAGTTGGACTAAACCAGATAAGGATTTGTTCATCACATTTGAGGTCTACTCGCTTCCGACGAATACCTACAGCTTTCTGCAGCTGGAGTCACCTCAGGCTCCGTATCTCTTGTCCGCGGTGATAGAAATGATCAAAATACTGCAGGTATATTTTTTATCAGATCATGGCTATATTGTGACTGCATGCCGGAACAAATATGTGGTAATGAAAACAAATTATTGGCACAGGCAAGAGTTTAGCCAATCAGTTATCATTATAAGGGTTACGTTTAGGGTTGGGGTTAGGCTTGTGCTAACATTTAAAGAGGTTATTCACTGGTAGTTTGCCAGTTGTTTGGTGAATAATTGCAACCTCTTTATTATGGTCACAAACTGTTAGATATCTTCACTGTACGTTCTGTGGATGGAGGAGTTGGGGAGATAACAGCAATTTTAGAAAAGCCTTGGTTTGTTATCTTTTAAAGAACACATGCATGGATTTGCATTGTCGTGAGGAGGAAACAATTCTTCACAGTGAAATGCAACAATGTGAGTGGCAAAATTTCTAACCTAGGATATAGATCAATCCTAAGTGTACTCATCTAGCTAACTATTTTTAAATCATTCATGAAACATGCACCTTCATGTTGTCACTAGATGAAATGTGATGGATTAATATATTTCCAAAGTGGTGTCCTATACCACAGAGAAATAATGCCTGGACTCTTGGTGGCAATCAAAATGTGACTGTTTCACTACGTAAATCATCAGCAGTAGGTTGCCATTATTGTTTAGCAGCTCTTCACATCAATCTGAGGGAACATGGAAAAAAAAAGAGGAGAAAATGGGGGATTGGGTTTAATATTTCAAAGAACAATTTTTTCCTTTCAGAAAGAAACGTCGACAGATTCCTTCCAGACTTCTGACCTCACACTTGATCATGACGGCACTGTCGTTTCGTGGAACAATGCCGTGTTCTCCAAGACTCGGTTCACAGCGGAGGAAGAGATCGCTGCCAATTACACAGACCTCTCTACAATACTGCCAGCACCAGCGGAATCTGGAGATGCAGAACCTGTCAAGGATTCTAATGGAAATTGTGAGGTTTGAATAGACGTCCTTAAGGAACTTTACCTATAGAACCCAGGAGCATTGTTACTCGAGTAACTAGCCATCCCATTTTGCATGGTAAAATAGATACTTAAAGAAAACTTGGTGTTAAAATGTGTTGTGAAATCCAACACCATTCTCAACCCACCCCTGAAAGGAAAGATTTTTTTTAACCAGTTTAACTGTCCTATGAAGTAAAACATTAATTAATTGTTATTCTACCGGTTTAGGTTCTTTGTCAAAAGCAGGCATGGAATCTATGCGATGGTGATGGCATGTGTGTGTGTGTATATGAGTTTGCAGAGCCTTGGCTTGTAAACACGATATCCCAAAAAGGGAATGGTGCTCGAACTTCAAAGTTGGTGTCCTGGTAGTCCATCATGAGTAGATGACCCCTGTCATAGTCCATGGAGATCAAAAGTCATTTGAGGTCACCACAGGTTTAAGTATAAAAAGCTATTTGGAAATTCAAACTGTTATCATTGGTAGCTGTTTACGAGTGGATTATCTCTGCCTCTATGTTTCATTCAGTCTTCATGTGAGATTTGTTGAGATCATAGATTGAAAACTTGTGGGCACAGTATCTCAAGAAGAGGAAGGTGCTTGAACTTCAAAGTTGGTCGTATGTATTGTCTTTTGGCAAGGAATCGCAATGTCATTCGACTTTCTGGTTCAGAGTGAGCTTCTTTTTCAAAGCGATCTTCAGCATATTGCATGTAGTCATCCACAGCCAAGGCACGTTGTGAAATACTTAAATTTTAGGTGTATCTGTAATTGGCATTTCAAATGCACACCAAGTTGGCATGTGTAGAAATGGAGATATTCTAACGGTCTGTATTGGGAAGGGTTTCTCATGGTGTGCCGTATGAGGGTACCCTGATGATGTATGTATTGAGAATGGGTCCTGGTGGTGTGTATTTGTAAGGGGTTCTGATGGTGTGTCTTATCGTGGTACTGTGGACATGACTTGGAGGTATGGGTAATAATGAGGCCTTTAACATGCAATAAATTATGTCTTTCAGCCTTGCCTTTAAAAATAGGTTTTACAAATTATTGGTCAATTTGTGTATATAATCAGATATATAGACAGTATTCTTGTCAGGTTGGTGGGGTGTTTGTGAAATTTTTGTTCCTTGAGGCCATCTGACCTCATTGTGTCATGGCTTACATTTCAAAAGTGACAACAGTTTCACAATTCAACCCTAAATTTCTTCTCTAGTGATCACATTTAACATTTTCAAAATGAATTAATGAAGTGTCATCACTGACCAAATGATTGTGGCGATGGAGCTGACTTTTTGCCCACTTAATAATTCTACACCTCCGTCCAATTTTCATTTTCATTTGGTTATTCTTTTGCCATTTTTTTTTCTGTCTGCCCTAGAGCAAGCCGTTTCATTTTCTTTTACTGAAATAAACATTCGTGCACTCCATTGTACAAATGAGCAGTTTCAATTTGATCAACCGTCGGCAATAACATCACAAACGTCTCCACAATTTGTGTTGTATTTTGAAGCAAAGAAGGGAATCTTGTCGACTCTGCATAAATGCGGCCACCATTTGGCGATTGTTTGACACAATAAATGAGGTTTTTTTTTGTTTTGTTTTTATTCTTCTCACCTGCATTCCTTTTTTTGAAGGACTTTCAGTTAAAACCTACCACAACATAATTATTCAAGAAACTTGTACACTTCTTTGTACACTTCCTATAAATAGAATTTACTGTGACTGACATAACAGGAAGAGGGATTCATGCATTGCTTTGTACAAAGGCACAGTTAGATACGATACTCTACGTGCAGTTACATGTAGTGTAAAAATAGCATTTAGATTCAAAGAGTGCTGTTCACGGTTGCCTTCCTTTCCACTATTTTCTCCCCGACGTGACAACGCAGTTTGTGTTTCATGTTAGGTAGTTGATGCAACTCTTGACAATTCTGTGAGCTATGTGGATATTGGGTAATAATATGCTATGTGAAGCTTTCAAGCATAAGCTTCATGGAAACCAGTGCTTTTGGAAAGTGTGTGTGCATGACTGTGGATGCCCTTTGAACTTGTAGCTGCATGTCATGCACACTGAGAAGTTATAAAAAGTTAGCGTTTATCAAAATTAAAGAAAAAAGAAACTGAAAAAACTTTCCCATTTGAAAAATTCTTCTCAGCCACTATGTAAAATTTATGCCAAATTTATGCCAAACTGCTGTTCCTGTTGGTCATTTCTTATTTTGCTCATGTGCCGTTTAAAACCCTTTGAATTTGATTAAAGGCTACCATAGTTTTCATGACTTTTCAATAAATTTCATGACTTTCAAAGGTATTAAACTAAAGGGTTAGCTGTATATACCTTTAAAAGGTATTGTCTTCAGAAGTGACAAATTTTAGATGCAGTTAGTGTAACCAATGAACACACACTAACATTAGTAAACCTTCAAACCTAACCTGCAACTCAAGAAAACAATGAAATGTAAATTGGTGTACACAACAGATGTACAGAGAAGAAGAAAGCTGTGCCGGCTAATTGGTAGAGTGGGGTAGAGCATGTTGTAGCTGGGTAGAGTATGCCAGTAGCTGAGTAGCATGCTTCAGTCAGGTTGAATATGCTATAGTTGGGTAAAGCATGCTGAAAATGAGTGAGAGAATAAATTATAGCCTTGCATAGCATTATTTAGAAGGGTTTAGCATACAATGACTGGGTAGAGCATGCTATAGCTGGGTACATCATGCT
Source organism: Stichopus chloronotus (assembly GCA_021234535.1). Taxonomy (NCBI): domain Eukaryota; kingdom Metazoa; phylum Echinodermata; class Holothuroidea; order Aspidochirotida; family Stichopodidae; genus Stichopus; species Stichopus chloronotus. Next base: position 18,812,099 of record CM037838.1, read on the forward strand.
ATAGCTGGGTACATCATGCTATAGCTTGGTACATCATGCTATAGCTGGGAATAGCGTTGAAGGCAATCCCGCTGGCAAAGTGAAACAAATATGTGGAGTGCTCTTGTTCTCAGAGGATACGAAAGTTAAGCTCTTACGTGTTGGTGATTGTACAGCAAAAATACTAGATGCCTTTGCCATTGCCGAGAGCTTCTCTGGCATCCTGAACAGGACTGAGGGCCACTGCTAGGCGATGATTTTCATGTGAAGTTATGCTACTTTCTTCAACAGTCCTGGGGAAAAGTTTTGTAAAAAGGTTTTTATTACTTTCCAGGTTATACTTTTTTATCGCTTTGTTACTACAAATATCACAAATTATTCTTCATGTCTTACCAACTAGCAAACTTTCAGTTCAGTTGCCTTGGAAGAATTTTGTTGTTTTCAAAATCGTTTATAGCAAGTAAGCGCAGACTTCCTTTTTTTGTTTCTTTTAATATTGGTGTGCAATTTTCGCGTTTTTTTTATTTTGGTATCTGTGTATTAACCGGCCACATTCTTGTTGAATCTGTACAAAATTGTAAATAACACAAAGTGTTCTCATCCATTTTATTTTAATTTTTGAGTGAGTCCCTCCTCCCTGTTGCGATTACTGCCATTATTCTTCTTATGATTTGCTGTTTGCTGTGATGAACAGCTGTGAGGATGACAGTAGGATGTGACAGCAACATGTGACAGTTGCATGTGACACTCATCTTCCTCATGGATGATGCATATAGCGTATACATGTCACACATGCTGAGGTCTAAATGTCTACCATTGCACTGACATCATGGTATGTGCCTCTTCGTAGATCCAGGCCCGTATCCCGTGTGGGTTCAGGGGGTTCAGACGAATCCCCCCCACAAGATCTGGAGTTCCGCTCAGCCTACGATAGTAGGCCTACGTTAGCAACACATACAATGAGTTTTAATTTGTTGGTCATAATTGTCGGGTAAAATGTTCCAGTTGTGGTAAAATCGAACCCCCCCCACTGAAAAAGCTGCATACGGGACTGAAATCTCTGGGTGACGAGAACACTCATATGAAGTGTCACGTCACTGGTTACTACTTGTGAACCTATTTCCCAGTAAACAGATTCTTAGAGTGATTTCTTATATTTGTTCATGCAATGATATTTGCATTGATTGGATAAAATAAAAACAATCTTGGTCGAAAAAAAGGCACCAATAGAGAGTTGAAAACTGTTTTATTCTCATTAGCTTTATTCTCTGTTCATAATTAGCCCTTTTTACCACCAGGATGAATGTATCTGATCAGTAAAGAAAATGTGATGTGTGTTACCTTTACACCTGTCCTCAGGTCCATCATAGAGACAGCCATCACATCAGTTGCTACAGTGACCCTTACGGCTGGAAACAGGGGGAGGGGGTGAAAAGTTACATCATAGTGTGTTACTGTGACTGGAATGCTAAAGTATCAGTAGTGCCCGAAGTCAATGACAGAAAACATAAAACAGTAGATTCATAGTCTGTGACGCAGATCATGTATGGATGCTGTTTCACAGGGCCTTGGTACCAACATCCACTGCATACCAGTCATGTTGTGACACCCTTATGTTGTCACAGACTCTGTTATTGGAGTTTGTTGTCTTATAGGGTTTGGTTTCAGCATCAACTGCATACCAGTCATGCTGTGACACCCTGTTTTCTCACAGTCTATTATGGGATGACATTACCTCAGAGGCCTTATTGTCAGCATCCACTACATGCCAGTCACTGAGACATACAGATGTCATCACATGGTATATTGTGGTCATTATCTTGGTCTTACTTGGGTACCTGTATCCACTACATACAAGTCATGCTGTGACACACAGATGTTGTCACATATTTACAGTGATTATTGTCTGATGTTACTTGGGTACCAGTATCCACTTTGTATCAGTCATTCTGTGACATTCAGCTGTCCTCTCATGGTTTATTATGGTCATTATCTTGTATTACTTAGGCATCTGCATCCATGTCACACCAGTCCAGCTGTGACACACAGATGTTGTCACATATTTTTACAATGGTTATTACCCGATGTTGCTTTGGAACCAGTATCCACTGTAATCTTTCATGCTGTGACACAGACATCATCACCTAGTATATCATGGTCATTATCTGGTGACATAATGCTTTTGTACCTATATCCACTCCATACCAGTCAAGCTGTGACACACAGATGTTGTCACATATTTTACTTTTGTCATTATCTGAGGTTGCTTGGGTGTACCTCCTGCGTATCAGTCATGCTGTGACACATAGACGACGTCACATAGTTTACTATGGTCATTGTAAGGTACTTACACTGCTCTCATAGCAGCATCCATGACATACCAGTCAATGCTGTGACACACAGACGTTGTCACATATTTTACTTTCGTCATTGCCTGAGGTTGCTTGGGCACCAGCATCTACTGTGCATATCAATGACAGGCTGGAAAGATGAACAAAGGATGAAAAGGAGGCAGTGTAGATGGATTTGTGATGAAATTATCACAGGTCTCAAATTAGAAATGGGAAAGAGTATATTTTTCATCTTAACATTGTTTATTTTTTAGCCATGTGTACAGTCAAAAGTAGTGGGTTACCCTAGAAAGGTGTTGGGGGTAGAGGGTTAAGTTTGCTTAGTGTGCATAGTCAAACAACTTATTTGTCACAGTATCACTTCAGGGCACTGCACAAGTATTAATTGTTGTCATCTGACAGTTATCAATAAAAGATAAATTTTTAAGAATGCTTCTCTTAATATACAAATTTGTAAATTAATTCTGTTGATATGTTCTGAAAAAAGAAAGGTGCATTGTTAATTGCTCTGAAAGTTTTGTGTGGTTTGCACTTCTTTCTAAAATTCTGGAGGACTAGATGCTATGATAGAAATGTAACAAAATTAAAAAGAATTTTAGTGTCATTAATACTACTCTACCTGGTCTCCACAGCTGAATAAATAAAGTGCCTTCAGCAGATTGAACCTTTCATTTTGTTGTATCATCGGAACTACAGAAATCATTGCGGTGAGGGTCGAAATGTGTCGAAGCAGGGCTGATACTTGCACAACCACTGCTCTGACATTCCAAACACCTGTTCAGTTTAGAAGTTCTGCATCTGCAAGAGACTAGTCATCCAAAAAAAGGTTTACACACCGTAGTTTATACATGGCTGGCTGGTTGTAGGACTCAGGAAATCGTTATTGCTATTGAAAAAACCTCCGCAGATTAATTCGTACCATCACCTTATTTATCTTGCTGCAGACTGTGTCTTCACTATGGCCTTCGTAGGAATGGTAATATACAACTGTATGAGTTCATATAAAAAATTCCATACATTTTCAGTTCTAGTTGATTTTTTTCTTTGCTTATATTCTTTGCTTTTCAACGTGTTTGTGCATGTGTACAATTGACAGATATCAAACCACCTTTAAAGTTTGTTTCATTCACACAGATGGTAATATTTTTATTCATGAGATAAATATATTGAACTGTTCTGCATGGCCTTTTGCTTTCATTTTCATTGTTTTTAAAGAATCCAGAACTATGACTATTATACAGCAGTACTTCACTAAACAACCAATCCTCACGTAATATCATGTCTATGCTTTCTCGAGAGGACACACCCTAACCATGTTGGTATATCTGGCTATCAAGCCATGTTCTGTCATGCAGAAAGGTCTTCTCGAGACATGGATTTGGCACATTAAGGGGATAGGGTGCGCTTCACAAGCGATCTAAATAATAATGGACTCACTGGATGCAGTGTCTATAACGGTGTGTCTACCTTCTGCCATGATCAGACATATTCTATCGTGTAGTGATCTCCTGTGAAACTTTTAGCGAGTTCATTTATGAAAGGTGACCTCAAGCTGAGGTCAACAGATAAACACCTGTACATCATCTGACACCTATAGTGAATCAGACACCAGTAAAGGATCAGGCACCAGTAGTGGATCAGGCATAGGTGGTGATATGACAGAGATAGGGATTCAAACACCTTCAGTGGATCAGACAAGGAGTGATCCGGTTACAAAAGTAATCAAGCAGCAATAGCAAATCAAACACCAGTAGTAAGGCACGGGGTGCAGATGGATAGGTTAGGATGAATATTGATTGATGGCAATATCAAGTGTACATTTATGTCTGTTTGAGGTTCACGAAGACGGAGTACCTGTTAAATTTTAACCGGTGTGAATAATATGGGGTGACCAGCCGTCACCAAGAGTTACCTCGCTATGCTATACCATCAATGATGGTGCTGATCAATTGTCTACTTCAAGCCATGGCAGAGGATCACAAGAGATATTTTAAATGTTCTCACGTTAAAAAATGTTCCAACTTCCCCTATGACAGCAGATGTCTCTGTGATTTGACATTTCTTTTTATCTCTTCGGCTGATTTTTGGTTGTTGGTGTCTAATGTTACAGCAAAGGAAGCTGAACATTCTTGCAGCCGTTTATTTTAAATACGACAAAACAAGCAAGGTACAATGCTCAAAGGGCAAGGTTTACCATCTTTACCAATACCGGGGGCATATTCTGATGTTGGAAACAAAATTAAACGTTAAACTAAACTTCTGAAGGATGGCTGTGAGTTGACTACCGAGCTGTTTGGCTAATTCTGTGAAGTGACACTTTCACTTTATGAGATGGGCTGCTTCCAAGACCCATGAAGGCTTTCACTTCTGAATCAGTGGAAGTTTGTAATGGATGGAGCAACACGGTATCCGACATGATTTTGATACTGAACATGACAAAAAAAAAAAGGAATCTGAACAAACTTCTGTGCATTACATAAGTTCATTGTTATGTTTGTTCAATGAAAGTCCACCTGGCCCACCCCCACCCAGCAAGAAATATTCAGCTTTTATTATCCTGACTGAATATCCTTCTCAGATCCTCATTCTTTGAAAAGGTAACAAATGACAGAAAAAACAAACAAACAAACAAAAGATCACTATGAACGAGCATTCTTTAAAGTTTATGAAAGGCTATTTTTTTTTGTTTCTGATAAAGGTACAATACAATCAGGCAAAAAAAAAAAAAATATTAACAATACAAAACGAGAAATGTGCCCAACAAAATGTGTCAGCTTAGTAAAATGCTGCAATATAAATGTAAAACACAACAGCAGCTAATTTATATAAAGTAAAACACATTTACAAATAACCCTCTTTCCACGTAAATGCCCTATAAGCCTAAAAGGTCCTTCTGAATGATACATGTACATTCACACAAACATACATACACATATATATATATATTTACCTACATACTGATTCCTTTCCATTCAAAATCCACATGCATTCCCAAAGCTTTAATTTTTAGACTGGTTACATGGATCTACATAATTTTTTTTCTGTCTCTGAAAATTGTAAATCAGGACCTTTGAAGTCCCTCTGGGTGACAGAAACTGACGGTGGGGGTGTTTCCACGCACAAATCTACCGGGGTTTCTTAACCGGAAGCTACTTACCCATACCAACTACTAAAACCACGTTTTACAAATGTTTCTCATTATAATAAAATAAAAAATTGCTGTTTTCATTATTTCATCTCATGATACTATGTAATTATCATTAAATTATCGATCATTACCATATATTAAATTGATCTAAGGTTTTTACCACAAGAAATCTAGGGTGCAAATTCTAATAAGATTCAAAATCATAGAAAGTGGTAGAGAAAGACCCCTCCACCCTCTATGAACAAATTGGTGTGCCTCGTCAGGACTTTCTTACACCTGCAAATGTAACGTCCTTGATTTGGGGCTCATGGTTACAAGGTAATCATCTTTTACTACAACGTCCTCTGCACATAAATGCCAATTTGTTACAGAGATTGGCATAAAAAGTAAGAAATCTAACATTTTGGCATTTAGAACAAATACGTACCGTCTTTTAACACATCTCTTAGCTACACAGTTCAATCATGTGAACAGGCTAATACCTCATCTCAATCAACGTCACCGCCTCAGCGAGACACCACACACCCCTTACCGATAACTGCTGCTTCCTGAAATAGCTACCACCCCTTAAAAATGAGTCCTGACCCCTACAAAATGTCTCCTTGATCAAACAAAATTTGACATTTCATATAGAGCAAGCAATCATCTCTCTAAGTGGCACTATTTTGCCTCATTTATTTTTTTTATTTTTATTTTTTTTGATATTTATCATCTGAATTTACCAAAAATTCCCCAGGGTGAGGTTGATCCCCCTTCCTGATGATCACTTTGCTAATCCTTACACCCCACCACGAGTGGGCAACCCCCCTAGACGATCTGTAGAGAACATTGCTCCCCCAACCTTCCCAGCGAGACAAAATCGTTTGAAATCTTGAGATCAAATGACTAAACCCAACCATGATCTGTATATTCAACGCTGTGGAAGTGAACACTTTGCACGAATCGTTACATGGATACACTGCTTAATATTAAACAGTTTATAGAGTAAATTAAACGCCAACAACTACGTGGGAGAGGACCAACCGTCACCTATCATCCAAAGAATAGAGGAGGGGAAAAAATATGTCGCCCCCAAAGAGGGCAAGGACAAGACCTTTTTGGAACACAATCCAAAGACTCGATGGCATGACATGATATAAATCTTATAGCTATAGGCTTACACAAAAGCTTACACCAGTTGCAAAAAAAAAAAAAAAAATGAAACATAAATATTGCAGGGTAAAATATGATAAAAAAAAAAAAAAACATTTGTATTATCAACATATATAACAAAATAAGTGTGTACAGACACTCCATGATGATCAAAGGTGATGGTCTCCTGAACTTCAGTGGGGTAAAAATACGAGGTAAAATCGAAGTTTTGAGAGAACGAACAGTGGCACACCAGGCTTTGGTGTTCCAAGCCTCTGCTGATGGTGCTACACATTAAAATGCTGCTAAGTTCTTTATCTGGCAAGCATCATCTGTTCCAGAGTGCAAAGTTAGTTGAACCTCCCCACGGAGAATTACCAGCTTTCAAGGAAAAGTATTTATAGACCCTAAATTGAAATATGGGACCATGATAAATAAGAGGGATGCCCCCCTGACTCCCATCCCCATTGACAACTATATGCCTACAAACCTTTGCAACTGTTCCCACAAGAAGTGTCTGCGACCTAAAAAGTACTGAAGCTTTCCCAGTAGCCAGAAAGATTCTACTAAATATTGTACCATGGCTGAGTTTAAGGCCCATAAATGAGACAAAAAGTTCCATGTCCCTAAATGTCTCTATAACTGAATTAGCTGCAATTTGCTGATTAAATTGTGAGGAAAGGAAAAGGGAAAAGGTATTCCTGTTGGGAAAGAAGCTTCTGAGGACTGATCTGGAATTTCAAAGAAAAATAGTAATGGTGGCAAAGAGAAGAAATCACAACAAATAACAATAATTGTTTCTTATATTAAGTTATTACAAATACCTTAAGTTTTAACAAAACATTCTTGGCACAGAAATGAATCTCAGATTATCCGCCATTAAACTGACAAATGTCCCTTGAAGTATCTTCACCTTTTCTGACTGTCAAGACAGTTTTGTTTTGCATTCCATAGGTAATTTCGTGTATATATGATTCCTTCTTAAAATGATATAAAATGATAGTAGATATACTCTGCTCAATGAATAATCACTGTATTGAATTGTAAAAGGAGACAGAAATAGAATAAAAAAAAAAAAACAGGAAAGGGTGAAGACCAAATACTCCACTGACATTTGACAGCATCCCACCGACTTCTTCAGTTCCGAGACCAAGGTTTGAAATTCACATCGTTTGACGATGTGGTCAATTGTACTTAGGGCAAATCTTCTCAATTGAGCTGAAGTTAACACCACATGGAGGTAAAACTGATCTCCTCCACTCCACCTACCCAGAAAACATCATTGCCTTCCCAATTTAGAGGTTATATTGTTGCACTGAAGGAGAGGAGGAACAACAACTGCCTCCACGGTCCCTTCGGGTCGGCACATTTTTACATTATCTCGCTGGTACAATCTGCTGGTGACTCTTTGGGAATATTCATGTGGAGGCTTCAATTTTGTAGCATCCTACGTTTCGGTGCCGAAAGAGTGGCCCTATGATATAGTCATGTGTCCAAATTTCTTTCAGCAATGAGCAGTGAACACACCATCCAGTGTTATTTAGTCTTGAGCCAAAAATACTCTCTTATATGATGACAGGGTCTCAAAACTAAAATAATAATCATTTTAACCCAAGTGAACAGATTAATTTTTAGCCCTGACATCATCACAGACTTAACTATTTTCCTTCACAGAAACGGCCGTGAATGCTTCCGTTTGATCACACAACCGGCGCATAGAGTTACGACAAATGTTCCTCAAACATTTTCTTGCAGAATTTACTGGGCAAATCCAATGTCTCAGCATCATTTCCTGCTGACCTGCGTTTTAAACAGTGCACTGATTGCAAATGGTATCAAATATTTACCACATATGCAATTCGACGGTAATTTACTTACATCCAGAAATGATGACTAAAGCAAATAGCTGGTATTTTTGGAAGTCTGTTTAGAGTGAAGGCTCCTTCCTACGATTTACCCATAAATTAGAAAACTTCACTGAAGTTGTCATGTTCCTGACAATAGATTTCAAAACTGGTCCATCGAATACTTGAACCCTAAAACGTATCTTAACAAGCATTTTATGGGAGTTTCAGTCACATGGGGGTCACTGCAATCATAAGTCTAAAGAGTTTTCCATTCACATTCTGTCGTTGATGACACTTCATGAAACTCCCGTTCTGAAAGAAGCTCTGCGGTATGACATAGATATTCAGGGCTGTGTTGTTTACTACATCGCCATGAATGCAAGTGATTAAAAGAAGGACAGTGGACATGGGTACTGACTGAGATTGTGACATCGGGGAGGACGCATTGCGGGCATTTTATCGCAGGGCAATGAAGACAATGCACACAGGGATATGGGGGGGGGGAGATGTTAAAGCAACCACTAAATATGGCTGATAAGCACTGCACTTGATGACGACTGGACGATTGTTTCATTTACATGGATGAAATTAATGGCAACTTCCAGACATGTTACTTTTATGATAATTTCCAAATGCAACAGAACATTACTTTTCAGTTTTTATCACTCCAGTGATGAAATTCAATAGCTACATTGTGAAAGTACTTCAAACTGTAAAGAATGATCCACGACATTTCTGCGGCAAACAAAAACTTTGCTTCTAGCCCTCTGCTAGGGATCCCAAAAAGTTACCAAATGGCACAAACACTGACCTTGCGGGATGATTGGAAATGAAGGCAGAAAGAGGCAGCAAAACTGGAGGTCACAGCAAGATGAATATAAGACTTGTACAGTAACAAACATATCCTTAATAAGAGCATCATCCATGGTTCATATCATCACTGGGGTGAGCTTTGTGCTTGTGCACCTTGTTCAGTTGCATATTTTTTTTTTTTTTCAAGATGCAGTTCAACTAAGACCAGATGCTAATAGATAGTAGATGAGCTACGAATATGGCTCAGCTCGTGCAACCCGCTCTCATAATTGCGTGCCAGACTGAGGGTAAAAGTGAAGGTGTGCAGGGCAACAAGTAACAAATCCATTATTCACACTTTTTTCTACTTCTTGAAAAGTATACGTCTTAAAAAATATCTAAATCTTTTCCACCTACACACATAAAATTTGTCAAGTTTAAATTTTTTTTTTGCATCTTTTCCTTTTTTACATTTTAGTCATTTTCGTGCAAATGCATCGGCCGAAGGTCGTCGTCTCGAGGCGGTAGCAACTTCCTCCAGTTCTCATACCTTGCGTCTCGGGTTCCCCGTCCTTGAGTCATCTTTTTTTTTATAAATCCATCCATAAAGTATTAAAGCCTCTGTAACAAGACCGAATTATATACCATATAACAATATTACTCTTTTGTGTTTTTTTCCCTTTCATCTCAGTGACGTGATATCAGGATACGGTGATGTAAGAGGTGGGGACGTAACCTTCTGTATTGTCGCTCCTTCTGACCCTGGTCCAGCCATCTCCGCTGTCCTCCTCAATGATGTCGAGCACCTCTCCCTCGGCCATGTTAAGTAGGTTCGGATCGTCGGCTGTGTGGGAGAGAAGTAGACGTTAGAACGACATTAGTACGCAATCTAGTGGCAGCAGGTTCCTCACAGAGAGTACCTTTTTGCAACATAAAAGAGGATCTGACATTTGATTCTTTAACACCATTCTTTCCCCCATACGGGATCCACCATTTAAAATTGGCTTCGAAAAGTTCACGACAAATATCCTGAAGGGGGGAGCTCACGGCATTTTCGACCAACAACGATACATGTTACTGCATCAGCAGACCCAGAAACAAGTTACATAATTATACAAAAATCAGGTTTCTTGAAATCAAAAAAAGAATAAAAAGTCTAAGACAAATTTGCTTCTTATTGAAGCGAAAAAAAATATATTTTGAGTCCTAGGTATCCTCTTCCCTTTGCTATCCATGCCATCACAAATCTTTCACACCACAAGTCATCCAGTTAACCTCCAAAATGAGATCATACATTCATATAACAAATACGAGACCACATCTGTACAGGTTGCAGCCCTTGGTCACCAAACGTTTCCCAGAGTTGGCATTTATGAAGGTTTTCAAATTACCTAATTAAAAAGATATTTTGTTCGCAATTTTTTTTTTATCATTCCATGAAATACCAGATGAATTAGTTATACATTCCCATACTACATTTGCATTAAGATGAGGTATTATATATCCTGTCAAAATCATGCATGCCCAATGTCCCTAGATTGAAATAAATCTGGCAGGTAAACTCACATTCAAATTCATAAACTGCAGTACAAGTCCCCACCGAGGGTTCGTTATCATCGTCAAATTCATCGTCTATAAAGCTGTCCTCATGTTCCAGTGGACTGCACCGAGAAGACCGAAAGAAAACAGAGAGAAACACAAAAACGATGAGAAAATGGAAAATGTGGATTAGGATCTACTTGACTATGAAAATGCCTCTGGGTCAAGTTTCCCTTGAAAAGGTTCTGTGATGGGTCCATGATCAGGGCCCAGTGCAGGCACTAAAATGCCACAGACAGTGGGAACATTCCTGAGTCCACATTATCAAATCCCCAAAACCACCAACACCATAAAAAGAGGGTTCTTGACCACAACTTATCCTGGCCCCTTATCACTGCAATCTTCTCTTCACTGCCATTTGACATGATTAGCAACTTAGATCAACTGACCTCTATGACTATCAACAAAATGATTTTCAGATATGCATTTCTATTCATGAGGTTTTTCTTCTTTTGGTTTTATTAGAATTCAGTGCTGGAAAGTGATCAAGCTCACTGAAATGTTAAACATACATCCAATTACAAGATGCATTAAGGAAAAAAAATTCAAAAAGGATGATAAACCTTAAGGGTGATGAGGGTGGTCTTTCGTTGTTGGTGGAAGGTGAGTTGCTGCCCCCCAAGGGGGCTTGGCCTGAAGAGCTGTGAGTGGGTGAGACCTTCTGTGGAGTCGTTTGGATTTTACCATCAGCCTTGTCCTTGTATTCCTAAAGAGAGGCAAAATCAATTACAAATATTGAAACCATGGGGTTGCATGAACGAGAAAATGACCAACGAGTCAAATGTCTGTATGATGAGAGGACATGTCTGTAAAGCGATACCACCACAGACCCCGATAATCCGCAAAATGACGCTGCACCGGGAGTTCGAAAAGGAGCAGAAGCCATGCCTCATCAAACTTTCATTTCATTTGTATTTTAATATTAAGTTAAAATAATTTTGACTGTTCATGAGAAGTTCGATTGGAAATTGACCACAGAAGAAAACTTAATGCAACCACAGAGACTTAGAAATTGCGATACAATGTCAACTGAAGAGGCTAATGAAACTATGATAAAACCCTCCTTTTCCTTTGAAGTTTCATGTTTCTTGTTTCCCATAAAAGTTTGGATTTCACAGTTCACTGTTTTGAATAAAAAAAAGAAAAAATCATCACATACCAAGCAGTAACCGCTGTACCTACGTCCCTCTCTGCTGATGTATGTTTCGGGCCAAAGTCTATTCTTTATGGTGAAATTTGCAGTCACTTTTATTTTGTCAATTGACTTTACCGGGTTTTCCACCGAGGTGATCTACATGAAAATTGGTGTGACATGATCTCCTCGAATAAAACATTCTAATTGGTGTGACATGATCTCCTCGAATAAAACATTCTAATTCTGGATGAACATGTTTTAAGGAAGGGAGGAGGTTTTGAGAGAATTAAATGATTTGATATCATTGCTCTGTTTCCATCGGCTATGACTAACCCTCAACTAACATTCAAATTGCATTAAGATGTTTTTGTACACTGTACTGTGTATGTTGCATACTCTCTTAAGTGAAAATGGTACTTTGATATAACTGTCGATGTGAAATCCATCTTAATGTATTGACTCATGACAAGAATGATTGACTACAGACTACTTGTGTTACTTTGCATCAGGAAAGAAGGGTACATACCAAAAACTGACACAAGGTCATGAACTGTATATAACAATTAATTGAAAAAAGAAAAACAATAAAGAGGATATTTCTTTTAGTATATGGTACAATGAGTGCATTCTCGGCTACTGTTTTAGTCCCCTCATGCAGATCGCTAAATTGGTGGACAGGACAAATCACGAATAAGAGGATAGTGTACCTGAAGGTGCCGCAAGATTGCACAATGGAAATGTATGGTGTCGTGAGCATTGTGCAGACCACTGTTTCATATGAATATGTACGTTGTTAGAAAAAAAAACAGAGATTACCACAAAAGAATGGCAAAAAAAAAAAAAAGGTGGAGAATGGGGGTGTTGGTGTTAAAGAGCTTACTTTAACATCACGATCTGTAGAGGTTACATGGATTGACAAAAATGGGTGTCTAACATACTTGTCATACAAGATTAAAGGCGGTGCTTCAACCACGGGGTGTGCGTTCAGACAAGAAACATTTGTAAAAAAGAAAAAAAAACGTAACATGGATGATGTTCAAACCCTGATCAAAGAGAGCATTGTTTCAGAGTGGGAGTTGGAAGGTGTGGGAGGGGGAGAGGGTGGAGTCAGTGACAAATGGACTTCACAACAGAAAATTTCTATTGTCAATTACAAACAAGGGAGGGGGGGGGGGAGAGGAAGAGGAGACAGGGTTTCAGTTCAAGCAGTCTCAAGACCTGTAAAATACGAATCTAGACAACACATCGAATCTTGCGGATTATAAAAAAAAACAATTACTTTCAAATCACATGCTAGCATTCACTTTGAGATAACTAAGCAATGAATGTACACCTAGTATGTCAGCTCTCCGCATGTGTAGGTATTTGGATGGAAAAAAAAAATCCCACCCTTCAACTAATACCACTTGCATGAGAAGATATTTCAGTACATAAAGTTACCAACATGTGCAAGTACTTCACAGGGTACAAGGCATGAGCATATATTATTTCAAAAGTAAAACTGAACATTCATGTAGACGAGTTACATGTGTGACAGGAGGCAGGTGTACTCCTTTTACTTATTTAAATTTACAAAACATGGTGCCAACCAAAACAGCTCTGTAAACGAAACTTGAAAAATCAACTGTATTTCCCCTGAAAATGGTCATTCAAATTGAGCATTCTAATGACTATGAACAAAAGGACTACCATTCCTTATTGTTCCTGCTTTTCTGTATCTAGCAAAGAGAAAATGTCAGGTATTGATCTCACATTTTTCTCAGTTTTCTTTTTTTATTCTTCTTCTTCGTTCAATAAGCTGATTTGTTACGGACTTAATCAATTTTCCGGCAGGTTTTGGCATCTCAGTCTAGATGTAACTTAGTTTTTTGGAATGTCAGGACACCCTTTGGAGGATGCCCTAGGTTGGAATGTCATGAGTTTTCACAAATTCCAAGAGAAGATCAAGCTACAAATTCAATTTCACTTGTTTTAGTAAAATGATCCAATCATTCATGAAAATAATTAACTGGAGATTTGTTCTTTACTTATCAAGTAGTAATGATTGCCTTGACTACTATATTAAATTCCTCAACAACGAAATCACAATTGCTCGCTTTCATTGATACATATCTGGAATTGCTTACGGATTTTAAGATATTCTCACAAATTCATCAGAAGACCGTGTTTGTCTTATTTTCGGAGAGCGGTGCCAGTCGTGTAAGAGATTTTTGTGCCATGCAATTTTTCCTTAAACAGTGCCACAAACTAATCGCCTTGGTTACCATCTGCAGATTATATAAAAACTTTTTTAACTTCTAAGGCTACACATGCAAGAGATATGCGACAAAACAGAAGCCAAAAAGAAAAAAGAAAATAATATGAAAACCAACAGAAAGGCACTTGCAAATGCAACATGCTTTTCAATATACATTATGCACAAAATAGCATAGTACAAATATTACTACAGCTGATGAATGGCTATATCATGAATATTCAACAAATATTGCATGGCTGATGCATATTCAAAGCGCACGAAATGGACAACAATGCAACGCAGTGGATCACACATAAAGAAAATTCACCTATTGCAAACAAATAGACAGAACTCATTTTCATTGGAATTATAATAAATTATTCCGGGCTTGGTTACGAGTACATTGGAAGTTTGAGTGAAAACATCAGTAACTTGAAAAAGGTGAGAGAGTGCAAAACAATAATGGAACTTAGAAGAATATATACTTTGCGTGTTGGCCATGAAACAAATGAACTCACAAAAGCAAAGAGAGAAATTTCTCCGGAATTCATTTATGAATTACGTTTTAGTAATGGTCACTTAATGCAGTGAATCTGTTAAATATACCTTGAATCTTCTGGCTTTACATCATCAATTTTACTTTAATTTCACTGTAACTTTTCCAATTAAGTAATTCCATGTTTGACAGAAGGAGATATCGTAAATGCAAACAAAGTTTTGAACACTGAATTGCTTCTGTACTCTGTCCAGAACAAAGATTCCAACAAGTCACATGCTCAGGAAATATCCCATGTCATTCACGAAACAAGACAAAATACCCTGCTCTGACTTTCCACACCTTCAGAGCATGCACTTTGACAATAGCTACAACTAAGAACATAGAGAGGTTGAACAACAACCAAGAGATGAAGCCACACTCTGACAAAATGAAGGATTCTTTTCCAATCTGCAGGGGATAGGCGTATGTCCAACCGTAGGACCACACCGGCTGGTAGACAGTCCCGTTCACGGATGACCACAGTAGAATCTTCAGAGGGAAGCAGTGGCACCTGCAGGTTTATCCACTTGTAGGATAACAGAAGTTAGTGAGATGTCTTTGCAAACATTCTAATTTTTTTTGGAAATGGATTGTTGCTATGATTTGACACTGCAGGCCAGTCAAACTTACATTATTATCTTCAGAAAGACATCATCTTTCCACACAGACACACCTGTACATGACATCTCTACAAACAGGTATCTCGACAAACCACAAAGGGATAGTTCTGCACAGGGACAGTTTCACACAGGGATGGCTCTACACAGGGATGGCTCTACACAGGGATGGTTCTTCACAGGGATTGCCCTACACAGGGAGAGCTCTACACAGGAACAGAAATACGTAGGGAGACCAACACATAGGGACAGCTCAAAAATGGACAGCTCTTCACAGGGTCAACTCTACAGAGGGACGGCTCTCCACATGGACAGTTCCATGTTGGGACAGATCTACAAGGGGACAGTTCTGCATAGAGAAAGCTCTGCACAGGGACAGCTCTATCCATGGAGAGTTCTCCACAAGGTCAGATCTGAATGTGAACAGCTCTGCACACTGATAGCTGCACACAGGGAAAGTTTTACACATGAACAGGCCTACACATGGTGACCTCTGCACTACACAACACACCAGAACCTCTACACACAGGTATCACTGTACATTCACATACAACACATCCACTAAGCTGACATCTCAAGCAATGGTTATTCACTTCTCTGTACCACAGTTATAGTATTTCTGCACCATCACAGCTTTTCTTCAGGTGGTATCCATGAAACGGTGTGATCAATGTGAGATGTTTCGAGTCCAACTGTCAAAGATTAATAACATATATATGCCGTTCCGTGAATCCGTGGGGGGGGAGGCAAGTAGACAACGTCGATCGCTCAGAAGACGAGCACCATCTGACTCTTCTTGTTGGTAGGGGGGGTGATGACTGTGATTGGTGGATTAAACCTCAAAGTATCGTTAAGGTGAGTCCTACTCGACTTTTTCCGTTGTTAAAATCATGCATTAGTATTCTACTGAGTTAACATGACGAAAATGAACAATGAAATGCAATTGAAGTAAATCGTCCCCAAAGATATGTCCTCGATTAAAGGTACATATAGAGTTTTACATGTCATTCTGGCACCTTCCCTAAACTAAAGGCAAATTTGAGAGGGTATCTTATTTGCAGATATTAACTTTCCACAGTCGTCAACTTTTCCCAATCTCTAATTTGTCTAAAACTAAAAATGTGAGTTGACATTCAGTATAGTGACCAGTATTTGGGAAGTGCTAAGATTATGATGCTGTAGAACAATTCTCAAACTTTTTCAAATAATTTTTGTTTTTGGTAATTATTTTTTCTGCTCGGTTGGAGAATAATTTAATGAATCTAACAAATGTGCCATTTCTTACATTTTTGTTATGTTTTCAAACACAAGGGGGAAACAGTGCAAGAATGGTATCAGATTCTAGAGTTCTATTCTTGATAAATATCTACAATAGTGGCACCATGAAAGTTCTCAAAACAGAAAAACCCCATCATTCCCAGGTTATGCAAACGCTGAGCAATTGCAATTACAAACCAGTGACGAGGACAGTGGATGCAGAAACTAAAGAACAACTTGATAACAGACCACTCTTGACCAACTGTCGTTTAGATCAGCAAATTTCAAACTCTATATGCTCCTTTGAGGGCCATATCATTATGAAACCAACAGAAGAACTATAAACTTTATCCAGTGGGCTAAGCAGGCTGTTAATTGGCCGGCATGCCTTGGAACTTTAACAAAATGCGTTGCCAATTCGCACTGTACTTACAACCACTCGTCCATTTCTTTTGTACGGCGAGTACCCCATGAATTTCTAAAGACGAAATCAGTACGTTTTCGTTTTTAAAAGTCGTCAAAAAATGGGAAACACAAAACAGGGTGATGTGAACGATAAAAATGACATATGCAGCTATTTCAACAAAATAAAAAAGAAACCCCCAAATGACAACGCTCTAGATTCAAAATGTCGAACGGAAAATCGTGGATGAGATATGAAAACTAAAAATGATGTACAAAAGCATGTTGATGCCAGTTTCAATCAACCAAGTTGCACTGAACACTCGTAACGTTGACGGATGTCCAGTTGACGACCAATAACAGACTCATACATGCCTCCAATGAACCTGACGTCCGTCTGCATCAGTGCCCATACGGTTGACAAAAGTTGTGGAAGTTGTCGGTACCACTGTGCTCCGCTTCCTCTGATATTTTAAAGGGGGAATGCCACCATGTAAAACTAACAGACGCCTTTTTCCTTGCACAATCATTAAAAGCATACAACTAATTGAAAGTAGCCAACAATTTGCAGCCTCCTACTGAAGTTACTTGTCAAATCAGCAAACATCGTTTGGTTCCTAGCTTCCGTTTACCAAGATTTCTGGCAGAAGGAATCCGGATGCACGAAGCATGTGACGTGTTATTACTAAATGCCATTTATGACTATATATTATGTTTACCCTCCCCTTCCACCATTAGTAAATATGGATATTAAGGTCAAGGTTCCTTCTAAAATTGCCTTGTATATGCTTGTTCATTTTCAGGGTTATTTCATTTGGAATGAAGGCATCGCTTCCAATACCATCACTTTAAAGATTGCCTCTTCTACCTTACCATCTACCTCCACCCTATGCAAACATAAAAACCAATATGGGCTGGTCACAACATTTTTGAACCATTGAAAGTATCAGCGACTTGGATGTGTCAATGGTGCTTGGTACTCTGCAGAGAACGTTCCCACACTCAGTCCCCTGACACCGGTTGAGGTAAAACCAGTACACAAATAAACTAATTCAGATCAAATACATCCATTTCCACCTGTATCATTTAATGAGGTCTGTACAGAAGCACATGCAGGAAAACAACGTAAATTTAATAGTTCAAACATTATCAGGCGTGCAACTTGACCAGACAGGGACCATCACATTACTTTGTCAACGCAGTGTGAGGCAACAAAGCAATGGGATGCAAAGTTGTCCTTGTTCTTTTTTTTTTTTCCCTTCTACTCTAGCAATTGTGATTCAGCGTTTTTGTGCAGGTGGCGCTGTTTTCTTGTTATTGAAAAATGCGACAAAAAAAAATAAATAAAATAAAACAATAGTCCAAAAGTAAACTACAACAGAAAAACCACTTTTGTTCTGTTGCAAAGCACAAATGTATAAAACCTTCTGATCGGGTGGTTTCTCAGCTACTTCATAATCTCGGGACTGGAAGAGAAGTTCAATAACGAACAAAGCCATTAGGATACAAGCAAACTTAAAAACCGTTCCTGTATTATTAACACAGTCAACAAGAAAAATGAACATGCCCATCTGAAACAAGTGCTGACCAGATGAGGGAGAATCTGTTTATACTTCAGAAAAGAGAAAAAAATATGTCGTGCTGAGTTTGAAAAGCCAGGAAGTACATCGAACAAAACGTTCATTTTCAACACTGCAGGGTAAACATGTTACACTGTCAGCAAAATTCATAGCAGAAAAAGAAGTATCTCGACAGGAAAGCCAAGCTGAGAAAGCAACAGACACACATCACTCACAATGATCTACAGTAGTTAGGAATTTACCTTCTGGTAAATATATGACCAATGGCAGTTAATCTAAGTTAATGAATGAAACAAAACAGAAAAAAGAGGAAAAAAGAACAGAGTCTTGAACAATTGATATGTTTTGCCAATAAGAATTAGGGTTGAAATTGCCCTTATCTGACCTTTGACCTATCACTTATGTGATGACACCACAGTAATAGTACTATATCATGGAAGCAGCTATTTTTTTTTTAATCTTCTGTCCCTACTTTTTGTCCATATTGTGACTATTTTCTGTTCTTCCTTCTCCTGCTCACCCATTCTTTGGTCATTCATGGTGAAATGTAAGTGAGCATGTTTCTTGATGCAGCTACTGTAAAGTGGGTCTCCCCTAAAAAAGACAGCATTTTCAGAGTCACTTTCAATTCGTACCCAACACATTTTATACAATTATATATGCTTCACGAACTCTCTATTCTACTGATTGACCAAAACAACCCATCAAATCTAGACTGAGCCTTAGGTCACAAAATGAAAATTAAACTGTTAGCAGCGAACACGATGGGCGTATAATGCGAAGAGAAAGTACGATGTGATCTGAACTGTCGGTTCAGGTAGTTCTGTCTCAAAATCAACGTTTCAAAGTGACATGAACTTTGCATTGACACAACTCTAACTGTTTCTAAAAACAGAATGTTGAGATTAAAACTTGATCATCCAACACTGACCTAACATCCATGGAACCCCACTGTCATCTGAAAACCTTCAGCTTTTAATGTACTAAGAATTGTTTTTGAACTGCTTGTTTACAAAACCACTATGAACATTGCACTCTTTGCCAATAAAACAAACAGCCAGTTGCTGGGTTTGAAGGTTGACTTGCATCAGGGCGAACTGAGGGACTTCTGATCTTGGTGTGAAAAGGAGATAGATGTTAGTACAATGAGAATCCTCAGATAGATGGAACAGAAAATGGCTTTCTTCCTCTGTTTAGGCAGGTAATGAGAACAGTATTTCACTCTAAACTGGTAGAAGTTTGCAAATCATTTCACCAGCATATCCTCTTAATCAGCCAAAGCAAACAACAGAAGTCTATGAAAAAGTGTAAACCATAGTTAAACTTACAAAGTGTAGGTAAAAATGGTGGGGGAGGGGGGATGTCTCGGGTATTTACATGCAGTTAATTGTTAACATCAATACTTGCAAGCAATCATGGACAGCACAACAAGCAACATGCAATGAACATGCTCTGATTGGTGAGTTGGGAGGGGATTGATGAGGAAGGGGATACTGAGCAATGGGGAATGGGGGGTGTTGCTGAGCAGGGGTTGCAAACAAGAATCTGCAACATTGAAAAGAGGTCAGGGAATGCGTTAAGGTCTTGATAAGAGTGACAGTTGATCATGTGTCAGATGATCCAGTGACAGGTGTCACATTCAATTCCCGGAGTAAAAAAGCAGTTTCCCAAGACAACTTACCACTCACATCTCTTTTCATGAGCGCAATGAAGCAGAGCATAAGACCACACAAATGCACTCTATGTTGCATCACAATCTTGTAAAGTGCAAGTTCTAAACGACATTGCCGTGCATTTTTATTTTCCCCTTAACAGTGTGCCAATTGCATGCAAAAGCTCAACTCAAGACGCAGTTTGGTTGCAATTTTGAACCACCTTTTAGGCCTTTCTCGAACAATTCCATCGTAAAAATAGTACAGGCCTCTTCTCATCGACACATCTCAGAATTTTTACTTTGACGCAAAGGCTTCCATTGAATTGAGATTATGAAGAAAATGTCAGATGAAATACATGCGTTTACACCTTCTGCCCAGAGTTTTGTATGCTGAAAGTGGTTAGGTCAGGTAAGTGTGCCACTACCTAAAAGAACGATGGTGTAGCTTATTGTGACAAAGTCTTAACTTCAGCTATTCTACGCCATCTTCCTCTTAAACCGATACATCCTGCAAACAATACAGACAAGTCACTAACTCGACAGCTGCAACTCTGACTGATAAATCCAGGCCTGTGTTCAAAGGTGGGAGGGAGGTGCTACCCCAAAATGTATCTCCCACTAGAATGTCTTTTTTGATGAAAACAAGTTGATAACGTTATGTCACATGTGGCGGTGGGACCCATCCCCACCACTTTTATTTTGGCTACCCTAGGAATCTAAAGAGGGTACAGGGGCCTAAAAAAGTCCCTTAATCCACACAGCAAATACACTATTAAAAAAAAACAGGTACCTGCATGTTGACTTAATGAAAAATTTACAGTTCAATGCTTTTTTTTTTTGGTCAACTAAGAATGTTTTTGATTAAATTCTGGCTATTTCTGCCACTTTTAATCCATGATCTTTACACAAAGCAAGCACTTGGTTGACTTGGAGCAGGAAACTGCTTGAAAAAGTTTATGTTTGTAAAGACCTTTCTCAATAAACTACTCATATCCACCTTTTAGGCCACCAAGTCATTTGAAAAGTACAACCAACAGTCTATATAAACATTTCCTTGTAAATGCTAATAACAAAACAGACTGCTATCAAAGGCTGCCAGAATCCTCCCTCCCCCCCACTGGAAACTTTTCAATTTTTTTTTTTCAGCAATACATATATTTTTCGTTTATATTTATGTAATATATATATATAAATATATTTATATTTTCAATTTTGAATTATAAGGGGGATCACAAGGGCCCAGCAAACCTCCTTTGCTATGTACACTGATTACCTAGGGGCTTTGAAATTTCATTCGAGTCATACAGTCTTCTTCCATTGATACATTTCTACATAGCCATCTGGCCAGCTGACACGTTGTGACACGATTAAAATAGACGAAACAATAAAGCTCTGTGTGGTAATCGGTGGAACAATCAGACAGTCCGCATTTTGACTGATGTTTCATTAACATGGTGGGATCAATTTGCCTACGCCATTCTATGAATGGGCAGCGTTGAGCTGAAAGGGGTTGGGAACCAATGCTGTAATACATGACTGTTTTTGACTTTTACTGCCAGTGATACTAAATACTTCTTCAAAGGCTACACAAGAGTATCAGCTCCCGAATTCTTTGCACTTGGGTTAATACAATTTTTACTTTTCAAACTTTCGAAATAAGAAGGCAAAGCTCTGCCAACCCCAGAATTATTTGGTCGCCAACTTACAAGGCTATTTTAGTATCCTCATTGACCCTTCTCTTTCCCTCTTGTTTTCATCTCCTCTCCTGCACTTAAGTCAACTTCAACAACTATTGTATTAAACCGCTCCAGAGTACTTCTGCTGTTGGAGTTGCCAGGAGGTTATAGACTTGTGACGGTTTAAAGAGGTTCACAGGCTACTTATGAGTATTGAATAATCACACTTTAAAGAGGTTCTTTCACCTTTTCATTCCAGCAAAATCCCCTTTTAAAAGCTTCTTCTTTGCTTTCACAGAGATTGTTCTAAACGCAAAAAAGGTGACACGGATAGTAGGTTGACCTTATGCGATGACAGTCCCTCCCCTTAACACAGTATGCTCTATTCCTCCTCATCTGACAGAAAAATCCTGAAAAACATATTGAAGAGAAACCTATTTGTTATAAGTTATTGTGCTGCCATCTGAGATTCACGCAATCTGCCATTTATACGTTCAGGTCATCTGTTATAGCATTATGCCACCTGCTATAATAAGGGATACGCTGTCTTATGCCACCTGCTATAATAAGGGATACGCTGTCTTATGCCACCTGCTATAATAAGGGATACGCTGTCTTATGCCACCTGCTATAATAAGGGATACGCTGTCTTATGCCACCTGCTATAATAAGGGATACGCTGTCTTATGCCACCTGCTATAATAAGGGATACGCTGTCTTATGCCACCTGCTATAATAAGGGATACGCTGTCTTATGCCACCTGCTATAATAAGGGATACGCTGTCTATTGGGAGGAAATATCTTCTGATAAGGCCACTCGCTACAGACACAACCGGCCTGCTGCGAGACATCCATCCAGTCTATGTTACGGTAACAATGCGACTAACAACAAGGGTCTTCAATGGTAGAATCGATCCTTCTACCTGATGACTACCATCATACGAAGGGCAGTGATGGTTCAACAGTCCTACCAGCTTCTTCTGACACCAGTATCTTCAAATGTAACAAAGGTAACTGTCATCTAAGACAGACTGTAGGCTATGTCAAGCTTAATGGACCATCGGACGTCAACCAACCGTACAGCAGTTAATATGAAACAACTACAGAAGCGAAGATATCCACAAGAATATGTGGCGACTTAGTATGTAGGAAGTGAAGAGCAGTAACTGTCGGAAGGGCATTTGCATTAATGTTTTGCCATCATTGTTCTGAACATCACTGTTCTGTCCAAAACACTGTTCTGCGCAACACTGTTACATACAAAACACTGCTCTGTATGTCACTGTTCTCTACAACACTGTTTGTACATTATTGTTACATACAAAAAAATGACATGTATCATTGCATCTCACTGTTCTGTAGGTCTCTGTTGTTTGACACTGTTCTGTACAACACTGTTTCTCTACAACAATGTTCTGTAACAAACATTGTTCTGTACATCACTGCTCTGTACAAAACACTGCTCTGTATGTCACTGTTCTGTGCAACACTGTTTGCGCATCACTGTTACGTACAAAACACTGTTCTGTATCACTGATCCACCTAAATACATCCTGTGAAGTGTTACCAGCAAATGGTAACTTGATGACAGCGATACGACTTAGGGTCCCCCTTAATCAACAGAAGACAGTTTTAAACCTGGAGTTTGTTTCTATCAGATTCAAACTCTTGCTCTTTGTCAACCGCGGGAGACCTGCTTGGTGAACTTTCTCCTCATCATCCTTTGGTTCATTTTCATCATTCACTTGGACAAAATTACACTGCAACAGTGTGTGAAGCACACCATACAACCAAAGGACAATGAAGAGAAAAAGAAATGGATAAAATTCACATGTTTAACTTCCAAACTGCAGACTCCTGTCACTTTCAAAATGAGATTGAAAGTTACACCACGAAAGGGTAAAACATTTTCATGGATTTCTTGATGTAAATACAGACAAAACTGCCCCAAAAAAGGAGACAAAAAGGAAATAAAGAGATAAGAAGAAAGTGAGAAAAGGCTTTAAGTACTGACAGCATGTCAAAGCATTTCAGTCTGAGCTTAGTGATATTTGACCTGCAAGCATCATTTTGCCCAATTTAAACTAATGCATTTTCATGACAGTGTAATACTTTTTGTGACTTTTTTTTTGCCCAGATCTAATCTTTTGTTTAAACCTTGTTTTGCCCATAATGTACATTTTGTTGGCAGTGAGGTTTCCTTCGAATAAAAAAGGAAAAAAACAGTGCAAGATTGTGGCTTAAATGCAATTTTAAAATCCGAAGAGAATTTGCACAACCTTTTGTCGAGTCAATTTGTCCACTTTCTCCAAATCACCGGACTGTAAGAGAGGTTTATTTCGTATGGGGGGAAAAAAAAAAGACACTCATGAAAAGAAATTTTTGAGGAATGTTCATCGTATGAACTACAAAACGAAACAGAGAACGAAATAGGGCTGACGCTGCACGGAGTTAACGGTAATCTCCGTCACTTAACTCTTAGCGATGCTGGAAGCAGGTATCTGAAAACTGGTCATTTGGTCTGAACTTTGGACAACGTCAACTTGCCTAACAACAAGCTACGCACGACACAGGACAGTCGTAGACTGACAGTGATCTAAGAACGGCAGTGAACACACGCTTAAATTCCTCTGTGCAGTGAAGTATTTCAACTTGAATTTGTATCTCAGAAATAATGACTTTCATCACCTGGGCTAAAAAAAACAAAGAAACTTTTCTTTGTGGCATGAGATATAAAGGCAGCTTGCCTAATTGAACTCAAATTCTTAATTTCAATTTCAATCTTGAAAAGGAAAGTAGTGACCTGGCATCTCAATTTGCAATGGGGGAAGCTCAGAACTAAGTTGGAGGTGAGTGAGTTTCCCATGAGAGTTTATTGAAATTATTTCTACATGCACAAGTTTGGTGCAAAGTTCTCGATCATCGAGACGTTAACAGGGTTCCTGCAATTTCATGACAATTTCATGACATTTCTGTGACTACGTAATGACCTATACATGACAATTTCATGACAAAACTACTAATACCCCTATGATCTCCTAACATATAGCAATTCGATCGATGAATAACGGTGAAACCATCATGATAGAAAGTGAATTTTTCAAACTCATAAAAAGTTAGCAGTGCATTCTAAAATTCACTTTTCCATGACTTCTGTCGTTTTTAGAAAAAATTTCATGACTCCTCCTGGCCTGTGAAGTAAAAGTGAAGCTCCATGACTTTTCCAAGCTGTGGAATCCCTGCATTTAACCTGTTGTTCTGTGCTTCAGTAATAACGTCAATCCACCCTCGCATCAATTTCACACCACAACGTTTGCTGAAACTTTCACTTTGTGCTCTGTTTCAACTCAAATACATTCAACTTCTGGTCGATGGGAGTCCTCCCTATTTACAGTACCTCACAAAATAATTGACTCGTCGAGGATAATCATGGCAGACTTCAGTTGACTGAGAACGACTTGCCTGCCCAACTTTCTACTTGTCATTCGTTGGTGCAGGGTGCAGGATTTTTTTGTTTTTGCTCAGTTGGACAAAAATTGCACTGAAATAGCATCATAAGTCTACAACACAACCATACCAGCCATCCTCTGACTGACAAGATAAAGAAGTGGATATATACATAAATTTCATTCCAACTGGAGACTCTTGCAATTTTCCAAAACAATATCAAGTTACACCAGTGAAAGGGAAAATGCTCCACAGGAATTATTGATATACAAACTGACTGCAAAAAAATTAAAAAATGTTAAAAATACTTTAAGGTATACTGAAGGCTTGTCAAAGCATTCCAGCCTGTGCTCAGTGATAAATTTTAACCTGCAAGCATCATTTCACCAAATTTCCCTTGAGCACTTTCATGACAGTGTAATATTTTTTGTGATACTTTTGCCCACTCTTCAACCTTTTGTTTTTAATCTTGTTTTTCCCACAATTTACATTCTTTTAGCAGTGTGGTTTCTTTCATAAAAAAAAAAAAACAGTGCAAGATTGTGGCTACAAAGCAATTTAAAAATCTGAAGAGAATTTGCACAACCTTTTGTCGAGTCAATTTGTCCACTTTCTCCAAATCACCAGACTGTAAGAAACGTTTAATTTCATAAGGGAAAATGACACTTATGACAAGAAAGAAATTTCAATGAAACATACAATATGTGACATATAAAACATAACAGAACGATACTGACACTGACTTGCAAACTAAAACTGGAAAACTGTTCTACTTTACATACCTCATTCACTACCAGCATCCAATGCCAGGTCATAAACATTTTTTTCCTTAAGATTCTGATCAAGAGAATGAGGTAAATTCCAGAAGCATTTCTTTAAAGTCTGCCAATTTTGAGGAAACCTTGTAAAGGGCTGGGATTGACTGAAATTCAAAATTATGGTTCTTTCCCCCTGTCTGCAAATGCTTAGGCCACAATCGATTGTCTTGGAATACCTCGTCAATGATGAACAAATGAACAGACAGACAGAAGGCACATTATAGAACAAACACTGACACTTTGGACGACTCAGCCGTTAGAATGAGGGACAGTTTTAAACATCTGTGGGGAATACAAATGTGTTTTGGAAACAAGGATTACACACCACAGTTTTGACATGCACTGCATATGTATCAACGAAATTACACAAAATATGAAAGTCTCAGCTTCAAGACACGGGAAGCATTGTCTATCAGCCCCTTGTAAGTTTTTGATGATGCTCTTGATAAATGAGAGTGGGCAGTTTACACTAAAAGCATCATGGAGGAGACCTGGTTGCATGATGAACACTTGAAAAAAGGCCAGGAGATGACGAGATGGAGGGAGGTGTGAAAATAACGCATAAAAGCCAAAAGGAGGGGTTTCTTATTGAACAGTTGATGAATGTTGACTGATGCACTTGCTTCGTTTTGGTTTTGGTTTAGATGCTGTTGTTATCAAATTCTGAACAACTGAAGCCTTCCCCCATCTCCCTTCCCTAACAGCAGTGAAGTAACAAAGAGTTCACACGTTTCTTTTTTAACTTGACTCATGACTGAACTACAAAATGTGATCACACATCACAAATTTCACATTAAGTGAAGAAATAAAAAGTGTCACTGTTCTTTCTTTCTTTTTCTTTTTTCATTTCAGTTGTAAGAACTCGAGAAGTTTTCAAGAGGACAATTCATCCACGGATCAATGACAGAAATTCTCAAATAAGCAGAATGCTAGCGACACAATCAATTGAAACACTACAAACTAAGTTTTAAGGTCACAATGCAACCTGCATTTTTTTTAAAGTCTTTATTCCATGTAGGGTCTTTGTTCTATGTAGGGTGGATTGCAGTGATGGCCAATGCTGGCTGCGCCACGCACTCAGAGGAGACACTATGAAAT
Organism: Stichopus chloronotus; assembly: GCA_021234535.1. Classification (NCBI taxonomy): domain Eukaryota; kingdom Metazoa; phylum Echinodermata; class Holothuroidea; order Aspidochirotida; family Stichopodidae; genus Stichopus; species Stichopus chloronotus. The sequence goes on from CM037838.1 coordinate 18,839,405, forward strand.
AACTGCAAATCGAACTACCAGGTTTCATAAAACAGTTTCAACTGATACTTGAAGCCAGTCCTAAGCTCTACAAAATCAAGCTCAGGTAAGCAAACTTTCTCTGCACTTAATTAACTACAACATACCCTCTTTCCTTCTGAAGATGTAGGAAATGTTTCACAAAGACACTGATACCCTGTTCACTGACCTGATATGTATTAAGTTCCAACCTCAGATTGTCAATCTTCCTGCCAATTTCTTCCAAGCGTTTGTTGACAGAATTTGGATCACCTAGGGAAGTGTTGGCTGTGTAGACATCTCTCATTTTGAGGAGGGCCTCTCTGTGGATGAAAAATGCCAGAAAAGGGGATGATGACAAGTGATAGGTATGGAGTTGACGAAGAAGTTGCAGAAAAGGAAGATGGTATTACTCTAGTGACACTGATGGTGGTAAGAAATTGATAAGCACTGTTCTCTTTAATGCTTAAGCTAAAAAGATTCTGTTAGACAAAGTCTGCATCTTCCCTAAAGCAAGACTTGATGAGAGCTGGCAAGGGATGAGGGGGGGGGGCATGGGGAGGAAAAGAGGGAGGAGAGTAAGGTATACACAAGCTGATATCATCATGGTAACCAGCTCAAAGACCATACAAGAAGGTATAGCAATATTCTTCTTTCATCCAAACATACAGGGTCCACATGACTCTTTGCAAGGCCTCTCACAGAGGAAGAAAATCTCGAATGAAATACACAGAGATTTATAAGTTTGAGCACAGACCAAACACACTCTTGACCAAATCAGCAGTTTTTCGTCTTTCTCAATGTCATTTCTGCAGGCAGTATGGGGATAATTGAGGTAAATGCCTGGAAAAGCTGTAGATGAATATGTTACCTAGCGTAATTTCAAAAGGTAACTGTATCAAAGACCAAGTGACATGCATCTTGAAAAGAGCTAGCTTCATTCAGAGTTGCAGAGTGTAACCCTGAAAAATAATCTGTGGCAAATATCTATCAATATCCAATTCTGAGATGTAACCTTTCAAAGATAGATGGAAATGCAAAACAGATGATGTAAAGTGTTGCACAGGGTAAGTATTTTTTTCTGTTAGTCCTTTATATTTTATCTCTTTATAACTGGGTGTCACACTGACTTAGTGATATCAATATTTTTACAGAAAACAATACGTGCTTAAAAAATATAACCCTCAGGGCATATAAAATTCTCAATTGTCAATGAAAAAAGGTTAAATAAACCAAGGATAAAATATCAGGCACGCCGAGCAAGGCCCTCCCTGAACGACACAAATTTGCATGTATGTTCATGATGCAAGAGAATTCGTTTGCAAAATTGTCAACGTTTGATGTATTTCCATGAAAATTGTGGCTGTTTTCAACATTTTTTATGACCAATTAACACTCCAAAACATGTTTTTCACGTAACATGTACTCTAGCTGTGGCCACTCATTGAGAAAAGAGTGTGTTAACTATCTTCTACTTAGCTTCTAGCATTCACAAAGGGAGTGTGATTTATACAGCATTAATATTGCACTATGACAGATAACCAACAGATATACCAACTGGTTAATATGTAGATCTGCATGTTTCAACGCATCAGAACGTTCTACCACATGCAGGCACACATAAAAAACCTAACACATACCAATATCACTTTCAAGCGATACTTTGTGCTCACTACTCAGTCAGTCATAAGATGCGATGGCATTTCAACATTTTGGGTTTGCGTATGTTTCAACAACGAAAAAAAAAAATTGGAAAAAACGGGGAACAATACTTCTAGAACAAGGAAGTCATAGAACAATGAAGTGTTATCATGTGCTTCAATCACAGACACATAAAGGTGGAGAGGCTTTCATCTTTCACATAGGATCTCAAGTACGACTCTTTTGTCTGTCGTAGGGATCCATAGAGAACAGGGTTGATAAAGCTACACTATGATATGATCTATCACATTTAATATAGTTAACTAACAAGCAAATGGAGTCTGTACTTTGCATTACACAAGATGAAAGCATATAACAATCACCTCCTGTACAAATAAGCTGCAATAAAATGGTGATCCTCATTTGGTTATAACTCCATTGCAGACAACAAACTAACTGGAACAGTCGATACTTTATGGCCTTGAGTTTTATTTACTACACCTCATTTCTACTATCTTATAGGTTCTCAATAATTCACTGGGTGTGGGTAGTCACCAGTGACTGTACTTATGAGTACTGCTGGAAAATGAAAATAATAGAAACAAAATACAAGAATACTTAAGGTTTTTGAGGTTTCTGATGCCTTTGCGAGGGGCAAAAACAGCGAGGAAGAATAGACATGTTGTGGTGACTGCCGCGAAAGGCAAGCGAGGGCAGGGTACACCTAAGAGGGCGGGGTATTAGAATTCATTTCGAGGACATTCAGAGCAAGGCTAAACATATGCACTAGTGAAGCAAGGGGTAAGTACATGTCTACGATGTGAATGTGAAACACCACACTATCCTCTTCACAACCTGAGAGTCTGAAACATCTACCGATGCAAAAACAACTTTCTGTAAACACAAATGTGGATCATGGCACGGGTGATCAACTTCTCCCACCCATGGAACGTGTGCAATGCGGCATTTTGCACTTTCAAAATGTAAGTAAACAGTCTCACCGTCCAACAAAACTTATCAGGTGGTACAAAAACCTTCAGTGTGCATGGTCTTTCCACAAATCGAACATGCACTTCAAAAGCAGCTCATGGAGCTTGTACGTTGTACCGATTGAAAACGCCTAATTCTATGACCTATGGTGTTCCATACCTACACTTTACATTTCACCCACCACAGCTTCTCCCGTGGTATAAAATTTCTGATAATATAAATTAACAGTCACAAAATCTCATACACTGCAAATTCTATTACTTCCTCTGTTTCCGGTCGTTGGGCAAAACATTCCTCAAAACGATACATTTTTGACAGCCTATGACTTACATTTTTTGTGACATCCTTTCCAGACTGAATCAAGCTTATTTTGCTGTTTCTCCTGTCAACCCATTCATTCACGGACATTGAAAAAAAGGTTCTACTTTCGTTCATGACTGTCAACTTTCAGGAAATGAATTTTCTAACAGAAACAAATCCACAAAGTAAAGGAAGTTTGTACACTTCAGAAAACATATGACTTTGTTAGGATGGTTAGTTGTACATTTGTATTGAGGCTATTATAACACACAGACCTAAGGTAATGCTTCAATAGTATAGAGAGTAATAATGCTACAGCTTTTGACAACAATATACTCTGTAACTAAATTTAAGTAGTTTGTATAGTCACACTAGTAATATATTGATAATGGCCTTTGACTATTTAACTATATTACTGACATTATGATAGTTTCAATGACGAGGCTAGTCAATGTTTGACTGCTGGATGAAATTCTGCAAATTTCAGGTTCATAGAGTACTATTTCTACTAGAACTAGTTTCACACAAACTTAGTCCTGTAGGACGTCCTGTGACTATTATTTGGCCAGTTCAAAATTTGTGGAATGTCTGACGCTAAATGCAAAATCTGCATTTAGCACAGCAACCATTGCTATGGTGTAATGTCGTTGAATACAATGCAAATTCCAGCTCAGGCTGGTGCTTAGGGTGCAGTGCTTATGTGAAGACATGTAAGTGAGGAATAAACATAAGATTAATCAATCAGAGGAACGTATACATTGACTCCCTTCGTTGTTCTTACTTTTCCTTGACTTCAACATCAATCTTGCCCTGTATTTCATCGATTTTCTTCTGAAGTTTCTGTTTCTGCTGGTTTGGTGGAAGATGGCTGAAGTCTTTGTTCTCCTCCTGAGAAGGTATAAAAGGAAGTTCACAAATTTATGCCTCAGAAAAAAAAAAAAAGTGGTAAAAAGTCTCTCTTTTTACTCTTAGCCACCCAAAGGGAAGATGAGAAATCTTCACAAAAAAGAGAACAATTTCTTGTCTGTGAAGACCCTCAAAAACATTCTAAATGCAGATTTGTATCATCCATGATGCTTGCTCAAAGTTATACAAGGCAGCAAAGAGATTCTAGTCTGCTGATCTGCTAATTTTGATAATTGTACAAAGTAACTTGAAATCACTTCTTTCGTGCAAGATCGTCCTGAACGAGCCAAATCTAGTTAATACGGGTAGAACGATGTTTTAGCTGGTTTCTTTTTCTCATCATATTTTAACCCAATACCACAAAGGTGAGTGATTTGTGTTCAGATTACAAAACCAATCCAACTATTGCGGCTGCAAGAGATTTTCCGACAACCAGAAAGGCAATCATCACATAACATTACTGTAAACCGTAATGTAAACCATAAACTGTAATGTAAACCATAAACCGTAACGGATCTCAACTGGAAGTTGAGAGGATATCTCCATACTTCATCACAGTCCACCAGCATAATTTATTACCATGAATGACTTGCCTCTGCCAAAAGCATTCTATAGTAAAATCACATATTAATTTTTGCATTCTCGTTATCGAAAGAAGTGAAACACCGGAAAATCCAAGAGCAACACCAGCAGATCACAAAGCAACACCAGCAGTTGATGGAAACATGACTAGATTTTCCCAGATCATGACCTCAGTTTGTTAGTGACAAAACAGAAGAGAATGATTATCTGCTTATCTGCTTCTTTTTTTTTTTTTTTGTTGTCCATGCCTGCTGTCAGTGGCTGTCCCAGCATTGGAGGCACTTCATACTTTGAAATGAGAACCTTCAAAAGGACAAGATTCAATAGTTTTCAAGTAAATTTGTGAATCGGAAGAACACCCAGCTGACACTGAGTGAATACTGGCAATAATTGCCCATTTGACCGGTAAGGCCTGTGTCAGTTTCCATCTTGATAGCAAATACATAAATTTCAAACTAACATGATAGGAAAACCTGGCAAATTCTGATGTTGTACAATGTCAGCCATATGCCAAAAATGACCTTTTGTTTTATACTATAGGGCCAGTATTAACTTGTTGTTTAGTTGGGACATTCAAGAGGCGCCATCAAGAGTCTGCCAGTCACAATTTGCGGCCACAAGATGAGACCTTTCAACGACTTTTAATAGTGAAAACTCTCTATAACTTGATCTATATGAGGACACTCTCACTCCATGCAAAACTTGAATGGAAACAAACACACTTAGACAATCAAAGTGCTCATAAAGAGGAAAGCAGTGCCACGAATAAAAGGTATGATATCACACAGCCTTCTACTTTTACAACTCTCAGAACAATCCCATCATGCATCTGTTACGTGACGAACCGAAGAGCGTGACCCTATCAGAGTAGTTCCACAACAACACTTAATACACGCTGCACAATCAGTGATGATGGCACGTGCATACAATGTGCAACTAAAAGCTATCGAAGCACTTATGTGCAAGACCTTGTAACATGGCAAAGGAAGTGATACACAAAAGTATGAAGAAAATGCAACTACGTAAAACTATGAATTAAACGTAACACTTCAGCAAAAGTATCACAATCTGAGACATCACATCATGAAATCATAAAACATAATTCTAACTCAAGAAACAGCAAAGAGATGGCATTTCCTCATGTTTTTTTTTCCACCTTTTTCTTGCCCTTGTTGTGTCATGCTTGGGTCAACTTGGCCCTACAGTAGCAAACCTTTGTGAGTTAGTATTCTATCGGTTGGCTTTGGCAGATGCCTCCCAGTAAAGATAACAGAACTAAGTACATACTCATACCTAATGAACCAATGGTAATGATGTACTGTAGCAGGCAGTACATGAGTTTCATTAGTGGGTTTATGTTTCCATACACTGTACATAGCAAGCATTGAATTGTTAAAAATTAGTAACATCAAAATGCGAAGTTTGTTCATGGAGTTAATGGAAACGTTTGATTTGTCATAAAGGGAAAAATGATAAGATTTGCCTCTCAGCCTGATGGAACGGTTTGTAGTTCCATCTCCCGCCAGAGCAATGAATGGTACTTCCAACGTAGTGTAGAAAGTCTTGGAGAGGTACAGCAGCCTGCAATGGTACACTGACTGGTACCCTCCCATTTCCCCACCAACTATGTACCCTCTTTTCTCAGATAAAATTTCTAAACAGCTGCCTCTTCTGAGAACCATGTCACCGTTCTCTACAATCGACTGCAACTATCAATCAATGGCGGTACCCGAAAAACTGGCAGAAACAACTTGTCTCTCTGCCTTTCCAACTTTAGTGTCTTCAAGGATATTTCTATTTTATATCAAGGTATACAAGTGTGACATCAGACTGCTATCTCTTGTCTTGTCGGCTTTTTACTGTTTCATGCCTGGTGACTCCTTTCCCTGGAACAAATAATTTGCAAGCTACCACTTCAAGGTTTGAAGTACATAACCAGCATCTAATACTGACAAACGTAAAATACTATTTGCAACTGTAAGGACAACTTACCATCGAATTTGTCGCATGATTCAGATTTTCAGACACTGGTTCTTAGAAATTACTGCAAAACTTGTGAATCATGTCAACAAAGTGCCAAGTATTGCTACATTTGCGTCAACGTCATTGGTACAATTGCAGAGGGTTTTTGGTATTGAAGCTACATATCTTTTTCAGCGACAGACTATACTGGCATTTAATTGCATGTGTTATTTCTCACACTATTGAATTTCATATTCACGCATTGAACTAATGTAAAGAAACACTTAAAATATAGAAAGGATGTTGCAGCTGGAGTATGAACTTAGCTTTTTCTGGCATGAAAAGACGAAAATTTACACAGGTAGCGTAGGGAAAGCAATTGCTCTAGAAAAGTTTGTTGTGAGGAGACAATTTAATACACTAATACATTATTTGGTTAGGCTTCTCATTCATCTATCAAAGCAACGGTACATCTACACGGTTGATTCTCCGCTCTGAAACCCTTCTTTTCCTCTCTGAATTGATATACGATGAGGTCAGTCTTCCTTGAGATGTGAATGGGTTAGAGCTGGAATGCGTCTTGAGCAAAGGTCAGAGTGTTAAATGTGTAAGACAGTACAGTGTAAGATCGCTGTCCTTTAGTGTAATGAAAGAGTGGGCATTGTTATGGGACAGACAGAAACAAAACTATCGAAAGGTACGTGATAGGTACGATAGAACGGCTAAAAGGGGTACTGGAGAAGAGGAACCTGAAAGACCGAACAAGTCTTATCGCAAAATAAGTGTATACAACAAAAATTTTGCTCATGTGTAAATTATGTAACGTATGAATTATAACGGACATAGCTTCCCATGCTATGATCAGTCTATGACTTCAATCGATGGATGTCTAAATCCAACAAGTCTTTTGTCTTTTGCAGATTACGTAAAACAAAATCACTGACAAATTTCAAAAGAGAGCTCCTCTCATGCCAATTTTAGGTACCAACCTTCTTCACTGCTAACACTTAAGACATGAAGTTAAGATTCAATCAATGAAACCCATTTTATGAGGCAGGACATCATAAAAGGCTCCCCCCCCCAAGGTTCGATCCAGCAAATATGATATCTGAGATAACGTATTTATTTTTGTATTTCTTTACTTCATGACATAGACAAAAACACATTTTAAGACTCTTTGAATTCATTATATTGAACAAAGTAGAAAATGAACTCTTTACTGACTAAAGCATACTTTGGAGATGATCAGCAGAAACAAAATGATGGCTCTCAATGATGGCACTAAAATCTAGCGGTTCTACTTTCACAAAGGAGACAAGCCCACGAACAGAGTACAATGCACGACTGTCAGATGTCCTGAGAAGTGCCTATGCACCACACATACCACCAAACTGATAAATACGGTTTCCCAATACTACAGTTATCCACCATCTTTCCCAGTTTGGTTATTACTGAAAAAAATTGAAAACCTTGCTTTACACAGCTTGTCACTCTGAATCTGTTTCTAAGAAAGCCATGATATGACGATGCTGCACTACACAAGCATGCATCAATCACTGATATGCATTTTGTAACTACTTTTTCGTTAAAGGGAAAGGAGGCGTTTGTTTTACAAAAAGAAATATATTTTTATAAGATGGACACAGAAGGAAAGATTACTCAAAATAAAGAAGGACAGTGGCCTTTTTTGAGAAATAAGTTTCTCACAGACAAAAAAATTAAGTTATTTGTTGCTCAAGAATAATTTGTTCACACAAACTTTCAAATGATACATCGGCCATAACTCATCTTATGCATAACGTTTTGATGAGATATTTATGCTTTTGTAGATGTTTATTGATGATTATGAATGGATTAACAATGATTAAAGCTATTTTGCTGTATGCCATGTTGGAGCACTGTAAATGCCCCATTTCCCTTTAATATGCATGCACTAAATCCATTGGTGAGGACATTTTTATTGCATGTTCCTTTAAGTTGGCATTCCTATCTACAAACACTTTTCTCCAATATAACTACACCTGTTAGGCAACACAGCCTACACTGTAGACCACATCTTTTGCACTTGATCAGCAGTTGCCAATGATGCTTAACTTCAGCCTTATTTACGCCTAAATAGCATATTCACACAAGGGTGATGTTCAATGTGAATGTCAATGTTATATGCTAGCTTTTACATCCTACAGTACAGGTTTGGTCCACAGATGCATACGATGTAATCTTTGTAAGGTATGTAGAGTCATAACACACATTTGGTATGAAAACATACGTAACAGAGATACTACTGTATTTACAGACAGAGGTACATTTCCATCAAATTTAAGACAAATCCCCGAAGACAGAACGCTCTTGGTTTCTTAGTGTAGCACCATATTGAAGTATAAATAATGCAGCTTCCTTTAATGGTTTAATTTAAGTCAAATCCATATGGCTCCACTAAAAAATGTTGCAAAGCAATCATGTTAATTTGCTGGTTGACGAGACTCATTCACCGTGAGCAGTAGCTAACCCCCCACCACCACCACTCCCACCTCCTCATTCCCTACTCCTTCCCTGGTTCATCTGTACCTTTGGCAGTGAAGACTTTGGTTAAAATCATGATAATTTATCATATAAACAGGAACACTTGACATTTCTGTTTATCATAATTTGTGAAACTAAGAATAAACAGAATTTTAGCAGTGATTACAAAACGTATTGCTAAAAATTGCTGCATGAGTGTTTGATAAGAATGGAAAGAAAATTTGCACATAAAAGGGGAAAATAACACAAGTCTTGATTTACAGAATGAAACTTTCAAAACAATCAAGCTCCGTGTTGAATTTTGCAAACAATTCCTCAGACAACATCCAAATGAATTTGATCCATCTATCGGTACAGATATGAAATCCTTGTAAAAAATTCATACTTCACTGCAAAAATAAGATTTTCTAATCTCTTGGGGTGTGTGCAGGGACTTCAGGGGGCACAAAACTGTTTTTTTTTTGTTTAATATTTGGACGACTTTGCTGTTACTGTCTTATGTTTCACATTGGATGAGGTTTACGAAAGGATTATTAGGAAGAAGTGATAAACAGTTTGTTTTAACACAAATGTTTATTCATTAGCAGACTAGAAGTATTTCAATGTTGAGAAAAAATCAACAGGGAATTGTCTCCCGTTTTCTCAATGAAAATGTATCCATTCAGGATACGTAGTCACTTCCAATGGAAATTGAAGGGACAGAATCACACGTTCTGTCATCACAGTAACAACAAATTTAAGAGCAACTTAATAAAAGGATGATGAAAACTAACCGATGACTCACATCGGTCAGTTCATCTCGGTTACGTACTAGCACCAATTATTTCTTGTAATGTACAGTAGTTCCCAGGTAATGCCATCACATGCAGTGGAATAGCAACATGTAATCAAAGCAAAGCATACCAGCTACAAGAGACAGGAAACTAGAAACGTAGCTAACTTAGGTAAACTACATACAGATGCACCTCGCTGGAGAGTGGGTAGTTAGGTAGGTAACCAGCTAGCTAACTAGTTTGGAGGTGGGTAACAAACTATCTAGTTTAATAGATGGATACCTAGCTAGGACACTAGAGGCATGGGTAAGCATGATACATAATGGAATACGTAGCTGTATAGGTGGGCAACCAATCAGTCAGCTGGTACTATGGGTGGCCAGCCACCTGTAGCTAGTCAAATGGGAAGTCCGCTCGCTTTAAAGGGGCACTTTGAGTTGTTTCATGACATTCACTAAATTTTTTTTAACACCTGTCAAATTTCATTTACCTACAATTCACAAATGGTGAAAAGGATTCCCATGTGTCATGTACAAAGGTACATTAACGAGTAAGTTTAAATTGACGATTCAATTTGGTTTTTGAAAATTTGTGAACCGACACTTTTTCAGGTAAAGAAAAAAATTCAAATGCACACAGCCGGTAAAAGACATGGTCAATTTCCATAATTATCCATGTGAAACTTGACACACTATGCCAACCATGAGCATTGTAAGGTGGATTTACCCTCTGCAATCCTCCAAGATCATCGACATCAACTCATCGTGCTACTTTAAAGGAAAAGAAGACGAAGGAATGGCGGACAATGTGATAGAATATTCTACATACCATGATAAATGAATAACACGATGGAATATTGTCAAAGAAGGGGGACAGAGATGCTTGCACAAATCACGACAACAGACAAGACACCACATGGACCCTGCCACAGAAGTAAAGAATGAACATGAGGACTGCAGCAGCCAGCCACTGTGAGAGACTTGGGCCGCCGAGGCACGGATAAATAACATTCGCAAGTATCTATGTGTAATGTTGTGAAGAAAGATGAACGAAACCAGTAGTGATCGATAAACATGTACAGAGAGAGAGGGAAAACGGAAGACGAGAAAAAAAAAGGAAAAGTCTTGAAACCGAGTGCGAGACTCAATGTGTGACCACTTACCCATATACCACTCAACCGTCCCCTCTCCTAGCATTTACAAATCAAATGAGAGAAAATTAATCAGAGGGGTGCCAATGATGGAATGAAAGAAGTCATGCAAAACCAAAACAGAAATATGTAAAAATAAAACAAAAAAGGAGAAAATGACACATATATTCACTTTAGCATCCATGCTATTGCAGATATAATATAAAGACGGATCGGTTAGATAAGGTTAAACGGGTCACTTCAGATGACACAGTAAATTAACGATGGAAACGGCGGGCTCACAGGTTTGTCGTCAAATGATCAACAAATTCTTGATTCACAGGGAATGTTCTGTTTTGTTGTTAAAAAATAAATTGGTTGTCGGCTCAGTGAATTTGGAATACTTTGCAGGGCCTTACACAAGTATCACAGCAGCCTACAACCAGTGGGCTGAAAAGGCGGATACCAAATATTACCCTTAAAATCAAGCTGGAAAATTTGACATGGGTCTCACAGTCTCACAATGAAAAATGCTTTTCCACAGCTCAACTTCTTTTAAGGACAGTCTATGAACTCTTATCCAAAACTTTAGACCTGCACGCAGAAGTGACTGATTTCTGTTGAACAGACTCAAAGAGAATCAAATTAGCAAAGGAGGAGGGGGCAACAAAATGGATGCAAAGGGGAAACAGTAATTTAGGGGCTGTTTTGAAAATATGTTACACTGACGACTTCTTTGCAACTACAGTAAAAGCTACAACAGATGGCCAAGCCCACTAATTTGGAATCACAGAGCCTTCTGTTGTCACGCTGTGTAAAAAATACAGATGTCGCTGCACAACTGAAATCTTCATTTTCATTTTGGGCATCTGCAACATTTTTAACTTTTTCAGGTTCTTCAGCCAATTTTTAAAAAAAAAAAAAATCAGACATGGACATTAAAGGGAACACTACATTTGTTAATTTAAAAAATTCTTAATGTTACTGCAGGAAATGACAAAAGCAATTAGACATTAAGCAAAGAAGACATTCTGAGGCACAGACAGACAAACAGACAAACATTTATTATGATGCCTTTTTCTTTTAATTGACACTAGATTGCAAAGCAGGAAGGGGAACGGCAAGCTTGACAGAGAAATTGTCAAAAAGACAGAAAATTTCAATCCTTGTTGAGATAATATGCATTATTTCTGAAAAAAACCTGCAGCAGTAATGAACTTGCCAATATCAGGAGAATGAGAAAAATAAAAAAAAAAAAAACAGCAAAAGCTTTGACAGAGTATGAAATATCTTTGAAGGACATCTTTTAGAGTGTTTTGCATTCTACACTTGCAATGAACCCTCACAGAAGTGAGAAATACTAGGTCTTTCCATTGAAGATGAACTTCTCCATGACATGTTTGTATGTGCAAGCAGTTTCATTTTCAGACCAGTTTTTGTTGTTCATTTGGAATTTAATTTGTTTGAATAATTAAAAAAACATAGAAACTTTCTAGAATAATTCTCACATTCCAAGCAAAACATGATGTTTTTTGCAGGTTCTCTCCTTTCATCCCGAATGTTTTCCAAATACTCTTGAATTGGACTTTCCACTTTTGATAAACAGAGGATAACTTAAGGACTTGAAGAAATATGTAAAGTTAATCCATGACCATGATGTATGCTAATCAGAGAAGTGTATGGATGTAAATGAGGGGGGGGGGGGGAGCAGACATGGCAGGGGGATGACTAGAGCAGGTTCTGCAGATGCAGACAAAAATGATTGTTACTGTCGTTCTTTGTCTAAGGAATGAAAAACAACTGACTGACATATTAATATTCATAAGGCAGAAGAAAGTTGGTTAATTTCGAACTACTTATCCAATGATAAACATGGGGAGAAAAATATGAAGGGTAACAAAGTATGCCTGACGTCCAACCCTGTCATAATTTTCTTGAAGGCAAACCCTTTTCCATAATACATTTGGTCCTTTGACCTCTAACGACTAGAGCACTCTCAATTCTCATTCTACTTTATCATTTTCATCCTATTTCTTTTCTAACCCTTATCATATTTTTGCATTTCATCTTCTTGCTTTTTTTTTCCTATTTACGTCATTCTATACCGCCACATTTTTCATGTTTCCTTTAATTAACTGTTGTATTAGGAGAAAAAAATGTACAAAAATGCCATTATCAAGATGAGGGGAATTAACATCTGTAGTATAGACCACAATGATAAAAGTAAAGAGTTGGCATTACCAAACAGCAACAGAACGGAATGAAACTTTCTTTCAATTCTTTTTCTTCCATATTTCTTAATATTCTTTCCTCATTCTAGGGCACTGGATAGAATCCTAATGGCCCAGAAAAAAAAAAAAAAAAAACAGTAAACCAACTTTCAGGTTACTGCATGCGACAGGAAATACTGTACTTGTTTGATTCTATTTTTGAGCTTGAATGTACATAACCAACTCATGAATAACTTTCGCAAGTCCAAGACATCTCTTATTTGTTCACGGACAGTCAGTCAGATAAATCCGCGTCGATGCCATCCTTTAAGAGATCTATGTCAATGCTACCCTTTGACTGATATTTGGTCTGCTTCTCCAAAACTTTGGAATGTGTTCGTGACTTGGGAGTTATGGCGATGGCAGAGAAATCAAAGAGAGGCCTGGTATTTTCAAATAATATTGTGTTTCCTGCATACCTAGTCATCATTAATATGAAGAGATTTCATTTCATGGAGAAATGCAGCAATCGCATCGGTTTTTATTCCCCCTTAACCCCTTCTGGAATGGACCACAAAGCTACGATGTAAACATTACCACACTAGAGGGTGAAACAGTGACTGTCCTTCTACAGTCTCACTGTCACCTACTGTAATCTCAGTCAAACTACCAAGTTGGTAAGTCTGACTACCTTAAAAAAAAAGGAAAGTCCTTAGCCTATTCGCGCAGAAAGTGAAACCTGGACAAAATGAAAGTGTCATCTTCATTATTGCTTTGATTGCAAAAATCGTATCATCGACATCCTACAATAGCAACATCCAGTGAACTATAACTTACTGTGCCTTACTGTAGTATAACACAGACATCCTGCTGCTGTTGTTCTGTTAACTTCACAATGTGTACACAATGTTGTCTTCTATGATTACTCTAGCAGCGTAGTTTTTAACACAGCGAGCTTGTGCTAGTTTATGATACTAAATTCCCCAGAACCTTAACCGTATTTGATGCTATATTCCTTTTGGGGTTTGATTTTTATTTTAGGTCAAGTTGTCCCGGTATTTTTGAGAACTCACGACAATGAGTCATTGCTACGTCTCCGACGAAAAAACGGACTTTTTTTAATTGGTGTCATCTTTGCAATTATTTTCTTAGACCCATTGCCACAGATTTAATATTCACCGTGTCAATGTATGCTTAATTTGTTCGTGGGACTAGAGAGATACTGTCATTGACCAGTTCGACAGAAAGGTGGAGAAACGCATGGGCACAAACTGTGTTAAAACTACACAATGGTGCAGAAGCTTGTACCTTCAACCAAGTGTCTGTAGGTTATGTGAAATCCTCAGAACACCCAAAGTTACTGAAAGCTCTGTATGTGCCACTGCGAGAGTGACATTACACTGAGAAGATATCTGGTTAAGTACATCACAAAAGTATCACTTGACAAGGTGATCGAATAACATTGCAAGCCACTGGTTAGCCACACAGGTGTCGGACCGATATTCCTTGTTTGTAATGTGGCATGCAGATTGCTGCAGGGTAAGCATCTGTTTTGTTGTGACCAGGACCAAAAATTTGTCACGAAAGGAAAAAGAAAAATCTGCAGCAGGACTTTCCCTGCCTGGGTTAATTCAACTTGGTTGATATAACATGCATCAAGAAAGGTCATGGAATAACTTTACATTTTGATTTGCCCTCAGGTTATTCTGAACTTCTCCGTTCTACACCTGTCAAACTTGAACATATGTGATATCTTTCCAAACAATAGCGCTGTGAGTACATGTGTGTAGATTTCTATGTCGGGGCAAACTGTGGAAAAGGTGTTTTGAGGTGTTTTGACAAATGGGAGGAAAACAAGTACAAGATCATAAAAATGATGTTATTCATGATAGAAATTCCACATATCCTTGTCACATAAATTGATACAATTTGTAATAATGCAAACATCATGCACAACATGCAAAAATTTCGTTGAAAAAAAATTACACACGGGAGCAGGAGACAAGGAGGGCATGCTAGAAGCGGGAAGTCAGAGAGAAAGAGATGACAGATTCACCAATCCCACAGACCAGAAAAAAAAAAAAAACAGAGGTCTTGAAAATGTTAAAGTGAGGTGGTAGATACAGGAGTGATGATGACATGGTAGATTTACAATGAACACTAGTGACTAAGAATTAGTGCCCCTATCACAAGCATGAACAAATGACTAGTAATGTTCACTTCAAATTCAATTAAAAATATGTTTTTGAGACAAAGTGTATTGCCATGATGTCTGCTGAGACTTTCAAAACTAGATTTTCCCCGTCCAGACCCTGACCCCCCCCAATTTGCCATGCAATATGCCTTCACTGTTTTATCCCTAGCTCCCTTCCACTAAAAATGAATTTAATAGATACCAAAGATTGTACCACGATGCATGATGGAGACCTTATGACCTAATTAGTCTTCAGCAGACTCTTGCGTCCGAGTTAATGATTTAGGGTCCGACCGGGCATGCAAGGTGAATCGATGTGCACCTCGAGGCCGTGCGTCTACCTTTCTTTTAATCGAAGGAGCTGGCAGAAGTTTCAGGGAAGACAAGCTTGCCAGCTCGTCCTGAGGATGAGAATTATGTGAGCCACATGATGAAGATGAAAGGATAGATACATAAGATTATAGACTGGATTGAAAATGTACACATGAACAAAAAAAAAAAAAATTATATAGAAGAGAGGGATAGAAAAAACAGATGAAGACCGAAGTAATAGCTCAACAGCAGGATAGATGTTGATGAAGAACATTCTGGGGGGGTAACACCCTTTGTTATTTTTTTTCCCTTCAAATGCACCAATCCATGATCTTCTGTGGTTACAGTCCACATGCAAATGTCCCAGATTTTCCAAAATTTTTGAACTTTCATCAACATTGCACAATGCCAGCTTTTCTTTTACAACATTCTTTAAGTTGCCAGATATATAAAAGACTCTCCATCAAACTCCATCAGATTGGAAACTTAACCCCTCTCTAAAATATTCCTTCCTGGTTAGGCAAACGATGGGCCACTCCTTTGATTTTTACCTGACACCTGTTTTGCCAGTAGCAAAAAGGTTTATAGTAACATTTTTCAGCACATAAGATGACAGAAGAGCAAAGAAGTCAATGAGCAAGAAAGCTGTTTAGATGAAAGAGGGACCTGCCAGCAGGTGAACCAAATTTTATGAAGCAGGAAATTTTACAGGCTAACAGACCAGCGTACACTTGGAACGAAAGATGGAAGAGGGGTGTGGTGGGACGAGGCAGTTAAAGTCGACTGAATGAAGAGAGACCGAATCGTGCTTACATTTGTGCAACTTCTTTAAGCTTCTGACGTAAACAGTTTGCTGTTGTACTTCAGCCATCGGTGTATGAGTGATACAGGTTGAATGAGGTAATTACCATAGATGCCATTCACGTAATATAAGAACTGTAAAGTCAGAACTTCCTTGGGACGTGAAGACAGTTACCACAGCCTGATTCAATGACTGACATCCCATTATGTCCCACTGAGACAGTATCTCCAAAATCCAGCTTCCAAGACCTTCCCATCCCAACCCCCAAACACACCCCCCACCTCCCCCCCCCCTTGAGCTCAATAACTGACTTCTGGGGTAGAGACTGTGGCTTACTGTCTGCATTTGATGACAGGCTCTGCAAAACTAATGAAGCTTATTCACGACAAACGATATTTGAAGCATGAATACCATTTACACAAATATCACTGCAACACAGAAGCATGCTAAATCTCACTTCTTGAGGGCATTCTTCTTTTCCCCCTACCTGTTTTTCATTTTACTTTCCTGGTTTGAGCACATGCCATGATAAGCAAGCTGCTGTTTCCTTTCACAGGTCTTCCCCCCCCCCTTCTTCTTTTCATTTGAAGGAAGCTTTTGCTTTTAATTTGGCAAAAAGGAGAAAGAGGAAAGGTTTCCTTGACCCACACAATCAACAGAAGGAAGAAGTAAGAATGGGAAGAAGCACAATAAAGGGTTAGTCGTGACCAAAACACTCAGTAAATAGGGGAGAAATAAAGATAAAAGAGTACAAGAGGCTTGCTGGATTAACCAAAGTACATACCCATCTCTTGCCCCCCTGAAACAATCGAAGAGACCATGGAACAAAAAAAGAGAGAAGTTTCATGGTTTGATTCTCATCTCTCAGAAATGGTACATTCTCAAAATTGATGCTGTGCAGAAAACATGCCATATATATATATATCAGAATGAACATCTCTTTTCTTTGGCAATGTGGTTTTAACTCTTCGTATTATGACAGTCCTATCTGTTCATAGATCAAACAAGCCCTAGTGGGGTCGACTGCTGCGCTGAAAATCACCTGCGTTCTAACCAGTTTCTGTATTTGTCACATATTTCAAAGTCACTTCAAGGTTTAACAGCTTGTTATCACAAATCCATATTGCTGACATTTTCTGGATGAATTTCTACATTTTTACCTATTTTTCCTGTTGTTCGCATGAACAGGAGAAAGGAGGACAATTCTGAGAGAGATCCCTTTCGAATTTAAACACACCTCATCTATTCCACGAGAGAGAGTTGAAGATTGCCAATTTGTCGAGGAACCTCGGCTAATCTTGGAGTAAAAAAGTGGAGGCAAGAAAAACCAAAGGGCCACTTTGCTACTAAGATTCTAATCTGGAGAGCCATGCACCTCTGTAAAACTATTGAAAGTGAAACTATAAGATAAAAAGCCCAGGAGGAGAAATCAAGTAGGGAAGATCAAAATGGAAACGTAAACAAGTAAATAAAACGAGGATAGTCTGCAGCTTAAAGGTACAACTGAAATGAGAATATGGACTTTATTAATAGGTAAGGAAATGCTCTGGAATTCTAGTGATTACCTGTTGGAAATGCAAAAAACTTTGGAGGTCTTTGACTTGGTTGATGGCAATCTTTTATCGACAGCAACGAGGACGATAGGTAAGTTTTCTTTCAGGAAGATGCAACAGAAACAGTGACAATGGGCTGCTGACAAAACATTTTTTAAGCATCTTCCCTTAACAATCAATCAGTCACTGAGAATTGCATTATGTGATTTAAAGTGACACAAATGTCCTCACTTTCAGCTTCCTTTTGGGAAGTGCAAAAAGTTGTACCTTATTCTGGAAACTGGCAGGCAAAGTGGGATTGGGGGAGGGGGATTGGTGATGATCAAAATGGGGTTAGGTTATTTTTGTCTGTTTTTGGCCCTGCTATAGAGATCTTATTGTTTCACAGAGATAGAATTGGTGGACTGCATTTTCTTTTGCTTCATCAAATTTTAACGTAAATGGCAACAGTGTCACTCGTGGTTTCCTTTCCTGCCGGTGATGGACAGGACTGATAGGAAAGCATCGAGTCATAACTTTCACCTTCAGATTTTCATTCATGCCATGGTAGGGTGATATTTCAGCTCATAGCATCACTTAAATATGACGAATGCCAGCAGATGCATGTAGAGGAAACGCAGACTGCAATTTCTTCAAAACATCGGAAGAGTCCGCTTACATCCCTTCAGTTTCCCATAGACCATCCCCTCACCATTCCCATCACAACAAACAAGTTAACTTGTGACTGACAGTGGCCATGCATACCAGAATGCTCAGCAAATGACGACAAGCCACAGGGACTACCACCAACAGCTGGAACTAATTGACTAACAGTTAACACAGGTACCTACTCTCATTCACAACATTCACAGAGACGTCTAGGCCCAATCGAAAAAGTTGCTGAAATACGCATCCACTACGAGACGGCTTTTAACATTGGTGGTCGTTTGCTGTGACCAGAAGACTGGTCTCCAACTTGTCAACATTCACACAAACCAACGCACTTCACGTACGCAGCCACGAGCACATGTTGTGACTGCTGGAGAGCACTCTCTACAGTTGCCAGAACAGGATGTATACAGCAGACCATATTTCCTAGTTGTGACCATACACTTGCAACCACAGGGACTTTTCTCCTCAGAGATGTGAGCATATGGTACAAGCTATCCTTTCTGACGGTTCACTCCGACTGAAAGCATCCAGTCCAAATAGAAACAGTGGATCATTTAAACAAGGAAAGTCAATCTTGTGTAAATATTAATGTATTCAGTTTCCTGCCTGTTGTACAGAGTTTGTCTGACCTAACACACACAGCTCACATGATGGCTTGCCTTTTGAGTGTGCTATAAAATAGTGCAAATGCTGCTTGGCAAATCATTGGGTGGATAAAACTTGGCAATTGAAGGAAACGTCAATTGCATAGTAGCATTGCAGTACCCTTTTACACTCTAATTGTAAGCCAGTGTTATAAACTAAAAAGGAATTGCCAACTGTGGGAAAGTGTCCAGGCTAAATGATTAACAATTGGCTAACTAAACAAAAATATAATTTAATTAATGATTTGTTTTTGTTCCAAAGTCTACTATAGGAGTCCATGACCAGTAGCAAACTGGCATGTTATTAACTATTGTTGTGACATAATCATCTCCATTGTACAATATACAATATGAAGTTTGACCATTTAGACTGACTATGTCACTAAGCCTGTGACTGTTGGCCGCCAAAACATACAAAAGTAATTTGAAAAGAAAAATGAAAACAAAACAAAATGCATATGCATATGCAACATCATTGTGCAATGATCTTTGAAATTCTTTGCTACAATCATAATGACGTGGCATTGCCTGCTTCTTCGCTGTAACTGTGACGAGACATTGCTGCCCTTTCAGCTCATCAGTCGCGGTCCTACTCAAAACTGCAGAAATAGTCGACAATGTTCGACTTTTATAAATGACATCATTTAACAGGAGCTATAGCAATATCCAGCCCATGAAAATTTAAAGTTTTAATTTAGATTGCTATTCGTTAGTAGGACATTTTATAATTTTAAGCATCTTCCCTATAATAGGCTATGAACACATCCACCCAAACAAGACATCATGCTCAGCAATTGATCAAGCATTCTCAGATTCTCACCAGAAAAGTTTTAACTTCAACATTTTTATTGACTGTACGGCTCATTGTTACGCCAAGCATCGAATGAAAACCACCTTCTTGTCGACTGAGAAATTCTTCGGTCTGAATATCCGTCATGAACGCCCACCTATGGTTCTTTCCGAGAAAGAGTGTAGATAACTACGTCAAGTTGTTCTTATATCAAACAAAACGATTCTTTACTACAAAAAGTTACACACTATCAGGTACAGTCTTTGTTTTATTTAACTTTGAATTAACTGCAGGAAAGCCACAAGCATCTTTGAAAACTGACTGAGATGTTTCCGAGTCGGTCCAACTTCGGAAACTACTATTCACCATTTTCTTGCATATATTGCCACAAACTTCACTTTGGTGGAATGAACCAACCACTCACAATGCCTCTAACAGATTCTCTTAGAACTCTCTCATAACTTTAGCAAATGCATCGACAACTTTTTCAAGTGAGAGAGCAATTCATCTATCTATTAATTGATTTGTTCCCTCTGTACTTCCAATGCTATCGCACCTTATATGTATATATATATATATGTATATTTCAGCAACAACAAACACTGGATAACTTTTTTCTTAATTTTTCTTGGCAATTATTCATCTTTGTAAAGGCACATATAGTTTTGTAAATCAAAGCAAACTTTTCCCATAAATGATCACAAGAATGACGCTAAAGTGAATCAGGTCACCAACAAAATACCGCCCCACCACGTAAATCTGCACAGAAAATTCAATGCAAGACCATACTGCATTTGAACCTGGTCAATAATTTACGATGTCAATGTTTTAGCACATGTCCACTGCGTGTTACACCCATCCACATGTATACATGCTTTTCCAGGGGATGGCTCGGTGCTCGTACGACGCCAAAGAGAAAGTGAAAGACA
The DNA here is from genome assembly GCA_021234535.1 of Stichopus chloronotus. Taxonomy (NCBI): domain Eukaryota; kingdom Metazoa; phylum Echinodermata; class Holothuroidea; order Aspidochirotida; family Stichopodidae; genus Stichopus; species Stichopus chloronotus. Next base: position 18,860,293 of record CM037838.1, read on the forward strand.
ATATGCTATCACGTAATGCAGACTTTCAATTAGCCACTGAAACAAATAACTTCACCGAGGAAAAGCACTCTTCTGACACGGATCAAGCACCCTGTGTGTCTCTGACATGACATCCGTACCTTACATGACATTACAACAACGTGTCATTGCAAGACACATTCTGACAAACTCTGAGGCAGCGTCCTTGTGAAATTCCCAACAGCGACGAGCAACTATGAGAGGTGGAAACTTTACCTCTGACGCGCATCGACTTGAAAGTGAAATCTGTTTGTTGCTTAATGCGAACTGAATTTGTTCAAATAACTGAACATTCAAATTCAGCTTCTTTATCAGCAATGCAACTACTGCTGTCGCTTTGGGTAATTACTTTGACTGAGAGAGCCGAGGGACAAGTCCTGCTGTTGCTGCAGCAAGAGCAATTAACAGAAATGTAAAAAAAATCTCAAAAAAAAAGGAAAACCTAAAGAAATAAAGGCAAAACTAAAGGAACAATATGAAGGGAACAAAATACAAACACTGGTAGCAGCAGTGGTACCTATACATGCCTTCACATACCTTTTTGGTAAAAATAGTTCCAAATAAACCTTTTTGTTTCTTGACAGGTTTCCCCGTCCTTGGTAATGAATTGGCGCCTCCGTTTTGACTTCCAATGCTGACGCTGTCCCCTCGGTCTATGGTTTGGCTCTGGCCACCGCCGGGTTCATCCAGATCGACCATGGCTATATCTCCTGGAGGTATGATCCCCGTTTCGAACCTGGTTACAACTGCTTGGGAATCCTAGAAAAGATTAAAGGAGGGATGGGAGGAAGGAAATATGAAACATTAACTAAATTATGCATAAATTTCCAGTCCAAAGGTTAGTTCAATTCAAATTGTGTCAAATCGTGACTCTCAAATATTGATAACTCTCAAAAACTGATGCTTAAAACATCGAGTCAACAATGAAAACTAGTGATAAGAGAAGGAAGAGCAGCAGTTACAGCAAACAATTAACCGTGGAATTAACATACAAACTTTCACCTCAAATGTAGGATTCATTTTTGGGAAATGTCTTTTTCAAAAATTTAAACTATACAAGGGTAAATAACACAAAGTAAATATTTCTCTCGAAAATGTGCCATCGCCCTCTTTCTCTTCTGTTTTGACAGTCTTTAATAAAGCACATGTACTGCATGAACACCCTTCCCCTTTCTCCATTTTCTGAGTCACCCGTTGGACTTGATATCTGAATCAAATAAACACTGAAACACATCGAAGTGGTAGCCTGTGAGATGTAAAGATTGTGAGCATCGCAGCAGGTCCAAGAAAACCTCCAGCTTACAGGTACAGCAGTGGATAGACAATTCACTACAAAGACCGACGAAGTCACGACTACCCACTAGCAAACAGATGATGGGACCAGAGCATTCGTTGAGAACCGCAACGATCTTCGGAGGGTGTGTCGTTGACTGGACGGGACTAGTGTGGCACAGTTTGGTGCACGCACCACAAGGAGGATACATCCGCCTTACACAGTGTTAAGTAAGGATATGATAGATATGATGGATATATCCCTCATACCAAGTTGACTGGTTTAAGATGCTCACTTTGGACAAGCCTTAACAGGAATCAATTCACTTCAAGTGTCTCATTAACTTTAGATATCACGATTGGCGATGATGCAAAACAGCAATGCTGTCCGATATATGTGGTGTCTTTCACACTGCATGCACATATGTCACAAAATAGCAGTGAGTCTTTTTTTCCAAATGTGAAGTACGCCACCACTGCCGACAATCATTTCAACATACGTGGATATTTATTAGTTAACCTTCAAGTCTTACCATCTCAAAGAAGCCAAACCCCAAGGGACTTTCCCCAATGTTGACAAAGTGCCTTTACTTCCCTTTCCGAATCAAAACGTTCTATAAGTATTGATGCAATTGTGCTAGGTTCCTTTCCTTTCAATTTCTAAATCAAGCGTGTCATGAGTTACTTAAAGCTGGAATACAAGTTGAAAATTTGCCACTGAAAGCCAAATATGTTATAGCCACTATGAAACATTGTTTAAGCCCCATTTTCGCATGCAGGACTGTTCATATCCATTCCCATTGGTCTCTTTGATTTCAAGTAACAGTGGTTGACAGCAGAGGCTTTCTTGAAGGGTCTGAATTTTGCAGGACCAACAAAAATGTCCAGAAAGTTTTCATATTCAAACATCTGGAAGATGAATGCACAGTTCTCTCTCCCATTTTGTGACAGGTGATCTTTTCCCCTACTTTCTCTTCCCTGAAACACTGATGAAGAGCAAAGGTAGACAACCAAGTGATTGCCAGTAAAACTAATATTCCAGCTTCGACTCCATCTCTCAGAGTGTACTTTACCTCGCTAGGTTGAACAGCTTGCCCATGTTTAGTCTTGATGTCGTCTAGACACTGAGTTATGACGGGCAAGACTTTCTTGTGGCATTCTGCATAGGTTTCGTAGTACTTTCCAAGACAGGTGATCCTCTTTTCCTCCATGGTTTGCAATTTCTGCAACAGTACAAAATCACAGGTCAATAAAAAGAAATCACTAGCCTTGACTGGTGGTGATAAGGATAAGGAAAGGACATTGCAGATGGTGTTTATATCTTCAGTGCCAATTTTCAACAATAACACATGTGAGCTCCCCCTTCCCCCCCCCCCCACCCCTCAACTTTCACCTGGCTTGGATGATTTCATGAGGAAGTGTAAAGTTCACACACTACAGGTGTACATCTGCAGTTCATTCACCATGATCACATTCTCTGACCTTTAGTATCGACCCCCTTCAACAGCGGGAAGGGCTGAGAGAGAGGTAAAGACTAGATGGAATGAAGGAACTCCACTTGAAAGGATTTCAAATTTGCAACACGAATGATGTGATGACAGTTCCTACTTTCCTAAATTTTAATACCTCAGAAGGTGTGCAAAATGATGAAAAGCCACTGGATCTTCATTAGTCTATGCTGTCATAGCTACTACTTTCTTGCATTCATGAACCAACATTCACTTTCATGTCTACTGTGACAAAAATAGCTCGAATAAAAAATAGCTGTCTATGCATTACAGGCCATGTACCACTTGAAGTACACAGATGATCCTCCCCCCCCACCCCTCCTATGACCAAATTTCCTGAAGCACAGTCACTGTGTCACAATGTATTTTGGTAGCTGATGATGACAACGGGTAGGTCACTGACTCTTAGACTTGACTGTCAACAACGTCACATCACATCATGTCACATCAGGAAGGCAGACACGAGGAATTGTTTCAATTCTCTGTGGAGTATCTTTTCAAGACATGACAGGCATCTATCCATTAAAAGTTGATGCGATGTAAAGATTCTACAAACACAATTTTGGTACCTCTACAGACTGTTGTTTTGGTCTGGCCGTGATGTGCAGGAAATGCCTACTTTCTCCACCGCTCCACCACCACCGTCTGGCCACAAACCAGGGAAAATAAGAGCAAAAACTAGGTAGCATCATTAAATAACTTTCCTTCCGAATCAGAAACCCCTGAGTCACACTTGTAGGGACAGATTCATTATTCATAGGTAACACATTAGGATCTTAACCTGAGGCCCAACCTTATAGCAGGCACATCCTCAGCTGTAAAGGCAACGAAAACCAACCCGGCCTAGCACCGATGAGAACATGAAGACAGCCATCTGTCCTATCTCACACTTCCTGCATTGAGTATTAATTTTCCCCTAATCAGGAAACAGTACAGAGACTACCATTCACCGAGAATTACCACAAAATGAGCCACCACTAAACCAAACTGTAGGTGTGGATTACAGGATGTGTTCCGACGCAGATGTGATGGTAGACCGCTCATACCAAGCACTGTGGCAAACGTCACTACATTTAAACATGAACTGCTGATGAGTTTGACATCCAGGAGAGGTTTGGAAATATGACCAATATCTGACCTAGATAAGAAATTTGCAGGGAAGGATATAGTTATTAAAAGGTATCAATGACTTTCACGTTTTACCTGACACTGACAGATGTGACTATGTGATAGTCTCTTAGAAAATTTCAGTCATGCAGCAGTGCCAAGAGGAAATTTGAAAAACATCTAACCCTTCAAGAAACAGAAAGGGCATCATGTTCAACCAAAGCTTCCTATTTTGTGGTGAATCTGTCTGGAAATGTGTGTCCACTTTTAAGAAAACTTATGTTGATAAAAACACATGAATTGACACAAGTGAAATAAACTTTACTCGGAAAAAAGGAAAACTCAGTTCACACAGTTTCCTCACCGCCAAGTGCGAGTCAACCCAGACTAAACATGCAGCATAAAAAAACGACTCTAAACGAAGTCAAGAAATTCACTGCCACAGTCAGTACCACTGAGGCACTCAAATAATACACCAAATGATATGTGTTCTGTATAAGGGATAACACTGCACTCTAGTCACAGGGGCATTAGATACCTTCTAAAGATTTGAGTTCTATTTTCCCCCAAGATCAGTGTCTTCAAGCTGGCATTAGGAACTATGATCTCACTCCCATCATGATAGACAATCAGATTAGCTGATAAGGTACAACAGCTGAAAGATTTGATCCGGTGGTGCTAACAAGGCAGGCAAGGCAAGGGGAGGGGGGGGAGATAGGGGGTCAAAGGTGCACGTTGGGATGAGGAGGTCATTCCCCTTCATCATTGCTATCTTCAAACCTCTCACAGGTACCCAACCACATGGCATCGGAGACCAATAAGAGAGATACCGAACATCACAGTTGAAGTGAGTGTCAAGTGTCAAATTACACACTGATGTCAGAAATCCAATCAACGGTTTGTACTACAAGTAAAATCAGACCACGTTCATAATGACACGACTTTCACGGACCATGAGAATCCTTCCTCAGCTTCTGCTTTGCAGAGAGAGCAGTCAAGCTCTGGTCTTTTCCCACCCCCACCCCCCCTTTCATTGGCAAGCTACAAGCAGTCTATTGCAGCAGTATAACAGACAATTTGCAACAGAGCAAGTACCCAACAATGATGAACAGATAGAACTGCTCGACTGCTGCGATTGCCAAAATCACAACTTCCTGTCCACCTCTAGAGGAATTCAGGACTGTACAAAAGAGAATGAGAGTCAACCAGAGCTTGTTGATTCTACATTTTTTTTTTTCCTGTTAGCCTTTCAATGGGATACTTCCTCAGTGCCTTGAACACTGAGTTGCACACAGAAAAGCACTTTGAGACCAACAATGATGGCAATCAGCAGTTTGGTCGCTTTCATATTTCCTGGATGTTTGGCGGTGGACTAAAGACAGGTTCACGGACAGTCACGTGTTCAAACCAGTGAGGGAAAGGAAATATGGTACTGATGGTCACTATAACAAGAATAAATATACGACCGTCAAAAATAGTAACCACGAAAAGTCTAGAATGACGATCATCTCAAGAACCCTTGCGAGAGTCACCAAGCTATAGATGTTTCACCATGTAAATGTTTCACCATAATCCTAAAATACCCACACAAAAAAACTTTCATAAAAAAAAGAAAGCAGTTACTTCTGTCACGATCTAAGAACTCTTAGTGTCGACTAATGCAGTCTTTCGAGTGGATTTAATTACCACTGAAAACAATGAGAGAGAAATCAAAAGGTGCATGCATTGGGCGATATCTGATGTTTGGCACTGCAGGTGTCGAAAAATATAATACTTGGCACATTCGTAGTAAATACAACTACAACAGAGAGATGTGTCACTGTGTCTCAGTGCAGATTCATCTTCCTCTTGTTCTAGTGAAACTTTTCCGGTGTTGTTTAGCCAGCGTACAATCAGTTTTCAGTCCAAGTAACGCCAGAGGGCAATTTTACAAAGAGTCTGACTAGGTCTGTATCTGGTATATCTATGGACAGTGCATGGTCCATGTATGGTTCATCTACTGCGGCACTTGTGCACATTTTGAATGGTCCTTCTACGGTCTTGTGCAGTCTGTATACATTCCATATACAGTTCATGCATAATCTGTGTTTGGTCTGTACATTCAGTTCACGTTAAGCCTGTGTATGGTTCATGTACAGTGTAAGTATTGTCTTAGCACAGTCTGCAGATTTCATGTAAAGCCCATGGATATTGTCTGGTCTGGTCTGTGTCTGGTCTGTGTCTGGTCTGTGTCTGGTCTGTGTTTGGTCTGTGTATGGTCTATTATTACTTATGGCCTTTGTTCCATCTGCATAATAGTTCATGTACAGTGTGTACATGGTTTTTGCATGGTCTGCAAATATTCCACATGTACAGTCAATGCATATTGCCTCTGGTCAGTGTTAGGTCATATACTTCACGTACAGAATAGTATATTCTTTGTCTGGCCTGTGTATGGTCTTGGCACAGTCTGCATACATCCCATGTACAGTCGACGCATAGTACGTGTCTGTGCCTGGTCTGGGCAAAGCAATATCCCACGTGCGGTCCATGCATATTCTGCGTCTGGCCCGGTGTAGTCGCTGCACAGTCTGTACACATTTCATGTACAGTCCATGTATATTCTGTATCTAGTCTGTGTGTGGTCGGGGCACATATTCCATGTTTTGGTTTGCACATTCTGATCCTTGTCCATGTCTGTGTACAGTTCCATCTACCATTTGTGTAAAGTGTAGGCATGATCCCTCTGGTCTGTGTATGATCTACATGTACATACAGTAATAAGTGAAGGGATGGAGAATGAACCCACAAGAATAGTGCATATCTGCAAGAAAACTGAATACAGCCCTGGTATTAAGATATTCAGCCAACAACATGTCAAGTCACTAAACTAAAAAGAGATATTCACATTGAATATTGCCGGCACTTTTGTGAAGAAGTATTCCTCTTGATCTTTATTTGTGGCTTGGAGTTGAAGGATGTAGTCATTTTTCTGATCTTCCCTCATTTTATTCCTCGAGTCCATTGTTTGCCTTGCCTGCAACAAAAAAAACAGAAGAGACGAAAACCTAAAACTGGGAGGGGAATTCTAAGAAGACTGATGAACCGACGTACAGTGTTGTAAAAAGAGCTCTGAATGACTTTCCCGACATTAAAATGATGATCGATCGACATCGTGTCCACGTTGCTTCTTTTGATGTGAGAAAGTGTCAATGGTGCATCTAATTTTTACACTTCTAGGTATTCAAGGCAATGAAAATGAAAAGAACTGTAGGTTATTAGGTTACTATAAAGGGTGAACATTAATGTCCTTTTTATGTAAGGGGAAAAGTGAACATTTTTAAAAAATGCCATAGATAATATAACAATATTCAAATCAGCCATAGCAGCCACAATTTGATATGCTTAGAATTAATGAATTGTGAACGTTTCCAAAATATCATGATTTCAAAGATCTCTTTGCGCTAAAACGATGGAATACAATGTTATTCATTTGAGATAGAATAAGACACCCCACAGGTACAAAAATCATATCAACCAAAATGGAACAACTCCAAAATATATACAAATTGCTAAACAACTACTACAGTGCATTTATTGTGAGTCTTCTTTACATTTTTGAAAGAAAAAAAGAAGAAATCCACTCATGCTTTGAAACTTCTTCCTCACTAAAAAAGTCCTTACCTTTTCTACCTCGGCTTTCGTCCTGTTGTCGTCAGAATCTGCTTTTTCAAATAGTATCTTCGCTTGCATCCATTGTTCATGAGCATTCCTGTAGGCATTTTTACACTGACGGGAGAACAAAAACGAATCAAATGTCACCACTCCTATGCTCACTCAGCAAAAGGTGGTGAGGGGGCAAAGGAGACAAATGCTGCAATATTTGCACCACAACTTCAAAATAACTTATTTTACATATCACTGATTCACAAGGTGCTCTCAAAAAAGTTCTGGAAAGTGACACTTTGTTTCTCAATTTAAGAGAAAAAAACTGAGCTCCAAATCCTTAAAGAAAGAAGCATTAAAGCACCACTAATGCAGTTTTTGGTAACAAAAGAGTGACAAACACAACCCACTGGGCCATGACTGCAATATATTTCAAACACGCACTTATACCTCTCTAGAACACCATCATAAATTTCTATGTAACCGCACACGCCAACTGGTATATTTTGCGCAGTACGCTAAGTTGTCCATCTACGGATAGCATGCCAGACTTCTCTTTCTTCAAATCTACACCATTCTGAAGCAAAATGTACTTTTCTGTTTTTTTCTCTCTCTTTACTGATAATCAACCTGTTTCTGCTTTGGCAAGTATGAGAAGACTCTCTGAAATAAATCTCAAAATTAGAGTAGCAAAGCCACTGAATGTCAATGCTTCTGATTATTTAATGTTCCTTTGTAAGGATGTCCTGAATATGTTAGAAACAGTTCAACTGTGATTGAAGAGATTGACGACGACAATCAGAGAAGTTTGAATCTGGGTGATGTATCTGGTGTTTACAAAATACTAGATTTCTGCCACTTAGTTCATTTATATGTCAACCATTGTTAACAATGTAACAAAGTAAATGCATTCATTTATGTCAACTAAACATTGTTTGAGTTTTGGCTCACCTCTGAAAATGTAAGTGGGATGAAAGCATTGTTCTGAGCTAGTTAATTGTGTAAGGATTAGTTGACTTAATGATGTTGCTGGGTGAATGCTACTGACCGGGAATCGCCTACTGCCCAGAGCCCACCAATCCGAACAAAGGATCGAAACATCTATCATTTATGCAAGTACCGTGTGCAAAACTATTGGGAGAAGGTCTACCTTATCCAAGTTTCAGGCCCTTTTGGTCAATAATTTTCAAAAAAGACTTATTATACGTATTTTCTTCCAACCTTAACTAGTAACATCTTTTCCTTACATGCACAGAGACACGATGGAGAAGTCTGGCAATGGATCCAGACTCTGACATAATTTTAAAAGAAAATCAGAACGTGCAGCTAGCGTGATAATATCCCTACACATGTATTGTATTAAGATATTGCTTTAGTAGCCATGTGGTCTCAGTTTCATCACCTTACATCCTGACTGTGCCCGTCTGCTCTCTCTATACATATATGTGCTAAGATATGTCGTTTCTTCATGCCTAGGCTTACATTCATTGACTTGTTAGGCTGGTCTTAGCCTCTCAGCTTTTAGCTTGCCTTCATTCCTTGGGAGATAAACCCTCCTTCAGAAGGACACTCAGCGATGGGTTCCAAAGGACAACTTTTTAAAATTTTATCAGCTTTTCAACTTGGACTTCAAACCCACTTTGAAATTACGAAATCCAGCAGTTTTCACTTTTCCGGGAGTGGGGATAGTAGTGGTACCATGTAATTTTAAAGTCCCAAGCTGGTTTTTCTCTTTGCTTCTTTGTCCATACTACATACTATCATAGGGAAACTATACACAAAACATTGTTTTAACTAAGTGGTATTTCAGATGATGGGTCTACCAATAATCCTTCTCTATGGTCATTTAGTACAAAATTACACTACACTCATAGTGTTGTTGTTTTTATCTTCAGCAGTTATTCACCCAGATCCAAGGCTGATGGCCAGAGCTGAAATGCATTAGAGACTCACAAAATATGCAAATACCACTTGTTCACTCAAAATAGTCCCATTAAGTGGTTACAGGTCAATGCTAGTTTGGTTGTATTGCTGAGAGAACCTTAAATCGGGCTTGAGGAAAAATAGGTAGCTTTAGGTCAGAATGTCAGACGGTGATGCCAAAGGTGGATATAATGGAAACTGCAGCACACAGAAATGCAACCTGGGAAGAGAATGTCTATTAATAACCCAAAGGAAGTACAGTAACCTCAGCAATCTGCACCCTTCACTATTGTAGAAAGAATTAATAATATAACGTATTTATTTTCAGTTTACACTAGGTTCCTTTCAGTAACAGCAGCTGGCTAAAGAAAACATACAAAAAACACAACAGCCATGCAGAGAGCAATTAAATTTTGTGAAAACTTTCCTGAAACAGGTTCATATTTATCTCAACGTATGGCAGTGCCACTGACTTAGCCTGTCTACAGGATTTTGAACTATTTGAACCCTAACCTTTGACCTGACCTCAGTGCATTTGCATACAGTATTTCAACGATGATGAAGCTAAATAAACAGTTTGATAGGGCGTTCATCTTTGTGTTACGAATTTGTTGTTTCCCACATGTTGTCAAGCATCGGCCCAACTCTACAGTGACCTCAATTCACAGTGATTTTTCTTTTATTACCATTTAGTAAAGACACAAGTTTGCAATATGAGATACTGCCCCACCATCACAAGAGACCCAATGAGATTTTCAAATCTGTTTTAGTGACTCCACCAGTTTTTCACTACTTGACTCACTTTAAGTAACATTTGAACCATTAAACAGACGACAGCAACCAAACAAATCCACATAGTCGACCCTCAGTCAATGTTTGTGGTCAATCAAACTTCGCAATGCTGAGTAATCATGTTTACAAAGATTTCTGACTGGTATTGTAGTGACATCAATAACTTATGTACAACCATTGAACTTCTAGAAACTTATTTCTAATTGTGAGAAGAGGCAGTCTGTTATGTTAACCTTCCAAAAAAGATTTTCAGTCACTGACCTCTACTGACTTTGAATGACCTTTGACCTTCTGAAAAACAATAGCAGTCAAGACCTCACCATGATGAATGTTGTATTTTTGTGCCTATAAGCAGGAGTTCTTACTTCATAATATTGATTGTTGTGTTTACAAGCTAATGTGTTGGCACACATGCATGTGTACACATACATGTCCGCACTCCTAATCTCCAATCGCAATGTTCCTATGCTGTCGCCGAGGGATCTCACCTGATATTGTTTTTTTAGCCATCGATAAATTACTTGCTAAAGATGATATTTCTGGGTGATAAGTGAATGCATGCCAAATGCAACATTTTTACAGCATGCTGACGACAAACTGACCAGTTTTTAGACTTCACGTCATGCAAGTCTAATAAGTCTGCTGAACACAACTGCTGAGTCATTTATCTTGTCCTCTACTGCCACAGAAACAATAATATCAGATAGCCTTGGTGTCTCATGTTCCATGAACAAAATTGATTTTGTACATGCAGTAAGTTCGAACAGCTTCAAGACTTATTGCAAATGAGGCTCAGACCTAGTGGTATGTTATTTCAGAGTCACTTAAATGTGTGAAGAATACCAATAACAGTGCATCTTCTATTCAATTACATAAAGAGCATGTTACTTTACATCACGTTCTGCAAAGGAAGGTCTATGGGTAACAGTGAGTAATCCAGCTTCAATTCTGTTACTACTTATACACTTTGTGTGTGACCTACAACCTTCAGCACTCAAACGTCTATTTCAAGTTCTTGGCCTTAAGATGTTCAGTTTAAGTATGTTACTTTCGGATACTCTTCAAATGTGGATTTCTCTTTCCTTCTTCCTAATCTTCTCAGTCCTTGCTTTTACTTCTTTTTACTCACTATGACTTTAAGAAAATGTCGAGTATGCCCTTAACGACTCATCCTCATGTGAATAAAACAAAAGTTGAAGTAATGAATCAGTTCATGCCAAAGTGCACATCGCTGCTCATAGCAAAATACAGCGACACAGCATTAGCACCCACCGCAATATACTGCAACCTGGGTCGATGCATAATAATAGGCCCAAACAGAGAAGAAAAAGAAAAAAACTTCGACATAATCTGCATTTTTGAGTAGATGGCCTAGCGGCAATAAAAGAGCTCAACTTATTGTGGATGTGCATACATTCGTAACTCTCAAAACAGTTTGTAGCTTTTGAATGGCTGATATCTGCACTGGATACATCTGAAGTTGTTAAGAAGTGTTCAGGTTGACTTGAAACACTGCAACAATACACACACACTCATCAACAAGCTCACATACAAACACCATACAGGAACGTAGAGCTGACCTCTGCCAAGGACAGTCATCACATAGCCTGATATTGTAAGCTTATTCTGTGTGAACAGAGAGTATATAAGTACCATTAGCAGAGAGGAAGTAACACTCAAAAGCCAAAAAAAGAAGGAATTGTGAGCTTCAAATGGAATCAGGTCAAGGTTTTCACACTTCCACAAGCTCTACCACAGTCTCTGTGGCTAGACCTATGAGAGTTTCATTTTGAAGGGGACATTACACTAATTTGTAAAGATGAGACCGGTCTAAAAGGACATGTTAAGGCCAAAATGAGTTTTTTTTTTCATGAAAAAGAGTTGAATAAGATCTTGTGATATTTCCATTCAATTCTATGTTGTGCTGTTAAAGACATTGACCCAGCTGAAGTCTCAATATTTCACAGTCTTAGTGAAATTGATGTCTTAATGAGATAAACCAGGCTCTTCCTTTGAGCCTTAGAGACATTTCTGATGAACAACTGACAACACATTAGACATGATGGCCATCATCTGACCACTTGTTTTCTGCCAGCATGCACTACGGGACCGATTACATCAAGATCTCGGAGAATCTCTGTTTGTGTCGCGTGTCTATATAACTCCCTAATTGAAAGCGCTGTGTTTGTTCAGTCCTTGGAGTTTACGTGAACGATCTAGGAAATTACCCTCCCAAGGTGTTTCAATGTGCAGCATCCCTCCGAGCAGAGTGAGTCACGATCAAACGATAGTCAACTACGGCCTTACCGATTCTAATTTCCTCCTAGATTTATCCATGACGACTTCTTCATGCTTTGCTTCCTGTAAATGTTCTTTCCTCTCCTTCTTCAGTTCTGCTATGAGCCTTACGATCTCGTTAAATACGTCCTTCCCCATGTTCTCAGCTATGAGCTCATGCTGATTGGCTATACTGCCAACCTCCTGCAGGACGCCCTTAAACGTCCTCAGAGAGGAGAAACTCCTGGTTGGGATTAAGAAAAAAAGCAAAAAAAATAGGGAAAAATTTGAAGAGAGATAACCTATGAAAAGAATGGGAGGGGTGGAGGAGATCTAATAAGAGTGAGGAGGGAGGAGAGAGGGTGGTGGGGGTACATCATCCAGAATGTGAGACTAAAAGTGGGAGTCTTCAAAGCAGTGGTTCCCAACATTTTGGAGTCCTTGCACCTCTTATTTGTAAAGGCTGTCTCCTGATACCACTTCTGCCATGTACCATCTACCATCAGAAGAATGGAGAACCAAATTAGATCCCATAATTATAACCCAAAATGACCACCAAACACATCTGATTATTTTATAGCATAAAGAATTTCCTCACAGTGTTGGGAAGGGGGCCTTTGTGATGGGCCTCAACAGAGTTACCGTTGGCTAGGTAACATGAATCAACGACTCATAGTTATGTAATGATTAAATGGCACAAACTACAGAAATTCCAAAACTCACCTGGTTTGGGTATTTACAAATGAGTCACTTACCTGTCTAAGCACAATGAATGCACTCCTAAACAAATGCCAAGAGTATCGCTAACCTTTTGACAGTGCCTTTGAAGTTTCTTTCCAAATACCAGGCTGGATCATTACGTGACAGAAACCCAGGTGTTCAGGAAAACTTCCTATCAGTGCATATCACTGTTTTCAGTGAAATTAAACTTTTTACTTGCAGTGTCAGAAAGGAAGATTGAGCCCATGGCCACTGGATCTGACCACAAGCAAGCGTGCATTCACAAGACGTAACTGACAGCCGCTGTAGGGCAGATGCACTCCTTACCTGCTGAGACGGAAACAAAGTTTTTCAAAACATCCTGTTGCATCTATCTAGTTGCATCTTCTTACTCCAAGATAAAGTCTCTTAGAGCATGATGTGACCTTTCATTTCTACCGCAGATAAGACGTTTTGCCTTTTCTAGGTCAGTCCCCAATGTTCAGTAGTGGGGTTATTTACTGCCGACTTTAACTCACTCCTTGCTGATGCAATGGTCAATTCTGTGCAACACGCTTAGGAAGGAAGTTCCAGTATCACGCCTCCTTATGAACTAATTCGGCCTTGTTTATTCAGGGCTCTGTGAGCAATTTTCAGGACCACTTTAGAGAACACATTGCTAATCGAAGTGGGTAAATGGAAAGGACACCGATTCACCGCATAGAGGGCAACATGCTGGAACTTTATTCATAAGCCACTTGCACAGGGTTAAAGGTCTGGTGACATGCTTCCAAAAAAGAGCTTCCTTCATGCAAACGTTACAAAGTAAAACCCTCAGTGAAAATCCGTTGGAATTTTGTTTATATCTATTACCGTTTTTAAGATATGACTTTTCAGAGTTTGAAAAAAATGCAAAACAGATGACATGGAGTGCTGCACAGTGTCAGTTTTTCTTTTGTTAACCCTATATAATTTGCCTCTTAATTACTTAATTACTGAGTTTCATATTGGTGCGTGATATTGACATTTTTGAAGGAGAAAATACATGCTTCCAAAATAAAACCCTCTGGGCATGTAAAATTCTCAAATGACCTTGAAATAAAGGTTACATAAACAAAGGATTAACATAAGACATATCCTGGGAGTCCCTCTCCTGACATCACAAATTTGCATATTTAGCCAATGTTTATTCATGACACAGCTGTGAGACACTAATTTGACTGTAAATTTGTCAATTTCTGACGGATTTTGATGCAATTTGTGGCTATTTTCAACATTTTGAATGCCTAATGCACACAATACCTTAAAATGTCATTTTCATGTCACCAGACCTTTAAAGAATGCCTTAGTGTAAGCAAGAAGTAAGTTGATGCTTGTTTTACCGCCTCTCCTCCATGACTGCTCATTATGCTAGCACCGCTATGACACATTCGTGATGAAATATTGAACATCAGCAGATGCTCACTTTGGTCAAAAAGAGAGAGACAAGACTGATAAAATATAAAAAAAGATGTATCTCACTGATAATCCTCTTCTTCTTTCTTTTTTGGTGAGAAACTCTTCACTAATTTCCTGCAAATATGAAGAAAAACAAAAAGAAAAAATGAAACCAGCATCAGCACTCATTTCAAAACCACAAGACTACTCACACCCAACACAGGAAGGAAGGACCCTGGATTTAGTAACTTAACACTTTCACTGAAGAATAAAACTGAATTTTTTAAAACTAACTTGTTGGATTTATAAGCTCAATATTCAAGAACAGCAAGTCTGTAACATGGTAAGAAATAGCAATGCAATGTTTACAGTACTGAAAAGACCTTTTTGCTTCTTATTTAGCAGACCACTCGGAAATGTCTACCTCTAAACTGAGCAAGACAACTCTGTTGTATATATTTTGCACTGAGCAACAGTGACCTTGCTTCCAGGTCATTGCCCGGTCCCTCTGTTCCTGTTTGATTTATTAGTATGCACAGAGTTGTACACGGTCAGGACAGTACAGCAGTAGCATGGAGGCATATCTGATCAAGAACTATGAAACTTGTCCTCCATCAATAGATAAAATAATGTATGTATACTTAAGAGGCAGACAGAGATACCATGCATTCAACAGACACACAGACCAAGAGGCCAACTTGAGCAGAATTGCGCTCTTGGAAGCCTCTACGAGCCACTCGGGCTGAGAGCACTGACGAGGATTGAAGGAATGAATTGCAAGGTTTGGCATGACATTGATCCACGGGCGAGTTTAGATGTTTGCAAGAGCTTGTGATGAAGACACTGGATTGCAGTACATTGTGGTGTCATTTTAGTATCATGTATATTTACCTAAATTCTGTGCTTCTGATGACTCAGAGAAAGTCAAATCAGAGTCTCAGTGATCAGAGTCTAAAATGATCTGAAATATCATCAATAAATGAAACTCAATAAAAACAGAGGCATCCACTGCCTCTGGATGAAATAGCAGTCTCTTAGTCCCCCTCATTCTCATCCTACCATCCTTTCCAATGATGCTCTCAGCATCTGGTTACTTCTGTTCCTGTACAGTCACGGTCACAGGCAAAGGTAGAGGTGGTGGGCTACGTCCTTCGATAAACAACCTTGAATGTTCTTTCTTGCATCCATAACAATTAACCTCATCATCTAGGTGGCTAATGACAGCACATATACACACACTACCTGCATCACTGACCTTGTGAGAGAGGACATCAATGATCTCATGCAGGTGGAACAAGATAGCTGACTAGATCTACACCACTCATCTCATGACAGCACACACATCCCCTATGTGATTTACTCATTTTATGAAAGAGAACACCCTATCATCATCATCACTCCTCCCATACCAGTAGAGAGAGAGAATGCAACCTAGCTGAATCATTCAACTGATCCCTAGAGTGAGAAAACCATCCCATCCACATCACCCACCTGACTTGGAACAGTGAGAGAAGGCACCCTATCTGCATTACCAGTCTGAACCCTGTAGAGTGAGAGATGGCACCCTCATCTTCTCCAACTTATCTGATCCTGGTAGAGTGACAGAAATAACCAAATCTGCTTCACTCATCTGATACGAGTAGAGGAAGAGAACCACCCTATCTGCATCACCCATCTGGTTCTGGGAGAGTGAGAAGGCACCCTGTCTGCATTACTCATCTGATCCCAGTTAGATTGAGATGACAAGTCTCATCTTCACTAATCTCATCCAGGCTGAGCCAGGTTAAAGGTGAGAATCAAAAAATTGACTCAGACACTAACAAAACTATTTACTTACTTTAACTGGGATGCATAATCCATTTCAATTTTCTGTCTTTCTTTCACAAAACTGCTGTAATTACTCAAGAAGTCTATTCCTTTCTCTGTATGTTTCTCCAACGCTGAGAGCTGGTCCTATGAGATAAAAATAAAATATGCAAAGACTTGCATTTAGAAACTGGGTCAAAAGAGATGACATGTACCAACAAAACACAATAAAGAGAAATATACTTCAAAGCATAAATATATCAACATGCTGCTGAAACTGAAGATTGCAGCATGCCTAATTTACAACCCCGCCAGCTTGGTAGAGGGGCATCGTCATACATTTCTGAGTTTTCCTTCTAATAAGTACAATGCATTCCCCACAACTTAGTGGTGTTGCTATTCACAAGTGACCATTACTTACCCCTTACTTAAAAGGTCTTGTGACATGAAAATGACATTTTGGAGTATTGGGTGCATTCAGCACTGAAAATATTAAAAATAGCCAAAATTCCATGAAAATTGGTCAGAGACTGACCAATTTACAGGCCACTTAGTGTCTCACAGCTGTTTATGAATAAACATTGGCTAAGTACGCAAATTTGTGACATCAAGAGTTGGACTCCTAGGATATGTCTTATGTTAACCCTTTGTTTTTGTAACCTTTATTTCAAGGACATTTGGGAATTTTATTCGCCTGAAGGGTTTTATTTTGGTAGCCTGTATTTTCTCCTTCAGAAATATCGATATCACTTACCAATGTGAAACTCAGTAATTAACCAATTAAGAGACAAAATATGTAGGCTTAACAAAAGAAAAACTGACACTGTGCAACACTCCACGTAATCTGTTTTGCATTAAGCTCAAACTTTGAAAAGTCATATCTCAAAAACGGTAGAAGATATAAACAAAATTCCAACGGATTTTTACTGAGGGCTTTACTTTGCAGCTTCTGAAGGAAGGGTGCTCTTTTCTAAAAGCATGTCACACAACCTTCAAATGCACTGTTTACTTTGCTATTAAAATACATTCCTGAATGCTTTAGCACAGCGCCCTTTAAGTTGGGGTATTTGCATTCACTCTTCTCTCATTTACTCACCCCCCCCCTCTACACTATATCTCTAATCCACCATAAATTGACACTATGCCCTCCATCAGCCCCAAAAGGATCAACGCACAAGTTCCCTTCCTTCTATCTCTAAGTAATCTGACGCATTTTCTTTTCCCACTCTGTTTCTCTTGGCAAAGGTTTTTTTCTTCGCAGCGGGCAATATAGAGAAGACACCACCCTGATAGTTTTTGGCTAGCTACAGTACTTCTGATGTTTGAGTTACATTGCATATTTTTTTCCTTGGCAAACAATGAATACATACTTTTACAGCTTCCAGAGCTAGACTACGATAACATACTGCACCGTTGCCATGTTGCTATGTATACAGTTACATGTATGTATTCACATCTGATGCCAAATGGTAGTGAAAAGTACAGCGCTGTTTAGAACGTCGTCTGAGTCTGGATGCGTAGCAAACATTTCAAAATCCTTCACATTCTGTCATGCTGCTCGTACCTTCGAGGATTTTACACGTATTTGTATAAATCCAACACATGGGTGGCTATACCAGCATAACATCACCGTGCTTGCAGCGCTGAATAATGCTGGTCACAGAATGATGCGTGATGAGACTGATTAAACACCAAGACAATTGCTAACATGTTGCCATGACGACAAGTGTAAAAATTGTGATGAATACTTATCTTGGAATATCAGGGCCAGATCATAAGTTTACATAAGTTCACTGCAACGGTCCCAAGTTTTAGTTGTTTTTAAACCCTGCGAATATTTTTTATGTTACTTTCATTTCTGACAGATGGATGAAAACGGGGGAGGGTGAAAGAGAACCATAAGGCAAGCTGACACATTGTAGGACTTGATTCTACTGCTGAATATGACTACTGACTTCTTCCTACAGATTCTTGAAGTAGAGATTCTTCTGCGATCAGTTTTTCTTGATTTAGGGCTGTGGTTCCAACATTTTGTTTTGTATAGCACTTTGATTTTAAAACGACTTCAAATGCACCCACGCAGGGAGAGAATGAAACACCCAAAACATGCACGATACAAAATGGGACACTCATACAAATATTAGTCGTCAGCACTGTCAATTTTGGTCCTCCATGGGGAAAACACCCAATAACAATAGACTCTTTCTGATCAATGACATCATCACATGGGCAGTTTGTGAATTCTGTGACTCAAAGTGCAAGGTTATAGAATTAGCAGCTGCTATTTCTAAAGAAATGCTTCTAACCTTCAGCAATAATTCCTGCTTGTACAATACCAAGAGGATCTATTGTTGTTCACTGGTCCAAAACAATGGTTTACAAAGTGCATTTGGTGGTTTGCAGGGTGTTAACACAGTATGTGTAATAAAGAGCAGATAACTGATCTCTAAACTGACTATGTAAGTGGAAGTTTGCATAAGTAAAGAGTCTAAAGATGTTAGGCATGAACTTTTTTTTCGTTTTTAAAGACTACACTGAATGGCGCACATTCACAAACACAAGATGATTATGAATTTGCTCAGAAGTTGGACTTTGAAAAGGTGAATAGTTTAGACTTTGTGATTGCTAGACCATCTGTTCAGCGCTTTTATACCACCAATTACAGATACAAGCATTAAGCTTTTGTATAAAAGTTTCCACTTAAACCCCTGCCAGGATCTGGATTGAAAAAAAGCATGACACCCGGATGGCATCCGAACAGCAGGCCTATCAATTTGTCAGTGACAATAGATGAACTTGTTTGTATCAGAGACCATTCTACCAATACAACAAAATTTCTTCTTTCCGGGGTTTTCATTTTCCAGGTTCACCCCATGCACACCCATGCCCACCCCTACACCCATACCCCATCCTCTCTCATCACTTTAATAGCCACTATGTACAGTCAGTGTCCCTTCAATCCATTGGAGATGACTAATGGCAAATATGACTGTCAGATTAACAGTTCCTGTAACAGGCATCAGGCATAAAAACAAAACTATTAGCAAACAGAAAGGGAAAGGTCAGTGAAATTAATTGATATTAAAGTGACTATCAACAGAGCTACTTGGGACTCAGAGACACGACTTGATTAATAATTTATACACGACCTACTAGTAGTGTAGAGGCAGCATAAAGATTGCAACTTATTGATCTATTCTTAGCCTTATAATAACTTTTGCTCTCCTGTTGTCAGTATCCTAAATTTTTATGACCTATGCGGGTCAACAGAATTCAATATGTTGTTATCTTCAATTGAGACATGCACTGAAGAAAACTATGTACAATGTATACAGCATTCACTGATTAGTAGGCCAAGGAGGCATCACAATGTATTTCACCATTTACTTTCCTAGGGGTGGGGAGCTTTCCAGATGAAACCAGACTCAACAAAGCAAGGGTGCTGGGCGGGGGAAGGTTGCATGAGGTATGCCAGACAGAGCTGTTGAAATTGTTTAAATTGTATTCAATTCAACTTGCAAAAGCCACCGTCAAGAAAAATGAAGGACTCATTTTTAGTGTATCTGCTTCATTCCAGTTTGATGTTTGACCTTCTACGCCTAAAAAGGCACAACTTTCAATCCTTTATGAAAACTACTGTTTTTCATTGTCACAAACAATCTGCCAAGCATCTTCAACTATTACACTAAAGGCCAGTCAACGTTACTATCAACAATCGTGCTGTCAATTGAATGATTTGGACATCAAACTAGAAAGTTAATTTGATGAACTCAGAGAGCAACCTGAGGGTCTAATGCCATTCGTGCTTGTACCCTGCACCATAATACAAGAAACACTGAACAGCAAGTTAACAGCAAAGCTCAAATGATGCAAATTTCCAGAGGTTTCTTGCAACCAATACAGCATATATATATTCCTTTGCTTTAGTCTGTGAAGATCAACACCCTACAATTAGATGAGCGACAAAGGCCAGTAAGTACAGCAGCAGACAACCTGTACAGAGTACAGTAGCGATGATCACAATGGCAGGACATGCTACGGTTTGGCACACAAAGATGTAGACAGATTACTGTCGTACTTTCACAACGTCAAAGTAGATCCATACCATAAATGCATAAACGCCACAGTGCAGGGGAAAAAAAAATGTGACAAATTTTTCTCTCCAGAGTTTATTTATGTTGCTCTGCTTGTCAACTTAGGATACAGAAATGGGTCACCTGCGTCGACAAGGTGACGGCGCTATAATTAAAACACAATTTACTTCTGTGGCCAAGTCGTCTGTTTAACGATTATGTCGAATCACTGCAGCCAACTTATTTCTTGTTGACATGCCTTTGTAAAATGAGGAAAACCACAGTTCTAGTACCGTGCTTCGCCACTGATACTTGACCACCGCTTTATCACACAACTTTGAGGAAATGCTGCTTGGTACCTGCCTCATCTGGCATCTCTATGTTTACAAAATTATGAGCACAGCAAACAAGTCCACTCGTTAATCGGGAGTCCTGAAGAGGTTTATCTGCTAGATAATCTCTCAGGCAATGGGACAAAGATGCTAAAGGTCCCTAATAAACTGCTTGGATATGTACAAGCAGAGTAAAGATCTTTTGAACGCTTCGATACGCAGACCTTAAAACCTCACTGTACTTTATGGAATGTACACTTCATCATACCCAAACATGACCACAGTTCCTGCACTGCACCATGGAGCTATCACATGGGTACCATGGTAGCACGGGTATGAAGAAACAGGGGTAAACTGTGAAATGTACACAGTAGCTTTATTCTGGAATGCTAATATCTTGGCTGCTACATAAAAAATCATTCGAACACTTTAGTTCGCTGATGCTGTTTGTAGCACTGTCTATTTTCAATTCCATGTATACTTTGCACTAAAACTTTGCTCTTTATAATGCCCATATATTTTTACGTAAATCAAAAACACTTGTGCTATGTTTTTAAACTGAATGAGGGAACTTCAAATTTGAACGGATTTCTGACCTCAACTTTTGAATATTAACAATTCAGATTATCATTGAAATGCACTATTCAGCAGAATGGAATACTTCACACATGACAGTCTCTTCACGTGAGTGCACAAACATGGTACCAGTGGTAAAGTAACTTGAGGATGGAAATTTTCATTTTGACTTCTTACAATAAAGATGACAACCAAGACGACCTGAAGAAGTGTATCTGGTTGTCTGACACGATTTTTAACAATCAGAAGACCACTAAATTTAAACGATGCAATCGAACATTTACAGTCCTCTGAAAGTAGACTGCAACAAACAACTGAACATAAAGAGTTCACTAGAAGTATGACTACTTCAGACAATTAAATATTTACAGTTGACTGGAAGTAGACTAAAACAATGAAACATCTAACATTTACTGGAAGTAGACTAGCAACCGACAGTTGCATCTTCAGTCTCTCTCACGACCACTTACAGTATCCTACTTTGTGAATGCACCTACCTGTACATCTTTCTGTGAGGAACCCATGTCAACAGGTATTGCAGGAAGGGCACGACCTACTACGAGCAATTGGCAAATCCAAACTTTGTATGGTACAATTCCAATAATCCTTTTGAGTCCAATAAAGGCACCTTGGATGGTGGACAACGATTATTTACGATACAGTGATGCCCATCCAAAACATTGACAGAGACTGCAATGACTAACTTGGACACTCGATATAGTCGGCTCACAAAATGGAATTGAAATTCATTTCCTTTTCCTGGTCAGAGAGTTAAGCATCAAGTTCATGTCATCACCGAGGAGCTAAAACGAGGAACTTGGCAGAGGGAAGGGAAGGAAAGAAGCTTGACTAGGGTGACGAAGTATCCAGTATCAGTTTACAGCTGTTAGATGACAGACAGGAGGAATGAAAACCGGACATGAACCACTGTAGCCGTGAGCTGATCTCAAACTCTGTCACTTCAAGACTGACATCCATTCATGGCAAGGGTTGCACCCTAGGCACGTGACATGGTATGGAAAGATGTGGGAAAGGGTGGGGGAGGGGTACTGACTTACCAAACTGGAAACGACCCCGCAAGCGAAGATGATATCACTGAAAGATTAATACTACGAATTCTGGATAAGGTGAAGTCTGGTGCTGATGTTGCAAGGTACAAGTTATACCAGGGAATTTTAATACTTTGAGGACAATTGGGTGAATTTGCATGTATACATGCATTTTACATGTATACATGCATTTTACAACATTCACTCATTCATTCTCTACTCCTAACCTATATTGACTTCTCTAGTAGGTTCTGACATATTACAATTTTAGAGTTTGCATAAAACTTTGGATATGACAAGGTCAAAACAAGATCGGCAAAACTATTTTCTTTGGATAATTACTTTCAAAACCAGAAAGCCAAAATAGTGATTCCTTGCCATATGGTGACATTATAACAAACATGATTTACTGACATGACAAGTATGAGATCAATTACACTTTATTTTTCTTGAAACGTCATGCTAACAAGCCTTTGACTCGAAAATGACCTTTCACCTTCTCTTAAAACAATAGGTGCAAAAACTGATATGGGCAATGCACAGCTAAGAATGAAATTCCTCACGGTTACCCTCCTTGAGTTGTATATAGAGTTTACAAGATTTTGACTTGTGGCGACATCAAATGACTTTCGATCTCAACCAAAAACAAAGCAAAGTATGAGATCTCTTGCCGTTTCTTTCTTTGAGATAATAGTTAGCATAATTTTGACTGTCTGACCTCTGGGAACTCTGAATGACCTTTGAATTACACCAAAAATAATAGGGATCATCCAATATTGACTCAATATGAACAATCCACTATGCTAGGTATGAGTTAACAGTTACAGTTATCCTTCTTTAGATACAGTGTTTAGAAGGTTTCACAGTAAGACCTCTGGTGACCTCAAATGACCTCTGACTTCCACCAAGATCAAGGGGGTCATCTTCTTAGTATGGCTAACCCACACATTAAATATGACATCAGTCAGGGTCACTCTGCTTGAGATATTTTATTTACATTGTTTTCAGTTTTACCTCTGGTGACCTCATATTACCTTTGACCTACACCAAAAACAATAGAAATTATCTACTCAGGATGGGCAAAATACTAAGCATGAAATCAGTCAAGGTATTCCTTCTTCAGATATCATGTCTTCAAGGTTTTCACAATTTGACCACTCGTGGCCTCAAATGACATTTAATGTCCACAAAAACAATAACGATCATCTACTTAGTATGAACAACTCACACAGTAAGTATGAGATCAGGCAAAGTAGCCTTTCTTGAGACAATGTCTAAATAATGACCTTTGACCTCCACCAATACGCTACTCAATATCATACATGCGCACATCAACTTTGAAAAACAGTCACCACTTCGTAATGAAGTATCACGTAACATACCTCTCATTCTTATACGTCACATACACACACATGCCACAGTGACTGCATAGGTTCCTTTGCTACTGCAAGAAACCAAAAGCACCACACAAGTCTGGGTATTCCCGAACAATAGCCTAAACAAAACAGGCACAAAGGAGATTCAAGTGACACAACCACAGTGAATAGGGAAGTGGAAGCTAAAGCCAGCTGCATTTAGAAAGGTCAGAAAAGTGCAACAACAGACAGACTCGCAAAAGATGACCAGAGTACTATTAGAGGGCAGGAGAACATATAAGAGTGTGCATGTGGCTGTCCCATTTGAGTGAGAACAGAGGATCACAGTTTTACTACACCATGAGTTTTACCTCAGTTGATACTGAGCCATGTACACATTTGACTCAGCATAGCAGATCAACATACTTTTCTGAACATACCAACATTTACAAATCAGCTTGCCATTTTGTCACTAGACCCTGGTGGGCCGGGTCACCTATATCCCATACACGCAAGGTGTCTCCTATGTTCTCATTCACTCACCACAGGTTTCCTTGACCATGGAGGAGGCAGTCATGTATTCGCACTCGTTCAAAGTACAACATTGGATTTTGCTATGGAATTAGTAGTAAAAAATAAAAACCAAGGGCAATGCGCCTTTCAGTTCAACGTGGAACTGGCCAAAGTGGGGGTAGATGCAACGTTAGGATATCAGTTAGACAAAATTTTAAATTGTTAAAACGTGTCTACTAGACACACTTTGCAGGCATTCTTGTGAATGTCCATATCAGTTGTGCATATTCAAAAAGGACTCAAAGTGCGTGTGACTTGTACCACCTGTGTGGAGCATACCATCCAGTCAACCGAGGGTGCACGGTATGTTCATTGTGACTGGATGACCATGGCAGAATTTAAGCTTGCATATGTGGATATTTAGTTGCACAGAATAAACTCCCTTCTTCCAAGGGCTATTCGGGTGGACAGTAGTCCGGGCAGACACATACGAGGAATGATAGAATAGAAAACAGTTAAAGCGTAAAGCGGAGCTTTATGCAGTGAGCTGTATGTCGGTTGGATGGTTGATTAGAGAAATTATGAAGGAGAGAAGAGCTGGTGAAGCAAAGAGGGTTACTGCATGTAATGGCAGAATACCCCTCAGCAAGAGCTATCTTGTCACATACCTCCTTACAGTAGATACCACCCAAAGACTGAAAATGAAACTTAAAAATAAGATCCAGGGTCACTTGATCCACTGTGTTCACATTACAAACTTTGTCCCAAACCCAAACTTCGACATAAATTTTAACACTTTCTTTCTTCCAAATTGGATATAAGCATATACATATATCCTTAGCAGATTTTGTGGTAAAAATGATTTGCCAATGGCAAATTCCATTACAAAAATGCCCCAGTAGACAGAAAGTGCAGTTATTTTTTTTTTCTCATGTGGATGTCCCACACATAACACCCATGAGTATGTCTTTTATACCTCTCCCTAGCTTGGAACAGAGAATGTATCCATTCAAAGGTTATCAACGTTTATTTGCATAAGTTAGATAAACATAGATCGATGGATTGGATGAGAGCAACTGGGCGACAGGATGAAGTTTAGAGATCACCCTGGAAAATGTCTGCCATTTTGACAGCGGTGAGGAGATAAGGGGACCTGCTCAAAATGTTCGGACCTTGACATGTCAGACTTTCTACATCCCTTTACCAAGAGTGACCCCCCAACAATGCAAAGCCTACAACACATGAGTGTAAACTAGAAAAGGAAAGGAAAACCTAATTAACTAATAATATGTCTCCTTGTTAAATCAAGAATATCCTCTTAACATCTAATGGACAACAGAACACAGAATGACGTTGGATTCTTAGGAATAATGGGGAAGTCCCTAACATTGCAACAAACAATAGGTACTTGAGAGTAGTGCTGACATCTACTGGAGTGTGCTGACATTTACCACCTGATGAAGCTTAGTGGCCTAACATTTTGACACATGGTTGCTCTTCAGACGACAAAATCAGTGAAATTCTTTCACCAAATTCAGATTTCATTTAAAGGAATGCTGGAGACGAAGATGTGGCAGTAAATGTGCACTGTACACAGCACACACAAAAGTGTTCATGGTAAAGCAAGTTTTTCATAAAAAATTAAGTTCTCTGACTGCATCAATGATATCATGTTTGACTGACACTGAATTCAAATTTAAAAAGGTTTTCAGCATTTTGCATGTCCGCCAAATCTCAACTCATTGAAAATGCTTTCAACAATGCTCACTGTACTCTCACTGAATACAACAAATACTTCATTAGTGCTATACAGCATTGTTGTCCTGACACGAAGTACAGAGGGAAGAATTAACTGTACTATAATTACTTGTACTAACATTCTTCACTGAAAACTAATGTGCTAGCACTCAGTACACAAGAAATGCTGTACTGAATACAGAGTTGCTACCATGATAATCAATACAGAAAAATCACTGTACTATAACATAGACAAAAAAAAAAGAGCCCAAGGGCACTCTGGTTCCTTGCACAGATGGAGAGCATATAATGTAAATTATGAAGCAAAAGGGAGCACATTGCATTATTTTGTACGATAGCCCATATGGCCCATTTCTGACTATGAACTCTCACTGCATTACATAAAATCTGTAGAGAGAGAAACATATTTCATGCTTTTATAAAATGCCCCATTTCAGACATTGGACCCCAAACATGACAAATATGTACCCAAATGGAACCACTTCCATAGCACTAATGTGACAAACTATCAACAGTGTTACATACAATCTGTAAGAGAAGAAATATTTTGCATGATTTCACAACAGCCTATGGCACTATGGTTCCTTGCACTTGAAATACACATACTGTAAAATGATATGCCTGAGTTCATAATATCAAAAAAGACATTTCAATTAATGCAATGAATTGCAGATGTTGAACTGCAATATACAGCAATATCCCATTCATTTTACAAAACACAAACAGCTGTGAATCTCTCATTTAAAGAAGGGGCTCTGCAAATTGCAATATGGCTTATCTCATCTATGCCCCTTTAAAGTCCAATAAACTGATAGAATGCCCGGGGGGGGGGGGGAACTACTGGGGTCTAGTTTAAACTGGTAAGAACACCAACTGACTTATTTTCTTCCATTGTGTCCTGCTCACCTCACTAATTGAAAAGACACCTACATGAACACACACATTAGCACTCAGGCATGAGGAGGTAAACTGATCCAGCCAAAACTTGTCTGGTGTGACCACCTCCAGTAGTGCCAACAACACTGCTTCTTTTTCATTTGATCAAGAAACTGCTAACTCAAGCAGTACTTCCATGATGCACTGGAGGGGGACTGATGGAACATATGAGCATCCATACCATAAAAGGGTTTTCAGACTTTGCCCCCAGTTCCCCCAGATGACCTTCGGCCTCCACCAAAAACGATAGGGCACACCTTCTCTATATGGCAAACCTACATACCAAATTTGACTTTCATCTGACTTTCCCCTATTGAGTTAGAGCGTACCTAAGCAAAACAAACTTTTGCCCCCAGTTCCCCCAGATGACCTTGACCTCCACCAAAAACGATAGGGCACACCTTCTCAATATGGCAAACCTACATACCAAGTTTGACTTTCATATGACTTTCCCCTATTGAGTTACAGCGTACCCAAGCAAAACAGACTTTTGCCCCCAGTTCCCCCAAATGAGGTTTGACCTCCACCAAAAACGATAGGGCGCACCTTCTCAACACGGAAAACCTACATACCAAGTTTGACTTTCATCGGACTTTCCCCTATTGAGCTAGAGTGTTCCTAAGCAAGTGTCACAGATGCACACACACACACATACATACACACACACACACACACCAACCTGACTGCATAGGTCCTTTGCTGACGCAAGGAACCAAAAAGGTAAGTTCTACACTGCATCTGTACTGAATAAGAGTGTATTGGCACTTGATATACAAGAAACACTGTAGTAATACTCAATATGAAAATACACTATATGCTCAAGTTGAAAAAACACAATGAAGCATGACTGCAGCAGTGTTGTGAATATATACAAGGAAACAGCCAATTCACCACACACTAATTCTGTGCCATAGAATGAACACACAAGTAATACTGAATGACCAGTGGTACAGTACTGAACACTACAATCCTTGACAAAAATACATGGGACACCCATCGCCGCTCCCCAAGTCAATGCTGAAATTGTTTCAATTTTGGAATATTTTTTGGTTGGGACAACATCTCGAGGGTGGGGGATCTGGGGAGATGAAAGATTCCACTTCAATATTGCTACATTTCTGTACGAGTGTCCCATCATTTTTATCGAGGAATGTAGAATCACTGCACTTGTGTACATGTTGTCAAGTACAGTATACCATAGGACACAGGCTGTACATTACAGCAAACTTGAGGCATGGATTTATACTTAAAACTCATAAAGTATAAAACTCACACAGTATCTCTTCCAGAAAATGAAACACAGACTGAGTTTCCAGGAATAGCCGTGACTTTTACAACCATGGCTGACGTACCGTTAACCTGCTATTAAACTTCTTTCCAAGCAGGAAGTCGGAACTGAGAGAGTGTTATGCTACTGACCTAACATGTTACACACAGATTTATGCAACAAGTATTGTACATAAATTGGTGATAATGGTGCAAGGGCCTAATCATATGAATATTCATTGCCTCATGATCTGCACTCAAAATCCTTTTGTAATGACGTGTCCCTAATACCCAAAATTTTATGACATTCACTAACAAAGAATCATGTATTTAGTTTATACAAAACCATCATCAACACTAGCAAACCATGTCTCATCTATAGTGAGAATGCGACTCTTGGCACATTTGCAGGGGGAATGCATCGTCGTGACAGAGGCAAGACAAAAAAAAACATTGACTACGATGACAAAGTTAAAAAAATACAATCCCTGATGTACAATTCTCCAAAGGCAGCTTCTAATGGACATTTCGGGAAAAACTTTTACAGGAAAATCTGGACCTCATGTTTTCAAACAAATCAACCATCTTGTTTTAAAGCTGGTAACTATGAGTCACCACAAGTGGATTACCTCTATTGCACTTGTCAGAAAATAAAAGAAATATAAACATGCCCATAGCGAAAAGATCCTTTCATTGATGCTTATTCAAACCTCAATGGACTTACCCAGCCGAAACCAACACGAAAGCAATCTGTACTACCTGAAGAAAGCTATTTTCAAAACTGAAGCATGCTTAACCCTTAATAATAAGATTGGGAAGGGTTAAGGCCAAGAACAAACCTGTTAAAAGGCAACAACACAAAGTACTGTGATTCAACCTGTAAGAAGGTACTGTGGATTATGCACATATACTAGGTGCACAAACACACAGGCCACTGAGTTATTGCATGAGGAAACAAAAGCAGGACTTAATGACAACCTTGTGCCCCTAGTACAGTCAAGAAACTGCTTGGTTAAAAATATGCTACATTGAAAGAAGGGTTCATAGTCAATGTAACAAACAACATTCCTTGCTGTTTTGGGGTGTTGCCCGGTGTTGCCTGTCAGAAACCCCCCACCTCGAAATCTAAAGAGAGAATGATTTAACTGTTAATGTAGTGTGGTTCCCTATATTGACAGTACAAATTCTGACCAAAAGTTCTGTTTACCAGCAATTGCAAACATCTAAGTGGGATACACTAAAGGAATTTGCCTTTTCAATTCTATTTTCTGTCAACTGCTGGGGCTGATTATCCAGTTTCTACTAAATACTTTTAAGCATAATGCCTTGCCCTTTTTTTCCCTTTTTTTTACGGGGGGGGGGGGGGGGAGAGCAAGATTATACAGATGAAGAATAAAGAGAAAGCTGTGTGTGCAACTTTCTCCTAACCGCCTAGATGCTGTCCCATTGTTTTTGGCATTTATTGTAAATAAAGATAAATGTTGGCAGCATACACTAACTACGAAGATCACACCAGACAAGTTCAGTATCCCCAACAGCAAGGTGACATGTGTGTTGCAACTACTGCACACTCATCTATAGAACCATCTACACCAAAATACAATGTTAAAATAAACTATAAAGTATACATATGTGTAGGCCAAATACCACACACAATTATATCCCTTGTAACCACCATTGGACCATACAATGTCTAGTCATTTTTTTTTGCAAGTACATAACATGTGACCACAACATTGTTGCTTGTGGTACATCAGGCTTACAGGATAAACCACACTTTTACATAGCTGTGTGATAATAAAAGTAACACAATCAACATTCTTCCCCATGCTGTCCCTATCATCGTCACAGACTTCTGTTGTTGGCATGCTACAGATTAGTATGTATGGCTTATTGTACCTGTAAATTCTCTACTGCAATGAGATAATTCATGGAAACCTGAGCCAAATGTTATTGATGACTAAAGCAGCCATATATACTCTTTCACAATACATCTACATTGCAGGATACACTGACAGACTTTGTGAGTCACTGGATGATAAACACAGCCTGCCGAAGCATAGTTTATGGGACATTGATCATCGTGGTTATTAAAAATGGCTTGAAGCATCTACCAAAGAACATGTGAACGGACACAGTAACGAGATGAATTCGGGGGTTCATGGTAACACAGAGCAATATGTGGTGGTGAAATTAGACACGGAGACCACTTAAAGGTATGGAATGGATTTTAACATGACTAGCAATTATTCTTTCCAAAATGTTTTGATGATCTTGAAATTGTACTATGAAAAAAAAGATGATCAATATACTGTCATATACTCAAGCAGCCTCAAACTTTTCTGAGGAAGTCGTGGATCAGAAAATTTAGGCATCCTTGCAACCTTGGGACTGTTTTTGAGTGAACCAGTGACCTACAGTGTTGTCCCTGATACTGAACAATACCGTAACTTGAGCAGGGAAGAGAAGTTTCCCAAATTGCTGAATGGGAGGAACATAACAACAATTTTAAAAGCAGAGAGTTCCTCCTTTCTGTGCGTCCATTGTCTATTGCACACACTGATGCTATGCTCCAGTGGTTTACCCAAACCTTTGTCAAAGTGTGCAACTCAATAACTTACATATTACTAACACATAGTTGAGGGACAATTACATTTAAGGCATACAAGGAACTGTAACTTTTCCATTTGTTCTTTCCAAGCACACACTGAGCTATATCTTACCACTAAAGGAAGTATTTAATTTTTTTTTCATGTCACATTTTAAAAATCTGGGTGCCAGGATGAAAGGCACTGCATAGTTTTCATGTTAGACGTAGGGAAGTTAG
The DNA here is from genome assembly GCA_021234535.1 of Stichopus chloronotus. NCBI lineage: Eukaryota > Metazoa > Echinodermata > Holothuroidea > Aspidochirotida > Stichopodidae > Stichopus > Stichopus chloronotus. The sequence continues at coordinate 18,891,462 of CM037838.1, forward strand.
GGATAATTCAGTGGGGGTGGGGAAAGACATTAGGGGTAGGGCAAAAGGTAGGGGTGGTATCAAGGGTTACCAGTTATTTCTGGTTGGTGGGATGTGCAATAGTTGAGGGGAGACATGTAAGTGGGAAACAACGTAAATTACTGGATTAATAACAACAAAACACATTGATCAGTAGCAAGGGGATGTAGGCTATGGGTTCAAATGATTCTGTGGGGGATTTTTCCACGCATTCCAGTTTTTCACAATGAATTTGGAAGGATCTTGTGTACATGAGTCATACAAAAGTAAACAGTTGCACAACAAATGTTTTAGGAATCTTGAGTAAATACCTTGACTACTTGCCAATTAAGATACAAAGGGTAAAAGAACAAACAAAAGGAACATTGCAGGTTGATCAAAAGATTAAAAATACCAACGCAACTAAACTTGGCAAACAAAATGCATAATTTATTCAGCAGTCACCGATTTCTGAGTAGAGTGCAGCACAGTTCTCAGAACTTACAGAGTTCAGATTCCAGGCTACCTGAAGTGAAAACAGCTAGTTGTAAGTGATGGAGTGCAATGCAGTTGTTAACATGTTTATATTGTCATACTACTCATGTTCAGTTCAGACGTATGTAACCATCATGCTACATGAAACACTCTTCATAAACAGTTTGAACTCTCTCCTCTGTGACTGAACTCCGATGCACACCTAAATCACAGGTTGTTGTGCACTACATGACCTGCTCTGTGTTTGGGATCAAAAGGCATGTCACATTGTAAAATTGCTTATGTGTACAAGCTGTGATACGAACATTTCATTCTAGTACATGGGTACAGCACCATTTACTGCTCTATGAGTACATGTACTGTAGGTCTTGTACAGAAGTGAAGTGCCAATAAACAGCATTCTATTCTGCATGAAAGTTGCGGTCTAAAAACAGGTGACTCTGGTGCACACAGGTATGTATGCATTTTGCATACCATTTATAATGCCGCCTAAAGTGGTTACCCAGGTTACATGCAGGTAGCGAATACTGATGTTTTCAAGAATACTGCTGTCTCAACACAGGTAAACTAGGGCACAAGTTGAGAATATCTATGCTTTGAATAATGCTATAGATCTGGACACAGATGGCTCTAGCACGAAGTTAAAACACAAGTAGCATGGCACAAACAATGTCTACAAGATAGGTAGGGCATAGGCCCTATAACATGAATAATCCTTTAACAAATTTACTGTACTGTCAAGGCATTCTGGATACGTAAGTTGTAACATACACTGTACAATCCGAACCATCATTTTGCAACTCAGACCTTATATCATCACTCCCAAGCTTCAACAATATGATCAATGTACAGTGATCTATGGGATAAATGTGCATCACGCAAAAATTACAGAGACTTTGCAAAATGTAAAAGAAAAAAATGGGAGAAAGTGTTAGCAAAGACCACTAAACAAACAAAAAAGCACAATTGAAAATAACTTCTACAAGCTAAGAAGCTACCCCAGGGAATAGAAAAACAATCACAGGGAGTTGCATTTGTAGTTTTAATGTTATAAAAAATCCACTCACATGATACAAGCATTCAGTTTTATTGAAAACATATCTCTGAGCTTTAACATTCCATACAAAGAAAGGACATACCATAATTTACACACACAATCTATAACAGCAATGTAAAGGAAGATAGATTGTTCTTTGCAACTAGTTGATCTATGCATCTATCCCAATTGATTACCAGCCCATCATTAGGTCATCAGTACTCAGGGTTATTCAATGCTGCTTACAGATACACAGTCAATCATCACGTTGTTAATTTCAAAGACGGCTAGGGTCTCGACGTAGCATGTGCGGCAAAGGCACCACACTGTACATACGCCGTATACATCTCTATGCAGCAGCCAGCGCAATGATGTCTCCCTCGTAATTACCACCAGAATGTAACTGCAGAGTTTCTGCCACCGACATTCCACATGCGCGACGGCGGCGAGCAGAATTGATGCAAAAGGATTGATTTGGTAAATAAGCTGTGACGAGATGAAGTCACAGCTGATCTTGAATTCATCCATGTGGTGAAACCTGTATGACGAAGTGTGAGAGCCAGTTAAACAGACAACGAGCAACTTATTCATACAGTACACATACTGATAAACGTACATGAGACGAATGCAAATTGATCCATACCGCTAAGAGAGAAACATCACAGAATATTGGGTTTACAACAGGGAAGAGGGGTAAAAACAGAGAGCTGTGTGTGTGTGTGAACACCTGAGCTAAACATATAAAGGCTGAAATACAAAAAGTACACACAGTGGTGTGGGCATACATTTATCACCATCTAATATATATGTGTGAGTCATCAGCAAACACAAAGGTTTGGGATAAACTGAGATCAAGTAAAGTATCCTTTTATTCCACCCTGATTGTTGGAATATGAATCACTGTTCTACTAGGAATGTTACTTGTACAGAGACTAAGTTTGTGGATTGGCTCCTCAAAAATGGTAACACTTACTGAACATCACTATTGGAAAGAATTAGGTCTATAAATTGATAAAAACCAAATTATTAGTTCTGCTCTTGGTGAAATTCTCTGAAGTACAGTAAAATGGTCTCTCCAAACCATTGGAGAACTGTTTGATAAACAGAGTGCACAGACACTTTCAACATGGTCATGCAGTTTGCTAACTAATAAACAGAAACTAGCATCACTTTCAAAACATGTTTTTGCAGTGTATGCAATCAGAACTCAATACTACATTTGTGTTTTCTGAGTTTTGTTGTAGTTTTTGTCGTTTTTGGCCATTTGTACCTTACACAATGCATGCTTTCAACAGTTTTTTTGCTCAATTCTCCCTTTATATATTATTGTGTTACCAAGAAAGTTAACATGAAACCACTGCAAAACAGTTTCAGAGTGGTTTGTGACCGACAAAAACAAAATCCTCTATTTGGCTACATGGAAAAAAAGCTGGGGACTGGCAAAAACATAGTTTAAATGATAAGGACAGGATGAAAACAGTAATAACATTTAGTTACATAATTTGAAGCTATGCAAGTCCTTCTATGTTATTTCTCTTAATGCTTCCATCGTTTTCAAAACATCACCTGTGTTGTCAAGCTAGGACTAATTTTCCACAGTACTGTACACCACATTTGTGTGTCCGGAACTTTAAGTGTAATGTGTGCACCCGCCTAGACCTACCCATTGACAGGACCACCGACTTTCCCGAGAAAAAGAGGCAAATTCTGCTCAAAACTATTTGCTATAGCTGGTGACTTTTGACAATCTGCCAATGTGTGTGTTTGTTCACACAGTGATGTGTCATTTTTCACTTAATGAAGGAGCTGGGTTAGTGAACAACTGTGCAGGTACCCTGGTGACTTGTGAAAACACTAATTTCTCGAATCATCGACAACATCATTTTTCCCAGACTTGCAAACCTGCTCACAATGATGCACGGTGCAAAACAAAAATGAGAGTAAAGATAATCAGCAGTAGGTATCTCAGCACAAGTCACTGGTATTCACGAGTGGCTATAATTACTGTAACGATTGCTAACACCTTTATGCACTGCTAACTTAGCTTTGCTTGAACCAGGATAAAAGCTCTAGCACCAAAAACTCTAGATGCTAAGGTTCGGCCTTGTTTTGCTTTTGCTTTGGGACGCTGCAACGTGTGCCTTTTGTGTCCAGGATTTTTGTTCTTACAGTGTAGCGCAGGAGTCCGATTGTAAACACTTGAGTAGTCTTGTGTTTGCTTCCTTTATTACTCCTTTGTTCATAGTTCTACATCAAATGTGTTCCTTTGAGTTATTGTCATTAAACATTTGTCCATTTTGGAAGGGATAATTATATATCTACCATGTAAAAACCCTGAAAATCAGATTTGTGTGATAAAGTCATTCCTCTTTAAATAGACACAACAGTTGCGGTGGTTGTGGAAGTTATCTGGACTATCAGTGGGAAAGTTTTTTTGGTACATCAGATTGACTCCTCAGGGATATCCCGATGAAATATTTCATGGTTTAGTTCAATTACTGACGGTTGGCAAAACTTTCACAAAGAGACATAATTTACACAGAATTGACTTCCTTTTTCCTGACTCGGGTGTCGAGTATACATATGAAAGCTGCTCTTTACAGCGTTCAGCAATCATTAATTCTATACATTAACAAGTGCGTGTGAGGTTCAACATCATTCAACACATTCAAATGTGCTATGAAATCTACTTCCTTGAATAATGAATGGCTGAAACAGACTATGCGCAGTTGATATTGCCTGATTCTCAAAGTCAATTTTATTCATATTGAATGTACATGATTTATCTGAATTACATTTAACCTGAGAAAAAAAAAATAAAAGTTCCCTCTCTGAAGATGTGCTTCCTATGGAGGTTAGTGCTGAGGAAGAACACACACAAATGTAACAACGTAGATTCTTCTCCGTCTTCGTCATGCAACATGTGTACAGTACAGATAATGAGTACAAAAGTTTAGCAAAGAATTCTCCCAGTTGAGAAGTGTGCGAAATGTTTACTATTGGTAAAGATAACTTGCTCTCAAGCCAATTATCTTATCGGAGAGCATAAACAGTATGTACAGATAAAGTCTCACATACTGTACCTCTCCTTCACTCACCTTAGTCCCCACAGATTAAGTGCGCGATTTTGGATGCATGTATTTACGATGGGACAACACGGCAGACTGACTTCCCGCAGACTGACTCTCCACATCTCACTGGTGTGGGTATTCACGAGTGACCATACTAACCCCTGCTCACACTACCCCTTGCTACCGCTTACTGGTCACCTTCCTTATTGGTTGTAATGCCCAACAATGTAGTTTAGTCTGTTTTATTCACTGCTATCTTGTGTTAACTTTTAAGCCATTGGAATATGCGCAAGTCAAGGTAACGAATGAAAAACAATCTAAAAGGTGTGAAAACACACAAGATTGGTTGGTTGCTGTCACAATTATCACTTCTGGGCTGTGGTCTGCAGAGACGCTAGTCCACTTTGGGATAGGGTGAAGGTAAAGGCAGTGTTACAGGTTTCCAGCTGTTGATGACACCATAATGGGACGTGCAATACTTGTGTGGAGACAGGTAAGCAAGAAGTAAAGTAGCTTTCCTACCTGTATGAACTAGAATAACTATTAACCATGGCAAGTACTTGTATTAAATGTTCTCTGTAAGTATAATGACTACATAAGTTAAAACAAGGATCCTTTTACTCTTCAGGCCAACTTGCTCCTGCCATGCAGGTGACAGATCTATCTGTCAAGAACCTGATCAATATCAGATGTTTCAGTACCAGTGGAAATTTCCTCCATATACTCAAAATAGTATTACATGTATACGGCAAACAAGATGAGAAAGCCATGGATCCCTCCCTGGGGATTACCTGCAAGATCTCAGTACTACAGTAGATGTATGAGACAGAAATAGCATCAGGGCACAGACGGATAGGTGGGCATCAAGATGACAGAGAATCTCTTGCAGATCACAACTATCAAAACATCTACGAGTCATTAGTCAAAGCCACTTATTGCAATCAACCAAGATGGTGCATGGGAACACTTCTATTTGCTGTTCCTAGCATAGATCTGTACTATGCAACTATTTACTATCCACTTTCTCTTTGTACTTGTGGTCTAATCATTGCTCGCATGGGATGGGGCTGACACCAAATCAATGGCCAACATAATAGAGGGCAGCAGTAACTTTAGAAGGCTAATAATGAGGGCACCAGAGACATTCTGTAAGGCACCAAGTCACCAAGTTTTAGCAAAATAAAGAATCACTCTACCTGTTCTAAAACTAGACAGACTTGAGTTTTATGACTGTGTTTGGCATCATATTATCTCCTAACATTCACAGAAGATCTTGCTGAGAGACAGAAGATTACCTGATGCCTGCCCCAACCAGATCTTCACCAGAAAGTGTGAACAGAAGCACCACTAGATCTAGTATTTCATGATCAGCACTGATGCTGATATCGATCACCTGCACACATACGTGGATCTTTGCTGTTAAACCCAGACTACTACTACGATCCAAGATAAACATTCTCTCCCTGGGTAAAAAATTTGCAAGACAACTGGGGCTTTTACAAATTCGTTTGTCGAAACGAACAAAGACTTTCCCTCCTCCAACCACAGTTCCGTTGTCGACTGATCACCCTTCATTAATATCTTCCGGGGAGTTGTACTCCTGAATGTCAAGAACACATTGAGATGGTTAAATCAGGTAAAGCAGACAAAACAAAGAACTGACTCCCCTCATACATGATTCTCCCCCCCCCAAAGGACTGAACGATGAGTCACTCCATTAAAATATTGGCCTCTGAAGCTAATGCTCTAGGGTGATAATCTTTAACAGAAACAAAAAAAAAAAGAAATGCAGATGCCAGAGACAAGAAACAATATTAACGGATGTGACTGGATTCTGAATGGGCATGAACTTAAATGTGCAGCATATATGTGTCACATTATGGAGGGATAATTTGATTCTACAGGCCAGGTAACAATGGAGGGCAATAGCCATGTGGCGTGTCAGACGACGACGAGAGACCATCACTGATTTCAAAATCTAGTAATCAATGATGACAGAAATATTCTTTAAAGCTGACTTTAATACCTGAGAGGACGAGAGACAGGAACGGGGGGGGGGGCCAAAATAGGTAAAATTATTTCGGTACATTTTATGTCGATTCTCACTGAACAAGAAAAACCCCATGCCTGTTATGTTACACCTATAGTAGGCTATGTTAGTGGCAGCACTGAAAAACAAAAAGGGTCAATGACCTGCATAAGGATTAGTCATTTCTAAGAGACGAATTGTTTTGTTTTTATTTTCAAAGACAGTAAACAGGTAATACAGCTGATTCCAAACAGAAGCAACAAAAGCTAACAGAAACATCATCAAAAGATGAAATCAGTCTACACAACCAAAAGAAGGAGGCAGCATTACAGTGGTAGGGTTCCTATAAAGAAACAGTTGTGACAACTGGTTATTTGACGCCATTTTGCCTCCAACGGCACAAACATATTGATCATTCGTGAGACATGATAACCAAAATGAAGTTGCCGTTGTACATGGTTGCTTTCACTGAATAAGTTATCTGAATCATGAATCACTGTTTAACTATTAACCGACATGCACCTTCCTACAATGTTCATGCAGTTGGAGGCAAAACAACACCTAAAACCGCAATTGTAGCAACCCTCTCTAAGAACCCTAAACTGAGAATAGCCTCCAGTATGTGCAGTAGGATACAGAGCAGATTTCTGACTTTGACAATTTCTTTACCCTAGGTAACAACATCTTACACACTGTCAGCCACAGATGAACAGGGCTGTGTATGGTATCGTAGCTCTAGCATTCTCATCCCTACCTATATGGAGAACTTGACTGGAACCTTACATATCATCAAGTCTATGCATGCAATCAGACCATCTGGCATAATTTAGCAAAGAGACAGACCTCCAGCAGTAGTATAAGATATAAATCACAATACATACTGTATCTGCACTTTAACTGCCAGCTGATCTGAGACTCAATAAAAAGCCACAAATTCATATAGCTATGATTATGTATCAATGATTTATGTACCACGACATGTAATGGTTCTGCATCAAAGGTTTACTTTCATTGTACATTTCAATCAATCTGTGACACACGAGCTTCTCTCCACCCAATGCTTACGAATCTTTAACTGTGCTACTTGAACCGGCACAATATGTTTAATAAACAACATATCAAACTTGTTAAACTTACTGTATTGCAAATGGTTTCAATTCAAATTCTGTCTTACAACAGCTTCATTGTTCAGAAACAATGAGGAGAGAAACCAAAAGTGAGGACAAATTATGTCATAAAATGGACATGAATCTACTTCAAGTTAGTATTTATTGCAGTACTTCCATGGACTCATTCAAATTGGTTATGGTTGAGCACCTCTCATTTACAATGTTTGGGAGAGGGGGGTGGGTTCTTTATGCTACCCTGATAGGTGTTTCACACACTCGGGTGTGGTAATTGATCAGTGGCTTAACATACTCCTAAGTTTCTCGGGACCCCGTCCGTTTTTGTGAACACGCTTCTATGCTGTGGGCAGATGGTTAAAAACACAACCTGCTCCGACTAGAATTGAACTAGTGTACTGCAGCAAAAACAACTGTAAAAGGAATGTTTTTGATCAGTTTTCCAGAGATCAAGATATTCATCCTATGTACATGCAGACAGTGAAACTTAAAATGTAGCAAGAAACTTTGCATCCTAAACTGAGATCATCCCTTGAAGGAAACCCAAGTCACCCATGTCTTACACAAAGCTAGGCAACACACTAGCAAACTTCAATACTGATGTGCCCCCCCCCCCACAAGGCAAAAAAAGAATGGAAGCTTCCTTTCTGAGGTTCAGAAAACAATTGTACCAAGTGGGTTTTAGATGACCTTTGACCCTATAGTGGACAGTACATACTAGAAATTTGACTCATTCACCTCTTCACCCTGTTTCACCTGTACAACTTTTAGTGTTGTCATAAAATGACCAAACTAACACCTAATTGTTCTTTTTGAGCACAATTTCCCACACTTCCAATGATATGTCCTCAACACTGTGATCTACGTATAGGTTAGTTGCATAATTATCAACTAACAACAGGGAAATAAGCTGTTACTATGTGACAAGATACCATGATCCTGCCAGTAATGCTACTAAACATGTTACAGCTACAGCACCAATACAAGGCAATTATTGACCTTCCATCCATGGACCCATGTACTACCATACCAATGGGACTGAACCATCACAGTGCTTTAAGCTGAGCATTAACAGTAAAGTTCCACTGTTCCTCACTTACCTGTCTCCACTCAACTAATGCATGCCCCAGTACCATGCTGGACCCAGCTCTGGTAACCGCGAACAAAGTCTCTACCTTCGTCCTAAACCAAAGGAAAAATACTGCCTCCTTCCCAAAGTGCCATGCTTTTCTAGCTCAGCCACACTATCATAAAAAATGTCACAGGATAATTATTAATATAGAGTGAAAACCAGTACGTATTAGTAAAGGTAGAGCAGCGGCAGCACTAAGTCACATCAGTGCATAGTACCGTAATACAGAGTACGCAAACTGTGCCTGTTCTGCAGCCTACAGTACCATACCATGCCAATCCTATTTGCTTGCACCATCAATAATAGTAATGAGTTTACACAGACTTTTACAACCTTTTCATCAGATGACAACTGCTCATTCTCCTATACAGGACGTTAAAGCTACAGTAGGTTTCAGTGATATACATTTCTGTAAACGATGTCGTTGTGATGTAAGAAAATGAACTACGTCCTCCTCAATGATTCTGCAACCACCGGAGAGTCTTGACCTAAACAGCCGTGAGTAGGTGTCTAGCTCTACGCTCCACTACACAACAATAGCTGACTGAGGCCGCCACTCAATTCAGGAAACTCTAGTTTCTCGATCCCCACCTTGAGCCAGTCAAAGGAAGGAAGAAGCATAATCACTGCAATTGAGGGTACACTGCATGTTATTGAGAGGGAATTGAACAGTGCAGGCCTGCAGTAAATGTGTACACTGTATGCATGGTAAACACAGAGGGAGTTAAGAACTGTACAGACTTAGAGGTAAATCTCTGAAATCCAAACACCCACACAAATATAGGACTACAGACAGACAGACAGGGCTCCAGCAATACTTCTACACTGTCTGCATAATACTGAAACAGGACTGTACTTTTTTACATTACTTGCGAGGCAGGCGTTTGTAGATCTATATATGTTACATTGTGTTGTGCATCTACTGTACAGTATAATGTAAGTAATTTGATGAACTGAACAGTCCTAACACATTACAGACATACAGTAAATCTGTCAGCTTCTTCCTATACATCAGCATTAACAGTAGGCTATGGTATATCAGTTCTTTGACGTCTCACCTCATGTAGGTAAATCTGCCAATTTTGTGCACAACTCCATTGCCAAAATACTACCAGGATGGCATGTAGCAGACCAGCTCTCACATCTCTTAACCACAGAGTTGCTTCCACAGTCATATTAAAGACTCACTGATTTGATTGGCCAATGAAGTTTACATGTTGCAAAATTTCTGTACCACATGGTCCCACCTACAACCTGTACAACGATGAATGCCTCATCAAATGTGATTAATTTTGAATTCAAAATAGCCAGCACACGTACAGCGTAATTTTATTACGTGCAAGCGTACCAACAGATGGTTTAACACCCAGAATATGCATCAGAGTTTGCATCAGCTTTTCAAATACACAGCGGATAGTGGATACGTCCCTCTCTGTGCATAACTTTCTGGGGTATGTGGGCAAAAAGACGAGGACAAAGACTTTAATACAGTACTCTTCATCCATCAAATACACACATGTGCTATGATCAATTGACAAATTCTAGCCAGGTGGTATTGCAGGTAACTTCATATTCGCTAGTGTGTTGTCTAAAGCTGAAGAAAAATGGCGCACACAACTGCTTATATATAACATTCCATGTATCATCATTCACAAGTTCTTGTTTTTAAATGTGCTGAATGAATCAATTTGGATGGACTGTGAAGTCCTGTACTACACGATTCCTGTTCAGATGCTTTTTTTTTGCAGACAGTGAGCATTTTGCAGTTCAAGCCAAATAAGATGTATTCATGTTCCTCAGGGGACTTGGCTTTCTCTGGGGTAGGGATTTTCTCCATAAGAGAGAAAATTGCAGATTCCTCCTGCAAATTGAAACCCTGGTAAGCATTATGGATGGAATGTACACACTACTGTACAGTGTTTTATCTCTCTGGTTGCTTGTTTGCTCCATTTGAGATGGCAGTAGCCTACAGTATGGTCATTTTTTTTTTTTCTGCCAAGAGAAGCTTTAAAGGGAAATAGAGCGTTTGTTTTACAGAAAACACCCATATTATTAAAACCAATGTTTGTTGACGCAGAATGATAGATTATTTAAAATAAGAAAGGACAGTAGCCTTCTTTTCAGGAAATAAGTTTCTCACAGATAGAAACTCAGTTATTTGTTGCTCAGCACTAATTTGTTCACCCAAACTTTTCAAAATTTAAATGATGCATCTTCCGTTACTCATCACATGCACAATGTTTTGAGGAGATGAAGCTTTGTCAGGTGTTTACTGATGAGACGTGATGGTTTAACAATGACTAAAGCTATTTCTTTTGCACGTCATGTTGGCGTCTTCTAAACGCCCTATTTCCCTTTAACAAGGGGCAGTGGAAGGTGAGTGGTATCTTTTCTGCAGAGGGTTCACCATTTCAGGTTGATAATTTTCACTTAGGATGGGCCACTCACCCTCCCCTAAGATCCCCATGGAAGAAACCATGCAAATGAACTATGATTTAACAGTTGAATAATTGTACTATATGCAACTGATTTCCAAAATTAATTCCTCTAAACGGCAACTGGGTGGCACATAATATGCAGTAAATGTTGACCAGCTCCTCTGCATAAAATGCAACAAAAGAAACAGTGTACCATCACAAAAGCAAAAATCGCCAAAACCAACCACACAGAACGAAGAAATTTACATCTTGTGGGGTGGCTCATTTGAACCTCAAGCCAACATCCATGAACTCATCCATCTCCACAACTTGACATGAGAGCAACACATGACGGATAGGATGGATGACTCATACGGCAAAAGCAGCCTAGTCATTGATCAAATAACTTGATTATTTTCATATATTACTGTGTATATACAGTACCGTAGTCTTCATCACCGTTATTATGGAAGCAATCCAATGATTTATATCACTGCTATGGTGACAATGGTGGCCATAGGAACACTGGACTGGAAGGGAAATTTACATTACTTACTGTATCATGTAGTTTTTATGTATCCTAAGATCGCATCCGAAGCTCTGGATGATCCTTCTGTCTGGCAGCAGAATGTGCTGTACCTCATCACTAAGTGTTATGTCTGTAGTACTAGACACAGTGTATCCATGTGTGTCACTCTAATACAATCTCGCCAGTTTTAAAACCACATTCAGTTTAGCATACCTACAGTACAGTGCCTTCTAAATTCTTCTTTCATAGGAGATTTATGGTGTGATGATAATAAGTTGTGTAGTTCCACAACAAAAATTGGTTTTGCACACACTGTAGGGCAAGAAATGAAATTAACTATTAAGTGCATTTTCTTCTGCATGCTCTTTGTTTCTTTACTTTTGCTTTTTCTCATCTTATTGCTTTGTCTTCTTTTATTACTTCTATTATTAATGTTCAGTTCAAAAAAAAAAAAGGAAAAAATAAGGAGTATTTGAAGACATGTTTTTCAGAGCCCCTCCAAACCCTGATTACCACTTTAAGGTGAAACTGAAGACCTGCAGTCATTAATACTACAATAAAAAAGGAAAAGAGATTAATGCATATTTGGCTCAAACAGGAATCATTTGAAGTTTAACTTTTTCTTTCTGTTTTAAACTTTAGCACACATGGCTATTTATCCTTTCCCACATCAATTACCTGTGGGAGAAAGGAAACAAGTATGGGTTCTCTTATTCATTTCTTTGAAATCCTATCAAACACTTTCCATAAATTGGGGGTAAAAGCACTGCCAATTAAAGGAAAAATTGACAGACGAAAAAAAAAAGTATTGCCTTCCTGATCTTTATCCTTCCCTATTTCTCCTCTTAGTTCACAGAGAATGAAATTACATCTTTATGAGGAAGCAGCAGGTCTAGCCCTGTGTGTGATTATTTACAAATACCTTCATTACCAGTACCAACATGACAGCTGTACTCTTGTCTACCATATATAGGAAACTGAGAAGTTCGAATGCCAGAACAAGGTAGACACTGGAATAGGACTGATGGTAATGTACAGCAATGATGAAAGGTTACCAGCATGGGAGATGGCAATGCCATTGTTGTGGTCAAACATGTAAGGATTTTAGTAAATACAGGTTTGCAGAATGCTTCCATGACGAACAGTAGCTTTGCATGCTCCACACTGTTAGTGTGCACAACTTAACAGAATGGGAAGGAGTTGCTAGTTCAGTGTTAGACCAAACGGTAACAGAGGCTGTACTTAGGGTTTACCTGCACTATTGGTATGGTAGATAGGGGTGCAGTTGTTGTGTTGAGACTGATAAATGAAGAGTGAAGTAAATTTCTCATGAATCATTTTTAAAGGCCTAAAGTGCCATTTGTAAATTTCATGCTGGTATATCCAGCAATCAAATCTTGTAACACGTCTTTCACTTGTTCAATGGAACTGGGCACAATGGTTGAAAGAATTCTGCAGCTCAGTAGGTACAGCACTGTACATAGCAGCCAACGCAGAACAGTTTTGCAGTACCTGTTTGTCTGTAAGCAGGTGAATTTCTGTCTATTGACCCAAATCAAAGATCATGTTTCCTGTGATTCCAGCCATTCACAGATTTATTAACAAACAGAAGTAATGACTGTCGCTGCAAAAGCTCAACTGCTTTGGCAAGCGACCTTCGTACAAAAAGCTGTTCATCTCCAGTAAATAGGAGGAAGTGAACCAGTTTTAAATACCAAGCGAATCGAGACAGCAGGGAAACCATCCAGTGCAGTTCATACCGTGTTGAAAACAGATCAAGAACACAAAGAGCTGTATGCCCTCATAAACAATACTTTAATTGAAGACAATGGATCATGCTTGGTGCAAACATTAAGTAATCCTGTTGTTATATTAGTGTTCAATGCGCAAAGCCCCCCTCCCCTACAAAAAGAAAAAACACAGACTGAGGGTCAAAGAAAATAATTGTGGTAACGATGATGAACAAGACAAAACCTCAATGGTTATGACAAATGGTTGCAACAAAAGTGCAGAAATGAAACAGTAAACAGCAATGATGCATTGTCATTGGTAGTATAGTACAAGTCCTCAATAATCCTTATGCGCTGCCCACATTTTGTAATATTCATAGAGGTGTAGGGTGTGCTCAAGTCTGATATGTGGGTGTCCACACAAGTGTGTAGCTGAACGAACGCTGTCACATAGTATATAGTTCATGATGGCAAAATTTGCATTTTTTACTTCTTTTGAGATCATGACAAAGGTTTAAGTGAGAAAATGGATTGAGATTGAAATATGGCCCTTACTGGCATGAATACTATGTATGATCTGGCATTCTATTCCATAACTGCACATTCCTGCTCATAAAACTAAGTTAAGTGTTTTTTTTTTTTTAATATTTTGCTGTTTTCCAACATACAGTACTACTGTACAAGGTGACACCAAACTTGCTGTTGATTGCAACTGATATGTTACACTGCAACCAGTACATGTGTACAAGAACTACCAGCAAGGAGTGAAGATATGCACAGCTGCTAATCCTCGAAAGCTGCAAAAACATGTAGTTGAAAGAGTTGCACGGAAAGTGCTAGAAACAACCACACAGTGTAGCTTGCAGTTGCTCTGTGTGCCATGCTGATTGCTGAATATGCTGAAGTCCTTTGTTATGTAAATTGGTATGCCTGATGCTGGGTTTTTGCAGTATGGTGTTGTATTGTACTAACAAAGTTCCTACTGTTCAGTGTCAGGCTACAGTATAAAAAGATTTTCTGTTATGTTGCTGAGTGGTTTAATGACATGAAAAAACAAAGTCTCATTTTGACTTGCCTCATTCCTTTCTCCTATCTTCTTTTTCACCATCCCAGACTAGACCATCCTTGTCAGCCCTCAGTTTTCAAAAAATGTATGGTTCCTTGGACAACCATTTCACTATTTTAAGTCGTCCATGAGGAAAGTCGGTTGTCAAACACATTTTTGTGGATATGTGCAGACAAAAATAGGTTAACAACGGTTTCACTCTACAGCAAACACCAGATTCATTCTTGATGTGGGCTCATGAATGTATTAATCATCTTGCAGAATAAAAACATACCAGAGAAACAAGAAACTTAATAAATGCTGAAATATGATGATACAAGTAACGACTTTTGACAGATTCAGGATAAGAGAAAATGTCATTTTTGACATCCTACAGCAAATGCACTGTGCAAAACTGTACCACACTTGGATCTCTGGCCATGTCACCAAACACACACATACTGGTACTGTTAAGTTGATATACTAGTACGATATACTGAAATAATTTACAAAACATTGAAACTTCATACCTAATTTGAAACAATGCAACCTTTATTTTTCACATGCTACATAGAACTACAATACATGCTTGCATCATGCTTATTTCTTTCTGAAATGGCAGACTTTCAGTGGTGTACTACAAAAGATAGATAATTCCACAGGATTAAATTTCCACATGTGTCATTACTTTAACACACGTCTTCCTACACAGCATGACTAAACCACACGTTTTTTAGAGTGCTTTTCATTTCCTGATGTACAGTAGTTGACTGTAACTTGATCCTATCACAACAAAAATCAAGAGCCACCAATTTGCTGTGAAGCTACCAGAAAAAAAAAAAGAAAACAAGGAATTCCCTTTGCTACCAATGCTTTTTCTGACGTTGCTCTGCTTTCACTGTGTTGCTTTGTTATGTGACTAATTTTATATTTGTAAACATCAATTTTGCAAATGGTACAAAATTGGGCAGAATTAGATACCTTGGAAAAAAAGAAAGAAAAAAAGTCATGGTTTGAGCAAATCTGTGGCTCCCACAGTGACCATGACAATAGCTGCACTTAGGCTGCAGTACTTTACTCATACATTATACAGTAAGCAAAACCAGTTTATGATGGCATTCCATTCCATTTGTGACCTATATGACTGCATACGCATACAGCTCTCTACAAGTAAGGTATTGACACTGTCGAAATTAGTGAAGCATCAATCTTTACCTGCTAGATATTAGGGCTAAATACTGGGAGAGGATGGAGGGTGGTCCCCCACCCTTTGTTTTGAATTCAGTAATTAACCATCCACAAGCCCCACAGGGCTTTTTAAAAACTTTGTTTAAACCAATTGTTGGCACATTACATGTTTTTTTTTCTCTCTATTCTTCTCTCACTTGTTACATAAGGGGTGAAAAACAAGTAAAGAAAACAAAAAAGTGTTTAACTAAGTTTCAGTCTTTTAATCTACACTTATTCTTTTTTTCATCTGTTTTCAACAAATTGGGTTGGGTACTTCATGTGTGAGGTACTGTACCAGAGCATGCCATGTACCTTTTACCAGTAAAGGGATTTATTCCCTATTAATTTTCTACAAGGACTGGTAAAATGGCAACTGTGAATTCAAAGAAAGACAAAAATGACTGCATAGTTAGTATAGATCTAGGAAAGCTGGGTTTCAAGCACAGTGACAGCACGAACACTAGCAACTGCCTCTACTGACTTCCTCATTTCATTTTCGCACAGTTTAAGTTTGATTGAACTACCTGGTTTTCTTTTGCACAAATTTTTTCTTTTTAATTTGCCTGTAGCAAACACTGCCATGCTTCAACAAGGAAGTCTTGTTAGTGAAAATAAAAAAGGAAAGCTTACACTAACAACCTCTTGATCAAATTTCACAAATCTGTTCCAGACAGATGTTGCTTACTTAATGAGCTGTCCAAACAACCTTGCTGTGACTGCAACATATTGTAACATACCCAACACTATGCTGAAATTCCATGTGCACAGATGTGATTATACTGTAAATGAAATCATTGTTTTCAAAAGTGGTAGACAGCACATGTACACTGTTCACACCTTTCCCACTGCTTATGGCACTTTTCCAAAAGGGTGGCTGATGTACATGCTATGAACACAATAAGAGCCATACATGATCAGGTCAATAAGAAACAAGTGCACCTGCTAGAGCAGTAGGCTACAATCACAGCCCTTAGTTACTAGAGCAGCAAAGAATGTGGAATGTAGCACATGCACATGAATAAACAAACAAAGGAATGTTCGATGCCTTCTACAACAGTCACTGTGAATTGGTGCAAAGTACACAGAGAATGTCACAAAAACACAGAGGTATCTGCTTTGGTTTTGAGTACAGTGCAACTTGTTCAAGTTTGTTGGCTTCATATGTACTTGTAGACTACAAGTCCATCATCTATAAACAGACCTGTCAACTCTCCCGGTTTTACCAGGAGACTCCTGGTTTTTTGTCCAGATCTCCCGCCCTCCCAGTTTTATATTCTAATCTCCTGAATTTCAAGTCCATTTGCAACATTTCTGAAAATAGCCAAAATAGTTAGCACAAGGCTTATTGGAGTAATTGGCCATGATAAATAAATGTTTAGTGCAATGAAAGTCAGACTGTTGTTTACAAGCTTCCAATTTTCATACTGTAGATTAGCACTAATTACACCAATAGCATTTTGCTTTTTTAAGTCTTAAGTTTATGAGGGCCAGCCAAACAGAAGGGCATATATGTTTAGCTGCAATGCCAGTGGAAACAGGCTTACAGGGGCAACTTGCTCTGTGTGATGATTCTCTCTGTGGCACTGCTGTTCTGTTGAAAATTACAATTCTCCATATTTTTTTACTAATCTCCTGATTTTTGGGCTCTGGAAAATGTAAATCTCCCTATTTTTTGGTGAGACAGGTTGGCAGGTCTGTATGAAGGAGGATATTTTTGTTTGCTGGAAGTTTTCTTTGTTAGATACAGTATATGTTTACAGACTTGGACTAAACATCCCACTAGCATCCTTAAATCTGAGATGCAATCACTTAAAATTTCATTAACTCTTGTCACAACAAGAGTCAATTAAAACATTATTTATGCTTTATGAAAAGCACATCACTGACATCTAAACATTTGCCAAATTCTCACTGGTGCTGCTGATTTTTCATTGTTCCAGAAAACACTTGTAAAATGAGGATTATAAAAATGAAAAGAAGTTGTTCCATCATAACTTTCTCATAACAATCATCAGAAGTCTGCGAAAGCAATGTGATAGAATAATGCCTCAAAAAATGGGACTTATGTCTGAAAAAGCATTGCCTAAGAAGGCATCAATATCTCCATGGTTCGAAACAGAATGATCAATAGTGATACAAAGGCTTGTGGGTGTTGCATAGTCTAACTGCATAGGTCCTTTGCCTGTTCAGCAGTGAATGTGTTGCACTTGAACCTGAAGCCTGTGGTAATTCGAACTTCATAATCAGATATTCAGTTTGCTGTATTCATTTCACTAGTTTGGCAACAACACCAACATTTGTTCTAACATTGATTCTGTCAGTAGAAAACAGGGCAGGTGTAGCATAGGCCGAACTTGTACTTTAGTCTTTAGCAATGATGACATTCATTACTAATTTCAGTAAGTAAGATCAAAAAATTGCCAGCCAACAGTGACGACTTACTGTGCATGTTTGCCTCATGTACTTGGTTATTGTATGTTGTCTACACCTAGAACTACGGACAATACTGCAGCCTACATTTACAAGCCATTGCTACAGACCTAACTTGATATTGTTACAAGCTTAATGTAGCACTGCCTAGTACTAGTTACTTTCGCTGGGTTGGGCTACAACTGTGGGAGGAGTTTTTAGTTTACCTGTATCATGAAGTGAAGAGGGTCTACCTTTACATTATGCAGAGTTTGAAGTATCAAGTGGTCTTATGGGACGAGGTCTAACCTACAACTGCAACCCTGTGTCGAAATAAAGTGGGCCATGTTACTGTTAATAAAAAATACTCAACCCCATACCAAGACTGAGGAACAGTTAACTAGTATCCCCTCTTGTGGCCTACGTACATTTTACACCAGCACAGTAGCTAGTGTGAGTCAGGTCTCAATAGTCAATGTTACGACCACGACCAACCCCTAATCACTAAAGCAGACGAGGTTCCTATACTTACCCATAGTTCTGTTCCCCAGCTCTTTGACATTTTCCATTCAACTTTTGTAAGTACCACTTATAAAGACGAAAACTTTCAAATTGCTCCAGCACAAAATAATAATCCGCTTTTTTTCCCGAGTAACATGCACCGAGTGTTGCGGTTGTAGCTGCAGTGTTTATGTGTAATAATGAGTATATGGAGTGCGAGTGGTGCCGGTGGCGGACGAGATAAGCATTGTGGGAAATAAACTGATGGCAGCAGTCGATTTTTTGCATCTTGCTTCCACTGAGGTAAATATCTACTCATCTCTGTGGTTGCGTCCAACAAGAGACCGGAAGTAAAATGTATACTGGATTTTGTCAACTTTGAATGTATACGAAATATGAAATAATCACCATGAACACTGTTGATGCAGGGAATTGATAATAAAACTTTCTGGTTGATGAAAGAGAGAACGTTTTTCGAAGACTTCACATCTTACTCGTCACGAAAGAAAGTTGGGTCAGTACCTGCCCAGATGGCCGGAAACTGCATGTCTCAAGTGTTCTCTGCTGTATTTACCAAGACTAGAAACAGAGATCTCATGTCATTACTCCACCATCACAGTTGGCAAAATTGAGGGGTAGGGAAAGCTAAACATACCTTCAGCCCATCACTTTTTTTCATTGATATACTGAGTCCCATGTCCCCTCCCTGTCCTCCGGTTTCGACGTGCAAGAGAATGGATGGAACCTTCAGTTAATGGCTGGTCTTATCAAAGCCAGATGATTAGAAAAAAAAAAACTTTTGAAGTCTTCCAAACAGTATACCAAAAGGAAGAAAAGCTTTCTAATAACAGTAAAATAGGTGAATTTTTGGTTAAACTGCATTGTCAATGTATGAAAAGTTAGTATCGATTTTTTTATTCTATTTTAGAGTGGAGAGATGTTTGAAGCAAAAATACAGGCGCATGACCAAGTGGATGATGCTGACCTTTTGGAGATATTGCAAACGGGGGGTTTTGACGATTGCTTGTGGATGAGTGATGGCTGTCATGGGGGAGGGGTCAAAGGGGAGGTTAACGATCCCGTTTTAAAACTATTTGCTTTCGTAGGATAGTCTAGATGCAAAGTGGTGCTACATTTGATGTTAGGTTTGAACAGAATATAACTCCAGAATTCACAGCTTTTTAGTAGTATTTTTTTCCTTTCATGATTTTGTTTGGCGAAATATCCATCCTTAGACCCTACTTAATGTTATTCAGAATAAAGTTTGACAAGTCGGTTCACAGTATTTAGACAACCCACATTCATTTAACGGTCCCTAACGGTCCCTTGAAACAAAATGCCAGTCGATTTCACAATATAATACAATCCATCGACTTGACTCATGGCCAACAAAGAAGTTATATCAATACCCATCCGAGGACTGCAGGAAATGGCCCTTTCCAGTCTCTCTGGCCTTCGAAGTTTCGGGTAAGTATTTTTCATTTTGTAGAACCCAAGTTTGGAGACTTACTCTTTCACTACGAATGGTGTCAAGTTTGCGGACTCAGAAAGAGTGTATAATTCATAGATGACTAATCTATGTGATCGTGAAGAATATGTGATAGTGATTTGTGTTGTATACCAAACGAGAGACCTAAGCTTTCCTTCCGAAGAAAAACTAAAACATAGTACTTTCAAGAAGGGGGTGTAGCTAAAAGTTTGTGTTTAAGGTACCTGTAGGGGGTAGCAAAAAAAAAAGGTAGCCTCAAAAAGAAATCATAGAAATCAGTCTGAAAGATTTCCTTATATTTAAGTACGAAAATTGTCTCGACATTTTTGTTGGCCCCACAAAATTCAGATTTGCAAGAAGCCTAGACGTCAATCGTTGTTACCTGAAGACAACCAGACCACGGGAAGGGATATGAATATTCATGTATGCAAAATGTGGTTTACACAATGTTTTTTTTTTCATTGACTTTCAGTGGCAAAATATGACATATTTTAAACTCATATTCCAGCTTTAACATAGGCTGTGGTCAATAGTATCGACAGCCTTCGATAAATCACTAGAGAAGGCAGCAAGTTTCAAATTATTGTTTAGGTTGAATGGAACATCAACTAACTTCGAAGATACCGTAAATGTTGAATATTTTTTTTCGAAAACTACGGAATGTTGCCCAGAAACACATAGTCTATGTTTTTCAAAGAAATTCCAAGCCCTGTTTAACGCTAATATCTCAAGAACCTTCGATAGGGCAGCGAGAATCGAAATTGGACTATAATTTGAGAGCCGCGTATGACTGCTAACAGCTTTTAATTCAATCTGGAGAAATAACGTTAATTGGAAAATGACAACTTAGTTACACAAGTAAGGTGGAGGGGGGGGGGGGTGTTACACTAATGACATCACAAATCTCTTTGAGGATATCATTATAGAGATGCTCTCATGTCCAAAGGAATTCCCATTTTTTATGCTGCTGATAATACCACGTACTTCATATATAGGTTGTTGCAGGGTAAAATATAAAACAAGTTTGCATTAAGTTAAGATAACTGCCAACGTCACCAGTTGTTGGAGCAATATGGCAACAGTAGAGAAATAATTACAAAAAATGTCAGTGGCAATGCCGTGAAGATTATTAGAATCAAAGTCATCAAACTCAAAATGATTTGAGATAGTATTCAAAATAGCCCTAGCTGTAGAAAATCCCAATTATTTTCACTCCAAACTTTTTCTTTACTTTTTGAGTAATATAATAAAAACGTAACCAAAACGTAAGAATATTCCTATACATACGAAAATGAGAGCACTGATTCTTAAATTTGTCAAATTGTATTTACGAAACAATTCATGCTTTTGGTTGATGGATTTCAGAATAGCAGTTATCCAAGGAGACTTCTTCACACTCTATTTTCATATTCACACTAACTGACAATTTTTATTCAAATTATTATAATTTTAAAGGAGAATGCACTAAAGACAGAGTTGAATTAGGCTCATAATATATAATATAATAAAAATTAAATGGTCTCAAAACAATTTTGAAAATCAATACCATTACAACTGATGCAAATGGGTAATGATCAGTAATGTCTGTTTGTATAACTGGCCGAGCTTAAACAAAAGCTTGTCACATTTGTAAAATTATTATGAATGAGGCTGGTTTCAGAAACTTCGGTGAAACTGTCGAATTGGCTCATCAATGGTAGCAGGAAAACAGTGAGAAGTCAAAACATTATGAAAAAAAATCAAAGAAATATAATCTCCTGTTTTTGCAAGGTCGATATTAAAAGTCTCCTGCAATGAAAACCCATTTATTTCCATTCCCTATAGATTCTAAAATGATATAAATTTCGTAGTTGAAGAGATTGATATTTCCAATAGGGAGCCAATAGACAACACACACAGTAATATTTTTGTGTCTAGTCAAGTCCCCTTCGAAAAATATGAATTGTACTGATGTTCGTGTTGAGGGTTACAATTGATCAGGAATGTGTGTGTGTGTGGAAGAGGATTACAAAAAATCTGAAAAATCATGTAACAAATATTAAAAAATGAAACAATACAGTATCCTATAAAAATCCCTGGGAAGTTTCTCCGTCCCCATAATGGTCGAGTCCTACTGATCAGCTGATATATTCCAAGGAGTCAAACATTAGTCAGTACGTACATGTATGCGCAACAACTTCGGCGTTCCATAAACATTGTGTTGCAAGAACTTTTAAGTTTTAATCGTAGTGCTACCACGAGCAATCGAAGAATCGAATCCATGAAGCAGGAGTTTTAAAGCGATCTTCAAAGTTTAAGTTTGCCAACATTAATAATGTCGTCTGAAAAGATCCAGGAAGACCAAAAGTATCCAAAGAGACCTCTTGATAACGCCCAGGTTGGTATTCTGGGATTGAGTTAGGCTAGGTGTTGGGATTTTGACTGTGTTTAGTGCAATGTATTTACACGAGAGTAGGCATTCCGCGAAACTAACGTTATTCTGAAAGTAGAGAGAGAGGTACAAGAAATTGTGGGTAACATTACAGGTAGTCAATGTGAATTTTAGCCTAAGGTCTGTAAGCACTAACTTTGAGTGCCACTGTCATGGTTGTATAAAACTTCACTCATCTAACGCAAAAACCTTGGAATTTGTAGCTGCTGGACATTCAAACTTCTTCTGAACCCAATATCAATAATGTTGTTTAAGCAAGTCTGAACTTTCATTTTACTCTAAATTGACCTAATCTGGTAGGAATTGTACCTCAAAATCTGTTATTTTAAGCAACATTTGCTTGAGTTAACGATGCGATGGAAACCAGCCAAACTTTGCGCACCTTACTAACGTCACGGGCGGTCCTAGCATTAAGTATACACTGTTACCTAATGTTTATAGGTGTAGGTAATAGTGCATACTTAACGCTAGGACCGCCTGTGACTAACGTTTGCCTGATGATCATCACATGAAAGAGTTTCCCTTGAAACAAGTCCTGTACAATGTACATATACCTACAGCAATTACCTGTGACCTAGCTAGCAATGAAAATGTTCTTGAACAAGTCCACTGAATGGTCAAAATCATGATTTGAAAATTCATATCAGTTAGACGGCAACTGCAAATACGATGCTTTAGGCCTGGTCTACCTCTCCTGTGCAAATGCAGCACCGTAAAGTTTGCCAATCACGCAAGGGCAATGAAGTGAACAGTGTTTCAGCTTTCTTTTAAGTCACTGCAAGATACAATAGTCAAAACTTTGTCAAGCTGCTTACACCGTTGCATATTCGGGCATACTTTGTAGGGGTGCTCAAAGTTTGGCACTGCGTGAACATATGTACTATACTGTGTGACAACATGTATTTTAATGGCTAAGTAGACTTTCCAAACTGTTAATATTACCTGTTAGCCCTAGCTAATTGTATCAGTATCATCCCTTTTGGCCTTTTCTATGGACCCATAGAAGTATTAGTTTCTCAGGCTAGCCCTGACATTTCCACCACCAGCTAATACGTGTGGTGATGTATAAAAGCCTTCATGAGTGAAATTTAGACATCCCTGACATTTTAAGCTGCTTGATTCCATGCCAATAAGATTTTCATTTGCCCCACTCCTACAGTCTCTTGTATCAATTAGCTAGATTGGTATGTTCGAAAATTGCAAAAACGATATTTTTGCCACTGGCACTACTGCTGTTGGCTGCAAATGCATTTTTCATTTCTTGTTCTGCTTTGTTCATACTTAGCCTCCACTTATAAAACATTTTTATAATGGAATGCTATTCAAATCTGAATTATTTTGATCTTGGTATTCCATCCTATTTTTTCTTTGAATATTGCTGACTATTTCTTATTCAAAGCAATACTGCGACTAAAATTATTTTCTCTGGAAAACTATGTTGTAAAGTTTGAAGATGTTGATCTCTGTTGTCACCATCATGGTTGTACTGTATTTAGGCAGTTTTCCATACAGCGTAGCCTGGTAAATGCATCAAGCTAAATAATTGCCCTCTCGGGCATTAAACTTTCCCGTATTTTGAACAGTATTGGTCAGTAATATCTGTGCTGTTCAATATGTACAACAAATAAAATCTAATTGGCAAGGAATTCTTTGAAAATAACAACTTTGTACATTTGCAAACAAAGGTCTAACTAGCAGAATAATAAGGTACACTTGGCGTTAATGTCAGTTGTCACATGCACTCTATATAAATTGTTAGTGCTCTTGTGTGAAAGTGAATACCTGTAAATGGACTTTTTTTTGGGTGGTTTGATATGACAGTATGGCGTATGATAATATTATGGTATTTTCATTTCTTTTTGCTCTTGTACAGGACTGGGAATGGATGTCGTACAAAGAACAGAGTAAGTCTCCACAGTGTAGTTAATGTATGTACTGATACATTCAGTCAGAAGTTTGAGAACCGTGTAATTATGAACTGACCTGTCATGTTCAAGTGTACGAAAGATCTGTTATGTAAAGGCAGAGTTGTAACGAGTCACCCCTTTTGTTATTCGAGTCGAGACATTTACTACTTTTAATGTGAATCGAGTCGAGTCAGTGACTCAAGTCACTGTACTGTTTCTACGAGGAAAATAGTGTACAATTCCTCGAGTCATTTCCCTTTTGAAAATGAGTGACTTGTGTCATGGCTTATTGCAACTCTGTGTAATGGTACCAACTATAAGATACTGTAACCTTAAGGTGAAATTTGATTAAAGTCAACTATGTACTGGATCCAAAATACAGATCTGGATACCTGCCGTCCATAGTCTCTCTGGTTCCCAGAAACTCCAAAACTCCAAAAGAGTAACTTTGTTATACTATGAATTGGTTGTGAATCCATCATATGACATTTTGCGTAACACGACAGTGTTATAACACTGTGGATCTTTTTGTATAGGCATGACAATGAAGCGTTTGCATACACACTGAATTTTGTCTCATGTGCAATGTACGTTAATTAAACTTTAAAAGGTTTGGATCTGGGTAGGTATTTCAGACCAGAGTCCTGGGCCCTGTTCCACAAAGAAAAGATAGATCTTAAGTTTGATTTCTGTAGTCCTGCCACATGATGAATCAAACTTTAGATTGTGGGCAACTCTTTGTGGAATGGGCACCTGATATCACCCTGTTGGGTCCTAGATGCAAGCTCTAACAGCGCAACAACAAGCGATGGTCGTAAAGTGACTTCAGGCTCCATGGGTTTTTGACACTGATTTGACTTTTGCTTATAAACATCTTTGGAAAGCTTTGTGTCCTTGATCAGTTGCGTGTCATGAACAGCAGTATTTATTGCTCGTTGATTTACTTTCAGCTTGTGGAATCAGTGACTCATGAACAAAACTGTCGTGGTGCACAGTTTGATACTAATTTGTTGATAAGAAAAAAACAAAAAAACACTCAACACATCCCTTTAACAATAGTGAACACCATGCAAGAAGCAATGAAATGTGAAAAGAAATTAGGACTGAAAACTTTACAGGTGAGAAAAAATGTTAAGTTTTTGAGTTGCTTCTTTATCAGATGTAAGACAACTGGCATGCTTGAGTCAATGCACGTAATCATAGCTCAATTGAAACTTGTCTTAGCGAAATATTGTAACCAGAGTTCACCATTAGATTTAGCTATGTCAGTTCTGTTCAGAAAAACTTACAGTAACCATCCTTTTCTTTGTGAACAGACATCCAAGCAAGATTGCATGACTTTTTCACTTGTAAAAAAAGATGTCCACTTAAAAATTTTAAGGAGGAAAGTTGATAAAAAGTTGGTGAACCAGATATTCCAGTCCTGAGCAATTCTTTAAAGGAGTAGACTGATGATATGCACTACTGTACAAAAAAAGAAGAAGCATAAAGATAAATGTTAAAATAGGATTGCTGAAAGGAGAAGAAAAATTATTAAGACAGTAGTCATAGTTTCAGAATAGGTCTCTTTGTCTTTTGCTGGTGCATGATATAAAAGGAAAACAAACCTTTAAAGCTTCCAGAAATAACTTAACGAGTTGCTAAGTCAAAACAAAATGTTGTCATTGATGTGTGGTGTATTTTTTCTGTATGGATTGCTGAGGTGCTTAAGCTGGTATATAAAAATTTTTAAAGTAAAGTAATGGTGTGAACTTGTTTTGGTCAGAAACCTATGCTGACATGAGAGGCTATGCTTCAGTAGCTCTCAAGGTTATGTATTTGTATTTTGCCCTTCAGCTCTTGGGATAAGTAAAGGAAGTATGTCATTCTCAAGTTCGTCTTCAACTCTAGCTATCATGTTTATCAAACATTTTACAAGTATATAGTCATTGGCAAAACATGATAATACTTGATTAAACTGTGAATGGTAGCTAACAGATGCTGTGACCTGAGTGGATGTAAGTGATGGCATTTGAAACAATGAAGGGTAGTAAATGGAAGGTTCTGGGTTCGATCCCGTGTTTTGTCGCCATAAGGTAGGTTTTTTTGGTCCAAGGGAAATCTAAGAATCCCATCTGCACTGACCTTGTGAAAAAATACCAGCTTTGATCCAAAATTGTTAAGTTGGTGGTCACTCAATGTGAAGTTGTAATATTGTAAATGAGTCACAGGCTTCATCCACACAATAGATTGCTTAGCTAAATTAAGTGCCCTTCAAGGTCTGAGTTATGTAGTTGGTACTTCCATTATCTGTTATTCCATTCAAAAGTAGTCTTCCCTTCAGAATTGCCTTTGCCACTTATGTCTCCTTTGCTGCAGTGAAAGTCGTTTGGAAGGAAAGGAACGAGAAGAAATTGAAACGTCAAGAAGAAAAGAATGCTAAGAAGCTAAAAATGGAAGCAGAAGAAAAAGCAGCCTTCAAAGAGAAACAAAAATCGTGGATTGGTGAGAAAGATTTTTGATCAGTCAGAGCCTTGCCAGGATTTGCCTGGTGCAACACTTTTTTTTGAAATCCTTCTGTTCTGTATCATTCACAGTATGCCTTCACCAGCACTAACTGCATCTTGTACCAAAATGCTATCAATCAAAATAAAAAAGTGTGAGTTTTCTCTAGATGGTCACACCTGCCCCAGGAGGGCGTTGGTGTCAATCTTGTTTTAACGGAAAGTTCCATTGTTTGGTCAGAAATTAAATCAAGACACAGATTCCTTTGAACTTTCACTGGAATGTTTTGCCTATATGATGGGAGGCACTGAACATGTGTCACAGTCATCAAATTTTTGGGCAGCAAAGATGTTACCAACTGCGATATCTTGAAAGTGACTTGAAATGTCATTTAGTTTTAAATTACAGGAGCCGCGGAAGATACTTTCATTGCATGTCCCCAAATGTTGTGGTAGTGTGTTATACATATATATTAAATGGAAGAAACTCTAAGGAATGGAATCAACTTCTGTACATACTGCAATTAGAAACCATTGCTACAGCTTTCCCGATATATTTAATGTTGCACATTCACTGACCAATGAATACATCTATTCGTAAACTTCAGTGCGTGGGTGTGATGTGTTGATCCTAGAAGGGTCTTCTTCAGAGGTAGTGACTCGACACAGAAAGGTCAAACACACAGAAAACATAAAGAACAACATTGAAAAGAAGAAATTTGATTAACTTGTGTGTGGTTTGAATTTCAAGAAGCAGTTGTTGCCAGTGAAATGCACCACAAAAGGCTTGTTTTGCTGTGAGTTGTATGAAGAGGCTGAAAGCTGGAATAAGAGTTGTACTAGTAATCACATGGTCATCCTATCTTTGTTCTTTTTCAGTATTACAGGGAAGAGAAAGAAGGGGAGGATATCACCTGTCACAAAATCTGAAAGAAAACTATGCATCCATCTTCCAGATATTGGAATGTAAAAATTGTCTCAACATTTTGTTGGCCCCACAAAATTCAGACCCAACAAGAAAGGGCAGTGCTCGGTCAATCACCACTTACTTGAAATCAAACAAACCACTGGGAATGAATGTATTGTATACAAGAATGGGGCTTAAACAATAGTTTTTTTTTTGCAGTGGCTAGGACATGTTCTGCAGAATTTGACTTTCACTGACAATTTTCAACTCATACTCCAGCTTTAAGTTGTAGACACTACTATGAATGGTATGAGAGAAACTTGTGTAAGATGTCTCCCTCTAGATATCTTTGCTGCTGCTCATCCTCCGTTACAAAGTGATTAGGCTTACTGAAATCGGTTTATCTGAAGTTGAGACCAGCTACTCGTTTAAGTATATACATGACCCGGAAAACACATTTTGGAATATTGACTGAATTAATCATTAAAGTGATTGCATATGTGCGGAAAAAACAGAAGGATAAGATTATGTTTGATCTGAACCATTTCTTTATTTTTAAATGTACATGCGAGGTTTTACATGAACGGAATACATCTTTCATTGAACGAAAATGACATTTACTACTTTGAAATGCAATGAGATTGGCATAAAAGCAGTGAAAAAAACAGAAAATCATATTTGAAAATTGACGGTTCTGTCTGTGTGCCCCTACATAATGATTATGCAACAGCGCAGGTCCCACAGGTGTATCAAAACATACTACTAAAGTAGTCACTCTTTGTTCGGTATCGGGAATTGTAATAATTGGTGAAAGGAGGCACTGTATTTACAAATAACCTACGAACTGATCACATCACTGCGGGCTCAGTGATTCTGAGTTGTTTGAGTAGCTAAATATCCCACTACTTCCCATTCCCTTGTTCAAAGAACCACATGGTCGATTGGAATGGAAACCGTTAACCACAATATTATCGCATTTCACATTTTTGTGGTTATGTAAGAAGAATTTGAAATCATATGGCAGAATTAACCACCTGAAACCTGTTTTGTCCCAAAATGTCTGAATGACTCAATTAAAAGCTTTGCTAAACTTTTGGACATGAAATATTAATGTTTTAACTTTTTGCCTACACACAATCACTTTAAAATAATCGTGGTTTGCATCAAAATTAATCAAACATGAACTGTTTTACAAACAAAGTTCTGTATTTCAATTTGCATCATAAATAAACATAAAAGTCAAATGTGTTAATTTGTGATGTCAAGGGAGGACTTATGTATGCCTTATGTTATCATTTGTTTTACAATAACCTTTATTCAAGGACAAGTGAGAATTTTGCTATGCCCTGAGGTTTTATTTTGGAAGCATGTATCATTTTTTTAAAAAATATTGATATCAATAAGTTAGGAATTTGAAACCCAAATAAAAAGTAAGTAAAGGGAAAATATATATAAGCCTAACAAAAGAAAGAAGGACACTGTGCAACAATCCACATCATCATTTTTCTATGTTTTCGTCAAACTTTGAAACCAAATCTCAAATACAGTGGTAGGGTATGAACACTGTTCCAATGGATTTTAATTCAAGGTTTCGCTTTGCAACTTCTAAAGTCATCACTTTCCTAAGATGCATGTCACTTAGTCTTTAAAGTGACAAATGGATAAATAATCAAAAATTGACATAAAGTTTAAATATGCAGACTGTTCAAGTTTGTCCACACTGAACCATACCATTTCCTGTAATTTTTGAGATACTAAAATTTTTGAGACACCAAAGTTACCAGGAATCTACCTCTGTATTGTTTGTCCACGTTGATGAACCTCTGTTTGTCCTTTCATTAGGTCGAAAATACACTGTCAGCGTAGCTCTACCAGGCTCCATCATGGACAATGCCCAGTCACCAGAACTCAGAACCTACCTTGCAGGACAGGTATTCCTTCTTTAAAAGGACTCTGTTGTGTTGGTTTCCAAAGTCAGCATGGTACACTACAAAAGAATCAAATAAAAGTCAGTGAGTGACTGATTTGAAATGGAGCAGCATGGGGCCTGACCCCCCCCCCCCCCCCCCAACTGCTCTCTTTTCCTTGGTTGTAGGCCTGGCTGAGATATTTTCACTGCCATGGCAGGTCGATAACAGAATGGAAGTTTTGTGCTGCATCATTTATGTGACTGATTATATTTGCAGGTTCTGCGAAAAAGTAGGCAACCAGAATTCAGTACTACCCTGAGAGGAGATGGTGTATAGGTCTCCTTAAAACTGGACGATTTTATGACGTGAAAGATTTATGGAGAGGTTGCCTTCTGTCTAAGAGGACAAATGAAAAGCGAGATGTAAATTATTGTGAAAGAGAGAAATTCAGAAGCCCCAACCCTGATAAATTTCCCATATTTTGTTGACAGAGTGCATAGTTATCAATTTAAGTCATATCGTTATCCTCTGCTCAAGTGTTATCATTCACAGGGGGCAGTGCATTATGTGTATGTATTATGATTTTGCTGCAAAGACAATTCTTCCTGTAGGGTCTTTTTGTGACACCAGCCTGTCATGTTTCACTGTCTCTCCAACCTACTGCATCCATGTTTATTCAGTGTGATGGCCTCAACTCTTCTCTTTCGTTCTCTAGATTGCTAGGGCCCTGGTGGTCTTTAATGTGGATGAAGTCATAATCTTTGATGAGAGTGGTGATGCTGAAGGGTGAGTGAATTTTGTGTAATCATATCCAGTGTGGAATGATAACAGAACTCACATGCCACTAGTTGTCTTTGGTTGGCTTAAAATGAAATGCCATAAATTCAGAGCAACATGAACCACGTGAACTGCTCTCTGTGTTCGTGTTCAGTACTACTCCATGTACCGACCTATACCATATACTCCATGTACCGACCTATACCCATACCTTACACCATGTACCACATCTGCATCATAGGCCATGTACCTATACAAGCCCAGAGTATTTTAATATACTGCTATGTATCTATACTGGACAGCATGTACCTATATCACACACCATGTGCCTTTTCCATACAACACTTACCCATCCCTGCATGACTCAGACATGAACCCTGAATTGCTACAATGTCATTGCCCCAGAGAACTAATTGCCAAAGTTGTTCAGTCAGTTCCCGTATAAGATGCTGATGTGGTTGCAGAGATATATAGAGAGAGTCCTTTTGTCTCATAAGCAGCTTGTTGTATTCATCATGTTTTTTTTCTAAATATTAATTGGATTTACTAGTTCCTTCTAGCCCCAACCATTCAGCTAATCAGCTGATCTCCAGATTTCCCAAGTTAATAAAAACATTTGCAGCTGCAAAATCCATGAAAAAATAATGAATGTTTATGAGTGCAATAGTATTATTAATTGTATGTGTTTAAGGATTGGGATGTTCTAGCGAAGAAGTCGAAGCTGAGTTGAATAGAACATTCAATCTTTCAGTGAGTGAACTTATTCACTTTATTGCAAGAATGCAATACATTCACCATTTGTTTTATATAGCATCTCAAAGTTTGCTCAAAATTTGATTCGGTTAGACAAGAGGATATGGCCTAACTATTGCATATGATATGCAATGTGTGATCCCTAATGTTGCAGTTATACACGAGTTGAGTTGCAGCACGTGGGCTGGTACGTGCCGCAATGACGCAATAATTGCTGACTCATTGCCATGAGTTAGTCCGTAGTAACCAATGTTGGGTCAGTGTTCATCAACCAGAGCCTTAATGTCACAATCGTGATGATGTTGTCAAATCGGGCATGTCATGTGACCACCGATCGTCCAATCAGTCATAGGGGAATTAATGTGTTATGTAATAACTATTATTGTCAATGTGTTGATGCTTGAGTTGGTTTTAAAGTGAGTGGCTCGGAAACTTCCAGTAAATATATTCAGCGAGATGAAGCAACAAACTTAAAAATTGCAGCTCTTGATTGTGCAAATTGCTATTGCTTGTGATTTACCAGTCAATCTTTTATGTCCAGGGGTTACACTTCTGTGCCATTGCGGTATCCCATCTGTAACTGGAGCAAAGTGCAGCAATTCAAAGAAATTTGCCCTTGGATAATTTGTGTGGTTTCAGCTGTCTCTCTGAACTGCTAAAAGACATCTTAATTTTCAAGAATATATCCTTTTCTCTCTTGCAGTGATACCACGGAAGGTTCATTCGATGGTGTCAGGAAAAAAGGTCAAGCCAATGTCCAGCTTGCTCGGATTTTGCAATACTTAGAATGTCCACAGTAAGTGTAAAGTTGATGGTTTCTCAAAAATGTCTCAATTTTGATCCAGAAAAAGAATGAAAAATATGTTAAGCATTGACAGCATCAGAAGTAAAAGGTTGGTATTCAAAAGTAGAATCATTTTTTACCTCGGCTGAGCCTTCCCTCTGAACCCAAAATTTTGTTTGCATGTCTTTGGGTGAAATGTCTTTGAGTGAAAAAATTCTCAATATACACATTTTTTAAAACTTTTGTCTGTTCTTTGGTTGGTTATGAAAGGAGAATGATAAGTCTGCATAATCTAACATGAAATTAAAACTTGAAAGTGAATACTCTTTTCCTCCTACCAAGGTGTAATGTGGCAGTTCTTGGAAAGGATAAATTAATCCTCATTTCTGTCCATTCTAGCAATAGACTTTCAGTAAAAGGTTCTCTTCAACAAACGTGCCTCAATGATTTTGACCTTTTTGTATTGTCCGTTTTGTTAAAGGTGGTTCCTATTTTGGTTTCATTGTGTTTTACCTTCAGATCTGCTACAGATTAAGGTAATTTAAGTGGAATACGTTTGCAAATGATGTGAGTTTCACTTTCCTCATAAACATCAAGTGAAGAGTCTATGTAATTGATACATCATGCAGCCAATATGAATCTCTCTCTAATGTTAAAACCATGTTAATGGAGCAAATAGTTACAATGTGATATATTACTCACCATTGCATGAGCTTCTTTAAAACTTGCCTTCTTTCAGAGATATTGCTGTAGTGAATTCAGTAGTAGTATCAATGTTTCTTCCTGTTTTTTTGTTTGTTTGAAATATTTAAGGACTACATAGAATGTTGTGTTAAATTTACAGGAGGGTGTTTAAATTTTCCTTATCATTTTGGATCTGTGTGAATCCATCATCAATGATGTACAGTTAGACATGAAAAGAAACATGGCACACAGGAAGTTCATCAGAGATAAGAGTCTTAAATTTGTTTCAATACATGACCCTCACATGTGTCAGCTACCTTGTGTAGGTACATGCCTAACTTCATGTATGTCAGGGCAGTGAAATTGCATGTAGACTTTTACTGAAAATCTTCTCTCCATTACAGGGGTAATTATGCTCTTTTTATTTTGTTCAATTGAGACAAAATTTGTGAATATTGTGGAAAGACTATTACACGTGTTCTTTTTTGACACTAATTTATAGCCAAGGACTAAAAAGAGGTAGCATATCTCACTTTAGCATGTACTCAGCACTGATGGAAAGTGCCATATGAATATTCAAGAAACTGGGAAGTGCCATATGAATATTCAAGAAACTGTGGGATGGGAGTGGAATTAGTTTTCAACTGCATTGTTTGTCAGTATGCCTGCCTCCTACTGGCTTTTGTTATTCTTGCAGATAGCATTAACTGAGAAAGGAGTTATTGTTAAATGACCAATGATAGGATGATGGAGGGAGGGGGGTGGGTGGATGGATGAATGAATGAATGATGGGTGAAAGAGGGGAGAGCCATTGGGACAGTCCAAGATGCTGGAAGGGGACGGTTGTCTAGAAACGTTTGAGATCACTGTCTTGTAATTAATGGCTGGTCAACTTTGGACCATGCATTGACTGAAGACTAATACACGAACGTGGATTAATGGATGAGGGCATTACGTGGATTAATGGATTAGAGGGCGAGGGCACAGTCAGAGTGCATCCCTGGATGCACTCGGACTGTGCCCTTGTGCATTAACCTGTTCATGCATTATCCTCAGTTGACGCGAAGGTGGTTTGTTGATTAACCTTGTTTGTTCATAATTTCTGAGATGATGACAAAAGAAAGTTTGCGTAGGTAAATATACACACTTTCATTGAAAGTGAACCCCGAAAAGGCAAACACCATGAACGACATGCCAACAGAGTAGGTGTGTGATAGACAAATACCTCCATTGTGTAAGATAGCAGATTACAAAACACCGTCGACCTTCGTTCTCATTGTATTCATCCACCTATGATTTTACTCTGAAACTCATTATGTGTTATCCAGTGGAGTCATGGTCACCTGACTGTTATGGACCAATAGGAGTTGAGGATTCTTACAAAGTATGAATAAACATTGATTACATAACAGTAGATGTGACCATCAGATGTGATTTAGTATCCAGACTGTTATCTTATTTCACCTCAAATGTTAACATTTGTCATGTTTGTAAAAAAAAAATAAACCTGCCATTTTGTTTCCCATTTTGCCTCGTAGATATCTTCGGAAAAATTTCTTCCCGATGCATAAAGATTTGAAATACGCCGGTAAGATTTTGCACTATGTTCAAGCAGTGTGTTGCCGTGATCAGTCAGTGTGCTGATTTCTTTTACTGTCATTGCTTTCTACTTTCACTGAAATCACGTTGATGTAGTTTTGCAGAGTGAGAGAGAGAATCTTAGAAACACAGAAATAAGCCATAAATACACAGATTCCAAACTCGAGCAAAACAAAGCAAGAAATGTCCATTTCAGCAGACTCTCTAGTAGGACTCTGGTTCCTTTTAAAAAAAAACTGACGGATGATATGCTTGTGAATGCAAATTATACAGTTAAGTTGTATTATTCGATTTGAACATTATTTTCAATACCAAACCACTACCCATTTTCTTCCTCCACTTTTACTCTGTAATTATTGATCACACCATTGATTTGAACCCCAAAATGTTGAAATCAAGTCAAGGGGAGTTTTTTTTTTAAGAACCTACTTTTATCTGGAGAACCTTCCATCTACCCAATGTTACGGTTGATGTAATCCTTAACTCTTCATTGAAAAGTTTTGAAAGAAAAAATATTTTGCAGAGCGCATCTTGCTACTTTTAACACAGTCACCTCTAGCTTCAGTGGCTATGACAGGTAGAAGTCTGGGTTGCTTCACCAGGAACAAGTGAGGAGTGTCGCACATTACAGTGGCAAGTTATGTAAGATGAACAAGTAATATGTTGATCTTGGTCATACCAAAATGCAAAAGTTGAAATGCTTTGCCAAAAATGTGTATGTTGTTTGATTCGTTGTTTTTGTCTTCGGTGTCTGTTTAGGTTTGTTGAATCCCCTGGACTGTCCCCACCACCTGAGGGCCGACCAGAAATCACCATTCCGAGAAGGCGTTGTCAGTAAATACACGCCCAGCAAGAAGAAAGGCTCATGTGTCTACATTGGCCTCAAAAAGGTGAGATTGTTAAACTATTTATGTTCCATAACACTGCTAGTTTGCTCTAACCTAATTGTGCAGTCTGGTTTCTTTTGTTATGTGACTGCCCATCAAACAAATTCTTCCTGTGAGAGTTTTTATATAGATGCAAAATTGTTGGAACATACAATTCTGAAAAGAAATGATAGTGTTTTCTTGTGATTTACCAAGTTTCTGGTATGGCAACAAGAATTATAGTTACCAGTGTTAGCCCTAAGGTGCGGGATTGCGTGAACTCCGCATTTGTCCCCTGAATCCCGCACAGAGATAAGTCTCACGGGAAAGTCCCGCACACTTTTCCACAACCGAGGTAGTAGCTGCTATTATAAATGCACACAATAAATTGCAGTAGGATCTTTATCAAGAAGCAAATTTCTCCTTGATTTTGTAAATCCCTCCCCCAATTTTTTTTTGCTTTTTTTAAAGAGGGATTTCCCTCCTGGGTTCAATTCCTTAGCGCAAACACTGGCAGTCACCGAAATTTTGAATGACTCATGCTGTGGGGTTTGAATTTGATTGCAGGAAGCAAGAGTGGACAGGCAGCTTCAAGCCGGTCTCAGGGTCACCGTACAAATCGACGAAAACGAGGACGTAGAGCACGGTGAGGCTTTGGGTTTGCATTTATTTGCGCCAGGGACATCATTATAAAGAAATCAATACATGAAGAATCATCGGTACTTTTAAAACCTGCAGCACGTATGTGAAGTATTCAAATGACGTGCCGGAAAATCTCCCGAGTACTTCAGCCTGTACATCAATCACTGTTGTCTTAACCGCTTAAAAGACACTGAGAGACATTTTGCGAGGCATTCTTTTGCACTTTTTTGTATATTACTCGTGCATTTGTGAAATGGGAGGAATTCGATACTTTTTCAGGCCTTGTTCATCAGATTTTGGTACCACGGTGTCATGTGATGTGTTGCTCTCTCTGCTTTACATGCCCTCTGGTGGTTTGATTGTCTACTCTCTTTTTTGAAGTGTACGTCACTCTCATAGAAAAGATATGTTTTGGTCATGTTATGGTTGTTACTGTCACAAGACCTTAAATCAAATATGTAAAAAAGACTAGCTGCCTTGCTACATGAAAGAGGTACCTACAGTAGTGTACCTGTAAGCCATACTGACTCTCAACTGTCCACGGTAGCTATTCCTACAACAAGAACAGTTTTGTTTCACTTGCAAAAATTACAAAGTTGAAAAGGTGATGTTGAGTCTTTCCATTTTGTCCAGTTGGTCATAGTGCATCATTCATTCCATAAGAAACAAACTCTTTTGTATTGTTTTATGATACATTTTCCAGTTCCATTGTTACATATTTTAGGAAACGCTAATTTTTATTCAAATTCACGTTTTTTCACTTTTCATAACAAAGCATTTAATGTGGAAAGTGGTAAAAATTCTGACAGTGAGGGCTCCATGATGTCAGCAGGTTAAGACTTGTTTGTGTTTTATATGTAGCTTAATAAAATTATTTTTAGTTCATGTAATTTAGTTCAGTTAATGACAGGTCAGCTGAGATAGAGTCCACTTTTAAATTCCAATTTCAGTTCATTTCTTCCTGAAAGACTTGTGAAATACAAACCAAACCTAGGAAATCGTAAACAAAGCCAAAAGCAAAACACCACTTTGTTATCGTAAAAAGTTAGGAAGATCCCCCTTGGCAAACTTTCAAAAAAGATTGGACTACAAAGGGATAAAAGAGAAAAAGATAAAGAGAGCGCGAGGAGGCAATTCAAAGGAGGAAAAAGAACAAAGAAAATGATGCTAAACAGGAGGAAGAAAGGGCACAGAAGTACCAGAGATGAGGATTGCCGTAATCAACTGTTGAGTAAAATAACTCAAAAGGGGAGCCGTATAACAGCGGAATGACAGGTCGATAATTTGCCACAGAATTTTCTTCAAAAAAATTAAAAGTGACCAAGCAAAGCTTTCTGTCACATAATATATGACAAGGGTTACCAGAAATTTGGTTTATGGACATACCTTCTTTTTTACTGTGCTTCTTGCTGGAGTTGGAGGCAGATTTGTAAAGTTGTCCATGATATCAGGGTTTCATGTATTTCCGACATGATGCATCTTTTGTCAGGACTTTTGCAAGACTTAACAGTTTAAAACAAAATGTACACATTCAATTTAAAGAAACTCTGGTTAAAGCAATAAATATCGCACCATTTTCCATCTCAACACCCTTTGAAACCTCAAAAATTTCTTTGGGGAGGGGAACCCCCTCACACCACTTTCTCAGGATGGCAGTCTATGCCCTCTATGCCAGTAAATAAAAACAGTTGCCCTTTATACAATTTATGCTAGTACCAGTCCATACCAGTTCTGAGAAAACTTTTCAAACCTTTTGGAATACCAGTGCAAATATCCCCTTAACTTCTCATTGAATAGGGTGATTTATGGTATCATAAATTTATGGAGATATTTGACCATATTTCACAAGACAGGATGGCAAAATGAAATATTGTGAAAGAAGAATAACGCAGAGGTCCCAAACCCTGACTAATGTCACTTTTAATACTCAAAATGGAGTCAGCGAAACCGGTAGAGTGGGTAGGGAATAGATGGTGTGATAACCGTAAGAAGTTTAATTGCAATTACTTTTGTCTTGATGATTTTGTGATAGGTAACAGCAGACCAACTGATCAGAATTTAATGAAGTGAAGCCTGCAAAAACAAGATGATTATAAAGTCAAGGTGATGAACAGAAGGAATGTATTTATGGATATATTCTGGTTTAAATTGCTACGTCTGTGGTCATTGTTGGAACGGTAACTTTCATGAAGCACATTATGAATTTGGGACAAGTATGCACAGAAAAGGTACGCACAACGCAGCGTTCCCCAGAGTTTCAAGAGAAGGGGGGGAGGGGGCTGGCATCTACTTGTGAGAAGTGTATGCAATGGAGGATCGATTGCTCTGGAGAGGGTTAAGGTAAGGGAGTTCCCCTTCACATCCAGACCTTTTTTAAGATGATAAAAAATAATGCAACAGTGGTATGATTGTTTCTTCATTTCAGGCAGCAGGATCCTATTAATTTCAACCTTTTTTTTTTCTTCTGCTGATTGGTGTTTTTGTGGGTGGTGGGATCTTTTTATGGGGCAGTCACTATTTCAGCCGGTGACCTAATTCACCCAGGAGAGGGACCTCCTAAAGCACTCTGCAGAGAGCACTGGCAACGTTGTCCACATTAATCACATCCTTACCGTAACAACGAAAGAGACAAAAGTTGATGACTCTGATGAAAGAGATGTCCGGCTGGGAGTATGTCTGTCCAACTCTTTTGAAAGCAGACTTCTCTTTTTTATTATTATGCAGAGGGCAAAGCAATCAAGGGTACTGTGGTGGCACCATCATTGCCAAGAGAACAGCAGGGTATCTACTGGGGATACAGTGTCCGGTTAGCACCTGATCTGGGTTCCGTGTTCACGGAGGGTCCGCACTCAGAGGGTTACGACCTTACAATCGGCACTTCTGAGAAAGGAGAAACTGCTGATGGCGTTGAACTCCCTACATTCAAGTGAGTTCTGTTCGTTTGTTCACACAGATTGGTTGCCTATTAAAAGGAAGGTGCTTTTGATGTTGAATTGCTTGTGCATCTTTCTGTAGTGCTGGTATATTGCAGAAAAACGCTTGTGAAATATAGGTTTTGGCCTCTCATGTAGTTGTTCAGAGCAACACAGGGACCTGTGCAAGACTGTTGAATGGCTGGGAATGCATGTTAGGGGTTGAGTGCCCGTGGTATTGTTGATTCTCACTGATGTTACATGGGGGGAGTGGTTGTGGGGGTGTGTGTGGGAAGCCCAGCACGATTTAAAATTATTTCTTTTACACTGTCTTAATATATCAGTTTCCAGTGAAAGAGTTTTGGAATGACTCAGAAGCATGGTAATATCTAAACCTCTTTGTTATATTTATTTATCAGTTTTTCTGAAATGTTGAATTTGTTTGCTTTTGAATGGTAAATATGGTAGACGGTACATAATAATGGACTAATTGTGAGATGAGGAGTATGATATAGCAACTGTTAATCATGGCAAGATTCTTGAATGGCGCCCCCTATTTATCAGATGCACTGCCGTATTTGTCAGATGCATAGCTCATCCGACCACGTAGCAAGTGAAAACCAACAACAAGTTTGAGGCAATTGCTCCTGGACGTAGAATGTGCATGAATCTATGAGGATGTTTTCTGCTGAAACTTGCTTGAAACAAGTTTGGAATCAAGTTGGAAATTATTGTATACAATTTATCCACAGTGTGGTAAATTTAAACCTTAATCCTTTAAACCTTTATTTAGGCATTTGCTGGTCGTGTTTGGTGGACTGAAGGGCTTGGAGTACAGCCTCGATGTTGATCAAAACTTGAAGATAGAGGAACCGAGCCTCCTCTTCGATCGTTACTTGAACACCTGTCCCGACCAAGGAAGTAGGACTATCAGGACAGAGGTAAAGTTTACACTTTTAATTGTGATGGAGGTCATAGTTGATGGAAAAACGGGTGAAAGGCGAGAAACGCAGTAGTCACAACGGAGAGGAAGAACATCAGAGGTGTCATTCCCATTGCACAAATTACAAACAAAGAGAAATGTGTGTGACTCACAAAACATGAGCAGTCTTTTTCTTAAGGCAAATAGGAACTGTATTGACTGTTGACATACTGTATGGAAAGAGGGCAGCCTTCACGAAATTGTTGTGAATAGTTTGACAAGCTTCTCATGGGAAAATGATGTCTCTCTAGCTGTCCTATGGTTGGGAAACTTTAGACTATCTGATTTGGGAGGAGTTCATGACCTGGTTTTAAGGTTGTCTGATTTTATATGTTACAAAGAGAATGAGAAAGGAATTCAAAAGTACACCTCCCCGTGTCTTAGAAAAAGAGTTACTTGACCTTTGCCATCATTTTTAGCTCAACTGTAATTGCTCTTCAGGACTGATATAGAACTTCTTTTATTTTGCATTGGATGAGATTTGCTTTGTGGTAGATGTCTGCTGTCTGCTGTATTTTTGTTTTGGTTTATCACTGTCAACAAATGGTGGAAATTCTGCCACTTTGTTAGCTTTTCTGGATCACAGTACCTATTGCCAGTGATTGTTTCGCTGCTCGCAAGTGATGAGACTCGAACTCCGTATTTGGCAGCAGGATTTAAGCTGCAGTGGGCGGCGCAGGGAAATTCCCGCTTGGCTTTTGCAACCAGTTTACCCCGCCTCACTGCCTGAGCTTCAAAAGAATGCAGTAAATGTGACAGGCGAAGCAAACGGTCTGCTGTGTTTTTGTTGTCCATCCTCTGTTAGTACATGAACTTTATTTCCACACCTGTTGTAAATCTCACAATATCACTGCAACAACAGAATTTGTGCCTTGTGATGATGCATTATGACATTGAGATGTAAAGCTTACTTCATTTGTAAGGGTTATAAATTCTCACAAGATTTGCTAAGTTTGCTAAGATTTTGCTAAATTAATAACCTGCTTTGTTTGTAGCACTTTTCCTATTAACAAATGATATCACTGAGATGGTTTAGAATGATATTTCTGTGTCATTTGGGGACCTTTTGACCTTCATATGACCTGTTGTTTGATTTATTAAAACCTGCCTGTTAACTGAAAAATTTATTTAGACAAGAGTGCTTTTCAAGGTGCACACCTTGAGGACAGCTCACAAAATTAAAGGTTTATAAATAGTACTTGCAGTTTCTTTGGTCACAATTATATGCATTTTCAATGATGCAATCACAAAAGCAAACAGGTTACTGATTCTGCTGGTAATATTGTGGATAGGTTTCATGGTCCATTTAAGTAAATAGGTCTGTGTGATGCCACAGGAAAGGGTGTCCAGTGGTGACAGGGGGGGTAAGTGCAATATCTTGGACCAAAAAGAGAAACTTTGGTGACTGTTTTGTTTTCCCTGGTCTTATTCCCAATCAAGGAACTCTCATAGACCTGTTTGTCTGAGCAGAAACTTGTCTTGCAATGGAAGCATCCCTCAATCAGTTTTTGTTTAAACTATGTTACGTCAGTGAGCGGTCAATATGTGTGTTGGTCTCAAGTGAAAGCGTTATGTGTGAAGACAAATGACCCCAACGGGTGACGGGTCTGGTTATGGGGTGCATAATTCATCCTGCTCAACATATGAAAAGCTGTCAGTGCCAAAAATCTGAGACCTTTTGCCTTTTACGTTAAATTTGCTACTCTCAACCGTTCCATGCTTGCAGCTGTAAGCCCAGGGGTGGTATTGTTTGTGTGGGGCCTTTGAGACTCTGGTCCAGCTGATGTGAATTTTAGATTTCGGCACTGAATCTGGAATGGAATTGTCAAATTTTGGAGCAGTAATCAAGAGGAAGAAGATCCTGCTAAGATCAAAACAGACTTTCTGTAACTTTTTTTTTGGGGGGGGGGGGAAGTGGAGCAATTTTGCAACCAGTTTTGTTCTCTTTTATTTTTTTTCATCAGAATGCCTCATCAAAATAAATTATACAATTTGAGAATGTATAACTTTGTCATTCTTTGCAAAAAGAAGTCGCTTATATTCCTTAAAACTTTAGAAACAACAAAGTGAACCTATCTACTGCATTGTATAGCATCAGTTTTGCAAAAATGGTCAGTGGTTAAATTTTTTGCCATCTTGGTTAGGGTCTAAGTCTTTTAGTAAGACGATACTGTGTAAGATTTAGAAGGATGTTGAAGTCTTGTCTATCAAGACAGACAAATGGAAAGAATTTCATTTTTTTTTTTGGAAAGAGGAGTTTACATTTGTCAAACTCAGATTGTTCCTTTTTAGAATCTAACTTTTGTAATGGTGTACTTCCTTTTCAAAACATTTGGTGTATTCTTAAAAGTATCAGACCATTTTTAGAAATGACACCACAGAGATATGAACTCGTAGTTTGTTTACAAAAACACAGCCCAGATGAGAGTGTGGTCTTTGGTTCATGCCCACAGGGAATGCAGCTGTGAAAAACATCGATAGTCTTTCTCTTCATGAAAAGAGAAATACCGAGACTATGTTTGTTTTGATCTGATATTTGTTTTCCAAAAGTAATTCTGAAGGAAATCTTGATTATGGGCTGCTCATCAGCAAAGATGGATGAGAAGATTTGCTTTTATATTAAATGCATTACTGGGATAAAACCAGGCCAAAAATGCACCCTGTATACAGAAATAGCAGGAGACCTCTGCAAACGAATTACTTAGATATTGTGTGTGTCGTCGTATCCGCCTTTAGATTTGGGATTTATTCATGTCGTCTTTCTCCGGAAGCAACGGCGAAACACAACCAAAGTCAGTGAAGCATTAAAATGTGCGTTCGTTTTTCCCCCTCCTCCGATTTTGAGAATTATTAATTGCATAAAACAAAGAAAGAAAAGGACTAGACAGATATCAAAACAAGTTAAAAGAAAGAAAATAGTTTACAGATGCGAAGACAGGATGGAGGAGTGATGAAACAACCCACATACTAAAGGAAGTCAAAGAGTGGCTGTGACATCAGTGGCCATCCTACTCAAACTAG
Source organism: Stichopus chloronotus (assembly GCA_021234535.1). Taxonomy (NCBI): domain Eukaryota; kingdom Metazoa; phylum Echinodermata; class Holothuroidea; order Aspidochirotida; family Stichopodidae; genus Stichopus; species Stichopus chloronotus. The sequence continues at coordinate 18,934,354 of CM037838.1, forward strand.
AATAGAATAATGAAGTTTTAATGTAATGAACACGCAAACCCAGACAGCAACATTGCGATGGCATTTACTTGTGGATAGCCGATAGATCTATTCAGTGATGTAATGTGTTGAATGGTTTAATTCAGTGTTAATATGGTATGGAGGATGATTTAATGGGAAGTGTTCGAGGAGGCCAGAAAAAAAAATTGAGCTTTTTGCTGGGCAGGCCTTCACTCTGTGGTGATACTATGGCTTTTCTACCTCGCACTTGTCCTCTCGTCTGTGAATCATACGGTAGATTTTTCTTAGATGAGTGGTAGTCTGTTTGCATGATTGACAAAATGAGCCACATGTGCTGTTGAGTACAGTATTTATCAACGGGATCGTGGGTTTGTGTCATTTGTTGACATCACCTTAGAGGAACCATGTTCTGTTTTACTGCCATAACTGCAAATGCCTGAAAAAATGTCGAAACTGAAAAAAAAGGTCACCCATCGGAAAATTAATTAAAAAAATTTCATTTTTGGAAAAAGTACGGTTTCAGTGTATTTTTATGTAATGATCATCTTTCTTTTTCTTGTCACAACACACTTGTGCATTTACCGGTGCTTTTGCGTAAGTTTAAAGGAAATCTCGTTCTCACTCTTCTTGATGACAAATTGAAACAAAAATTAAAGAGCATGAATTATGAGGACAGTAGAGATGAAATGTGTCATCGTGTTTCCCATTCTTCTTGTGCAGGAAGCCATTTTAATTACAATGTCCCTCCTACGGCAGAAAATTAAACAAAGTGGTTTCTCCGACGCAGACCCGTGACGGTGTCGTCCGGTGTGTGTGGGTGAGTAGCTAGTAAAAGACCAGAACACCATGATTGGTCGGAGGGCGGAAGTTCCATTTGCCCATTCATCCATTTTCAATGTTAACGTGGAGAAATTCAGAAGAGATACATGTCGCTCTGCACAGAAAGGAAAGTCATTCCTGGCCTGAGGTCACTGAATTGGTGTGATTCAGGCTTGGAGAGTCCGTGTCTGAGGAGACCATTCGTACTACAACAGTTGGGGAAAACACTCCAAAAAATGGCAGCTGTAAAAGATACTTTAATAGTATGACTTCTTGCCAGACTTGGATACCTTGGTTAACTTGTTGAAAGTAAGGCCATTTTACAGAGCAGTACACTGGTACGCATTGCTTTGTAATTGTCGACTAAGGAAAGCATGTGTGGACATGAACTCTCATTTCATGTCCACTTTTAGCATCTCCGAGATGAACAAACACATTTGGCATTTGCAAACTTGTCCTCATGTTTCTATTTTGGTCGTTTGTAGTCGGTGGACCTATTTTTGACGTATTGGGCGCAGTTGGGCTCTGTCACTAAAATTAGGGCTAAACCACCTCCGCCTACCTTTTCAGAAACTAGCATATTGTTTCGAAGGTTATCGCAGTTCCTCCCCAACTCCTCTGAAATTATTCATTCAGCTTGATGCTCACTGAAATGAGTGTAGCAGTTGATTGCCCCTGCATCATTAATTCTGTTTGTGGATCTATTTGTGGGTTTGAGTAATGAAGCGGTTCTGTCAGACTTTCTGACCGCACACAGCTAAAGGCGAGGATTACTGTCATTGCATGAAAGGATTTTTATTTATATATTACAACTTTTGTAGAAAATAAAAATGAAGATCTTAAAATAGATTTTGCTCTGCAGGAGCTTTTCAAGCTGAATAATGAAGGTAAATAGATGGCATGCGTACCAAAGGAGACGCAAGGGAACAAGATGTGCTCTGTTTTTCTGCAGTCAGTTCTGTGTTTGTCTTCCTACTTCGGTAATTATCTCCGAGTCTTCTTACCTGAAGTTGCGCATATTTCATGTTGCCTTTATCATCGATAGGGCTTGTGAACAATGTTGGCACACGCTGTGGTGCAGCACACATTGCTTCAAGTTAATGTCACCAAACCCTCCTTTGTCCAAAATGATAGTTTTTTTTGGAAACCTGCGACATAGTGTGCGATTAAGAAAAAGATCAAGCAGAATGGAGGAAGGGGGTATTGTGTTACGTTATTTTTTGGAGTGTCACTGTTAGCAGAAGGTAGAGATGGTGGAAATTCTGCCACCTTGTTTGCTTTTTCTGGATCACAGACCCATTGCCAGTGATTGTATGACTGCTTGCAAATAATGAGACTCAAGCTCTGTATTTGGCAGCAGGATTTAAGCTGCAGTGGGCGGCACAGGGAAATTCCCTCCCTGCGTTTGCAATCAGTTTATGCCGCCCTACTGCCTTAGCTTCATAAAATGTACTAACAAAATGTACTAACAAAATGTACTAACTAGTATGGGTGAAGTGGTCTTTTGAGTTATTATTTGAAGCTTTTGCAGGTACTTTTTTGAGTGGAAAGTCATGTATGACTCGGCTTATCTCACCTAGTCCTCACAGAATTTCCATAATGTGCTAAAATCATGTCTCGAGAAGACCTTTTTTACATGATAGAACATGATGTGATAGCCAGGTATACCAAAATGGTCAGGGTAGGTCCCTCTCGAGAAGGCATAAACGTGTATGATATCATGTGGTGAGGATTGGCTGTTTATCTGTTGCAGTTGATGGGTATTAATGGGATGCAAGTTACAAATCTCAATCATAGCATTTAAGAAAATGCTTTGATTGGATGACTGGAGAGAAAAGTAACTGTTTTTTGGTTTTTTTGTAGCAGTTCTTTTTTATGTGTATTTTGAAAGTTTTTTGTTGCAGATTTTGTCTAAGAAAGATGTTTGGATCTTTCAGACAGCAGCATAACTGTTATTCGATTGACCTCATTATTAAGATTAGAATCAAAGAATACAAAGAATGTTGCAAAACCTTCAAGTCAAAACTCATCCAGTAAAGTTAAACAAGTTCAGAAAGCATCCAGTGGTGATGACATCACAGCTTACAAAGTGTGCCACAAAACCCAATTTCACTATTTGCAAAATCTGAAAGGGTGTTATCGAGTGTTATGTGCGAAAGTTATACCTCCTGGCAGTATGACTTTCAGATGCAGGCTGACTATGCTCAACAAATATGTACAAGATATAAATGCAGACGCAGTAACCAACACAACGCAGAGGCAATGTGATTCGGTGAATGATGGATGAAAAGAACAGATGATGTCCGGAGAAGATATTCATGAAATATTTTGTTGGAATCCCCTAAAAGAATAGGCCAGGACTGTTTAAAAATATATTCACGTGTAATCAGTGATGTGAATCGACTCTTGTTGATCTGCTCTGATTTTTTTGTGAGCAGATTCTGGTCATTTGAAATTTTTGAGTAGGCCTACCAAGCCTATGATGTAAAAGATGAACACTGCTGACAAGATTGGGTAAAAAACACTTTTTGCAAAGTTTATGTCATCATGCCGTGATTACGAAGTATTACGATCGTATTTTCACATCAAAGACAAAAGCATAGACGAGAGCTGTACAATAACATTTTGAATACTAATGAGTTTTGTTGACTGACACAATTGCTACACCAAAATGAAAAATTGCTGCACAGAATCATTTTTGTGTAGCACTCTTCGCTGCCCAATATGTTTCACTAATTCAAACACCGGTGGTTACTCATTTGGTTTTATTTTGTTCGTCCATGTGGAGATAAACATGTAATGTACATCAAGCCATATGAAAAATGTGATCTCATTTATCGACCAAAGTTTCTTAGGGCCCTTTTTTTTTTTGGATAAAATTATAACGTTTGTAGTCAAAATAGCATGTATGTATAGGTTTGTGATGTCTCGAGAATGGAAACTTGGACAAAGACTCATATTCGGTATGCAGGTGCGCCACATTGAGTACAAGATTCCTAATATATTTGGTGGGTTCAAAAATGATGACCACCCAAATGAAACCACTTGCGCAGTTCGAATGTGACAAACCCCCAACAACTTTAGATATGTACTCAGATAAAAAAGCATTTGGCATGATTTCATTAAAAGGTGGTGTCACCTTTTAATGAGATCTTCAAGTTTGGACTGATCTCACGCATAGTCTGTAAGTCCGATGATGGACCAGACTGAGTAGAGCATTTGGTATGTGTCATGTCATGCAAAGGTACATGTACTATTTATCATTCTCCAATTCCTTCTACTTGTATGTAATTTTCTGTCAGCAGCCAGACTGGGCTGCATCATGGAAACAACAAAGTATTCTTGATTTCTGGTTCTTTTTTGTATCAATGTTCTCAAGCTGAATGATGTTTTTACCGGTATAGTCATGTTCCTACGTACCGATGACCTAGTTGCCATTGTCATTTAAACCTACTTTGATCCCATCTCCTACCCGTGGACACTGATGCAAATTATGAAAAGTCCAAAATGAGTGAAAGTAAAAGGTAATTCTTTATTGATGAGATACAGCAACAGCTTACTTATAATCTGAAGCTTTTTTCTCAGAAGCTAACTGTGGGGTTGGTTAAATCTCTGCGGCTCAGATTAGTCTGAGGTCGATGACCAGCGCAGCAGACCACTGCTTTAGGCATCTACCTCTGCACAAGTTGCACTGTTGATTAATGATGCAAAGTTTATTTACCTCATATCCAATATGGACCTTTTTTCTTGCTGATGTAATCCTTAATGTTTTTCTTACTGCAGTAAGTTTTTTTATCATAGTTTTTGCATTAAACGTTATTTTAAATTTCAGGTTTTTCAATGCAGCTGTCATGTTTTGTTTTTTTTTATTTCTCTTATTCCTTTGCCGGGTGGGAGGTTGCAAGGTGGGAGTCTTTGTTTTAAGCGGCTTTTTGCTGAGAATTAACCACACTGGAAAAGTGCTCGTGAACTGCTTGACTAATTTTCAGACAACGGAATCGCAAATTCAGATGAATAATTTGATCTGTTAAAGTAAGGTAGATGTGTTGAATAAGTATTTTTTTTAATTTTTTTCATTGTTGAGACAGGAGAATCCGTGCAAGTTTTCCTCTGAGCAGCCCAAACGATCCCTTATGCCGTTTATACAGGAGAGAAATGAATCCCTGCATGCAGCGTGTGCGGCGAGGTGTTCTCCCAACACTAATGTGGAATAAGCGAATGTAATGCAACTGATTGTGTAATACATCATATCCGGGTTGCATATGTGTGTCTCAGGTGGGAGATGTGCTTGTTGTTTGAGGAAGTTTTCTTCCACCCACCAACCAACCCCTCCTAAAAAAAAAGAAAGAAAAATATTAACCTTTGGTTCAAGCAATATATTTTAATTACCTTTGTAGCAATGAAATATTACCTTTGCAGGGGCTTAACTTCAAAGAGACAAAATTACTTCTGTAAGTAGGATGATAATGGGTTCATGTTACTTTCTGTTTTTCTCCAAGCATGGTATGCCAGACAGTAACTAGCTGCACTATTGAGCCACATTTCTGTGAAGGACATCAGATATGTCTTGTTGCTGTGGTTACATGGGAGATCTGTATAAAGGGAAGTTGATGCCCCACTTACTGCTAACAACATCCACAAGTTTGGTTCATTATTGAAGGACTGATGTAAAACTGTGACAGAAAATTTTAGCTTCTTAAATGCCCTTGCCCCATTTCCTCTGTATTTTTTTTCCCCTTTGACCAGTAACATGTGGTACTTAAACAGTGAAGGATGAAGAGGGGGGCACTAGTGTTTTTGTTGCAACCAGAATCATGATGTAGATATGGTATGCGACTGTTTTGTCTGAAGTACTGTAGTTTAATACTCAGTAGCGTCGAAACTGTTCGACAAACACCATCAGCGTTGAAGACTGGTGTTGAAGTGTCACCCAATGAAGTGCCCCCTATTTACCGCATCACTATCATGTGGTAAAGTGTGTTCAGTTTTTCAAATGCTATGTACCTTAAGTGTGCGCTATTTATACTGAGTTGAAATGCAACATGTTCAGCAACTCTATCTGTGAATGTGAAAGTGAAAGAAATGAATGCAATAAATGTCTTTTTGTCAAGCCTACCATGCGTAAATGTCACCGAGGGGAGGGAGGCACACAGTAAACTGAGAAATTGCTGCCAAAGTTACAGTGGCTGCTTGAAGTGACTTTTTTGTGAATTTGTGATACAGTAGGTCTCTAAGAATGTCGTGCCAGGTTGGTTCCTAGACATGTCTCCTTGAAAATTCCCCTGGCAAATATTCCCCCCCCCCCCGACAATTTCATCAGACAACTCCCTCTTAGACAATTTCCTCCTGACAATTTCTCCCCAGACAATTCTCAACTCAGACAATTTCTGCTCGGACAATTCCTGCCACCCTAAAGTTAATCCTTACCCTTTCCCTGAAGGAATTCACCATGGTCTGAGGACAGAGAATCTTCCCGGTTGGGAATTGTCTGGGTGGGGGTTGTCAGGTCATGCCTGGTTTGACCGTTGGTTCCTCTGATCTGTACAGTTGAATAAGCTTTGTATCTAATTTTATGCAAACACAACATTTGACTGTTGTTATTAACAAGATATAATTTGCAGAACTGAAAGTGATTACTCATGACATAAATACACGTCTCTCGGCCAACTCTGAGGTTGCATCCTTGAGGTTTTGTATTTTCAAGAAAAGGGCTTGCTTTCCAGTGATGTTATTGTTTCTCTTCAGTATGAGTCATCATGTGTGATCAGTCTTCTTGTTGTATGAGACCTGCAAGGAGGTCAGAGGTCATCGTTGTAGATGTTAACTATCATCATGTATTGAAGTCTAACTTCTTTCAGCAAGTGGTCCTCGTCATCTCTGTTTGTATGACTTAGTAGTATTTTACGCAACATGCTGTGGTATCTCCTTAACAAATAAATCAGTTACGCGTGCACACGTGTGCATCCGTTCAGAAATGAGTATTTAACTTTCTTCGCAGTTAACACTGCATCTCTTTGAAGAAAATTAATTTCAAGGTCATCTTGTTCCCAAATGATATAAGTATGTAATTTATATACAGCTCAACTGGTAGTGTAAATGCTTGAGTCAGTGGTATGTCATTACATGAGATTTTGTGAAATGTATGTACAACATCAGAAAAAAATCCTCGTCACTACCAGTTTCATCCTCTTTGGATTTCATCAGGCGATGGCAGGATTCCGGCTGTTGACCTTGAGGTATATGCGCTTACGCCTGTACCGTTCGACCACAGTTCTGTTTCTTTTGTTGAAATGTTTGCATGTCTTTTTAAGCTGTCTGTGGTAATGATATTTTCTTTTATAGGATGCTTCCCTGGTACTTACTAAGACCTAGCAAGATGTTTGTATTAAATTATCTCAAACTCAACAACATTGCATCACAGAAGGAATTGATTTAACAGACAATGTTGATCACAGAAAAGCCCATGTCACTACTTTTATTTGTGAAATAATGGCCTATATCTGGGATAATTTCATGAAAACAAATTGCTAGGTCTTAATAGAGATGATGGCATGTCATAGTAATGCTTGGTTAGAGATCAACTTACTGCTTTCTGGAAGTTTTCGTCCAAGGTCCCATGTGGACCCTATGGTCCATTTTGTAAAATTCGTTAAAATGCTCACAGATACTCATGTATGATTTTGATGGCTTGTCATAGTGATACTTGCCATTAATACCTTCAGGGTATAGACAAACTTTTTGTCCAAGATTTGCCCTAGGCTCCATTTTTTTGTAGCATTGCAAAATGGTTGCACAGAATGATGCCCTGTTAGCGGGGCCTTCAGGGTGTTCAGGCATGAGCTTCTGTAACATTAATGTTGGTGCTCTAGTAAGCTTATCTTGGAACAGCAATCCTGCTTGTGTTAACCTAACTGTTGGCTTAAGGGGAAGGGCAAATGCCCTGTACCCAGCTGCCATAAAGTCACACTTCCTTGCCCAGTAGTCTTAAACATGCTACATACATTGTAGAGGATTACATGTCCATGGCTCATGAGGTGGAAGGCAGGCATGGCAGAGTTACGCTGTATTTTACTTTTCAAAATTACCAGATATTCCTTCAAAACAGACTTTCTTGAAAAAACGACTTAACAGTCAATGGACAAAGCCGTACGTGCTCATCACTCCAGTGTGAATGAAATATATTTGCTTGGTCTTCATATGCAGTGTATCAATTGGTCTGTGATAGACGGATGGATGGACAAAGGGATGGATGGATAGACAGACAGATAGATAGATTGAACCCACAAATTTACTACATCAGCTTTGATAAATGTAATGACGATGTTCAGTGAGAATGTTTTGCTAAAGAGAGAAATTCATTTTAGCGCATGGGTGGAGACATTCAGTTGCATCCGAGTTAATGGACAGTCAGTCAACACAATGAATGAGTAGCTCCCTCGCTCCCACAGAGTGAGTCAGAGCAAGTCATATTGGGTGGAACATGGTATGTCATAATCATCGATGAAGATGAGGTATTCGATGAATAAGCCCTCTGCAGTCGACCAAAGTTCGGATGTTTATTTCTTGTGGGAGACTGAAGAGAATTTCTATAGATGGCTATGTTGATAGTTTGATCGGAGAACATCGCCCATTTAGGGCCAAACGGGATCAGAGTCAACATTTTGGTGAAGTTGTAGTATCCCAACATCGATAATTGGTTGAAGTTCAAACATGGTGCATTAAGTTGGCCTCTGAACATAGTATATTCACTATGAAGGTCGTCTAAGGTCGACAGAGCTACAATCTCGGACAAAATTGTTGGGACACTTTGTCGTACATTGCAAATATAACACTGAATTTTAGGTGAGAGGATAACATGGAACCCCGCGTCCCTTTCCAATGTTGCGCTTTAGGAGTGAATGTACACTTTGAACATTAATCCTGTAGCCAACATTGAGCAGGGGGGAGCAGGGTGTCCCAAGGTAATTTGTCCAAGATTGAGCATGTTGCACATCTGAAATCAACAGCATAACGCAAACAGTGATGACAACCGGAAGCTATATTCAAGGATGAAGCTTGTTGATGACACGGGGAGGAGCAGAAAATAAAGAAATACCGTTTTAGAGTAGCACAGTAATTATGAGCAAATATTTATAATTTTGGTCCCTTAGGGATCACATGACACTGATTATATTGTTGGGACATGTTCTTCCTCCATTGATCAGTTATTACAACATTTGGTGAATTGAATACTAATCTTTGTTTAGGGGTTATAATAGGTACTATCAGGCTAAAGAACATACGACTCATAATCACAGTTTAAGTTGTTTCAATGCTGGCTTTTCCACCCGAATTCTTCATTCTGATCCAGATTGAACATTTCTTGAGACCATGCTATTTCCTGACCATCGATTTGCTGACAGTTGGATAGTGGTCAAACATATGAGTGCCTACAGTACACCTCAAACATTGTAAAATTCGCTTGCAGACTGTTCTGGGAAAACTTAACGATGTGAATTTCTCCTTATTTGCAAGCCAAAATTCAAACTGCTTGCCATAAAAGTTGTAAATCTCTACTCTGCCAGAAGGTTTTACACCACATTGACTAGGCCAGCAGGAAGTTATCAGAGCAGAGATTTTGAAGACCAAAAAGAGATGAATAATTGATGAAGTTCCTGGCGAGTGACAACATCAGTGCATCTCCTCCTGAGTGCAACAGCAGGGATGCAGACAGCATCTTATAAAATATTCACAACTTCAGCGATTAGCGCTGTTGTGTATTTCTGTACTTCAGAAATGGTCAAAACAATTCGGTCAGTCACAAACAGAATTAAAAGAAATGCGTAGCAAGTCCATTGAAATGGCGGTTGTTATGATACCGGGGCATTGTTTTGTCGACATGGTCCTTCAACATGGTTGAAAGCGGAGCACATGGATGATGTTGTATCCTTTGTCCTATGAATTTACTGGAAGAAGATCGTCACTACCTTTGTTGATTGTGTGGGTTTTAAGTATTTTTCACTAATCACCGGAAAAGATTGCCGGAAGTTTGGTCGTCATCACAATCATTTGTGATGTTGAAGTACTAATTTTATCTCATTCCTTCTCAGAAGTGCCTTTTATCAGATTTTCTATGACGCACACTCCTCCTTTCCAAGATTCCGGGTTTGGTGATTTTCTTCGTAGTCATACATTGCTGCTGTATGTATGAACCTGACATCAAATCACCAATCTTTACCCTTTGATCATTTGGTCTGAAGGCTTTTCCAAACATATGGCAGTCCTGTACAGATCCATCTTCCGTAGTCACTGACAAAGTAGTATCTTGTGATCCAAAATGAAATCTTTTCTGTCAGTGAAATGCTTCTTTTGCCAATTCAGTCTATGCTTGAAGCCTGAAAAAAAAAAAATAATCAAACACCCATTGCTTAAAAGCAATCCCATGTGTACATATTGTCTCTGCTAGTAAATGGGTGGACCCCTCTGCTGTCCCAACATGCAGTTGGCAGTGGCACAATAAAGTGAACATTTTATGGTGGGGGACATATGAATCTATTTTCGTCAGCAATTACCAGCTATGTTTACCTCACTACCATTGACATTAAAATGATTCACAATTAAGAAATTTGTCATCTCTCGATCTCATCATTAGGTTTTTACAGTGAATCACTCTTCTAGCACTGTATACTGTACCTATTCCGATTCAAATTATTTCTTAAAATTCAGGAACCGATAACTACTCAAAAGATTGTGGCAACTTGAATGCAATCCACAATTCTGTATTAACAAGGGACCCTCATGGAATTTGTCTTCTTTTGTTTAGGATTACATTTTGTTTCAACACTGTTCATTTTACCATAGCAACCACACTGATTTCAGTTGATGCAGCTTGTGGTATATCGGTAACCATCTGGTAAATTGTAGACACTTGTTGACCATGATTACCAAATCTGACTCAGTATTTTACTTTCTGTAGTGTTGTTAATTAACCATGTAAATATGCTGAATTTCTAATTCTGGTCACTTTTAGGTGAATATTCTCACAAGGTGCTGGTATTTATTCCAAGAGGATTCTTGCCCAGAAAACCTGTCAGTTTTCATGTGTGTTCATTATCAGTGTCACCTCACACTCTGGAGGAAAATCAGTTTTTTTTTTTAAATATTTTTGTTTACTTTGGGCAGTGTGCCACCTGATGTGGGGGGATGATATGTGCCCTGTGCGCCAGTTTATAGCCTTGTGGCATAAACACAACCTCTCATATTGCACATATGTAAATTTTACGGTGTGTTCCATGTTTGCCACAATTTCCAAGTTTTTTCCTCCATTTCTGTATTTCCTGTTGGGTATTTTGCCCCATCCATTATTAAATGCTTTTTAAGGGGAGTTGGTCGATCCCTGCTCTAGTGACATATAGGCCTATTTATTTGTGTTATTAAGGTGGTGTTAGGAAGGTTAATAATTGTACAGATTTCATACTTGCTGTGCCAGTGTTGTTATACAGATGCCTATGGACTTATCCACCTGGGAGCATCAAATGAAGACTTATTCCAAACACAAAACTAAATTATTCATCCGATGTTTTAAGTATTGACTCTGCAGAGGTGAGCATCACAATACCTTTTTCCGGCTCTCTATGACGTCATTGTTTAATCTGTGATTTGTCAGCACACCTTGGCTTGATCCAGATTCTTTGTATTTACCACTATGCTGACCTTCCCTGAAAAAAAAGAAGTACAAATTAGTCTTTCTTGAGGCTTTTCAGTGTGAAGCTAACCCACACACCACCACCACAACTTAATGGTCTGACTTCATCCACAAGGCTTGTCGTGAGTCAATAGCAAATGATTGTAATTAGGTTTAGTTTGAGATGTCGTCACAAAGCCTCAGTGGGTATGACATCACCTTTGGTTGATCTGTGTGTGTGTCATCATTACAATATCTGTGGTTTTCTTTGACTGTCTTCTTTTGCTCTTCATAGTCATAGTTTTGTCAGTTTCAAGTTTCATAATTAGCTACAGTTTCTTTCATATTCATCTAAGGGTGGTGTTTGCAGTGTTAACATTTCAATTTCCCTGTATCTGTAAGTTTTATGATGAACCTTAATGGGGGGAGGTGGGGGGTGAAGGTCTGTGTAATTACCCCATATGGAGTTTCCATTGTAACGCTCTTGTGACTGATGTAAATTTGATGTAGTGGGGGTTCTGAATTATACTGTGAGTGTTTAATAAAAAAAAATAAGAAAGGAGTTTTATTTGGACTCAAAGTTGGTCTAATGTGAGCAACTGAATAAAAAATGCAAAGTTATATCCACCATAACAAATTTCAAATGGTGATCCTAGTAAACCTGAATTTGAGAAAATCACGTAAAATGTGAGTGTAAATATTTTTCATATGGCACAAGAAAACACTACCTGGAGACACATATGCATGTTTAGAGAAACTTTGATGAAGAGTAATAATAGCAATTGTGCAGGATGAAGTTTCAGTGCTAAAGCCTCGATGATGAGCACAGAACCCAGAGGTTTTTGGTAGATTTTTCTGCTTGTGTTTATGACACAGACAATGCTAACCAAGTAAAAAATTACCTTTCCTGAGAAATGTTTAAATATGAAAAAAAGAACAAATTTGTTTATATTGCACCAGAGTGTAGTATGATGTAATGAAGTTAATTAACTTTTAGTGAAGAAACAGTGGTTCCAGGAAACTGACAATGACCTGCTTCAGGAAGGGCTGAAGAAAAGTTGACTGAAAACAAACTTGCCAAATTTATTAACATATGACAAATCTGTAGGATGATAATCCCTATAAGCTAGATAGCGGTGTAACTTTTTTTAGTTTTTCCACAAATGCTCTCCTGTGTTCAACCAAAACTGTAAATTCTAAGATATCATGAACTGAAAGTTCTTGGAAGTACAAAGAGCAAGGAATTTGAAGAATTTGAAGAGACTTGGCAAGATGTTCCGGTACACAGGAAGGTCAAACTTGGAGATCTTCAAGTAAATTGGTCTGTCACAGTGTCCCCTCATTCGCTTTGTCTGTGTTAGCGGCCCTCCGTAGTTCAACAGACCTCAATGTGTATTTGTCATCGTGAATCACTTGTTTCTTTGTTTAAAGATTGCCATAGCTACTAAATCCGCAAACTTCAGGCGTAGAGTGACCGAAGAAAAAATGTAGGGTTAGGTGGGTGTTTCAGAGGAGAATGAGAAACATGGAAAAGAGTGTGATTCAGAGAAAAGTTTACCACCTCGTGGACGATGAGAAGGGTGATTGGAGGAGACGGGATGATACTGTGGTAGGGGGTGAGGTACTGTTTGCAACCAGTCTTTGGGTTCAAAGTGGAGCTGACTGCAAGAATGAAGGAATGGTATGAATGTTAAATGTAGGATGGATAAATTCTTTCTGATAGAATTATGAAATATCTATCTATTGGCACCACAAATTTTGCATTGTGGCCACATGGATGCACAGAAAGGATATCAGCATTTAAATACCAGAGGAGGACGATTTGTCACATGCTTGTAGTTGCATTTGTTTTCATTATGTTTAGTTGAAAGTGGTGGTGGGGGGAAGGGGCAGTTTGGTAGGGGATGTAGAACTTCAGTGCTGCAAGAAATGGAGGTAACCTTGTCATTGCTACTGTGGAAAGAATGAGACTTAAAGAAAAAACTTTATTATGCAAACATTTTCAGGTTTTGCTGTGACCAATCTCTCTGTTTAACAACATATCGATCTTTTTATTGAAAGCTGACAGATTAATGGCCACAGTAAATGCTATCACATTTGTTTATCACAGGCAGTGGATATTGTTTGGCACTGCAAAGTATTTTAGGAAACACAGCAATTCTCCACTTCAATGGTAGCTCCTCTGTTTTGACCACTCTCTTTATCACTGAGTGACTCAAGTTACTCTCTAACAAAGGGGAAAAACTGTTCTTCTGCTGGTCTGTACATTGGGGGTCCTACAGTTTTCTTAAAGAAGGTGCGAAACTGCAGTTGTAGTGGACTGTTTTCTCCCATTTTGATACATTTCTGAATAGTGCACAATTTTCAGAAATTGTGCTGTTTTCTGCAATTGAATTCTGGGTCTTCTTTTTTTTTTTTTAATTCCTTTCCAAAGAACAACTAGGCGTCTATGCAATTGTGATGACATATATGTGTGTGTATGATGCCTTGTAACAATATCTCAAGAAGGGAAAGTTACTTGAACTTCAAAGTTGGTGGGTAGGTAGCCCACCGTAAGTACATGATTCCTATCACTTTTTGGGAAGGTCAACTGTCATTTGAGGTCACCATAGATACCTTAAGAAATAAATGTTGCTGAACTTCAAAAGATGGTTATATTTTGACAAGTACCGGTAGATAATATCTGCCATTTCTTGTGGAGTTCAAAGGTCACTTGAGGTCAGTTTGTTAACCTTGTACACATGATATCTCAAGAAGGGAGAGATATTTCAAGAAGGGAGAGTTGCTGGAACTTCAGAGTTCATGTGTAGGTAGTCCATTGTGAGCAGAAGATGTTTTCATGGAGGTCATAGGTCATTTGAGGTCACCATAGGTGAAATCTGGAAACATCTTAAAACGGGAACTTTTAGTTACTTTGTGAATTTCAAAACCGGTCAAGTTTCCTGCTCATGCTCACGACAAGTGGTCAAACTAAGAGGATCTCAATGTATCACATTGAAATAAACATTAATGAGTGAATATTAATTAAGGAGTTACTTTAGTATAGGAAAATCTCTGACACTCTTCACATTAGCACTTATTCTTATGCACATAGACACTACAAGCCTGAATCAAAACTTCAGAAATTTTGGCAGTTTTTATAACTATTTGATGTGAAACTTAACTTGATTATGCCAATTTTAAGCATTGCCATGTGGTTGTATCTATCAAAATCTTCACAAAGTTATCAATGTGAACTCAGTGTGCTAATTTAATGAAGAAATCTAATGGAAGTGAATGTTATTTTCAACTGAGGCCAATGATGTCATAGATAATCTGTGTTGTTTCTTTTGAAGTCAAAGGTCACTTGAGGTCATACTTTCAAAAAAGCTTTTTAACATGTTATTTCAGGAATGGAAAGGTGTTTGAACTTCAAAATTGGTGGACAGGTTGTCTTTTGTTCTTCATGATTATTGGAAAGGAATCACTAAGCCCTTTGACTCTCTGGTTACCGTGAATGGGAGAGGGTGTGTTAAAGGGTGCAGCCGCAGGGTCAATTGCCCTCTTGATCATAGTAGGTAGTTTGTCAACTTGTCTGTACTTCCTCAAATGGGAATGGCCAACTTTTGGTTGCATTTCTCATCCTCTCACTCCCACCCCTCCGTCCCCTCCCATGCTGTACTTGAAACTGCTCTTACTCACACCAATACCAATGGAGGAGTTTTCTTTATGAAGGCTCCACAAGTTAGCACTTCCTTGGTTTTATTCTCTTCATCTGTTCATCATCTTCTACAGAGTCCTCACTATGCCAGAGGAATTTTCAAGGATTTTAGGCAAGAGTTGAAACTAACAAACAAAATTTTGTTGATCATCCTGTGATTTTGACAGAGCACTCGGTAGAAAATCCATGGTATTTCATTTGTCATTTTTAAGGTCATGAATCTTCTTTAATTTCATCGTCTTCAGAATTCGCATCTGCTCGTCAAAGTTTTGGAAAAGATGAAGTGCACTCAGCAGAATCTTGGTCCACAAGAGGGCAAGAACCACTCGAATTCATTCTGTCTGGATGAAGAGTGCGAAGGGAGCGTCTTGTTGCCATTCTTTCGGAGTATTAACTTGTGAAGGACACAAAGCGAGGCCTTCAGTATTGAGTCAAGGAGAGTCCACCTCACATGATGAAGAACAGAAGACGAAGATGAACAAGATTGCAGTTTTTTTCTCCAGCGGACAGGAGGTTGAAATCTTTTAGAACTATTATGTCAACATCGAAGCATGCGTCCCGTCCGGGTTTACCTTTTTGCGTCACGTACTGTAGTTTTCAAGGCTTCTGCGTCAGCGTTGACCTGACAGAAATGAAGGCTTTGCTTATAAGTGAAGCAATGCAGACCAGTGGACAAACTGCTTTTTCATCCTCTATCATAGACTCCCACCTAATTATACTCATGTTTCATCAAGAAATGTCTTGCATTACTTCAAACCACTTACCATCTGGAAAAGTTTAAAGGGAATCTGGTGATTTGCAACAACATTGTAAATTGTAATTAATATAAAGTGACATTTTTTTTTGGTAAGGATAACTGTTTCTGCAGTGCTGTCTTATCATCTAGATGTCCCTGAAAGAGAAAATCTCATCAAAATGGTAGTGTTTGGTGCTCCTCTTTCCTGTCACCTTCCTTCCCGAGAACAGGAAACTGCTGCGGAGTTTATATGAAGCCATGTGGAATCTTACTTCCTTTTTTTAAGTTAGAATCCTTGTGATCAAACAAGTGAAAGTATCATAATTGCATGTTTGTTTGAGTTATGTTTTTAGTTTGTTTGCCATAATTAATGTCTTGTGGTTTACTTGTAGGAGTGGTTTTATGATGAAAAAGACTAGTTCAGGACCAGTGCAGACTATAATATTCTCTTGGCTTCTACTACCACAGCTGTACCATTTGCCATGCACCAGTCAATTCTTTCCGATGTGAGGTCGATGTCACAGTAAAGTGAACATGTCATCCACTTTTGCTATTTGGATGTCCCATGTGTGTATGACAGTCTGTGTGTGTGTACACATGGTAACTGTGGTTAAAATGAATAAGGATGTAAACTTAAAGAGGAAGTGGCCAGATCTGGCTGTGTTGGTGTCAAGTGTATATTTCCTAGCATGATCTGATGCCTTGGTAGATCCTGTATTTACAGGAAGTGTGCCATACTTTAATTTCCCCTCTGACTTCAGTATTGCACATTTCTAAAGGACATGATGATATGCCGGAGGTATCACCTTCTTGCTTGAACCAGTAGTGTGGTAATAGAGTAGTAGGTAGTTACTGGAGGTGGGATAAGAAGGGGAGATTAAGAAAGATCTGCTAGTGTAAACATTATCCTTGGAGTATGCTGAGAATTGGGCAAACTATAACAACACTGGTAATGGTCTAAGAGATATATTTTGTATTGCACCAATGAAAAAAGTTTGCCTTTGGAAAAACAAATGGCACTCTTATTTGACCATATTTCAAGTACATAAGCTGCAAAACCTTTTACAGTGTTTTTTTCTACAATTATCCGCACCTCATTCTAGTTGGAACGTAGTTCCCCATCGTACAGAAAAACGGATCCAGAGGAGGGGACTGTTACTTAAGTCAACCAAATTTTTAAAAAATATCAGTATCGTACAAAATAGGAATAAAATCAGGTCAAAATTACATATTTTGCAGGACTGGGGTGTACTGTGGCATAAAATGATTTCAGTTTAAACTAATTTTGTGGGTACAAATTGTCTGAAATTATGAGATCTTCCTGGGGTTTATACCCTGGACCCCGCCAGTAATAGTAAATGCGCTTCTCACCCTTAGTGCACCTCTGTACACTTTGTATGCTCCTCCCCCTTCCCAATAGCTGGAACAATACACCCTTGACAGTATATCCCCTCTTGCAGGCATGTTGAAGATTAAATATTCCAACAAGAATTTCACTACTTCACAAGGAAAAGGGGGTGGGGGGCAGCAGGAGTATGGATGTCAGACAGCCCTATTTACTTGTGCATTGGTTATGTGTTGCATACTACAACGGAGTGGGCAATTAGTTGAAATTAGCTGACTTTACCTTGACATAGCAGGCCCATCCTGCCCTGTCTCATCGTCAAAGGAGTCCAAGGGCCAGCAAAGTTTAGCTAAATGTTTAACAACCAAACTTTGAGACAGTATTGCATGTCCTTTGTACTACTCGATCAATCGGGACTTTGCATTCAAATGCAGATTTTACTTCTCCCGTACCCGCCTGAATTTTAGTGATGGAATCTGACAATGAATTTGCTGTGTAATTATCACAGTGGAAGAGTATTCAGGGTGAAAAGAAGCTAGTGAGAAGTATATTTATTAATTATGCTATTGAAGTAATCTTACAAAAAACAAGTTTGTAAAAAAAACAGCATTTTGTGTGTTTGCTCTCCGCCAATCGACCAGCGGAAAACAGATGAAATCTTGTTTTGTTCAGATCTAGAGCGAGATAAAAATTTGGAAGGAGAAAAAGATTTTAAAGATAACTTCAGTTTCAAATTTAATTTTTTGTCAACTGAGCCAATTCTTTTCCCCACCCTATTTTCCCCAAAGGAACATTCCTTGTATCATTTAAAGTACCAGCACCTTAAAATGGTCTGTGGGGCATAACCTTCTGATGCTATTTTTATACCCATCCTTGTTTTACTCTTCTCGATTGCATGACATTTGTTTCTTGTCAACTATAGTTAACATTTATTATTCTGTTTGGTACCTACCTCACCTGTTAAACTGCAGGGGAAATGCTTGATGGGGCACCATTTTATATCTGCCCTCAAGTTCTTTGCTTCCCTGCCCATCCAACCAAGACCAAAATGATTGGTAAATGCCTTTTAATCTGTTTGTTGTTTACCTGCTAAGTTCACCAATTGGACAGTTTCCAGTAATTCTCCTCTGTGGGTAGCTGCAAATAATACCTTTTTAAGTCAATGGGTAAATTTTGACCGAAATTTGTCGTCCCCAGTGGGAAACTTGTCAACCATATTTTGTTGAAATTCATCACGTTTCATCTAAGGGGCCCATAGAGGTAAAGTTTGCGCAGTATGTAGTGTGAGAGATCTGGGTAATTGCGTGAAAGACTGCATGATTGTGTGAGAAATCTTTCTAACAATATGCTGCAATATAGTGAGTAGAAACTCAGTAACATCAAAACTAAAATTTTTAGCAGAAGAAAGTTACAAAGGAAAAGAAGTGTTTAAAGCTGAGAGATAACTCAGTTGAAATGCAAATTTTCATGAATTATGAATCTATCTCTTTAGGAGAGTGAAAACTGTGATCCTTGCCAATTAAGGCCAAGGGATTTCTCGGTCAAACTTTGATTGTAATGATTTGTCAGTTTCTATGCTGGCTGCATGTTTGTGGATTATGAAGGAGACACATTTTTATTCCAATTGTTCACTGAAAATTCACTTTTAATGAAGAAAAATGATTGCAATAGAGGGAAGGAAATTTCGTTCTTGGTTGCCTCTGTGGTGTGAAAGATGCTCCAAAAAGCAGGCTCCTAGCCAAGTCAGAAATTTGGGGGGACTAAAATCAGAATGAGGGAGGGGGAAAGCCCATTTGCAGATGTGACATCTTAATTGTAGTCCAATTTTTTTGTTTGTTTTAGTGGCAGTACCCTATCCCCCTTACCTATGGGCCTGAAAGAAAGTTGTAATCTAAGCAACATGTGCTGTCACCCTCTCCTCCAATAACATTTATTTACCTTTCTAAATTGCATGCACCAGTAGCTGCCTTACCAAATCACCAAGACACTAGATAAGTTTAAATTATAAACTGAAAGCAAGCAATTGCAACAGCTTGGTCATTTTTTCTTATAATTTCCTTTTTTTTTGCTATTTATAGCTACATATTATTGAAAATGTAGTTACCAGTTTTTTCTGCTATTGAGCAATACTACTATCTGTGTGGCATATGCTACAAATCCAGGATTTCCACATAGTCGTTCATGCCTGAGTTTCTCTGAGAAAATAAACAGTGGGCATGCCAAAGGAAATGCTGCAAAACGTGTTCTCATCACTGCAGCTGTTGCATTGGTAGGTCACTTTCATTGCCCATTCTGGAGCGGCATGGCCATCGAGAGAGAGAGACAAGTCCGGGATGAAGAAGATCACGAGATGCAAAATGCATCCAATACTGCACTCCTTGCAATAATGAGATGAAAAAAAAAATCCCATTTGAACTACTGAGCTGCCATTGTTCAGTTGAAGGAATTATTTCACATTTTATTAGACAAATAGCATTTTACTATCAAACTATGAGGGAATTTCCCTGCCTGATTGAGAATCTGATGAAGAGCTGGAAACGGCCTAATCCTACAATAACACAGAGTTACCTTGCACTTACCTTATTTGATCACGAATAGACACAGTTCTGTTAATAGCAAATAATAGTTCAGTGTCGACATGAGCCTCTTTTGTGAATTGCATTCTGCACTTGTAACAGTTAACAAAGTAGTGTAAATGAATTTGTTAGTATTGTGTAAATATTGAGAGAAAATTTTTTGTGACAAGATATATCAAGAAGATAGAGTGAAAAGGAGGAAAAAACAATGAAATTTTTGGAGCATGAGGCTTGGCAGGTAAAAAGATTTTCAGTATAAAGTTTCTACTTGTTAAAATCGGATGACTTCACTGAGCACAAGTCATATCATGTAGAGCCCAATTGAATATCAATGTAGGCCATTAGCTTGGAACTATAAAGTAACTGATGTATTACAGAGTAAGGTTACAAAAAAAAATAACATGGAGGAAAGGATTATGGATAATTCTTAGGTTAAGGTAACATCATTTCTTAAAGCTGGAATATGAGTTGAAAATTTGTCAATGAAAGTCAATTCTGTGGAATGTGTCATAGCCACTACAAAATAACGTTGTTTAGACCCTTTTTCCACATAGATGAATATTCATAGTACGAGAGTAGTCCAGTTCCAATTGGTCTGTTTGATTTCAAGTAACAGTAATAAACTGCAGTGTTTTCTTGGGGAGTCTGAATTTGCAGTTGGCCAACAAATAAGTTGAGAAAATTTTCGTATTCAGATATCTGTGGACAATGATCAGCATTGTTCTTTTTAAGATTTTATGACATGTGATGTTTTCCCCTACCGACTCTTCCCTGAAACATTAATTGACAAAAAACAAAGGTAGATGACCAGGTGATTACCAGTACAACTCATATTCCAACTTAAAGAGATCAGCAATGTTCAGTTTAGTAGTCTCGGGCAGAATGAAGTAAGAGGGATGTGCTACTGTACAGGGTAGGTATTGTAATTCTGTTCTCACTGCAGCTTGCCTGCTTTAATATTAAAAGATTTGAGATGAACAAAAGTTATGGAGAATGACTGGGTAAAAAGAATTTAAAACCTTTCCTTTTGCATCCCCCCCTCCATATGTCCTTCAGTTGAAATTTGCTGTTGCCAACATGTCCTTTTTTCTCTTTGTCTTTATTCTCATCATTTAAGTAAAGTAAAAAGATAAAAGCGTTTTCTATACAACCCTAATCCATTCTTTTTACATCTCAAACGGGGAAAACTCATGCTGGGCATGCGCAGGGACAAACCCTCTTCAGTGGGTCAGTCAAATTCCAAATTAAATGTTTTAATCAGCTGCACAGTCAATTACCTCGTTTATACATGATGTAATGCTTTTCAATCCATGGCTTACACGTATCAGGATCCTTGAGGCATGTTATCATACTGTGTTACTGGTGATGCATGTACTGCTTGTATCAAATTCACAACTATTTTCTTTTCATATCACTCATTCTTTACAAAGGGAATTCCATCATCATCACCAGATACATACTGTAGAAGCTCAATTCTGAGTCATCAGTTGAAAGCATGACTCACATGCGTTCAGTGTACTCTAGATTTCACCATGTGTGGGAAAGACAGTGTGGGAAAGAGAAACCTGTAAAAACCAATGACTCGAGCTGCATATCGCAAAGACCGTTGGGTGGGGCAAGAATATTTTGCAAATTAGCTTGCTCTGGTGGATCACCGGTCTCAAGAGCATACTCTCAACAGAGGAACACAGAACTTCCCAGCAAAAGTTACAATGCCAGAGGAGGTTGCAGTTTTCAACAGTATCAGGTCAAATTAAAAATTGTCGATGGTAATAAATGAAACATATACCAATTACAGATTTAATGTGTGAAAAAAATCTTAGAATTCAAGTCCCAAAAGTTTTAGAAGAATTTGCAAAAATAACAGAAATACCTACCACCGTTTAACACAAGATAAACATTAATGAAACTCCCCCCGCCCCAGAAAAAGAACAAAAATGAATAAGGTTCCAAATATAATGTGTGTGCATCATTTTTATATGATATTACAATAACTTTTTTTTTCAACTTTTCTGGAGAAAGCTTTTTCAAGTTATCCAAATATTTTTTCCTTTCTGGGAATAGCCAATTATGACATGACATTTTGCATGAGGCTGCTGAAGCTTTCAATCCTGTATCAAATTCTGATCCCTCAGGGCTTCAAAAAATGAAAAATTTACTACTGTTCCATTGCTCCAATGAGACAGTAGCAAATGGAGATTGCTCTTTTTGTTTCGGTGCTCTGTTGTGGGTGCCCAAATAAAAAACAAAGGATCGTAGAATAATGGCTGTGTGATGCGAAGTTTGTTGGTATTTGGTGTCCTCATCAAATGGGGTGCCCTTTGGCATTCTATCACACTAATTTTCAAGCTCTGTTGCAACAAATTTCATTCAGAACTGCATGTTGCTCATTGTGTTAACTATAAACAGCTGGTAAATTCTGGCTTGTGATATTTTCTTGCTGATGCAATTTTTACCCTTATTATGCATGTAGATGGAATGGACATAGAAAGCATCAAGTTAGGAAATATTTGCAAGAAACTTTCGAGCCAGGTCACCCGACCGACTGTGGACTTTGGGTAGCCAGGTCCAAATTTTGAACCTAGAGCAAACACTCAAGTGCTTTCATTATTCATGTATGCTGATTTTACCACTAGCTCCTCTGACCAACTGCCCTGTAATCATAGGAGAGAATGAGTATGTGAGACCTGATCAATACAGCTGAAATCTGTTATTGAGTCCATCACACACCATGCAGTGACTCATATAGACATTTGTAAAACACTTTGCCTGTCAGACCAGGCTATGCTACCAGACTAAGGACTGCATGCATGACCACACCCAGCTCTGATGTTTCTTACTCAGCTAAATATGACACATCAATATGCTGAATCATGTAAATACCGAGTAATTGCCTTATGCAAGGGAGCTCATATTCGCTCGACCTCTAGCTGCTTTGCATCTGTGATTATATTGACACAACATGCTTGACGAGTTGAAACGGCCAATCTTTCATTTTGAGTGAATTACTGAATTTTTGAATGAATTCAAGGTCTCGATTCTCAGCTGGCACGTGATAGCTTTTACCAGCAAATATTGTTTAATGTCAGTCATAACAATTACCTGGGATTTATCGATCACAATTAAACCTGAGTACACTGTGACAAGGGTGTTAGAATTCACCTGGGACAATACTGAATTCAAATTGATGTTTATAGGTATGTATACTTGTAACTCATGGATAGAAAATTTTCATGCTGAGGGCATGCAAAGCAGGGAGGGGGGGGGGGGGTGTAGGGGAAATGTTAATCAAGAGGAAGTGAAGGGAATGTGATAGTTGCATCATCAAAACAGGGCTTCCCAATAGACTTGAGTCTATACTGATGCAATTACATATATCACTGTTTACTGAATTTGTTTGGTAATGTGCAATTGCTGTGACTTAAACTTTGATTGATTATTGATTTGGTATGTGATAGTCAATATCTGGAGGTACATTGAAAGCAATTGAACAAAGGAGCAGTTCACTGCATGTCCTTACTGTTGAGATGATCCAAACACTATACACAAGTATGAAAAAGGACTGATGAGGGTATTCGTACCAAAAACTCCTAACCCGCAGCTGTATTGGGGGAACTAAAGTGGGGGTGATGATTTCCCTTTTTTTCCACCGTATTCTTTCCAGTTTGCTTCAACCCTGCGAATACTGGAGGATGTGACGATGAACGGACAGCTGGAGCTCCGGTAACCTGGGACATGGATGGTACGTACCATACCAGACTTGCCAGTCACTAAAATGACAAACCTTGAGGTTCAAGAAAACCTGGACATCACATATTCCACACCTGAAGATTTTTTTAAAAGTTCATACGGTATTATACAAAAAGTGTTTTCTAAACAAGGGAGATCTTTTTTTCATCTTCACCCTCTTCATCCCGTTGGAGGTGTTTCAGTTAAACTTGTCACTTTTCTGACAATCATACAAGTGAAATTCAATAGTAACTTAAAACAGCAATGTAATGCATAAATCCTGCTGGTTTAAATGAGGAAACATCTATTATTGCATTTAATAGAAATTTCTCTGTGAGATCTGGCAACTCTAATACTCTAGATATACCCTACCATTATAACTCTACAAATATTTGATTGCATATGAGACATACCGTAGCCTAAGTTGTTAATATCTTAATTAATAACAGGAGGTAATCTTTACAAATTACCAGCTGAGTTGTGTATCAGTCATGCATATGTGAACTTTGATTGTTTTTGTACAAGTGCAAAATATTTACACTCCTATGTAAACATATGTCTGTTTATATCAGATGCGTAAACAAAGGCCTTACCGACTAAATGTGATGCAGCAGTCTTATAAATACGTAAAGGAAGTACAGGTTGTGAAATGGAAAACAAAGTTGGGACGAAAGCGGGGAGGCCCCATGTGCATCATTCCACTTTGTGCTTTTGTAAGTTATGTTTATTGTAGCAGTAGATACCCTGCATGTGCAGGATAAGCCTTAATATAGTTTCTGGGCCCTTTATTCTTGTATGCCACCATGATAACGTAAAGTTGCCGCATTCAACTAGAATGAAAGTAGATAGACCTGTATAACTAGCAACGCATTTGCTTGAACTGCATGTAATGGCTATATCTGCATATTATTATTTAGAGATATATATAATACTATAACAGTAACACTGTGATTACAGTCTCATGCATGAAGCATGAAAGTGTCAGGAGGGATGTATACACTGAAACCTTCATCTGGAGTGAAAACAGAAAGTAGTGAAATCCACAAGGCTTTTACACAATTATCCAGTAAACCCAGGCAATATATTTCATAGAAAACTATACTTCCTCCAACACTATTTAGAGGACAACAGGCATTTGAAGAAAACTCAAAATTCTGTACATCTTGTTTCAATTTCACATTCTGATCGACGGAAGCTTCAGTTCCCCAAACAGAAGAGATAGGTAAAATGGGAAATCCCTAGTTTCATATACTTACACACAACCTAGATTATGTACTGGTATTCAATCTTAAACCATTATGTCCTTTTTTTACATCAAATTGCTATAGTCTTTGAACAGTACGTGCTAGAAAGCTAGTGGGAGAACCAAACTGAGCCATGAATCCCTATACAGTATGGTAAACACAATTTGTTTGAGGAATATGGTCAGTACGCATACAGTTTAGATCCACAGCTCGATCAAACTCAATGATGTTATGATAGAAACTGAGTTGCCCTCTCTATAACTTCAATTAACTATGTTTTGCTAGTAAAGATATATGTTCCATATCTCAAATCTGATGTCTTACAGTAATAGCTGGCCCACAGTGTAGGCTGTAGCACTGTGACTTAAAGGTTGTGTGACATATGCATCGAGAAAAGAGATAGCTTCATTCTAAGTTGCAATGTAAAACCCTGGGTGAAAATCCATCAGAATTTCGTTTACATCTATTACCAATTTTCGATCTGATTGACACAAATTAAAAAGCAGATGACATGAAGTATTGCACAGACTCAGTATTTAGGTATATTTATTGCCTCTTAATTGAGTTTCACATTGATAAGTGCATGATATCGTTTTTTTTTTTTTTTAATGAACACATACTCCCAAAATGAAACTCTCCCTGCTGAGCATATGAAATTCTCAAATGTCCTTGAACTAAAGCCGGTTAAGTAAACAAAGGATTAACATAAGATATCACAGGAGTCCAGCTCTTGACGTCACAAATTTGCAACTTAGCCAATGTTTATTCATGATGTAGCTGTGGGATACTAATTTGTCCGTAAATTGGTCAATCTTTGATTGATTTTGATGGGAATTGTGGCTACTTTTTATGTTTTCAATGATGAAAGCACCCAATGTTCAAAAATGTCATTTTCATGTCACACGACCTTTAAAAAACCGGGAGATTAGAGTATGAAACCAGGAGGGAGGGAGATATCTGCACAAACACTGGGAGTCTCCTGGTTGAACCGGGAGAGTCGACAGACTTGCATGAATCATACCATATTTAACAATAAGTCTATGTCACTGGCACTTGCAAGCAATGTGTAGTTATTTTCAAAGACTCTATGTATACAGCAATGCTTTCATATCCATGAGTGAATTTGCTACTTATAGACTGCGGGATTTCCATGGAAACAGGAAGTGTACAATCTGTCCAAACTTCCAGTTATAGTACAGATGTGCATGGTTAAAAAAAAAAGAAAGCCAAACACAATGTAACAGTTAGTGAAAAAAACGGATGCTGTGAGCAAAACCACAATATCATAGCAGCTTTTCTTCTCTCCCTCCTTTTTTTTCCCCTTTGCAGCAATTTTCAGTGTCATCTTATTTCACATGGTGTGGTGCACATGATCCGGTATCCATGTAAGTTCTACAGCGAACTTCTGTGCTAATTAAGATTTGCGCCTGTGCCTACATCTGTTCAAGTAAGTAGCATGCACGTGGGACAATCAATGGTCCGTCATGACAAACTTATGTGCTGGATCAAATGTGGGCCATACTTTATCCAAAATTACTCACTACATCGATATTCTGTACATCTGAGATGTGGCAAATTGATTCAGTCTACCCATGTGCAATTGCAATTCAAAGGCAAAACAATTGAACTAAAAATAAGATGTCACAGCTAGTTGCAAAAGATGACTTAATTATATGCCTATCATACAATAGCATGTTTTGGTAGAAAATTATGGATTTAAAAAAAAAGAATCTATTTCAAAATGATTCATTGCATTACTGGAACTCTGTGTGTGCAGTGACTGTCAGTCACACAGGCACAACTACTTAAAAATCCTTTAATTACTATTTCTTTATGATTTTGACTGTCTTTAAAGAAATTATGGCATTACGATAATTTCGTAGTTTGGTGATTACGACGATTTCCAATTCCAAAGGAAAACAAGGACTTCTTAATTACCATAATTTGCTGCCTTTACAAGGCAAGTTTTAAACTTGACACAACTGGGAATTTTCATGACTCGAGTCTTTTTTCAAACAGCAATAACCATTAAAGGACGTGTGACATGCTTCAAAAAAACAGCTTCCTTCATGCAAACATTACAAAGTAAAACCCTCAGTCAAAATCCGTTGGAATTTTGTTTATATCTATTACCATTTTTGAGATATGACTTTTCAAAGTTTGAAGAAAATGCAAAACAGACGACGTGGAGTGTTGCACTGTATCAGTTTTTCTTTGTTAACCCTATATATTTTGCCTCTTAATTACTTAATTACTGAGTTTCACATTGGTGCGTGATATCGATATTTTTGAAGGAGAAAACACATGCTTCCAAAATAAAACCCTCTGGGCATGTAAAATTCTCAAATGACCTTGAAATAAAGGTTACATAAACAAAGGATTAACATAAGACATATCCCGGGAGTCCCTCTCCTGACATCACAAATTTGCATATTTAGCCAATGTTTATTCATGACACAGCTGTCAGACACTATTTTGCCTGTAAATTTGTCAATTTTTGATGGATTTTGACGCAATTTGTGGCTATTTTCAACATTTTGAATGCCTAATGCACCCAATACCTCAAAATGTCATTTTCATGTCACCAGACCTTTCATTGGTATGGAGTTTATACAGTCCCTATAGGCCTATACAAATATACAAGGCAAGACGTTGAAGAGATTCTCCTTGGTGGCCTAGCCTATGCTGAATTAATTGCGCCAGTTTACCTGCAATACAATATCTGGCGGTCAATTGGCCGACGGAGGTCCGCTGGCTGAACAGCATCCAGACCCCAGCCCCCCTTACAAGATCTGGAGTTCCGCTCATTTTTTTTTTTTTTTTGCTATTCTGCACTTGATGAAGAAGAAGTGATTCTTCGAAAATGTTCGTGACAACAATGGATTCAAAGAACATTTTTGTGCTGATTTCCTCTTTTAGTTGGTTTTATAAGTGTCGGGTAGTGTTTCACTTGTGGTAAAATTGAGCCCCCGGCCCCCACTGAAAAAGCCTGCATACAGGCACGACATCTAGCATGATGCATCACAGCTTATTTTTAACCAATCAGGATTGCCGCCATCTGCGGATAAGCATTGACCAGCCACCAGATATTTTTCCGTGGGACTGACGGAGTGGCCGTCACTGCCCAATGTTGATCCGTTGGACCAAATTTTGCTATCGGGTACGCTACAACCAACGACATACATATCCTGAACTTTTGAAATGATGGCATGTGACGTCACTTTCAAAGTGCGCTTAATTGTTTTGTAAAGTTGGACACTGGCACAGCCTGCAGTATGGGAAAAAAAAGACATAAAAGTTGCTAACCTACATTATTTCACAGGTCTTTGAGGATATGTGTAACTATATGTGTAACTATAGCGTTGTCTCCTTTATTACTGCACATGATTTTTTTTTTGGGGGGGTGGAAAGTCCCACTTGGGAGCCTATATATTAGACAATAACCCTCACTGAAGATGATTCTCTGGTGTCCCAATTCTTTGTCAAGGTGACTAAGGCCTAAATATCTTCCTATCGATTAACAACATGGTGCTGTTCTGTATGCAGAGGAAGAAATAAATGGATCCACAACTTTAAATAGTTCAAGGTCTATTGTTCAACCGAAACCCACACTTGCTAGCCTTCAAAGAATCTATTAAACGACTCAAAGCTAATGAACAATATGTATCCCCTTTGTAGATTTGTCTGGAAAAGGATAGCCTAGCCAATAGCATTCAGTAGGCTAGGTCAGTGTATTGATTACCAAAGAAGTTGGTAAAATCCAAAAACACTCATTAGACCGGGTTTTGGTACAAGCAGTGACTCACAAATGTGATGATATGAAAAGATTTTGTGTGTTGTCCCTTCTCATTTTAGAGCACAATGTGAACCCAAGATTTCTGCTGTTAAACTGAAGTATTTTTATGCACTTAAACTGACCGTACTTTTGTGGAGCCTCGTAAGCAAAGTCAACTTACAGAGTAGCATTAGCCATGAGGTATATTATCATATAAACTTATGTCTAGCAGGTGAATCATCATTTTGGAGATCTGGTGGTATTTTGAGGTGTATTCTAGCTGGGTTTGTGAAGTGACATTTCAAATAAGGACACAAAGCCTAGTCTATAGGCAAGACTAGGAACCGCCTTACTAAAGAACCAGAAGTGTGACAGGCTTCATCAGCAACTATGTTTAAGGAATCATGTCATTCTGCTTGCAATAAAATAGGTTCGGTTGTCTGAAGTAAGACAGTTTCAGCAATAGCTATGGGTGCGTCATTCTAGGGGATGTGCCATTCAAGGTGTAGTAGGCCCACTTACTATATAGGCCTACTCTGTCAAAATCATGTTGCTCATCTAGCAAGTCAAGTCAGCTCTTCCAAAGTTTTCGACAAGCAACTAAAACAGAAGTTGCCAGATATGCAGTTTATAGCCCTATTATTTGTATTGGAAATATGCCAGTTGGTTACTCTTTAGCTCTAACATTAGACCTACGTACGAAATATGACATTAGGCCTACATGTGTTGTAACCATTACTTATTCTTGCATCACCAACCTTGGGCAGTGCAAGGAATAAAATCACTCGGATTTGCGAGTGTGACGAAAATAGGGGTGATCTTTATGCAGTGATACAAAAATGGTGTTCCTACTCAGGTGACAGTTTGCGAAACTCTGACGAAACTACCTGGTTCTGCACTATCCATCGTTTTTGTCTGTTAGGGACAATTCCCTAAACGTCCCCGATACTACCCACAATCCTTCTAACGGTATACACAAGTACAAGTCGTTTCGTCGAAATGAGTATCTTGCACTTAAACTCCTTCCAGGAAGTACTGCGTCCATGGCAACGCCGGTTGTTGACGCAACAACATACAATCGTGTTAGAACGTGATCAGCCTGCAGTTCCCGCCCAAACAAGCTCGCGTGTTTTTGCTTACTCATACTTGCATAATAGTCGATGACTGAATAAAGATAGGGAGCCACGAGCAAAATGTGCACATGCACTTGTTGTAGACAAGCATGGTTTTGCAGTAGCAAGGCAAATTGAGTAACTGTAGGTAAAATTACAATTACTCCACGTGTTATTTTCCAGAGGTGTCTGGTGGGGAAAGGGGGGGGGGGGTTAATCGGGGTATTTGTCCGGTCAAACTGTTGGAAATAAACCAAGTTTATCCGTCTTCCAGACATTAAGCACAAATGGAATCAAATTTCTCCTTATGTTATTTACAAGTTTTATTTTTCATAGATTTGATGTACATTTGGGAAAGTTTCCAGACACAACGGTTAGGCCCCACTTAAACTTAACCTTGCTTTTCTGCGATGGTCCATCTGCACCTTTTCACAAAGACTGAGACACAATCAAACTTGATCTTCATGATTGGTCTTCAATGATCTGTGTCAGTGTTCACAGGCGGAGCACTGTTGAGTGTTTGGTTTTAGTCCTTCAACCAAACGCAATTATAAACACACACTTGAGAAAGACCTAAAAACAAATCTGAATCCTCCATTCCATGTGGTTTGTTTACTCCATGTGCAGACAACTATGCATGTTCCTACATATTAGGACTACTTATGTCAGATTTAAAGGAAAGATCTGTTCATTGTAATATTGTACTGTATAATGATGATTAAATGAATGCAAAATATGTGAGTTTTAGGAGTAAATGTTTCAGTGTCCTTTACTATGTAATTTAATTTCTTTCTTTTTTTATGTATTTTGTTCTCACAGCCCAGGTAGCCTGACTTGTAAGCCATGCAGCTTTTGTCAGTCTGAGGTCTCCATCATGTTCACTTCCATTTGTGTGTGTTATGTCTAATGTTCCCAGTATCAGTTGCACATCATTTTGCACTTTTCATTAAGTCTTTCGTTATAAATTATTCAGATTGGAAATAAAAATGATCAAATAAATAGGAAAGAAACTTCCCACGGGGGGGGGGGGGGATTTACACTATCTGAGGGGGACCCATTATGAGGATCCTTTCCAAAGACTTACGATGTATGCCAAAGCCTAGTCCTTGCTGAAAGAGTATTTAATTAAGTCAGTAAGTCATTTTGAGCCTTGTTCGTAAGGATGTCGATTACCCTTGTCTATACTTTAATTCATTTTATTTGCTCGAACTGTTGTTTGTTTATATCAAGACATGGCTGCATTAGTTGCAGAAAAACTTATCCCACCATTTACTTGTCCCTACTTCACCAAAATTCCATCAGGTTCTTGAATGTGTTTACAGACAGATAAAGTTGTTTATGTTAATTAAGACAATGCAATATTTCTTTGTTCCATGCAATCTCTGTCTGTATGAACTTTACAAGACATATGACAAGCACGCACAATTGGGTTGAATGATCTTATATCGTGCATAATTACTACTATTTTGTGGCGGTATGCAATTCATTAGCACAGTACTATCTTTGGCTGTGTTGGTCCGGGCGTGTGATTTCTAAATCTACGTACTTGTGTTAACTAGGCTTTGTTATCATACAAGCTCAATCAGCTTTGTTGTCTAAACGCGTCGTGATGGTATCCTGCATGCTGCCTGCCCTTTGTCCCATGACTGTGTGTGAAAAGGTATGACGGCGCTATACGAAGACGTGGAATTCCATTGTTGACATCGTGACGTATACGGAAGGAATTTGGGTTTTACTAAGCTCAAAATTGATTGGCTGTGTTGGCATCCCTCAAAGCGAGGCAATGTCTATTTATAGAGATGCAGCATTGTGATTGGTCAATTTCCTTTTTGAATGACGTCAAACGGATGTGAGTGAGAACAGATTCCTGTTATCCGTGCGTAGTGTAATCTATGCCATTCATTCATCAGCTTTACACCTCAGACGGTACAAGCCTTTTTTGTGTCGTCGATTTACTCTTAACGCTAAACTGTTACAACTTGTTTAGTGTTATCGATATCTTGGTTTGGTGCTGCGTACTTCGGACATCAGAATTACTGTGAAAAATGGCTGTTAACGCCCAGCATCTAATCACTCTTTCCATCGGCAAAATCGCTGGCTCCAGAACTCAACGTGGTGGTATATGCTTACGTAAAAATCTACTCGTGGCCTCAGTACTATCTTCAGCTCGTGCTTACTACTACGAAGAAATGTGCAATAAAATGCAGGAACATGCAAGCAGTATCGAAGAAGAATACGATATATCCAACAGTACTTCTACTCCGTCCGACTGGGATAAGAAAGAATTAGAAGAGTCTTCAGAACAAAGTAGCATGGACACCGTTACCACGCCGTGTGATGAAATTGAAAACCCGCCACAGGAAGCGTCATGTGGACAGTGCAATGTAAATGTCTTGGACAAAGAAAACCAACCCCGAACAATCGATTGAATTTACCGAACTGAAATCAGTAGAAATGAACAGTTGTGATACTTCCACCGACACAAATAACCCATCCCAGAGGCAAATTTTGTCAGACTGTACAGCTATGGAACAAAACGTTGAAAAATCGTGCAAAAGAAAGAGATCCGAAATCGAAGAAGCATGTGACTCAATATTACCAAAGAAAGTAAAGACAGAAAGTGACTCAATCAAATCGTGCAACACAAGTGCCGTTGAAGTTGAACTCGTTGCCGTAAAATCGGATAGTTCAAATATATCATCACTTGTGAATATTTTCAGAAGTGGATTACAAGGACTTTCAGGAGACGTACCATCACAATCTGCTCCAGCAAACAATCACTATTCTCTTCAGAGACCAGCGTTTGTTCAAGGTCCAATTTCAATTGCAGCATGTTGATTGAAAACCACATCCTACTTTCGGGATGTACTTTATGATAAATTGAGGTTCGTTATTGCTCCTCTCGAGGACAGAAGGGACCCGGTCGAGGCTGCTAGTCTACTTGTGCAAACGGAAGGCGTCACCATGGTTGATGGACATCACACCAGCCTAGACTACTGTAATCCAAAATTGGTTGACGAGAGATGGAACATCTACCACAATTGTCAGTGACTGAACTGTGACTTGGTAGGCTAGTATTTTGTAATGCTGAAAGTACTGCCGATGAATATCATCTTGCTGCAGTTGTTCTCAGTCACCGCCTGAGGATAATTTGAATTTCTTTGGACCACATGGATCTAACGTTACACCATTTAAATGGTTTAGTCTGTCTTTACGTCAGTTTTGTGGGAAGTCTAGGCCTAGCCTTGATTCACTACTATCACTTTGGCCTATCATCAGGCAAGATCAGCCCAATCAATTGCATTAATATAACTGGTTCAGATGATTTGTTACACTGGCTAGCAAGAATCTAACTTAGCCTAAGCATAGAGTGTTCATACATGTCTTTTAAAAGTAATATGTTACATTTATATGTTACAAGTGCATTAAACCAGTGGCCGCTAAATTACTCCGGGCCTACCACATGGAATGTTTGTGAACAAAGTTGTATGGTAGTGATTTGTCACTAGCATGAATTGTACCGTACATATACAAACGAGATGATTTGAACGATATTTTTCATTTTTGTATGATTAACATCATTTGCTGATTGTGCATTCAAATTCTAACACTTGTTTGTGCCTTAAGCCAGTTTTGTAAAGGCAACTGATATTTTAACATGCTCCTGTGCAGTATGTTGCCTTAAGGCTAGGGTTTTTGTTCATTGACACTTCCATTATTTCTGAAATGAGCAATCCTTCAAAATCAGATATTGCGAAAGTTATTTGTAGGTTTGCTGGAATTGTTTGCTTTGGTGCCTGGTGAAGACCAGCACTTAGGCCTAACCCCAAAAAAGAAAGCTTTTGTACACACTGGAATTTACTGTAGGAAAATTTGAAAAGAAAATGATTTGAAGTCGAGCATACATTCTCTTAAGTTTCCTGTATGAAGACAACACTTTAAAGTTCCTGTTTATCATTTCCTGTATGATACTGAGTTGCAGTAATGGTGTATTAGCTGAGGCACAGTGTGTAACTCCTATGATGAGACTATGGGATTGAGAGGGAACTTGGCCTACTGTATGAATAATTTCCTTAAAGGAGTGAATGTCATCACTTTAATCAGGAAGCAATGGTTCAGACAGGATCTGATTAAGAAGCAGTGGTTGGTGAAGGTTTTCAAAGTTAAACACGTAATAATGCTGTATACAAACTTCTGCATAACCTGAAAGATACCTGTTTAGCATTTCAATTTCCTCTGTTTGGTTTCCATGTGGGCGTACAATTAGTTTTTGTGCCGCAAGTACAATGTGGGAATGATTACCTGTGTGAACGATGCAGGCATGTTTGTATTTGGGGTGCCTTAAACATGTCTAATTGTCTGTTACTAACATTGTAACAGTGGTGTGTTTGTATCTCACATGTCAAGATATTCTTCGAGAGTGAGAGTCAGAGAGGAGAACAGTGCTAATGTGGGCTATCCCATATATTCAGTTTTCCTCGCTTTGAATAATTTTAAAGCGACCTGTGGCTTTACAATTTTCATTATACAGAAGTATCTCATTCACTGACTAATTGTTATATCTGTTGTGATCTGCCTTATAGGGGTTGAGAATATTATTGATATTTGATTCCATGTCAAGGTAATTAATCCTTTGGTTTGGAAGGATAATGTTGAATTTTAAAAATGACAAACTATTGAAGAATTGGAGAAGAAAAAAAGAAAAAGAATAAAATGAAAACAAAAAACATAAGTTGACGTCTTGTTTTGCTCATGTTTTCTTTTTTTTTTCTTCCATGATATGTGGTCAGGGTTGGCAAGCTTTCGTGAGACAAATATTATTCGAAGATGTGTGCTAATTCTACATGTGAGGGCTACATGAAAATATTTTGGGAATGTCTATGCAGAAATCATCACTGTCTCCTCTTACTGGGAATGCATTCTTTACAAAGTAAACAATGTGAGAGAGTCTAACTGCACTTTGAGTAACGTTTCCAACAGATAAACCAGTCTATGACTCAGGCCAAAGGGAAGCGACAACTTTGTATTGGTCTACAAACATGTGATAGAGGGATCTCATTTTAGGTAGCAAGGATGACCCTTGGGATATCAAAAGGTGAATGTTCTAAATCTTCAAAGCAAATGGGTGGTAAAAGTCCCCTTTAAAATAGTTGTTGATAGCATTTGGTGGGGAAGATTTTGGAGTTGCTGATTGTGGCGTCACTGGGGACTGAAATGCAGCAGGAATGCACAGGTAACCGAGTTTGGAAAGACTATACGTAAGGTATCCTTCAACTATGAGAAAGGGCTCAGCGCTTCGTTTTTTGTGAATTTGTGCCCAAAGGAGGATCCGCAGACACCAAGCTATAACCTGCCCTCCTGATTGAAAAGCAGCAACTCGAATTACCCAACTCTATCTATTGTGAGAAGATCAAGAAGAAAAAAAAATGAAGTCAAGCCATGCAGTGAGCGATATTTTGCATCAGCAGAGCATAGCATTGAGTGCATGAGCTATGCCGTCTGTACATGACAAGAGGATTTGCCAAATTTCAGAGCTGATTAAATTCACGTAGTTAAATCTGCTTCTCATCCCTCCGTGCATATCGACCGACATCTCATTGCTCTACATGGTCTACAAACCATGCAATATACAAAGAATGGAATTCACAGTGCAGCAATGTATACGCACAAATGAACACAGGAATTGGTTGGACATCAAATGTAAACTGAGGGAAATTCTTCCTGTTATGGTGAAATCAACCTCTCTCACTTTTCTTCAAATTACAGATGTCTTCATTGTCTCGGCATATACTGAAAGTGTACACTATCACTATTGTGATGACTTTTCATGTACACGTTCAATGATGTACCTTGTTGTGAAACAGACTGATTGTCAAAGAGCTAATAACAATTGTCATTGAGCTGATAATAGCCTGGTCTCTGTCAATTTAAAAAAAAACAAAAGCAATGCCAGCATGAATGCAAAATCCAAATGACACAAGTTAATACGAAAAGGACTCAATAGTTCCGTCAATATTTTAGCTAGATTTATTGGCATAATTCCTGACCGTTCAAGTGGTCATTACTTTTTAACACTACCCTTTTAAATACTTGGAATCCCTACCAAGAGTTACCACAGTGACCTTTACTCTCCTTGACCTACTAAAGCCAAAGGCAGTGCACCTCTCTTATCAGACCACATGCTGGACTAATTTGAATGAG
The DNA here is from genome assembly GCA_021234535.1 of Stichopus chloronotus. Classification (NCBI taxonomy): domain Eukaryota; kingdom Metazoa; phylum Echinodermata; class Holothuroidea; order Aspidochirotida; family Stichopodidae; genus Stichopus; species Stichopus chloronotus. Next base: position 18,970,254 of record CM037838.1, read on the forward strand.
ATTTCTGGAATTCCTTTGAAGTCCATGCTTCTTCCTGACCAACCTGACCAATTGCAGCAAAGTGACTAATTGCTGGCAGTTGAATAGTCTGATGGTCATGTGATTCACTCCTTTGTAAACAGCTGGTTTATGTTCCATACTGACTCACATATTAGTTGGAAATGTCAAATTCCTTTTAAAAAAATTTCACAAACAAGTTGTTTGCTTCTTTGTATGATGTAAAGGTACAGCAAAATCTCACACACTGGTGTGGATAAATAGCTGGGGAGAGGAGGGGGGGGGGGGGAGTTGGACCACTGATATTTACCAAAGAAGTGAACCAAACGCAAGTAACATTCACAAACAAAATAGGTCAGTGATGATGCTCATGTTTCTGGTTAAAAGCTTTAGCCTATCCACATGTATTATGTTTTGGAGGAACATCTAGAGCAGGTCTGCCGCCAGGTCAGATTCCTGGCAAGGGAATGTGAATGGGGGGGGGGGGGGGTGGGCACACTGGAGTGGATTGGAGTCTTAAGCATATGTTTCTTTATGATCATGAACCGAAATGCTTTACACAAAAGTTCAGTACCTGTGTGATAATGACATTAAACAAAGACAACAAAGAGGAAAAAAACATTTTGACGAGTGGCAAACGACCACGTGATGTGAGTGGGTAGAGGGTGGGGATAGGGCAAGCATTTTCTCTCATAATGCCAAAGTTTTGGTGTATCATGAAAATGAAGATTTCACCAAGTGTGTAAACAGTCCATAAGTGCTGTCCTGAAGAGAGTTGTATTGCTTTGATTCCGTCTCTGAAACATGCCAGGGAGTATCTTGTTTTATGTCCGAGGGTTCTTTTGTGAGTACCATGGTTGACCCCACTAATATTGTCATGTTCCTTGTTTCTTGCTGAAAATAAAGAGAGGATGTGATGAAACAAAGGCATGAATGTGAAGGAAAACATTGTTTGAAAATACGAAGGGAAAAGCATGATAAGGCCTCATTAAAAAAAAAAAAATTCAAAGAAAATGACATGATTCTCATCACTGGCTTGGCCCATTTTGAACAGCAGGCAGATTTTTAAAAATTCTTTAGCAAAAATTAAAAGCCTTGGGCTGACATACTGTTGTTTTCAGGTAAATTTTTTCATTTTATTTCTGACTGCTTTTGAATAAATATGTTGCAAGATTTGAATGTCAGTGATGAGAATCAAGTTATTTTTCTTTTTGGAGCTTAAATGTTACAAAATCTGTGTTACATGTCATCTCCTGTTTTGCTGAAGGATTTCTGGCATTTGCATTCTTAGACTCATTCCATATGTTCTCAGGAAACATGCTTTCATGAAAATATTTTGCCACAATGTGGAGGAACATAATTTCGTTCCAGTGTCACTCCTTAGGCACAAATAATTCATCATCCACTGCATGAACCATCCAAATGTCAGCAGGGAAATTTTCTCTCTTCATTGGTGAAAACCATATCTCAATAGCAGTTGTGTTTGCAAGCTATGTATTTTTAAATCCATTTCACAATGAAGCATTGCATGCTGGGAAATCTGTGATGCCACATGGACACAACTACCTAAGACATCCCTTGTATTTATTGTCATAAAAGGAAGATAATAGTTTCAGTGAAGTGACTTGGGCCAAGTAAAAGAAATATGATCCTTTGATGTTGTGCCTTTTGAGAAAATTTGAGTCTGCAGGCCCATTTTTTATTCCTTGCCAAAAGAAGGCAAGCAGTCTATGCGATGGTCTCGATGGGTGTATGTGATGCCTTTGCTTGTAAACACTTCATCTCAAGAAAGGGGAAGTGATCGAACTTCAAAGGTGGTGTGTTGGTAGTCCACCATGAGCAGATGATCCCAATTGTTTTTCATGTAGGTCACAGGTCATTTGAGGTTATCAGAGCTTAAAGTACGAAAACCTATCAAGCAGGAGATATCTCAGGAACCGAATGTTGCTAGAACTTCAAACTCACATCATTAGTAGCAACAGACAAGAAGATGATATCTGCCATTTTTTGTGGGGGTCAAAGGTCATGTGAGGTCAATAGAGGACATTGTTTGAAAACTTTGTAAACACAATATCTCAAGAAGAGAAAGGTGCTCAAACTTTAAACCTGGTGTGTTGGTAGAGTAGGAGAGTTGATGATCCCTGTTATTTTTCATGCAGGTCAAAAGTCATTTGAGGTTTCCTGAGCTTAAAGTATGAAAACCTATTGAGAAAGGTATCTCAGCAACTGTATTCAGCTAGAATTTCAGAGTGTCAATATTGTTAGCACTTGATGAGCATATGATGTCTCATTTGAATTGCCCCATGGGAGACTTGTCATCACTATAATGTGACAAGAAAGGAATATTCAAAGATCTGTCCTGGGTTCAAAAGTCCAACATATGCATAGGGTGATTTTGGTCCCTGTAATGGTGGGGCAGAATTTTTGTGTGGAGAACCCGACCTATGTATGGGAATTTCCGGGTCTGGATTCTTTTACCACTTACACAGAGATTGACTGCCTCAGGCAGAAATTACACGCTTGGGCTGGCCCAGTAACTTTGGTCAATTGCCACTGCAATCTTAGCTGGGATATTGGTTACTCCATCAACACACAAGTAGGTCTCTTTCGGGGATATTTATAGTCTACATCCTATTTTGTGTTCTGCATGCTTTTCAATTAATCATGGTAAACTCTCTTAAAATTTCCTTACTTTCTGTGCAAAAATAAGACAACAAACTGATAAGCAAAGCAGAACAAGGAATTTAAGTAAGAGCTTAGAAGATAAAGTTTCACGCCATTTCACCCCTGTGGGGAGAAGGCGAGGGATGATGTTTATTGCCTAATTGTCCGTGAACTGGAAAGATGTTATCACAGTGAAGGTTGTTGGAGTGAAAAAAAAAAATCGTGCCCCATGACTACTGGGGACAGAATCACACTATGGATACTTAGATAGTTTTTCATGTCCTGAATGTGAACATATGAAGAGGTGAATGCCACTCATATTAAGGAACTCATGCACACTTTCTTCCCACTGAAAACTTGCCAAAATGCAGATCTATGTTTAATAGCAGAGATTGTTGCTAGATAGACTCCGGTCTCATTTTCTTTCAATGTGTGCAATTTTCCAGGCCCTCTCCAAACAACCACTTAACACAGCTCTTATCACCTTTTCTAAGCCTTCAGAGAATTTCCCAGTTGCCAGCAACTCCCTGTCAAGATACTTGAGTGTTTTAGTCACAGCAAACACTCACTTGGGAGGCAAGATGTACTCCGATTTGCCTTTGATGACCCCACGATCATAACCACAATTAGGTGTCATGAAGTGTCTATCAACTTGTGAAATACCTTGGAAAAGGGATATATATGTATATATATATATACATCCACCATCCTTCTTGATCACCATTATCATCAATGCTGAGTGATTGACATTACTCATTCATATCAGCACTTGATATCATCAAACCCATAAAAGATACAGTGTGTGGTTGTCATTCTTGCATTTTGTTTTTCATTTTGATGTGGTGCCTTCCCTTCTCCACTGGTTGCTTTTGTTTGTAAGTGATTGTGTGGGTATAAAAAAAATGAGGTATTTACAAGGAATCACAAAGTCCTTTGACTTTCTGGTTTTTTATGCAGAAAGGCCTGTTGATAAGACACTGCACTGTTTTACATGCTTCATCACTGCATTGATGCATGCTACGTTCATAGCGGTTATAGCCCAATATTCCAACACCCCTATGTTCCGACACCCTACATTGTTACTCATCCATTACATTCCCTTACAACTCGGCTATGATGCCTGGCACAGTTATGATGCATTGATCATTTTATGCGGAGCTTAGTTTCAACACCCGTTTTTTACTGACGAAATATACCAGAGTCAGTGAGATCAAGCACCATATTGTGTGTTAGTTTACGTCAAACTATGTGCATTAATGGCCAAGAGAGAGCTTATCAAATTGAGATCATCATACCATTGGTTTAGGATCCCACACTGCTACTTACCCATGGGGTCAAAGCCCCTGCTGTCGGAATACAAGTGTGTCGGTACATGTAGGGATGTCGGAACGTAGGGAAGTCACAGTTCATCATTAAAGACTTTCAGGAGATGATTTTTGCAGTCAGGCCCAATTGCCACAATTAATTCCCACAATAAAACTAAATCTATTTTTTTTTTCACTGGTGTCAATTTCAAGGTTAGATAAGCACTTACAGACTACATGAAGTATGAATCTGCTGGCACTACATGACAATTTGTAACCTTGAGGCACTTAAAAATCTTTTTTAGGCATAGGTAGATTTCTTTAAACAGAAATACTTGAATTTCTTGAGTTATGAACAAGATGCTGGAGTGGGCTTTGGAGTGCAAAGCCAAGAGTAGCCCTAGTATTTTCAAAATCTCTACAATTGCCAGTGGAATATTTCTTCAAATTTTCTCATTACCTTGCAAAATCTGGAGAGTAATTAGAAGGGTTACATCTTCCCTACATGCAAGAGCCAGTGTCAGTAGCTCAAGCATGGAAGGTCTAATGAAGTTGCAAGACTTACAGTGGCAAAATATGGCATGGTTACACATAGGGCTAACACACGGTGAACACCTACCTCCATCCCAACCAATCCCGCACTCTTTACAAAAAAAAAAAACTGCCCAGGATGGGTGAAGATGTGTATGACCTCAAGGAGAGGTCACGGGCAGTTACAACACTAAATTACACACAGAAATCCCCAGGAGGTTTGTACTTTGTCTGCATGAGAGGAAAGTCTAATTACACAGGAATGTCTGCTCAGTTAATGACATGTCTGACCTCCTGTTTGGGGATTTTATTGTTGAGGGTCTGCTTGAGGGCTACACATTATATTCCTCAGCTCCATGGGTAGCAGGACAGAAAACTGACAACAAGGTCACTTTGAGGGGATTGCAGGTGCAAGGAAGCGTGTTATGTTCTGAAAGCTTCCAGTTGTGTACAAAATGAATGCAAGCCATTTTATAGACCAGTTGATCTGATTTAATTTCTGTGAAATTCTGGCTGCTACCTGCAATTACTGCTCCTGTTCCATGGTACCCATGGCAGAGGGTCTTACTGTAAGCCCCAGCTGCTTTCAGAATGTTGATGTGTCAGAACATATAGGGGTTTCAGGATATCTAGTATGAAGTCACCGTGTTGAATATTCATAATTACTTCTAGGACAACACAGTATTAGCTGTATGGGTATAAGTGACTGCACTTTACCAATTGGCCTCTAATAGCCATAGCCAGGCCAAATTCATTTCATACAATCAGTTGTGAATCAAACAGATCCACCAACTAGCTGCAGTGAATCTGATGGTAATCTGGAGGATCCACTGACCATGAAAATCATTCTGTGCTAACATGTAATAGTAATTGACGATAGTAAATCCAGCCAAGGATTCGCAGAGCTCCCATCCTCCCTGCTTTCAGGTTTGTCCCATAATTGACATTTGTCTTGAACTTTGAGTATTTCTTATTTCTTACAGTACCAGCTTGGATGATATCACGTTATCAGACAAGCAACATATTCACAGAGCAATAATATTATTTATGCTAGGTAACAAACAAGCTTCTTGGAATGATGATGCAAGCATGGAACAAAAAAAAAAGAAAAGAAAGACAAATGGAGAGAAAGAAAAAATACAGAGCAGTGTCTAAATCTTTTCTCACCTTTGAGTACCTCTCATATAACAGAATTGTAATATTGATCACCATGGAAACCCTAGCAACCATATCCATCACATCAAATTTTCCTCTCCAACTTTTTTTTCACTTCACTGAAAAGTAGAATGGCTGAATGATTATTGAAAGCATCACACATGTAGAAGAAGAAAGAAGAAAAAAAAGTGGACAAAAGAATGAAACCAAAGCAGGTGGATTTTATGTAAGATCAGACAAACTCTAAATGCATTTGTTTCATAAATCCAGGAAAGAACCAACTTGTAGGTGGAAAAATGATAACAAATTTAGACTTCCTGCTTTCGAGGAATGTCATGATTCAATGACTCAAGGACTTCACCTTGAAACTGATTCTGCAGATTCAAAGGCAATTTAAATTTATCTGTCCTTTTTCTTCAAAAATCTGAAATACCCTAGAGAAAGATTTGACCGGACAGAAGGTCATAATGCCTGTCTGTGGTAGCGGCTACCAAAAGTTCATGAGGGAAATGAAAAAACAAAAGCAAAACACAAAAAGAAAAAAAAAACCCTGCATAATACTGTTGAACTGTGAGTGAAAACGTGACTCAGACTGAGGAATGGTTGACTCCAAAGTAAACCAACTGTTCTTCTGTTGTTGTCAGAATTAAGAGAGCAAGTGGAGCTCACTGGTGGGTGTTTATTTCATGACATGAAAATTTCATATGTAAGTAGAAGTTTTGTGTGTTTGCTAGGTTTGAGGGAATGCTGACATATGATGTATCTATTTCAAAACATTAAAGTTTTGCATTATGGAGGAGGATGGTGAAATGTGGCAATGTCGTGAACAAAAAGAAATGCACGAGTCAGAAACACGTGATGTTATCCAGTTGTCCAGCACGTGGAAAAAAAAAAAAACAAACAAACTTAAAAGGAATGTGAAAAACCATACCGTGTGAAAAAAAAAAATGCTTGAACTTTACCTTTAGCAACAGAATCGTGAATACCTGTCACAAATTGATAACAATGATCTGAAATGGTTTTTGATTGCATTTCGTTTTCTTTGTTTCACTGATACAAGCTGTCAGTGTGCATTTACAAAGGACAACTAATGATGCAGATAGTGTAACAGGTAAGATAAATTACTGAATCTAACATAAACTGGAAACAATATGTACATGGAATTTATCGAGAGAATTAAAGCAAGTCTCATCTGAGCTTCATAGAAAGTATAATATGTCTTAGAAGTAACAGAAAGTATATGACTTTACAACTGAAGTCAACAGAGTCCACACCAAAGTTTTTAGATAATAAAAAAAGAATAAGTGAAGCGACAGAACCATCTCACAAAGATGTTAGAATTTTTACTCCACTACAAGAAGCAGTATTCACAAAAGGAGAGGAATCACTGGCAGTTTGAAGTTGAGGATAAAATGCATACTCCAAGTTAAAATTAATACAGTTTCACGGTATGATTGTCAAAAGTCGATGATAGGATCGAGACGAGCTATCATGTTGGAGAAGTGGGTCTAATTTGTATTCAAGTGCAACTTTCCCAAGAATTCCTTTGTATATTGACAGATTAGGAGGGTGAGACAACTTTCAAACTCAGCACGGAGTCATTCTCTTTGGTGAAATTTAAGACAACTACAGCAAATTTGCTGCTGATTTGGTGGTGGTTGAAACATATTACCATCAAAACCCCCTTAAAACGTCCACTTATTTACACGTTGATGCTTACCAAGAAAAGTATCAAAATGCCGCATCGGTAGGTATGCAAACTGACTCGGCGTTTTTAATCAGCCTCTCTTCCGATTAACTCCTCCCTGGCCTGAGGTCCTTTCCACGGTCTGAACCAACTAGACTGACAGTATTCTGGCTAATCTCCTAGAATGGTACCTACTTAGAGTTTGTATACAGTGTGCAAAGTAATGTCGAAAAAGCAACATGGATGGTTTCGAAATTGAGCGACAAGCTTTACACACTCCAACCTGGGTTGAGCGACTCACCGAAAAACTCAGTGGATTAAACCTCTGAGGTGCCGAGCGGGATGGGGTCGTACTTTATGGGGTTAGGCAGATTTGTTTAACTTTGAAATGAGGAGTCTTCTTTTACTCTTCAAGATCGGGTCCCTCTTTACTCTCAAGATTATTCACAAAAGTGGCATCATCATAACTGTGAACTTCTAAAGCTCTTCGATCACAGTCAATGCAAACAGCGAGGCAGCAATCAAAAGCAGCTTCAAATTTAGGACATTTCTTGCAAGTTCATCCTCTGACGGTGTGTTGATTGAGATCCTGATACTTGATTGTATCTGGTAAAAGCCATCTGTGAGTCATTTTATCCACAAGCTTTCACTACATACTGACAGGGTTAACAAACAGGTAGATAGTGCTAAAACCACAAGACTGGGAAATTTCAAGGTAGAGACATTTACTGCAGGGGGGAGGAAAAAACAGGAAATTTGACCCTTGACACTCTGAATCAATTTTAGCTACAATTAATACTTCAGCAGGGATAGTCTTGGTCTTGAATTGCTCACAGAATTACTGAACAGAGGAAGTTCAAACTGGTGAGTTTGAAAAATTCATCTGAGCGTTTAATTGTTCATGTATTATCCAGATGGTGACGGTGTCCATTTCACAGAGCTGTACGTAATTTGCATGTGACATTCTTTTTGCAGCCATTTACCTGTTTCTAACAAGTTTGTAGTCTTTGGCATATACTTACCTGTAATTTGTGATCAGTGGCGGCTTGGCTGCATCATTCCCGGGAGTAAGGGGTGGGGGTTGGGCAAAGCTCAAGTGGAGGCCACCATGACTTAAATGATAGCTATAAAATCGTGCATATCGGTCCAGTAGTGCCACCGTGAACTGGTATTGGCGTGGAGCGTGCCATTCAATTTACAGATCAAAGTAACACCTGGATCACCAGAAATCCAAAAGCTTGGCAGGTGCCTTTCACTGTTATGGTACACCCCAAAGAATTGAGCGCCTCAGTCATACAGGCCCTCACACTGCCACTGATTGCAATGATCGTTACGTCAAGAAGAACAAACTTCGACATGATGTTGTTTCACATGTTTATGACAAACAAAGAATCAGAGCCACAGTATACACGCGAGTGATAGATTCAGAGAAGCAGCAGCACAGGTTATCGCATCATCATCACCTTCGTTAACAATGACACAAACAGGCGACGACAAGCCGCATTGAGGATCGATGTTGGTGTGCAACCTAATTCAAGTCCATGTTTATCACATTAATTTGATTCCTGTTAGCTAAAAAGTCACATTCGGAGATGAGGATGAGAAAATTAGTAGCGTTGGTGAACAACGTTGTATGCCACCATGTATCAGTCTAACGAATAAATTCAGCCAGAATGGATATCTGTGCTGAAGTTGAAGGTCGTGCGACATACATCTGGGAAAAGAGAAGTTGCAAAGTAAACCCTTGAATGAAAATCCGTCAGAGTTTTGTTGATATATATTACCTGTTTTTGAGATATTACTTTCCAAAGTTTTATAAAAATGTAAAACAGATGCCTGGTGTCATATTTCTTTTGTTAAATATATATATGTGTATATATGTGTATATATATGTATATATATATATATATTTTTGTTACATATATTGCCTCTAAATTTCTTAATTACTGAGTTTCACGTTGATAAGTGATATCCATATTTCTGAAGAAAAAAAAATATTAGTTTCCAAAATAAAACCCTCTGGGTATATAAACTTCTCAAATGTCCTTGAAATAAAGGTGAAGTAAACAAAGGATTTACATGAGACATATCATATGAGTCCATCTCTTGGCGTCACAAATTTGCATAGTTAGCCAATGTTTATTCATGATGCAGCTGTGAGATACTAATTTACCTGTAAAATTGTCAATCTTCTATGGATTATGATGGAATTTGTGGCTATATGTAACATTTACAATAGTCAAAAATGTCACAGGACCTTTAAATGTATGGCCTGCAGGTTTACATTACTTTGTCTGATGAAGGATTAAGAGCAACAACAGTGCAAGAGGCATGGAGACAGGTATAGGCAAGGACTATGCATTATTAACTATTATCCTGAAACGTGATAGCTAGCAAAATACAAAGCAAAGAAAACAATAGTATGGTGGTATTTGATAGAGTCAGACAGAGCTAATTCACACTTAGTAGAGTGCCACCATTGGCTACCGCGCAGTGTACCGAGAAATTTTTTGCTACAGAAGCTTCCCAGATTGCAGAAAAATTGGCACTTCTCGGACCCTGTTTGAGGCATCCAGACAGTTCATCTTGAGATCTCATGTTTCAAACATTTTACTCTTCAAAACGAATGAAGGTGATTGATAGTTTATAAAAATTGCTTGTCCAGTTTTGCAGAGGGCCACACAAATATTTAGGAGGATAGTTCCCCTTGCCCCTCTCTCCCATAGAACTGCCTCTGGACAAAGTTATAGAACAAATTTCCACATCATTATGTAACAACGCAGATCTCAACTGCAGTTTTCTGATGATCATGTCCACCAAAATTCTTATGCAATCGATTAAAAGTGATGTCTGCACATGCAAAAAGTATTAAAAAACAATGAAATTTTACGCCAAAAAGTATAATTTGTAATTGCATTATTCAGACTATTTGAAAAGACAAACAGGTTTTCAGGGGATAAATTCCTCCATATAATTTCAAATTCTTCTTACATTATGAACAATGTGTAAAATGTGATAATTTAGTGGTTGACTGTTTTCATTCAACGTAAACCATGCAGTAGTCTTTAAATGAGCAAATGGGCAAGTGCAACAGTAATGAATATTCAGTAGGTCAAAATAACAACTGATCGCTGACAACTATATTGAAGGGATGATCAGTTCGTTTTTCTTTCCACATTAAAATAGCGCTTCATTTCACTAATTACTACAGTTCCCCCTACCGATCAAGGAGATATGACTTAAGTGTGTTTCTGATGCACAGGTGAGAACTGTATTATTGCATGTTCATCACAAGGGTGCGATTACTTCATACAGGAAGAATTGTTAATTTTCAAATTTAAGTTTCTCTTTCTGTTTTTCAGTTTGCGACTTCCATTGCTTTCCCTGAAGAAGTAACTGTCGATTCCACTCATTGAATGACATCTATATTCTGACCATTAACCTTGCATGCATAAATGTACATCTAAAAACAAAGAAAAGCTTAAAGGCGCGTTCACACTACAACGATATCGGATAGGATTACGATCCGATTTTTTTTAATTTTTAGTAAATATCTTATCCATCTCTGATCGGAAAGAAACAAAAATGTGTCAACTTGTGTAAAGATATGATTTGTACCAGAAGACTACAAAAATGAACTGTTATCTAATTATTTCGTGACGTCACACTGACAGAAGGCTTCTATCGGACGCTCGTGGTCCGATAAAAGCCATCTGTCGGTGTGACGTCACGAAATAATTAGTATAAATTTAATTTTCTCGGTCATACGATACAAATCATTTATTTACACACGTTGGCAAATTTTTGGTTCTTTCCGATCAGAGATGGAGAAGATATTTACCAAAAACGAAAAAAATCGGATCGTAACCCCGATCCGATATCGTCGCAGTGTGAACGCGCCTTTAAGAGTTAAGATATCCCTTTCTTCACCATTTTTTTACCATACACACACCAACCACCTCAAGCAATCAGCCTCAGTGGTGGTAAGATATCAGAGTTTGAATATAATTTGCAAAACAATGATGCAATGTTAAAGTGCAAACACAGCTTAATTATCTGCAATTAATGTGCTTTTGCAAATTTTATTTGCACCAAATTGCATTTTGAGACTTTGTAACAAAGATCTCTGTCAAATGATAAAATTTATGTAGGTCTAGCAATCTGGACAGGCATAACTGGCATGACAAGTTGAAATATATTCTAGTCCTAAGTTATTATGCACTAAACACTTCCTGGGTAGACATGAACAAAATGCCTTGACCAGCTCACAACCTAATCTGTTTAAAAATTCCCCAAGGACCACTTACAGAGAAAAGTATTTATAACCAAAGAGGAATGCCCTATTAAACAATAATCATGTACACAGTGTAAACTGCATGCCAGACAGCACAATCACACACACACACAATTAATGCAGCAGCTAGCATGCAAGATTCCCCCCCCCCCCATCACCATAAATGAACACGAGCAGTCACGTAGCACTGCCTGCCGGCCTACTTAGTACAGTGCCTGCAAAACTAATAGACCTGACAATCCATGCTGATTGGGCCAGCATCCACTTTTAAACTCATGCATTATGCATGAATCTGCCCTTGAGTCCAAAAAACGTGACCAAGTTCTACTCTGATGAATTTGACTCTAAAAATTATTTAGGTTACTTCCTCCTCTGACATGGGGAAGTGGGTACAGGTACAAAGTCAGGGATTGTCCAAGGAAGGTCATCAATTACTGGTTGAATGACAGGGCGATCTTCTAGTTGGAGATGTAAATACAGACAGGTTCTTCCGGCCATATATAATCATTTGTTACGATCTGTTGCACCTATCGGTGAAATACATGCAGGCTTGAGAGTCATAATCATTGACAGAGGTATTTTGGTTTCATTACGACCTCACCATGCGCTTCTGAACCAGAGTGTATTCACAATGTGTTTAAAGGGAAATAAAATGTTTAGAATACATCAACAACCTTGCATGCAAAGAAAATAGCTTTAATCATTGTTATAGCGTTAATTGTTGTTAAAATAGCTTTAATCGTCAGTCCCATGAGTAAACATCTGCAAAAGCCTACTCGAAGCATTATGCATATGATGAGCAACGGAAGATTCATCATTTGAATTTTGGAAAGTTCTGGTAAACAAATTGTTGTTGAGTAATAACTAACTGTATTTCTATCTGTGAGAAGCTGATTTCTTGAGGAGAGGGCCACTGTTTTCCGTTTTAACCATTAACTTGAATGTTCATAGACAACAAGAAAATGCCAACTATTTTTCAGAACATTTTTCAACTGGATATCAGATTTAGTTTTCTCTCATTAATCCCAGGCTAAACACAGTGAAGGAAAAATATTTAGGTATAGTCATCAACCAATCTGACTAACGTACAGCGTAAGCTGAACAGGAGCCAAGCTTCTTACTGAAAAAGTGGGAGTTAATGGCATGTTTAGCCCCCCAATAGTTGCCAAGTGCTTCAGAATAAATGAATGAGGATGCTTAATTTATTATAATTCTTCTATCATCTCAATTGGCTATCTCATAATTGCATTGCCATTGTGAATAATTTAGTTTCTCATTAAATGACAAATTACAGATACGAGCCACCTATTTCAAGGATGGGCAGGCTACATGTACCGTACATGCATACAGCTAAAAACACTCAGGCGGTGCCATTTCTGCTGACTACCCGGAGGGCTTTGTAAAGCCAAAAATGTTTTGGTACGTTGAGCACCAACTGATGGTGGCACCCTGCTTCTTAAGATAATCCTGCTGGCTCTCATTTCTCCCACCCTCACCCTCCAATATATTTTACATGACATCTTATGTAAAGAATGAGGAAGCCTGGTCCTGCATGCCTATCATGGTAGTTTGTGAGTCCCTATAATTCAGGGTCTTCTCGATGTTTCCAGCGTTCATTGTTCTCAGGGTTTGACGTTCCCTGTTTTTGTATTATTTCAAAGGTTGCCGATGAGTACAAGGTTTGTTATTCTCAGGGTTTAATGTTCCCAACAGTGACAGCAACAGTGACAGCACCAAGGGGGAGGGTAGCATGGGTACATTTATCCCCAGTCAGAACCTTCCCCCCCCCCAGTTGTATCCAACTCAACTGAAGTGAGCTCGCAAATACATACACGTATATGCCCTGTTTATATTCATCATTTTACATTTACCTTTCTGTTCTAGGGAGTCCATGAGACTTAATTTTCCACCCAGTGATAAGCTAAAACCTCAGAGCTTCCAGGGGCTTTTCCCCCTGGACCCCCAACAGACTTTGCCTCTGGACCCTACAAGGGATTGTAATCTTTCATATTTGAAGTGTTCTGTCCTGACTTACTTTTTCACCCAGAGATATGATGAAACCCCAGTTTCCATGAGTTCTGCCCACTGGACCTACACCACTGCCTTGTCCACCGGACCCCATTGGGGGTCCTTAGTTCTCATCTTATCAACTTCACAGAAGAATAGCTGAAAGAATTAAAACTGTTTGGAAAATGTTTACTTTAAACAAAATTATACCTATCCTGAGACCTCTCACCCAGAGATAATGCTAAAACCTCAGAGCTTCTGGGGCTTCACCCCCTGGACCCCACCAGGATTTTGTCCCTGGACCCCACCAGGGATCCCTAAGACAGGATCTTGGACCCAACTGGGTAAGCAAAATTTTTGCCTCCCCCCATCATTCCTTTTGCCCCCCAAATCTAAAATCCCATTGACACCACTGGTTCCCAGAAATATCATTGTAACCCTAGTGGTCCACTGTTCCACAGGTTCAACGTTCACAAGGCTTGATGTTCCCAAGGTTTGATTCTCTGGAACATTGACATAACCCCTATATTTCAACCTGTCGGATGTCTCTAACATATATCTGGAAAACTGACAATTCTTTGTGAAACATTTCATCCTTAGCTTGGTATCCTTAGCTTCCCTTCATGCAGTTAAGTTCCATAAATTCAAAACTATTTCCATAGGGAAAGCAGGGATCGCATGCCCCGAGGTCTCTAAATGTGTCGTATGTAGAATAACGTTCAGGTTTTTCGTCATCTCTGACCAATATTAGTGGCATCATCTGTAATATCATGTCTGTGTTTTTTAACTGCAGTTCTCATGATACAGTGTAATGGTGTTTGTTTGAATCTAGCAGTTTCCGCTTCAGGTAATTTCTTATATTTCTCGATCTAGACATTCCGGTGCAAGGTTTTTTCTGGCACACGGATTCTACTTCAGCTTCAGATACATCAATGTTTCTCTGTTCATGGTACAAAACAAGCTAGAAGGGAGGGCTGGGGTGGAGACTTGATGTCGGACTATTGCTTTTGCCCCCGGAAGCTCCTGGGTTTTAACGCCTCAGAGGCCCCAGGAAGACTGCTTTAAGGGGTAAAATACAGAGGTAATGTTGTAGGGTATTGACATGATTATACGCTTAGCAAAGGCTCTTTTGAGCACAAAACTCTTTATCAAGTTGCACTGGAGGACTGAAATTGAACAATTCTAGAGCAACGATGTACCGTTAAGTTTTAAAAGGCAGGTATCAACTCAGGGTTATCCCCGGTAACAAAAATGTGAGTTCGAAGACCATTACATGACTTGCAAGGTGGCTGGAGATAACCAGAAAATTTTCAACACGTATCTGTAGACTGAACATTGGGGAGGATGATTACATTGACCATCCTCCTTAGTCAAATATTGGGGGGGATATATCTTCCCCATCCCCCAAGGATCTACGCCTATGGCTGTTTACACATCTTCAAAATTTCTTAATATATCGTCCGATACATTCATAGTTTAAACGTGTAATTTTCATTGTGTTCACATCCAATATACCAATACATGAGTTACACCATTACCATGAGTGCCTGTGGTGTAAAACCCATCTTTTTAACATCTGCAAGGACAAACGCAATCAGTTCACTGAATTGGATCAACCTTAAATTTTCCACGACTAAACATTGAAAATGAATGCGATGATAGCAAGAACATGTTTAATTGACTGAATTCTTCATATGTGTAACTGCATTCATCAATTAATTACTGGGATTTGTGAGAATTCTCGTTAAGAGCCAGCAGTTTAAACTTGCCAAGGAGTTCAAGAGAGAGTTCACTTAACCCAGAGACAGTTCAATTTATCCAGAGGAGGAACCTACAATTATGAGGAGGATAACTTTTAACGATGGACTGTGCACAGCATTGTGAATATTCCATGACAGCTTAGTGGTGAATTTGAGTGCAACATAACCAACCATAAGCCTTCCCACTTGCTTGAAGTAACACAGATATGCAGACCTACAGCTTTCCTATATCCAACTTCAATAGGCATCATCATTGTGGCAAACTGTGGTGGGCAGCTCACCACAAACTTCCTCCCATTCATGACATTCTTGTGGTTTAAATGACTCCCACAAAGGGTGAAAATCCAAAGTTCACGCAGCAGTGACTTTTCTTCCCCCCCCTATTTTTTTCTTGTGGCAGCCGAACACAACAAAGTTGATTGTACAACACTGACATACCTGGGACATAGCCTGGTATAGTGGGAGTACTATTGTATTTAAATCTTGGTAACCAATGACTACAAGCAGTATCTGTCATAACTTCTCCATTAGAGTATTCTGGGATTTGGATTACTTAGGAAGTACAGAGTACAAAGGGAACATGTGTGGGCATGATAGATTGCTGTGTACATAGTGCTTCAGTGGACCAAACACATACATGCTGTCTGTAAAGGGAGAGCTAAAAAAGGGGTGGGGGAGACAAAATGTTGTGTAATAGAATAGTAATCTGCATGGACTCACACACCAGAGATATCTCTAACCAGTGCAACATATATCTTCTTGATCATGGTGCTAAAAACAAGCTTTGCAGAAGGAACGCTGTTGGTTGAAGGTCATCAGTGTTTACCTGCAAAGATTAGATTAATGACCTTTGACCAAACAACATTCCTTGCTCAAGCTAAGGCAAAGTATAAAACACATCGAATATTATCTATGGGACAACGACACGAAGAAAACTTACGAAAATTAACAGCTTTTTATTCTCTAATGACTGACATTTTGACGTAGCTTGCCATCGTAATGGCAGATCATATTTCACCATAAATCTGTTAAGGAGATATGCTTGTACCCAATTTGGAGGTAGAAGGTGCAAAAAAAAAAAATATGTAAATGTATGTAACAACTGCCTATCCTCCTTCATGACAATAACATAGTTTAAAAGCCTCATACCAAAATTCAAACTGACCAGGCTGCGAAGTGTTTTAAACTTTCTTGCAAACGCCCGAGGCTGATCAAATATCAGGGCCAACATTGGACTTCAAAGCATATTCAACACCCATCAGACATATATGTCAGTTTTTATATAGAACGAGTTCATGAAACAAGCCCACGTGCCTTTGATCATAAAAAAATACAATTTTGGCCAATTTTATTGTCAGCTGATGGTAAGTGCTACAGGCAGCTGTTATTTGGTTTGGCTTCTTAAAATCACTAGAGGGTGAACAACGGTTCCTAGTGACTTAAACATGCATCTCTACATCGTAGAGACATTTCCTAGTGACATTGTTTAAAATTAAGGACACATCCTACAATGATCATTTTTTTTTTCTAGTTATTAATTTTCAAACTTTAATTCCAAACTATTTACAAACTATTTTACTTTGAATCATAACAGCCATTTTGCACCTTAAAGCCTTGTTCAATTTGGTAACTAAAAGCCATGATCAATTAAATCCAGGACCATACTTCCTTATGATTCTTCCCCAAGTTGACATGCCAAACTTTGCTTTACACAGTACAGAATTAATAATCCTTTGCCTCTTTTTCTCCAAACTTTCACTCACACTGTCCTACACTTTCCACTCATTTTACAAGCAATTACGTTCAATTCCGCCTAAAAGCCATGCATCAACAGAGTGAATGTGAAACCAATTCACAGAAAAAAGGGCCACTGTGTCAAGGATGATAAAAGCTCTCTACTACAAGCATGACCTCTGAAAATATTCAGGATATATGATGCAATACCAGCAGCTTGGCTTTTCGTGCTATTTGAGCAGCTCGAGCTTGCTGGCCGGGTGGTTCAGCACTGAGTCACGCAGTGCTGTATCACAGGCAAAGAATGGCGAGGGATGAATAGCTGTCTGGGTAAACAAAGGACCCTGGCAATTCCAACAGTTGAATCTCACACCCAAATACTGCTGTCACGCAACCGTGCGGTCGCCACGGCATCTCTGCGGAGGTCTGTTGAGTAAAGTTGAATTTGGTAGTGCAGGCAGGAGGCATGGCAGCAGATGTATGAAGCTGCAAGGATTTCATAACAAATTTAGAATTTGACAGTGGTTTTGTCTGATTCTATGTACCCTGGCACACACATGGATACTTTAAAATGAGCTGGATGAATACAATGTCTTTGGTTTTCACAGACGACGTGTACTATATTTAACGTCCGTAAAACGTCCAGATACGAAAGTTAATTCTATGCTGGATATGAACTGAAATTTTCTTGATAGAGGAAAGAGACATATGTATGTGCTAACCTGCTGGGAAGATGGAGTGGGAATGGTTGAAAGGAGAAATAGGTGATTTCCTTTCTGAAAAAAAAAGAAAGATATTAACTCGGTCAATTTTGTAGCTGTTTCTCCCTTACTTTTCTAACTCATCTTTTTTGTATTTTCTAGTTTCTGTTTCCCTTCTTTGACTGACTTTATCCTTTTGACTTAAACATCTCTTAGCCCAGCTGTTGGTCTCCCAGTTACCATATGTAGTTAGCCTAGGGGATTCCAATCTATTAGAGTGGCATGAGAACTGCTTTCCGCAACCAATCTCACACCCTCATCTTCTTTTATTGATCAGAAACACTATATACTACTGAAGTACATCTCAAAATTGACATACTTACAAAACAACTTGCACTTTGCTACCTCTTCTTTTGACATTACACGCGCAGTAGTCCCGGTTTACAATAAATGCACATATTCAAGTTAACGTAACTGTTATTTCTTTGAAATACAAGAACCAAGTTCAATGGCCAAATTTTCCTTCAGATTCCCGCACATTTTTTCCCCTTGGTAATAAGGCAATCAAGACAGACATTTGCTTGAATGTGCTGTAAGTACAGTACCATGCCATTAAAAAACAAAAACCATGCCACAATGCGACAATGTGACCTTCACTCTTAAACAAGCTTGCAGCCAGAATTTTTTTTTTGGGGAGGGAGGGGTGGGGGAGTAGTGGGCACCGTGTGATTGACTGACATCCTGGTGGGGTATAAGGAGAGGGGTGTGTAGCCTCCACCAGTCTGCTTTGGAAAAAAAAAATTACTAAGTACATATTTTTAACTACATATAGGAAAGCTTTCTATTTTGCTGTGAATTTATATGTGCTCTGAAAAACAGATTCCTACTTTTTTTTGGGGGGGAGGGGGACTTTTTTGGAGGACATGTGTCTTAGCCACAGCTACATCCTTCAGCATTCCTCTTTTATAGCAATTATTTATGATATCAATCACAAGATCTTGACCCAATTTGATTATCTGCAAACCAGCACCAATGAATCTGATCTTCATATCTGCTAATTCAATTGGTTGTGAAACATATCTATACCTGACCAATTGGCTCTCTACATTTTTCAGTCACACTATAGTAACTCTACAACAACAGTTTTATTCATAAGTTTACTTATGTACAAAACATATGGAGACAGATTACAGGATACTTTCATTTTGGTAGGTCAGACCGTATGTTGTTACCCTCACTGAAAAAATTGGTCAGGATTTATTAATCACTTTTAAATATAATTATTTTATATATGTAAACAAATAGCTTCCCTTCATCATTCTGGTGTTGGGGTTCCTTTTCACCCTGCTTCCCTTGAAATTGGGAATAAAATCTATAAACTTGGAATTACTAAATGGCAGTTAAGGTTGGCTGCATGACTGAGTATGCACAAAGTCCATCAGGCCAAGGAAAGAAAAAAAAAAAAGACTAGTTTCTTGCACATATTTTCCAAAAAAAATTGGATGTTACATGCGGTTACCGGAAAGGTCCATTGGCTACTGAAAACAGATTCTACATGCCTCACCACTGTATCAATGAGTGCTATGTAGCAGCTTAGACATTGCTACAGACTTGGAGAGATGATTTCCGCAGTTGGGACAAGACATTTTCCGTTGAAAAGTTACGGGAAAAAAAAATCATGCAGTGGGGGGGGGGGGGGGAGCATGTGGGCAGGGACGAGAAACTAGTAGTTTTTTTTTTTTTCTTTTCTTGGCCTTAGACTTCTTTTCTAAACCACATTTACAAATATCACACTCAACCTGCATTTCCAATTTAGATTACAAAACATATGGTTGCCTTTGAAAACTAGACAAGTTTGATTCTGATCAATAGTGACTTGCCCAAACGTCTCTTGCCCTTTGTTCACCCCCTTCTACTAATCAAGTATACCAGCTCAGAGCTTACGCTACAAAACCTGACATCTCATAGTGAATATGCACAACTGATACAGGTGACAACTGAGCTGAAATTAATATTCACACTGTACTAAACACCTAGTCAGATATGAAAGACGATCAGGTACACACAACTGCACGATCCTGTTGAAATTCATGTACACGGTAATCTGTTATGTTAAATCCATCAATACAGACCCGCCAGCATTTACCACCAGCCAGCGCTGATTCACTGCTTATCTCTGACACACCTCAAGCCACACTGGTAGATGCACACATATGTTGCACTTACATCACAACTATTAGCCTTTGCTCAAAAAAAATATCATCAACCTGTAACCTACAATATATCTCACGATGTTTACTGTTTGGATTTTGTACCACTCACTGCAATGCTACTACTCTTACTACGTAGCTGTGACATGAATTGCTCACACACATATGGCTCAGTCCACTACATGGTGTGTATGTGTATGTATTGTTTTGGTGTACAGTTGTCACTTTCAGCAGGGGAAAGGTTACTGAACTATTTCATAGTAAATCAACTCCACCCTAAAGGCCTTCCTGTTGTCATCAAATTGAGGGCGCTGATCTTGAAAATGATTTTCTAAACCTTAACAGCAACCGTCACACACCGAACCATTACTGGGGGAGAAAGGTTTATGGTGCTTAGTTGATAAGCTGACATTATTTGTATCGAAGACCAAAAATATTTATTACAGCAACATCTTTGACTTTTCAAATGATTTTCGCTGTGATACAGATTTGTTTGATTGAAATCAAGTCGATTCAAGTCCCGACTTAAAATCATAATTGAAAAAAAAATCATGATTTAGATTGATTTATGTGATTAAAGTGAAACAAATTGATCTAAATCATGCTTTAGAAAAGGAAGAAAACAAAGCCATCACCAAACCTGCTGTACTATGCACTCTTCAATGACCATTATCTATTTAACAGAATCTGCCAGAAGCGTGCAGATCTGGTCCACTTGACTGAGTTCACATACAATTTCTGGCCACACTAGTAGCAGAATTACTAAGTGACCCGGGCCTCAAAACTCTTGTGTGAAAGAGATGAAGATAAATGCAATCCTGCAGACGGAAGTGATGGTGAAATCTGAAATATGGCAATACATTGATTCCAAATGATTCCACAATTCATGCAATATATCGTACGTGAAAGCTCTTTTCGGACCAGTTGTTTTACCAGTCAGACCTGCCAGATTTTAATAAATTTCCTGGAGATATTACACCGTCTAGAATGCGGTACTTATAACTGCAATAATATGAGCCAAACCTTTTGCAGAGCAGATCGAGTGTCAGTATTGCGCTAAAATGAATTTCCCGGTATAACCATCAGTCTTCAAGTACCACTGACAGAGAATGAGATCAATCTTGTTTCCCGCTATAACACACTTCCAAAAAACACAATGTCAAAAATGACATTGTCTCTGCAGGCTTTTGAGATATTTTATCTAAACTTCTATTCTAATTTGGTGTCATGTAACAGAGAGGCGCTCCTCGATACACCCCCTCTTTTCTATATCCGTACGATAATTCCGGTTAATGGTCGAGAAGGTGCCAGTCTTGAAGATCCACTTCACGATAGTGCAACCTCCATCCAGGACTTCAATTCCAATTGCACTTTAAAAAAATATGACGAAGAGTTCAAATATGTAGGATGAGGAAGTAACCCACGCTCTCATCTTAAATTCTGTTGTGGCTTCCTCCATTAATGGCTTTCAAGGAAGGAAAAAAATGGAAGTGATTAAATATTTTAAGACAGTAACTCATATCACCTCCAGCTATATTTTTGGCTTGGGGATAGCAAAATTCTCAACTAGTTCTGAGTTACAAGTGGCCTTTGAAAGGAAATTCAAGAGATGCAGAGTAGCTCCTTATACACAGCAGATCCATTATTTGATTACACAGTGGAGCAATTTTAGACAGGCTGTGGGAGGGACTAGATGTAAGTGGTTGGGAAAAATTGAAGTTGTCTGGGGGGATGACTTTTTGTCTTTAATTACATATGGTTTGATACAAGGGTGTGCTCTATTTTGGTTTGAAACGAACATAGCAATGAGAGCATCCGAATACTCCATCCATTCTGACGACGTCACTGCCAGAGAGCAATAATATGCTTCATCTGAAGAGATACCACAAGTTACCCATTAAATGTTAGTGGAATACATGCTACAATAGGGGGCAACGTAGTGGAGTCACACAGAGAACAGACCAGTAGTAATAATTCAGACCCTTCAATAGTGTTTTTATGATGCTGTAAGCAAACTACAAAAGTGTGGAGGAACCCTGTGGCTTACATAATACAACTTTGTGTCAGGTGACAACACTTTTATATCACAATTGGTTATCTTGTTTTGCAAGGTCAATGCAGACAGAAAAACCATTGCTCTTGGACAAATTGGACCAAAACTGCCATCTAACTGTGACTCAGGCAGGCATCGACCCATGGACTTCTGAGTTGCTAGGCTTAATAGCTTCAAACGCAATCGATATCGTTATGCAATCGACCATAGCACCAGTGTGGCCAACTGGATAAAACAAAGGTGAACTACTAAAACTACCAATCATGACTCATGGTACAGGTCTGTCAAGGGTGGGTCCAGGGCCCCTGGTGGGGTCCAGGGACAAAGCATTGGTGAGGGCACAGGGGGAAAGCCCCAAAACCCCCAGGGTTTTATGGTATTAGTGATGCAATAAAATCATTTTAGAGGTTTTGTGATATGGAAACGACACTTTGGAGTATTGGCAGTATTATCAAAAATGCTGACTAATAGCCAAAAATTCCATCACAGTACATCAAATATTGACAAATTTCAAGACGAATTCCTGTCTTTTACCTGCATCATGAATAAACATTGGCTACATGTGGAAATTTGTGACGTTAACAGAGGGACTCGCATGGTATGTCTAACATTAATCTTTGTTTTAAATTTATGTCAAGGACAATTGAGAATTTTATCTTGCAACGGTTTGGAAGGATCATGTATTTTCTTTTTTGCAAATATTGATATCACTTATCAATGTGAAACCAGTAATTAGGAGATAATATATATATTGCCTAACAACTGACACTGTACAACACTCCACATCATCATATTTGCATTTCACAGAACTTTGAAAAGCCACATCTAAACAAGAGTCCAAGGGCACTGTGGTTTCTTACACAGATGCACAGTATGTAATGTAAATAATGAAGTAAAAGGAGCCTTTTGCATTATTTTGTACAATAGTCAATATTGGCCCATTTCTGACCATGAACACTCACTTTTGTCACATAAAATCTGTAGAAAAAGAAACACACTTCATGATTTTATAAAATGGACCATTTCTAACATTGGACCCCAAACATGACAGACACCCACATGGAACAATTTCCATAGCACTAATGTGACCAACCATCAACATTTTTACATACAATCTGTAAGAGAAGTAGTATTTTGCATGAATTCACAACTGCCCAAGGGCACTATGGTTCCTTGTACTTGGAATATACACACAGTAAAATGATATGCTGGGGTTCATAAATATCAAAGGAGCAATGATTTGAAGTTGTTGATTCCTGCAATATACAGCAATATTCCTTCATCTTACGAAGCAGCTGTGAATCTTTCATTTAAAGCCCTAAAGAAGGGGTTCTGCAAATTGCAATAAGGTTTATCACATCTATGCCCATTTTAAGTCCAGCACCCCCCCCCCCCACTGACAGCATGCCCTGGAGGGGACTGCTGGAGTCTAGTGGGAACACCAACTGATGTATATATATTTTCTTTCATTGTTTTGTCCACCTTACAAATTATAAACCATTTACATCAATGCACACATCAGCACTGAAGCACAAGGACTTAAACTAATCCAGTGAGGCTTGCCTGGTATGACCACCTACAGTACATCCCACAACACTGCTGCTTCTTCATTTGATCATGAAACTACTACCTGAAGCAGTTCTTTCATGATTTGCTGCAGAGAGACTGATGGAACGTATAGGCAATCTTTGCGCAAAAATGGTGCAAAGGAATTTCAGCACACAAGTCAATTGCCCACAGTATGGCACAGAAATTCGAATTTTTCTGCACACTCTTACACAAACTGAAGGCAAAATGTGCCAAAAATGCTAAACACATTGAAAATACAAATGCCATACCAAATATCTACTACCCATACCTTCCTACCACATTTGAAGCAAATCCGACAAGTCACTTTAAAGACATTGCCATCAGGAATTTTATCTTAAGTCCTGCCTTATCATTAAATATGCACTGATATAGGCACCAAAAACAGTAGGGCACATCTACTCAGTATGATACACATATGCACTAAGTTTGAGAAAAACTGAGCACTCGATTATTGAGGAACCAAAATGGTGTAGATAGAAACACAATTCCAACAGATTTTCATTCATACGGTTTCACTGGCAAGTTTTGAATGAAGCTAGCTCTTTCTAGATGAATGTCACACAGCCTTTGAAGGTAACGTTATTGTCTGCAGACACCAGTTCAACCAAAGCTAGATAACCTCAAGCCCACGGACAATACCCCTGCAAGAGACCAGGGGCAGAGTCCCAGAAGTTCATGGGTTTTATGGTACTTGTGATGTATTAAAGCTAGAATATGAGTTGTACTGGCAATTGCCTGATCATTTACCTTTGTTCTTCATCAGTGTTTCAGGGAAGAGAAAGCAGAGGGAAAGATCACACGTCACAAAGCCTGACAGAGAACTATGCAGCTCATCTTCCAGATATTTGAATATGAAAATTTTCTCGTCATTTTTGTTGGCCCTACAAAATTCAGACTCTCAAAGAAAGCAAAGCAGTCAATCACCATTCCTTGAAATCACACAGACTAATTGCAAGTGATACTGATATTCAGCTGTGCCTAAATACGGCTTAAGCAATGTTATGTTGTAGTGGCTATGGCATTATTCCACAGAATTTGACTTACACTCATACATTCTCCACTCATATTCCAGCTTTTAAGTCATCACTTTAAGGGTTTACTCTATTGCCTAAACTAAACACAGGCCTAAATCCATAGTTGGATAACCAAGTACGACTGAACACAGACTTAATACTAGAGTTGGATAACTTCAAGTCGAGGGGCAAGATCCCTGTGAGGGGTCAGGAGGCAAAGCCCCCAAAAGCTCTTGGGCATTATGGTATTTATGATGTATTAAAGGTCTGGTGACATGAAAATGACATTTTGAGGTACTGGGTGCATTAGGCATTCAAAATGTTGAAAATAGGCCTCAAACTGCCATCAAAAATTGACAAATTTACAGGCAAATTAGTGTCTCACAGCTGTGTCATGAATAAACATTGGCTAAATATGCAAATTTGTGACATCACGGGAGGGACTCCTAGGATTTGTCTTATGTTAATCCTTTGTTTATGTAACCTTTATTTCAAGGTCATTTGATAATTTTATATGCCCAGAGGGTTTTATTTTGGAAACATGTATTTTCTCCTTCAAAAATATCGATAGCACTTACCACTGTGAAACTCAGTAACTGAGAGGCAAAATATATAGGGTTAACAAAAGAAAAAACTGACACTGTGCAACACTCCACGTCATCTGTTTTGCATTTTCTTCAAACTTTGAAGAGTCATATCTCAAAAACAGTAAGAGATACAAACAAAATTCCAACGGATTTTCACTCAGGGTTTTACTTTGTAACGTTTGCATGAAGGGAGCTCTTTTCTGGAAGCATGTCACCCGACCTTTAAAGTCATCAAGTGACACAGCATGGCTTATAAATGACTTTCACCCTGGTAGTCAAATGAGATCATTCGAAAGTTCAACAATTGTGGCTGTAAGAACAACTCTAGCATATGTTTTTAATACAGATAACAAAGTTAAAGCTGCCAACTTTCACTAGCTTCAAATACTTGTACTGAAGCTGAGAGTAGGTCAGGGGAAGCATACCCCTTCAATGACACAAACAATTTATGTTTAAAAAATATCTCCAAAACCTTTTTCACGTACAGTATACGTTCTTACAAAACTAAAGGTGACAGTAACAGAGGTATCCCTCTTAGAAAGAAATGAAAATTGATTAAAAAGAACAAAGAAATTTCATCAAAATGATTTTATTTTATATTCCACCATGCATTGTTGCATAATCTGCGAGCATCCGAGGTACTAATGTAACTATAAACATTCATGTCCTATGAGGAGAGATATAATAATTTGCAATGCCGTTTCGGAACACTCTAAGGATTACAGTCGCACATGAACACTGGCAGATCCAAGCCCTTTTCAGAAGAGGCCTAAACTGGTGATACAGATATATCAGAAGAGGGGCTTAAGGTGAGGGGTGTCACCTCCCCTTCGGAAAATTTTCCTAAGGCTGAATGCACTCAGATGTGATTTGGTGCAACAAAAATGTACAACTGTGAAATTAATTTTTCTCTTGAAAACTTGAAATTGTCTAAGTATAAATTCTACATACAATGTCTAGTCCACCATCGGGTAGACCCATGGTCTCTGCTGTCCACAGATCCAGCCCCCCCCCCCCTTAGATCTACCAGTGCAAGTGCCAGTGAAACTGATGTTCAAATAATTGCATGCTCAGTCCAATTCAACAATTGCTACATATGACTTGATACTACAACCACATTACCAAACACGTTGAAATGACCACGATATCAATGCAAGAATCATTACTTCTTTCTTCACAGCAAGAGACAACAGGTAGTTTTCCCAATGTGTGGATAAGGTCTTGGATACATACATTGAAATGTATGGAGTTCTATGTAAATTGAGTAACATATATGCCTTTTCTGCAATGGTAAGTCCTCATGCTTTCAACATTCATGTGACATGTTAACTGTCTCAACATATGTTGAAAGACTAGGACTGAGCAGTGGCTGACCTTCCCAGAATTCTGTAACAGCCAGGAGTTCGTTGGTGTAGAAGGCCAGCACTGTGTGTCAGCTTTGTAGTTGCATGTGCTTGGTAAATGCACTTTTCCAACGATGGCATATCCAAACATGTTAGTTTCCTACATTAAACATCTGTGATGTCACGTTACACAAGTGATTAGTCTTCTCTATGAAATCCACATCCGGACTTCAAAACGAAAGCGAAATCCACTTTCAAAATAAAACTGCAACTTCCCGGGGGATTGCACAATCCTTTCATCACACGAGCGTCCTTTGAAGAATTTCAATTTCTGGTCATAGCTTTGATCTGAGACAACACGGTTTCCTCCTTGACGATGGTTAGGTGATGACATCATA
The DNA here is from genome assembly GCA_021234535.1 of Stichopus chloronotus. Taxonomy (NCBI): domain Eukaryota; kingdom Metazoa; phylum Echinodermata; class Holothuroidea; order Aspidochirotida; family Stichopodidae; genus Stichopus; species Stichopus chloronotus. The sequence goes on from CM037838.1 coordinate 18,997,282, forward strand.
TTCAAAGGATACGTATACAAGAGGAAGTAATCAAAGGCCATGTGTGTAAAATGGGGCAGACACGTAGCAGTGTCATTCAACAGGCACTTAACACATAAATTTGGCCGTCCAACACACAGTGACAGGTAGTCTGCAACGACAATTACCACAGCTCAAATTCGAGTATCACGTAATGATGGGCTTTAATTTCACCCTACTGACACTGAAGTGGCACATCCAAAAATGATAGTCTGCAAAGTTCTGCTGTGTGACTCGACAGTAGTTAAAACTTCTTTTTTTCCCCCAGTGAAAAATCTGATCGAAAATGCTTCTTATAAAGAAATGCACAACTCTTTCTGCTGTTTAAGAAAACATACGTTAAACGTATTGACGATAGTACTGCCACAACACATTCACAAATGAGATGTATAAGGAGAAAGGGAGAACTACATGCAAATTATTAAAGCCGGGAGGGTCGTCATGGGTCATTTTACATCCATAATCATTAGACAGGCATTACATACACCCAATCCATAGCATGATATCATGCATTTTGACGAATCTGTCAACTTTGTGTCCCCTAACCCTTCCTAATATCGTTCCTGACCATAACCTGACCTTGTCAGGTAAATCAGATATGATACACAAGCCTTGAGACATGAATGAGTTTTAGATAGCCAGAGGAATGTTCCAAACCACAGCAGGCTGATTTCGATAACGCAGACCGCAGGAGATCTCGAACTGAATTCGGTGATGCCTCGACGCTTTGAAGTAGTCCTCAGTTTGACTTTCTTGGAAATCAGATTGTCTCCATCGCTTTCTTTCCTAGTGAATGCGTGCCCCATGTAGTTACAATCTGAGTGGAAGTTGTTGGTGACACCACCCAAGTTTCAATGAGCAATAAGTTCGATATCACGATCAGGTATGTTCAGCATTTCCCTTATTTGTTGTAGGAGGATGTATTTATGATATAACCAGTACTATGACAGTTTGACATATTTAGCATTTTTTTTTTCACAAAAAAAAAAAGTGGCTACTTTAACATTGTATAAGATTTAACTAAAAACTGGCCTGGATGCTACGCTGGCTCCATGGACATCAACTTTCCGAAGTGGAAATGTTGGACCACTGGGAATTTACCTAAAACCTTTGAAGAAAAGACAGGAGGAAAAAAAAAAAATGAAAAAGAAAAATAAATGGGTGGCAATAGAGATGAAAGTGAAAAAATATAGTATGTTATAATGGCAGGCAGATGAGCAGGCAGGGAAATACTGATAGGTTTTGTAATACGATCTAGCAGAGAGGAAAGTCCTGCTTGACAAGACTGTAACATGAGGAGAAACTCTGAGATGTTTCAATGCTCGGTACTAGAGGCCAGCAGGACTAGAGTCTGACATCACTGACGGATGTGAATCTCATGTCACTTCCAGCTAACCGATGGGTGTTTTGAATGTCAACATGACAAGGCAGAGTTTCCAACTGAAAGTCGCCATGTTGCGATTTTGGTGCAATGAGCCCCCCCCCATCTGATGCACTGGTTTTCATGTTTCATTTATTCCTATGACTGATGCAATGCTGCTGATATAGTGAGTGAGTTTTTCTAAGAATTCAATTTTGAACAACAGATATTTTCTTAGAGGAAACGCTACAGAGAGCCGATATTTTTGTCGTTGTTATCAATCCATGTCAAATTAAAACAGCAACTTGCATCCTGAACTACAATTTCACACACTGCAGTGATTTTGCAATACCACACCTACAGACACAATAAGCTAATCTTGCCAATTCTGTTTTGAAACAGTGGAATATTAAAAATTTGAGAGATTACAGATTTCTGCTTTGCATTCTTGGAAGCTACTTACAAAGGTCACAATCAACTCGACACATATTACATTTAAAAGAAAAACAGTCAGGTCATTTAAGAATACTAGAGCAGCAAAGCCACTGAATCTCAATACTTCTGATTATTTAATGTTTCTTTGTAAGGATGAATATGTTAGAAACAGTTCAATTGTGATTGAAGGGATTGACAACAAAAAACAGAGAAGTTTGAATCTGGTTGATGTATCTGATGCTGACAAAATATTAGATTTCTGCCCCTTAGTTCATTTACATGCCATCCATTGTTAACAATGTAACAAAGTAAATGCATTCATTTCTGTCAATTCAACAGTTGTTTGAGATTTGGCTCACCTTTGAAAATATGAGCAAAACACGTGGGATGAAAGCATTGTTCTGAGCGAGCTAATTGTGTAAGGATTAGCTGACTTAATGATGTTGCTACTAGGTGAATGCTATTGAATGGGAATCGCCTAATAAAATTAATGAAATACCTTTGAGCTAAATGAACAGATTATCGTCATTCGATTTGGTGGTTCTTAAAGTATTAGCACTAAATTCAATGCACACCTGGCATCTGACATTCTTATTTTGTACTTCTTCTTTCACAACATTTTTGACATCATTCTTCTTTCAACTTGTGAAAAGTACACAATTGAGTTGAAAACCTCAATACTACTCTGTCCTTTTAACTGTACACAGCAATTTTCAATCACAGCAAATCGAACGAGGGGCTTAAAGAACTACTGCGCAGGGCCCACCAACCCAAACAAAGACTACACTATAACGTATGCAAGTAACGTGTGCAAGCGATGGAAGAAGATCTACCTTTTCCAGGTTTCAGGCCCTTTTTTGGTCAATAGTTTGCAAAAAATGACTTTTTATATGTATTCTCTTCACACCTTAACTAGTGACGCCTTTTGCTTACATGCACAGAAACATGATGGAGAAGTCTTATACATATTGCCTATAGATCAAGACCATGACACCATTTTAAAAGAATATCAGAATGTCCAGCTGGCCTGGCAATATCTCCAGACATGTCATGTATTGAGATAACAATGAGCACCTGAAGAGAACTGGTTGCTCTTCCATTCTGTCTGTTCATATACTAGTGCACAGAATTGTGTGTGAATGACTCTGTTTTTGGAGTTGTTCATAAATAAACAATGCATCATGATTTTTTTTATTAACAGTTTTTTTTTTTTTTAACAGTTTTCTGCATATGACTAATTTCAAAGAAGTAAATTGTCTGACAGATATTTGCTTTTGAGAATCAAGTATATATATTAAATTACTCTGGGATTGATGTTCGTAAGTGGAAAAAAAGATATGGAATGTCTTTGTTTGATAGTTTGTGTCAACATTGCACTGCAAGTTGCATGGTCATAACAGTAACAGAAAGGCAAGAAAAAAGTGTCCCAATGCAAACTGCTGCTTTAACGTAGTTGGCACCATCATACATGCAGACGTGTAGATAAAGACCAATTTTTGAGATATCTATTTCGCTAGCAAGAAGCGTTTGCGTAAAATGAAGACATTGTTATATATGTACCCATCCAACGAGTATCATTCACTCATCAAAGGACACTTCACACCTTGGGGTTCTAACACTCGAGCATCTTTTCTTTTTGAGATATTAAGTTGACAAAATTTTGAGACTTTGACCACTTGTTATTCTCAAAATAACTTTTATATCCATGAAAACCAATACCTTCATCTACTTGCCAATGACTGGCAACTTCAGACTGAAAGATTTATCACTTCTTTTATCATTTTTTATGTCTTTCATGAGAAAACTGCAAGCCATGACCACCATACACTTACGACAGATTTATCACAGAAACAACATGCCATGACCACCATATATTTGCAAGAGATTTATGATGGACATTACAGGGCAATGACCATCCTGCACTTTCGACGGATGAATTATAGATACAACTTGCCGATGGCCGCCATACATTTACGACAGATCTACTGCACACGTAACGTGCTGTGAGCGCCATACACATACCACAGATTTATTACACGTAGGATGTACCGTAACTATGATACATTTACAGCAGGTTGATAATAAATACAATATGATGTGACCACTATAAATTTAGGACAATTTTTTTTTTTTCAGTACAGACACAATATGCCACAGGTTCAACACATTTACACACGCATTTACATGCCATGACTAACACACATTCTCGACAACTTTGTTATGAACTGACATAGCAATGACCTGGCGGTCGGCAATGTGGCAAATAGCAGCAAAATCCAAAAGAGTTTAGAAAAATATTAAAACAAACTCCAATTTCATTTCCCTATGACCCTTTTTTTTTAAGTTTTGAATTTAATAGGCAAAACCCTGGGTCTCAAACAGACATTCAGGATAATCGCACTCAATAACGCATAGGAGACATGAACAAGCATAACTTTTGGCTCAAAGGTTTCACCTTCACTACTATGCTATACAGGTCCTTAAAAAAAGCATGCTATGGCAAGGATAGTTTCCTGAAAGTAATGCATCCACCATGGTCATAGATCGTGAGCTCAGGCTACTACAATTCAATCTGCACTGCTTCCTGCTTGCTCGAGCATCTGTATTGTACACACCTCAGGGGGGAGCATTACATCCTGGATTAACGGGTCAGGCGTGCAGCTGAAACAACAGCCGGTGTCATTAATTCTTGAAAATGGAACACTTTACACTCCTGCAACTCATCGAGAGGAAATTTTCCTCTCAGTTAGCATTTTTTTTGGGGGGGAGGCAATAAAGCAGAACCTTTTAAGAAAATTAGTCACACCTCTTCCATGTACATCTTAATGAGTCCAGAGTTAACTTTCGTCCAATGCATAACACCGCTGATGTTCCAAAGTTGATTAGAATGTTCGGCAAATGGACCAGTCTTGACCTTCGATAAAGAACAAGGAGGGAAAAAGGAGACAATCAGACATCGCATTTGGATCGCATTATAGTTTGATCAAGAGTGAAGTGCAGGATATTGAATAGAGTAAAGATTAGTTTTTATGGCAAAATGATGTGGACTGACTTTTAAGTGGAAATATATATATATATATTATCCATATATATAGACCTGTTGTTCTGTCCATACAAAGAAATAGACAACAGTTGATCTTTGTCAGGATTTCAATAACTTTTGTCGCCGTATACGTTTAAAAGAATTTTTCAAGGATGAAAAACCACAGGATAAGCTTAATACCAAAGATGACGTCAACAGGACTACACCTAACCTATCCATACCGGAGAAAAGAGCAATTAGAAAACTTAAAGGGAATACGGACATAGTCATAAAGCCAGCAGACAAAGGAGGAGCTAAGGCTGTTCGGAAAACCGGTTTTGATTTGAAAACCTGTTAAAACCGGTTTTGTTTGATTCGGTTTTTGGAATTTTTGAGAAACCGAAAAACCGGTTACTAGGAAAAAACCGGTTAGTAACCGATCGTGATTTTTGTTCCATTTTTTACTTTGATAAGGCATTCCACACTTTTTTTTTTAATGGAAAGTTTCTATTATTGCTGGTGTGTTGAAAGATGTGTCGAAAAACTTGAGTTTCTGTTTAACTTTTGACCAACAGTTGTGCGAATTCTTATTCAAAATAATTTGCAGTCGCCGCCGTGGCACAGTGACGGTTCCCCTAGCCCTATGGCACTAGCGGCCTTGTAATCATTACGATCATTATCTCGATGTGAGCAAAATAAAATCTAGCAATGTAACAACGCTTCTTATCAATTTGTTATTCTCCCTTGTACCAACCTCATTTTATTTTAGCCTAGTATTCTCTGATCCCATGTGAACTGGTTTTTGGGCACGATTGCAGAAGTGTTTATGAACATGAAGGATTTATCGTAAGTTGCGTTAGCTCCATAGGCTTGGCTGTATGTGAAAAGATGTGCGACAACAGTATGCAGTCTTTGGCAGTACAACACACTGGCATTCACACTAGTGTACGTTAGTGTTATGTTGCATGAAGGACCGTGTATGCCAAGCTGTGGGCTGTCGCTGGCATGACTTCATTCTCAGAAGAATGTTTCTGTCACATGACCAATCTGAACCAACAGAATCGTACAAACTTAAAATTCATGAAGCAAAGTATTATCACCGACGCGAGTGAGCTGCACACTAAAGGAGTAAACAGGTGAAATGTTTCAATATACGGGAAGAGCAATTAAATCATGGAAGTTCATCGGTCGGTCGAATACACACTTAACAGAAAGCACTAAGCACTTATCCATGTGAAAAAGCGAAATACTTGTAGTTTAATTTAGAAGGAAATGCTACGAACAGTTGAAAAAATAGGAGTAAAAATAGTAACCTGGGTCCCCTGGAGATACTCTAAATCCCGAAAAGGGGAACATAAAATAATTTCTTTGTTGCCTTGATAGCTGAATTTCTCGTAAGCCTAAAGGTTTTCTTGCCACTCCCTTAAAGTCTCCACGGGTGCCTTCGTCCGCACGCACATGCTTGTATCACTGTGTAACTTTGTGATTGATTGGTCTCAAAACTTTGCAGTTCTAGCTTCTTAAACTTGGTACGCTGATTTCTTCTCTCATCAGTTTAGTACTTGTTAGATTAATTTTCATGAAGCTCATTCAGTTTTGGTGTTGTACGATCCATTCCATTATGATTATAATTATGAAATGCGAGATTGTGTGAACTTTGAATTAGGAGTAAAGCAGAACGTGTGTTCGGATTTGCATGCATCAACATGCGATTTACCAACTGACCAACGTTTTTGTTCTCCGTGTATGAGATGTTGTTATACTATACTGTTTGCTTGCGGAGTGGCTTAGTCAAGCTGTATTATCCAGTACTGTGTACTGTGTTATAGCGCACGCCGATATGGTCACACCCAGCCTCAGCTGTATGTTCCGTTCACTGAACTTGCTGTAAGCTGTAAGCTGTGAGCTATGGCGCAGTGGCACTGATCGTATATTGTACACGTTTTAATAGTTGTGATTTCTGTAGTAATAAAGAAGTACGACAACTTATATATTTTAGGCCTAGCCATTTCTCTTCTCAGACATTAATATTGATTTGATCTTCACATAATCGTTCAGAATTCAGAGGTGCTAATTTGCGCTGCAAGAAGCATAGTAGCCTTAGTACTAGCAGGCCCTACGGCCATTTAGGAAGCTGCCATACATAGAGACATTTTACTGTTAATCTGTGTACCGTGTACATATGACAAGTGTTAGTTCTTGAAAGAATGGTTTCGTTACCATGACAAGTCGCTGAAGATCGACGGAAACTAAGTTCTAACAAATAAGTATGTAAAACCAAAAGAAAGAAGAAAAGAAAAACTTGTATTTGTAGTCAATATTTTTCTCTTGTGTTATAAAACAAAACATCGTTATTCCTCTGCCTGTAGGAGAAGACAAGAGACGCTTGTTGTCATAACCTGTGGCGCCTAATACAGTGTATGTACGTGAACTACAATAAAGAACTCCGTGTGTGTACGTAAGTGCGTTATGCATATAGTCAGAGTAGATTTTGAAAAAAACCGGTTTTGATTTAAAAACAGGTTTTCACAGCCACCAAAACCGGTTTCCAATTTTTTACTAACCGTCACAGCCTTAGGAGGAGGAGTGGTCATCTTAAACACCACCGATTATATGATGGAAGCTTCCCGTCAACTCAGTGACTCAAATTTCTACACCAAGCTCCCCAAAGATCCTACCGAAGATTTTCTCACAGGTTGTGACAAATGGACTGTCGGATGCCACTTGAGAATATGTGCATCATCTCATGACAAACACCCCAGTTCCAGGCAGCTTCTACATCCTGCAACAAAATACACAAACTTCCCAATTTGTCAGATGATAGCCTTGAAAAAAAGAGTTCCTCCAGACAGACCTATAGCATCTGGTCATGGTACCATGACGGAATTCCTCTCCGAATTTGTATATCAATGTCTTCAACCTCTACTCAAACATGTGCCCGGCTACATCCAGGATACCACTCATTTCCTACAGAAACTCAGGAATGTTGATCATGTTCCGTTAAATACCATTCTTATTACTATGGATGTTTCAGCTTTGTACAGCTAATATACCTCATGATGAGGGTGTAAATGCCTGTGAAGTGTTTCCCAACAGGAACAGGCTCTTCTTCCGACTTCATATCTTATGTAAAGAAAATTATCAAATTCTTTCTAGACAACAATTACTTTACCGTTGATAACCAGTTTTCCTTGCAAACACATGGTACGGCCATGGGTGCCAAATGGCACCTGTTTATGCAAATCTGTTTATGGCCTACCTGGAAGAGCAGTTTAGACAGCAGTTTAGTTTTGAGTGAGTATAGACTTAAGCCTGTAATGTATTCTAGATATATTGATGACATTTTTTCCTTTAAATGCATGGCAAACGTACACTAACAAGATTTGTTGACAACGTGAACACTTTCCATCCCACAATCAAGTTCATGCACGAATGCGCAACATCTAGCATACACTGTTTGGATATTCAAGTGTCATTACAAAATGGCATTATACAAACCTTAGTTTTCACAAATCCCACAGACTGACATACTTATATACCTTCCTACAGCTTCCGCCCAGAACACACCGAGAAATCTGTAATGTATTGCCATGCTCTCCACTACAATTGCATTTGTTCTAACAAAGAAGACTTTCAAAACAAATCAGACGATCTGACTAGACAGTGTATGCTACAGGGGGTACCCTCTTAAGTTCAAACGAACTAACATCCACAGAGGGAATAAAGTCCCCAGGTTGGCACTTTAGAATACAAGCAGTCCACCCCCCTAGAACGGATTCCTTTCGTTACGTACTACCATTCTAGCATTAAAAACCTTTTGCAAGGCTTTCTATCTGCATGGAGTATTTTACAAAGTGACGTCCAGTTAGCAGACACATTTAAAGCTGCACCACTTCTGAGTTATAGGCAACCTCCTAATCTTAGAAATATCCTTGTACACAGTGAAATTCCTCGAAACCTATTTCACCTTGTGAAAAACCCCATTGCCAAATTTGCAAACATATCTGTACTTCATTCCCTGTAACTCCGCCAGGCACCAAACTTAATCTTTACCCTGATAACCTTGACTGTGATTCATCTAATGTCATTATTTACTTTTTTGCAAACAATGTGCAGAGGGTAATTACATAGGAGAAACCAGAACCAAATTCCGCCTTAGCTTCAACAATCACAAGTACACAATCATACATCGTCTTAAAGGTTTCTCTGTGGCCGATCACTACACTTCACCTGGTCATACACTACAAGATTTAGCATGTTGCATAATAGAAATTGGGACAATGACCACAGGCAATCTGAGGAGATTAAACTCATACTAAGAATTAAAAGTCACGTGCAGGGGGCGCAACGAAGGCCTTGGTACTAAATTTGAGCGAGTTTTACCAGGTCCGAGAATGAACGTGGAATTTTGTCACTTTTAAATTAGATCTCTGAGGAAGAGTTAGGACCTCGAATATTATATTGTTTCAGTTCATTTTGTTGGTATTTACAGGATCATTTAAGGGATCATTTAAGGGATCATTTATGCGTCTCCTGTTATATTTAAATTTACAGTTATATACGAACCCACAAAACCCTCTATGAGATTATATATATATATGCTGCACAAAGGAACCCACCAATACCAAGGTAAATAATGAGGCCAGAAACATCGCCGAGAAGCTCGATTTTGGGTGATGGACATTGAAACCCTAGCGAGATACGAGGCCTTCATCACACTGAAAGATCATATGAACAACAAGAAGAAACCACACCAAAATGCAGGCTAATAAACCCCACGAAACTGGAACTCGAAGAAATCAGCAAAACCATCTTTGAGAGAATTAATTCAGACATCACATCGAAAACAGGCATTAACCAATGAAAAAATTCTTCTGCTGTGCTCGAAATGGTTCAGATCCTAAAAAATTAGCCAAATCATTCCTTCATATGTTTCGATATTGCAGATTTTTGTCCATCGATCTAGCAGGAGTTGCTCAGTGATGCCCTTAAATTTGCTCAAAGGCTTACTACAATTACAGCGAAGGAACTCGATATTATCATGCATTGTAGAAAATCGTTCTTCTTTAGTAAGGGCACACCCGACAGGAAGAATTCCGATGATAGCATGTTTGATGTCACCATGGGGAGTGACGATGGCGCAGAAGTGTGCGAGATTTTCGGAACATACCTCTTATGCCAGATCACCCAGAAATATAGCAAGACGAACATTGGTTTGGGTAAACACGACATGGCCTCGCAGCATTCTACAAGCCACCACAAGCAATAGAATGCATAAAGAAAGACCTTTGTAATATTTTTGGTAAATATAGTTGGAGTATAGCGTTTGACGCTAACCTTGAAGTTGTCAATTATCTTCACCTAACTTTGAACCTCACCAAAAATGAGTACTACCCCTATGCCAAGCCCAATAATACCCCCTTGTGTGTACTATGCCCAATCTAACCACCCACCATCAAATACTACAGAACATCCCCAAAGCCACCAACAAAAGCCTTCACCGAAATTTCATTAAGCGAAGAGTTATTCAAGAAGGCTACTTCCCCCTATCAGTAGGCATTTAACAATAGCGGATACTTCTACCAACTTAAGTACCAAAATCAGGCAACCCATTCAGGGAGACAGCAAAAACAAAATATCATCTGGTTTATCCTCTGTTCTACAAGGGTGTGGCAACTAACATCGGAAAAGATTTTCTCAAATTGGTCGATGGACACTTCCCACCCACCAAAAAAACTTCACAAAATTCTTAATTGAAACACAATTAAACTCAGTTACTCCTTTTTAAACAAAGCATTAACGCATATATAATGAATCCCTTCTATCTCAAATCCCCCCAAGAAACACCAATCTTTGTAATTGTAGAAACAAAGCATCTTGCCCCATCCCGGGCAAATGTCTCCCAGACGGGGGTCGTGTACCAAGCTACCGGAACAACATCACACGATACAGACACTTACATAGGCCTAACTGAAACCCTGTTTAAAACCAAATGGAAAAACCACATTAGATCGTTTAATGATAACAAATACAAACCGAGCAGCATCCTTAGCAAGTACATCTGGTCATTGAAAGAGCAAAATGTACCATTCACGGTCACATGGAAATTACGAGAGCTACATCCTACAGTAATTTAAAAACCGATGTGACCTTTTACCTTTGGAGAATGTTCTTGATCATGTGTGTAACAGGGCATGAAACTCTTAAAGAGCGTTCCAAATTTGTTTCTAACTTTAGACATTCACAAAAGTTCTTGTTTAACCTGTGACATCACATTATCATCTTTGTCCCCTTATAGTTGTTCCTCTGTACTGAAGTATGCATATGTTTTTCCGGAGGTTCCTATTTGTCTCCACGCACTTTTTCAATTTACTTGTAATGTCACCTGCCTGAAGATCGGGCTCTGCCAATGAAACTTTTAAAGTAGAGGAAATAATGAATAGCTATATATATATATATATATTCTAAATCTACTCTTTCGGAATATTCAAGTGTCATTGGTTGATGATACTATAAAAACATCCATCTTCAAAAATCCAACAGACAGGCACACATACTGTACATACCATTCAATAGTATCCACCCAGAACACACGAAGAAATCAATTATCTATTGCCAGACTCTATGCTATAGAAGAATCTGCTGTGAAGACAATACTTCAAACAATCAACTCATGGAGCTCAGAAAGCAATTCACTGCGAAGGTGCTACCCTCTAAAATATAATTGATGAGGAAAAATAAGGACAGGGCCGATAAGGTTTCTAGGCAGGAACTCTTGCAGCACAAATTTGCCATCCCACTGGAAAGGATTCTCTTCACTAATAATTTTCACCTCGACGTGAGAAATCTTGTTCAGAGGTTTCAATCTCTTTGGGGTGTCCTCCAAAGTGATGTCGCATTAGGTGGCATATTCAAGTATACACCCATTCTGTCTTTCAGACTAGCCGACAAACCTCAGAAAGATTCTGGTGTGAAGCGAAATTCCTAGGCCACAAGCTCCCACACTTAACGTTCCATGGAACAAACCATGCTGCCAAATATGTCAGCACTTATGCACTTCATTAATTGTGATCCCCCATGCACTACCCTCAAATTACCCTTATAATTTACCCTTGTAAATTACCCTTGTAATTTTGACTGCATTTCAGCCAATACTGTCTACATACTTTTTTTGCAACTAATGCACTAAAGGCAATTATGTTGGTGAAACAAAGACGAACATGCGCTACCATTTAACAAACACAAACACACTATCTATTTTACGACAGCTCAAAGGATATTCTGTAGCCAAACACTTTTTAGTCCCCAGGACACACAATACCTAATCTCAAAACCTTTAACTGGAAAGGCAAATTTAAGAATTGGGAGAAACGGACAGCTGAGGCAGTGTAAGGCTAATCCTACGCCTGAACAATAATGGGTGCAATCAAAAGAACAAAAGAATAAACAAGGATTCACTCTGCACTCACTGTAAAAAACTGTGGCTAAGTTCAACAAAACTGTACTACGAGCACCTGTAAGTATTAGAACATGATCTGACATGTATGAATGTACTCAGCTTCTTCTTACCTCATTGATGTACTCTATACAACCCATGAACATGTAATCATCTTTGTGAAAGTACGATACTTCTGGGTCGACAAAATCTTTTGGGAACACTTTCGGATGACCTGCAGATATCAAAATTTGTTACACTCTTGAGAGCCATGTGACTAAGAATACATGAATAGAAGAAAAATACAGTAAGACTAATTTTGTATAAAACAATAAGGCAATTACTGAATAACACAAATTGAACAATGCATCCTTGTGACAATAACATTTATCAAAAGAAGATAAAAACAAATGCATGCATTGTCAAAAGAAAGGAGGGTTGAGCAGATGTTACAGAATGAGGACTTTGACATATGCCAAGTTGAGGAGCATGGATTCAAAGCAGAGTAGACCGACGTCCCTACCAGCCAATCCTTGATGTTGCAATAAAATGTTCTCTTGATATGCATACGGGTTGTGAAAGTGTGAGATCCCCCCCAAAAAATAACCACAGCTTTGTCTTGAAATTCCAACGGCTTGACAAAAATGAAGAATAGATGCCAGCTGCTCGTAATGTGACTTATTGATTCAGGTGATTTGAAGGTGCTGGAGGAATGACGTAATTTGTTCACCAGTGACAAGACGAGAAACAAGACCACCAGGAAATTATGAACGGTACTTGAACGCCATCTGATTCTATAAAGTATTGATCCTTTTGTCTATAGCTGAGTATTTTTAACTCCTATATCGTTGTGAGCAAAACAAGATCGCCTGGCAGTGATCTCACAGATTCCTGAACAAAACAATCTGCTGGCAACCAGGACGACTGACACTTGTGTTTGAAATACAGATGAAGTTTTACACGTGATTCTTTTTTCGTGACAACTAGGTCTATTATCGAAATTTGAATTTTAGGAGTAGTCTTTGTGTCATTTATCCCTCATCCTCCTCCCAATCTGAAAACGCTACCAAAAATTTAATCTATCGGCTACAAATCGTGAAGTGTCCTATATGAAAGGCAGTTTAGTACTTATTTATCAGATATCCATTTCAAGAGGAGTTTCCCCTGTCACCAAACCGTCCTTCATCCCTGTCCCAATTTGACCTTCATACTGAGAATGTCATCCCTCACCTACAAATTGTGAGCTGCCCCAGATGTATGGTAAAAACTGAAAGTCATCCAGCCCCCAGACACCCTGGCTCCCTGCTGGTTCCATGCAGTATCGCTTCTGTAACGTTCTCATGAACCTCAGGTACCTGGAGTAAAAGAGAACACAGGTCGTACGTTGTGATTACTAAACATTTAGTACACGAGCAAACATGCACAGAGATTGTTGTCATGGAAACTATTGTTACATCAGTTTTTAAATACCCTGCATGAATTGTAGAATAGCGTTGTCTCAAATTAATGTAAATGTGCCATTTACTCTATGGAGAACAGTTCATTGCCAGCAAAATATGACTTTTTCATGGAAATATTTCCAAATAAGGGACTTCTTAACATCTATTTCAGCAGGAGGCATATGCACAGCCAATTTACATGGAAACTGCAAAAAGTCTTCCTTTGATTTGAAATGGTAAATATTACTGTTTGGACACATCAGTTGGTAATCAATGCATAATAATCTCAGATAACCAGTCAACATGAATGATTAGACCTTTCCAAATCAATGACTGTCCTGATGATATTTCTTAAATTATAAATTTCTTTCAAGTCAAAACTGCAAATCTTTCTTCATTTTTTTTTTATATTACACTATCAAATTTAATGTTTCATACCCATTCTAAAAATCTGACTCACTTATTGTCCATTCACAATGACTGGTCCTACATCATGACTTTCATTTTCTAAAATCCAGTCCATGTTTCACCCAAGAAGTTTAGGCTGTACACCACCATAGTATGAAAATGGTTTACCAGGGATGGTTTACCGAGGGATGCTTGAATTTTGGAAACTTGCTACAAAGCAAAAATATTTTGTTTCAGAGAATGTCTGAGAAATAATTAGGAAGAATCAAATTGAGATTATAGTTGGCAAGTTCCTCACAATGCAAAAAAAAAAAAAAAAAATCAGAGAAAAACATCACCTGTCAAAGACCCTGTGGACAATGGCCTCAGAGTCTGCTTCCGTCAAAACCCGGAGTTTGAAGAGACAGCAGAGGAAGGTGGCATAGTTCATCTCATGTCCTGTACCGTAATCTATTCTTGTGTAATTTCCGAAACCTTCCGTCAAGTAAGCCTTCAGCTCTATACACGCACCTTGGCATTCTTTTGGCAAAACCTCTTTGATCAATGATTCTGAATTCTTGGAAGATGAAGGAGAAGAATTTTCAAACTCAGATGAGAACGTGAACTGAGGGTTACTGGTATATTACTGGTGTTCCTCATAGATATTCAAGTGAGTGGGGAAGTCTTTGATGCAACAACTGGCTTTGTTTGAAGTTCCCTTTTAGTGCAATTACTTTTATGAGGGCAGCTTTTGAGACATTTATACTGAACACTACATTAAGCCCACAAATAGCAGTAGCCTAATGCCAATGTTTTTTCTTGGCCAAGCAGAGCTTTTGTAAGGGGGGGGAGGGAAGTTTTAGGTCACCATTTCACAGGGATTCCACCAGAAACTGTAAAAAAGGGGAAGATTTATTACTGCTTAACCATGGTTCTAAATTGAAGCTGTCCTTGGCAAATTTACAAGTGGGTTTTGGGGGACAAAAGTTTGCTTCAAGGACCACATAAGGTGCAATTTGAAGGGCTCTAGGGTCCATCGATTTATGTAAGTTTAATCATGGCTACAAAGTGTCTTTTTTTAAGTAAGAAGAAAAACAGGATAATTGAATATTTACATTTTTACAAAAATGAAAGGGGGAGGGGGGAGTTTTCCAGCATCTGTTTCCTCTTGCATACCACCTAAGCCGATGCCAAATTCTCATGGAAATACAACCACATGGGGACGGGGGATCTGAATGAGCGTTAAGACTGTTAAGGTATCTATGTATGAACATTCCATTCTGTTTAAACGAATTAAGGATTAATAAAAAAAGAGCAATATCTAAAGGGCAACTATGGATTACAGAAAATGATAAATTATAGCTAGAAAAATCACACCATCTGGCAGGTTATCTGGCTATTCACAACAAATAAGAGGAATATTATTGACAAATTAAACAATACAAACATAGCAAGAAAAATAAACGAAATAATACAAGAAAGCAAAAAAAAAATAGTCAGCACAATTTTACGAACAAAGGCCCAAAACTGTAAAATCTCACCTCTTTTAACTTTGTGTGCCATGTTCTGAAGGCCTGATTACCATATCTCTGTGGTTGCTGTAAAGGAGGGATTTCCTCAGCCCATTTTTCCAGTGTGTCAATCATTTTTATCAATTTTTGGCACACCTGATATCAATTGAGAAAAATTATGACAACTTACATCATTCAGGGTAAATTTTGGAATAAGTCTCAGAAATCCTTGGATATCATAATACACTCCTAACAGTGACTCCATATTGTACGCCAAAGTTCTTTAACCTTAAACAGTACTCTTCCCTTTTTATTCAGTTTTTGCAACAGTAACCTGACTGTCAACGTCAGGACCCAGTTTGCAAATTGCCACCTGAATCCAATGTTTCAGTTACATTATACATGTGACAAAAAAAAGTTAAAATGTCACTTTTTCCTGACAGGTTTCATCAAACACAAGACAAAATTCATCATCTGTGCCTAATTAAGAACACCTGGTTTTCATGCTTGCACACAACATACACCATGTTATAACAACATTCACAGCAAAATGCTGTATTGTGACTTCACAAAGGAAATTGTGATCTAACGAAAGTTACGTTTTTAGGTATTCAGGTACTCTACCCACTATGGATGGTGAGTACCAAAATACCATTTTCCACAAGCTACTACATTTAAATGATGATAGGGCATACGGTAGCAGTTTTTTTGTGCAGTGCCTATCCAAATGAGCAATAAACATGTGTTAAGAATGGATTACATTTGCGTGATTCAACGCACGTTTCAATTTGCAACAAGTATTGCAAGATTTGGATTACCATTTACATTACTTTTTGCAACATATCAGTCTGAAATCAGTTCAGCAATTCAAGACAAAAACGATGGAAAGAAAATGAGATGCTTTTCTATTCCAAACAGCCTTTATGATGAATTCAATTTGTACTAGTTTCCTTGAAAGTTAAATCGCATCTTGAGTAGCTCATATGTGACATGGTTATTACATCAAAGTTCTGAGTGGCTAAAGATTTCAGTAACTTAAATCTTTGAGCCTACCTAACACAGAAAAAAAAAGTTTGAAATTTAAATTCTCCTAATTGTAGGCCTCTCTCTTGGAAGAGAATTCAAATGCAATGTTTTCTGTAAACTTCTGCCTCAAGGCCAGTTTCAATGCTTGTATTTTTGTTTTGATATGCATGTTTTCTTGGCTCATTTGGATGGCGGCTGCACAGAAATGTATGAAAACAGGCCTCACAGTACCTCTTCTCTTAGGAATATTTGTTTTAAGGTTTTTTTACAATGAAAACAAAGGTTATAAAAGGTTTTCAAGGGACAACATATCTAGGTATTTTTAGCCTCATAAGGTTTGGCTTCCAGCACGATAAAGGGAAATCAATTCAGAAAACAGCAAATTGTGACAACTATCGGTCTTACCAGGAAAATTCAGAATTTTATACCACTTGCCAGGATTCCAGGATGTTTAGTTTTCCTGCTGATACTCTTATTACTTCATTAAGCCATCAGACAAATTAAAAATATAGGTTTTTCAAGAGTGTAACAGAGTCAATGGGAAGCTTGTTGTGATTAACAAGGGTGAATTAAGTAACGATGGGAGAATTATCTAACAATGAGAGGCAGTGTGCGTCAATTATTTAAATGTGCGTTGTGGCGTGGGAGGTGCGTGTATTTTAATTCAGATGTGTGAAAGAGGTCTAAAAGGGGATGAATTTTAAATATAATTTAGTTTGATTCATAGAATTGGTGTGTGTAGGTCAATCGACTTATACATCCGTGTTTCAACTCTGACGGGGATTTATCTTGATTGGAAATTAAAGAAAATAACATTGATTGATAGCGACATCGCCTGTAATTCTGTTTCCTTTTTCCGAGTTTTGTGATTCTCCGTCATAAAACGAGCGTCGGGACAGAGATAAATTGTGTGTTAGTTCTAGTCCATTCGTTATAAAGAGGTTTTATAAGTTTATATGCTCCCAAGATGAAATACAGTATTTTTTCCTTATAGGCTTTAAAGGTTCACCGTAAGGCCTGATGCAAACTATTTTTCTGTCCTACAAAGCTACTGATTCAAATCAAATGTTACCTCTGAAACGTTACACTCATCTGTCACTTTCTTCCCTTTAACGGTCGTATTCATCAGCCTGACGAAGCCCATGTAGTCGCTGTAGGCCTGCAAAAAGAGTGTCCATCCAAACTGAGTGAATTTGAGGGATACAACACTCCAGTTTATTCCCTATGTACAGTATCTAATTCATGCAACAAGGATTCTTGAACATACAGACCATTTATTGTTACAACTTACCTGGGACTTCTTCCATGTTGCTAAATCTGCCACACTTTTTATTTGTTTGGTTGGTTCTTCAAATACCTGCTCAGCCATTTCGGCCATTTTGTATACTTTGGGGCTGAGGACTGTGGCAAGAAGCCTCTGGAACAACAAAATTTAAGTTCATAATGCAATTAGAATTTAACCAAATACAAAATACACCAGGATTCTGAAAAAAAGTTTTTTAACTGACAATTGAAACCTGAGAAAACCAATCATGCAACTTTCAGCAGTCATCCGTTATCAAAACGAGCACTTCGAATGAAATTCAAATGCAGTGGTACAGTAGGCTGTGGAAATCACACAGAAGCTTCATTATGATGAATGAATAGGTCCTCAAGTTCTGTATGCCTTACCATTGGCACAACGGAAATGGCTGTCCATTCATGAGTGAAAATATACCATGGGGATATTCAATGTAATTATTTATGCTTACAACACTACAAACAATGGATAAAGATAACTATTTCCAAATTCTACCTGCAGCAAAAATGAAATTCCATTTCTTAAATTGTGAACTTGAAAGTTGCACTATCAAATAAACTTCTAGATTGTGAAAGATCAGTAAGATTTCTATACCATGCTTTTCACTTAATTGTTTAAATTTGAGTTTTGTGTCACCAGTCAGTCTGCAAACTATTTTGAGATTAAAAATCACAGATGAAGACATTATTTGAACTCAACTCAACAGCTAGTGCATGCACTGGTCTAACTGGAACTTCCTACAGTAATCTGATTCATTGGAATGCGCTGTTCAACAATAACATTTGGTGTAGGGTAAGTTTGGTGGTTAGAGTGTCCATCTTGCAATCATTAGGTTCAGCAAGACTGTTTACAGGGGTGATGAGGAGTTATTAGGTGATATCACTTTGGGGATCTGTCCTTCGATTCTGGTCTTGTCCGCTTCAGGTTGCTCACCACAGCTAATGGGATGCTGAGCTGCGTAAGTCCTAAACACTTCCCAGCCTTTGGGAAAGTTAATAAAGACTGGGGGGATACACTCTCTACCACCAGATGCGGACATCAAATGGCGGTCCCAGGAGCAGGTTGGGTTTGCATGGGAATTGTTGGTTCACCATGCCTTACTTTCCTCTGAACAACACTTTTCAAAAACAGTGGGCAAATTTCACACGTGTTTATCAATGATCAACATTGAATAGGATTGCTTGATGAGTCTTCAGACTTCCTGATCCTCAGACTCTCACATTTGAATAGTCTTGGTAATTTCACGATTGCATCCACAATGATCAAAACAAATCAGGTACATTTCGAAGTTAGATTAGTGTGATGGGTGCATTAAAATCATTGCATACATGTAGAAATAGGAAAGCGAACGAAAATTACAAACATCTTGACCAAAACTAAACTGGACTTAAAATTAATGGAACTGGAATCTATCGTGAATACTTATTTTGACCAAAACAGAGGTATAAGATGAATACAAACATGATGTATATCAAGTAAGTTGATACTTTTTACATGAAGGTAGGTTAAACAACACATTACTCCTTCCTCAGCATATGGGAGAACATAACATTACTAAAACTAAAGAAAGAATGGTGTGAACTAGCACACACTATGCATTGACTATGTCTCACCACTAGAGTGAACGAAGTGTACCAATTTCTTCTATAACAAAGGCATCAGGTAGAACATGCATGCATGGGGTTAACATCTTTTGATGAGAGTAGTAAATTACTGTTAAGTGTTAGTTTAATTTTAGTGGAATCATGAGGGAGGGGGGGGGGGTTAGGAGACAGGTGCAAGGCCGCATAGATATACCATGAGCTTGGATCAAGAGGCTCGAACAAACCATGTTCATTCACTACAACTCTGTACTTTCCTGCTTTTAATACCTGTCTAGGGGAACATCGGGAATCACTTTAAGCAAAGACAGACCTGAACTGACTGGGGACCTGTTTTGTAAATTCACAGAATAGCTCCAAAATGTACAGCTCTTCAGCAAGATTTCATTAGTTGGTACTTGAAATGGGAATATAAAAGCTCTGCAGACAACAGGCATGGTGAGTTTATTGGTCAGATACCTTACTTGACCAAGTTGACCATTACCTGAAGAACATTAAAACTTATTCTTTGTCCATAGATCCTGTGCATAATGATGAACATTGTATTTTGAAGCACAAAAACTTTGTATTATTCCACTTTACTAAAAGCATTGTTAATGTCCAAACCAGCTGGACTTTATGTGGCTGGACACCAGATATGATCTGGCCAAACCCTAACTTAGTTGTTTAAAATGAGCTTGCCATGAGCTGAACTAAATCTGCTAACTGAGAAGAGTGTGTCAGATCTTTAACATTAACACTGATCGAATGAGGATTCACAGCTTCACTAAATACATGAGGCAGCTAGTTTATACATACGTGTACTTACAGATACAACACACTGTGAATATACGACTATCAGTAATTTTAAAATCCTGAGAACACTGTGCAAATCATTTGATCGATACCTTTGTTGTTTACAAGTAGCAGTTCTTAGTATTCTATTTTTGCAGGACTTGTGCTGGTTTGACAGTGGCAGTATTGCAGACTTGCCAACCTCAAGAATGGCAAATCTTGAGATTCTCACAAGAAAACCTGGAGATTTTACAAAAACCTGTTATTATGAAAAAAATTTCTATAACAAGAAAGATTTCAACCCACCATGGAAAGCAATATTCTTGGACCAAAAAGGAAATGTTTTGTGCTGCAGTGATTTTCACCATGAGATTCGGCATTTTCACGATAAGACAATGCCCGCAACCATGAGACTCACAGTGAAACCATGACTGGCATGAGACTGAGTTGCAAGTTGAGTACTGGCCATTCCATAGACCTCTACGCCATAGGATAGTTTGATAAACACAACTGAATACTGCAACTGGATAGCTACAGTACTTTAAGGGGGTAGTCAGGTTGGAACGATAGAAAATACCTTAGTCAATTATTAATTTCAGCAGAACCAGTAACAGGAGTATCTAACTTTAGTTACTGCATCATGTTGCCAGAAATGACGAACATTTTCTTCGAAATCTAATACTAAGTGAGGTCATGTTAGGCCCCTACTTAAAGTATTTAACCATTAAGACCTAGCCTAGAACCATGTCAAGTTTAGGGGCAAGCTCAATCAAACACAACGACGTCTGGTCGTAGGCTACTGTGGGTATTGGCCATTACCTCATCTTACTTCTTCGCCATATAACTTAGGGCTACTTACTCTTCTCCTTACCGTTTGTCCTACCGTCGGTTTGGTGAGAGCCCTAATGTTTATCAGTATCACAGTGAGAGTTGCGGTGCGTAAATAGCCTAATGTTAGGCCATCTGCGTTGTCAATATTATGTAAGACTTCAAAAATTACCGCGGGTCAACTTTTGCCAATGCCAGTCAATTTGCAAAGGTATCAATTACTTATAAATGAGTAACCCTGAAGAATGACTGATCAAATCGTCTTTGGTACAGGAAAGACCCTAGCTTAGATTCCTCTTCACATTGTGTAGGCCCTACATACCCTGTCAGATCAGTTAGAGGATAGCAACCAGCAAGATCCGCGAACGCAAAAGGACACTATGACATTCGATAGAATTACTGATAGAAATTGTGCAATACATGTCAATAGTGTGTACCCTATACGAGACCCGTACTGGCAACAAGTGACGGCTGGCAGGAAGGTAACAATGTTAACTTTCAGAGAATAGCCAGATTTCTTGAATTAGAGCTCGGGCTCATAGAAATGGGCCCCCAATGCCCATGAGGAGAAAGGTGGATTTGTTGCTAGTCCTAATAGGAACGTGTCTTGTCTGCCTAATGATTAATCCAGCACTGCTGACAATGTAAAGGAAAATATTGTAATTGTAGAGTTACTTGGATCATGCTTCACCATAACAGGGGCATCGGCATCGGTACATTGCCCCAAAGAAAATGTTGGGAGGCAAATATATCGTCCCCCAATAAATTAGGCAGATTAAAAATCAGGTGAAGAAGAAAAAAACAGTAAAGAAAAAAGAAAAGGCTGAGTGAAAAGTAGAATTGTGATCATATGAAACATTTGTATTTTAAGTTGATGTACATTTTATGCCTCTTATTAAAGTATTGAAGGTGATGGAATTGTCTTATTAATATTTCGTCGGTCTTGTCTTGACGTTACTAGCTTCCGGTTACCAGTTGCAGGCTGACGCCTGTAAAGTGAAAAAATGATGTGAAAGAGATACACACATACACGGTCTTCTGATGTTTTATTGCGACGTTGCTAATACTAGTAGGCCTTACCGTAATTTGTGACGTAAGCAGAGTGTGTAATCAAGAAGGCTGACGTTACTACATTAATGTCCTCTGATACAGTTATGAAATGTTAGCAGAAGATTAAATGTATGTCTGTACTGGTATTCGGTGGATGTGCATGTCACATGCACGATTAAGGCTTACACGAAGGGGGACAGCTATCACTCAGTAAACCACTTTATCGCTTATCCGCCTCATATCCGAAAGTTAACATAACATATGACATAACAAGTTGAAGGGCAAAGGAGGGCCAAATGCCCCATAGAATGCCCCAAAAGAAACAGCCCCAAATTTAAGTGAGAAGCAAACCCAAACCACAAAGACACCAAGGAACAATAACATTCTACGAGAATGTAAGAAAAAACCTGTCAATGTTAATTTTGAAACAGTGCAGGCCGACTCAAAGAAAACGAAAGAGGATGCATAAGTTTATGATTCTTGATTTGACAAACCATTTTCATAGATCGACTTTTTTACATGACTTGAGGAATTGCAGACATGGTATCTCTATTTGAAAGCTGGGTATATGCAGCTTAGGACGGTCGGGAAATGCCATTTCAGGCCAGTCTGGTAGATTTTAAAAAGTCCAAAATTTTTTTGTACGCTCCGGACCAACCGATGGTGGCGCTCCACTTAGAAAGTCTTGTCACACATGCCTTAGGCCATGTCCCCGCCCCTCCTACAAACCGTGTACAGGCGCTCCGTGCGTGATATCGATGACGTATAAGCAAAAAAAAAAAAGTAATAAAAAATATGCCTCCCATCATTAGACCCTGGCTGTGCTGCGGTAATTTCTGTTTACATTCTATTCACATTCTTCAGCCTGTCCGAAGAAAGTTTTTTTTTCTTTTTCGAAATTTCGAAAATTTTCATAGATGTGTTAACTCATTGTAGCCCTCCGCTTAGGTAGTAATTAGTAAAAGACAAATTCGGGCAAAAATCTCCCCCCCCCCCCCACGGAAAAGAAAACAAAATTCCAGGAGTCCCTATACGCCTATGTGCTCAGCCCAAATATTTGCAAAGTATCCAACGAAAACGAAAGAGAATGTGTAATTCATTATGTTTCTTGTATCACCTGAAAACCCATCTGATATGTATTTACCTTACCGTTTTCCATAGATTTTTTTTTTTTACATGAATTGAAGAATTGCAGAGATAATAATCCTATGTCAAGGATGGGTATATGCAGCTTAGGAAAGTTGGCAAATGCCATTTACGACCATCTGGGAGGTTTGAAAAGCCCCAAATTTTCTTGTGCGCTTCGCCCCAACCGATGGTGGCTCTCAGCTTAGATAGTCCTGTCACACATGCCCTCATGCCAGCCTCTGTCCCCGGTTAAAACCCCGTGGACACGCCCCCTTGAATGGTCCTTTTAAAGACTTTTACAATATATGTGCCTTCAATCTCTACACCCTGGTGCCCCCCCCCCCGTCTGTCAATCATCAAAGTGATCACTTGTCTTAATATGACCAAATTTGCCCTTTCAGTACCATTCAAAGATACAGGATCCTTCGAAGATACAGGATCCTTCATTCAAATGCTCACAATTCTGCAAAAACCACTGAGCTTCCTGGTCTTTTCTTCTGATCATGTTAATGGACGTTACACAGACCCTAAGTGAAAACCTATTGGACCTTTCCAATATAGCCTACCCAAGCCCATCAAAAGTGCAGTGAGTAGACCCCTACTGGGGTAGCTTTAATCATTCAAACCTGTTAGTCAAATTACACATGCCCCACCCCCAGCCCCACATTTCAATTTGTATTGACGCCCCTGTACAGAACACTTAACTAGTGGTCCCATCCACATTAGATGTATTTCCATATTCTGGCGATTGTGCCAGAGCTTTATCACACCAGAGCTACAGGTTATGCAAATGGTTTCGTGCACTTGATATTAAAATATGACCGGGTACGAATAATAGAGAAAAGGAAGAAAATGAAAACCTAAACCATGTCCACCATTTCATTTAAAGTAAGTTCCTCACTTGACTTTTAAATTGGCACTCTGAACCGTAACTAATCATTTTGAACTATATCCTACTGTATGATGGGTGATTCATTCCACAGAGGTGATGTACACGGTACTACTCATCACAGAAATCGATCAATAGAAATGTGGGGCTGCGTTTATTTGTTTGTTCCCTTCATAGCACACCCTTATTCTCACGCCAATGCAAAAAGTGTGGGGGTTGTGAATGAAGGGACTTGATGGACAAAATATAATGTTTTGAGCTCACTATGAAAACCAAGAACAGTCGTCCTAAACTTTCTTTTTAAACAATGGCTAATTTCACTTTTAATTCTCCAAATACTTTTCATTATATTTCAGGATAGACTAGTGCATCTAAGGAAAAGTAAACAGTTTCTCATAATTGTCACAATTAAATGACAAAAATATTGTCAAATGATTCTTAAAAGTCATTTGTGAAATACGGTTGACTACACTAATTCAAATAACTGCGTTTCCTCTTGAAGATTTACCTTTGAAAGAAGAAAAATTTCTGATTTTCTGGGAATAAATACCTCAGAACATCAATATTGTCTTCTTTCATGTTTTTCACATAAACATGTGTGTCATATGTTTATCCATGTACTTTACTTGTCACTTGCATACTTTTGCAGTTGTGGGACAGTGCAGTATTTGTAAAAGGACAGATGAGATTGAGAACATGCAATTTCTGTTCTCCGTTATGTATTAGG
The DNA here is from genome assembly GCA_021234535.1 of Stichopus chloronotus. Taxonomy (NCBI): domain Eukaryota; kingdom Metazoa; phylum Echinodermata; class Holothuroidea; order Aspidochirotida; family Stichopodidae; genus Stichopus; species Stichopus chloronotus. The sequence continues at coordinate 19,022,212 of CM037838.1, forward strand.
GGTTCACCACACTTAAGGCACTCCGTTGGCACTATTTTTTTTTTTTTGGGGGGGGGAGGGGGGTTAAAGTGGATGAACCACCAATATTTGAATAAACTTTGCTTTAAAGTATCACATCTTAGCAAATTACAATCTAGACCCATCTCGAAGACCAGTCGGGTGTTTTCTGTCCAAAGAGGGTTTAAACTTAGCTACAGACATTGTATGCATGTATTGTATTGGTGCAGTTTGTATTTTGTCTGGACCAGGCGGAAACTTCGCAACAGTCAATGAAAGTATAAATTTCTAGCATTTGCATGGAAAAAGGTTACTTACAATAGAAAAGTATCGATTTTTCACACAATCCATGCATGCAACTTAATTGCTGATTACACAAGTGATGATTGACATACATCAGTGAATTCTCCTATCATCTAACTTCTACACCCCGAACATTCGAAACGGAAATGTTAATATCTGAAGCTGTGTTCTAATAAAATGTTAGATGAAACTCACAACACCAGAGATACTTAGATGGGCCATTTTCTGCAATCTGAGGGCATTTTTATCCCCCAAATTGTCCCTTCATGCTACTCGTCAACTGATGATGGCGCTCCTCTTAAATAGTGTCATTACTGCTTGTCCTCCCACTTCATCCCTTTACCCCCCATTTCTCAGGGCCAAGATGAAAAAGTCTGGTTTCTTCAATGATTACATCACAATGAAATTTATCTGATTTGTTGTTAAATTCCACCATCGGAAACATGTAACCATCTCGTTTACTTTGTTTTCCTCAAACTTGCACTTGATGGCTCATCATTTGCGGAAATTTGGACAGATGTATTATTTTTACTGCTAGATTCGATCTTGCATGCTCCCCAGGCAGAGAGGAACCCATACGCCAATATGGTCATCATAGCTCTAAAGAGTTACCAAAGGTAAATTATTGTCACTCTAAGTAAAGAGGCGGACATAAAATCGTAATATGTTATGCTCCTGTACGGACGTTGGGGTCGTCTTGCTGGTATAACAGCCACAGTCCCGCCACAGTGTCCTCTACGCTCGTCCCAAATTTGTGTACACAATAAAGGCACTCAAGGCTACACTATTGGCAGCGCATAAGTCATTCACTGCTCTTAACTGATGCTAGCTTCAAACAGGCTCTCCCAGCAGTTACACTTTACCACATACAAGCATAGCATACAAGTGGTGTCCGAAAACGACTTTCGATCCAAGGCTCCTGTAGGGCCTACTAATTACGAGAACTTGCTACCTCAGATGAATACTTCGCATATATCAACTTTAGTTTGCGGTATTACGTTGAAACAATGAGCAAATAAAAGCAGGCGTGACGCCAGGTCCAAGAGGGATGGAGGTGGGGGAATGAAAAACAGGGCCTAGGTGTGGTCCTGGGGGATACAAAATCACACTCCTTGGGCTCTACTCCGTGCTCTATAGCGCATATGTAGACTATACATAGGCTCAAATATGCTACACAGCGAGCCAAACTCCCTATGTGTTTTTATCGGGGAAGTTGGTTTATTTTTGTTCGGAAACTACGCAAAGGGTGAAAATTTGGGGTCCTTTTGTAAGAAAAATATGATTTTCGTAATGATACTTCATAGCGCGGGAAACGCGTAAAAAGCTTTGCGTGTTTTCGTCTGGAACCTCAAACCACCATCTACCGAAACCTATAGCTTAAATGCACTTTCGGACAATTATAAACAAAAATCACTCCGAAATTTCGTCTTACAAATAAGATTGTTGAAACTGTTGAATTACTGACTGACGCTAACTAGCCGACAGTTTGCAAAATATTTCCGAGATGTGCAACTAACTTTGAAATTTTGTAGAGATTAAGTAAGTTAGCCTATTTGTAGGCCTACCTCTGTAACTCTACAATTTGCAATTTTGAATTATATTGAATTTGAAATTTTGCGGAGCAAAAAGCCTGAAGACTCATGGAGTCTCCTATACCACGTTGATCGTGGATGAACACCGGAGGAAATCTCCTACTCTTTTCGATCAGTGTTCAGAGGTTAACGAGGCAGGGGTGAACCAACAATTCCATCTAAACCTGCTCCCGGACCACCACTGACATTCACAAGGGGTGGAAGGGGCGGAGGACTTGCCCAACTCAGCAGCCCACTGTAGCGGCACCGAGCAACCAGACTGCCATCGGACAACAGGAACCCAAAACCTCAGCACCACTGAGAACTGATTTACGAAACAAGTAGGCCTTATTTGAGTCCCCAGAAAATTTTCAAGTGGTCCACCTGGAAATTTGATACGGGGACGTAGTGACTGCAAGACGGAAACTCTAACCACTAAGTAACCCTCCACATATATGATTGGTATACACAATTTCATATGAAAATTACATTTGTATGTATTTTGGGGTCAAAGGTCAAATTCATGGGTCAAAAGTCAAATTTGACACTGAAAAGATTGCATCTGCAACTCCTCATAGACTGCAAAGCCAATGAGGATGAAACTTGGTAGATAGGTGACCCATGGTCTGAAGTTGTCTCTACCATCAATATTTAAGGCAGATGTCAAAGGTCAAATTGTTAATCGACGAAATGCTTTGAAAAGTTGTATTGCGATTTCCTTCTAGACAGTAAGTCTAATGACGTTCAAACTTGGTCGTTAGGTACCCGATTAAGGTACGTACTCTTCACTCGATCGGTGACGTAATATGTCAATAGGACACTTAATGCAGTAGGGTAGGTTCTGCTGGTACAAGGTGCAACATAAGTTATTATATCTTTGCTTTTCATACAATGTGACTTAATATTTCAACTTATGCAACCATGTTTGGACTGAGCGATTATACGTAATATGTTGTCATTTTACACTCTTTTGGTGTTACCCATAATCAGTATGTTTTCTCTGTTACATTTGGTGTATACACTAACCAAGGAATTGAGTGGATTACCGTACGTTTTGGCGCGGCAGGGAAACATTGAGTAATGTAAATGAGTGTGAATTATTATTATATATATATATGAATTTAGAATTATTACAAAACGCGCAAAGTAGTGGCGCGCTGATCTTAGAAGTAAAGGAAATCAAAGGATTACGTTGACGCACTTGCGATCTGCATGGGAATATGTTCTTTGATGCGCACGCATGACTGCTACTTTACACAACACTTGCGCGTTATCTAGGCCCCACACATCCATGGCCGAGCGTGCTGCGCGTAGCTACGTGTACCACCTATGCACTATGTACGTGTATAATGTAAAGTGCTGGGTATTCAGTCAAACTCATATGTACTAAAATACATGCGTGTAAAAGAGCGAATATGACGATGATATGAGTGAGATCAAACTCCGTGGATTGCCCTCTTGTTTTTCTTCTTTTTTTTCTAGCTGTCCTTCAGTTCATCCAGCACGGCCGGGTTTATTTTAAAGATTTTTTACAAATCATGTTAGTGGCTGTTTTGAATGGTGCTGCCAAGTTTTGGTTGGTTTTCGGTCGTTTTATGTTTTACAAATGCCCATTTGACAACCTTTGAAAAGGGATGAACAAGAAAGGCGACGTTCTAGATTACATTGTGCCCTGTTTTCACGAGGACCAGTAGCGTATGATAGCTACAGGGATACACAGAGTGTGTGACTCACCCATCCAGAGAAATATGGGGCGAAGTGTCTATGGCCCTCTATAAACAAAAGAGAATTGGGAAGGAAAAGGATGTGAGAAAAGGAGAGTAAGAGGGACAAAGAGAGGAGCTGGGAGGGGTGGGAGAGATGAAAAAAAAAATAGGACAGGGCTAACAAAGGAAATGGCAATGGTACTGGTAGGAATTTTGGTGTAGCCACAGGTCAACTACTGTGGACAATCTGACTAACTCAATAAAATTTTTAGGAAATTACTGAATGCATTCTGAAGGAGGGGGGGGGGGGGAAATGAGGGGTTGTAAAAAAGAGAAATGTAAAGAAGAAGCGACATGTACGATTAGCGACAAAGGTGATAGAAAACTGAATGGAACTTGAGAGACTCAAAGAAGGGGAAAAAAACAAACTGAAAAACAACAGAGATCATACATATCAATTCTACTTTTTCAAGTATCTCAAATCTGCTACTTTAAAGTACCTGTTTTTATTTTTTGTTTTAAGTTGGAAATATTTCATACCGGGTCCATCCAGCAAGCTCATATTTTGCCAGCTTGAAGTTTCAAGAAAAAATTCTAATCAGGTTCTGCATTGCTTTGTTGCATTAGATAATGTTCAAACAACTATATAATTTTGATTTTCAAGCTCTGAAATGGGTCATTATCAACCAATGAAAAAGTGGGGTCCTAAAGGTATGTTCAGCACCCCTCTCCCCAAACTACTTGCCAACTGTTCCAATAATAAGACAGAATGAATAATTTATTATAATTCTTGTAACATCTCGATCCATCTGATATGTGTTACTCTTTTTTCATGCACTGATTTTTATAACATTGGGCCTAATTGACAAATTGCAGACATGAGATTCCTATTTCAAGATAGGGTACATGCAGCTTGCAACTCTCTCGAAGTGCTGTTTCCAGCCATATGGAGGATTGGAAGAGCCCAAAATTTTCTTGCTTGCTCCATGGTATATGGTGGCGCTCTGCTTAGACAGTCTTGACGGCAGTCAGCCTCCTTCAATACTTTTTGACCTTTATTTTAGCTTCGTGGGTGCAGGAGTCAAAGAAAGTTGATTTTGCACCATGATTGAGGCAACTAAGAAGGCCAAGCATGATTCTTTTCAGGCAAGGTGGAGAGGATAATCCATCCCTTAGACCTCTCCTCAAGCCTCCTAGGCCTATCTGTGGACTGATTGATTTGGAATCCTGTCTTAAACCTTGGTGGGGCAACATCTCTCCCCTTATACTCCTCCCACAGGATTGTGGTTGAAAATAGGGGCAATGAGTCAATTTTGCTCCCTCACAGAAAAGTCCTGCCTCTTGAGTGGTGGCAGTATACTAGTTCACATTTTCCCTTTTTTCCCTGACAACTTGCATATGTTGTCACTGTAATAGTTTCATATGAAGAATTTTGCTATGATAAATATTCTTATTGGAAACTACCAAAACATCACTTGACATCAGTTAGTTAAAGGGGCAAACAGGTAGGGGTGCAACAAGATCCACTTTGGAGTGAACTTGCAAGGGGGGGGGGGGGAGACTCCCTACCATTGCTTTAATGGTCAATGACTGTGAGTTATGGGAAAGAAATCAGAAAGTGGGCAAGGGAGGAACAAAGAGTGATAGTTTTGTTGCTCTTATTGTTGTTGATTTTGTTGTTGGAATGAATCTTTGAAACTGACCATTCCTTTAATACATCCATCAGAGCCTGGCACACTTAAATGGTTTGCAAAAGAATTAAAAAAGGTCACAAGAACCCCCCCAAAAAAAAACATTTCATTATACAAAAGTAAATTAATTCTCTTTCCATTGTACAAGTAAATCTTCCAAAGATTTGCCAGTAACAACATTAAAAATTCAAGAACCTTGCAAACGGTATTTCATCAGCATATTCTGTTCGAAAGTCATGACATTTTTTAAACAAATTTTTTCACCACAGCGGCACATTGCATTATGGGATATCTATGGTGCCACGACCGATCATCCCATTGAAGATTGTATTTCATTGTAATCTTGACTGCCATAATCATGATACTGGAAGAGTTGCGACCTTCAAGCATTTCTTGAAAATGTTACAAACCTACCTGCCTTTAAAGATGGTGATGTCTGAAACTTGTTACGAGAGGGTCAATTAAAGGTTGTGAGACATGAAAATGACAATTCAGAATTGTATTAATCTTTTCAAATATTGATAATAGCCACAAATTCCATCAAAATCCATCAAATATTGACAATTTTCTGTCATATACCTTTATCATGAATACACATTGGATAAGTATGCAAACTCACGATGTCAAGAGAGGTACTCGTGCGATGTGTCTTATGTTATCCTTTATTGAGATTCTATACAACATGAGCATGAGGGGTTTTGTTTTGGAAGCATGTATTGTCTTCTTTACAAGTATTGATATGACTTCCTTACAAATGCAAAATCCAGTAAGCAAAGACATAATATTCAAAGGCCTAGCAAAGGAAATATTGGCAGTGTGCAACAGTCCATGTCATCGTATCTGTATTTTCATCAATCTTTGATAAGTCTATCTCAAAAATGGTGACAGATAGAAATGCAATTTCCATGATTTTTCATTCAGGGTTCCACTCTACAACTTTTGAATAAAGCCATCTTTTCTAGATGCTTTCACAGTATTTCAGAAAAAACAACTGATGCAATTGCACTGCTAATGAGGTAGTAGAATCTCACCAGCAGTTGCATGGGAATTTAAAGTAGTTAATTTTTCTTTTGATTTTGCAACAGTTAACTCAGGATTACTTTCAATATTTTGTGATTATTTTTTATATTTTATGATTATCAATGTTTTTATGATACTGATTTTTCCAATTTTTCTTTACTTGCAGTAATCAAACCAAACTGCAACATGTTATTACCTGTGTTGGTAATATAAAATCTGTTTACCGTGAAAGCATGGTCAATATCCCATGACACCCCTTCACACATTGCAATCTCTCTGCAACAGACATACATAACCCATCTTAACTTATTCCAGCTTACAGAGAATTCAGGAGGAAGCGAATCCTTCGCAGGCAAAGTTTAAATAAATACAGCAGTGCAAAGCTGCTTCCAAGTAATGATCGACCTCCAGGAAATTAATTGCCAGTTCTGTTTTGCAGATCACATCCTTCAAGAACTTGAACATATTGCTTCAGACTAGCGGTTGTCCTTACGCCATGGCTGTGAAAGACCGTCAGGGATGCTTGGTGGTTCTTAGCTTTTAGGGATTCTAGCACGGATTTCATTCTGTAGGGAGATGAAAGGAACTGTTGAAAATATGACAATTTCCATCAAAGGTTGGTTTTCAATCAATTACATCATATCCTGCATACCCTAATGCAACCAATTAATGCTCAAAATGAAGAATTTACCAACAGGACAATCAGGTTGTGAGAAACGAGGAAATGACTGAGGTACTGACGATGACACTTTAACTTCTAAATCATATTGGAAATGTGGCTATTGCAATGTTATTGAATGACCTTAAAACCTGAAAGAATGTTTCTTAACAGAAATGGATTTTAACAAAATTCATTCTCTCTATTGTGTATCAACTTTAAGCAAAACTGGTTGGGAGACACGCATCCTTCATTGCACGTCCTTTCATGACATTAATTACAAAATTCGAAATCGTTGAATCAAAGCATTTTGTTCTAGTTGTGCAAGTGATGGAAGGGTAGACCTGGTCTTGGCGTAAATATCAGTACAGTTCAGCAATGTGTTCACAGCTTGCATGAAGAAATATATCTCAATTCATTCATTGACAGAAACATAGCAAAGACAAGGTAAAGAAAATTAGAGCAGCTTCTACTGTCCCCTGCCCCCATTAACAAAAAAAAAAAGAAAAGAAAGAAAAGTGTGAAGGAAGAAATTCCAGGGACAAAATGAAAGACAGAATATGAATTTACCTTGGCCAATTGCCCCTGTTGGGACAATGCTTAAGTACTGTGAAGTAAAAAGGAACATGTGTTGCTGGGCAACAGTGTCCAGGTCTAGAAACAGTGTTGATGCTTTTGCACTTCCCACTGGCTGATGCATTGCCATTCAAATCATGCGAAAATGACTTCTCACTGTCCACTGCCGCCGAGGGAGCGCACTCGCTTTGCATGTCCTCTGTTGCCGATTTAGAAGTATTTTTGATTGCTTTTCGTTGGACATTTTTAGTGCCAGCTGGATCCATATGCAATCTTTCATCAGTCCTATTGTCCTCGACATTTTGTCCTAAATTGTCCTCTCTGGATGACAAGTATCCTTCACCTTCGGAAGTTTCAACGTCTAGTTTTTTGGCTTTAGGATCACATCCTTGCTCAGAGTCTGACTTTCTTTTACCAAAAGTCGAGAGTTTCTCCGCTTCTTCAGAACTGGTGATCGAAACACCTCCCACTTTTGACTCAGCCCACATCTTGTCAAGGATGGCTTTGACCTCTGAACTCAAGCCGGGTATGTCTTTGGAGGACAGTATCATTTCCTCGATGAAAATATCACTGAATATTTTCCCTGACCTTAGAAAAATGGAAGACAGGAACAGGAAGAACAGGGCTAAGTCGAGATATTTTTGAGGTAAAAAGAGAACGCAGAATGAGATATCACAAATGAATTTTTCCACGGTAAAAATAATCAAGGAGAAATCCTCTCCCTAACATTGGAAATATTCATTAAAAAAAAAAGGATGCATTGTTAAATTGGAGAACAACAGTTAGTTATTGAAACGTATTCTGGGTAATTTTCCTCCAGGGTTCCTTCCAAGTCAGCTAGTGACAAACAGTCCTGTTGTCTTGTAATCAAATCATAGATATACACAATACACAATCTGATACTCTAAATTGCCTCATTTGATTGCAGTGTGAAGTGTTCATCCCAGAGAAGTAGATAAAAGAGAATGACGTCATGGACGGATGAGTGAAACACAAATCGAAAAACATGTAACAAATCCATTGACATTTTCAGGATAATATAAATCACAAACAGCTTAACAGTTGGGATGTAGTTTTCACTGCATATTATCATGTTATCTAATGAAAATATCAAACATCTGCATTCAGATTTTTTTCCCCTAAAGACGTAGCAAGGTATCAAAGGAACAAATTCTCAGGCCGTCTGTGCATTATACACTGCAAATATTGGAGGCAGAGCTGTTCAGCTTTACCGTAAGATGCTTCCTGTTATTTTCCAGCTTCATTTGTTTAGTGTGTGAGTAGTTACAGTGATGTCATTCTAGTTTATCTATTTCTACGGTTCATCTGGAAAATCACCTGACAGAATCAATCTGTTTTGTAATACGGAAAGCTGGTAACAATTTCATTTCATTAGCTATGAAGCTGAATTATCGAAGAGAATTATTTTAAAAACATTCAGTACCCCCAAAAGCCAGATAGGAGAGTTTCCAACTTATTTTATTGTTAAAATTGCCTTTGCTACTGAGGCGGTCCCATCCATATGTACATAAATTGCATGTGTGCAGTGCATGTACATATAGCAAAAGGGCTACTCTGGTCAATTCATATTCATTTTTCATACAAGTATTTTATAATGGAATGGAGATTTTCACAATTGCCTACTTACTGAATGTTAAAAATAGGTCTGGCAACATCCAATATCATTGCATCCACACAAATCAAACTGTTAGATCAATATTTAGTGAGAGTCAGAAGCACCTACTTTTGTTTGTAACTACGTACCACACAGGTCCTAAAAGTGATGCAGTCCTTCCAGGATGTGTTTTGTAGCATGAACAGGAGAGATTTTCATACAGGTTATCTGGAAGACAATAGTTCATATATGCATATAATGCAACAGCATTACAATTACAAAAATAAGTAATAATAATTCAGGCCTTGAAGGGCACTTATTTTATGATGCTAAGTGACCACACAGGGGTGGACGAGGCCTGTGGGTTACATATTACAACTTCACATCGGGTGACTTACGGTGACTACCAACTTAACAATTTTGGATTAAATTTGATACCTTTTTTTTTCACTAAGTCAGTTCACATGGGAAAACCTTAGATTACTCTTGGCCAAAAAAACCCATCCTACTGCGACCCGGCCAGGGATCAAATCCACGACCACTCAGTTTCTAAGCTTCATTGCCTCAAATGCCAGCATCTTTATCCACTCAGCCATAGACTACGCAACTATGTGAAAGAAATGGAGGATGCATGTACCTTCAGATCTTGATTGGTTAATCAGACAAAAGGCTAAATTAAACATTCTAAATTAAACATTCTAAATGTGAAAGTTCCCTGGGTCATCATCAGATCTTGAGATGTTGATCCACCGATGGGGTAGAATCAGAATGCAACCCGCATGTGCAAAAGCTCTATTAATGAAGGCGACCCAAGATCGCAATTACCTCTGACATGTGTGCATATGTGTCAATTGCAAATAAGGAACAGTTACCATGACAACTATTGTCTACAGCAACCATACACTTCCTGCTTGTCGACTATCCATGCGAGGTCTGGTTCACTGCTGTGAATCAGTTGTGATAGCGAAAGGTCTTCCCATGAGAAGTACGGTTTCCATTCTCACTGACTGCTCATGACTAAGTGTGAAAATGGCCTGGATTGGCGAGCAACTCTCTAAATATTCTTCTCTCCCTTGGGAATGCTTTGACTTTATAACCAATTGTTATTGAAACGAAAATGCAAACACATTTTACTAACCAGACCAAGGTAGTCAACTCTTTGAATCCATGGGCAGTATTACACATTTCACTTTAGAATACAAATCCATCTAGATTGGCCACCTTTCAAAACTATTGCATGCAGTTGCTGGCAGGTAAAACTTGGCTATCAATGGGCTCAAGCAATACAAACTTGATGTTTGCAGATTTTTCTTGTCCATAATGTTATGTATTCTTGTTTCTCTTTTACTTTGAAATACTTCAAAAATTGACTGCAAATCTCATGGGACATCGGTTGCTTCAGAATTAAGCGACAACATTCCAAACTGTAGCTGATAGGCTGCATTAACCTGATATTTGGTAAGGGTTTTAGTCTATCCTTGGATTATAATCAACCAACTTAATGATTAATGTTCCATTATTTGACCAAACCTTCTGCTAGTAAAGTATCCTTCAAGAACACCCTCTCTTCACAAAGGTTACAGTGCAGTAACCTGCGGATCTCTTGCAGGCTCTTGTCTGCTTTCTTGTAACCCCGGTGCACCTTGACGGCAGTTAGGATGAAATGTTCCCTCGCAAATGCAAAAAGGACCTCTAGACCCTTGTGGCATCTTGCAGCTGCCCTTTGGAAGAGAAAACACAGATTGCTTCATGAATAATACCTGGTTGGATGGTTGGTTTGAAAAATGAAGAATACAGACTTGCTAGAAACTGCAAAAGTAAACACTAACTAAGTTGAAGTACTAACTACTAATTAATGTACTGAGTACATTTTGTTTTACTTTAAATCATATGGGTAAATACAACTACTTATTATTCAGTGACTTTGAGATTTTTCATTAAAGCAGACTCGAATATCTCTAGTTATGCCACAGTACACATGGAATGTCAGTTACTTATTACGGTGGCCTGTAAATTCAGTCTTGAGCATACTATAGAGGGTGATATAGTCCTTGGTTAAGCTTCATTGCAAATCCATGTTTATGCTTGTTGATGGTTTAATCTATTGCAACAGTTCCCTACACCCAAGAAGTGTCATAAAACGAGTCACAGGAATTGCTTACTCCACATTTTTTTCAAGAATCAATTACTGTTTATTTTGGTTTCAGGTTGAAGAGGTCGATTTAAAGTTCATGTTAGAGATGGTGTGAAATTCAGGATAATTCAAAGACATACTGAGTATTTCGGTAAAATTGAAGACAGAACATTTGAGTGAGATTCTACACCAAGAAGTCTTTTCAAGCAAGGAGGAGAGCAAAAGGAAGGGGCTTGCTCACCACCCTACATTTCCACCTCTTTGTTGCTGAAACTTTGTATGGAGAACATGATGGGGTTTGGAAGTGCTATGATGAATCATACCATTATCTATCACATGGAATATATTTAAAAAAAAAAAAATGCATGTTATGATACACTTTAAATGCATGTGGGACCGCTACAACTGGCTAGTTCTGTACGGTACTAAGGTCAATAATTGAAGGTTAATGTCAACATGTCCCTATGGGTTCAAAGTCACGTAAACTGTAAGTACATCATGTGAAGACATGTCAAAAAGATTTCCACTATGCAGTATGTATTAATGAAGTATTTCTGCATGCTGCCCTCAGTTTCTCGATGACAATATATTTAGGTGCAGCAATGAAACGACCTATTCAAAGCTCACACTTGAAATTCATGATACAAGGTCCATCCAAGAGCTGGTTTCTGGAGACACTTATTGCTCTCATCAAGGACTGCATACAGCAAAGAGAGGAAAGCTTGGATTTGATGAAGGGGAGTAAGAAGAGGAATTTGGAAGAGTTTGGAAGACCATCCATTCAGTTCCAGGTTACAACGGTGGAGTTAATTGGGACACTATGAAATGACCGATGTAAAATCTCATAGCACAAAACTATTGAAATGAGACTAACATTTGGAAAAGAGAGAGAAAATATCTTTTACAATGTAAATAATATGTAATATATTAAACAATGCGACACTATTACAATTCATTGAAAACGTCTCCTCTCAACCTTTAAGCAACTGACACAGTTCTGAATTCAACTAAAAACACCAAAGAAGCTGCATTGCAAAATGCTTGTTTTTAGGGGGTTTATACACAGTTTCTTTAAAAGTATTATCAGTATTATCCATCCCAATTATTTTCTTTGCGACTTTGAGAATTTTATACCTAATTGCAATTGCCTTTTGTTTTTTTTACATTTTTTTAAAAATTTTGCAATGTGGACATGATTCAGTAGGCATGACAAAATATTTAACAATTCATTCATGACAAATAAGAGTTAAAATACCCACAAATTCTACATCTTTTGTAGTTTTTATCACATATCACATGAAAGTGTGTATTCAAACAGACAGCTGATAGCCTGGTATGCTCCAGTCCTGTGAAGACATTTAGTTTAATTTAAGTTAATGCTAGATGTTAATATTTGACATTAAAGAAAAAAAAATGAAATTATCTTTCATTCCCACTGAATAGGCCTACATGAGTTCAAATATGCAGTGACTATGCGAGATCAAAGTTTTCAATTAACAGAGAAGATCAGCGGCACAAAAGAAATGTGGATGTAGTGAAAATGGTCGGGGTTGGCGGAAAAAACTTGCAGTGACACGGTCCCCCACTGCCAGCTTCTTGAAAAAATTCCAGCAAGGTTCTGCAAACAACACAAGCATAGATATGTACAGTACCTTGCCCTCTGTCAAATGAGTTTGTGTACACCCAAGTGTATTGCTCTTTGTGGTTTTCCAAGAGCAAAAATAGAACCAGGAGAAAACCCCTTACAATGCAATACCATGAAAGGCACAGTTCACCGTGGTATCAGTACATGTAAACAAAATGAACAATGGATACATACAGAGTATAATTAAATCTGCAACATGTACTTCAACCTTTGCATAGTTGAGGTCTCACCAGGTACAATTTGTCCACAGATAAATTAATTTGAGAGGCTTGACAAATATTTCTTACAAAATATCTGATTATAATCCTACGGAATAGGGCGTGCGCATTTGATCTTTGGCAGCCTTTTCTATCTCAAGCAGCTATTTTACCTACTTTGCACCTTGTCGCTGATAACAAAACTGTAACAAGATTGAAAATAATGTATTGTACTTGTGGGGAATAATTTACATATGAATCAGAGTACATTGTCTATAATATTGTAAGAGATCACATTTAAAACATGAGACATCTCATTAATGTTGATGTATAGTTTGATGGAGAACCAAAAAAGTGCAGACATTCTTCAGTGCAACAAAAAGCAACTGCTAAATTCGTCGCACCATATCCCTACTGCTATCTGGTAACAGTTTACTAGAAAGTAGGCACTTCATGTTATACTGTAGCTCCATGAAAATTATCAAAATCATGTTAGTGAGAGCTTGGGAGGTACTATGAGAGTTCATACAGTTATGCTGAGACAGGAAAGCGATTCATGAAAGAAAATATTGTCTGTTTTGCGAAATTTTTGACAAATAATTCAGACAAAAGCTAGTGTCGCTGCGATATGAAACATTCACAACCGATATCTCAAGTAATTTTCTTTCAACTGCACAACATTATCTTGATATCAAAGCTACGCTAAGGTGGAACTAAAGCACACCAAAACAAAACGTGTAAAACATGCGGATTGTTCACACCCTCTGACCTTCTGTTATACTAATCAAACTAGTTAATTAGTTAATTAAAGATTTAATACAACCGTAGGTCTGATTCCTTTTTTCCATGTATGTTATTTTACTTCAAGTGGATGATCAAAATCTGTTCTGGGAGATATCAGTTTTTGTTCTCTCCTGTGAGAAAACAGATGACGTTGCTTTGGTCATTTCAGAAATGGCAATGGTCAGTGAAGAGTCATATCGACATCGCTTGACGAAAATCGCAATATTGCAGCCAGCCACATTAATCAAATCAGATCGCTCACCTGACGAGTGATGCTATAATCAACCTGCATGCCAGCTCTGGTTGGTATTCGCATTTGATCACATGACCGTTGTAGTGTCGCACGGTGACCTGGGGGCACTTTCCGAGGAAAGCCGAAACATCTGTGGATGTGACCGACAGGATGCCATCTTTGGGGAGGTTGCTGAAGGCTGCATCTAAGAAACATACAGGTGAGCCGAAAGGATCCAGGTGTCTGTGATTAAAGGAGTAGGATGTGTAAAAAGGATGTTAAGAGAGAAGGAGGGAGGGGAGGGGGGTTGTCTGTCGATGTTGACTTTCGAAAAACAGTTAATTCCTAATCTCCAGTTCCATGCAAAATAAAAAAGGGAATAGTTAAAGGGTTATTACATATAATCTCTCTGACAGTAACTGCTGCATCTACTCATACCGTAGGTGAGATGGTCTAAATCGACCGCACATGATGACATGCTACACACACAAAAATGCACCCAACATTTAAGGGCTCTTATGATTGGAAAATTTCAATAAAATTCTTCTGAATTAGCACCAGCTGTTAACTATAGTAGTATAGAGTGGAAAAGGTCTGGTCAGTCTTGTAGTCAAGTTAGCCTGCAGTTTTTCCATGTGCACCATTTAAAGTCTATTCTGTGCTACATGTTACTGTGATATCGATGTTAATGTGTTACATATATTCAGTTCGAAAATACAGCAGGCCTGGATTCAATTTGGATGGATTTGTACAACGTACATGCCAAACTCTGTCTACTGTAGTACAACCTTCATTTATTGGATGCTAGACTGCCTCAACTGTGACTACATTGCTTAGAACTTCTAGAAAAAAAAAAGAAGGAAGACACATTATTTGACCTCATCTATTTATTTGGCTGACAAACCACTTTGACTCCCTTCTTAGAAGCTTGGAATATCCCCCAATGACAGCAACAAAAATCAAGCATCACACAATATATAATACAACTGTACATCTTATTAATACCTACAGGCACTGTGGCCAGGGTCAAAGGGAAAATGCTAGAATGACTGGACTTCCCCCTTCTACCTTAAATAACAGCTTTCCAGAAAACATGCCATACTGTACAACACACACCCTTGATAATAAACTTGGCACGTATGTGCAGTAACAATATCTAACAGCCAGCCTTCAATGATATAGGATTGACTGAAGGCTTTCCAAAAAGAAAAAAAAACAAAAAAACAAATGGGATAGATTGGTATCTACTGACTGTTTGGAATGGATTTCAAGGGGAAGAGGTTCCACAAAAGGAACTTAGAAATGCTTTTCTGAGGGAGGTGATGAAAAGGCCAATTTTGGCCTCATGGGTGGTGGAGGAGCTTCAATTGCAATACAATTGCGGTGACTTTGATATAATTAATTGCTTGTAAAACTGACAGAGAAAGCATAACACTGTCACAGAGAGTTTCTTTTTCTAACTTTTATGTTGTAAAACCATCATCAGAAACTCTTCAAGTCTTTCTCATGAATATCTTTAGAGACAATAGAAGGAATGGAATTATTTAATCCATTTTTGTGACGGACCTTTCATCAACATCTAAAGTACACTTTCGCTTAAAACCACTTACTACACGAACAGCTGTGAAGTATTGTTACTTGCTACAGTAGGTCACTACGGTAAAAGTAGTGAAGTGTATCTGCGAAACTTTGATGATGCAACTGGCATGGCAGAGTTCAAATGTATAATCAACAACAGTATTTTCAACAACAGTACTAGTTAACAGTTCCTCTAATTTTGTACAGCAATCTTCAAACCATTTATTGCAGTGTACATTTTTATCAAAGTTGGATAATTTGAGTGCTCACCCACTGCAGAGCTCATTTTTGGTTGCTTGTGGTAGCAAAGGAACCTATGCAGTGACTGTAGTGTGTGTGTGTGTGCGTGTATGTGATGGATAAGAATGCATGGTATGTTACGCGATAATTCAATAACTGAGTGGTGAATGTTTTTCAAAGTTGGTGTGTATGTGAATGATATTGTGTAGATGTGCCCTATTGTTTTTGGTTGAGGTCAAAGGTCATTTGAGATAAACAGAGGCAAAAAAGTGAATTTCTTTGAGTTGTTGCAATTTGGTGTCCATTGTTCAAATGGTGACAAGTTAAATTTATAAAAAAAAGTGTAAAAGAAGTAGAAGCTATTTAAATAATATTTTTCAGTGCTTGTTTCTTCTGCTGGGGTGACTACAGTTCAGTTCCCTGCTTTGTTGGATGCTCCAGAGGGGCTGTCACAGTAATAAGTGCATGAGATTCAAGTTCTACACTTTGGTATAATTTGTTCTGTGTTGGTAAAAGCAGGAATTTGAGTCTTGCACATTTTGTCCACTCATGAGCCATTCTACACTTTTTTGACATTATATGAAACACAAGTTTAATAAAACAATAGCTGTCAGCTTCAGGCATTCTACTGACCCTATCATCCTGTAACTCTCTATGTATTTTCATTCTCTCTATAAATCTGTCCTTTTGCCAAATTTGCTCTATAAGCCCTGTTTTTATGTTTTTGGGGGGGTTTCCTGTTTTCTCTTTTCTGGTATTTCCTTGAGTCCAAGAATGGTGTGATTCCTGATGTTTGCAGAAAAGTTAAACTGTATGATCAAATTTTAACAGATGATTTAGAGTGTTGCATAGTGTCAGTATTTCTGTTGTTAGCCTAGCGTATTACATTTCTTAAATGATTGGTTTTGCAGTGATAAGTGATACCAATATTTTTAGAGAAAAAAATGCATGGTTTCAAAATAAGACCCCCCAGGGCACATCAAATTCTTAATTGTGAGCAAAGGATAACATAAAACGCATTTCAGGTGAGTCCATCCCTGGATATCACAAATTTAAAAATTTAGTTTAAATTTATTCATGATAAAATTGTGAAAGGGAATTTGTAAATTGGTCAATATTTGATAGATTTTCATGCAAATTGTGGCTATTTTCAACATTTTAATGATAAATTCAGTCAATATTCCAAAATGTGTTTTCACTCTCCATATTTAATCCTACAGTAAGTATGCTTACAGGGCAGCAGAAAGCCTGAATGCAACCTATAAAGTAATATAAAGTTAATACTATTTTCACTGATCTATATTAACCTGCCATGTGTGTTGAGACAAGAGATACTACACCTAGTGGCAGTTTTTGTACATTTGGTGTCTTTCTGTTCTTTACATTGTACTGTTCAATGTTATTTGTGTGTTTTTCCTTCTATTAGACTCATGAGAAATAAATCTTTAGTGTTTTCAAAAGATTTTCAAGAGAGAGATGCAGTCACACATTGTGTGCATACATGATTGCTAAGTGATCACCCTACACAGGTTTCAACTTCACCGCCAGACAGTTGTGACAATTGAGATGCAAAATGGTGCTACTTAGAGACAATTTTTGTTCTTTTTGAAATATCAGCAGCCTATTGTCAACTTCTTTCGGCCAAACCAAGTTTTTGGAAGGATGTGCACATTGGGCGGTGTTTTGTAGGGGGCGTTTCAGGTGGTTTGTCATTTGGTTGTCTGGGCCACCCTTAAACCGCACTTGGATAGCTCTGCTTTAATGTATGCCTGCAAAATCATAATGGTGTTGGCCTAAAACAAATTGAAAGAAGACTTTAAGATAACTGGACTGTATCCCATAGTTGTTGTATTGCATGTCTTCTCTTTGTAGAAGTCTAGAGATATACTTATGGATAAAGTGTAACAAAACAATGTAATCACGATTGCAATCATGATTACATTGCAATGTAATTGTAATCATAATCGATTACTTTCATTTTAGCTGTAATCGTAATCATAATTGTAATCGTAAAATCTGTGGTAATTGTAATCGTAATCGATTACATTAAGATGTAATAGCCCCATGCCTGCTCATTTGACCTTTGTGACCTATCTGTGATGCGTGGGTACAGTCTTGCTAAGACAAACCAAACATTGAATTATACTACCTGGAGGTGATGCTCCTGTTAAGTTACTGACATTTTAGTGAAAACATATGAAAGTGCACCACAGCACAGGTTGTGCTGAATACAGACTCCGTGCATATACACAGGTATGCAAGTTGTTGTGTCATTGCTTCTTCATAGAAGGTACGCACATAAAACTTCTGTACTGCACTTTAAGTAAAGGGGAATTTACGTCCATATCATCAGAGCCTGGTTGATCTTGATTGATCATTGCCCCCTCCCCTCCACAAAAAGCAAAGAAAAAAAGTCTACTGTATCAGCAAACTTTGATAGGAAGGCTGCTAAATGACCTTGATTTTTGCCATTGCCCTGCAATTTCTGACCTCCTTATCAGAGGCTGGGTTTAAAAGTTAAAGCATCAAGCAAGGTACCAAAGCACCTTTGGTCTCTCGTTAAAGGATGTGTTCACGCCTCACAGGCAGTTCCTCCGTCTGCTGGAATGAGAAACCTAGGTCACAACTGTTCCCTAAGTATTGAATTGCCTGCTTACAAACACTATTGACACAGTGTTGCATGATGTTGCATTTATTTTAAAAATTAAAAATTCATGCAAGAGTCTATTGATTATGGAGCTGATGGAGAAGAAATTTGAATGAGGCCTGCATGAGAGCTGCTTCACCCTCTGCTGTTCATACAGAACTCCACAGCAAATGCACACTTACACAGTTCACATACAGAAAAACATGAATGCCTACATAAGTTCTGTACTTATATCATGTTTACTGATCACAACTTTAAGTATTTGGTGCAAAGATCCAGTGTCTCCTTCAAAGTTGGTTCCAAAGTTTCAGTTCTTGGTTGTTCTAACCATTCTTTTGTTAGTATTTAAAGACATGTACATCCTTTAGACCTGATCAAAATGCTATACTGTGAATGCTAACAAACATTCAAAAACAGGGAGAACATATAAATCCTTCAATTAGCCTACACTTCCTTTGATGCACAAACATTGTTTTGGTATAATATATCCAGGCACTTTTTTCTTCTCTTTGTATGTATGAAGACATATATACAGATCAAGGTACAGTGATACAGTTCACAAATTTCCAGTGGGCCAAACAAAGACAAGCCTCTTCAACAAAGAATTCAAGACTACTGAAGTGAGTCACATATTTCTCTCAGACATGTTACAACAAAGGTTTTGTTAAGCACTGTGGTTGAGGGCATGGCAAAAATTGCCTTTGTTTATTGTTTTTGGAGATAGGGACTTCCTTACATGTAAACTTAATTTGTAGTACCATATATATTGAAAAGGTGCAAATAAATACAAGACAGTGTTACCAATTTCATTTCCGCCATTGAGCAGCATGTGCATCCAAGACTTTTGACAGTGGGGCACTGCTGGACTGCTGTCCTGGCAGGTCTAGGAGGAGGGGTGTCCCCCCTTCTGGGGTAGAAATTTGCTCTCAGAAGGGGACTTAGATTCAAAATTGGTGGCACTTCAAAAGATCTGTTTGAGCAGCTTCTCCTCACTAGCCATAATCACATTTCTTGTGAAGAAAATTACACGACAATTTTCTTTAGTGACACAAAACAAACAGTGAAGTAAATTTTGAAACAAGGGGGAAAAGACGAAGCGATGAAACAGTCAATTTCTCGTCAATCTAGACAGAAAGAATGGCATCTCCTTTACAAGCCAGTTTGACAATATGTAAAATTGTACCCTGGATGATGCTAATAGTCAGTCAGTATGTCAGTATGTTTCATTTCAAGTCCATTTCCTGATACATAGTTTTTGTTGAGTCAAATGCTTGGTAATCATCCCATCAACATGGTTTACAATGATGCTGTAATGTCCACAAAGAGGGAATAATATATGAATATACTGTATATGTAAATGTATAATCTATTTCAAGTAGGATAAAGTCAACAGTTCCAACCAGTCACTGAGAAATGGTGAGCATTATTACCTTATCTGACATAACACTACGGATAATGTAAGTCTATTTCAGAAGTCAGTGACTACACCTGCTTGACCTCACCTATCATACCGTTTGCTTTTCTCCTCTCCTCTTCATTTTTCCCCATTTAAAGTTTTCTTAGAGGGCAATTGATAGAGTGGGTGCTCACACATTTAAACCCCCCTCCCTCTTGGCATGCCACTGATTGAAAAGTGGCGAGGCTGGGCAGGTACTCACATGAATTGAAAAGCTCTCTGATGCAGCAAAACATTGGCATTTTGACAGCTTGTTTCTATCTCGCCCTTGGATTGGTCAGTTTCAGGGACTATCTCGGACGCTGAAGCCATTCAGGTTACAGTTTGCTGTGATGCAAGACACGGCTTCCGATTTCAAATCATTCGCAGTGACTCTGACTTTGTTTCTCAAATATTTCTTCCATTGCAATGCCTGTACACCTGCAAAAAGCAAACATTATGCAGGCACATAAACTGTACTGTCTTGTACTTCTTTGACACACTTGAAGTTAGACTGAAGCAGAAATATATATACATTTTTTCCATTAAAACCCTGTGCATATGTAGAGCTTTGAGGTAACAACCTTTAAAATATGGTCAATGTATGAAAAATGCTCCATTGATGCAAAATGCTATATTCATTGATGCTAATTAAGCCAATTATCTGTATTGAGTCTGAAAACCTGCTTTTGATTTTTGACTCACTGGTAGTGATAAAGTTATGGCAAGTTTACCGCTGGGTGGTTATTCGACCGACAACTAACATGTAGAAGTTCCTCCAGAAAATGATGCAATTATTACAGTTGATAAACCAAAATTTCCTAAGTTGCGGTATGATGAGTATACTTGCACTGTGGTGCTGCTCACAGGACAACATTGATCTAGGGGGGAAGGAGACTGTAAAAGATGAACAAATCTACTTCAATATTGCCACATTTGTGAACAAGTGTCCCATCATTTTTGTCGAGGATTGTAGTCTTTATTCACTTTCTATCTGCAGCTTTTACCATTATTATAAGTCACTTGCTTTAGTCATGCAATCCTTTATTAAAGAATCTGAATGAATGATGTACTGTGTGCAACTTAATGCACAAAAAGGGATATAACAGCTAGAGTAACTGCATTTCCATCGACAAATTCTAAATAAATCCCTAGCAAACCAAAAGTGGGCACTTCTTCCATTAATTAGTTGTTACAGTTTTTTTTGTTGAGAGTCAAATTTTTGGAGGGATTACGTTACAAACATCGTCAATGCTTCAGTAGCTTTCTTGAAATGTGACATAAGTAACAGAGAAAGGACAGACACTTAAAACAGAACTGAAGCTTTGACAGAAAAACGAGAAGTCAATGAAAGCAATGTAAGTATATAGGCATCCAACTTCAGTTTGCTGTCCAATCATTCACAGAAAGGCACAGCAGCTGCTCATCAGTGGGCTGCCTCTATACATGTATAAAGACCTGGGGAGATTCTGCGAATTAACTCAGCTCATACTATTTGCTTTGTCAACCTGCAAGACTTAAGTATCCAATGTCACAAAGGGGATTTCCCACAAAAAAAAACTTGAAACAGTTCACACTGCATTTCAAACCTGTGATACTTTTTTGTTTCAGTTGATCTACAATCAGCCCCATCCTGGATATCGACTTACTTTTGTGCTGATCAAGCTTAAACCTTCTCATACTTGAAATGTTACCACTGGTGACAATTATCGAATGCCACTATCGTATTGGACATTGTTTATTCATATGGCACAAACACAAAAAAGGAAAAAAATTTATGAACTGAAAGATGCCAAGCCTGTGCAGCTGTCCTTGTTTACAATATGCAGACAACTGTAACATAGAAATCCTAAAAAAAAAGCCTGGCATATAGTTATCTTTACACATAATGACTGTCAGAGAAATGAGTAACTCTGATAGATCTGCAGGCAGATCATTATCTCATAAAAAAGACAATTTAAAGACCTGCTACATTATCTCTCAGCCACAAGGCAATCAAATGTTGACTGTGGCTTATCATCATCTGAGCAAACAATTTTGCAGATCTCTGGCAGATTTAGGACAAGAGAAATCGCCAGTTCAATCCTAAAACCAGACACACAATCTCCCTTGTCTTCTCAGGTTTCCCATATCCCAATCACACCCAACTGTCTCAACTTTTGTCCTAATTTGGAATTTTTACTATCAGAGCGACAGTTTACTGTAGCCATCCTTCTGAAGTAAATCAGCCAGTTTTGTTGGTAACTCTTGAATCAATCAAACAGTGTTACATTTTGAAGTCAGTTACTATAGAGTAATAATGCTGTTTTTTTCTACCATAATTCGATGTCACTAAAGTGTGACCTATGCGTAAGTCTGGCTGTAAACCAGTGCTGATTACGTACTATATGTGGCACGATGCATTTGTCTACAATTGCCATGGTGATAATAGTCAGAGGAACCTGTCAAGGAATTTGCACTATGTAGGCTCCAGCAGGATCCAGCCAAGAAAGAATTGAGTCAAAGATCCATGTTTGTTATGGGTCACTTATTGTAATTATTAATTAAAGCTGCACCGAATTATGGTAATTAGGTGTAGCCCTTAGCCATGGCTATCAAAACTGACAAGTAAGGGAAATCAGGGCACAGTTGATAGGCAGAAATTTTCAAGTCAAACTTCATCCCCTTTCGCACGTGAAGACGAAGTAAATGGTTGAATGTTTGCCAGTATCAATAAACTATTATCAACATACATTCAAAGGTTAAATTAATATTGTGTTTAATTAATTGAGCTTTAATTCAAAGATGACGAATGGTAATTAGGAATTCCCAACTTAATTTGTTTTGTTTGCACGGTAGTCCTACACACAAACCGCTCTGGCCTAAACTACAGAATCGTGTCAGCGTTATCGAAAGTGTTATTCAGCAGATGTGCTAAAGCCTTCCAGAATTAGCGTCCCTTCTCGGTAAATTTTATTGAGAAGTAAAAAAAAACAAGTGGTTATGGAATAAAACCACCTACTAAATTGATGAAAACAAAACCGTTTCTTCAAGAATTTGTGCTCTAGAAACATTACACTAATCAGACCATAGAAGATGAAGGTTGCCAGTTTCCCAAAGGGACATACTGCCAGACTACTTGCTGACAATAAAGGAAAAAATGCTAGATAAAAACCAAAGTGGCTGCATATATGGTTACAGTACGATCTGTTTGCCAATTGATTGCCTCAAATGATTCCGCTCCACTTGGAGATGTCACTGTATTTGTATGATTTTCTGGGCAGGTTAAGGCTCCTTCTTACTGCTACGTGTATGATTTAATTTAATTCTTGAAGCGCTTTATTGATCAATTTAGAGGCAATCACTACAGTAAGTTTCACAGGAAGACATGGCAATTATACACACTCTTTATGTCATTCACTTTGGGCAAAATCAAGATAAAACACAGAAATTTCAATTAAAACATACATTGTTAGTTTCCTGAACAACTGGCTAGTGCACTTCCAGACTTTGAGAAATACATATTAATGAACAGTACGAAGAGACGATCCGGCATGCAGTAAATCTTCCACAGTCGTTTAAAACCATACATTAGTGTTACAATTCCTATCCTCCTTTCATGTGGGAGCAACAAGTTTGAACATCCAAGGGTTGTTACAGAAACCTGTAACGTACAACTTCAAATGTCATACTAATGTACAGAACTACAGTACATTATTGGGCATATTCTAACTTTCAAAACGGAAGTCCAACACAAGCATGTGTATCTAATAAATGCTCTGGCACAGATGCTGTTATTTCCTGTTTCAATTTGATTTAACCAATGATACAGTGACTAATAGGGCTGGCCATTTGAAAGTATGTATGCAGTATTGTGATGCACAAGTATTTCACACAAGCTCGATCATGCAATAATAATACAGATCTTAATCTCATCGATAAAACTGGTAAAAATAATGAAAATGCTTTAGTACAGATTTCCTGAAAAAGCTTAATTCTGATATGGTGCCAACTTTTGGCTACTATATGCCAACTGCAAATTTTAAATATTGCTGCTGGTATGATCTCCGAAGAACTAGAACTAAAAACGACCATACATTTAAATCTGAAGCTTGCATTACAGTAATTAGGTCCATAAGATTCCAGAAGCATGTATTCATTACTGGATATTGATGTTTGGTTAGGAGTGTGAGTGTTACGAGTTGATTACCACCACAATCGAATACACATATTGAGCTGGCATTCCCTAGTGCTTTGGAATTCCACTATGATCAATCTTGGATTGTTATTAGTCCAATACCTTGTGATGCAAAACTAATGATTTAGCGTAATCAACGTGGTTGAGACAGATGTTAGTAAGCTACGCAAAACATTCTTTAGAGTGCAAACCCCTTTGCTGAACTTTGGAAGATAAATAACTTGAAACTGGGTGGTGAGGGGTATACAACTCCCACACTTACTACTAATTATGATTTTTATCTTTATCAGTTGACATGGCAATGAGTCTTCAAGCTATTAAAATTGCATT
Organism: Stichopus chloronotus; assembly: GCA_021234535.1. Classification (NCBI taxonomy): domain Eukaryota; kingdom Metazoa; phylum Echinodermata; class Holothuroidea; order Aspidochirotida; family Stichopodidae; genus Stichopus; species Stichopus chloronotus. Next base: position 19,046,747 of record CM037838.1, read on the forward strand.
AATAGCATGCTTCAACCCTTTATTTGAGATTGTATATCAATGTGCCTTTGTGTACCCACCCACCACACCACACAGGATACATATATGTGCAAAATATCTTTGAATTGTGCCACCAAAGCTGTGAAAAAAATTTCACGAAGTATATGTAAAGGTTGTATGACATAAAAATTACATTTTGGAGTGATGGCTGCATTAATCATTGAAAATGTTGAAAATAGCCACAAATTCCATTAAAATCCATCAGATATTGACAATTTTACAGGTACATGCCTGTCTCACTCCTGCATCATGAATAAACATTGGCTAAGTATGCAAATTTGTGATGTCAAGTGATGGACTGCTATAATTCTAACTTACATATTATCCTTTGCTTACTTAACCTTCATTTTAAGGACAATTGATAATTTGTATGCCCAAGGGTTTTACTTTGGAAGCATTTATATTTTCTTCTTTAAAAATATTGATATTACATAAATGTGCAGTCAAAAGAATTAAATAATCAAAAGACGAAATGTATAAGCCAAACAAAAGAAATCCTAACAGTGTGCAACACCTCCATGTCAACACATTTGCATTTTCACCAAACTTTGACGCGCCTTTATCTCAAAAAGAGTAGCAGATATGAACACGATTCCCACGACTTGCCATTCAGGATTACCCTCTGCAGAGTCTGAATGAAGCTTTTCCCAGCTTTTTTTTTTCTAGTTTCATGTCACCCAACCTTTAATATATGGGCTATACGACTACCAAACCAGAAAGTACAGTACACATTGCACACTGATCATAATAACTACCCTATGTGGTAACATTGACACTTCCTGAGGAAGCCTCCATTGTTGGCTCTTTGTTATGTAGTTTCCTGCTCTTTCATAAATCTAAGAATTATTAACTAAGCAGTACTACACAGCATCATGCGTGATTATGCACACTGGTACGGTATGTGCTTGCTTTTTTACTTTTAGCTCAACCACATATAGCATACTGTTTGTATAGCCCACAGTACCTACAAGGTTGTTGATTGGCGCTGAATCACCAGAAAATATATGTCAAAAATACAATGGGAAAATTAAGAGGAGATCAGCCACAGTAAAACAGTGCAGAAATATTTCCTTTACAAAATATGTAAGTTAGCTGAAAAAATAAATCTGAATTGCTTGCAAAATAAACGTGGTCTGAAAATGACAAACCCAGCATTGCTGCACTGCTTGTCTGGAATATTAGTATCAAAAAATTTAAGTCCTCTGAGGATATGTGCTTTGCATTCAACTTTTAAGAATATTCCCATCTGTGCTGTCCACTTTGTTTCCATATTATGGAACTTAAATCTATACCCAAACACAGAATGAACAGAGAGAAAACATAGATGTGAATTGGTTAACACAGGATGAACATCAGTCAATTCCTGCTCTCATCAAGGTGAAAGTTGCCACACCCTAAAATAGTGACCACTCTCCCTAAACCTCTGCTGTGGCTAGTGACATTGCAAGGAGAGCAACAAAATCATCAAAACTGTCTGGGGGTGAGGTTGAAGTTACTCTGCTGAAACTGCTCTCCAGCAGTCCCATCTCCATCACGTACATGTTTGATGCCTTCCCTCCCCCAACTCTCTTGAAAGTCTGTGGGGAACACTCTGCAGATATCCCACAGTAAAATCACCAGAGCACAGTGATAGCAAAGTTCATCATGAGGTCGGTGTTGTTAAGAATCACATACACAATGCATGTGCATACAAACTGTAAGGTTTAGAGTAGGATGTACAACTCAACTATGTGAGGTCTTTAATAAAAGGTAGAAAGAACAGAAATCACAACAAGCTTTCACCAACTTGAAACATGTAATACAACAGTAATGTAACATTAAAGACAACGCATCGTCCCATGAATCCTCGAATGCCTGAGAGCGTGCACTGTGTGGTTCCATGTACTGTAAGTGTACCCTACTTGAGTCTACATAGTCAACTGTTAGTGACAAATCTGTTGATGAACAATGAACGATACTGTACTGTAAACTAAAATGAGGGGGGACGTGGCGAATTCTGAGGGCGCTCAATTCATGAGAAACGATGAGACGATACGCTGCCTTTAACCTACTGTGAGGTTGTAAACTGAAAGAGTAAACAGTATGTTGTTAAACATAAACATTGCTGCATTACTCTTTTGCACAGAAGACCAATGTGTAATAGCATGATATAGTTGCTATGTGAATGCTATATACAATGCAATGTGAAGTACAATAATATTTACTTCAAAACAATGTTTATTTTGAGTTATCCAAAACTAAAAGAAGTATCCAGAACTGAAAGAATTTTACCATGAATTTTTCACTGGTGACATATGCTAAGGTTCAAAGTTCAAAAATTCATATTCAAACACTACTGTAGACCTGAACATACAATCACATTTCTTATATATGTTGCGGTAATATTTAAGCCTCTGTTACTGCTACTACAATTCCACAATTCTTTGGTTGAGTAAGCCAGGTAAGCTTGGGAGGAATGTAGCCTATATATAGCCTATATCCTTTGTGTAGCCTATGTATAAGACAGTACTGAACTCACCTGAAGCAGAGAAAGCATCCAAGCAACTTGTGATATCATCAGGTTGACCTTTGACTTTGGCAGCAAGAGTCAATAAAATAAGTTCTCTGAAAGAAGGAAAAGCTATCATTTTAAATACAGGGAAATGAATTTAGTTTTCAGACTGCAATCAGTCTATTGTCCAGCTATCAATAAACACTTGATTCATTTTGTTCATCCCACGTATGAGGTCTACAATCTTCCTTTTTCATTATTCTCAAAAACAGCGTCAAGATTCTAGTGACCCTTTTCAACAAATTCATGGAGTGGTGCAACTGATACTAGCCATTCACGGACTTGGCATTACCGTTTGTTAATTACAGTAGCAAAGATCATTTTGTGTATGTTTGTCTTTGAGTTCAAAACAAGTTGTTCAGAACAATCGATGTGACATCAACTTCAGCGATCCAAAGTTACTGTTAATGAGGAGAAATTTTGCGATTTTAGTTTTCATACGGGATGCTTCAGCCAACCAGTGTTTGATATGCCCAAGGGTGACATAATCATCAAACTCAGGTGCAACTTTCATTCACGTCTTGTGCTCTGTTTTTGATAAACTACCAGGGAGGGGGAGGGGAACAGGGATTTGGTAAATGGGATTAAAAGACGCAATTGTCACCGCCTTGAGGTCACAGGTAGTAACTAATCTCCTGCTTAGATTAATCTACTTTTCTGTTTGTCATATACAGTACTGTGTTATGTACATGGGTCTCACTAAGGCTCTAACGTTCATCATGAATTCACTAGACTCTCCAGTAGCGGGTTCAGTCAATCCAGACTCGGTCAATACAATGGATTTCCAAATTCTGCAAACACAACATATATTAACTGAATTTTGTGTGTGGTTACTAACAACATCGACATCATTTCTGCCTTGAGTTGAAGGTTCAAACCATTAATTGTATTAATGCCATATACTTCCTGTGAAGAGAAGTGACAATTTCATGATATCAATAAACTGCTATCACAACGTTTGTTTTCTCCCTGCTTCCACGTTCTTCAGCTCCACTTCAGCTGACAAAAATCATTTTACTGCCATACTTAAGGAAAACATCAGGAAAAAAAAAACAAATTGGTATCTTCAACCAAAGGTGGACTCTGAACCAAGGAAAGTCTCATTTCTTGAAGATGAGAATGAACCATTGACCAACTGTCTCTCCTGCTTTTTAGTTTTTACTTGAACGGCAAAAATGGAGTTTCTTCTTTGCGTTGCGTTCCTACTGATGGCTTTGATGAACATCACATGATGCAAAATATTGGAATGGAATTAAGGGAAAGCAAATGTCACGGAGGTAACCGAGATACTTTGTTGCTGTGCACTTAGACATCTGCTACTTGTGTCAGTCTTGCTTTACAATGATCACTTTCAACTGTCTCTGCACATCTCCACATGAAACCTGATGCAAGGTATGATGAGGGTAAATTTCATTTTTACCGGCAAGAGCAAAGTAATGCTGTAACTGAGATGGCTTATTTCTTTTTCAAATTTACAGTTTTCTGTAGAAGTAGAAAATTTTGAGGCATGGAAAGAAACCTTGAGATATGTTATTTGAAGATATGATGTCTTTTTATGTCTATCATGTCCATTGTAACCAACAGAAAGTTTATTTCTGATTTATTGCCTTCTTTTTTCATATTTGGTTATGCAGTAGCCTTTGTAAACATTGCGAAATGAGGCGGAAACAAAGATAGTGAAATTTCACACAAGAAAATCGGCCCTCTTTGATTTTCATGCATTAACAGTAAGACTGCAAATTTTCATAAAATTTTCATCTACGATTCACCACTGTTTTAGAGACCTACAGGTGCCCTAAAGGCAGCCACTCATCACCCCATTCTGGCAGTAAACTAAAAAGATGCAGAGCAGCTCATATGACATACACAGAGGCCCACTTTTTTGATCATGGATATGTGGAGGAGTTCTATGAAAACAGGATAGAAGGGAAGGGTGCTATGAGTAAGTGGTTGGGAAAATTGGAACTATCTGGAGTGATGAGTCACTGCCTGTAAAGTACATGTACTTTCATCCATGTATTTATTCTCTAGAAGAAGAGTAGATGATATACGCCACAGGTCTACATACAAGACCATACAAATCACTGCATGGGGAGAGATCTATACAGTACCTACTGTACTGGAGTTCCTTAGGATGCAGGTAGTAAATTTTTGGAACTATTCTTGCCAACTCCATCATATGAAACATAAGGAAAATCAAGCCAACAACTGTCACCAAATCATTGAGACCACTTACAAAGTTATGAAGCCAATATTATCTGTTGTTTATCCAGTATCATGAGATAAATGTACCAAATTAACTAATTTGTCTGTTCAGAGTCCAAATTCAAGAAACTTTCATCAAGTGCATAAGTTTCTACTTCAAATAGTAACAAAATTACAAGAAATTAATGTCAAAATTAGCCAAAGAAAAAGGCACAAAAGAGAGCACATCATGCAACTACAGTAAAGTAGAGTTTATCTAGTACCAAATCTCCAGTAAGTTGAACTTCAACATAAAGGAAACCAAAGAATAAAACTTTTGAAACTTCATGATGAATACAAGATCTTTTGTGTGACATAATTGGTACACACTGTAAGTAGACATGGTCTACACAACATCCCAATCGAATGCAATTAAGTTTGCTTCGAGACAACATGTGCATTGTCAATACGGTATACATCGAATGTACTGTAACACAAGCCAATGTAACAGATTAATTTGCAACTGACAACGTGTTTTTGGATCAAGTTTTAATCACTATCCTGGTGCCCATGCTTCTCTTATCTGATACTTACTACAGCACTGTAGTGTATTGTACTTACAAACCTAACAATAATACTGTGAATGTATCATTGACCGCATTGACTTCTATGTAACATGAATTGACACCATCGACATCTTATTTGCATTTGACCTTGAATCACGTTTATCTCTCTCTTCTCAAAATGATATCAATATATTCTATGAATGCTTCTTTGTGTTGGCAAGAAATCAATGAATGTGTTCATTTCCCTCGAATTTAATTAGTTGGGTCGAACCATTAATCAGTTCATTGAAGTGATATGTGTGATGGGGCAACTGCTGCATACAATAGTGCAGCGCATGCACTGAACGGTATTTAGCAGTAAAGCATGAGTGATCTATCACCACTTTACCTGACAAGGGGGAAACTACAGTTAATTGTGATCCTGAAGAATCTGTAATGTCAGTTATAAAATATTCATGGTACAGTTTATCATTTTATTCTTCATGCATACCACTGTGACTATGTACGCACTATCAAAGTCTGACAGTATCTGCAAAGGGAGATTGCTATATGTACACATGTGGCAGTAAAACCCCTACATAGCTAATCATATTATCAGATTCAAGGAAATAACATTGCCAGTGAATAATTGAAAGCAATCTGTTCCAAAGGACTTTACTCCAAAGTGTGTGTTAACACCTACTATTTACATGAACTCCTGTGGACATTACACCTTGAAAAATCACTGCACTACTGTATGTACAGTAACGAGGAATTTGAAAAACCATCCTGTTTGAACTTACAATATTGAAAAACATTAACTTCAAAAGTACAATAAAAAGGAAAGAGAAAAAAAAACCCTTAGAGACTTTTATCTCACATATATGTACGACAACATTTCATGATTCAGTCACTTGTTCAGAACTGCATTGGTGAGATACAGACTATGCAACATCCATAAGGGTTGATGATTTTTTTTTTTAAATTGAAAATATCAGATTTCTTGGACTAAAATCAGATTTTGGTTATCAAAATCATATTTTAATGATTTTTTTAATCTCGTCAAATTCAAATTATATTCTCCCTCAAAGTTCCTCCAATCTTCCTAAAATATGCATAGCCTCATATATTACAGTATCTTCAAGCAGTCCAAATGAGGTGTTTCATTTTAAATTCTAATTTACACTCTGTACCCATTGCAGAACAACTATATACTTTCAATAACAACTTTAGGCCCTATCGGCCTATATTACTCCCCACTGTTGAACAAAAGTCCATTATGTAAACAAAACGTTTAGTACCCATTAACAGGTTGATTGATGAATACTGCATGCACTGGAACTACATTCAAAGCAGTCCACCCAGTTGGTGTTAAATGAGACTACTAGCGGTAACCTCTGTTAACACTTTTGTACCTTACTCCATTAGCTTTGTTTATCTGTATTGTTGACACAGTGATCAGTGTTGGTTGCTATAGTTTACCAACTATATTCACTCTCTCAGGTAATCCAGCCAGGGTTGCCTCTTGACATCAGCATCACATTTTGAGTTCAAGTGTATATCAAACGATCTCCTAGAAAAGTGTCAACACTTCAACTACATCAGGCTGGAATCATCAGACTATTTGGCATCATAAACAAAAATTACCATCCAAATCCTTTCACCGACATGTTCATTGGTTGTCAATTGTTACAATTTTGAATGAAACTGGAACAACAGGAGATACTTCTTCATTTTCACAATCAACTTTCCACAAGAGTATTTGGAATTCACTACTAGGGTTTCTACAATGATATTTTTTGCCTCACAGGTGATGAATCAGTTGAGGTTTTCATTCTGAAAGATCATCACTTTACCTTAAGTTCTAAATCTGTGGAGAGGTATCATAAAATACCAAGAAGAAATGCATGTCAATCCATCTGCTAACTGAATTAGAGAAAGCACAGTAACAATTTACTGTATGCTAAAAATTAGTTGAGGAGTTCTGTATGGGATACTGCACCCACAGGTGTCAAAATCATTCTAATGTAATTAGGTAAAATAAGTTGATTACAATGATTAAATATACTTAGAACGAACATTTTTTGCTTGAATGAATAAATTTTGAAAATCTGATTCAAATTAGTGATTTTCTCAGAAATCATGTGATTTAAATCCCGAATTAATTCAATGATTTTAATCACTGTGGTATAAATCGACAGTCCCCACACTGTGGGATGTGTCCCACAAAGTGGGATGCTCAAAAATTTGCCTGTTAGATTGCATCAGTAACAATTGCACAATGTGAAGTGAATGCCACTTATAGAATGAGACGTAGACACACACACACAAAAAAAAATCAGAATTCAAGAATACTGTGGTTTACATAATGCAGCCCAAACTTCCCTGCTCACAGTAGTTTACAGCAAAGGCTAAATAGCACATGCATGACTTGACACATGCTATCTAATAAGTAAGGTAGATCATCAAATTTTCTGCTGAAGATGAAAGAAATTGGTAGCTTCTGCTGAAGTTCCTACTGTTCTGAAGAACACATCGTCATTGTGGTGTTGTTACTTTCTATATTAGAAACTGTCATGAAGGCTTGGGAATGTTCAGTGAGCTTTTCACACCTGAAAGATGTGGTTTAGCCTAGACATGTGAAAACTTGTAAGATGATGTCCTGGTAGGAGCGCACCAAATGAAACTTCTACGAATGTCAGTGATTAAAACAAAGTGCTATGCCTTTCCAGTGATTAGACACTTTTATCATGAAAGGCTTGTTGAAAATGCTGACCAAAGAAGATGCAAAACTGAAAAACTGTACTAACAAAAATAATGAAGAAAGTGCAGTGATCAGTAATGAGGCTCATGATAAGGGCAAGAAAAACATCATGATAGGGATGGTATCTGTAGCTTATTTATTGTCATGTAACAAAAAAAATGGCATAAGGATGCTGCAAAAAGGCTTTACACAGCACTATTTATTGACTATGATGATGATGGTAGAGCAGGAACATTGGAAGTACTGGTACTACTGGTAAAGGAAAAATGAATACCCTGCAAAAATGGTGATTAAAGTTATATTCAGAACCACTTTATGTACTGTACTCTGTTGCATGTTCACGGTCTTGCCTGGAACGTCTTTTGAAGTTGAGAAACTGAGATTTCTGTATGCAAACACACAGGAAGAAAAGCTACCTCGACGTGACTTAACAATTATAAATACTGTACTTCAATGGGTCCACTGCATATCACTAAGGCTAACAAGAATTCAGAAGAGTGGTTTCATAAATGTGAGCAAGAGCAATACAAAGTTCGTTTTTTGCAAATTATGGGCTATTTAATTTCAAAGCACATTTGAGGTGGAGATACAGTGGAGAGTCTGGATGGTCAACCTCTGTACAGCACAAGAAATGTCAATTTATTTTGCCAACAGACCTCTGAGTTAATATGGCTGAACAAAAGACAAATGTCAGCCTTCTACTATATCAACAACAAAATCAGATTAAGCCTTGCTGAAAAACAAAAAAAAAAAAATAAGGTTTTGCGACTCTGTTACACTGCAGCACTAAGTTGTTTACCTTATATTCATCTATTCCATTTATTTTTAACTTTTGGTACTGTAGGTTGTGCAGACAGTGCAATGTGCAAATCTTCAGGCTACAGACTTGTGTTTTCTCTGGTTGTCAGTGACAAAAACATAGGTTTTGTATCAGTAAGGTACAATTAAGGTACAAAGAAATCTCACCTGTACTAAATAACAGGCATCTTAATGTGTTGGTAAGGATGTGGTCACCCACTGAAAGTGCACAAAACTGCCCAAAACACAAAATTCGTTACTATGCAATGTTATATTACAAAAAGTAAGCTCTTCATTTATCTGGTGTGTTCATTCAAGCCGTCAACAATCAGAAAATTCCAGAAATGTTACCACTTTGGGAGGCTTAAATTTTGAGACAATTGCAGGGCACCCTCACTATTGAACTCTCGCACTGCACACTTTGCTGATGGTTTAGTTATTGGCTGTTTTGCCCCCTGGCAAATTTGTCCCCCCAATCTGTTTGCACAGTCTTTTCGCATCCAGCTTGCAAGTTCGTTCACCTGAGCAAGCAGACATCAAAAGCCATTGCAATTTTCACCTATATCATGCTAGCAAGAACACTTTTCAAAATAGGCAGACCAGCAGAGGGCGACAAGTAGGTACAAGTTGGGGAAAAAAGGGGTAAACCTGAACTAGTACTTATAACGAGACCCCATACTGCACTGTAACAAAACATGACCATGTTCAGATGATTTGCGCTCACTGTTCCTGCTACAGTAGTTACAGGTTTGCTTTTTTTCATTGAAGATACACTATTTGTTTTAATTAATAACTTTTTCTCTAGAGACGTTAAAATGAAATGTAAAGCCACTTACCAGACACAACCCAAATTAACATATAGTATGACCATCAATGACAGAAGATCAGACGACCATTGATTTCATTTCCATCTTTACTTTTCATAATGGGGGGAACAAAATGGTCTGCACATGGGGGTGGGCTAGAGGGTCATTGGGATAAACAGATTGGGATAAACATTTTGGCATGAACTGCTATTTTGGGACAAACTGATAAGACTAGGGGCAAACATTTTGGGAAGGAAATTATTAAGGCGTGACTTAACAGATTATTTGGGGGCAAACAAGGAGCAAACAACAGGTTACCATGCAAGAATATACTATAAGACCATAGCATAGGGCCAACACTTAAAAAGTTAAAATTAGTGCAAATTAGTTAAATCAGTATCAATTACAATACTGTCAGTCACTAGTAACCTTGCATGAAAGAATGAGTATATACAGTACCCCGTAATTGGCGCACTTAAGGAATCCATCGCCGATATTGTAAATGTCACAAATGAGCCCTTATTTAGAAGAAATCTATATGAAATGGGTTCATAATTGTGAAATACGTAATTGTGGTTAGATTCAAGAAGGTAAGGCTCACTTCAGTAATGTTGCCACAGTGATATCGAGTAATTTTTGAAGGAAGAGCCAATTTCGGGGGCATCCCACCTACGGGGTACTGTTTATACTGCATCTTCATGGTCATCACATCAGGGCAGTACTGTACTAGTAGTAGAGGGATTGTGCATTGAATCTGCTATATACTGAGGATACAAAAGAACGTTTTGCAAATCGTTTCTGCAAGAATCAAGTGTTATCACCCTCGAACAGGCACAAGAGGTCGCAACTGTCTAACATATTAGTGGCAGTAACATTTAAGTTAACAGGAGTGTTGTAATTGTACTTGTACACTGTAGTGAGAAACATGTTCAAAAGTAACGTAAAGACGTAACAGTTCTTGGTAGTCTGTGAATGTCAACAAATTTAATTTACGTTTTACCAACCTATTAATTTTCATCTTCGGATTAAGGAAACAGGCAGTTTTTTCAGGACGCACAGAATCTCTTTGCGTATAAATTTGTACATCAAGTTCTTTGTAGATGTTCATTTTCACGTTTTCCCCATCAGACCCGTGGCTTCCACAGGGGGCGGCCATTTTGAGGTGCATGCACAATTCGATGGAGGTGTCAACTACTTATTACAAATCCCATGAGGTTCTTATGACCCAAGCGTCACTTCTCACATGGTAATGCATGGAATGGTCTGCTTGAGTGTTGTTGTGATTGAACTTTTGATCGGTGCCTCTTGATGAACTGGTGTCACACAGAGGTTGCGCCAGATTTCGAAAAGTACGGTGTATATGGGTGTGTAGAGAACAGTGACGTTCCTAGAATTTTTTGTTGAGTGGGTGATTGGGGGGATGGAGATTCTGGTATAGGGGTCTTCCGTTATTGTCTAAGCGGAGCGTCACGGAGTGTACCAAAAAATTGAGATTTTAAATCATCCCAGATCGTCGGAAAAGGGCCCTTGGCAGGCTTAATAAGAGCCATACAAGATGTGCAATTTCGGTGAAAAATTGTCAATTAATTTTTATTTTCAATTCTCAAACACATTTAGAGTGTTGTGGGGAAAAATCGATTATAAAAAAAACCGATTGCAAAGCGGGATACCCATCATTCCACGTTAATCACGTTACTAAAAAACAACGATTTTCTATCTCAGAAATCACAGAAATAATCATTTCACAATTCGGGGCACTCTTCGTAACATTTGTTCTTTTGGCGCATAGGTTTGGTGGAAGAATTATAGTTGAAAGTAGGCCTACTGATCATGTTTTGACGGAACGTCGAATGCAAAGGGTTGCCAAATTTGATACTCGCCTAAATCGACGATTAATGAAGGAGTTTTCAAACGTTTCATCTGTTTATATTTGACCACTTTACCCAGAGTCAGACTGTCATGTCTGACCTCTCAAAGAGTCATGAGGAGTTACATTAGTTGGTATTCACTGTGGTTCCTGTTCCCACCGTGGTATAGTAAACATTATATTCTTTAACGCGAAGAGGGGATAGTTCTTTCGTGATGGAAACTATGATTGAATTTACGATTGGAAACAAACTTGAAAACTCAATACATAGCGTGATAGTCCATGCACTAATTGAGATGGCCACTGACGATAAAACGAATAAACAATAGATTACTAAGGTAAGTTTGTTACAATTTATCAGAATTTCAGAATTCAGATGGATTTCAGTGGATTGATTTTATCATTATGTGTATGGCTATGCCTGTAGCTTAGCAAGGGCATGCAATCCCTACATTTGTGTGATGCGTGGGTAGGAATCCAATCAAACTTCAACCCTTAAGTCCGTCGTTTAATTTTATATTGATAAGGGAACCAGGTCTATACCATCTAAGCGAGGTGCCGCCATCGGTTGCTAAGTACATCAAGATAAATGACAGAAAAATAAGAACATAACTAAAAAATAATCTTCGTTTCTGGATACATCTTAGAAATTTTAGGAGTGAGAAACAACATAATGCCCGCACCACGCTTTCACGTAAAAAGTATGTTAATTGTCTTGCTCAGTTCTGCCGGAGTTTTCCTCAAGTAACTTACCGACCATCCCTCAACACACTCAAAACAGGCACATTTGTCAGTTAGGCTTGTTTCAGTCTCTGGCTTATCAGGCCTGTAGCCAGGAACTTTCACTATGAAAAGGAAGAGGGGGGGGGGGGGCGGGCACAAACACAGTCACGGAAGGTCCACGACCAGTGGCATCGCGGGTGCATTTTTCCTGCATTGTTGAGTGGGAGGGGGGGGGTCAAGTGGGACCCATCTGCACATACATATGATTGTGGACTGTCTGAGATGCTCCCCTTCAAGTTGACGAGGGGCGTACCAGAAAGTTTTTAGATAAAAATACCCCCTGATCGCAGGGGGCTACTTTCGCTGCCATGGTGTCATTCTATTCTTGCAAAGACCCCGGCCCAAAACGGCTGCTGGGGAAGCCGGGAAGGGGAATGAGCGTCCAACCACTTAGTGCAACCGGTGAAATCAGGGTCAATTGATGTAAAGGTAATTACTTCATTGGTATGAACTCAAGCATTGTCGCTACATGGGACGTGATGTTGAATTAAGAATCTTCCAAACAGTAACAAGTGAACAACTTATGTTATCGTCCATTCAGTTATTCAATATATACATTCAGAGGTTCTTTGCAATCATGGCCACAGGGGAGATAAAAGCCTGATTATGGAACCGCAACTCAACCACCGTTTGCGAAACGAGTTTCAGTCTAAGCAAAATGTAATTGAAGTCTGCGAAGAACAAAGCAACGTACATCTGTTCAACAGTAAAACAATATGAGCAATTTGTAAATAAACCCTATTTTGTTTTTTGATACGACTGTATTGACGTTACACTGTCTCTGGACTCGACACTAACATACTGTTAAAATGTTCTCTCACTAATTACGGTAGCATTTGAAATGGTTAATAATTAAGAACACGAGCATACCGTGTATTGCCACACACCTGTATGTGTAACACTTACCAGACAATTTTTAAGCTGCATCTTTCATAACCTCTCCCCCCCCCCCAAAAAAAAAGAAAAAAAAAAGAAAAAATGAGGTATGCTCTCTAAAAGACAATTATACCCTTTCTCATAACTAATTTAGGCCTACGCCCGGTGAGGGACACAGTCACTTTGGAGAAAGACTATGAAGGTTTGTATAGTAGGCCTATTTCGTCTCTTAAAATTACATCTTGTAAAAATTGCGAAATGCGACTTCTTTATGGTTAGTGTTGCATAATGGTGATTGGTAAGACGTCAATACATAGAAGGCAGGGTACATATAGCTGAAGGAAGTCTTTTGGTTCTTTGTTTTTGACAACTTTCCAATTTTTAGGGTTACAGTTCTTGTGATGCAATATAGGCAAATTAAACGTCTTCAGCAATTCGCGTTGATTAGTAGGAACTAACGCACTGGGAACACCAAGTAGCCTAATAGAAGATACGTAAATTTACTGATGTAGAAAAAAGAAATCACTTTTCAAATTGATCCCATGGTACACTACTTGCCAAGCACCAGGAGACCATAATTGTGAGGGATGTTCTGCCAATATTTTTAATAACTTAGAACAAGCCTAAAAAAATCACCAAAAAATTAAAAAAAAAAAAAAGTAGTTGCACGTAGCACATTGTTTATATAACAACACCGTTATTAACATTTAGTCTGTGGCCACTGGGCGCATGCACTGAACGCAGGTTATATATTGGACGGATATAGGACGTTTGTCTTCAGACAAAAAAAAAAAAAACATATTAAAAAAAAGAAGGAATTTGTAGACACGGAATGATAGATTGTTCAAAATGGAAAGACGTCTGCCTTCTCTTCAAGAAAGAAGTTTCTCACAGATAGATATTCAGTCATTTGTTACTCAAGAATAAGTTGTTCACCCAAACTTACAAAACTTCAAATGGTACATCCATATGTTACTCATCTTATGCCTAATGTTTTCAGGAAATGAGGCTTTTGCAGAAGATCATCGGGGAGGCTGCAGATGGTTTAATAATGATCAAATCTATTTTCTGTCCAGGCTTTCATTTGTAGGCGTGTTTTAAACGCCCAGTATTTCCCTTCAAAGACATGTTTTTCTTCTTTAGTCATCGCCCTATGTTAATTTCAAGAGAATCATTAAAATCGAGTGTTAGAACTTCAGACATCAGTGTGAAGAAAAGCGTCCAGTCACCACCCATATCCGGATTGCGAAATGCTACGTCGCAACCATCGTGTGTTACCACACGACTTGCGAAAGCCTTGACAACAACCAAAACAGCTGATTGAACTGTGTATGTACGTTACATCGACGATTTATAAAGGTTCATTGTTTGCGTGCCAACAACGATTGTTTGTGGTTCGGAATTGACTAAAACCGCATTTTTGTGTATCGTGTTAATATGACCGTTTTACCACTATGCTCATACACCCGATCAAGTCAAGGACTAAAAGACAATGAAAGGTGGGCTGTGAAACTATGAAAAAAACTTTCTATAAAGCAATTTCATTAACTTTGTTGTGTGCAAACCTTCTAATTCTGACATACAGAGAAATTTTAGCAACATCATCAACCGATCGATTATCGATTAATCGCCTGGATTATTGCATAATTTGTCTGCTTTAGTGTCACACTCCTTACAGGGGCTCATAGAGTTGACGGCAACTTGATGATTTTAAAGGGTATTAACACATGACAATACTTATAATTAGCACAATGAGTCAATTTCACATGCAATAGTTATGAAAATTGTGGAATTTTTTACCCTTACCCTTTGTTCTGGTTATGTGAACCTGAACAAGTACTAATACGAAAAGTGTCTGGTCACGAATTTAAAAAGAAAACCCAATTTAATCATTAATTACTCACTCATTAATGTTCCATTGTATGGGAAACATTGGGATCCTCTTAGTTTGACCATTTGTCATTAGTATGTGAAGGAAACCTGTCAGGTTTAGAAAAATTAAGAGAATTTCACGAAACAACTCAGCCTCTTTAACTCACTCGATGGGGAGAGGGAAGAGATTCTGTAACATGAGACAATTGTTTGAGACCTTTTTTACATTGCTATAAAATGATTGTGAAATTAACAGTTTGAAAGCTATTCTAAGTTAGCTTAAGACTGTCTCTAGTGCTTTATTTTAATGTTCTCTGCCCGACTGTGGCAGGGGCACCCCTACTGAAGAAGAGGGGGAGGGGTTCGCTGACACGTCCCACTAATATCAGAGAAAGGATCGATTCTTTCTCACCGCAATATACAGGCAAGCAAAATGAAAACTTTACCATACAGACCTATATATGTAGTTAAAAATATGACAACGATATCCCCGTTTTGCATCTTCGAAACCAAAATTTGTGAAACTTCTGTACCCTACCTAGGACGACCATCAAGAACTTCGGTGCCATCCCTTAAAAAAAGGAGAAAGGGAAAGAAAAAGGAAACCACAAAAAGGGGGCCTGAACTGGTTACTGGCCTTCATTGTCATCGAATTACCCCATGACATTAGAAAACAATGATGCTACTGTATGCTAGGCAATGTTTTTTCATTCACTTGAGCCAGTAGTCATAACAGAAACATGTGTAGTAAAACTTCATTCACCATAGGACCATTGGTCTGGGGTTGAAACTATTCACTCGGGACAGGAAGCAACTCCCTCCACGAACAAAATGTGAATTATCACCGAATAACCTCTGCTGTTCCCAAGAACCTAACCCTTAACACTAACTGACCAACTCTTCTGACCATTATTGATTGGCTAAAATCTCCTTCTTACCACTAACTTGTTTTATTCGTCCGAAAATGTACGTGTGTATGTATTTAAGATCTCTGTGTGCATCGTTTTAAGTAGCCTCTTGCCTCATATGTGTTTAGATTCGTGACGTAGCAGTTACCTTATTTAAGTAAGGCAAAAGCTACCTGCTTTTCCAGTAAACGTCCACTGTTCAGAGAATGCCAATCACTCTAAGCCATATCCGGGGAATCCCTTTACGCAATAGCAGGGAAATTCCGCGCCCGCATGAATAGCACAAGGTAGCAGTTTCATTGGTCGGTGGTGTACGTGGTACTGTAAATTGTAATGTGATGTTCTTCGATTATCGATGTGTTACTGTGGGAATTTGTACAGTCTGCATACATCTGTCTTTGCACTAAGTTTAGACTATCGATAAAGGTATGATTTTTAATCCAAGGTGATACGTCTTGCTTGATCAAACGGAAATGGACACACGTTGTGCAACAACAAGAAGCACGATGCTGCTGCTGCGTAAATTTACAATTTGTTTTTCTTAGCTCGAATCAGGATTTCAACGAGCCTACTTGTACAGTCGTAGCAGAGGAATCAAGATATCCGACCGTAAGTTTCCATTTCAGGAGGACGGCCTAGATTGAATGCCAAGTTCAATGTCAGCATGATTGGAACTGAAACGTAGCCAATGGCCTTAGGCTATAGAACTAAGCTACCGGTTCAAAATTTTGTTGAAGGCTTTGTGTTGTACTCCAGCTCCTTTTGTTTTTGAACAAATTTGAGTGGATTTTACGTACCAACTTTCTTATATCTGTTGCAAAAGTGACTATTTGCCAGTAATATAACTAGGCCTAAGTTAGGCTATTTCTTCTAAGAAGTTCTAGTTTGAAGCTATGTAGGTGGCCAATGTATTCTACAATTTCTACATGCGGATTGAAAGAAACATCAAATTTCAAAATGCTACAGTTGTCAGAGTACTGAGAGCAGCTTAGCCTATTTTTTTTTTGCTAAATGCTGAAATCACATACTGTTCATACACCTACTGCATAGCAAAGAATGTACAACAAAAGAACAAGTGTATCACAGCACAGCAATTCAAATTTGATAAATCAGGTAAATAAATGACATTTCATATTCCTGTAAATTTCATCAACACACATTAATTACGTTGTTTGAAAGTCTTTGAAGCTCAAATATGCATAATGTTGGTAATTTTTTTTATGCATTTCAGTTATTCAAATGTATTTTAGATCCATATTAATTTTGTTCTGTGTCTATCCTCAGACAATTTTCAAGTGAGTGGCGTTAGCCACATACGCCAACATCACTACCATGGCAAAGCGCAATGCAAGACAGTTTCGAATACAGGACAACCTCTTCCGCTTGGAGTAAGTTCCAGCTGTTTGCAGGCTTTAATGAATATCCTTTTGTGCCCCATGTGTTCTGTGAACATGTTCGTGCTTTAATTATGCTTGATTGGAAATTTGTATCCCCTGCACGCAGCTTTAGTATTGAATAGTCAAATTAAGTCTCATCTTGAACTGATAAAGTTCGATCATTAAGTCCCAATGTCATTTTTCAAAGCCTTTGTAATAGTAAAATACTACTTGATATTTGTTGCAACTTGCTACATTCTTCCTAATTTCCATTGGATCTTTAATTGATAGAACTTCTCCTTGATATAAAATCTCAAAAATACTGTAGAACTGCCAGTTAGGTAAAGTACCACTTTCGTCAATATCGCTGAGCATCATACTCATTTGATCAAGCACAGATTTCATTTTAAGCTTGCACTGAAGAGATCGAAGTCCTGCAAGGGTGTCAAGTACAAAGTCAAGTTGTTTGTATTTACTTAAAGGCTGTAATGTATCACCCCAGACAGTTTCAATTCTCCCAATCCACCTACCTCTAGTCCCTCCCTCAGCCTGTCTTACATTCCTCCACAGTGTGTTATCAAAACAATGGATCCCTGTGTACGGTGTGTAATACGAGCTGCTCTGCATCTTTCGAATTTGCTGGCAATCTAAGAGTACTGTAAGTTAGAACTAGTTGAGAATTTTCCTTTCAGGGAGGTAAAAATATAGCTTCTAAGGGTGATGCAATACAGCCTTTAAGCATTGACAGTAGTAACACAGACTGAATTGAGCACAACTGGATTCTGGGCTACTGTGTAAATTGACCGTAAGAAACATCATAATTATATCAATCCATACATAGGGCTATTCTACACATCTGAAACTGACATTGTGGGTGCATTTTGCATTGTATGCACCCAGAAAATATTTTTCAGCTGATATGTTGGTGCTCTTTGTTAAGAAAATGTGTGTTCCTCCACTCTGGCATACATTATTAATGCACACATTTACTAGAAATTGTTTCTTCATTTTGCACTGTCAATTAAGTGTTGGCAGTACATGTATGAGGATCGACATCACATGGAGATGACACACAGTGTTAGAACTTCACCACTTAAAGAGCCAATTGGCCACTGAAGGAATTGATGATATTCCATAAAAATTAGAATATTTTTCTCTCTTTGTTTGATTTGAAAGTTGTAAACTTTTAAATAAATATTCATTTTAAAATGGTACAGTGCATAGTCAGGAACTTTGGATGCTACCTGTGCACCTTTACTCCAATTTTGCTTTACATCTGGCTATATCTGCTTTTCAAATGTCTTGATATGGCCATGAAAAAAACAAAAAACTAGATATATCTTGACATTGCAACTGTCATCAAGATATGTATGCAAGCTTTGATATGGTCATGGAAAGTCAGATCTCTTGAAATACTACCATATGGTATGGCCATAAAACCAGATGCAACTTGATACAATGCTTCATTTTCACTACCGGTAGTAACAAATCTCAAATGAGGGCTTCAATTTCAAACAAAAAATAGAGACTTCTCACAAACATTTGCCACTGTTACATGTATCGCACTTTGTTTAACTTGAGATGTGCAACTTCAGACAGCAATTTATCTTGAATTAAGAGCAATATTTTGGCATGTGGTTTGAAATGTGAAATGCCTGCATTGAAAAATTGTTTCATTACAGAATCTCTTCAATTGTCAGTAAAGTATTCCTTTGAGAAATGAGAAATGATCTGTCTCAGTGTCTGTGTGTGTGTGTGTGTAGTCCTTTGTCCTCTCTGGCTATGTACAGCATACGCCTACATGGACATTGTCACCATGATAAGACCTCAATCCGCCAATGTGACACCGCATACAAATGTAGCTGAGTACCGAAGTATATCAAGCTAAAATATATAACGTCTATGGAAAAAAATATTCGTCTCCTTTTTCTGTTGAAGTCAAGAGTTACTTTGTTTCCCACAATATTCATAGGACTATAAACTTAATTAAGTCTCAGATCTCATCACCGATTCTTTTAATTCAAAAATATGTTTACCCAGTTCAAATCCCAATCGTTTTTTAGGTGTTATTGTTGCACTGTGGTCATGGTAAAGCCTCCAGTGAATGCAGCTTTTGTAATGTGCTGCTGTCTGTCGGTGCTGTACTATTATGACCCTGCTTTCATACTTGCACCCATGCTCGCTGTCCCTATTTGCATGCGACGTGTTTGTTTGGTAAAGGTCTGCATGTGTGTACAGTGCAGTGCAGTACGTGGCGACATGCATCCAGACATCATGAGTCATATCCCTTTGTGTGCATTTTAATTAATGTTGTTGTATCTGACATTTTTCCAGTGTAGTGTGCGAATGTTTGTTTTGAATGTGCAGGTGAAAGGTTACTTTTCCTTGAGTAATAATTGATACAGTCCTTGAGTTTATAGAAATGATCATATTTTTCTTTCATTTTGCTACATGTGCTCTTCAGCTCTAAAGTTTGAGGAGCTGACATTTTTCTATTTGACTGTTGAAAATTCCAATTGCTCTTGATTGTTTGGTTGAATTGAGCAAGATGTGAAAGAAAAATGATAACTGTGTTCATTGGTGGATGGAAATGATTGTGGTTTAGCAGGGATAAGAGGAGGTGGTTGGATGAAAATTAAACTTAGTAGATCACGGAATTCATTGAGTGTTCATGAAGTTCTTTTGTGATCTCCACCAAGATCAAAGTCATGAGAGATACATTGAAGGGAATAACTCTGATACATTTACACAAATGTCCTTCAATTCCTATTTTTTTTTCTTGGTGGGGGGGGGGGAGGTCGCAGGTTAGTGGTCGTACACTTAGGTTGGGATTTATGATGCTTGGTAGTGGTTCAATGTCTCGCTGAAATTTTATGAAACAGTTTTGACCCCATGGGCCTTAATCTGTCTTTATAAATAATCAGTATTCAGCAAAGGGCGGGGGGGGGGGGGTGTTGCAGGGATCGACCTTCATACCATATACTAATAAGCTGTTTATATACAGAGATCAATGCTTGTTCTCATTGAACCTTGAAGTGTCAACGTGTCACTCATCTCAAGGTTAAACACAGTGACTTGAAACGTTTTTTTCTTTCTTCAATTCCAGCAATTTGAATCCCTTCAACATGCCAACAAGGGATGTGGTAAGTTGGTACTATCTATGTAGAGCAATATGCATCTTTTCTTGCTTTGATATTAGGAACATTGTGAGTGCTAAAAACTGCCATAAATTTGATTACAAACATACCTGTACGCAGTGTACAGGTTTGGTAAAAAAAAAAAATAATTGTTTTAGATTTGGTGGAGTTTGGGAGAGAACAGAAATGACATGAGGTATGACCTCTTTTAGACCCTGAAAAATTAAGGATGTGGGATAATATTTGTTGTGATTCATCACCAACTACTGAAGAGTTCTCACTTTTTTCCACAACATTCCCTCACACTACTCAGGAATTATAGTCATTGGAGTCTGTACTCTGTTGGTGGACATTGTTTCACAAGTGTGCTAGTTCAATTAGCCCATTCTATAGACTGGTATAACTGTACAGCAGGTTTGAGCCAAAGCTCTTGGGGAAAGAGTTATAATTATAAAATTAATGCATCTAGTACAGTTCCAGCAGGAGTAGCAAAGCTGTTGTTTCTGATGCTGAATATTGCTCGTATATTCAGTGGACTGACAAATTCAGGTACAATGCTGCACTTGTTAGAGCTAATGTTGCACTTTTCTGTTATTTGAAGTAAGCTAGAATTGCAGTAAAGGCTTTCTCATTGCACAAGTGGATCTAAGAGGGGAGGGGGACAATGTCAGTTTCACATGTAGGTTTGAGAAGTGGCAGCACTGTACGAAATTATATTTTGAATGAGATACACCCTCGTGAAAGAAGAGACCCACACCACACCTTGTGTGTCACTGGCCAACTAAACTGAAGCGCCCTCACAGTCCCCTTTTCATCAGTTGATAAACAGAATGTAACGTAGCATGTCACATCTGTCTCTCATTCATGTCCATTCCAATTATTCACATCAAATTAATATCTTTGGTGCAATTTGTTTTGTTTTTCTTCGTCATGGATTCTTCAGCTGAGGCCATTTATCGATGACTTGTTGAAGGACATGGTGGCAGAGGCCATCGACCTAAAGGCAGAAAAGGATTTCAGGGAGTCTGCAATGTTGCTTCACAGATGCCTCCTGGTTTATGTTCATCATGTTTATCCACTGAATTTGCAGACCCCGGAGGATGAGAGGCGTGTGATAGAGATCCGTATTTTTAAGGCAACCATGTCTGTGTTTTCAGTGAGTTTATGCAGCAAATTATGCTTTTGTTATGACAGTTTCCTCTGTCCCTTAGAGACTTGGAAATGACCAGCTATTAAACTTAAAAACCATAAAAATGGTCTGATTCTTCTGGGACCTCTCTCTCTCAGCCATTCCCTGTCCCAGGGCCTTTCTCACCGTTGCTCACAGATCCTGCTGTTTTAGTCCATAAGCATTTCGAGTCTCTGAGGTAATTTCCACTTACCAAGCTAAACAACAAATCTGCTAATTACATGTTTCATTTGAAAAGTACAGTAGTTTCTGCAGCGAACACACATTGCCAATAATTATATCCAGGCTCATCGTAAACAGACAGATTTGTGAGCAAGCATCATGTGCTAAGTTTGTCATTCTTTTCAGTCATGGAATGACTCTACTGTACCTGTGAGTGCTGGTTACGAAGATGCCTCATGTTCATCAGTTTCTTCCCAATCTTGCAACATAGCAACCAAAAAAACCCACAAATGAAACTCATTTGATTTTTATATTACAGGGAATCTTTCCTTGGGCGATTGATGAAGCTAAGGAAGGTAATTGCAATGAATTCTTCCTTTTTATAATTTAAATGTGAAGTGTTGCATGGAGAGTGATTCATACAATTTAATTCCCCATTTTCTTTTATGTACCAGTAACATTGCATGCTTTAATTACACATGGTCTTTCAACTTCAACGAAAAAAAAACAAAAAACGATGACATTCTGCAGGTGCGTTTCCTAAAGGGAAATAATGCATTTTTATAGAGAAAACGATCATATTTTTGAAACCAGTGTTTGTGGGTATACTGTACAATGATATGTCATTCACAAGGAAGTGCAGTGGCCTAGCTTCTTTTCAAGACATAAGTTTCTCACTGATATAATTTCAGTAGTTAGGTAAATTAAGTTTTCCAGGAATCAGTCCTGGCCAATTCTATAGTAAATTGGTTTGCATGAACTATGTACAATAGAAATATTACCATGGGACCTTAAAAAGTCAGCTTTTTTGTTTTTGGCCTAACTACTGTGTCTTTCCACATAATTTTGTTTTCACTTTTCGCAACCGTGGGTATCTGGATCCCTGCTTTTTGAAAGGAATCTACTGCCAAGAATGCATGTTCCCACTTTCCCTTTTCCGCTGCCGTTTTGCTGAGCAAGGAAAACGAACAGCCAGAGGAGATTTTCTGTGTAGTTCTGTAAAAAAATTGCATAGCTTGTAACTGTGGCTGTAGAGCAGTGGCACCCACGCACACTGCCCTGACCCTGACCCTGACCGTAGTGCAACAATAGTGGATATGACTTCTCTTCGCAAAAAAGTCTGAAGGAGTATTAGAGAGTTTCATCATGTTTCTGTCGAGGTGTATGTTAGCCACACATTGAACTATTCAGACTCGACTCGATGAATCAGATCATTTTGTCCTCAGATCACATGGGGGGTGCCATTTTTACATCCAGTATGGTCATCTGGTTTCTAAAATGCATTCTCATTGGCTACTGAACACCTGCCTCGTCACATTCGGGTCGGTGACCTGTGCACGTGGGCCTAATGTGACTCATCTCAACGGCTATTGCTAAATCTTGTGACGAATATCAAACATGTTTGATATGCTCGATAATCTGAAACTCTTAGAGACTGTTGCAAGTGAGTCAGGTGGCCATTGAATTATGCAGCACACTGGACGGACATGAGTCAAACCTGATGGCCAGTCTCCAGGAGTTTGGTTGTGTTTGCAGTTGGATCAGGCAATGTACGGTAGCCTTAAGTCCAGTAGATTAAGTCCGATAGAATAAACCCTCGAATGATGATCGCAAAACATTACGTGAAATTATTTGTCTCGTCCAGTTGCCAACACGATCAACGTTACCGATGAAAGGAGAAGGGAGGCCCAGCTGATAGTTTCCGTAGCAAGGGCAGGAGTGGATTTACTGAAGTTTAGGAAAAACGCTTTGAGCAAGATTGAATTGGAGAGACAACAACGAATTCTTCATCGCCTAAATGTGAGTGTCTCATGTTCCCAATGTTGGCAAGAAATGAAGTCGAACCTGAGGCTGCGTTAATGCTCTTTAAATGGCCCATTATGATTTATTGCAGATAGTAACAGTATGGAATGTCATTTATAAGGAACGAGATTGATTTTGTCCTTTTAGGGATTGTGTCTTTCATGACGAGTTCATTCTTGGATGGAGGGTGTTGAGAGAAAAGTGGTCTTCTTGGCCAGTTTTTCCTTTGTTGGCATCTGATATCCTACTACCACTAAAATCACCAAAGAAAACAGTGATTTAGAGGCTGCCATCAAAATCCTCTCAGATCATTGCTTTAATCCTTACTGACAAATTGATTTTGTTTATTTTTTGTCGATCGCCTCAGGGAACTGGACAGGAAGCCATGCTGAACCTCATGATCAAAGAATTAGACAAGGAGTTGGGCCCATACAATGACACTCCTGAACCAGAGATTAACAACAGTGAGGCCCCTGATCTTGCGTGGATACCGGAGGGCATCAAGAAACATCAGGAAAAGGTGGTGGCCAATAAACAGAAGAAACAAGAGGTACAACAGATTACAGTTTTAAATGAATGTCACTAACATGGTTTCAGGAATAGCAACGACATGTGACTCCTCCTCCTCCTATTCTTCTGCCAGCTAGGGTAACTTTTGTTGGGATGGTTGCAGTTTTCAAAAAAAAATTGCTTGTATCAGTGGCTAAATTTTGAGTAAAAAAGTATGATTGTATCATATGTCATCTTAGAAATGAAAAGTTTGAGGTTTAGATCCAGTTGACTGAATTTTGTCGCAACATTCTAAATCTGAGGCTGGCTTTTTATTTAAGATTGGATTTCCTGGCAATACACCCAGCAGCCATCGGTGAATGTTGGTTTCAGGAAAACTTGACATGGCAGTGCATAGTTACTACTTGATAATTAGATAAGCAGTTTGTGCAAGAGATTTTGTTTTTGATGCTGTCTATTATTGTTGTTATTTTTAGATGTGTGTGGAGAAACAGAAGGTGCTCAAGTAAAATCCATAAAAAGTTTGTATACACTCGATAGTTGTACTTATCACAGACAAAATGTGCACTTTACAGATAAACACAATCACTCTTCACAGAAAAAGAAGAAGTCACGTTCGAGGCCCACGCGTCACAGAAGTGAGTCCATGATGTCCAATGTATCTTCAGGTGAGAAGGTGATTCGTCAAAGTAGAAAGTGGAAATCGAAAACTTTCAGTTTGGTGTTTTGCAGAGACTCTTTTACAGAAGTGCATCAAACTTGACAATAAAGTGTGAAAAAAAAATTTAATCACTCTTCTTTCCCTTTACTAAGTTACATGGCAAGTAATAGCCAAGTTTCAAGACTGGTCCTCCAAAGATTGAATTTCTCACTTTATGTAATTTTGATGAATTTCTGCCCCAAATTGAAGAAAAAAAATGTAACTACACAACAGGATACAAATGAATTGAACACTTCCAGAATGTTAACTTGTCAATCACATGCAAAAGTGAGGCCATGCATTTGATTTTTTGTGCATGGCCTAGACAGTCTCATTCACAAGCAGGAAACGTCTCCTTGAATTTTTACCCACTGGAAATATATTTGACCTTCAGAGATGACTTTGCTGCACTACTGGCTCCGAGAAGATGTCAGTCGGAGCACAGTTTGAAATATCACAGTCAGTAGATTGATCTGTTCCTTTTCAATCAAGATCATCAAATGTTAGCAAATTTGTCATTTTAAAATGTTTTCTATCCAAGATTTTTCAAGCACTCATCAGTGAATCCAAGACCACTACATGTATCTTCAGCAGTGGTAGAAATAGTAGTCTTGAATGATCATAAAAGTCTCATTTCACTTGAGCAAGAACCATTAAACTATTTGGGTTTCTTCTTGTTTGACGGTTCTCGGCTGTGTTGTAGATGATGCATCAACAAAGAAACCAAAAAGCACCATCAAGCCAAGCCCTCTCTCAGCACCAGGAGGGGGAGGAGGGACTGGAGGCGGAGATGCATCCTCCACTCAAGTAATAAAGTTTGATGAGATGGATTCAGATTCTGACAGTGGTACCACTTCAGGTAACGTATATCGAGTGATACCGTTCACGTGCTGAAATTCAAAGTTAGTAACTTTTGAAGGCTGAAATTCATTTCATTCACGGCGTCCATTGTCCTCAAATTTGTTTTGATTAACGAAGCTTACCAATAGAAGAAAATTAAGGTGAACACAAACAGCGTCTGATTTAACTGGAGATACCTAAATGTCATCACAAGCTTTATAGTCCATTAATTAAATTAATTATCAAATGTAACCAGAATTAGTTCATTAACTCACGGAAATGGAGTCTCTGCCTCTTAAACTGATCTGGATTTTTTGGACTTTGGTTCACAATGTGGAAAAGATATCTGATGGTAAATTGGTCGATTAATTTTATACAAATATTTTATTGGTGTCATTAAACGTCTCTACAAGGAAACATCTTCTGTGTCAGTTTACATGATCCAAAACGTGAGGCATTTTCTCATGGGCAGAAATTTGAGAAGACATTTTTTCTCGCGATTAAACGATGTGGGTGTAATGATAGGGCAAGTTGCATTCTCAGTTCATCAAATGTTAGGGTCAAATTGCTTCCCCTCTCATTTTGGTAAACTTGCATTTGACAGGCCTAAGCTCTGCATATGTCTCTGATTCAGGCAATATTTGTGGATCAAACAGAAATAGTCATTGCAGTAATCATGCAGTAGTTACTGTGATTGTGTGTTTTAATTGTCATAAGCAGGGTTAAGGGGGATTTGATAGCGTGAATCTCTGGATGTCTTTGCAATGCTGTGTATGCAGATTTTCCAACCAGGTTTGTCATGCATGACAAAAAGAAACACAACACAATGACTCAAATGGAAATATAGATTTTGGTATTTTACATTCGTACACATTTTTTTTTTCTGCTGCTGATGCAGTAATTTTGCTTGTGGAACTTGCTTTAAGTCAATCGTTTGATTAATTTACAAACTATGTAGGCCCAGTCACTTCCAATTTGTGCAGACTTTGACAATTTTACCTCTTTCTGATAATTTCTGAAATCTCCTTTATGGTTTCCTTATATTTTTCTCAGAATATTCTGGAATGAATGGAGACGGGGACTTTGTGCAATCGCCAGTGAGGATCGACTCAACGGCTCCCACGGTAATGACGATTAGTTTAAACATCACTCTGTGCACCCTCAAATTCCCCTCTTTGCAACTGTCACTTGTTGTGTGGGGATATAAATTGGGCTCTTTGCAGTGTGCTTGCAAAAAGAAGAGACATACCGGTCCTTGGCTTTTTCAATGATAGAGGCATCTTCAGAGTTTCATCAAGAGGGATTCTCCAGAGTTCAAAGGACCGAAACATTACTTTGTAGGGAGCGTAGGCAAAAGGCAATGAAGCAGAGATGCTTAGGTCCTCCCTGTTGAAGATTTTAATTTCAACATATGTCTCAAGGTGACAAATCTGTGTTTAAGTATAAACTCTCAAAGCTATGAATGTCAGTAAATGTCAAGCTTGTATTGATATTTCTCTCATTATTTTATGATCTGAGACATTGACCTTAGAAACGGAAATTGTAGGACAGAGTAAATGTTGTGGAGATGTGGCTTTAAAGAAAAATATTAAAAAATTGTCCTCCACAAAACATATTTTGCACAGTAAGACACAAGACAGTCAGAAATCAGGTCAACAGGGAACTTTGGAGAAGAATGCAGAATTTAACAAGGAATAGGTTAGAGTGCAAGCCATGCTTGCCTGTATCCCATCAGAATAGGACCCTCTGACATTTACTTTTTTAGTTTTAATAGACTCCTTGTGTAGCAGTTTTTGTACATGCAAAATATGGGCTTTCACACAGATTTTGCAACAAAATACCCAAGATACCTGAAAACTGCTATGCAAATTTTGACAACGAAATTATTCCCTGAATTATGACATCATGATTGAGATTTGATTGATCTTTGAAGCTAATTTCACAATGCATATGGTTGAAGATGCATGTGCATTTGTGCTGAGCTGAAATAAATGGCAATTTATTGATGGTCAAGAAAATTTTTATCTTCATTGCACATCCTACATCTTTTAACCTACATGATCATGACTTTTTCTTTAGAGAAATAATAATCCTTGTCAATTAACTTATGTATTTCTGTCAAATTTGTAGGCTCCTGATTTCAACTTCAAAAGGCCTTCCACGAACAACAAAGGTGGCTTTAGGCCTGCTGATCCAGTCCGCAGAGTGCAATCTGAAGGCAACAGACATCCCATCAATCAACATCAACAAAGGTCACTGCAACAACCACAGACTCCTTTGAAGCCTACAAAATATGGATTGGACAACTTTGGAGAGACCGAGAAAGTCACACATCCCTCTCAACGACATCAGCTCTCCATTCATCACCAGCAACAGCCTGCAAAACCTGGTTTCAATCAACCACTGCAGAATGTCCTCTCTCCTGTTGGACCTGCACAAGCAAATGACTTGTCGGAAAAGCTTCTTTTTCAATCTTTGTCCCCTATAACACAAATGTGGTTGCAGAGGTTTCAGTTCAGATTGGCCTGCACAGAATGTTTTGTCCATGATCTACGCTACGAAGGTATTCAAGCTTTCAAATTCATTCCTCAGAGGTCTCATGTATGCACAGGAGACATTCTGATCTGCCTTTTGACCAGCCTGGGACCAGATTGTGGCATATGGGGACGGATCCGCCAGAGGACCAATCCAACTTATCAGGGCACTTTTAAGTTATGCCAGACATTCATCCGTGGTTTGCGCTGCCAGATCGGCTACAACCTGTGCTATTATGCTCACAGTCAAGAAGAAATGATTATATGGCAAGCGGAGAGACGAAATCAATTCAACGGGAAGGAATTGGTCACCTTCCTGCGAAGACGGGAACTGCAACGCAAACAGGCACAGCAATTGGCATCAGCACAGAGGGCAGCACAGCAGATGGTCCAAGCCAATAGGAAATTGCAACAGCCACCATCACTAGAAGCAGAGCAGAGAAAATTACAGCAGATGCCCAAAGCCCAATTGACACCTCCTAGCCCAGCAGTGGGAGAATTGAGGACAAAGACATCTACGGTTGAGGCCTCAGTGAAACAAACAGCTCGCGCTGAAAAAATTAATGAGAACAAAAAGGAAAAAAAAGAAGTAAACAATGTGAGTGCACCCAAGAAAGCTCTTTCGGCAAAGAAGCAGAGGGAGCAGGAGAAGAAGCAAGGCTCTCAGCAGGCAACTCATGGAAAGGATGGAAGCTCCCAGCAACCATCCAGTAGTTTTACCTCTGAAAGATGGAAGATTGTTGAGGAACTGATCCATAATTTGCAAGGCTACTTTGTCTTCTGCTGCCACCGATGTTTTCATGATTACCCACCATGTATAAGTTTCCAGCATCGCAAGAGAAAGAATAAGTGCACTTCTTACGGAGAGAGCCACGACTGGAACATCAACAATCGTGTCCTAGTCTTCTTCAGCTATGTCCAGCAGTTTTGGAAAGTGCGTCCTCGGCCTCGAAACCGTCCTGCCCGTGTAGCTCTCTGCTGGCACAACATGAGACACTATGGTTGTTCATTAGGGGACAACTGTGGCTTTGCTCATAATGACATCGAGGTAAAGTTTTGGGAGTTTGAGCTGAGGCAGTCTTTCATCTCCCGTGACGAGGTCGTTGAACTTTGCGACCGTATCCACCGAGGTCCTGCAGAGCCTGAAAAAGCAGCCCCTACCCAATCAACACAGAGGGAGCAACATGAACTCAAAGTTGTTCCACCATTCAAGTACGATCTTAGAGCCGTCTGTGGAATCTGCTATCCCCAAAAGATATCTGTACGGGATGAAAAAAATCCGACACACTGCAGCTTATCGTCGCACAACTGGTCACTGGTTAAGGCTGTGTATGAGCTGAAGACAATGTCTAATAAGTGGGTGAGGGTATTCCCCCGTCATGAAAAACTAAAGCCTAACATCCATCCCATACTGTGTTGGAAAGGTCCAAGGTGCACATACAGAGAAAGTCACAATGCACAGTGCATGTTCTGTCATTATCCAGAGGAGATCGACCTATGGGTGTATCAAAAGCAACATTCTTGTAAGTAGCTCCTTCAGTTGTTTCACATGTTTGAAGTAAGTTGGACTAAAAAGTTACAGATTTTATCATACTGGTGCTACCTTAAAGCTACCTCATTTATGTAATATTAGTTTACCCCATGCACATGCTTTTTGGTTTCGATGTAATCTTTGTATTAAATCCTGATGGCATGTGTGTATATGTGTATGTATGTGTGTGCATGCCATCAAATTTGAAGAGGCTCATTTAGCCAAAGTTCCCCTGTGAAAAATCTAGTCTGAATTGTCATGTGAAGTCTATCTGTGTCTTATCATCTTTTGCATGATGGACAATCCATGTCATAGTCTTCTGCAGTGTTAGGATGGACTTGAACACATAACGTTGTGTTACTAAGCTGCATGTGTATTCGTAGATATCCATAATACGTGTATGCCGGGTTGAAAACTTATGGGTAAATCAAGCTATTCAGTTACAGCCTCATATGTGTTAGAGATAGGTTGCATGTAGACATATATCTCAAGAATGGAAGCTTAGACTAATGTCCTACAAAGTGTATATGAACCATATTTAGTACAAAAACTCTAGTTTTTATTGGTCATGTGAGGTCAGCAGAGGTCAAAGTGTGAAGACCTTGTATAAACATAAATCTTTAGTGTGAATGCCAGTAAGATGATTGAGTACCGGTTCCTTACTGCCTGGTGGAGGTCAAAGGTCAACTGAGGTCAGCAGAAGTAAAAATGTGGAACGTTGTGAATGCAAAATCTCAAGAATATGCAAATTTAGGCTGATTGCATAGTTGATAGTGTTTGTCAATCATACCAAGGACAAGATCCTGTGGAGGTCAAGGGTCATTTGAGGTCAGCAGAGTGTAGAAACCCTATAAACACAAGATCTCAAGAATGTAAATTTTGGACTGATAGAGTGGTGATGGTGAACCGCCTTGAGTACAAAAACCCTTCTTTTGTGGTGAAAGTCAAATGCCAGCCATTTGAGGTCACTCATACTGTGTGTTCAACATAGTACGATGATGGACGACATAAGGGCCCTACAATTTTTGTGAAGGTTATAGGTCATTTGAAGTCAACAGAGCTTGGTGAAACTGTAAAAACATTGTAAACACAATATCTCAGTGAATTTAGACTGAGTCTGATCTCATCAATATGGTATGCTGGTCAATAACAACAAGGACAAGAACCATATAGTTTCTGATAGAGGTCAAAGGTCAATTAAACTCAGCATAAGTGAAACTATGAGAGCATTGTTAACACAATATTTCAAGAGTGCAAACTTAGACCATTATGATTTACGGACCACATTGGCTATGGACCCCTTACATGTGATGTCACAGTGATACATTGAATTGAGGGCAAGCTAAATTGAATGCTGTGGGTGTCTTGCCATGTGATATACATGCTCCAAGTGTAGCCATGTATACTGTTCTTTGGTTTACCATCAAGTCAATGTAAGGGGGCCTATTTGATAAATGTTATGTAATGTACTATTTATCAAAGGCCATTTGTCTTTTGGTGCCATGTGTACTGTTAGCATCAAGGCTGGGCTGCATTATCCAAATCACTTGGTATGCATGAAGTAATGAATTGAAATGGCAATGTAAAGTGTTAGAACTTAAAGTGATATGATAACTTGGTATCAGTCTTAATCATATCATTACATGGACTCTGGATCAGCAAGCTTTTTTTTATATTTCAAAAAGGGAAGTATTAAGTGATGTTTCATGGTTTGATTCTTGTAGAGCATTGTTCTGTTCCATATTCAATCAGAGTAAGCAAAGATACTGTTATTCTTTATTAAATTTGTTTGCTACACTAAAAGTTGATTAGCTTTTATTATCAGTTTGAGCAAAACTAGAGTTACCCCAGTGGCTTGTCTCTTCATCAAGTATTCATCATCAATTACTTGTATAGTGTGATTCAGAGTGGAAAATAGAAAGGTAGGAAATAAATAGGAAAATCAGTGTGACATTCTTCTCATCGTCTATTGCATTCCTCAGTGATACAAAGAAATGAAGTTTATGTAAGTGATGAATCGGCTCTTTCTTTCATATAATACTTCACTTCACCGTGTTTTGGTTTACTTCTACACAGTGCCGACAATTGAAAAGGTTATTGAAGTGAAGGAGGCACTCCACTCAAATGCTGCCACTTCAGCCACAGAGAACTCTCCGCAGGTGAGACGACCGAGAGTGATGCCAATGGGTCGTAAGGGTGCTGGAAGTCAATATTTCTGCTCCTACTGCAAAAAGGCGTGGGATGAAAAGTGGAAATTAGAGCAGCATCTGAAGGCACCAGACCACTTGATGAAGATCAACACAGATAAAGAGAAGAAATGGGACCACCGTGATCCACCACCTGGGGTAACAAATGGTGATTACCAAATATGCAGGAAGTGAGTCTGATTTTTCCCTTTGGTTCCCAAGTTCCGTGTGTAAGGTCAAGTAGGAGTACCACTGTGTGGCTGCATGCAGTGGATTTGAAACCTCATTCAATTATCAAAATTTGTATTTAATGGTGATTATGTCATGTTTAGTATAGCTATGAAATTGAAGGTGTTATCACAACACAATCACAGAGGTACGAAATTGTGAGGTTTATCACAACATTCCATGTGTCCATCAAATTTTTGGTAATCTTAACCTTTGTAATCATGCATACATGTACACATGGGTATACGTGTGTGTATGTATGTTTGTTGTGCTCTACCTTGTAAACACAATATATCTAAAGAAGGGAAGCTTTGAGAGATCTCATAGTTTGTTTGTAGGTGTACCACATTGAGTTAAAGAACCCTATTGTTTTTGCTGGAGAACAAAGGTCATTTAGGCTCAACAGGGGTCAAATTGTGAAAACCTTGTAAACTGGATATCTCAAGGAAGGAAGCTTCCCAAGGAAGGAAGCTTCAATAGATCTCATATATAGTATATGTAGGTGAACAACATGGGTAGAAGAACCCTATTGTTTTTGGTGGAGGTCAAAGGTCATTTGGGGACAACAGGGGTCAAATTGTGAAAACCTTGTAACTATGATGTCTCAAGAAGGGAAGGTTTGACAATTCTCATTAGTGTGTAGGTTTACCACATTGAGAAGTAGAAGCGTCTTGTTTTTGTTGGAGGTTAAAGGTCATTTGGGGTCAACAGATGTCAAACTGTGGAAACCTTGTAAGCAGGATATCTCAAGAAGGGAAGCATTGACAGATCTCACATTAAGTGTGTAGGTATGCAGTGTTGATTAGAATAAGCTTATAGTTGTTGGTGAAGGTCAAAGGTCATTTGGGGTCAACAGATGTCAAATTGTGAAACCTTGTAAACACGATATTTCAAGAAGGGAAGTCTGGACAAATTTCATATTTAGGATGCAGGTGTACCATGTTGATTTAAAGAACCTTATTGTTTTTGGTAGAGGTCAATGGTCATGTGGGGTCAACAGAGGTCAAACTGTGAAAAACCTTGTAAACATAATATCTCAAGAAGGGATGTGGTGACAGATCTAACATTAAGTGTATAGGTATACAACATTGATTAGAATGAGCTTATAGTTTTTGGTGGAGGTCAAAGGTCATTTGGGGTCAACAGGGGTCAAACTAAGAAAACCTTTGAAACTCATTATCTCAATAAGAGAAGCTTGGACAGATCTCATATTACATATTTAGGTGTGCCACATTAATTAGAAGAAGCCTATTGTTTTTGGTTGAGGTCAAAGGTTATATGTTTTCAACAGGGGTCAAATTGTGAAAAGCTTGTGAGCAGGATATGCCAATGAAGGAACCTTTGACAGATCTGATATGTAATGTGTAGGTGCGTCACATTGAGTGGAAAAGCCTTTTTGGCTTTGGTGGGGTTCAAAGGTCATATGGAGTCAAAAGGGTTAAACATGTGACAACTTAGTGACATCTCAAGGATGTCACTATGATCTCATTTGTTATGTGTAGGTTTTGCATCACTGTAACTGTAATATGCAGTTGTGCATGTTGAGACAGGATACATATCAGTCATCATATATCAGAATCATAAAAGTTCTCATAATGAAACTATTGAAACCACAATGCATTTGTGCATTCTGGTTATACATCATTTTTGATAGCTTCAAAATGTCTTGTGGTTTTGCAGTCTCAGGATTAATTTAAGTGCACTGCCAGGAACTTGTCAGATTGAGGTATGAGTTTATGAAATAACTTTAATGGGTTGTATGGTTGTGAAGCTCTAGGATTATAACATGAGACACTGAGGCACATGGTCACCCTGGCACACATCACCAAAGGTGTATGAAATTTAGCATCATGAAAACAAACCGTAGGTGTAGAATGATGAGAACATGATGAAACTTCGAAGTTTTACGTTGATGGGAAGATGTAGAATACACGGGTGTGAATTTGTTGGATGATTAACATAACATTCATCATGTGGCATTAGGATGAAGGATGTTGTAAGGCATAGGAGTAACCTGAAAACCTGTTGGCAGAACTCCAGTGGACTGTGACAGTAGGTCATTTGTAGAGATGGTCATGTGATTATGTCCGCAGTGACCAGTCCGGCATGTGTCGATATTCCGGAAAGAGCGACGATGAAAACCTCTGCGACTATGCCCACGGAGAAAAGGAGCTCCAAGAATGGAAGCAGAGACACAAATACAGAATGATGAAGATGGAAAAAATAAGAGAAGAGCGTCTCTTTTCTTTCCTAGACGAGCTCCTACAGGAGTACAATTTCACAAATCAAAAGGAGACAGTGGTAAGTCTAATTTCCAGAATTTACCATATTCACCAGAAGTTCCTTTGCTGGATTTATATGAGTACATTGTGGGTGAGGGTGAGTTTATCGATGCAAGTACATCCATCTTGATGAGGGTGTGTGCTTCTTGGTGAGTGTATATATGCATCTGTTTTATCTTGTACAGTGTGTAATATATCCCATCATAATGTCCCTGTAATTACTGTTGCACTTGACCTTCACTACTCAAGTCCTATGCACAACTTCTAAAACTATCAAAAAGTTTTCATTTCAATGATGTTTTCATTTCAATACTTTTTCTTTTTTTTTCAAACCATTAAGATGATGCAGCAGCTGCCAGGGGTTGAGGTAACCTGCGAGCAAGATTATGAAATGTCCATCAGTGCTGAAGATAAGACTGAAAATGAATCATATGAAACCCGTTGGAAGTTCCAAGTGAATTGTGGATCGGTGCGTAAGTGCAGGCCATGCAGTCTTCCATGATCGAGTTTGCTCTCTGAGAAGTGGTTGCACTATATGAATGTATTTTTTCAGTGAAATTGGTACTGGTCATCCAGTTTGTTGATTAGTGTTGACAAATCACAATAACTCTTTATTAAAGTTTCATCTCCTTAGGTCATGGGTGAAAAAATTTTGGTCACGTTGTCGAGAAAGTCTTCGAACTACAATGATTTTGCTTTGCTTTTTTGTATACTTCAGTGTATCAGTGCTCATAACAATTTATAGTGCAACAGTTGCCTTCTAATGGTAACACAGTGTGTCTTGGATGACCATGACCAGCCTAATTCAGTTCACTTTTGCAAATAAGTAGTAATCTTGGAGAACATTCAGTTGCCATAACTACCATGCAATATTTAGAAACACAATCCTACGTCATCTATCATTATAATTACGTTTGCCAGATATGAGATTTTCTTTTGACTTTTATTTGTAGTTCTTCTGTGTGTACTCTTTTTTCTACCATCCAGAAAAAACTAAAGAGGATTGGTCTTCTGTACGATGAGCACCGCCAACACTTTTATCTTTCCCGTCCCTCTGATGAAGAGCGCCCTCAGATCTGTCCAGGAAGCCGACTGGTAGTAACTAATGAGTTCACCAAGTATTCCTTTGAAGTGTTGTTTACCTCTGATGTGTTGGGAGGATTCCACCAGTGGCTTGTGTTGGACTTTGGCAAGAAGCCTGCCCTTTATGTGCCACTCAAAATCAGGATTGGCTCGGAGGACTTCAAGCCTCAGTTCTCCTCTCCTGTTGTGAGCTTTAAAGAACCATGGAGTACCGCAAATTCAGAGATAGTGGAGTACCCGGAACTTTATCCTAAAGATCCATTTTACATCCATTTGCTAGAGAAGTACCCACCACCAGCACCTTGTAAAATTGTCCTGGAGGAAGGGCACAAGATGAATCGTAGCAACTTCAAGGACCACTACCACAAGATGCTGTATTTGGAGGAGTTGGCTTGTAATGATAGATTGAAGAAGTAAGGAGAGAATTGAGAGAATTTTTAAGCTTATGTGCAACTGTTCCAAATTGATAGGAAAAACCCAAAACATAGACCAACCTAACTTGAAACTAATTATGGAAGATACTTTAACAAGAGTGCCACACTATATAGTAGAGAAATGACAAATGATTTGTTTTTGTAACATAAAGTAGCATCTTGGTTGTAGTATTTAATTTATCAAGCAATAACACCATTTTATTGAAATAAAGTTGCTGCATGTGAAAACTTTGGAAGGGGTCATTTCTCTCTCATGCTAGTGTGTCAGTTTTAGCCTCTGAAAAATTTTCCCTGTTCCCTGGTTGCCTTCCATCTTCCCACTTAGATCAACATGTTTTCTGATACTACCACTTTGCCTACAATGCCTACAAGTCTTTTTGGCTACTTATTCATTATTTAATTACTTCTGCTGTTATTTATAAAATTAACCTTGGAGTTATCAGTGTGCTTGGTGTCTAAATCTAAGCATGTAAAATTACTTTGTGCCGATTGACCTCTAAATTTTTCATCAGATTTGTCTGTTTAGAGCTAGTTATCTGCCTCTCCTCTGCAGGTTTAGCGGATGGACGAAACTGGACCTTTACAGTGAATTGACAGAGAATGGCTACTACAGAGCACAACGTGGAGAATTATATGCTAGGATATCTCTGACAGATTCTCTGCTGGATGACTCAGAGGCCAGCCAGATTGTAGTGTCCAATGTCCGATTCGCTCTTCTTAAATTCGAGGAATCGTCAGATAAGG
Source organism: Stichopus chloronotus (assembly GCA_021234535.1). Classification (NCBI taxonomy): domain Eukaryota; kingdom Metazoa; phylum Echinodermata; class Holothuroidea; order Aspidochirotida; family Stichopodidae; genus Stichopus; species Stichopus chloronotus. The sequence goes on from CM037838.1 coordinate 19,083,479, forward strand.
TCTATCAGGCGAAAATTCTCACGGAAAAGCATTTGGATCTCAGGAAGGCTGATTCCGTCTTTGTGAGTCTCAGCAGCCAGTGCGTTCAAGACCAAAACCTTGAACCAAAGAAGACACTGAACAATGTCTTGGTCCAGTTTCAGTTGGAGAGAATCCCTTACTGTGAGATGCATTTTGGCGTTGATAACATCACGGAGATGAAACTTGTATTTCCTCCTGCCAATATGATTCCAAGGTATCTATCATACATGTCAGATTTATACTGCAACTGGTCATAATGGTAACACTTTGCTGTAGCCATTCTCACCTTGTTGTAGGCTGTTATCACCTTAGCTATTCCTCTCTTAAACTGGTGAGTGTGCTTGTTAAAGTTAAGTGTTTGCACTAGGAACAAAATTTGAAATCAGGTATCTGCTGGCCATAGTCGGTCAGCCCCCTTGGGTGCTTGAAAAAGATGAGTTGAAAATTTGTCAGAAAAGTCAATCAGCAGAGTATGTCATAGCCATTAAAAAAAAATTGTTTAAGTCCCATTATTGTGTAAATGAACATTCATATCCATTCCATTGGTCTGTTTGATTTCAAGTGACGGTGATTGACTGCTATGCTTTCTTGGAGATTCTTAATTTTGTAGGGGAGACAAAAAGGTCAAGACAATTTTCATTTTCAAATGTCTTGAAGATGGATGCATAGTTCTCTTTCAAATTTTGTGGCAGGTGATCCTTTCCATACTTTCTCTTCTCTCAAACACTGACAAGAATAAAGGTAGATGACCAGCCAATTGCCAGTGTACCTCATGTTCCAGCTTTTACTTCTGTTAGAGTACCATTTTATTGTGAAGGCATAATATGACATTCTGCTTTACATGTTAGTATAACACCGTATATCCCAGATACAGGCATGACTCTAAAATATTCTTCGTTGTATACCATTTGAATTGTGGCACATGTACAATGTACGGTCGTGAAACTGCAAAAGTGTGTAGCAATTTGGGAGCTGGTTCTTGACATCTCCAGTTGGATACCCAGGTACCCATGAACCAGATATTAAATTTGATTAATTATTGATTAAAAGTCTCCTCAATTTGTTTCAATCTCAACACATAATTCCAGGGAATGCATATTGACTTAAATTTAGAGAATCTGTATCACATGATACTTCATCATACTTCTCCTCCCATCATAACTTCATGTAGATTCTGCTAGAAGAAGAACTTTTTTGTAACATTTTGTAAAGGAGGTGGAAAATGATTGTGAATTCAAACTTTTGAAGCACATGCTTTCTTTCTTTTTGATACCTGAATATTGTGGAAATGAATAAAGGATGATAGAAAATATCACTTAATGGAGTGAACTGAATGTAATGTAGGTCTACACATTGATCATGTCTGTGATTCTTTGCTTTTGTTAGATTTCCTGGTGTGAGAAAGGATGAATGTGGAGATATGAATCCTCGGCAAGCAGATGCCTCAAAGTATATTGTAGGGGCTGGAAAGAGCCTCCCATTTGTGCCTGGTCCTACCCTGATCATAGGACCATTTGGTACAGGGAAGACCCAAACTCTTGCTCTGACAATAATGAGGCTCCTGGACCAATCTCCAAACAACAAAATTCTTGTTTGTACCCACTCAAATAGGTATGAGTGATAGCAAACTAATTTTTTTATGTCTCTTCATGCATGTGATGGGTATGCATAAATTGTCATAGCCCTCTTTCCTAGGTAACCAACTCAACCATAATGACATCCAAAAATGCTGCTTTCTCTTAAATTAATTCATAACATTATTGGAACTATAATACAACAGTACAATTGATTTTAAATATTGTTATTTTCCATCTTATTGCTTGAATGTAGGTACAATAGGTTATATGGCAGTCTACTGCCAAATGTATTGCCAATGTTGAAAAAGCTTGATTCCAGTTCATCAGATTTTCTTCACGGCTAGGTTCAGAGTGAATTCATGAAATTTGTTCTTTACAGATAGCATATTTAAGCATTTGTTAAATTCATTATTTACGTTGTTATTGCCTTCATTCCATATCAAAAGAAGGGAAGTGATTTACAAACCAAATCATTTTGCTTGGTGCATAGTAGTCATGACATATATGTACCAGGAGTTTCCTTCTATTTTTAATTCCACAGTGCCGCTGACTGGTTAATTACCTTTTACCTGCATCCCTTCCTGAAAAGAAAACAGCAGGAGCAAAATTGGTATAACAGGAAACTCCTTAGGGTGTACGCTACTATTAAGAACCCTGCCTCTGTTGATGAAAGGATCAGGGATAATTATGCCATTTTTGAAGAGGGTGTACAACCGAGAAAATTCAGAAAGCCAACCCATCAGGATGTGTTAGGTATACAATACAAACTATCAACCTACGATGACTGCTCTGTCCAATATATGTCAAATCTCCAAGTTTTGCATTATTTTATTTGGCTTCGTGTTGATCTTAACTTTCTCATTCAATTCTACTTCCTTAACTTTCACACTTATTGATTAAGTAGCGTAGACCTTCCGACAGACATGAGCGCATTGCTCTACTTGTTTTCACACATCTTGTGTTACAGTTGTAAGACTCAGTATGAGAAATGAAATGCTGTTTGACATGTACGTTCATATTAAAGGCAGTAACTCATCACCCCAAGCTACGTTTTTGGCTTGGGTATAGCAAAATTTTCAGTTGGTTCTAAGTTACAGTACTCTTTGATTGACAGCAAATTCAAAAGATGCAGGTCATATTGCACAGCATACACAGGGATCCATTGTTTTAATTACACATGTGGAGGAATTTTAGACAGCCTGTGGGAGGGGCTAGATGTAAGTGGTTGGGAGAACTGAAACTGTCTTGGGTGATGAGTTCTTGTCTTTAAATAAATATGCAAAATTATCGTTTAACCTTCTCAGTTGGGAGAGGGTACTTTAAGGGAGACAAATTCTGAAGTTTTGCTTTTTCTAGAAGATTTAAAATGACCTCATAACAGGCTTCTCCAAAAGTTATAGAGTTCTGCTTTAATTGCTAATTTAATATGTATACCTGGGAAAGTCCTGTTTTTGCAAAGTTTTGTTCTCTGGAGAAAGCAACTCCAGGGTCTACCAATTTGCATGCTAGTTGTAACGTGAAAACAGTATGGTACAGTGTGTCTGCATGTTGAGGTAGAGAAAAATTAAGTCTTGTGCAAATATCCAGGTCATGTTTGTTTACATGTAATTTAATGTTAATGAGAGCACTTTTGTCAAATAGGACATCATATCCAGAAATTTGGGGGGTAAATATCCTCTCTAGTATGCTACCATGACCTGACCATTCCTGCATTGAGTGGACTGTGAAATGTTTTAGTAATTACTTGACAGAGGACAATGAATGACATAACAATCTTCTAGAAGTTATGTCATAAGCATGCACAAATTTTTGATTTATAATTGTGTTGTCATCCTTCATCATCACTTTCATTGTCAAACTGTATCGTTATTGTAGGTTGTAACATTGTCATTGCGACCCTCGCTACATCCATTCATCTGGTGGCGCTCCAGGAAGGGGACAAAAGGGTCAAAGGTTACTTTGAATACATCATCATTGACGAGGCAGGACAAGCCCTCGAAACAGAAGCTATCATTCCACTGGGACTCGCAATCGAAAACACCGTCGTGGTTCTCGCTGGTGACCACATTCAGATGAGGCCAAAGGTGACAATCTGCATATTCCATTCATAATTTCCTGCTTTTTCTTTAGAAGTTAGGATGGAGAATCTTAAATTTGCTAATCAACAGTTAGGTCACTGGTGGAAATTATTGCAAATGTACATCTAGTCTGGATGTGTTTGTAGATTGACTGTTGGGAATGTGGTTATGAAGTTGTAGCACACATAGTCCTTTCAATAGTTTTTTTGATTGCACCCAAACAGAGTTTAATAATTAATAGTCGATACCCTTTGCGAGGGTGTGGTCTATTTATTAACGCAAAGACTGTAGACTACATATTATCGCATACGAGCATTTGCAATACTCAGTCGGAATAACTATATTTGAATGTGCCATCAGACATAATACAGAAGCGCGTCTGAAAGAGTCCACGTTGCTCATTTATGTTGTTGGAGAATGTGAAAAATTTCACAATTACAGCTACAAAATGTAATCTCATTTTGCTCACAGAAATTCATGAGTTCACAATTTTGAAACAAACTGCAAACAAAGGAACAAACTGCTGTTATCTACTACATCATATGTGTATGCTGGTCATTGGACAACAGGTCTTGCAAACTCTCTTTTAGTTGTGGGGGGGGGGTAATTGTTTAAAAGGGCAAGCAATTGTCTTACAGTGGGAAAGTAATAGTATATAAAAATTTATCTGGACTTATTAAATGATTTACTAAGGTATCATGTCAAAAGTTGGCTGGCAAGGCTGCTGCAGCCACTGGGTGTTGCTAGGGTGCAGTGGCCTCCCAGCCATTTTTTCATGGTTCACCATAGGACATAATGTAATTCAGTCGCACAAGTGGCCACAGAGACTTACAAAGCCTCATTATTAAGGTGCTCTTTTGTTCCTTAAGTCAACAACAGTGGGTGCAGTGGCTGTGCCAGTGGCCGGCAGGCCAACTTTTGGGCATGGTGCCTACGGGCATTTCTGTTAAAATGGGCACTGTATCTAGAAATGTGAGGAGTAAAAACCCCAGTAACTCTCTGCCACCAACCTCATGACGCTGATTCTGGTCAATATCCTTTCTTGATGTTGCATTGAAGGTGTACTCAGAGGCAGCAAGGAGCTGTTACTTTCACATTTCTATGCTGGAGAGACTGTTCCATTGGGAAAAACGCTGGCGTTGCAAGAATGTCTGTTTCCTGACGTACAACTACCGCATGATAAGTGAAATCCTAAGCTTCATTGCCCGATATCACTACCACAACAAATTGGTTGCCAAGAGTGATCACTATCGCCACAAAAATTACCATCCGTTGTCTTTCCTGACTGTAAAGGGCAATGACCAATTGATTGGTACCTCATACATCAACATGGCAGAGGTGAGATGTCACCATAAATAAGAGAAATTGTTCTTTCCTTCTCTGGTTGTGATTCTCCGTACGGAAATTACTGTTCATGTTGCAAAGCATGTACAAAGTTAAAATTTGTAATTCTCTAATTGGAAGAAATTCCATGAAATGTACGCTATGCCAAGCAATTTCCAGAACTGTTTCGCATATACAGCTACTGGTATACATAGCCATCTTCTTTGATTAACTGATTTATGCTGTTTGTTTCTTTGCACATGTGTTGTAAAGCTCTGATATAAGTTCTGGAAGGTTGTAAGGACTTAAGAGTCTCTTTTACTCTTCGGTTTTTGTTGGTATTTTCATTTATATGTAGGTCCATGCCATTGTCCAACAAGTTGAAGAGCTGGCACGGAATTGGCCTCATCAGTGGAAGGAGCTGGATATTGCTGTCTTGACACCTTACCGGCTGCAGGTGAGGAGAATGTTCACAGAAGAGGCTGGTAATACTTCACTGATAATGTCACTGGAATTCCATCCGAGAAGTCATCACCAACAATCCTGCAGTTGTACATCATGAAAGCAATACTATTAAAACTAAAATCACTTGACACTTGAATTAAATTCACAGTTATCTGAAGTTTGCCCCTAAGTTTCCTTCCTGATAAATGTATTTGGCCAACAGTACGTTTACATAAATCAGAATTTTTTCTGTTTCTTTTTTACACTTGATTGAGAAGTTTTTGGTAGCTTTTAGATTTAATTATGAGATGTACATGAAACCATGTACATACTTCTTCTATTCCAAGTCATGTCAGTGCTGTTCATGAATCCCATAACTGTCAGTGACATCCCTCATTTATGTGGATCATTCAAACAATTGGTGAAGGATACTGCAGGCTGTGATGAAATATAAGGGAGAGGCAACAACGAGGAACAAATTGGCAATTATTCTCCAAAGTTCTGTTGTTGTACCTGTCTATTGCAACTGCTCATGCCAAATACAGTGGTTTCACTCTCTTGAAAGTTGACATGAAAAATGAGACAAAAGTTGACTGAAAGTTGAATTTAGTGAAAGAGACCTCTGCACATACGTTACCATCATCTTTGTTTCAATTCAATAAAATATATATTGCTTTGTGATATCATTGTGTAAAACATATTGAAGTAAAATGAAAACAGAATTTTAAAGACAAAGTACAAGATGGACTTTCTTTTTCTGTCACACAGGTTGATCAGATAAGGAACAAACTCAGGGCACAGGGACTTGGAAATGTTAATGTGGAAAGTGTTCAGAATGTTCAAGGTATGTTGCATTTTGTATTCTCTCAAACTGTTGTGAATCTGGTGAATCTGTTTATGTCTTATCGTAAGCTATTGCATCAATTGTACGAAAACAAACCAAGAAACTTATGTGTGCAGAAGAGTATCTTGTACGGTGTTTTGTTTGGCTTGCACACATCACATTAAAACTGAAAGTGTGTGATAGATCTTCATAATTAGTGCATGCCCAGTTTGAAAAAAAGAAAAAATATGGCTAAATTGAGCTATTCAATTCCAGACTCATGTGGAATATATTTGCCAGAGCTTTTAAGTGAGACCTAGTGTGGGAAAGAGCTCAGGTCTTTGTTGACCTACAGAACATGCCAATCACAACCTTCTAACTCTAAAATACTCATTTGTACAATTTCACTCTTTGTGTTTATCCTCCAGGTAAGCAATTCAGAGCTGTTTTCATCAGCACCGTCCGGACGAGGAACACATTGAACAAAGCGCAGATTACTGCAATTACAAGTTCCAGCCAAGGTGCCCACAACGAGCAATATTACTATGGGTTTTTATCTGATGAAGGAGAACTCATTACAGCTTTCACTCGCTGTCAGTGTCTCCTGTATGTTGTCGGAGATCCAATAGCTCTCTGCTCTGTTGGAGATTGTCATGGGACTTGGGAAAAATATATCAAGGAATGTGAGGACAATTACAGCCTCTATCCATATGGAACAACTTTAGAAGCAATCAAACAAGAAGTACAGGCAGCTAAGCAACAGCTGAACCCATTAGCATCTAGCTTCCAACCAACCAGTAGAACTGAAGAAAGAAAGAAAGTAGAAGAAATTGCCAAAGATGCATCTCCATATCCCAAGCCACCCCCTGCTCCCTCTGCTTGGATGAAGGGACCACCAAAATTTGACAAAAATGATACTACCTTGAACAGAGGGGAGTCTTCCACTTCGAAGAATGTGTCATATCAGAGGCTTTCTAGCAGTGAATTTCCCTCACTTTATGAACCTGTGGAGGACGCCATCGAGGATGAGTTTGGCGACTACGAAGAGGAATTGGATATCGATGACGAAATCTTGAAAGAACTAAGAAAGCAAGTTCAGAAGGATGAAAGAACATTGAAGCAAGAGGAACAAGAGAGGAAAGACCTTTGGGATGTCTTGGAAGAGGCTGGCAACAGTGATGATGATGATGATGATGATGATGATAACAACAGTTTCATCTTGGATCTGTCTGAAACTGAAGAAGATAGTAGAACTGACGATGCCAAACATGATGACGTAACTCATGAATCTAATGCCGAACATCTGAAGCCTTTGGACCAGCCTGCTGCTGTAGAAGAAGTGATTTCCAATCATGCAGAATCTATTCAGTCTGCAGCAGTTCCCAACTTTCACATGGTAGAGAGAGATGGAGGTATATTCCTTGTCAGAGGTGATGGCTTGTCGTCCTAACCTGCGGAGTGCCCGAGATGCTGAGATTTATGATTCTGATGAAGATGAGGAAGTTACAGAGACAAAACTCAATCCAGATGACACAGATTACTGGCTTCAAAAGACAGTTGAACATCCAGAGGAGTACAAGGTTTGTGTCATGAGATTTGAGCCCTCTGGAAGGGTCTATGCCATTACAGTAGATAGTATACCATGTGAGGAGATCATCATTAGCAGTAAGAGGAGGCGGGAGCGTGCACTAGATGGAGACAAAGTGGTGATGCACATCCTCTCTGAGACAGAGGGTGATTATGAAACTTTACCTCAGACACCAGCAGAAACCACACACAGACCGTTAAAACTTTATGGGGAGGTCAAACACATCCTGGAAAGGTCCATCAATCCAAAGTTCAAGAAAGTTGTATGCACTATTGACCCTGTCAACCAGGATTTGATGTGTCCCATTGACAGAAGCTTCCCAAAGATGTTTCCGATGGGTCGCAAGAAGAAGAAACAGCAGCAGCTTCAAAATAATAGGGATCAAAGTAACCAAGTCAGTTCAGTAACCTCCCTTCAGCTCTACAACATAAGGATTCAAGGAAATGGAGTATTTGAGAAAAGTCGAGTTGTCAATGTGAAGTACGCAGAAAAGTCTAATCGACTATTTGTTGTGCAATACTTTGAATGGTTCCCAAATACTCCATACCCAATGGGAATCGTCACGGAAGAGTTGCCACAATGTAATTCACCAAGGACTGGAATGAGAATCCTAAAACTGATGCATGGTGTGAAGGATAATTGGCCTCGTTCGTTTGCTCATGAGGTTGAGGAATTCACAGATGATTGGGAAATTCCCAAATCCGAAATCACAAGCAGAGACCGTGGAGATTTTCGTAACAAGAATGCATTCACGGTTGACCCCCCATCATCCCTAGACCTAGATGATGCTCTTCACTTGGAACGCTTGGCTGATGGTGGACTTAAAGTTGGTGTGCACATTGCTGAATGTATCTTTCTTCATTAAGAAAGATAGTAATCTTGATCAAGAGGCCCGAAAAAGGGCAGTTACTTTCTATCCCAGCTTCCACTGCTAAGCCCAGTCACATGTTACCAACTCAGTTCAGCACTACTCTTTGCAGTCTCCTCCCTGGAAAGGACAAGCTTACATTGTCTGTACTATTTACATTTGACAAAAGTGGAGAACTTATTGGAGAACCTGAAATTCTGCAAGTCTATGATTTGTTCAGTTCAAAGGTTAACTTATGAACAAGTTGAGTTGGTTTTGGCAGATCGTGGAGATGATCATGAAGTTCTTCCATTTGTAAAGAGCCAACTGCGGGATTTACACAGTCTGACTTCCTTTCTCCGAGAGAAAAGATTAGGAGATGGCCGGTTCTTTCACCAGCCAGATGAAGGAGAGAAGGATATTGCCCATCCGACTGCTCACACTCTAGTGGAAGAAATGATGATCCTTGCGAATGAAGCAGTTGCTAGATTCTTGAATGTAAACCTTGGAATGAACATTCCAGTCAGATGCCAGCCTCCCCCAGATGCATCAAGAGCTCAAGATTGGCTCTCACTATTTAGTAGGGAGGCAGAAACTGGCCTTAAGTTGTCATCAGTCATACAGATGATTAGAACTGTTGCAGAAGAAGAAACGGATGAAAGCAGACAGAGGCATCAGGATGAAGATGAGGCAGGCAGTCTCTCTGAAAGTGATGTCAGTGATTTTAGTGTAGAGGATGAAGACAATGGAGCTGTGGGTGTCCCACTGACAAAAGACACATGGGAGAGCATCAAGAGAACATTGGATAACCCTAATCACTCTCATCTCGATCTTGAGAACATTATTGGTAATGAAGGCTGGGCACCCCATGCAAGCTGTTGCTCTTTCTCAGCTGCACAAAATACTCAACCGTGCAATTTACACCAATGCAAGTGATCAACTAAATGGATGTCACCATTTTTCACTTCAAAAAGATTTATACACACACTTTACTTCTCCAATCAGGAGGTTCATTGATCTGGTCGTACATCGAATGGTGGTGGCACATCTTCAAGGAGAGGATGCTCCTTACTAGTGCCAGTGAGCTGGCTGAAATCTGTCACCACTGTAACAACCAAACCTTCAAGGCAAACAAGTTTAGCCAGATGACGCATTGCCTCTTAGCTGCACTGAAGTTACAGGTGGCCTCTGAGCTTAAGCTGGCATTTATTGAGAGTGCAAGTGACTATGGGCTTCAAATGTTATATCCTCATGAGAGATACATGAAAGCAACTAGGAGTTCCACCAATGTCCAGTTGAAGCATTTGAAACCATCTCAAAAACCAGAAGATGGAAATCAAGAAAACTCAGTCGTTCTACATTTCAAAAACAGCATCTATGATTTGGAAGCAAATGTTCCAGAGATCAGAAGAGAAAATGCTTTGCTGAAGACGGACAGATTTATCAAAGTAGTACCAAAGTCATCGTGGAATGATGTTTCTGACCTCTCTGAAACATGGAGACAGTCAGGGAATGGAAGACTTGCTTGATGACATACTAGCTGAGAATGAAGATGTCCCCCTTGATCACAGAGAATCGTCGAGAATATCCGAAATCACAAGCGAAGTTGATGGCAGACATTCCGCAGATAATGAGGTGGCACCAAAGAAATATGTAGACTTTGAGTGTGACTACTATCCTGGGCAAGTGATACAGATTCAGCTCTCTGCAGGACTTGAAAGGGGATTGCTTGTTCCCAAAGTCCAACTAATCAACATGACTCCCAAGTTTAACTTCTGCATTGAACATCGTGACAATCCAGTGAAGTGCTTTGCCCAGTTAGCTGAGAAGCCACCTGACAGGTGTAAAACAGTTACTCAGTATGTGGATGCCTGGCTTCCTTTGGTAGAGATGATGGTCGTGCATAGCACTGTTGCAGGAGATGAGACCACCTACGTTCGAGATGTCCACGTTCAATGGTTCAAAAAGCAACGAAAAGATAAGACTGTGGTCAAGTGCGGTTGTTTCTCCTTGCATTCGGACTGGTGTAGGGACAGAAACATTCCCTTCTCCGTGCCCAGGAAAAACAAAAGTGAGCATCGACCGCAGAGAAAGAAGCTGAAAAGTGGTGACGATGATACTGCAGGGAATGGCACTCCAGGGCATTATCTCTGCATTCGTCTGGATGGCCACCGTGTAAGTCCCAGCATTCAAATGGAACTGAAAAAGTTGGAACAGAAGCCTGGTGACTCTTTTGACATCACAAATCCCCACAGTGGGGAAATGTCATTGGTGGTTCATGGTATCACCACATCTGTAGCTGAAGAAAAACATACGAAGCAGATGAACATTGAGTTTGAAGAGCATTACAGCTCTTGTGAGATTCCAGAAGAGTTATTCTACCAGGACAAGAACTCTTTGACCCGTTGCACCATTGAAATAATACCAAAGTCAAAGCCAGACCGGTGAGTGTTATGTCTAAATCCATATCTGCCTAAATGTCGCCATCTCCATTTTGTAGCTACCTCAGCCGTAGCCAAGCTTTCCTGTGCTGAGTAAAACAAAGTGCAGTAAAACTGCTCTTAACAAAGTCAGCAAGATGCTATAAGGACTTTAAAATTTGAATTTATGATAATACCTAACAATAAACTGAAGATTTCTCTGCTATATTGGTAAAGACATTGGAGTCTGGTTCGACGATGTACATTTTGTATCTGTCGATGGTAGTATTTGAGACTGCAGACCCAAAGTGCAAAAGTAAAATTGTTTTCAATATGTTTTGCCGACCAATAGGACTTACTCTCAAGTCTTTCTGATGTCAAGAGCAGTAATCCCATTAAAACACTGAAGTTTGCTCGACTCTGGTTTCAATATAGCATGTGTGTTGGTCCATTGTCTGTTTACATCACTGTTTGCAAAAACCATGATTCTATGTCAGATCGACGTTAAACTAAAGACGGCCATCTGACCTACAGTGCCTTGGATCAGGAACCGACTGCTCAACGTCCATCTAATATCACACCTATGTTGGAAAATTAATATGTAAAAATTAATAAAAATTACAAAATTAATATAAAAAATATATAAAAAGAAGAAAAATATTTTCAGACCTCCATCTGATGTCATTTTTTCGTCGCAAAAAAAGGTGTTTTTTAGAATGACGTCAGCCTGACATCTGTTTTCCCTCCATGTCACTAGCTGACCTCAGTCTGACTGATTGGAACAAAAACTGTCATACAATCCAAAACCTTAAAAGCACAATATCCTGTAAACTGAAACTGATTGCATTGGTGATTCGTTGATGGACCACCTTTAAACACCAGAATGTAACTTTCAAAAGTAGGATTGCTGCTATAACCCTTGAATTGATTTTATTTAAAAAATAGCATTTCTTCTCCATTTTACTCATGAATGGAAGATTTGGGAAGATTATGCTCTTAAACTTGCCTACAAAAAAAGAAAAACAGCCTTGACTTACATACATCACAACATGATCGTTGTACAGTGCAAAAAGATATTTACAATTTTGCACTGATTTCATATTTGCACTGTATGCATAGTGCAAGTACAAGATTGGTTACAAACACCTGTTGTATTTGGTAGAGACCATTTATTTGCATCAAACAAGGGTCAATTTTTAACACTGTTTACACACAGAATCTCCCCAGACATTACGCTTGGACATATCTCTCAATTAGTGCTGTATGTAGGTGTGCATGTCAAGTTACAATGCAGTCATCAGCTTGACTCAGCAGATGTATAATGGTTGTCATAGGCCTATACATTGCAATTGTGACACAATACTGTGTGACATTTCAAAGAGCAAGGGTACTGCTCATTGCCACCTGATGCAATATGTCAATTCAAAATTAAAACCACAATGAATGTAGGCTTTCTGGTGCTATCGCAAAGACTATTGATTAATATGTTTATTTTTCAGGAGAGCAGAAGAGGCTGTAAGAAATGTCGCCGACCCAACAGCTTCCAAAAATCTGATACGTCACATCTGCTTGCAGCGCTCCCTTAATGATATGAACAACATTGAAGACAGTGACAGTAAGTCAAACAAATGTGTCCTCCTCTGCCGGCAGTGCTTCAGGAGGATTATTTTAAAGTAAAAGGTTTAATCCTACCAACTCAAAATGCATTCAAACAGTTATTTCTAGCAGTTGTATATAATTCGATGTGTTTTTCCTTCTTGCACGTATCCCTTGTGGTGTACACAAAGATAAAAATCTATTTGTTCTTTTAAAGGTGTCTCAAAGTATCTGCTGAGGAAGGGATGTAACTTTGACACAGCTCAGAAGGTGAAAAAGGTTTACTTTAACCCACCTAACGAATCTCAAAGGGAGGCTCTCCACTTGGCAATGTCAAATACGTTTACAGTCATTCAGGGACCACCAGGTATTGAGCATTCTCCCTTTTTTTGTTACCTTCTGATCTGCATATTTTTACATTTGAGATAGAAATCACAATGAGTGCAATATATTATTAAATATGGAACAGTTTAATTTTTGAGTAAGTCTTGATCTACTGACCATGCAAAGATTTTTGCAAAAAGCTTATTCTCTATCCAGTTACTGTCCTTTGGTATCCAGATTTCACTCTATTTTGTGTTAAGTGCCTCATCAGAGAATGTATTTGTGAAAAAATATTAATGAGAGGATTGTTGTGTACCTTTCCATTCCACCCTCTTGGACATATGCTTATCGTAGTTGTTTACTGCATGATATCCTCACAGACAGAAGTGTTTAGTGGTACTTCTTTTATGCTTCACGATCATCTCATCAGGTACCGGCAAGACCAGGACAGGAGCGTACTTGGCCCATTTCTTCCATCAGTTGAACCAGACTCTACCGTGTAATCCAAGGGCTGGTAGCACTCCTCAGATTCTGTACTGCGGTCCTTCCAATAAATCTGTCGATGTCATTGCAGGTTTGTATAACATTTTGCTGTTTCCAGTCTTTTCCTTCAAAAGTGTGATGGAGATCAAACCTGTTGGTGAGACAGCTTATAGAGAGACAGGAATGTTCATGAGGCACTGGAGATTTCTTTCAGGTTTTATGTGGAAGTTGGGACAAGAGTCCTTGTCTCACATACACCTTGTTTAACTTGTAGCATAACTTATTACCCTGCCATTTCCTGCATCAGGTGGTTTGATAGTGATTCTTCCAAGTCATGCACACTGCTTTCACAATTTACATTTATATCGGCTGATGGATGTCGATATTTTGAATAAGTAGGAAGCGATTCAGTCATTTGTCCAATGACATGAATTCGTAGTAAAAGAAAATGTTGCCATGAAATTGACTTTCTTTCATGGATGTGTTAATGTAAAGATAAAATTCATGGATGATTCTGGACGATGATGATATTCATTGAATAACATTCCTTCACAACATACCCAGATACTCATGTTATGTATCAGATAATTTTAGATGTGCATTGCTTCAAACAGATTTTTTAAATTTCTTTCTGGTGCCTCTTTTCATTGAAAACAACAAGTATGTGAACACTTTCTGGTCTGTCCTAGAAGACAGATACTTTGCATTCTGATGAATACCACCAGAATGCTGACAGTCATAAACTGCAAGCGGTTACCATTGGTTTTACCTCCTTGCAATTTTGCCACCAACCAGTTTGCCCCCCCCAACCAATTTTGGAGAAAAAGATAAAAGATGTGGACAACATCAGAAACAAAGCAATGAAGAGATACAGGTATAACATGACATGTAACACCACCAGACACAGCAAAAATTAACATAGTATGTTAATGACACAAGATCAAATGACAATTTGATTTCGTTCTCAGTTTTCTTAACATGATGCAACCATCAGGGAAGGGGCAAACTGGTCCACACTTTTGGACAAAGTGGTAGGTCATCAGGGGGGAACTGGTAGACAGCTTGGGGCGAACTGGTAATTTGGGGGCAAACTGGGTGGGGGAAAACTTGCTATGGGGCAAAAGCCCGGTTTACCTGTGAGCTATATTGGTAATGAAAGTCAAATATATCCTAAAAACAGTCCCAGGCAAATCACTGTTTAAACCAATCCATATTTTTCTGCAAATGCATCTGCTCCATTTCACAGAGTACTTGAAAGAATTCATGAATGCTGGGGATGATTTCAGCATCATTCGAGTCTACAGCGAGTCAATAGAGCAGCAAGAGTTTCCGTTGCCCGGTGTCAGCAGTGTCGAGAGGAAGTTTGGATCACGGGAGGAAGCCAAGATGGATCCCAGGCACAGAAACATCTCTCTTCATTACCGAATTCGAGCCCAAGGTGCTCTGTATGCCGATGAGATCAATGGCATCGAAAGGGAGCTCAGAAGAGAGTCATCTAGAGTAACCAAAACAGTAAAAAGGAAAATTGCTCAGCTGAAACAGCTCATTTCAAATGCTATGGTAGGTATGGTGGGATCACGAATCTTGTAAAAATGCAAAATAAAAGCCAGCAGAGTAAAATAAGGCAATTGACTTATCCAATCAAAATACAGACTACCTCCCAAGTTGTTCATTTTTTGTAGCTGCATGAAGTAATCTGACCAAGATCCATAGCAATGGAAATTACAGCTTTATTCAGAGGGTGTATTTACGGGAACAGTCATTGAAGAATGCATTGCTCGTGATGGAGGATGATGTAAGAGCTGTAATAAATGACAAAGTAAGATCGTTAAGGACGTCTGTAATATTCCCGACAGTTTGTGTGTAAATTATAAGAGACCATGAAACAGCACAATCATTTTCCATCGTTTGCGTGGGTCAGTGATCATCATTGTCGAGTTAAAGTTGCTTCCAGATGTCTAATTATTGTCTAAGTTGACTGTATTTGAAGTGCATCGTGAAAATAAATAGCCACTTGAGCAAGCATCAACAATTTTCAAACTTTTATGAGGAATAATGGGGAAAATTCTCCCAAAGATGATATTTTATTCAGGGTATTTGCCCTTAAGATGTTCGTTGCTCTGGAAATATTTATACATTGCTCCAGACTTTTTTAGCTTATGAACAGTGTTTGTATTCATAAAGAAAAGAAAAATCAGGATATTTTATGGACCACTGTCTAGATCGAAGAGTTGAAGAAACACCAAGTCATCCTCTGTACATGTAATGCTTCTGGACGGCAAATTTTGACCAAAGAAGGTACCCTTAACGTGATCCAGGTGATTGTCGATGAAGCTGGTATGTGCTCAGAACCGGAGACACTTATACCGTTAGTGAACCACAATCCAAGCCAAGTGGTCCTTATTGGAGATCACATGCAACTCAGGTAAGTGTTGGCCTGGGACGATTGTGCCACTCCACTACTTGTGACCAAAGTCTTACTGAGCAAGATAATTGCTAAAATGTTTTTTTTGTTTTGTTTTATCTGAGTTTAACTTACTAACTGCACTGACTGAGAAGCCTGAGTTTAGCCATTGAGAGGGATGCTATGTGAAACAATACACCCAGCTAGAAATTCAGATATTAACACACTTGAAGTTTTTACTTTGAACACTCTGCTAACTAATTTGGCCATTGCAAAGCAAATAAATGAGCAAATAATCTTTGTAGCATAGGTTTCTGAGTGAATTCTTGGCCAAGCGATTTATATTCAGTTAAAATAGTGACCACAGTTTTGAGCAGTTTCTTTCTTTACAAAAAAAACTTGTTTATTTTGTATTCCTCGCTACATGCAATTAAATGTCTTCATAAATTTTCCCCTACCATAAATTGTTATATATGCAAGTTGAATGGGGACCACAATTGTGCTGTTGTAGAATTTTGATGCAGAAGTCCTTTACACAATTGATACATGTATGTAAAGAATGATACGGGAGACAGCAGAAATGGTCATTTTTTGGTGTCATTTGTCACATTTTAGTATTAATCTTTTATGGGTTGCTACGTTACATATTGCATTGCGATGAGATACATGCGGCTGACTAGAACTTAAGAAAAAAAAACAGTGATCCCACCTTTAGCTGAACCTGCAAGTACACATTTGCATTAAGGTTGATTGGCATTTTTCTTTTTGAGATTTCATTTGCTTGCAATGAGTGATGTACTGGGCATTCATGAGAGGAATTTCCCATTAGCTACTTTTTGAAAAAAAAATTGCAGCTGAGTTTATCGATCCATAAATAAATGCTGAACCACAAGTATGTGGACCCAGAAGCTCTGCTGTAATAACCCTATTGTTAAAACCCATATAATTGTCGTTCAACTTCCTTCACATCATAAATAAACGGTTTACTCCAATTAATGTAATTATTGTGTACATATGTATGCAAATATGTATGATGTGAAAAAGAACTGAAATGAAATACTTTCCATCACTACTGAGAAGCATGCCTCTTGTCTGTTCACTGTGTATGCACAGGAAATGATTATGTCCAAAGAGAAACAAGAAACTAATCAACTCCACTGGAGCAGAAAACCATGTTAGGGAAGACTAGCTAATTGGAATTCCCTCTTACGTTGCTTTTGTACCTCCAAAGTAACCTGTGCCTGACATAGTTGCATGTTGTTTCTACACAGTCAACATCCACCGCCTGGCTGTACTTGAGAAACAAAAACAAGACTAAGATGACACTGATTGTCTCTTTTGTATTTTATGTCAATTTTGTGTCTCTTTTGTATTTTGTGTCAATCTATGCATCTTCAAGGCCAATAATTCAAGAACCTCATGCAAGAGAGCTAGGAGCAGAGAAGTCACTAATGGAAAAATACAAAGACCGAGCTTACACACTGAAAAGTCCAATACCGAATGGTGAGTGTAAAAAGTAATTTGTTTCGCCAAGCTACTTTTCATTTGGTATCGGTTGTAGTGTCTTGTTTTCGTGCCTGTGATATGGCCTGTAGATGCCACAATATGACAATAATGATGCCACAGTATGACAAACATGATGCTACAATATTCCAAAATACCGTCCACTCCAGGGTTGGGTCATATACCAGTATTCAAGTTTTCAGGTGGAATTTTGGGGACCCGTTCTACTCGGTAGCAATTTAATTTATTCATTACCACTACTGATACTCCTCCATACCTGTTCAAATTGTCTTGTACTGACTAAATTTCTTGGAATCGATACCAATTTCAAAAAGTAAACTGTTATCATCCTTGAAATGTGTGGTTAATTCTCACATTTCTAATCTCAAAATTGTTGAAAAATATGATGTTGCCAACAAGAAGTAAAAATCCTAAAAGACATCTCGCTGTTGTTATAGCCTGCAGCCATTCTTTGAGCATAACACAAATAATGTCAGCTAAAAATCTTAACATTAGGCTATTTTGTAGATGAAATTTCAAGACTCACTGTAAACAGCATCGGTCTCCATGGTATTACATGTCCATCTGGCTGACTAAAATCCAAAACACCTGTTTCCTGGTAATATTACATATGTCAGAAAGATCCCTGATATGCGACCACTAATGTTTTTTGGCCCAAACAGTCTAGAGTTAATTTGGTTAGGTGCATGATATTCAAAGAAAAAACAGTTAGACCTTGCAAGCTACAGTACTTCAACATCACATAGAAATATGTAAACTAGAAGCTAGCGATTCACACGTTGATGAAGCTGAACACAATTGGCGGTGTCCTTTCTCTGTATTAAAGGCAAAGCAGCTTTGCTTCCCCATGCACATGTGCCCAATTTGGTCTGATACCAGTATTGAGGCGGGAAAAATACTGGTGTTTGTTTTTACTGGTACCGCCCACCTGTAACCCAGTCGTCATTATTTAATATTACAAGAGTTATTTTAGATTTTGAGTTACCATATAATATGGGAGTATGTCATTGTGCATTGTGTTCATCAAAACACCATTTTATTTCAGGCAATATACTTTTCTCTGTTGACTTAAGATTATGAAAAGGAAACAGAGGTTTTTGCATCATTCGTCTTGATAAAATCGCTTTTACTGTTGCCAGATAGCTTCTTAAACTCCCTTAAATGTGAAATACTTTATTGAATTAGCAGTCTTGATCAATTTATTATTCTAGCACAGTCAGTGTGTGTTGAACCAAATTGAACTTTTTGTTGAAACTCATGAATGTAGTTAATAGTAAACTGATTTTTTTTTTTGTAAAAATTACAGTTGCCTATACCTGAAATTAAAGTTTAACAGGAGACACAGGAAGGTATAGAATTATTCTGTATCCGCAGTCAACAGGAGATGAATGTAATGTGTAGTTGCAGTAGACCTATCACAGAAAAGAGCTTATAAATAGAATCAGCATATGATTTATTAGAGGTACCTTCTCTTTGTCGATCATAATGATCCCTGTTTTCAATTCTTAGCATGAAGAGATATGCCGTTTTCCATCAACTGCTTTCTATGGAGGAGAACTGCAAACAGCTCAGTCTGTGAAGGATCGTTGGCCAGATACTGCAACTGAACGCATCTGGCCGAATGGCTATCCACGTGTCTTTTGCCACGTGGTTGGAGTCGAGGATGTGCTGACGGTCAGGTCGGCTGAGGGAAATGAAATGTCCCGAAGTAATCCCCAGGAGGTGTACCATGTGGTGAGTGAGGATGGACTGAATAAAACCTACCAGAGAGTTATAGAGTCTAATTAAGCTTGAGGTAGAAATTGATTTTTACAAGGTGAAAGAGAGAAAGTCTCTTCTGAATGAATGATTGTAAGAATAGAGAACTGAGTGTAGTAGACAAAGAGGCTACACAGCTTTGAAGAGTTCCAAACTTATTTACCACATGTTATACGATCAAAGATTGACAAAACAAAACATTACATACACAGATCACAACAATTAAGTGTCCTCTAATAGCCAAAGAAACAACAGAGTATTCTACAAAGAGAAAGACCATTAATGCAGAGTTATGCACTGTAATAGACAAAATGACACTATGGGCATATACAAAGAGACAAAGTTAGCTTTTCACCATGGAGGGCATGATGGATTTTGTCAGAAAACATTGCAGCCAATCCTCAGATAGTATCATACATGTTTTTGCCCTCTCGAGAGGACACACCCCAAACATTATGGTATGTGTGGATATCACATCTTGTTCTATCATGCAGAAAAGGTCTTGTGGATTTTAGCACATAAAAAACATTCTGTGAGGATTAGCCGAACGCTTTGCAGTGTTGCACGGACAGCGAGATAAACCATGCACAACACACGTGGCAGCATATACTGTGAAATGTTTATTTTTTCTTAGATTTTTACTCTATCTTTAATAACATTTGGTATTTCAAATGTATTACATTTCTTGTAACTGTCATAACCATACATTGCTAATTTGTTGTTTCACTGCAAGTCCACTTATTAACTAACATATACACAATGTTTTTACTTTTTCCGACAGGTTCGGATCGCCAAGTATTTAGTGCAACATCTGCACGTACGTCAAGCACAGGTGGCAATCTTGTCACAATATCGGTTGCAGTGCTCTCGTATAGCAGAGGAACTGAACAGTGCAGGGCTCGGTGATATCCATGTATCTACAGTTATCAAGAGTCAAGGTAAATGAAAAATGTATGCCACTTCTCTACTGAGACCACAGTTATCCCTTCTTATCATCCTAAAGTGATTTGCATGTTGTGCAGTTGTGTTTACAAGCAGCTGTTTGTGTCAGCCTACTGTATCACGTTGTATGTAGTCTGGTGAACTGAAAGCAGAATCTTTCGGTGAGAAAAATCCTCAGATGCTGCTGGTTTTACTGATTAGGTGCTTTTCCATTTGTGTGTGAGTGAATTAGTCCAAAGATCACCCTGAAGTAACATTTAATGACAGATGAACCAATTCAAGCAGAAGCTTTTAAACTGAGGGCTAATATTACTCTTTTGTGACCATTCAGGACTTCAGGCTACTTGCTAAATGTAGCAGACTATCAAGATAATTGCACTTACAGCACTAGGTCCAACTACTCAGTGACCACTAAATCGGGTAGTAACCTGATTTTTTTTTATCTGAAAAGTGCAATCACTCAAAAGCTGACACATGAACCAACAAAGTTGAAGAAAAGGTGACCGTTGGGGTCTGATGAGGAATTGTACCAGCTGTACAAAAGAATTGGCAGATTTACAGCTGTGTCATATACAATGGTGCCCCCACTTGAAGATTTGTTATCAGGTCAAGGTGATTTCATATCTACTCAAACTGTACATAGTAGACCGCTTGGTGTAGCACCTGCAACGAGAGGTCGTGTGTTCTGCTCCTGGCTGAGTAATGTCAAAGAGTTTAGAAATGGGACGTGCTGCCCTCTGGCTGGTCGCTGTGTGTATGAGAGAGTGGAACAGGATAATACTGGTGTGGTTGGTAAACTCACCATCAAGAGATTTACTTTCAGTTGTGCTGGGTAGTCCCCAGGGACTGTGAGAGAAGTTTCTGAAAGTGATTATGTGGATGGCAGATTACATCAGCAGATTTTGCATGTGATCAGTGTGGATTTAGCAGCTATCTGAGCACTTCAAATATTTTGCCATGTGATCCAATGATTCAACCTCTCCTCTTGCTGTTCACAGCTCAGGAGACATTGTGGTGTTTCGGTTGCTCTCGCTAGATATCACCCAAAGAAATTTGCCTCACATATTAACATGCCATATTTGCTCCCTGCCAGTTTGAAATTTGAAAATTAGTTATTATTGCATTTAACTTTTGACTCCTGTTTCACAAACAGGGAGTGAATGGGACTATGTGATATTTTCGACTGTCCGATCCATGTCCAAAATCGAAATTGAGGAAAAACCCGGAAAAGGTTGGAAGATACACCATCTTGGATTCACAATGGATGAAAACCAGATGAATGTTGCCATGACGAGAGCTAGGAGAGGTCACATTGTAGTTGGTGAGTTATACTTGGATAAACCTACCCTTTAATTGCTCAATAGTGAACATGTGGTTTTTCGGCAGTTTGTCTCAGTTCATGCATTTCATATTTTGTCCCCTTTTGAAAATAACTTTTTAAAGTAAATATGTGACAAACAACATTGTTCACCCAACTGTTGAATAATTTACGTTAGGTTTCTTACCCCTATATGTCAAACTTTGACTATTCTGGAGGCAGGGGGAGGGGGTGATTTGAATGTACTGGACTATCAGACCACATGAGATAATCTTTGCTTTAATTAAAGGATCCACAGTGAATCAAAAGACCAGCTCAATAGTCTACCCAAGTGTCTACGTTTACAACTCCCCCTTCAGTCAGGCTGATAATACTCTCTGACAAAACGCTATCACAGTTTTCACTGGTATAGCTCAAATCAAACAGGGAGTTTTACGTTTACATTCCAGCAACATTCTGAATGCCCCCATGGTCATGTTAATAGTTTAGTGGCATCAAGTGGTCATTTTGCCCATTAAATTTAATTGACTGTTACTGCTGCTGCTTGCTGAGGAAATTTAAGATTTCTGCAAATTGGTCAAAAGGATGGATTCCTGATGCAAGTGCAATGTTTGGTATTTTCTTTAGTAATACTGTAACTCTACAACTTGAGATCAAATGTTACCAGTTGACCATTCCATTCACATCATCACAGGTAACAGATATCTCCTAGGCACTCTGGAGAAGTGGAAGGCTCTCATTGAAACATACGAAGATACCGGCTCGATGCTGATTGCAAATGAATTCCTGAGGTATCCAGCCAGGAGATGAAACATCAGGATGGATGGACAAATAAAGATGGATCAGATGGAAGGAAGAAAAAAAGAGTAGCAAACATAACAAGCAAAGACTAATCATGCTGCAACACTTTCTTGTGCATTTGTGATAATGAAAAGGACTCTTTGTAATGTTATTCCTTTTTAAATGTCGTCTGTATATCCAGGAGACTTAACATTAACAGAACATGAAATCTTTTCAAATTCAGGAATTATTTGTTGTTTTAAGCAACTTAATGAGTGGAAATTTCTTTTTACTTATCTCTTAGCTTTGCAGACTTGAACGTGTGGATATCTTGTGCATGACAGACTCAGACATATTTTGTAATCAGCAATTTTTTTTATCAAAACTCAATATTTTCACAAATTTGAAAACTTGTTAACTCTTGTTTCTGAGAGGTTTTTAGAGTAATATAATCATGAGGAAAGTATTCTCCATGTGTGTGTTTTTAGTAGTTCAAAATTTTTTGAAATGATCATTTTTGTGCAATTTTAGAATTGTGTCATGTAAAACAAATGTTACAGTGTGAAAATTGTGGCAAATGGATCTTTTTATCTTTTTTTTTCATTGAATTTATACAAATTATGCGAAATATCCCTTAAATGAAATACTATTTTGCATTTCTTTCCTTTGTATATCTCATTCAGCTTAACCATTTGCCAAAGTATAGTTTCCATCCAACTGAGATGGACATATATATATATATATATATATATATTGATAATGAGGATATGTTATATCGTCATGAAAGTACCTTTCCCAGAGTGAAGGGTACAAACATATGAGCAATTTTTCTTTGTTGTAGACTTGTCTCCATGTTTTTTATATTGAACATGTTTTACTTCCATAAAAAGAGGAAATGTCCCTATTTAGTTAAAGTTTTCAGACTGATGAAACAAAGTAATAAAATGTAGCTTGGTCCAACGTTGCTGGTTGCTAAAATATGACTCATCACACGAAACAACTAGGTTCACAAATGATTTTGCTCAAGGTTTTCCTTTTAGCTTAAAATTGCTGTACCAATTCTGCTGTTTTGTGGCAATTGCCACCCCTAAGTCAAAGGTGATTGTATAGCTTCAATGTGTAGTCTTCACTGCTTTAAAAACCATCCAGACAAGATGGTCAAGACTGCATTACCCTCACTTATGAACTATAGCATTGGTTTTGTTTTTTTCATTTGAAAAGTTAAAATATTGCAATATTCTTCCTTAATCAATTTGCTGGTTTCTTAAACTTGCCTCAACTATGACTCTCTGTCAATAGCTCACAAGTGTGAATAATGTCTTACAGATGGTATAATTTGATAACTCATGTAGGTGCCCATTGTTGCCATTTTAAAAATAATCAAAAAAAAGAAAGAAAAAAAAAAGAGAAGAAGAAAGAAATATTTATTTTGACTACTTTATACTTTCTGAAGCTGACATTCCTTTCCAATTCTTGAAAAGTCACGTTTGAGAAGACAACACCATTCCCTCTCACGCTGCTCACTTTTTTTTTCTGTTATTGTCTCTTTGTGTTTTGCTATCCTTGTTGTTTTATTATCCAGTAAACTCCTTGTAGATATTTCCTTTAATTTAGGACGCATATGCAGTTTGTATATTGCAATGTATTAGACATGGTAGAACATTGAAAGCAATCTGTCACCTACGCAACTTCAATTTCATAAATTCTCACAAATCTGTCTGCAGACTGGCGTTTACCAAAGTTTCATTGTGACTTTCATTTTACAATTTTACCATTTGTTACATACCAATTATCATCTCAGTGTCTCTCTACCCACTGTATCTGCTGTTACTTCTGGTTTTTTTTTCTATTAGGTATGCAGTATTTTGGCATTTCTAAAGAGTCGTACCTTACTTCATAGTACATATTTCGACCTTTCATCTTACATTTGTTGTGATGCAATGTACCTGAAACATTCTCCTTTCTGTGTTGTGGGCAACTAACAATTTCTGTCTTGTTGTTGGAGATTTACATTTAAGGATGCACTTTAAATTAAAGGAGGAAATGGGTTCATTTAAATGTCTTACACATGAGAAAAACGATCACAGTTAATCGTTCATCACTTTACAAGGACGATTAAGTTTACTAGGCCATTAAACTTATTAACTCTCCGTCACGACAGTTTATAAATGCACAGTGTTGTTTACTAACTTGCATTCGAGGGAACAGATATCATAAGTCCGTATGAGCGTGTGGCTTATCTCAAAACGATCTTAGTTTGTCACTTCACTTTTGATTTAGTTACAGAGACGTTGACTATGATTGTATGTCATCACTAACTTTAGTCATTAACGTAAACTTAACAGTGAGGTTAGATACCGGAAGCTGTGAGTAATGCTTTCATTGTATTTTGTAGCACTTTCACTTCGCAGATCTATCCGTAGATTTTAATCTAGTAGTTTTATACATTCGTGGATATTTTGTTATAAGTATTCAAAAATTTACAGTGTAATCGCGATGATCGACAAATATATTTTGTTTTTGCAAAATGTAAACTTTGGCTCTCTCGGTACAGTTTTTACGTGTTAAAAGTTAGAGCTATAAAGTTTTTATCCACATAAGCGAGACTTCTCAGTTTTGCTGTCCGTTTTCGTGTGAAACCACGCCATATCAAAGTGACGGTATTTTTTTGTTTTGAGTATGCCAACTGGCAAGGGATGAGTTTAAAGAGATGTCGGTGTGATATACGAGAGGTTGTATCTGATCTGAGCATCGAAGGGTGACAGCATAGTTATCGTGTTAAAATTGGCATCAAAGGTGAGGGTTACATTAAGGATGAACCATGATAAGAGAAAGAGGAAGAGAGAGGTGAAGAAACCAAGTGACACCGTTGTGCAGCTAAACAGTGACTGATTATTTGTGTCGTTTGTATGTAAACTATCAATTCTTGGCAAATCCAACACTGGATAGTACAGCAAGAATATGAAAATTAAAAGATACATTTTGCAGGGAAATGCCTAGATAACGATAGGCGTCTTCACCAAGGCGTGTATGCAATTGTTTAACTCTTGGTACTTCATACCTGATCACACTATCGTAGGGAATCATTTCCGACTTTGTCATAGGTCAGGCAATGTGCAACCCGAAAACACCAAGAAAGAAAGCATTTTGCAACAATCCAATTCATATCTTAACAGCGCAGGGAAAACATTAAAAATGCACTTAAATTAAAGATACTGTAGCCGTGGACTGGTCAGATTCCAAAGTCTGGTCAACGTAGAAATAGAAGGGGCGAATCCACCTGAACATGTGACGTAATGTTGATCATTTTTCCTCTAAAAGTTCGTTGGGAGGGGAGCGAACATCGTGACCACTAGCCTGTAACTTTGTAGTGAACCGCTAAAATAACAGCGTAAGAACTTGAAAGTTGTGCACTGTTTGTTTTTGTCAGGTGCTAGTTCATGGCTGTTAACATTTCTTACATCCAAAATGTAAGTGGAATTACAGAGCAACGTGAAAAATTGCTTCACAGAGGTACGTCTTTTGCAAGGAAAATCTTCCTATAAAATCGCATTTCGTCGAACAATATCTCAGTTGGAATGGCATAGGCCTATAGCTGGTTGCGGTACATTGCTGTCAATCTTTCACTCAGAGCACCAAGTCACTTCCCCTCTGGCATGTAAGATACTCCGTGCTGCGCATTAAGTATATTATCTTTTCAATCAACTTTAGATATAAGTCCGCCTCTCTCTCCTCCAATAAACCCATATTTACAATCGCCAGCTGAGTTGATAAATTGTAGAAAAATGTGAAAATGTGAAATCCATTTTATATAAGTAAAGCTTGACGATGGTTTCTCTATTAAAGCCCTGACACAATTTGCCAGAACCCAGCAATGACAAATGATTAAGGGGACCGTCACGTCAAGCCCTACCGTCATACTC
Organism: Stichopus chloronotus; assembly: GCA_021234535.1. Classification (NCBI taxonomy): domain Eukaryota; kingdom Metazoa; phylum Echinodermata; class Holothuroidea; order Aspidochirotida; family Stichopodidae; genus Stichopus; species Stichopus chloronotus. The sequence continues at coordinate 19,109,652 of CM037838.1, forward strand.
ACCAAGAAAACAGTAAGAAAAATGACGGGAAGTATGGTCGTAAGCTAGTATCGCGTGTGACTGAATTTCGCAAATTCGCCCTATATTAGTAAAACAGGGGCATCACTGTCGCCTACATTAGTAGGGATCGCCAAAGCATCTCCAGCAGTCTTGAACATGTTCAAAATTATCTACGACGATAATGCGAGAATCTAACACCAAACGACAGCAGAGTTCTAGTGAAACATTCTGACTAACGTAGTACTAATGTAGAGCTAACGTCGAGCGTTTTGTAGAATTCGCCCTTCGGCCAAATGTCCTCTGGGTTTACCTATAGTTGTTTCAAGACATTAGTGATAAGTTAGTACAAAGGTTGAGGTGATATTTTGCTACTGTCTGTACATAACGTTGGCGTTCCCGTCTTCACGCGAGACGTAATCGCTTATTCTGCACGTTTGTCTTTGCCATAATTGCCATTCGGAAAATGCAGAAGTAGCAAAAAGCAACGTGCAACTTTGTCTTCATGAGATAGTTATAGACCCAGGCAGACAAATCCGTATGTTTCTTTTTGCGTTCAGCCACTTCCGTAGAAATTACCAAACAACATGCACGCATGGCTTCTAAAATGACACCAACTTTGCAACTTTTTTTTCTGTTTGGAGAATCGTTTTAGAATTATTATATAAAAAATTATACTTACGAAATATATTATCGGGTTCTTAAAATATTTGTTGCATGATTATTGAGAGTAAGACTACACTGTAACTTGAAATTTACACAGAGTTCATTTATTCAATAATTAAAGGCTGTAATGCATCACCCCAGAGAGTTTCAATTCTCCCAACCACCTACCTCTAGTCCCTCCCTCAGCCTATCTTACATTCCTCCACATGTGTAATCAAAACAATGGATCCCTGTGTACGCTGTGTAATACGAGCTGCTCTGCATCTTTCGAATTTGCTGGCAATCTAAGAGTACTGTAACTTAGAACCAGTTGAGAATTTTCATTTCAGGGATGTAAAAATATAGCTTAGGGTGATGCAATACAGCCTTAACAAGTCAATGTGCCACATACATTGTAGCCTATCGTTAAAAACTACCATACTTGATGATTTTAACAACCAAAAAAAAAAAATGCATCTCTATTTTCTGTGGGGATAAAATAACAACGTACTTGAATGTATATCCCGTATAAAACTTCGTCATGAAATTCTCGTGAAAACTTCTCATGAGATTTTGGCCTAAATTCCTCATGAAAATTCCTCCTGGGAATTTTCTCATGAGCTCTCATGATCGAGTTATATCGCACGAGAAATATTTCTGATATAGCTATCAGACATACTGTACAATGTACAAACTTAACGTTCATAGGCTATAGCTACATTTGAACGTACCTGACAGGAAATACCCTATTTCAGACATTCTGATTGGTCCATTTTGTCTCGTTGTACTGAGGTATTTATTCAATTGCAAATGTGTGCTAGTTCATGTGAGTATTTCTTTACTTTTAGTGTTGTTAACATTCTCTCATATTGTGGAATATTGGGGGTTTTTAGGGTTTACAGTCTTGGAGTGACTGCCCCAGCGACGGATAAGATCACGGTAATGAAAGAGACGTCAGAACAGAGAAAGATTTGACGATTAGAGTTCCATTTATTGATGATTAGACTGGCACATAGATTAATTAAGCAAGGATCAAGATGAGGATGATGAAAGAGAGAGAGAAAACGACGGACAGATAAGATGACGGAGGCCTACATGGTATACAGAGAGACAGACGATGATTATGGTTGGACGTCCAGAGAGCCAGTGTCAGCGGCGTGGCGAGGTCGATCGATTCACCCTAGGTAAACTGCTAAGGGTCACGGGATAGATTGCTGACACTGGCCAATCACAGGTCAAATGGTTGACCTACGTAATAAAGTGAGGCGGTTGCCATCCGTGATCTACCAATCACGAAAGGATTGCGCAACCTTTCTGAGAACAGGGTCTAAGTTTACTATTTTCAATGTATTGTATTGTCTAATCTGACTGTCTGAGGGAAATAAAGAAAAAGTTAAATAAATCTGGGGTAAACACCGGAAGACTGAACTTTGTACGACCTTTTGCGTACGGTGGGATAGAATGACCATCTCTATACAACAATATGGTCAGAAAAGAGGAAAACATTTTCTTGTTAAGTTATAATATTTTTTTCAGGGAATTACATCTGCATCTATCTAATGTCTGATATTGTCTGATTATTTTGTCATATATGTTGTGGTAAACGGGTAATAACGTGTCTGCAATAAGTTTCTTCCAAGGTCATTCTCATTAGAAACACGATAGTCTATGGGATTTTTACAACTCATGAACTTACTTCTACAACCTCTTGCAGGATTCTTATATGAGATGGTTATAGGAGATGCTTATATTTACAACTATTTCAAGCAAATCAGTTTGAAACCTGAAGAAATTCCTGTTCTCGTGTGATCTCGTTAAATATCTCATGAAATCTCATAAAATTCTCTAGGGACCCCATAAGAATTGCTTGAGAAATTTCACAATACGTGCAACACACAGTTCCGTCCAGGATACAGCCGTCTCCAATCGCTCTCCATCTACCGTAGACGTGGAACTGGAACTGGAACGAAGTAGTCACACCGAACGTGATGTATAGAAAACGTTCATAATTGAATTTGGACCATCTTTTTCACCTTAATGTGATTCATTACTCTGATAAATTGTACGGTTGAACAGAGGTCGATTGACGTCATTATCCTACAATAGCACTTTAAGAAAAAAATGCCCCTCGACATTCTAATAAAATTCGAATTATATTTTATGAAATAACATGCCAGTACAATCATTGAACACTTACACATATATGGGGTGTTCAGAAATTTGAGAGATATCGTCATATAGGCCTTAACGGTCATTTTAGCTGGAGTCGGAAATTTCAGCCGGGTTCAACTTATCTTCATCTTCGGTTACCACTAAAGGATGTTTAAAAGGAATGAAGTAGTGTGTCATGATACACTGCATGACTACCTCAATCGTGGCCGCCCACAAGGAAAAGTGGTCTCGGTGTCCACTTGACCATGACCACTGTCTGGTTCACTGGAGGGGTATCTTTGACAGGATACCATGCTATGTGGTGCAGTCTTGTTGTTTTTACTATACTCTCCGAACAATGGCCCAAAGGGGCCACCGCCAAGGCAGGGGATCATTACAGGGAGGTATGGGTCCTTGGAGCACGGCCACCTCAAGCGCACACTGTACTGCGATCCTATGTCCTCTATCTCCATATATTCTACAATCTCTCTGTCTTTGTCTTTTCCTTATCCTCCCTCTCTTTCCTCCATCCATTCTTTCTGGAAAACTCTTAACAACAAAAGACAGCACTTTGTGTATTTTTTGCCCCCCCCCATCCTTGTGTCACATGCCCCGCTGGCCCTTGCTTATATCTTACTTGATATCAAACATAATATTATTCTTCTGGTTTTTTTCGTACACACAACCACTTACAACCACTTATATAAGTAATCTGTATTTATTTGGGAAAGGTTTCGCAAAATTTAGGCAAAATTGCAGAGCTCTGCCATTGCTTATATACTACAAAACTTTCAGGAATAGGGAGTGCAACTTCATACGGTCAGTGCCTTTACTTGTATTTAAATTTAACTGTCTTTGGGGTTACTGGCTGTTGGAGCTATATTTTACCTTTGCTTTGTTTTCAGTGTTTTTGTGTGTATCCAAGCTTTTGAATGTCTGATTCCGTCCTTAGAATTCTGCTCGTAGGGCGGTCCTTTGGGTTTTGTGATCGTAACGCGAACGATGTATTTAAAATTACAGCATGGGGTCACCAGGTCAGCAAAATCACACTTGCCCATGGTTGATTAGCTTGGTCACGTACGCAGTAACATCGCTGAAGCTTGTTGTTGGTACATCTTCCTGGAATAAGATCGTACGTTAAACCTTAAGTCAACTTTCTACCGAAAGGTAAATAATGAAACTTTAACAGTTTTCCTTTTAGCTGACAAAAAAGACACATTAAAGGTATTCACCCCTTCCTCAAAAAGACAATATATCCGAAGATTAAGCCAATACAACAATGTATTTAAATGTCCTTACTGTTGTTAAAATTTCCGTTCTCTAGCGGGTGGACACTTAAGACACCATTACTAGTTTCCGTGAACAGTATTGATAAAACTAAGGTAAATGAATGTTATCTGAGCTAGTCCGAAAAATAAAGCCATTCTGCTCGAGGAGGTAACCCTGAGCAGTCGTGTCAAACTCAATGTCTTTCAACTACTCAAAAAAAAAAAGGAATTGAGATGTTTAATATGTTCGTGGGAATGTATTTAAGTCTGTTCTTCTTTTGTCACATTTTTGTAACGTCGGCTCTGTCAGAGCGTCATTTTACAGATGATAATGAAGGCAGTATCTCATTTAATGGCCGAGGTTTCCTGCAGGTGTTAAACCCATCACGTGCCGGCGGCGCCTTCTGGCTATCTCTCTCTTTCAAGACGTTATCAACGGATGGTCTCCTGTTATTTGCAAAGAAAGGGGTAAGTAGCTAGAATGAAACTGCTTTATCCAACGTTGACACTGCCTTGCAACCGTTCGCCATAAATTGATCATTTTCAGAAAAATGCCGACAAGTTTTGGAAAATGGTAGCTAGAATGAAACTGCTTCATCCAACGTTGACACTGCAATATTTTTTTAAAATGGGGGGGGGGGGGGGAGGGGGATTGACGAAGCTAACAGCAGGAGGATGAGAAATCAGTCTTTTGATTAGTGAAGAGCAAGGAATACGGGCCATATTTTTACGTAAAATACCGCTTATATCAGACAAACCCGGATGATAGCCAACGGTTTTTTTTTTTTACAGTTCATATATTTTCCTTGAACCCCTGACTTAGCTCCAACTAAATCTGTCTATTTTTACCAAAATGTACAGAATTTTTTGTAATCAGAAACAGCTTCTAAAAGAAATGCATTAGAATCTGGGTTGGCAGTGATATACAATATATGCATTTTTTCTTTACTGTGTTCTTTTGCGATTTGATAGATACGGGCTGTTGCGTCTGGATTCCACGAGCGGGAGTTAGCCGCCATCCCTCTTCATTGCCAGTTTGAAAGACAGAGCATAAGGCACATTGATCTAACGGGATTTGTACCATGATCTCGATCCTCTTTTACCTTTTCCCATGGGAAGAAATGTCCGACAGTAGAGAGTGCCTTTCAGATGTTGTGTTTGCCCCCACCCCCCTCCCTGTACAATAGAGACACTATATGCCTTTTTTATGTACCAAAACGAGTTCATCTGAAGATCATTAAATGCATCCATTAGTTGTTGGTTAGTCTCATCTACATGGGATGAATCGTAATCAGGGTAGTGATTTCATCCTATAAACCTCATTGCTCACATCATGTAATTTTAAACTGGTATTTGAACTTGAGCTCGGAACTCAATTTTCTTTTGGACGAAAACTACTTTTACATGAATATTTTAATCACATATATTATAAATAGACGGTTCTTTGATTTTCAACAGTGTTGAAAATCCCCTCTAGGTCCACAATGGAGTAACCGGACATATATGAAGCACTAGATGGTTTCCATTTTGGTTCAACCTTGCAACAGGACCGATCAATATTGATGTTTTACTTTCTTGTTAAATCCTCCATTCCATTAAAACACAAGTTTCTTAGATATCTATTAGAAAGAACCTCTCTAACATGCAGTGATTCAAGCTTTAGCGTGAATAGATGGGTGAATATTGATAGAAGGGTGAAACTTGACGCCATTACCATATGTCGTTTATATATGTATATGTGTGTGTGCTTATATATTGCCTTTCGTCTCTGTTTATATTGTTCTGACTTGCTACTATTTTCAGGCTGATCATGTGTCTTTGGAGTTGAATGACGGTAAAGTTCTATTGCGAGTGTCGATGAAGGGGCAGACAACGATTCTAAAGACAAACCAAACATACAGCAACGTCAAATGGACAACAGTTACGGTCAGACTTTTTGAGCAAACAACACTTGACACTTATCAGGAAGGCAAGTGAGTAAAAAGGAATAACGGAAATATTAACATAGGCAGTATGCAGGTCTTCGAGAAGGTCACATTCCGCCTGTGTGTGTTCTGAAACTCCACTGACCCTCCAAAATAACAAAAAGTACCATGCAAGGAACATTTGCCGCGCATGCAGTGCAAATTCACTGAAAATTTGCCCCGAAATGCAAATCTCAATGCAAATGAGCTGTGTGGCGAAAACGCCCTCCCATATATATATATATATATATATATATATATATATATATATATATATATATATATATATATATATATATATATATATATATATATATATATATATATATATATATAGATACTCCAAGGTTAAGGCAGAAAACAAAAAAGGATGCAGGAAACGGTTGGTTCGGTATCTCCTTGGGCATTGTTTACCTTATGTATTACCAACTAATGATTAAAGTTACTGTACTGTTTGTTATCGTTGATAGATCGAAAATTCCGAATAAATTCGTATTTTTTGTACTCCTTGAATCAAACAGTTAGTCCATTTTTGTACATTCCGTCTTGTCAATGAAGAAATCCAGACTGAATGGCTTTTATATCATTACATATAACCTAATGTATCTAACGATGAAAGCACTTCCCTAAGCTAAAAGCATACAGTACCTTTATCCTCTACTAGTAAGTTAAAAAAAATGCCACTGTCTAAGACTTCAAAAGGAAATGAAAAGAAAACACATCAGAACGTAAAACCAGACCGGAATCGCCAGCAAGGCACTTTTATGAACTGGAAATCAATTGCGTACAGTAGGCTACATATGTGGCGATGGATTTTGTAAGGTCAGGTCTATATACTGGCAGAGATTTACATCAAAACAGGGGCAACTGAAGAAATAGTTCCAAATCCTATGTTGCTGATGTTTGGAATTGACTTAGTTAGATTCTATAGCAGCAAAATTTTCAAATCAGAACTCCTCTGTCAAATATGTATATCTTTCCCACTGAAGGTAATTTTCCTGAAATAGCATTCTGTGTATATGATTCATTCTTGTCATTCACTTTATGCTGCCTGCGTTAGTCAAGACATAAAATATATTACAGAGCCAACATAACTCTACGTAAGAATTTTATCCTACATAGGCCACTCCACAATCACAGGAACTGCTTTTTCGCCTTCAGAGAAAAATCAGTTCCTGTGATCTACTGCAAAGTCATCTAGTGAACTCATACGCTTGCCGCTTTGGTAAGAAGAATACATGTGGTATTTTTACTACTATGTCTTCGCACAGTGATCTCATTCCCCCCCCCCCCCCCCCCCCCGCTGCTATTGAAAAACGTTAGCAGCGTGAATTAATGCTGATTTGTCTCCCAAAGGCAATCTTGTAAGGTTACATTGCGAATGTAAACAGCAAGATTTAAGTTACTTTATATGGTCACATGCAAGAAGTTCATAATGATTGTCAGTTCTTATTCACCCCTATGACTATTAAAATATATAAAGTTTATAAAGTTGATACACTGACACAACCATTGTTTCGGCTCATGTTTAAAAAATGAATGAATTCATTCATATAAAACGTTTTATTTAGATGTTTATTAGTTTTAATGTTGCATGACATCATACAGCTCAGCGCTAAAGTAAATACATTCTTGTACGGTATGTTTTCTCAAAGATTTCAGCAGACACTTCTTGCCGACGTTCCAATAGTTTCAGATCTTCACTTCAAGTATCTCTACTTTGGAGGGATAGTGGGAATGCTGGATAGTCAATACGAGTAAGTAAACGCAATGTGTATTCAAGTGTGACCAGGACCGTCGAGAGTCGATCCGGGCCCGGGTACACGGAACAAGCATGTCCCCTCATACTCAAGTTATGGACTCGCATATATATGTACCATACAACTGTTTTTTTGTTTGTTTTTTTCTTGTGGACGGGTGGGGAGATCCGAGGAAAGCGCCGCCATTAATCGGCTAGGATAGTACAAACAATTTTTTTTGTTGACTTTACACATTCCACAGATAACCGAAACGACAATTCGAGGGCGTTCTAAGTTTCATTGTTGCATGACCCAGCCTCGAAACAGGGACATCTCGACGGCAATTTCTAAAATAATGAAAAAAAAAATCCATGAAGGATGATGATAGATATCAGATGTTGTGGAGTTAATACAAAAATTGTAATGAATTACGCATCCTCTTTCATTTATTCTTGGAGTACTTTGAAAATGTTAGGTGGATGAAGATGTCTTTGTCCCCACCTTTTCATTGTTGCTGACCCCAAAACTGTACATACTCATTAAAAATATCCAAGATACGGAACATTACAAGATTTTTTTACAACACCCGTGGTTCGATCCACCATTGTCAGTATTTACCAAGAATCAATTGCACCATCAGTCCGGCTTTCTACCTCCGCATGCGGTCGTTAGCGAGGGTGTCATGAAGTCTATGAATGTGCACCATTGTTGCCAAGCGACTATCTGCTAAATAAAGAAAAGCGTGGAATAACAACACTGTCGTTCTGATTTTCCAAATTCCTATGCATTTTCGTGCATATTATTCCATGGACTAATTGTGTAGACACTAAAAACTGCACCCGGGTTTCGGGAAATTCGTACGCCCTTTTCCCCTCTCCTCTCTCCCGGTAGCCCTGGGTATGACAATGCAGATAGGTTGTTCTCCGTGTATCGAAATTGTTTGAAGCAAATCATCACATACGAGCTGAAGAGAAATTGTTTTGAGTTCAGCATGCGGATGTTTCTGTTATGCAATTGTTTCGTGGAATTGAGTACCTCCTTCCTGATGGTATATGCGTCTACATATAACCTGAGATAAAGAAGAGATCGAGCGGTCGAAGACCACGGCATAGTGTGTTAAATGCAATGAGAGAAACGGGATATGGTCAAGGCTTGTTTATATACTGGATCCACTCAAAGTATCTTACTACAAAAGGAAATAGAAATTTCGGTGACGTATTTGCAAAAAGTACATTTAGAATTCATAATCTCATAATTTTAATATTCATAATTTTACTTTTATCACCCAACGAGTGCTAGCTCGGACAGTTAGAACAACTGAGGGGGGGGGGGGGGAGAAATATGAGAAATTTACGTGTGCCAATAATTACTTCCAGCAGCCCTAAAATAGCTCTCCTTAAAAATAAATAAATATTGCTTCTCTATTAAATCTTTCAGGACTGTAAGCAGACGGAAGTACTTCGGTTGTCTAAAACTTGCCATTGTTAATCGACAAAGAATCGATCTCTCCCGGGGTATAAGATCAAAGAGGGTCTCAGCGAACTGTTCCAACCAGGTAGGTTATACTCGTAGACCTGAATTTTGAAACCACCCCACGGTTAAATGTGGGGCATTAACTTTTTCATTTTATGAGAAGAGAAAGGACGGCATTGTTGCTTCATATGATTTTTACCTCACGTTCCAACGCATTCCTTAGTTTTTATTCCGAAGTTTGTCACGTGGAGTGAAAGTTGACTGCATCATTCTTAATAACTTTTATTAAACTGTAAAAAAATCTGTAAATTTACAGGTAATAAAACAAAGAAATACTTAACAATTACAGAAATTGTCTGGAAACTAATTACCAGAACATTTCTGTATTCCTTTTGTATTTCTTTATTTTATTTTCTGTAAATTTACATTTTACAATTTACATTTTTTACAGTGTAGACCTTTTACCAGATGAAGCAGAAACGTGTTGTTATTGTGATGTTACTCGTGATTGTTTTTTTTTTGTTTTTTATTTTGCGCTTCCACAGGAACCAATATTCAGCTCATTCCCAAATGGACATCTTGGACCTCTCCAACCAACAGCCTTTTTTCGTAATGACAGATTGATTATATATTTCAGGACTGAATCATCGGAAGGCTTGCTTGCTTATCTTTCGGATAACAATCAGGTATGTCCATTTTCTACATAGTTTTTTGGAAATTCAGTGTCACAAAGAATTTAGTTTAGGAAGTCGCATCATGTCACGATTCACATAGAGTGCCTAATGTTTTCATGCATGTTAACCCACGAGGGGAAGCATTCCCTTCAACAGGAAATGTATACATTACGGAAGCTTAAGACTGACGTCAAGACAATATCTTTGCTCCTATAAGTTGACAATTAACGGAAAATGTTTACATAACGGGAATATATATATACATAAATATGTATAAATATATATATATATTGTTTGTGTTTGGCAGAGAAATGTCCTGGCGATTGAGCTGATTGATGGCAGAATTGAGGTAGTTCTTTTCAATTCACGTGACACCGGTAAAACACGAAGAACGTACGTCACTCGTCTGAGGTCAAATGGGGATTTTTACCACGACGGGAAATGGCACTTCGTGGCATCTGTGTACAAAAAACAACGGTAACTTTACCACGTATGGCCTATTTCACTTTAAGATTTCTGATACAATTTGCAAAGCCGAGATTTTTCATAACCCGTTTTTCTCTCAGTGAATCACCCTTTTGAAGTGGTCTATATCAATGGATGCACAATTGTTCGCATTATTCCAGACACTTACCTAGCCGAAAGTTCTAAAGCTTAATCGAGTGGATGTGAATGATAAACCACAAAAACACAAAATATGATATACATTGTTCAGATAGATTTAATTTCTGAGTAACCATCGTAACCGTACCGACCTATTGCAACTTACAATACGCCACTCACAGATGGTGTTCTATAGTTTGCCGTTTATGCCAAGTGATTAAAATTTCAACCATGTCAGCGTAACAGACTCCCGGGCATAGAGTCATAGGTGCATGCTAGTTTTCAAACAATGTGATTCAAGTTTTGGACAACGTTGTGATTCAGGTTTAACAATTGTGATCCAAGTTTAACTATTATGATAATACATCTACCATCCTGGTGGACGATAACGCCATACCCTGCTTAAGTTTTTTTCGGCTTTGGTATTCATCTATGGACATATGTAAACAGGTTCGGTTATATATAACTTGGACGTTGAAACTTCAAATTATAGCCCATTCTGTGCTTTTACACTTCTAATTACCCTTTTTTTTAAACACGTAAATCTCTTGCCCGACAGATTAGGCAAATATGGAACAGCAATCCATGGTTTCACCCTTCGCCTTTTTTGTTTGTGGTATCTAATATTTTACATTGTTTCACACTGGTAATCACTCCTTATACCAGGGGCGTAGCCAGGTTTATTTGTGAGGGGGCTAAATCGACCAATCATACCTATTCTTGTCCGCCGTCCTGGGGTGTCTCCTCCCCTTTTGAAAATGTTTTTACTGCCTTCAATACCTTACATGCAAAATGGTGCTATATTTTGCTTCGTTTTTAGACTAGATCAATATGTCCTGATTCTATGCAATCGTATTTTGGAGATTGTACAAATTTTTTTCATTAAAGTACTGAAAGCACTAAAGACCTAGGCCATACAGTTACCTCCTGAAACTAACTTTTCAATGACCTGTGCAGTCCATTGTGCACCGTATATAACATTGAAATAATAACAAATATGGATTAGAATGTGAAGAATCATAACAGCATTAATAGCAAACATTTCTAATGTATAACATCAAGGTACATGAAAGTGTGCATGATGATTTATCAGACCTTAGAAAAGGAAAATTCTGTTTTTCATACTGCTCTTTGAATACAGTGATTTTACTGATCTCATCGAAAATACTGATTCCTGTATATTTTAATTTCAATTAAACACAAAAGAATGACTGTCGCTTTGAGAATGGACTGAATGGTATCGACGTGTAATACAAATTAGTGAGGAAAGCCAATTTTTACAATTAGGTTGCAGCAGGTCATTGAAATTTTCAAAAGCCACCTCAGAAGATATTTTCTGAAGATTTGACAAGTTTTCACAGGAAATCACCAATGACTCTGAAATTAAATAGGCTCTTGAGGTACCTCCGGAATCTGTTACCGTACAATGATCCGTATTTCTACTATTGTATACACCAAGAATACAGGTAAATTGAATGGAACTATGAATAGCATAGATTAGCACATGAAATGAAGAATTGGAAGTAAAAAAAAAACAGTATCGATAATGAATAATTCTAAGAAATATCAGTGTGGGAGTGTAAGTGTACAAATTATGATGGCATGTATCACACAAGAGAAACTGATTTTCGTTCCTTCCAAATGACTTTTGAAATACAAATAATTCACAAACGTCATCAAAATACTGTTTCCCGAATATTTTAAACCTCGCATGTCCCAATCAGCATATGGCTGGAGATAGGAGCAGAGGTGCAGCGTTTTGAATTGCATCGGAATTGGAAAACTTTGTGATGAAAACCCATTTGTACAATTAGGCACATTTTGACTCAAATCCAATTTAGTAGGCCTATCCAGCGTTGTAGATACTAAGACAACGGAGAGCCATAGACCTCGCCTCTGTCCACATATGTTCTAGTCTATTGGCAAAAGTCTTAAATTTGGAAGTCACGACCAATACCTCTTTGGCAGTTTGGTAATTTGGTTTTTTTTTAATTGATTTTTTTTAATTGAGAGTTAGGGTTGGAAAAAACACAGAAACACTGTTTCCGGAATCTATGACGTCTTTAATGAGCAAGGTTTGATTGACTCTTCGGAGAAGAGTTTTGCCAATGCATCCTGCATGAAAATATATATTCCGACGGTTCTGCTGAGGTTTCCACCCCTAGCCGCATATTCGTATAGGCACTGCGCCGCCCCCCCCCCCCCCCCTCATCAGCTTGGCGGCTTGGTGGTTCGTGGTTTGATCCCGAGCCAAGTCACTGTTTAGTGGGTTTTTCATCCAAGAGAAATCCACTATTTTGTCATCAGAAATTACCATGTGTGGGAAGAGAATTTTTCTTCGGATCTAAAAGTGCTGAGTTGATAGTCCCCTGGCGTGAAGTTATATTGTATAAGCCACGGACTTCCTCCACACGCATGTGGTTGCTTATCGTCGTAGCGTAAGTGGCCTTTCTATTGTTGCGTCTAGGAGATAGTAAGTATTTTTAATGCAAAGTGGCAGCTAAGTTAGGATAATCAGTGACACGGAAACATTTGAAGGACATTTTCGGTGTTCAGTGTGAGACCCCAAATTCCCGTTTAATTTTTTTTTTTCTCCGTCTTTCTCTCATACAGAGTGAAACTTCTTATTGATGATGTGGATGAGTCATTGCGTAAGTTTAGAAGTGACCCCTCCCGTTTCACCAGCGGCGTGTTATTTCTGGGTGGAATACCACCAACTGCTCCATACAACGCAGACGTTTTTCAGACTGTCATTCGGCCGTTTGTAGGCTGCATTGGCAATGTACCCCCACAAAATTTCGAGTATGTAGATATACGATGCCTTATGTGTTTAACTATATTTATCATAACGTACTATTGTTTCAGTGTGAGACATTATTTTTTTTTCTTTAATTTCTTGTATATTACCCTTCAAATAATGTACTTTTAACAGACTTTCTTGATTCAAAGCAATGGCCCACTATCCATACATATAGACACACAGCAGGGCACTTACCATATCTGAGTTGAGTAGAAATTTATTAAAGATATTAAAGGAGCGCAGTGACTTGACATCGATAAGTTTGTGAAGATGTAAAGGGTACAACTACGTGACAACGTAGTTGTACTGGTCATGTACATATTTAATATTACTTGTCCTGATGTGAAGACGTATATATTTGGTCGTGTATTTTCAAAATCCAATCTCGAAAACCAATTGAATGATTTTAGTGATTAATCTGTCATTAATGTTTATTTACGGGTGGCACATGTGTTCTATCATGGGAACAAAATATCAGCATGTGAATCAAACTGATGACTCAATGTGCCCTAATTATACGTGCTTTTTCAAGGAATTTAAAATTTCTGTTGAGACTCCCACGTAATCATGTGATTTCCAATGCTACTAAAAATAAAGGCATTGCTTGGACACCGGTAACAGCCAGTAATATACGACAAAGGTAGATAGGTCTATACGCATCTGCCCTCACTTCGCAAGGATATTGTGTGAAATAAATATGGCAACATTTATCATGCTAGTATATATAACGTTATGAACAGATTTATATAGATGACGACTGTTCTTGAAAGTACGTTTCGCAGATTGGTGAAGTTTACCGCAAACTGATACATAACGAATTGAGCTGTGATATAGATTCTGACTGAAGGCCATTCAAAACTACTCGACACAAATTTCTGGAGTTTTCCGTGTTACCCTCTCTTCTTTAAACTTGTGTGAGAAGCCATATCTAATATGCAGTAGATAGGAAGTGAGAGATTGTGGTAAAACGAACTTGTTAACGCGAACTTGGTGTGATATTATGAGCGTTTTCAAGAGGATGTACTGTAAAATGAAAATAGGCAGTTGAATGGGTTTATTGAGTTGATCTCAATAACGATTGTGGTTAACTTGAAGGGTATAACACATGACAATACTCACAACTAGCATATTTAGCCACGTTTCACATACAATACTTATGACAACTGTCAAAATTGTTGAAATTTTAACCCACCACTTGTACTGGTTAAGTGCATTTGAATATAGTGACATTGTGAAAAGTGTCTCGAATTTTCAAAGCGTTCATTACTTACTCATTAATTTTCCATTGTATGCGAAACATTGGGATCCTAATAGTTTGACCATTTGCATGTGAAGGAAACTTGGCAGCATAGGCGTAGGAAACGGGGGGGGGGGGGGGTCAGGACAAATTCCCCCAAGTACCATGGGTGGGGTGGAATTGCCTCCCTAAAAATTCTTCCAAATCCAACTGTAATTTTCTAACGTTAAGTAGGCCTAGTCCTTCCAAAACGCTGACAATGTTTAACTTGTAAAGAGCTTTAAAGTGACTGGGCAAAATTCCCTTCTGAAAAGTTATTTAAACGAAATTTTTAGCAAAAAATCTTGCATGATGAACAAAAATGAAATACTGGTAACTTTGTCCTCTTCGATCTCAAAAAGATCTTGAGGTGGAAGCCGCATAAATTAAACACCAGGAAAATGGTTGTCCCGTTATGAAACGTGACATACATACATAGGAAGTTAATAAAATAACATTTAGAAACATTTGTAGGGGTTAAAATATGCTAACACTCTGAAGTGAGCTTCCAAGGGCTTTGTCCTCCTCAACACATCCCTGAAGTTTGTCACCAAATGTCAGAGGGGCCCTCCCAACTGTTCTCTATATCCCATATGCCATATCCTTCCTCATTGTGTTCGGTTGCCGTGGGAGTGACATAAATTTGCTTCTTATCCAATGTTTGCCTCCTCCCTACTCAAAATCATGTTGCTACGCCACAGGAAAAGGTGTATTTGTGCCATTAATCCATTCACTATGGCGGATGAACTTAGGAAACGGTAATTTGATGGAGGATGGGAATAAAGGAGCTTGCATAAGTAATGAAAATAGGATGGCACAGGCAAAAGAGCAAGATCAGTTATGCACGGTTAAGTCCACAATGTTAAAATTCTCCATTTTGAATCGAATAAGTTTGGTCTTGTCGTAGCTGCAGACACAGGAGAGGACCTCTGTTTGTGTACATAAAAGAATGCACATGGAGACATTTGAACTCATTCATATTTTTGGCAGTCATTTTAAGACAAAATGTTCATACTTTGATGAAGATCACGTTCCCTTTGTCCTCTAACTTGACCTCAGGTCAAACGTTGCCACGTGCTTTGGAAATGAAGCCTCCACGTTCTCCCATCCTCGCTATGATCTCAACGACGTGACAGAACCTACGATGATTGAAGCAATTTCAGACAATTTGTCTGGAGAGTGCCGTTTGAGTGAATTGGGATCAACTTCAGTGACAGACCCACTCGACCACGGGGCGTTCTATTTCGGTTCCTCTGATCAAAGCAGACACGAGTTCCAGAGTTTAGGTCGGGAATTCATAGAAGAGTGAGAAAAATACGCTAATTTCACGACACGATCAGAAAAAATTCATAAGTCGTTTTTTCTGTTTTTGTGCAATTGCTCTCTCTCTCTGTTGTAATTCTCTTATCCTCTACAACCTAGCCTCTACTGTTGTATCATTCTGTCATGAGCAAAAGGTGTTTAGGGTAAGTTTTCCCAGAAGGTTGTAGCTATACATAAACTGTGGAAAGAAACTTGTTACTTATCAAGATACATGTGCCAGGTCATCAAACATAGTCATCCTAAAAGAAACAAAAACAACCAAGCTTTGGTTGGTCTTTCCGTTCTGTACCAGAAATGTAATGCCTAGTACTAAACGATGACCATATCACCGTCCTATGATCACCTCACTTTTCAGTTTGATGACGAAGTTGTCTTGTACTTAATTTACAGAGATGAAATATCCTTCGCTTTGAAGACCGCTGCCGAGTATGGTGTTCTCTATTATACCTCCGATAATTTCGAGGTCGATTTTACCAGCCTGTACTTGTTTCGTGGTAGACTTGTTTACACATTCAACTATGGAAGTGGACTTTTGAAAATCCAATCTAATGTACCAGTTAATGATAACCGGTGGCATGAGGTACTGTATGTGGTAGATTTAATCGTCAATAAGACCATGATTACCCAATACATGCCGAGCTTGGAAGCAAGTAGACTCGTTGGATAGAGCGATCATTATCCCATGTTACATATTTAACGTAAAAGGTGACTTATTAAATATTTAGCATCCATTGCAACATCTTAGATTCAAAGTAAAGGTGGCAGGAAATGCCACGCTAATATCAGATTTGTTCCTCACAGAAAACACTCTAGGTCTAGAAAGTAAATACACTTTATAACTTAAAATTCGCACCAAATCTGTTTTGCCAACGGATAGTCTCACGTTAAGTCTAATGTATGCTCTGCTACAGTTGGACATCCAAAGAGAGAATGCATGTTATGGGTGCATTAGTAAGTAAAGAGATAACCTGTCTGTACTTGTAAACCTGTATTACCCATTTTACGACGTGAAATTCTGAAGTACAGCTCTGACAAAAAAAAGAAGAAGAAAGATTGAGTTAGGCTGCGGCAGTATGGCAAGCTGTTTTAATATTAACCTCGCAATTTCACTTAAGTGAAATACATTTCACTTAAGTTAAATACATGTCACTTAAGTGGGATACAATTCCACTTAAGTGAAATGTATTCTACTTAATGCAATTGGAATTGTATCCCACTTAAGTGAAATGCATTTTACTTAAGTGAAATTCTATTTCACTTAAGTGGAATTAGTGAAATATATTTCACTTAAGTGAAATTGCGAGGTAAATGTTAAAATGGCTTGCCTATAAGGCAGGTTACCGGTGAATTAATCTCTAACGGAATTACGGATTGCTCAGTATGGCACCAGCCTCGATCACAAAACTCTCTTTGCAACTTATAATGGTACCTGTATGGTTTTGCTAACTAAAAAATCAAATAACTCTAAATGTGGGTGAGAAAGCACCAGTTTGTTTTTCTGCATATAAGATGTGGTTGGTATGATTTTCTACACTGCATCTCTTTAATTTTAATTAAAGAACTGTTGCTAATTGGGCAATAATAACTTCTTTGTGGAACATAGAGGTGTTTCATAATGGCGAAAGTCGTATTGAAGATATCAGTTTGCAAATTGTAAGTTTGAAGTTCCCCTTTCTTCTTCTAGATCAGGACGGGGCGTTGGAAAAAAACAGGAGCCATATACGTAGACAATGTCTCTGTAGGAGAGGGTGTTTCTTCAGAAGCTTCGAGTTACTTGACCACTCAAACACCACTATACGTTGGTGGACTACCACCAACCTTGCGAGCATCTGATGTACCGGTTAGAACGATGATACTTCTTGATACTTTATTGTACTTAATCTGACATTGGGATTGCTTTCTTAGTGGCAACTTTAATGTCTTACGTTCGTTCTGCATTCCGATAAAATAAGGGAGGACAGTTTCCACTTTGATATCTCGTGTCACAGTCGACTACTCTGACTAAAGTTGCCACTGAGATGGATACAGAGAACATTTTTCGATTAAATGACTGTCAGATCGCAGGGAACGCACTTTCGAGCATCGATGGCATTCCTCCTTTTTCTTCAGTCTTCAGACCAAATTTTCACTTCCACCAGGGATACGTTAGCTAGTGTTACAATTTTCTATTTTCAAGTCACGAAATGTGGGTTGTTAACAAATGTTTTTTGTGTCACCTCCAACCAGAAAACACGGGGACGTGACATTTACGTGTACGTTTTTAACTTTGGTGTGAGGTATTTATACAGCAGTGTCAAAAAACTCTCAATGCACCAGTCTGAGGCGCAATGGGTAAGAGTTGGCATCAATGTAAAGGGGCTTAAATTAGGAATGGTACTAGTCTTTCCGTATTTTATCAACATAATTTCTGAACTAAAATTTTCGTTTTGGTACGAAAAAAGACTTGACTCAATTTCCTTTGTCACAGCCTATCATAGTGAATCGTGGACGTCGTAAACGTGCACAAACATGCCATTTTGTACCAAATAATGGCAGACTGCAACATAATGTAGAAACAAGAAGACATATGAATCGCGAAATATTAGAAGAGGGAATATTAGGAGGAGGTGGGGAGACAGATGCTTCTCGCTTAAATCCTCACCAGGAACAGTAAATTTGCAAAACAAATATAATGTATGGCGCGCACGATTTAAGCTTTAATGATCAATTTTAGCGCATTATATTTCGTCGTCATTTGTGTATATCCGGATTTGAATCCCCGAAGACATTATTGGGAAAAGGGGGTTTGGCGTATGTGTGATAAGATTTGGGGGTTTGAGGTTGTGATAAATTTAAAAATATATTTGCGAGCTCTCTACGAAGAGCAGGCATGTCCAGAGTATTAAAAAACAAACAATAAAGGTGCACATCAAAACTAAATACTATGACATCATCTAAACTGCAGTCTACCGTTTAAATTAGTTTGCGAATGTTGATAATGAAGTAAAAAAAAATGATCAAATTTAATGATTAGTGGATCTCGATGTATTAAGAGATTTCAATGGAATTAAACTTACTAAGTCATTGGGCTTGTCATTGCAGTTTCAAAGTCGAATTAGCTTAGTTGGATGTATCAAGCGTTTCACAGTGGCGCCACGACCTAGAGAGTTACTATCGTCGGTAAATGTTAGCGGGTGCCGAGGAAAAAGGGAGACCGGAGTTTTCTTCGACCGAAATGGTGGATATATTACCACAGGTAGATTTTACATTATTAAGTTTCCTATAATGGATGACATACATGGTAAAAATTATATATTTTATAAGTTCGGCTTACTAAATGATAAAAATTTACTAGAGGGTTATTTGTAAGTGTACAAGAATTGTTCTTCTCTAATTTTTTTTCCTTTTTATTTTTGTACAGTGTTTTTATATTTTTGTGTTTCTGTTTTTTTTAATGGTGTAATTTCTTCTTGCATGTTTGGTGTTTCTTTTCTAGTACCTTACTTTAATTAACTTTATCTTAATATAACTTAACTTAACCTAGTTTTCCTTTGCTTTACTTTACTGAGACTTTGTTATGGATAGTTGACAGTAAGGGATTCGTAAACGCAAACGTTTGAAAACCATGATAGCAAATAAGACGATTGACATATGCATTCAGACGGTACATTTCTATTTCATTTTCGCAGATGAAACATATTCAGTCGGATTGAATGTAGCCATAAGTGTCTATATAAAGCCAAAGAGAACCTCAGGCGTTATCTTTTCTGTGGAAAATCCACACGGAGAATTTGCAATTCTAGAATTGAGATCGGGAGAGGTAGTATTGTTATAAATATAACCGTACGTTTCAAAATAAGCCCCCCCCCCAAATGAAACCAAATAATTATGACATTGCATTAGCTTGTATTACAATATTTTCAAACTAGGGATACCTTTTGTTTTACCTCTTTTAAGTTCTTTCTGACGATCGACAATGGCGGAGGTGAGTTTACGGCCACGTTTGCACTAGGTGAAATCAGTATTTGCGATGGAAATTGGCATAACATTAGAGGTACGCAACATTTATTACCGTTCCTTTAATACACTCTACATTTACCTAGCCTATTTATTAAAGGCGTTTCCTGAATCAATTCCTTCTTTTTGTATACCTATATCCCGTAGAGAACAATCGTTGACAGGGCAAAATGATGAGCTACAACTCACTTTTGTGTTTCGTTTTTTAGCTGTCAAGAGAGGTAATGAAAGCTATATTGAGGTCGACAATGAAAGAGGAATGGCTGCCGAAGCAAGGACTGGCGATTCTTACACACACACTAACAATCTCCTCTATTTTGGAGGCTTGCCAGGTAAGTTAAACAGACGCGATCGATTTCGTACCAGATTGTTACCACAATATCATGTAAAGAGTTTAATTGAATTCATCTACATTTCGGGGTTACGCTTTAATGCTACATAAACTAATACCAAAGAAAGTATGTTTCCCTTTAAACTGTAACGTTTCCCTTTAAACTGTAACGTGTCCCTTTAAACTGTATTCTTTGCCATCATTTACATTGTCACATACATTGGCTGTACAACAGCTCTTGGCTATTAAACGTGGGGTATAAAAGAAGATGAAACGACTCAAAGACAAAACATAACACTAATCGAGGCCAACTCGTCATCGCAGTTTTCACTCTGAATAAAGACCTGTTTCTGAAGATTTGTGTAATTTACCATTCATTGCATGCATGCAACGAATATTTACTAAGAACATTGTATGTAAAGCTTACGTGTTCACAATATTAAGTTCACCAGTGTTGTCATTTTCGAAAAGATCTGTTTTGTTGAAAGCTTGGCAGGGAATTGATTTACTATATAATAAGTTCATGTTAATATTAATGTGTATTTCAAATACAACAATAACTCACAATAATTAAATACGACGCCTAAATGTCTTGCCATTTTAGCGTCCTACAAATCTGATTCGAAAGATTCCCAGGTAGGTTATTTGTCATGCATGCAATCACTGTACACAACATCAATTGTATGTATTGTAAACGTTTTATAAACTACCATGCAGAGATACGCATTACCTACCATTTTTGATTGATTTTTTTATATGAATTGAGGAATCGTAAACATGATATCCTTGTTTCAAAGATGGGTATGTGCAGCTTAGGAAAATGCCGAAAAATGCAATTCATGCCATGTGGAAGGCTTGAGAACCCCCAAAAGTTTCTTGTACGTTCCGCGCCAACGGTATCTAAGCGGAGAGTCACCATCGGTGGGCCTCTGCTTATATAGTCCTGTCACACGTGCCCTCGGTCTCCGTCTCCGATTAAAATTCTTGGACACCCCCCCTCCCGTTGCCCTTTCATATACTTTGACAATATGTGCCTTCAATCACTAGACCCTGCTCAGTCCCACCTGTCCATCATCAAAATTATCACTTGTCTTAAACTGTGCAATATCTGTCCAGTTTTGTTCTTTCAATACCATTCGATTCGATCAGAATCTTCATTCAGATTCTCAAAATTCTGCAAATACCTCAGAACTTTCTGGGTTTTTCTTCTGCTATACCCAACACGTTAATAGACGTTACCCTAGACCCCATGTCCAATACACCCCAAAACCATCAAAAATACAGTACGTAGACCTCTGTTGACGCAGCTTTAATCATTCAAACCTGCCAGTTAGTCAAACATGTCCCCTCACAGTTCAATTTGGATTGA
This sequence comes from Stichopus chloronotus, assembly GCA_021234535.1. NCBI lineage: Eukaryota > Metazoa > Echinodermata > Holothuroidea > Aspidochirotida > Stichopodidae > Stichopus > Stichopus chloronotus. The sequence goes on from CM037838.1 coordinate 19,131,261, forward strand.
CACCCCTGAACATATGATATTTTCTACAAACGGATTTTTTCCCCCTTTTATGGGTCGTTTAACAGTCTTGCAATTTACTATTTACAGATCACGTGACTCACCGAGGTACCGTTGGTTCTGAGAACTATTTCGGATGTATGCGGAACATCATCATCAATGGACGACCAGTTGAGACCCGCTCATTTCAAAGATATGTGGGTGACGTTGACCTACGATCATGCCCAGCGTAATAAAAATTATGTCATTGGTTGATGTATATACTATATAGCATTTTCAGTAGAATGTACGATAATGGCAGGAATTATATATCGCCATATTCATGTAGTTTATGTCTACATACATCAAAACATACAGGTGCTTGATACTTCTAGGGAAGAAAGGCGCCATTCTAAAAGAAAGAAATTATAAATTGCATTTTACTGTGTGTTAGGATTAGAAATGAATATGCTGCACTTTTTATGTACCATATACAAAGTAACTACTTCACCTAAGTAAATAGCCCCCCCAAAAACCAAAAAAAAAAAAACAATAGATTATTTCGTTAATGGAATGAGTTTGATTTACACTTTAAAACAAATCTTATTTTCATACAGCATACAGAAAACATATTGTCACAGATGATTGGTATCAGAAGAGAGTACCAACGCTCAGTAGCCCAGTTTCCACTTTTTGGGCAAACTATTTCATGTTTGGTAGCAGCATCGGACTGTAGATTACGGCAAAATTTCACAGCTCTTTCAGTTAAGCAGATATCATATGACTCACTTAGGACTAGAGTTTCATAGCAACTTGATTATTCATCTGTAACGAGGTGGGCCACCCTCCTGAGATAAACATACAGAAGTGACACAAACTTTTATGAGTTTTGAATTGATATTTCTTCATTTTCAAATAAACTTTTCCGCATCGGAGATAGATAAACAAACGACTGGCATAACCTATCTTTCTTTTAAATTAATTTCGTTACTCCACATTTTGAGAATTATATGAACCAAGCATACAATTCGACGAGATATTACGGTTTGTTAGAATCATTGAAGGAGTCAATCGCAGTTCTATACTAGTCTCCCTTAAGCATTGCTTATGACAAATTAAAACATTGGGCTCAATTTTTATTCTCTTATGCCGCAAACATACTGTTGTTGGTGGGGAAGCGGGCTCGTCTACGGGGCTTTAGCTTCAGCGTTTTTCTAGTTTGCATTTTGGACCAAATTTAACTGGAAGAAGGCCGTCTTCAACTGGAAATTCAAATAATTATGTCGCAAAAGCCAGAAAGTCAAAGGACTTTGTCAGTGATTCCTTGCGAATATATATGTAAACAAAGGGCAACTATAACATACCAACTTTAAAGTTCATTCACCTTACCCTTCTTGAGATACCATGTCAACTAAGTTTCCACACTGTGAATTTCGCTGACCTCATGCGACCTTTGATCAACGTAAAAATTACAGTGATTATCTTCTCATCAAGAGTTGGAAAAGTTGAAAAATGTTTACACTTTGACTGCAGCAGCGTTCAGTTGCTGAGATCTTCTTTAAAATGTTTTCAAACTCTCACCTCTGACGTTTTACACCAATTGAAAATAACACGGATCATCTACTTCTAATGGTATATATATATATATATATATATATATATATATATATATATATATATATATATATATATATATATATATATATATATATATACACTAACTTTGAAGTTGCAGCAAATCTCCCTTCAGGAGATACTCAGTTAACAAGTTCTACAAACTATGATCTCTGCTGTCTTCATGTGAACTTGATTTCTCCAACAAGAGCAACCACTGCTTTCAATGTAAAGTTAAAGCAACATTCATTTGATGAGATATCAACCTGGAAAGGGTTTCAGAGCTTCCTCTGTGGTGACGACAAGTGACCTTAGACGTACCTTAAAACAGGGATGATCTACTTGCAATGGACTACCTACACACTAACTTTGAATTCAATGAACCTTCTCTTCTTGAGATATTGTTTTCACACGCCCAGCCACCAGACAAAACACACACACACCCTCCTAGACACACCCTTCTTTACAAACGCCAACCTGGTTTCTTTGCTACAGAGAGGAAGGAAAAAAACAATGCTTCTCACGCTGTCATAGTGTGCTTGGCATCTGATGTTGCATTTGGAAAGAGCAAGATTAATTTCCAGGAGACTTTTCGGTTCTTATCGCTCAAAAAGAAGAACGCACTCGAGCGAGAACCAAAGAGTGGGGAGACAATCCTTTAAAAGTTCCAACTTATAACGAAAGGAAAGTCTTTGTCAATAAAGAAAATGCTATGACAGGAAAGAAAAGACAGAGATGAACTAGGCAGCAATCCCCCCCCCCCCCCAGTAATGTGGAAATATGAAAACTTGAACCGTTTTCTTTTTCCTCTCCGAAATGAAATTAGAGACTAACTCTGATTACAGTGATAGCAACCCTTGCATGTAAATGAGTCACTTCAAATAGTGGAGCAAAGGTTAAAGTTATAAAGAATGTACCAGCTCACAGGTATTCAATCAAAATTTCACGCATAAAGGTTCTCTAAGACATTTATTAATAAATTATCACAACTATACTACTATACGCGATTCTCACACACTGAATATGCGTCTTCTACATAGCATAATTTTGTTCGCTTTCCAGCGTACACAAATATTCTTTTAATAAAAACAAACAAAGGTAAGTGCTGTTTTCCGAAAGGATTATCTATTTACTATCACTTGTTGTAGAATTATTTGGGATGATGGAACACAATATAAACATTAGCAGTACTTATATGTCTGTCAGTTGCTATGTTTTAAACTTTACTCATTACTTTGTCGTGTTATCGTAACAACAAACGAACTTTAAGTGAAGTTTGGTTGGAAATTGTATCAAATGATATGCGAGCATTGAAAGGGAGCGTAAGAGAGTGTCACAATGGTGGTTTCATTGTGTTTATATGTGTTTTGTAATTACTTACCTGTGGAGTAAATGGACCATTACTCATGGTATTGGTGGCAATGTGCATAAGATGCATGGTATCTTGCATATAATTTAGATGGTATTTGGCAGACAATGCAATCAATTAGTGGACAGTATGCATGCTATGCAATCACTATTTTGTTTGCATAGCAGATGGGTGTTTAGTCACACTGATGGGTTTTTGTGAACAGCAGAGAATCAAGACACGGTGAAGTGAAGGTCAGGCCAACTGTCGCCTGTACAGGTACCGTTAGGTGCAAATTGGGGATAGGTGTGGCAAGTTACAGGTCACAACAAACCCTATGTGGTACCACCAGGGCGGACAGAGGCAACATTGGTTCTGCCAATTCAGGAATATAAGTGTGAGTTATTTTGTTGTATTGGGGATAAATTTAGGATTGACCTGCTCAATTTGTCCAGTTTTACATGCTGAAGTGATATGTAGAACTAACAGGGGGCATGTGATGTAGAGTAATCTGTTGGTTAGGTTATGGTGTGGGAGCAACTATTGTGTATATGTCACTTTTTCAGGCAGATTGACGTATGTGGCAGAATAATCTAAGGGTTAATGTAAGTTCCTGGGGATGTTTTTAATTACAGGGGTTTTGTCGAAGTTATTGCTGCTGAAAGTAGATAGTAATTATACGTTTTTAATTGTTTCAGATGGCTCATGTGACAGGAGAGATTTAATGGCTAAGTGACAAGCTCTTACATTTGGAAGTAAGCCAGAAGGCAGTAAGGGGGAAGTAGCCTATCTTTGGCCAGGGAAATAACGTTTCGAAAGAGGGACTCGTGCCCAACTATAAGTTCACCATCAAGAGGGTGACTGTATTTCATTTTGGAAGAGAAGTTTGTCGAAGAATTATTTTCAGTTTTACTTCATAAAGAACAGAAGTTTTTTTGTCCTTTGAAAACCATAAACAGGACACTATCGATTGGAATCAGTTTTTCCTTATTTCACCTTTATTGATTTACCCTAATTCATTTCTACGTGTTCACTGCATATATGTTTACAAATTCAAGCACTATTAATTAAAAGCATTATTTGATTATCGACAGCGTTGGTTTCTATTTATGTTGAGCTCCAGTTTAACCCGTGACATTTTTGGGGGCCCATCCGGGAGATTCATTTAGAGAAGTTCAGCATATTGTTGTAAAATGTTAAAATGCTATGCTATTGGCTATTGGTTTTGTTTGTATATACTTGTAGTGGGGTTCATTCATTATTGCATAGGGGTTAGTACATTCATCAAGCGGTCTGTGTGTTTAGTACCAAGTGTATTGAAACCCAGGAACTATGGATACTAAAACTTTAGCAGAATTGGGTGAGAAATTGGCTCATAGTGGAAAAGAGTTACAGGAATTTATCAAGTCCGAGAGACAAGAATTAGAAAGGATAGCACGTGATGAAAGAGCACATCAATTGGAATTGAAACGTAGGGATAAAGAGTTGTGTGATGTACAGTTACAACTTGAAGCAATGAGGAAAGACGCAAATGATAATTTAAATTTAAGTGTTGTTGCTGCATCGTCTGCTCCAAAATTGCGTGCGCCTCGATGGCCTCATTTCGACGATGCAGATGACTTGGATGCATATTTACAAAGATATGAAAGGTATGCAAGCAATCAGGGTTGGCAAAAGTCAGACTGGGCTCTTAATCTTGGCGCATTGTTGAAGGGAAAAGCACTCGAAGTTTATGCGCGGCTTCCAGCTGTTGATGCAAACGATTACTATAAGTTGAAGAGCGCGCTGCTTAAACGATTTCAACTAACAGCGGATGGGTTTCGGCAAAAATTTCAAACCGCAAAGCCACAAGCAGGTGAGGGTGCGCCACAATTTGCCGCTAGGTTGCAAAATTATCTAGAGAGGTGGGTGAAGTTGTCTCAAGTCGAGGACACGGTTGCAGGGATAAAAGAATTGTTCATTAGGGAGCAGTTTTCTACCTCTTGTAGCGGGGAGCTTTCGTGTACCTTAAGGAACGGCAGCCTAAAAATATAACTGAAATGGCTAAACTTGCCGAAAATTTTGCCGATGCACGTGGATGTTTAATAGGGCAGTTGGAACATCGAACAAAGAAACGTTTCAAAACCAAAGCAAGGAAACTAAAGGGGAACAAACTAGAAGATATGATGTTAGTGAAACAAAGGATGGTAGGAAAATAATGGGTGACAATCGAAAGGGCAAAACCTGTTTTGTATGTGGTAAATTGGGGCATTATGCAAGGAATTGTTCGCGATGGAAAACTGTTAACAAGCTTGTTACAATGCAGTTACAGATCCAGTCGCAGAAAGGGGAAATAGAACAAAACGTCAGACTGTTGAGAATGAAACAGTAGAAAGTGGATCTGAAACAGTTTTCGATACAGTAGTATGTATGTTAGTTCTTCCCAATCCTGAACTCCTTGAAAAAATTGAAAATGGATTTGTGCACTTGTCGAATGGAGCTAAAATTCCCATATTGAGAGCTGCATGTACTTCCAAGGCTGCTCGTCGGTTACCAGTAACTTCTGGCAGTGCTGGCAATAAAAGGGTATCAGTTCTACGAGATACTGGTTGCACAGGTATTGTAGTCCGTAGGTCTTTGGTCAAGCCTAGTGAGTTTACAGGGGAAACGATGTGTTGCATTTTGATTGATGGTACAATTCGATGGGTGCCTGTTGCAATGATTAATATTAAGACTAAATATCTGAAGGGTCGAGTAAGAGCTTTGTGTATGGAAAAAGCCTATTTACGATCTAATTCTAGGTAACGTAAATAATCTTCCTTTTGCTCCAGAGGGTGAGAGTACGACAGATCAAGTGTTAGGAGAGGAAATTGATTCAAGGAATGTAGTCGTTCCCAAAGGACAAGAGTTAGTAGACTGTGAAAGTAGTGTGGCGAATGCAGTAGAAACTAGAGGGCAAAGGTGTGCAAAACAAAAACCTTTTAAGGAACTGAACGTGCTAGAAGCTGACAAGGAAGAAACGTCTGTGGAGGATTTTCAAAATGAATAGAATAGCGATGTAACTCTAGCAAAGTGTCAGAATGCGGCGAAAACAGGGAAGCAAAGTTGGGCAAAAACGGGAGCGCATCTAAATTTTTCTACGAGAACGGTACTCTATATAGAAAATTTTCTTCACCTAAGGTTGAATATGGCAACGACTTTCGTCAATTGGCAGTACCGTTGAACTACCGTAATCAGGTCATGAAATTAGCACACGAGTCTATCTTAGGTCGTCATCAGGGATCCAAAAAGACTTCAGATAAGGTTTTGGCACATTTTTTCTGGCCAGGTGTACAGGCTGATGTGATTAGGTTTTGTCGCTCGTGTGATGTGTGTCAAAGGACATTGCCAAAAGGTAGAGTGAGTAAAGTCTCTTTAGGAACAATGCCGGTTATCGATACAGTTTCAACGCATAGCGATAGATATCGTCGGTCCAATCCAACCGATCACAGATCGCGGTAATCGATACTTACTGACGGTTATGGATTACGCTACACACTATCCAGAAGCAGTGGCTCTTCCCAGCATCGAGGCAGAGCGCGTAGCAGAAGCTCTCGTAGATATTTACACACGTATTGGTATCCCAAGAGAAATCCTTACTGATCAAGGATCGCAATTCACTTAAGAAGTTATGCGCCAAATAAGTAGGCTGCTGAGCATTCGTCAATTAACAACAACTCCATACCACCCTGCATGTAATGGCTTAGTGGAACGTTTTAATGGCACGTTAAAACAAATGCTAAAACGAATGTGTGCGGAAAGACCGAAGGACTTGGACCGTTACCTGAACGCGTTGTTGTTTGCTTATCGCGAATCGGTTCAGGACAGTTTAGGATTCTCTCCTTTCGAGCTTTTGTAGGGGCGCACTGTTCGCGGACCCTTAGCTATATTGAAAGAGATTTGGTCGGGTCGGGTAGAGGACAACTAAGACGACATACCAATATGTAGTTGATTTAAAAGCGTCTAGAAAATACCTGTGAATACGCTAGAGCGGAACTACTGAAATCCAGTAATCGGTACAAAAACACTGTATAATAGGAAAACACGAGATCGTACATTTAAGGTTGGTGATGAGGTTCTTCTGTTGTTACCAACAGATCATAATAAGCTTCTTATGCAATGGCGTGGACCGTTCGTTGTAGTCGACAGAGTGGGGACTATGGACTATCGTATTGACTTCGGACATCGTCAAAAACGTACACGCAAATCTCCTAAAAAAAATATCACCGTCGGACAGACACGACCACTGCAGCGTTAGAGTTAGTGGCAACTGCTGTTATAGATGAATCTACTGATGACTCTGTTGTAGAGGTGAATTCAACTAGTCAGAGTGAGTTAATGCAATTTCCAAACGTTAACGAATCTGAAAACGTGAAAGATGTAAATGTAAGTGAATTGCTTACAAGTGATCAAATTTCAGAAGTTCGTAGAATCTTAGGTTCATTTGCAGATGTTCTAACAGACGTACCGGGTCGCACATCGCTTGGTTGTCATGATATTGTTTTGACTAGTGAACAACCAATTCCACTTCATAAAGAACAGAGCATTCGTCGGAAAGTTTTTTTGTCCTTTTGAAAACCGAAAACAGGACACTATCGATTGGAATCAGTTTTTCCTTATATCACCTTTATTGATTTACCCTAATTCATGTCTACGTGTTCACTGTATATATGTTTGCAAATTCAAGCACTATTAATTAAAAGAATTGATTATCTACAGCGTTGGTTTCTATATATGTTGAGCTCCAGTTTAACCCGTGACAGAGAGTGCTCCTGAGCATTGCCATTTGAGGTAATGCTAGTTTGCTTCTACATAGTCAATCCCTAACAGAATAAAATTTCATTGTTTATTTGTATAGCTCATTTCGATTTATCTTTATGATCATAAAGAATGTCGTTGTATCATCAGCAAACGTTGTTAGACGCATTAATGTCATTCATATAAAACATAAATAAAAGACGATCCAGCATATGGATATGGATTCCTGTGAAACACCACAGACTAAGATTTATAAACCAAATCTTGTAAAGGGTACATTCAGATATCGGTTAGCATTATTGAGATAGCTGAATAGCCAGCTATGGACTCTACCTTCGAGACCGTGCGTTAACAATTTATTTAATAATATACTATGATTTTCTTTTCCGAAATCTTTTGATATGTCTAAAAAACGCCAATAGAATATACATTTTATTTTCGAAAGCCTATGTTTTCTCATTAAGACCACAACAGAGAGTGAGAGAGTGTTTTTCGAAAACCGTATTAATTACTAGAGAGACTGCTGTATGTACAAAGAAAATGTGAATATACTACGCATTAAACTTTCCAATATTGTAAAACAGAGTGGGCAGTGCAGATATAAGCCAGTAATTTTTCAACAGGCAATGATCAACAACCTTAAAAAAAGTTTCACCCTGGCAATTTTAAGCCTGTTCAAAAAATAAAGTTTGTATGGAAACATTTCATATATGAGCAATAATACCTGCAATAGACCACCTACTTAAAGCCTTAAAGACACCAGAAATGTCGTCAGAGACGACTCGTCGTTCCCACTTGGCATTGAGAGGATTGTCTTTGAACTTCCGTAAGGCCAGTTGCGTTTTCATTGTATTCTCATTTTGATGATTCTCTAAATCAGTCCAAACGTTTGGACGGTATTGTTGAAAAATTTCACCAGCCAGCGATGGTCCAACTTAACGAAACAAATATTTAGAGCTTCTACAAAAAGTTATTTTTGATCATCAGTATTCCCCGTATCACTCACGATACAGAAAACATCTAATCCATTACTTTTTAGTCTCCAAGAGAGGGTTAATCACACCCCAAAGTAATTATCCATTGTGGAATCCTTGGTAACGAATCAGTAGGCGTAGAACGATTTGCACATCAATAAGATCGTAACATATATTGCAGTATCAAGAAAGTTCAGCATGTAGGATTACTGATGCAAACAGAACAGAGTAAGAGAGGGCAAATTGTTTACGAAGGAAGACTGTGTTGACAAACAAAGCGGTTAAGGTTTCACGAGGACACTCGGAGAATAATTTGCAGTACAATGAAGATTAAGTTGCATACTCTAACGTTATGCCTGAAATGGAATGCATACTATATAGTTTCAATTAGTTTATCGAACGTCTCGTTTTGAAAGTAGAAAAACTCAACAATAAACATATTCGTGGGTTTACTAGAGTCTGAGTTCTCCCTCAGTGAAGAAAGGCATACGTAGCGATAATTTGGAAGATGTATGGTTAATAAATGAAAACTACTAAAGGTCATGTGCTTAAAGAAACTAATTAGCTAACACTTCATGAACGTTTCATCATCTCCAGAGGCAACTTTGGCGGCTAATTCAGATGGAAACTGTAACTTTGAAAGGTTCGAAATCTTTTTAAGCACATAGAAAGACCTTCAACATGATCGATCTTCTTTCTACATGTCCTTTTCTTCCTTATTTCTGTTCAATGTTTATTTTCTCCCCTTCTCATAAATCCTGATATTTCATCTCCTGTTTGGATACCTCAGGAAATCATTTGCAGGCAACACTGAGCCAGTGCCGTCGTATGTTTCAATGAGAGCCTTCCACGTGTCAGCGGTCCTCAGGAGATATCTGTTGCCTGTGATGATGTGGATATAACAGTCAACTGATACCATTTGATCGCAACTTGTGGAGTTGAACAGTTAAACTTGAGAAAAAATATGATTCACCAACATTGCACTTGATGTCTCATCGTGGCCACTCTCTGTCCCAGATAGTTATTATTTTCAGTGCACTCACATCACACACAGTTAGCCAAATTTGATAAGTGGGTGAAAGCGAAAACTTAAGGTTCTCTTTACAAAATGTGGATTGCTAGGTGTTCATTTGCTAGTTACTACAGAAGATACTTCAAGCTTTCAAAGGAGGCAAACTTTACAACAAAAGACTAAGAAAGAAAAGTTGTTTAAATATCTCCTTTGTAATGATAGTATCCGGTTGAAACTTACCTACTACAATGTGACCTCTCTTAGCTCTCGTCATGGCAACATTCATTTGGTTTGCATCCATGGTGAATCCAAGATGGCGTATCTTCCAACCTTTACCAGGTTTTTCCTCGATTTCAATTTTCCGCATGGACCGGACAGTTGAAAATATGACATAGTCCCATTCGCTCCCTGTAAAACATGATTCAAAATGTTTAGATAGACAATCATTACTTTACAGACTCTAGTGCTAGTGACAGGTAGCACTAAGCGAAATTTTTAGTGTGAGTTGCGTGTTACCTATTGTAATCGCCTCTGTAGTCTGCCAAATTTAAAAAGTAACATTTAGTAGTGATCGGTCACAACAAGAACTCGATGGACTCTGTGGTGCCTTGCGTGAAGATTATTTTAATTGTAGTCCTTTAGTCTTGCCCAAGAGTAATCCACACTTTCTCACCATTTTGTGCTTAACAATGATGATCAGCCAAGCGAACTCCATTACCATAGTACTTATCTGAACTAGAATGCAGCATGCAATGTCATTTATCAAACTGCCCCTGAAAAGAATGCTCGCTAAAGCAGAGTCAATTCTTGAAATAATCTATTCCTGTCCCCTTTATGTTAATGATCACCAATTGAAACCTGTCTTCCCCCTCTGTTGAGCTATATTTTCAAACAGAGGGTTAATGTCTAAATACCTAGCTGTTCAGCAGTCTCTGACCTAATTGATTCCAGAGGTGGAAGGTGATTGATACCAACACAGGTGGCTTGCGTACGTATTGCAAATATATATATAGTTTACATTTCTATATTGTGACTCACCTTTAGGAATTTAATAATACCCATCCAGCAACATTGTTACACCCACAAATGTTAAAAACTGCAAAGGGTTCTACTACTACAATGGTAATTTGACAAGTCTTTCACACTGTAAAGTAAAATATGCAAAAAAGAGATATTTTGCCCATATGGGACCAATAATCCTGAACAACCTAAAGGAACCACTCCTCCAGTAGCAATGTGACACAATGTCAATTGTATACCATGCAGTCTGGGAGAAGAGGCATTTTGCATTATTTCATAAGTTGGCCCATATGACGCACTTGGACATTGAACCAAAAATCTTGATCACATCGGGTTCCACTACCACAATACTAATTTGACAAACATTGCACATTGTGAAGCAAAATATGCAGAAAAGCATGATTTTATAAAATGGTCCATGTGGCCCCATATGGGACCAATAATCCTGGGAAACTTGAAGGAGAGACAACCATGGTAGTAATGTGACACAATTTCAAAGGAATACCATTGAATCCGTAGGAGGAGAACGTTTTGCATGCTTCCATGAAAGGACTCATATGGTCCATTTGGACCATGTACCCCCAAATCCCGAACACTCCAGGTTAAACTAGCACAATGCTAATTTGAGAAACCTTTCACATTGTAACGCAAAATATACAGAAAAGACACGTTTTGAATGATTTCATAAAATGGTATATATGGCCCATATCGGATCAATAATCCTGAACAAACAGAAGGAACCTCTACCACAGTAAGAATGTGACACAATTTCAATTTAATACCATGCAATCTGTAGGGGAAGAGTCATTTTATATGAGCTCATAAAATGATCCACAATGCTCATTTGGACCTTGGAACCAAAACTTTTGGACACCCTGAAGGCACCACTATCACAATGCATCCATAAACCAAGTATAAACTTTGTCCAAGCTTTGTAAGGGGAGATTTCCTGTTAAAAGTCTCTCAGAATATGGCCCCTCAGTGCCCCCAGATAACCTTTGACTTCCACCAAAGACAATAGGGCAACCCTTCTCAATATGGCAGACTTTCATACCAAATTTGACTTTTATCCGACTTTCCTCTGTTGAGGTAGAGCGTACCTTACAAGTGTCACAGAAACAGTTTTGCCACCCTCTTGTGTCCCCAACGACCTTGACTTCCATCTAAACAATAGTACACACCTTCTGAATATGGCGAATATACTTACTTAGTTTGACTTTCATTTGACTTTTCCTGTTGATCATGACGTTGTAATCGTGCTAAAACCATGCTAAAGCGTTCAACAGACCCTCTTTCATGCTCGATTACACATGTATTACGATAAACATGACTCCTAATACCCCTTGCCAGGCAGCTCAAGAAAGCCTAGACATTGGATTGACACACCTGAATTACTTTAGGAGAACGATGTTTAATTGACCATGTGGATTATCACAGCATGGGGTGATAAAACTGACCTAAGGCCATGACAATTTGCAACAAGTTGAACCTCAGTAGAACAAAAGAAGACTGAGGTTGAAGTCAATCCCATTTTAACGTACGAATAACGGCATGATTTAGAGTGTACCCAAGCATGTGTCACAGTTACACACACCAACCTGTCTGCATAGGATACTTTGCTGATGCAAGGAACCAAAAACCTAAAATTAATCCACACATTCCATGTCCTTGGTGATCTTACAAACTCGAAAAACAATCAGACCAGGATGTATCGTGAATGTAATTCACATTCACATGACAAAGCATCTAATTGATAGAGGCAAAGTCTTTGACAGATTAATTCCCAGGAGCCACGTTCGGTTTTCATGATACCAAAGAACAAGCAACTAATTACAATTGATACACGGTTGAGAGAAATATGCACTTGTAATAATTCTGCAGTCCTTGAACGCCAATGTATGTTGGTAAAATGAATAGCTGTAGACTCTTACATAACGTCGTATTACCTTGACTTTTGATAACTGTAGATACATGGATATTACTGAGCCCAGCATTGTTCAGTTCTTCTGCTATCCGAGAGCACTGCAGCCGATATTGAGACAAAACCGCCACCTGTGTTGAACGTACGCGTAGCTGTTGCACTAAATATTTGGCTATCCGCACCTAGTGAGACGATACAACACATGAAATACGTTGAGAAGCAAAGGAAAATACCTTAGTTAGTGAATAAATCTAATATTTTACCCTGATTACAAGGAGCAAATTTTTTCCATAATTTACGTTTCATGGCCATAGCACTCTTGCACATTCTTTGCATGTTCTGCTATTGTCTCTTACATTGGTTAATGATGTGTGATACAATGTTAATCTTTAAAATCTTTAAAATCTAATGGTCTAGTTTTCGTTTTCTTATTTTCTATCTGTAAATGTATATTTCATACTCGTCCCTTCAAAGCTAGAATATGAGTTGCTCTGGTATACATTTGGTCTTCGTCAGTGTTTCAGGGAAAAGAAAGTAGGGGAAAAAGTTACCTGTCACAAAACCTGAAAGAGAACTATGAACTCATCTACCAATTATCTTGAATATGACATTGTCTCGACATTTTTGTTGGCCGTACAAAATGCAGACTCTGCAAGAAAGCATAGCCTAGTCAATCACTGTTACTGGAAATCAAACAGATCAATAGGAATGGATACAAAAATTCATGTATGAATGAATGGGGCTTAAACAATTAATGTTTTCTGGTAGTGGCTACGAGATATTCCACGGCCTTTGACTTTCATTGACAAATACAGCGAATATTCCAGCTTTACCGGGTGGTAGTGCTAGATGTTAATGTTGTGTCACATTGTATGATGGTGTGAGGCTGTCTTGGCCATTATATTGCAGCATATTGGTCTGTGCATGTACTGAGTTACCTTTTCATCATAATAAGTGTTACAATGGTGTAATTTTTCACTCTTTAAAGATGTGTTCTATCTTTGTCTTCTACACAAGGACATGTCTTTGTCACAATAACTTACTGAAAAGATGTTTCCCCATTTTCCACGCATACAATTGATTGCAAAATCTTGCCTAATCAGACTGCCGTAAATGTCACTCAATCTTTTCTCACTCACCACATGGTACACTTCCTGGGGATTGCTGCGGGACATTTCATTTCCCTCGATTGACCTCACAGAGAGAACCTCTTCCTCTCCAACCACATGACAAAAAACACGAGGATAATTATTTGGCCAGATATGTTCAGTTTCTCGATCTGGCCCACGATCCTTCACAGATTGGGCTGTTCGCAGTTCTCCTTGATAGAACGCAATTGATGGAAATCGGCAAATCTCTTCATGCTGAAAATTGATAACATGCATCATCAGCAACCGATTCAAGGTAGACCTAATACATCCAAATGGGGATTTATGTATAATTACCGCTATAATGAAGGATTGTTTGTTTTTTCAAACATCACAACCTAGCGTTAAATAATGCGAAGCTGAAACGCGATGCGAAATGTTTTATATCTTTCCTATGACGTTCAATTATGCATGGAAACAGAGTGCCACTTTGAGGGGCAAATAGTTTCTATTAGGCGACAGTGGGAACTCCAATACTGGTACAACTCATATACATTCAGATAGTGAATAGAACTGAAATGTGGGGGGGGGGGGGGAACGTGTCCCCTCGTCCCTTGCCGGATTGACGACCGTGGATAGTGTTAACAGAGTGATAGATCAGTCCAGGTGCAACCAATACGTTAGATATAAATAGAAGAAATTGATGAAAATAAGTATAAAACTAGTCAATGTAGAAAAAAATATGTTCAAATATGTACTCACCATTCTGTATTGAATATTCAGAGTGTATGCTCGTTTTTGATACTTTTCCATTAATGACTTTTCTGCTCCTAGCTCTCTAGCATGAGGTTCTTGAATTATTGGCCTTGGTGTTGGGAAGGATTCAAAGGTACGAAAGAAAGGACAGTTTACTTCTGAATCTTTTTTTCAATGTACAAACTCTCGGTTGTTTATGTACAAAAGTTGATGTTGAAAAGTGAATATGATGCATTATGGGTCACTGGCGTTCAACCATTTCAAAAGTTTCAATTTCAGCCTTTTTGTACTTCTAGATTAGACATTTCACACATTGTCCTTATTTTCAGTGTAATGGCTGTCACTAGAAAATTCCATAAGCTTTGATTTCACTTAGTTAATAACTTACAAATAAATTACTGAGATTATGCAGATTCTTGTCGACAAGAGTAATTTGTAGAGTGAAACGAAAAACAATTCAAGTTATACCTCAAACACATGCCAATGCAAAGGCAAACAATCAGCCATTGGTTTTGCGTTCTAATAAGAACTGGATCGAGTGAATCTTAATTAATGGCGTTTTAAATAGTTGTGACAAACTAATGAACACCTGGTATGACTTTAATACATAATGCTTCTGAGCGACCTTCAAATGTATCATTGTAAGATATCGTAATGGAAACATCAAACCTTATGCACAGTGGCAATGCGGATCTCTGTGACTATGAACAATTACTGAAATTGTTTAAATTGCAATGGTCAATTACCCGGGACAGTGTAACATGTGGCCATTAGCACACATGGGAGGAACTTTCATGACCCCTGCGTATATGGTAGGACATATGTGAAATCAATGCTCTATCAGTGGTCCCCAATAAACTTAATTTCATTCCATTATTATATTAATTCAAACTGGTATTGCCTTTTCTCTCACAGGCAGTGACCATCACGTTTCATATGCCGGTATCACATACGATATGTTTCGGCATTAATTGTAATATAGTGTGATATTAATTCATCATAGTATTTTTTTTTGGGGGGGGGGGGTGGGGCTCGATGCTAAATCCATTTAATCAAATTAACCAGTCACATCAGCAAATCTCTTTCCTATTGTATACCAGTATGTAATTAGTAATTAATATCGGTACAAACTGGACCATTCATGCATCAACAAAGGTCAAGCCATCAACGAAACATAAGCTACCATTCAATGCAATAAAATATTGTAATCATAGTCTTAGTGCTGTCCATTTCTTATGTCATTTAGGCTTCATTCAAAGTTTGTTGAGCACGGAAGATACAGCATACACGATCCATGTTGATCGAAAATTTGTTTCCAAGGATTGCTAAGCATCTGTAAAACGTACTTTGGTGTTGTGATTCTGTTAGATTAACATGAGTAATTTAGTCGCATTCACCTGATGGTTTAATTAAGAACTGACATACTTTTTTGAAATGCCGGTATGTAGAAGAATAATAAAAGTCAGATAATGTGATTGGTCAATTCGATGCTGATGTTAAATCTATTTGACACCGATACATTAATTACAGCTATTTAATTATTGACTATATCAAATGGGCAGTAATCCCCAGTATAATCTATCAAATGAGCATCAGATGTAGCTCATTTATAATTGACATGTTTCTACAGATTACGAATAGGATGCGCGGGTGCACAAATTACATATCTGCGTGGCAACAGTATAGTGACAATCCAGTGACTGGTCCATATAGCTATATCGAAAATTTCACACATGTTCAAACAGAACTTTACCACTTTGCAGAGATGGGGCCACACTTACCTGAGTTGCATGTGATCTCCAATAAGTACCACTTGGCTTGGATTGTGGTTCACCAACGGTATAAGTGTCTCCGGTTCTGAACACATACCAGCTTCATCGATAATCACCTGGATCACGTTAAGGGCACCTTTCTTGCTAAGAATTTGCCGTCCAGAAGCATTACACGTACAGAGGATGATTTTGTGTTTCTTCAGCTCTTCCTTCTACAAATTTGGTCATGAAAGTAAACGTGTTTCTTATAATTGTACTGGTTGTTCGTTTATATCGTAAAGAAAATCCCTGGGGAAAAACAGTTCAACTTGGCGGTTTCTTCGAACAAGTTTTCTTTCCTTAAATTTGCCAACCCCCTTCTCAGGTGTAAACATTTGTAGTTGCGTCTTTTGTAATGTCATATGAAACAGAAATTTAAGGCCAGATCTCCCCTCACACAGGACTTGTACCCGTGTGCTGTTGGGACAATAAAATAAATCTTTCATGAAGTATTGTTTATTTCTAGGTTTTGTACGGTTTTTTTCTCTGGCAAAATAATCATCTGATAATAAATCACGAAATGTGAAAAAACTATAATCACAAATCCACACGTTTGGTGGCACGAAACAACATCCGACGGTCTCTAGTACCTCTTATGTCTCAAAAAAGCCTTCCCCTAGAGTGGTGATCATAATCCATCGGTATATCGACAGTACCCTCTGAAAAAACTTCCTTCACCTTTGAAGTTACTACCCATTTGTTATCACCCAAACAAATACAATGTTGCGTTGATGGAATACTACGTCAGGCAATAAACCATTGTTTCTTCCTGGGTTGTTGTGACTTGCTACTACGTTTTGACCCAAGACCATGCAATAATTTTTTTTTATATAAAATGTTTCATATTTGGCAGTAGCAAAGACATCGGCTACACATTGGCATCCGATTCATTAGTAAATTTACATAATTTTAGTTTGTGACAATTTGAGGAGATGTATCCTACCTGATTTTGAAACGTTGAACAAACGGTACTTATGAAAGGGTCTCAAGTAAGTATCTATATCCATCGTGGGAGCTGTATCATATCCTATGTTCAGAAGTGAGTATGCAAAGAGGATAGGCCTATTCGTTAGTTGCCATGGAGACTTTTTTTTCGTTTAAGGACCATTCAGACTCGAGAATAGAAGCACATCCGGGAAATATCAATACAAGCGGTCAATTTCCATCCCGACCAATACACACCAAAGTGTTGCATTCAGTGCACTTAGTACAATTTTCCATACCCATGCTGAAAAAAAACTTGTCTATTTATAAGCATGTTACGGCACAAGAGAAATAGAAATTGACACCAAAACAGAAGCTAAGTTTACCGCATGTAACGTTAGAGATTTAGATAACAAATGATTCGAACAAATTTGATTTCGGGACAAGTATTTCTCATTCAGTGCAAATAAAATGCTGTCTTCCTTCAATCGTTATTCCTGTACAGAAAATAAAGAGGTATCGGTTACCTCACCAATATTAAAAGAAAGTATTGTGATATTGTAATAGAACTAGACATTGTCAAAATAATTTCTATCGCCAGATCCTTAAGTTGCATTTAATGCTACCTTGTTCTTTTAAAATTCTCGATCTGCAGCGCGCACAATCTTTACTTACAGAAGATTAATATTAGAGTACTGCGACAGCACTACCTACCATTGCAGTTGAAATTAACTTTCTTAAAACAGCAATTTTTTTCTTGACTGTTTTGGTTATTCTCCTTGTCGTTCTTTTTAATTCCTTTTCAATGTTGCTTATTTCGTGAGCATATGGAGCACCATGGGCGCGAATTCGATAATGAAGAGAAATACTTCTGTGTTCAGGATCCATCTTGGCATCCTCATTTGATCCAAACTTTCTCTCGACATTACTCATACCAGGCATCGGGAAATCCTGTTGCTCGATTGACTCACTGTAGACTCTAATGATGCTGAAGTCAGCATTCATGAATTCTTTTAAATACCCTGTGAGAAGAACGTTGTACAACTGGATCATGTGTAGCAAAAAAAAAACAAGTTAATGACAAGAATTGATATGTTTCAAATTTTTCTAACCTGGAAATAAATATATATTCTGCATTAACATTTCTTCCATGGGTAATGAAGCTCTTACGTCCTAATTTCGATGTGACAAATATCGGAAGTCATATGTGAGTTGCCTCAAAAGATTTATCTAACAAATTATATACTTTGTTTAGGCAATGTTCCAACGGGAAAACCAATATACACATGATACAACCAGTGGTAGAGTTGCAGCAATCAGACTTTCAAGGTTTTACATGTTATTCAAATTCAACGACACCAAGCCTTCCATGGCCTTCCATGCTAACGTGAAAAAGTGGGTCCACCTGCTTGAAAACCATAAAAGCAATATCCATTTCTCTGTATGCAGTGGGTGTGGTGATGGATGTGATTTCCGCCACACGTTGAAGAAAGACAGGAATCAGCATAGCTTTATACAAACCTGCAATGACATCTACAGATTTATTAGAAGGACCGCAGTACAAAATCTGAGGGGTGATGCCAGTCCTTGGATTACACGGTAGAGTTTGGTTCAACAGGTGGAAGAAATAGGTCAAGTATGCTCCTGTCCTCGTCTTGCCAGTGCCTGGAGAGATGATCGTAAAAAATATTCACACGTAACGTTTCTGATACCAGTTACATCATATGCATTGTAGAATATTTGGAAGTGATGCTCAATATACACTTTTTACGATTCATAGTTTTTGTGATTAAATAAGCTGCTTCGCTTTCGGTCTTGCTTATTTAATGACAGTGAAATTTTTTCTGGAACATTGGTCAAATGAAAAATGCTACGTACCTGGTGGCCCCTGAATGACTGTAAATGTATTTGACATGGCCAAGTGGAGAGCCTGTCTCTGAGATTCATTAGGAGGGTCATAATGAAGCTTTTCCAACTTCCGAGCTGTATCAAATTTATTTCCTTCCCTCAAAAGATACTTTGAGACATCTTTTATGTGGATAGAATGCAAATAAATGTTAATCATTACATATACCACAAGTGAAATGTAAAAATAAATCCTAAATGAAACGTTAGGAAGGATGAGAATAGCATGTTTTCAGTGCGACTAATGATTTTACATCAGCATAACTCGCCTGAGTTCCAACCACCAAAAGAAAACACCCATTGACTTACCGTCACTGTCTTCAATGTTGTTCATATCCTTCAGGGAACGCTGCAGGCAAATGTGACGTGTAAGATTTCTACAGGCTGTCTGATCAGCGACTTTCACTACTGCGTTTTCGGCTCTCCTTAGGAGTCAAAGTACATAAACAAAACTTGTTACCCATTAGAACGCTATGAATAGGTTGATGCAATGTGACACAGTTAATCGTGGAACATAAGGCTTGTCTGTTTGGTGCAATTTTGAATAAGGATATCTTCAAATCTTCTATTAAAGGATAAAAAACAAGACGTTTTATAAACACTGGGGTAATTTCCCGATGTAAATGTTATTACGAAGTGGTGGGAAAACAAGAAATACGCATATTTAACATGAAGGAGAAGGCATGATTAACTTTAAGCATATAAGCTATTAAATAAAATAAAATTGTGTATTTACATATAAAGAAAACTTCGTAAGATCTTCTTAAACCCATAACTGATAATAAATGTAATTTCTTGCCTTAATTTTATTCAAATTGAAATTTTTGAATAGGTGTAGCGATAATTTCTCCTCCATTTTTAATGTGTTGACTTATCATTTGAACGACATGGATTGCAAATTTAGAGTCTCTCCCTAATTTCAAAACATGTTATGATTATTTTGCTCATGATAGTTTACCTTCAGATTCTAACTCTGCAGGTACTGCTTCCATGAAAGCAGAAAATTACATTCTTTAAAATGGACTTCTTTTTCGAATGTTTCTTCATCAAAAGAATAACTCTACATAGAACGCCACTACAGGTTGTCATCCAGCTAATATGGTTGATCACATGATTTCGAAAATAATAATCGTTAACCGTTTAAGTTGTCATTAAGGTTTTCAGCATACATGCATACATTACGTGTGAGTAATCATGACGCTATGACTGTGCTGAAATGTTCAATAAACCATTTTCATGCTCGATTACATACGTTATGCCTATGGACATGACCTAATACTCCCTCCAATAGACTTCTTCCAGCTCAAGAAAGTCTACACATTAGATTCGCACACCTAAACTACTTGACGAGATAGATGTTTGATTGGCCGCGTGGATCATCGCAGCATGAGATGATATAGCTGACCTAAGGCTTTGAGGGTTTGCTACAAGCTTAACCTCACTAAAGCATTGAGGCTGTAAAGTTGGAACGACTCTCATTTTAGTGTATGACACACTATGTACAATTATGTCTCAGATGTCAAGAATTCAAGGGTAGGCCAGATAAGTCACGTATATTTCATGCTCTTATTCCGGATTCCTATCAAGAATTTGATGGTATCAGTCTAGACTTTAACAGTACGCCAACATCTAAGGCTGGCTTCAAACATATTATGGTCGCCTTTGACGAAATTAGGAGATATTACGACTTCGTACCACTAGCAACATCAGATACACATTTTTGAATCGTTACTTGCAGAAAATCATCGCTCATTTTGTTTCTGCTTCCAGATTTATCACATATGCAGCAGCTTCTCTTACACGCAAATTGTTGACTTGTCTGAACTCTCCCCAAATGATGGTTTTGGTGTCAAGGAGGCGAGGTAGGAGGAGGCCAGTGATTTACAACTTCCTCCCCAATCTAGTGATCCAGCGGGATATATTTCCTTTTGGTGGAATGTGTCACGTGATATGAGCACAGACAATGTTGTGAATTTCATTTTTAGCACAATGTTCCCTTAATAGGTTCTCCACAGAAAATGTACAAGAGTCTCTTTGGATAATAGTAAGGGAAATTTTACATGTCATATTTTTACCAATTACATTTTCATTCTTCTTTTATATTGATTGCAGATGTAACAAAATTCGATGAACATGAAATGTTTTTGTTTTTTACATTCCGATAGGGATTTTCTGTCCTTAGTGGCATAGCAGCGGTCAAAGTCAACGTGTACAACGAAGGTTATTTACATGCTTTTACTTCATAATATATGAATGCGTGATATGTTTTCCTTTTCATTCTTACTTTTGACAGAGATTACAAGAGTGAACAGATACAAGTTTTGGAGACATTGTTTACGATGGAATTTTCCTTCCTTTCATTTTTAACAGAGTGAAATTTGAACGACAAGTAAAGTCAACATAATATAAATTTTCTTCAATAACGATGCATAAAGTTGTAAATGTAATGTACTTTTGATGCTATGTGTGTTTCACATGTCAGGTAGAAAAGCGACGTTTCTCTTCATTGCTTATTTTTTTTTATCTCACCACAGTCTTTACTTGCTCTTTTGATTTTATTTGTGAGTGTGTGCTCTTAGAGGTACAGACAATTTTTTTTTATTTTGCTTTGAAAAAGGTTGATGCAAATATGATTGGCATTGATTATCTTTCATCGTGATATTTCTGACTTTCCCTTCCACTGTCCCAATATGTACAGACATTTTACTGTGGCCTACAATAGTTCTTATTTACTTGCTGTACTAATAACATATCTCATACTTTGTATGCATATTTTCGCGTTTATGTTTTCATATTGTTATGGTTGTACCTCTTTTAATGAATACTGACATGAATCTCATACTTCAGTAAAATTTTGGTTAATGTTTAACAAACTTTTAAAATGGGAATGGGATGTGGTGAATAGTATCTTCACTACACACTTCATTACCAAAGGACGATCTACAGTGTTTATGTCAATTTACTAACTTTTTCTTTATTTCCATCCGGCAGCTAGGCTAAGATAAGTGTGGAAGGAGCATATGTCAATACAGTGGAGTATTTCATAATAATTACAGGATTGGTTAATTGTGGGAGACATTTATTTGCATGTACGGGTTTCTACACTATTGATTGATCATTGACCCCTGAATCTCAACTACAAAAGTGTGGTTGAAGTGCCCACACAGCATGTAGGAAGATCTTGTAGGAAGAACTGAAACTCACCTGTCAGGCAAAGACTTTGGTATTATTTCAACTGTGCTACAGGTCAAGGAGCTCTTGTCCTGGTAGAACAGCTCCTCTGGAATCTCACATGAGCTGTAATGCTCTGTAAACTGTATATTGATTTGTTTGGTGCGTGTGTCTTCAGATAGTGATGTGATAACACCATGAACCACAACAGACATTTCTCCTCTGTGGGGATTTTTTGTGTCAAAAGAATCACCAGGTTTGTGTTCCAGCTTTTTCAGTTCCATTTGAACGCTGGGGCGAATACGGTGGCCATCAACACGAATGCATAGATAATGCTCTGCCACCGTATCCCTTGCAGGATTGTTCTCACCACCCTTTGGACTCTTACTCTGTAGAGGTTGCTCTGATTTGTGTTTCTTGGAAATGAAGGGGATGTTTCTGTCTTTACACCAGTCTGAACTTAAGGAGAAACAACCACATTTGATCACAGTCTTATCTTTTAGTTGCCTCTTGAACCATTGAATCTGTACATCTCGAACGTAGATGGTCTCATCTCCTGAAACAGCGCTGTAAACAGAAATCATCTCTACCACCGGAAGCCAGGAATTTACGTACTGAGTAACAGTTTTACACTTCCCTGGTGGTCTCTCTGCTATCTTTGCAAAACATGTCACAGGATTTTCGCGATGTTCGATGCAGAAGTTAAACTTGGGAGTCATGTTGAGTAGTTGCACTTTGGGAACAAGCAATCCCCTTTCAAGTCCTGCAGAAAGCTGAACCTGTATCACTTGACCAGGACAATAGTCACACTCAAAGTCTACATACTTCTTTGGTGTTACTTCATCATCTGTTGAATCACGGCTATCAATTTCACTTGTGATTTCAGAAATCCTTGACCATTCTCTGAAGTCAAGAGGGACAACTTCTCTCTCAGCTATTATGTCGCCAAGTAAATCTTCCACTCGATTGTTGTCTCCAAGTTTAAGTGATGTTAGTACCCTCTTCCAGGATGATTTTGGTATTTCTTTGATAAACCTATTTGTCCTTAGCAAAGCATTTTCTCTTCGGATCTCTGGGACATCTGCTTTCAAATCGTAAATGCTGTTTTTGAAATGTAGAACCACTGAACTGTTTTTGTCCCCATCTTCAGGTTTTCGAGATGGTTTCATGTGCTTCAGAGCAACGTTGGTAGAGCTCCTCGTTGCCGCCAGGTATCTCTCATGAGGATACAACATTTGAAGCCCATAGTCACTTGTGCTCTCGATAAATGCCAGCTTAGGCTCTGCCGCTATTTGTAATTTGAGAGCCGTTAACAAGCAAAGTGTCATCTGGTTAAACTTGTTTGCCTTGAAAGTTTGGTTGTTACAGTGGTGACAGATTTCAGGTAGTTCCCTCGCAGTGTAAGGAACATTCTCTCCTTGAAGACTCGCGACCACCATTCGATGTACGACCAGATCAATGAATCTCCTGATTGGAGAAGTGAAGTGTGTGTATAAATCTTTTTGAAGTGAAAAATGATGACATCCATTTAGTAGATCACTTGCATTGGCGTAAATTGTACGGGAGAGTATCCTCTGTAGTTGCGAAAGAGCAACAGCTTGCATGGGGTGTCCACCTTCATCTCCGATAATGTTTTCAAAGTCTAGATGAGAGTGATTAGGATTATTCAATGTTCTCTTGATGTTCTCCCACGTATCTTTTGTCAATGGGACACCCACTGCTTCTTCTGTGTCGTCATATACACTGAAGTCGGTTATGTCATTTTCAGGCGAACTGCAAGAATCATCTTCATCATGATGAAAACGTCTCTCGACATAAGTGTCTTCTTCTGCAACACTTTTAATTAACTCCATCATAGATGACAACTTAAGGCCAGTTTCCCCGTCGTTTCTAAATTGTGAGAGCCAATCTTGAGCTCTTACTGCATCAGGGGGAGGCTGACATCTGACTGGAATGTTCTTTCCTAACTTACTGATTAAGAATTTAGCAACTGCTTCATTTGTAAGGATCATCATTTCTTCCACCAGAGTGTGAGCAGTCGGACAGGCAGGATTTTCGTCTCCTTCATCTGGCTGGTGAAAAAATCGACCATCTCCTAGTCTGTTCTCTCGTACAAAGGAAGTCAGATTGTGCAAATCCCGCAGTTGGCCTTGAACAACTGGGAGGACACCATGGTGACCCCCACGAATTGTCAAAACCAACTCAACTTGTTGATAAGTCAATCGCTGAACTGAACAAATCACAGATTTTAGAATTTCAGGTTCTCCACTGATTTCACCACTTTTGTCAAATGTGAACAGTACAGACAACGTGAGCCTCTCCTTTCCGGGAAGGAGACTGCACAGAATTGTACTAAATTTAGTCGGTAACATGTGACTTGGCCAAGCATGGAAGGTAGGATAGAAAGTCACTGCTCTCTTTCTGGCCTCTTGATCAAGATTACTATCTTTCTTAATGAAGAAAGACACATCAGAAATGTGTACACCAACTTTAAGTCGACCATCATCCAAACGCTCTAAGTGAAGAGCATCATCTAAATCTAGGGATCCGGCTGGGTCGATTGTGAATGCATGTTTGCTGCGAAAATCTCCAAGTTCTCTTGCTATAATTTCAGACTTAGGGATTTCCCAGTCATCTGAGAATTCCTCAAGCTCTTGAGAAAACGAACGAGGCCAATTATCCTTGACCCCATGCATCAACTTCAGAATTCTCATTCCATTCCTTGGAGAATTACATAGAGGCAACTCTTCTGTGACAATTCCCGTTGGGTATGGTGTCTTGGGAAACCATTCAAAATATTGAACGACAAATAGTCGATTAGACATTTCTGCGTACTTCACATTGACAACTCGACTTTTCTCAAATACTCCATTTCCTTGATTCTTTATGTTGTATAGTTGGAGGGAGGTTACCGAACCAACGTGGTTACTTTGATCCCCATCATTTCCCCGCAGTTGCCTCTTCTTTCGACCCATTGGAAACATCCTTGGGAAGCCTTCTGTCAATTGGACACATTAAATCGTTGTTGATAGGATCAATAGTACACACAATTTTCTTGAACTTTGGATTGATGGACCTTTCCAAGATGTGTTTGACTTCTCCGTAAAGTTTTAACGGCCTGTTTGTGACTTCTGCTGGTGCCTGAGGTAAACTCTCATAATCACCCTCTGTCTCAGAGAGGATGTGTATCACCACTTTGTCTCCGTCTAGTGCACGGTCACGTCGTCTCTTACTACTGATTATGATCTCTTCACATGCAATACCATCTATTGCAATAGCATAGACCCTTCCAGAGGGCTCAAATCTCATAAAGCATATCTTGTACTCCTCTGGATGCTCAACGGTTCGTTGAAGCCAGTAATCTGTGTCATTTGGATTAAGTTCAGTTTCTGAAACCTCACCATCTTCATCAGAATCGTAAATCTCAACATCTCGGGCACTCCGCAAGTTGGAACGACTGATATTACCTCTAACGAGGTATATGCCTCCATCTCTCTCTACCATGTGAAAGTTAGGAACTGCAGATTGAAGAACTGCTGTACGATCAGGAAGAGTTTTTTGGTCAGGGGCCAGCTGATCCATCAGATTTTCGCCAACAGCATAATTACTGACGTCATTGTGCTTGGCATCTTTAGTAGCAGGGAAGCCTTGACTTCCATATGGATCCACGATGAGACTGTTCTCATCATCATTATTCTCACTGGAAGATTCTTCAGTTTCATCTTTTGAGGCATTGCAAATATATGTATTATTTTGTCTCAGAGTTATTTCATCCTTTTGGACTTGTCTCCTCAGCTCTTTCAAAATTTCATCATCGATATCCAAATCCTCATCAAAGTCGCCAAACTCGTCCTCGATCACTTCCTCAACCGGCTCATAAGGTGGAGGATAATCTCTGTCAGAGAACCTAGCCTGGGATGACATATTCTTTGAAGTGGACGTTTCTCCCCAGTGCAATGAAGTATTCGTTGATGCAAATGTTGGTGGACCTTTCATCCAAGCAGAGGGCGCAGGCGGTGGCTTTGGATATGGAGATGTGTCTTTGTATATCCCTCCTATCGTTTTTAATTCTTCAGTTCTGGGAGACGGTTGAAAGATTGATGCGTGTGGATTTAGCTGTTGTTTAGCTGCCTGTACTTCTTGCTTGATTGTTTCCAAAGTTGTTCCATATGGGTAGAGGCTGTAATTGTCCTCACACTCCTTGATATATTTTTCCCAAGCCCCATGACAATTGCCTACAGAACAGAGAGCAATTGGATCTCCAACAACATACAGGAGGGACTGACAGCGAGTAAAGGCTGTTACAAGTTCTCCTTCATCGGACAAAAACCCATAGTAATATTGCTCATTGTGGAAACTAGAATTTGTGATTGCCGTAATCTGCGCTTTGTTCAATGTGTTCCTCGTCCGAACTGTGCTGATGAAAACAGCTCTGAATTGCTTACCTGGAAGATAAAAGCAAATTTGACAGGAATTTGGTTTTGCAGAATCCTACATTCAGAATAAGTGACAATGTATATGTCATTCTTACACTACTTTATGGTTTCTTTATATATATATATATATATATATATATATATATATATATATATACTGTATTCCCAGTTTATTGCATTATTGCAGGTTTGGTATTTTGCTACCATACCTGCAACTTACCACAGTTAGGAATGTACGGAAGAATATAAACCAAGCTACAACATACCCTGGACATTCTTAACAGTTTCCACATTAACATATCCAAGTCTCCGTTTCCTCAGTTTATTCCGAATTTGATCAACCTGCATGGTAAAAAAAAATAAAGAATGTTCGGGAATTGAGTCAAGTTTTCTTTTGCGGTTACTTCGATCAAGAAAGTATTACGAGTGCAAGTATTAAAAGCTTGCAAAAAGTGATCCCTGAGAAAACGTGAAAGTTTTTGTTTCTTTGCACCCTCTGGGTTATCCTTTATCATTCGCTTGAATGATCCACACAAAAGGAGATTGTCCATCACAGATGAGATTGATACGGAGCGCTTACAAATGGTACTATTATTACTTGCACTGGTAATACTTACACATGTAAGTACCAAAGACTAGGTATCAACACGCCCATTTCATAACATGGGCATGTTTTTAACCTTCAACAGAAGGTGGATGGTTCTTGAGGTAAAAGTTTTTTCACTTCATTATTGTTTTGGTAATTTAGAGATTAGTACTATTGTTAGTGATAATTCTCTGAATGTCATATCTGCTTGATCAGAAGTAAGAATCGCCAGCCCGTTCTGTATGTGTGTTTCTCACCTGAGGTATATAAGGTGTCAATACAGCAATGTCAACATCCTTCCACTGATGGGGCCAATTTTGTGCCAGTTTCTCAACCTGTTCGACGATGGCATTGACCTACACATGCAAAACAAAATACAACAGACATTAACAGACATGGAAAGGTATTCTACATTTTATGTAAATTTTTCAAATTTTTTTTACTAATTTTGTGGACCTTTGAAGTAAAGATAGGAAGGAAAAGTATAAACAAGCGAAATCACAATCATCACATACTTGCATGCCACACACACACGCAGTTTTGTTTTCCATTCATTACCAGGACCTCAGAGTGCTTTCTTTTGCTTTTTCTTCCTCAACCCTAACCTTAACAATAGACTGTCTATTGTAAATCTTGAGACGACCAGAGAAATCTATTGAATTTTCTACAGAGGACCTAAAATCTACTATTTCGGTCCTCGATCCCACCCGAAAAAAAGGGCAAACACACACACATGCGTGGTACAGTTTTCCATTCGTGGTCATGCCATTCGTTACTGAGACTTTTAGAAATGTGATAATTTGACCTTTTACTCTGTAGATGTTATGCAACATCACCCAGTGGCTAACAAACCGAGACTAAAAGTACAATTGGTCAAAATTACGGAACATCTCACCTCAGCCATGTTGATGTATGAGGTACCAATCAATTGGTCGTCACCCTTCACGGTGAGGAATGACATTGGGTGGTAATGCTTGTGGCGATAGTGCTCGCTTTTGGCGACCAACTTGTTGTGGTAATGATAGCGTCCAATGAAATTTAGGATTTCGCTTATCATGCGATAATTATCCGTTAGGAAACACACATTGTTGCAACGCCAGCGTTTGTCCCAATAGAACAATCTCTCGAGCATAGAGCTGTGAAAGTTGTAACTCCTTGCTACTTTAGAATACACCTGCAACATATACCAACAAAAAAGACAAATTAAAGTTCAAGCAAAAACGCAAAACAAAGACTGAATTCTGAAGTAGACAACAATAAAGTTCATTTGTCTACCACAATGTGCAACATATGTCTTGAAGAATCATTGAGCTTCTGTAAAAAAAAGTCTTATTAGTAAATGAACCCTCCCCCAATGAGATTTCAACATTATGCTGAATGTCAATTTCCTGAAGTAATTAGTCTATAGTAGTGCATCTGACAGACCCACTACAAGCTACATAAATTGACCCTGCGTTACGCTTATGCATTTTGCTTAAGTGTTAAAGCTTATCCAGATTATTTCAAAGGCATAAAATCAATCATTTTTAAACCCACATGCAGTCATGGTCGCAGATCGTGGTGGGGTATGATATACTGTGTCTCCACCAAGTTTATTTGACTAAAACGTTGCATTTCAAATTATGTTAAGAGGACAAAAATTTGACAATTTTTCAATAAACCACATGAAAAAAAAAGTTTCACCATGGGGTACATGCAACAAGCTCATGTTTTTCCAGGACTTTCCGCCACCCCAATATTTCCATTCGGGTTCTGTGTCGTTTCGAGTTAGATAATGTTCAACTGTTCAACGGTCTACCCCAATTTTTATTTTCAGAAAATGTGCAAAACACTGTAAGTAATGAAAATGTAGTTCAAAAGGTGAAAACTATATCACCAAATTTCATGGCACAACACCCATGAGATGTACAAGATGGGCCATGACCAACATGTAATCACTTGGAAGTGATATTTTTGGCAATTTAGGAAGTATATTTGTCCAAGAATTATTGTACGCTGTGCGTAAACATGTGGTCACGCTCCGCTTAGACAGTCTGTCCGAATCTGCCAGAGACCGAGCACGCTTCCCCACCATTTTCCAAGACGGATCTGTGCCCATGCATTCAGTTGCGAATTTTCCACATGTGGCGTAATTCTTGCATAGCAAATTTGGGATCGGGACTCTAAAGACTCTAAACTGTAAACTAAAGGAGAATCATAACACGAACTTATATTCACCTTTGGTCTCATCTGAATGTGGTCACCAGCGAGAACCACAACAGTTTTTTCAGCAGCGAGTCCCAGTGGTATTACAGCTTCTGTTTCAAGGGCTTGTCCTGCTTCGTCAATGATGATGTATCCAAAATATCCTTTCAGACTTTTGTCTCCCATTGCCACCAAGTGAATAGATGTTGCAAGTGTGGCAATGACGATATTACAATCTACAGGAAGAAAACAGTGAACCCAGTGAAAGCAAAGTATCATGAAAAATGTAAGGTAATAACATCATTTTATGTAGATTGATGGTCATGTCTTTTATTGTCCACTGTTCTGAGATCTCATAAAAGAAATCACAGTCCGCGTACGTAATGGGTTTTGTAACTGGCAATAACCTCACAAGAAGCAAAGGGTTGATATTGCATTGCTATCATGCTAAGGGATTCTGGAGAAGTAGTGTCTTCTTAATGGCCCAACGTGGAAATATGGATATATGGACGTATTATTTCTCTATCTTCACAAACATCCCGAGTAAGTTACAATTTGTCGTAACAGACACATTACCAATCAGACTTTACGTTAGTCTCACATAGTGGGTGGTAGCTACTGTACGCATGTGTATTCGCAAGAAGGACAGGTTGGAAATAAACACAGACAGCTCACAGGTCAATCTCAAAAATTTCACAACATGTTTTAACGAGGTAGGTGTTATAGATCGCGAACTCTTTTTGGACATTGTTATTAAAGCTTTTTCACATGTTATACAAACAACCTCAGCATTTGTCAACAAAAACGACACAGGGAACATCAATTAGATGTATGCAGATTTTTGTGACAGCAAATTAGACTGTTTTCGTTTCTAACATTCTGTTTTACAGTCTATAAACATGATCTGATTTAAATAGAGTTCTAGATTGTCTTTTTTGGTCTTTTCGTATAGTTTTCCGTTTATTCAATTTCAATCAATGACTACAAACTTTAGAAGGAAAAAAATGACTGAGGAAATTAAGATGACTGTCCCATTAAATAAAGGTTACTTAACGTAGCCACTGTCTATCTATAGTTTGTAGAATACCTTTAACATCCTGATAGGTTGGCTTTCTGAATTGTTTGGGTTGCACACCTTCCTCAAAGATAGCATAATTAAATCTGATATCTTCATGAACAGTTGCAGGATTCCTTACGGTGGCATACACCCTAAGGAGTTTTGTGTTGCACCCAAGACAGTTCTTCCGAACGAGAAAAGGGTGAAGACAGGAAGTAATTAACAGATCAGCAGCACTGTGAAGAAAAAGAAAGAAATTTCCCACTCTTGTCTCTTGGTACTAACAGTTACCGTCCAGCAATAAACCTATTGATTCCAATACAAATTAAATATTCTTGCTTACAATGTAATGCCAGTTATTAGCCAAAGTTTGCCAGAACTTCTTGATGTTACAACTTTTCTGCCAGCATATCAATTGTATTCAACATTTGAGCAACATTCAAGTGTTTGCTATAGTAATACAGCATTCCTTGTGTAGCCATTCTGCATTGATTCCTTTGTTTTGTTATGCGTGAGATTTAATTCTTTGTAGCTATGTACAGAGGATACAATCATATGTTGCAGAAAACATGCAAACTAACCTTAACTTAAAAGACAAAACTTCCAGTGAAATGAGATGAAATTTCTTAGAAATTCCTCAAAACTGGAAACACGCATAGCAGTAAACTATGACACAACTGTCGCTAAACCTACATTCAAGAATTTGACAACAAGCAAAATATAATACAAAACAATGCGTGATGAAGTTGTGATTGCATAAGGACTTTACGTTTGTAACCGTTGATGCTTGATTACCTTGGCAATATTGATGTTATACAAGTTATACCTCATACTACATTCACTAAAAAAAAAATATATGCAATATCCTTTATACCTATTTGAGTGAGTACAGACAAGAATTTTGTTGTCTGCAGATTGGTCCAGGAGTTTCATTATTGTAAAGGCAATAGTCTGGGTCTTTCCTGTCCCAAATGGACCGATGATCAAAGTAGGACCAGGTAAAAATGGCAGACTCTTCCCAGCTCCAACAATATACTTTAAAGCAGCTGCTTGCCGAGGGTTCATATCTTCACATTCGTCCGTTCTCACATCAGGAAATCTATCAAAAGGGGAGAAAATCAGGAATAACATTCATGATGAAGGTGCAGGTATTCCGTCTAGCTCACTCAATAAGTTGCGTTTGGTAACAGCCTTGTAAGTAATTAATAGCCAGTTAGTAAAGGAGACATGGTGCTGTAGAGCTTTTGTTCACTCATAGCTATAGTAAGAATCTTCAACTACTAGTGGCTTAGTTATTTGACAGTGGTTTATCTTTGGATAAAAGCACGATAATATTAAACTGAAGATGAACAGTCTTTTTTCGTCTGCCATTTTATGTTATGACATATAACGTGGTGCCAACATTACGCCAACGTAAGAGAGCTTGGGATCTTGAATAGTCATAACTGTCGTTACACCTCTTAACTAAAGATTATACATGTAATTAATTCATAATTACATGTCAATTAAAAAACTAAGAGGTTAGTTAATCAAATATGTCGTGGATTGATTATACACTTGATATGCATATTTGTAGGTGGGGGGGGGGGGACTCAATTGGGCTGGGCTTAGATAATATCATGCTGTATGCCATAGCTGGACCCTTTAACTGACCTCAAACCCCAAAATGGTTGATGAGGAGGAGCGGGGAACAGAGGGTGGGGCTGAAATGGCCTTACAACCACTTGGTACGACGTCAGATGTGCCATCGGCGTCTTGGATGAAGCTAAGGGCTAAGTAAGGCAAAGGCAGTCTACCTTATTGGAATGAACTCAAATAATTGCCTTTGCATGCGAATCTCCCGAATAGTAACAAAAGGACAGAAGTTCTGATGTCATTGATATATCGCAATTTCTTGAGAATCAAGAGAAGCTTTAACACAACCATCATGCATGACACGACTGTCTGTCACAGCAAAGTACAAGTGAAGATGAATGTGGGCTACAGTTCGAGAATTCAGAGAAACCCAAATAGTTAATTACTAAGTTTGTTCCTAGCTTTTGCTTAATAATCGCTTGAGAGTCAAACCAGGACAACTGTTTCTTGTAGCAAATTTTTTATCAATCGATTTTCCATTTCCCAGGCTGACTCCGCCCTGTAAATATTTTAAGCAGTTGTGATCAAACTGTATATACTGTGTTGATATCAGTGTGCCTTAGCGTAACATTAAAATGTTAAGAACTCATTATACCAAGCATTGTCACACTACATTGCTTAAGTGCATAGTCACTTAAAGCATAATCTGAAGTTAAGGTAAAGTTCTGAGTCATAAAGTCAGTTATCTAAATTGGCAGTTTATATAGGGCCCCGGGGATCTGATGGGGAAGTGGGTCTGGAAACCCTCTTAGCATTTTACATTCACATGAAACGAACGTTACACGTGGCAAACACACTTTGAAATGCAATACTGGTATGTTCTGACAGAGGCTACGTTTGGTAGGATCATATAAAAGCGGCAGGTGGCCCAAAGTTACCCTAACACTTTCTGCATCATCGTGCTATGTGTTGTCCGAACGTTGGCAAAATTTAGTGAAAATGGTAAATATAGATAGTACAAATAGTATTGGCAATGCGTTGGCTAGTGCAGGACTATTACGTTACTTCATCTCCTAGCCGAAGAGTACCCAACTGTTGGCAACAGTTCGGCCAACATAATTTCAAACGTTGGCTCAAAATATTTATCCATCTATTCATCTGTCTGCGTAAACATCCGATTGTACAGTATCCTCCTGTTAATGTACGGTCCAGCGTTGATTAACCTTCAATTCACCGACGTTCTCTACTTACGACAAGGTACTTACCAGAAAGTTATTCTTTTAATCTGGATGAAATTATGTTCACAGAAGAGAGGGGATTGTTTGTGTGAAAGGGATTCACTGAATTTAGTAAAAAAACAGAACTGGAAATATTAGTAGATATCTTAATGTACGGATGGATTAAAATCAGCTTCATCAATATGTAATCGCAACTGAAAAACATATACACACCAGCCTTAAAAGGGAATATATGAAAGGCAGATATACATCAACTTTTGAAGTTGATTACGACAGAAGACATAGTGACCGTCCAGATATCGAATGACTTAAAGATTCCTTGCCAATATTCATAGAAAACAAAGGACAATACATGTATATCAATTTTGAAGTTCAATTACCTTACCCTCTATGGGATACCATGTCTACAAGTTTGCAAAATGTAATCTGTACTGACTTGACAAGGACCTTTGATCTCCACAAGAAATGGCAGAGTTCATCTGCTCATCAAGGACTACTAATGTTAACAGCTTGAAGATGCAGCAACATTCAGTTGCAGAGATTCCTTATTTGGTGTTCATACTTCAGCCTCTAGTGACCTCAAATGACCTTTGATCTCCGTGAAAAGCGGTAGGGATAATTTATGTACAATGGACTACCAACACGCTAAGTTTAAAGTTGGGCCACATTTAATTGCTGAGATATCTGTCTTAATAGATTTTCAGGCTTTTTCATCTGGTAACCTCAACTGACCTTTGAATTCCATAAAAATGACAGAGATCATCTACTTATTAAGGGTTACCTATGTAAACCATTTGCAGATCCGGCAATATTCAGTTGCTAAGATATCGTCCTTCATAGATTTTCAGACGGAAACCCTAAGTGACATCAAATGACTTTTGACCTCCATGAAAAACAATAGGATCATCTTATCATGGGCAACCAAGATATCATCTTTTAAGTTCCATCAACTTTCCCTTATTGAGCTAACATGTTTAAAAGGTTTTCAAGGTAAGACTTCTGTTGACCTCATATGACCTTTGATCTCCATAAAATAATAGCAATTATGTACTCATCAAGGGTTACCAATGTGATCAGTATGAATTTCCAGCAACATTCACTTACTGAGATATCTAAGTACTTTTTCATACTGTAAGCTCTGGTGACCTCAAACGATCTTGAAAAACGATAGGGGTCATCTACTTACAGTGGAAAACCTACACATCAAGTTTAAAGTGCCAGCAACTTTCCCTTATTGAAACACTGTGTTTACAATGTTGTTAAGCTATGACCTATATTGACCTCATATGACCTTTGATCGCCATAAAAATGAGAGAAATTATCTACTCATCAAGAGCTACAGATGTGACCAGTATGAACTCAAATGATCTTTGACCTTCATGAAAAACAATAGGAATCATCTACTTACAACTGACTACTTCCACACCAACTTTGAAGTACAAACACCTTTCCCTTCTTGAGGTACCGTGTTTACAAGCCAAGGCGTCACATACGAACACCCTCACACACACGCACACATATCGCTTTACATTACATACAGAGTGAAGACTCCATTGAATTTTCCTTTGTAGTTTCTTCCTGAACCCTAACCTTAACAATACACTCCCCATTGTTGTTTTTTGAGGACTTGGAAATTCAATACAATTTTCTCCGAGGACCTGAAATTCTTCTGTTCAGGTCCTCGGAAAATACTACAATACGAAGGCACGCATACACGTCATCTTTAAGCACATATTTCTTGCCTGCCTCCTGTAAGGCATGAAAATGTATTCATAATAAACTTTGTCTTACAGTCAGTTGCAGCTAAATGTGACATGAAAGATAAATACCTTGGATTCATATTATCAGGAGGAAATATAAGTCTCATCTCTGTGATGTTATCAACGCCACAATGCATCTCACAGTAAGGGATTCTGTCCAACTGAAACTGCACTAACACATTGCTAAGCGTCTTATTTGGTTTAAGGTTTTGATCTTGAACACATTGGCTGCTGAGACTCACGAAGACCGAATCAGACTTTCTTAGGTCCAAATGCTTTTCCGTGAGAATTTTCGCCTGATAGGCCTTATCTGACGATTCCTCGAATTTGATGAGAGCGAATCGGACATTGGATACTACAATCTGGCTGGCCTCTGAGTCATCAAGTAGAGATTCCGCCAGAGATATCCTAGCATACAATTCTCCACCTTGTGCCACGTGGTAGCCATTTTCTGTCAGTTCACTGTAAAGGTCCAATTTCGTCCATCCGCTATACCTGCAGAGGCGAACTACATAATTAAGGTGGACCTAAAGTCAAAAATTTCAAAAATATATTTTATAAAGCTTGACAAAGGTATCAAAATGTTCCAACTCCCATCTTCACAGGGCATTCCTGAGCTGAGATATAAAATGTTGAAGCCAATTCACTAAATTCAAAATGGTAGATTGCGCAATAATTTGTGATGCCAAATTGTACTACTTGTACTACTCAAATTGCCATCTTTGTTTTACTTTGTTTCTTCGAACGCCATCACACATTGTTCCAAAATGCGATCATTGTTTTATGGTTATATGGTGACTGGGCTATAACAGCCCTCTCCTTACAACATGCTAACAAAGAAATAATAATTGTGTTAAGGTCAAACAAACATTTTAATTTCAAAAGGAAACAAAAGCAGGTAATGTGAGTTGTACAAGAAGGCCGTCACAGGCTATTACGCAATCAATGATTCCAAATTTAGTGAATAAATTTCAACATTTTATATCTCAGCTCAGGAACGTCCAATAAAGATGGGAGTTGGAACATTTTGATGCATTTTTCATGTTTTGTAACATATATTTCTGACGATTTTGACTTTAGGTCCACTTTAAGTCTAAAGGAAGAAAGCTCATAAAGCACTTGTAGGTGCCAATCAGCAAGAGCAGATAGTAAATGCTCAAGTAAGGAAAAAAATGAAATGAGGGCAGATATATTAACAAAATGCATCGTTTGGCCAAAATGGATCATATGCACACTTTGGTGGCAGCACCCGATGATTGAAGCAATTGTGAGCAGATGCAGTGGATGAGATTCCTCAACAGAGAAATGGGGCAATATTCATAAAATAGAACTAAGGCAGTGATCACGGTAAGATCTCCTTCAAAACGGTGCTATCGACCATACATCACACACTACTTAATATATATTGTGCAATTCATCCTGAGAGCCATATGATGTATAACCTTACGTGTATGAATATCTTTAATTGACCCAATACAATATGTATATTATCTTACAACACGCGCAGTTAATTACAGCAGATTGTCAGATTTTTCTCACGTATCCCACACTGAAAATTCGCATTAAAAAAATGTTCAAATAGATGTTAGCAACCTCCGAGGTCATTTGTTAATCCTGCTACATTTTCTAAAATTTACACATTACACAATTTTCCCATTGACGAAGATTCTGAATTAGGCAAAGTATCATACCACAGTACTTTAATAATACAATGTAACTTTCCCTACATGTTAGGTGTAAACTTGAAACAAACTCATCAATTTTATTGTATGTACCCTTACTTTTTCAGCCTGTCATGGCAAGCCAACTCTTCTACGAAAAGCATCTTGTGGAGGTGATCCTTGTAGTTGTTATGGTTCATCTTTTGCCCTTTCTGCAAGACGATTTTGCAAGGTGGTGGTAGAGGGTACCTCTCTTGCAAATGGTCATAAAAATGATCCGTAGGGTAACATTTCGGGTACTCCACTATTATTGAATTTGCGGAACTCCATGGCTCTTTGAAGCTCACGGCAGGAGAGGAGCGGATTTGGGGCTGAAAGTCTTCAGAACCAATTCTGACCTTAAGTGACACATAGAGAGCAGGTTTCTTGCCAAAATCCAACACAAGCCACTGGTGGAACACCCCCAAAACATCAGAGGTAAATAAGATTTCAAAAAAATACATTGCTGATTCATTCGTTACCACCAGTTGGTTTCCTGGACATATTTGCGGCCGTTGTTCATCGGAAGGACGCGATAGGTAAAAGTTAAGGCGGTGTTCATCATACAGAAGACCAATCCTATTTAATTTTTCCTAGTTGGCGGAAAGGGAAACAGATGCAGAAGAACTAAAAAGTTACAGAGAAAGTATTATTTGCGAACAACAAAAAATCATAAACGACAAGTTTCTAAGCATTGTAAGAGATAAAGAGAGTATAAAGATTTTTTGAAGATGAGCTCTCTATAGTGAAAAGGCCCATCTTGAGAAACAATTTGCTCTGAAAACTTGAAATGATGGAATCTGCAAGATTGGGCATAGTCATCTGGCACGCGTTTGATTACAATTGAAAAGAAAATTTTAGATGAAATATATAAGTAACAAACTTCAACTATGATCCCTATAACTGAAAAGAGAAATAAAGCGTTTGGTTTACAGATGCACATAATTTTTTAACCAACGTTTGCGGACATAGAATGATAGACTC
Source organism: Stichopus chloronotus (assembly GCA_021234535.1). Classification (NCBI taxonomy): domain Eukaryota; kingdom Metazoa; phylum Echinodermata; class Holothuroidea; order Aspidochirotida; family Stichopodidae; genus Stichopus; species Stichopus chloronotus. The sequence continues at coordinate 19,169,077 of CM037838.1, forward strand.
TTCACAATAAGGGAGGAAATAAGTTTCTCATAGATTGAAATTCAGAGTTATTGGTTGCTCAAAAAAAATATGTTCACTCAAACAGTCATAAATTCAAATGATACACCTCCAGAGAATATGTGATGCATTATTCCTTCAGATGACACTCTTGTACATGTTCATGAACGAGCCTTGAGTGACTTAACAATGATTACAGCAATTTTATTTGAATGACATGTTGGTGCATTGTAAGCTTCCTATCTCCCTTTAAAAAAATGAAAGTGAGAGTTTTGTTGTACAAACGTGCAGGAAAAAAAATAATTCAGGATATCAATTAATCTGGACAAGTAAAATTTCTAATGACAACTTATTAAAGAGTAAACTCATGAATGTATCCTTTCAGCACTAACGTACCGATCCACAATTCACCCGGAATCTCCAAAAGGTTTCGTACGACTCATTTTCAGTCTTATCTCCAACGTTGATGGACTTTTCATAATCTTGCTCACAGATCACCTCAACTCCTGGCAGCTGCTGCGTGATCTTATGATTTAGATACATCAAAATGTTGAAGAAAACAATTCAATACGAAAAATCCATGGTTTTGATAAAACTTGAATTGGGCAGGATAAATACAGGAAGAAGTTAAGGAAAACTATTAAGGGATAAATACTACATAAAAGTCATCTGAACATCTGATATAATTATTCCAGCTCTTAATTATTTCTTAGTGCGAGTCAAACAATATATACCGATTTGTCTGCTTCATCTCACTTACGTGGAATTTTCATGTTTATTTGAATGCATGATGGGGACTAACATTTCACTTTCTGACCCCACACACTCTCAACCAGTTACAACCTCGTCACCAGTTACACCCTGGTTAACTAGCATTACCAATAATATCTTTCTCAACACATGCATATTTCCTTCACCAAACTTACATCCACATCAATAATAAGTACACCATCATTGATCAGAGCATAAGCTTACGTATCGTGACCACACCGGACGTGACCATGTCTTCTATGGCGTTTGTTTAGAACGCCTGTCATTTGTCAACAATTTGCAGACAACTGCCGCAGGATGTCTTGTAAAAATCGAACCCTGGGAAAATCCAATCACGGTAACATCGCACCATGGGAACATCAAACTTTTTAATATCGAACTTCGGGAACCTTTAACCCCAGGAACACTAGCCCCTCGACAATTACAGTGATATTTTGAGAACACCGAACCCTGGGAATAACAAACCTTGTGCTCATTGGCAACCACTTAAATAATACAAAAAACTGGAAAAGTGGAAGCCAGGGAACAATGAACCCTGGGACCATCGGGTGGATCCCATTGTTAGCAAAATGTGGAATGAATGAATAAATATGACCAAAGCCTTTAGTACAAAAATACAAGATATTTGTAGAGGGTGCAAGTACAAGGTCACTGATATAAAAGGTTTGTCAAGTATTTGTATGAAAACTTCACAAATGGTTTTAATGCTGTCAGAGTAAATCTTCGCAGGTCGTAAAAATATGTGTTATGTTTTTAAAATTCTTTTGACATGGCAGACACTAGCTATGAATTTCCTAACAGTTTAGAAACTGTCAATGTTTTTTCTGGGATTAATTTATATGACCGCCATATAATTGTTTATTGGGTTCACGTACATACCATCAACGTACTGACTACAGAATTCTTGAGGCTACCGGCGTTTACGTTAGAAATTATATTAGAAATGCTGCTTATGTCCATTAATAATCACACACACTTTTCAATACGCAAATCCACACCACAAGGCATGCGCAGTCACCAAACACACTTACCATTAGGCATTTGCCCTCACTTGCACAACACCTAGTACTCCCACCAAACATACACCCTTATCAGCAAAAATTGAACATCATCAATTAGCAACCGTCAAAGAACTCAGCCTAACCAAGAACTAGAGCACCAGCGATGCAGAGGCTCATATTTGAATACCCTGACAGTGCCATTTACATAAAGGTATATTACATAACCTGCAATTAACAATATTGCATGTACAAGAGAGTATGTAGGACGGCATAATTTGCAGAATATCATAAACCAGAGCACAAACATTGCAGAAGTTGGATCTTTGTCAATAATTTGTGATACTTTTTATGGACACTACCAAATTACACTGCTTATAATTGCATCACTATTCAAGTTTGACATCCAATAATTATGAAGTTGTCATTTTAGTACATTTCCTACCTGGTTTGTACTAGCTGTGGGTGTATGAATCGGTATTAATGTGGAAAAATGCTTGCAAATTTTCCTAAATCAATTTAAATCATTAACTAGTAGCTCATTAGTGTTCATTTGAATGTGTCACATGGAGAGTATATTAGTCATTAAAGTATATTTATCATTGATCTGTAAGTAGAAGCCTTGTAGGAAACTTGACACAACGTTGACAGGTTTGGAAAGACTAACTGGGTATCTCAAAGTACTCCTTGAATGTCTCGACATACATGTACCTCAGATTAGATTGAGTTTAATTAGGATACAATCTGATCCATTGCCCAATTTCTCCATTATCATCCATGCACGATTGGAATATTTGAGATACTGCATGACATTGAAAGGTGCACATATATAGTAAGAAGAGTAAAGTAAGTAAACTTTGAAGGATTCCACAGGATGGGCAGTAGGGCTCTCATGGAACCCTACACTACAAATTCATGTACACACTAAAAATATATATATATTTAACATTCTAGAGTAACATTATGACAAACCATCTGCATTGTACAAGAGAATCCGTAGGCGAAGCATTTTGCAGAATTTCATAAAATGGGCCGTAGGATTCACATTTGACTTTGGACCAAGCAATTTTGAATACCGCAAATTTGCCTACCACTCAGTGAACATTATGTCCAAGTTACACGCAAATTCATCAAAGCATGTGTCACATGCAGCATTTAGAACAGAAGTTCATAAAAAAAAGTGCCGGAGGGCCCACAAGGGCCTTGAACTAAACAGTCAATGAACACCATGAAGGTACCACTAACTGTATATGACTGTGACAAACCATCAACATTGTACAAGAGAATCTGTAGGAGAAAAAGCATTTTGAAGAATTTCATATAATGGAACGTACGACCCATACAAGACCTACCATCAAAATTTTTTAAACACCCCATATGGGGGTATCCACCACCTATGAAAGATTGTGCCCACGTTTTATGCAAATGCATGAAAGCATGACGGAGGAGAAGCATTTTGAGCAATTGTGAAAAATAGACAGAGAGACAGATAGTCGTATAGGCAGACAAATAGACAGGCAGACAGATAGACAGACATTGGCCCTAAAAACAAACTTTGTTCAATGGACGTCCACCCTTTCAAACAGCAACACATCTTCAGTAACAATTATACCCTCACCGACGTTATGCACGTACACATTAATCCAATGACTTACTACTGTCTCCTTTTGGTTAGTGAAATTGTATTCCTGTAGGAGGTTATCTAGGAAAGAAAAGAGACGCTCTTCTCTAAGTTTTTCCATCTTCATCATTCTGTATTTATGTCTCTGCTTCCATTCTTGAAGCTCCTTTTCTCCATGAGCATAATCACAGAGATTTTCGTCAACACTCTTTCCGGAATATCGACACATACCAGACTGGTCACTGTTGGCATAATCACATTAAATTTTAAAAGCTAGGAAAAATGAGTTCACATTTAAGGAAGTTGCCCTTTTATAGTATTGACCTCCATATCTAAACAAATCTATCGTGACAATTTCATGACATTATACCTCAAAAAGGCAAGTTCTAATATTCATGTGATATCAGAGTTATAAAGTCAAATTTAATCATGTTACTTACTTGAATTTTGCGCGTACAATGATGTACACTGTTATATGCTTATCGCTGTCTCTTTTTTGTGACAATCCTTTCAAAATTTCGTGTACAAACAAAATGATAGTGTAAGTCCAACAATTATTATGAACTAAATATGAGACAATCATCCACAGTTATATGAATCATGTTTTGATACCAACAAATGTACCAATTCTTAACTGCATTACTACATGATATTTTTTACCATGCAATTCGTCTTGTTAAGGTTTAACATAAATACTAACTGTGTGTCATCATTCCAACGCCCTGTAATTATGCTACACTACGTAGCAAATTTTGAAGTCAAATGGGTAAAACTCACTCCTGGCATATTTGGTAATCACCGTTTGTTACGGCATGTGGTGGGTCACGATGATCCCATTTCTTTTCCTTATCCGTGTTGATCTTTATCAAGTGATCTGGGTTCTTTAGATGTTGCTCTAATTTCCACTTTTCCGCAAAAGCCTTGTTGCAGTAAGAGCAGGGAAATTGACTTTCAACACCTTTCCGACCCATTAGAGTCATTTGTAGCGGTCTCATTGGCCGACATGTCTCAGTAGTTGATGTGTTACAATTTGAGTGTGTCGAATTTTTCACTGCAATAACATCTTCAATAGTCAGCCCTAGGTAAGAAAGTAAAGAAACACAGCACAAGAAACACCTTAAGATGCCACACGAGCTTTCATTGGAATATTTCAACCGCTTAGTGCTTATTCTGATTCAGACTTAACAAATAGTTACTGATGAGTGTCCAATGAACTTGATTGGAACGAAATAATACACTTTAAGCTTCAAAAGTCAACAAGTCTTAGTACAACAGAATCCTGACAGTACAGTTGAAACTACAGTTACAGTGACTGCTCATGGAACAAAATGAGTTTAATTGTCAAACTATGTCATCTGAAGGATACTTTCCTTTCGAGATAAATAATTGGAGCTACGTACGTGAGTATTGCTTTTGATACAGCCACAAGTCTATCTCTTCTGGGTAGTGGCAGAGTATGCAATGCACATTGTGGCCGTCTACGTGCACGCACCTTGGACCTTTACTGCACAATGATGGGTGGATGTTAGACTTCAGTTGTGGATGACGGGGGAACACTCTCACCCACTTATTCGTCTTTGTCTTCAACTGATACACAGCCTGAACAGGTGCCCAGTTGTGCAATGATAAGCTACAACGAGTTGGATTTTTTTCATTCAGCAGAGATACTTTTTGAGGAAAGCACAATCCACAGAGAACTCTTAGATCGTACTTGAATGGTGGAACATCATTAAGGTCAGCTTGCATGCTCTGTATTGACTGGGTACCAGCCAAGATTTTACAATCTGTAGGACTTCGGTAGGTATAACTGCAAATTTCAACAATTTCATCACGAGAAATGAAAGAATGCTTCATCTCGAACTCCCAAAGTTCCACCTCAATGTCATTATGAGCAAAGAGGCAGTTGTCACGTAATGAACAATCATTGTCTCTTTTGATGTTCCAGCAGAGAGAAACACGGGGAGGCCGATTTGCAGGCCTAGGACGCACTTCGCGAAACTCCTTGACATAGCTGAAGAATACAAGGATGCGATTGTTGACATTCCAGTCGTGTCGTATTCGATTACTATCACATTTAGTTGTTTGCTTGGGATGCTTGAATTGTATACGAGGAGGATTATCATGCAAACATAGCTGGCAACAAAAAGCAAAGTAACCTTGCAAATTATTGATTAGTTCCTCAACCATCTTTGACGTCTCAGATGTAGAACTACTTGATTTGGCCTGCGAGCTTCCATCCTTTGCATTCCATTTCTGTTCCGAGACACTTTCCCTTCCACGGGTAGCTTGCTTGCGGTCACTCCCTTTTTCGATTTCCGTTTGGGGATTATTCTCTCCATCTACTTCTTCAGGATGGGGATCTCTTACTGGAATTGCAACAGTAGGTGTCGTTGGAAGCGATTCTCTCAATACTGGACTAGGTGTCGTCAATTGGGCTGACGGAATTTGTTGCAATGTTCTTTGCTTTACCTCCAATGAAGACGACGGTTGCAAATCCCTTATGATTTGATCTATACCTTCAGCTGCCTTCCGGTCTGATGCCAGCAACGGTGATTTCTTGAAATGTAGATCTTTTCGTAAGAAAGAGACCAATTCTTTCCCGTTGAATTGCTTTCCTTTGTCCGCTTGCCATATAAGCAATTCCTCTTGACTGTGAGCAAAATGGCATAGGTCGTAGGGAGTTTGGCAACGCAATCCACGGAGGAATGTTTGACATAACCTAAATGGGCCTTGAAAATTTGGATCTGGTCTCTGACGGATTCGTCCCCATATTCTACGATCTTGTCCTTGGCTGCTCAAAAGGCAGATTAGAATGTCTCCTTTACATACATGAGGCATTTCAGGAATAAATTGGAATGCTTGAATACCGTGGTGGCATGGATCTTGTTCAAAACAAACTGTGCAGGCTAATCTGAATTCATATCTTTGCAACCACTTTTGAGTTGTGGAGGACAACGACTCACTTGAATGTGCAGGTCTTACATGAGGAAAAGTGTGTAATGCTTCGTTAGAACAGGCGCCTGCTGCCTGATGTGAAAACAATTGACTCCTCTGGGGAGTATGCGCACCTGTCTCTGTTCCCCCAAAGTCGTCCAGTCCATAATTTGTGGATCTCAAAGGAGTTGGCGCTTGTTGCGTAGGAGGACTGTTGTCTTGACATTGCATTGTGCGACCAGGATGAGCAAGCTTACAGTCACCTGTAGTGATTGTAGAATACCTTTTAAAGGTGAAATCAGGAACCTGTGAATATAATTAATGGAAAATTTTCAAGCAATCTATGAACATAAAGAATGCTAATGTTGATTTTATAAATTGCAATAATATCACAAATCAAAGCAGATTTAATGAAAAAGTAAAAATGATAAAATGTCAAGGTATTGTTTGTTTAGTACTGCAGTCACTCATTGAGAAATTATCCTCGCTCTTTTTTTTTGTTACTTTTCTATGGATACTTAGTGCTCTACCAGTAATTCATGCTAATCTATACCAACAGGGTATATTTGTATGGCAAAAATGACATTGATCATTGAGAAAATCAATGACTAGCATCACGCCCTCAGTTACCCTCGATGGGCTTAAGGTGAGTTATGCAAAACCAAGTTTCAAATGCTATTGGTATTTTGCAAATCATTTAAGCGATTTGAATTCATAATGTGTTTTCATGCACCTTTTTCTTATGTTTGTTACCAACTATTTTTACCTGATGTTTCTTCATGCCATCTGGTACCCAGGCAAGATCAATTGTCTCGCTGTTCTTAACCTCTGCTTTAGGAGCATCAACGTACAAGGCAAGTTCCTTGTCTAATTCTTTGATCATGTAATTCACCATGCTTTCCTCTTCTGTTCCCTGGAAAGATCATTAAAGATGCAAATGTCACCCGGGGAAAAAAGCAATGCCAATTCCAATATTTAAAATTTTTTGTTTTTTCAATTAAAAGATCGGCTCATATATATTAGGTGTGGCAATTTTATGAGAATGGAATTAGTCGTGAGATTCAGTGAAGTGAAAAACTTACAAGAATGGGAAAATTTCCGTTTACTGCCAAAGTCATCATGCTGGGTAATGACTACTTCACAAATTTACGGATGTAACGGCAGATACCCAGACATATTACTCTATGTACAAATAAGCATGTCATTTGTTGTAAATGAATCAAAATAAGATTTAACCTTTGCAGAGATTGGCTCTGACATACTGTTTTGTTCAGTGATTTTGTAGTACTTTGAGATCAAATGACAAGTGTGTATAAAGCATTGTCAAGGAAAACTGGCCACCAAGGCACTCTTTCCCTCATTACTCTCTCACAGAGACACGACTCGAAAGCAACGTTGCAGACCCTGAAAGTACACACCAAATTTAACTGCTTAGTAAGTGATAATATTCAATGCTTTCTATATCTACAATGGTGTTTGATGAGCCAGTAATTATATGCTTTACGGTTGGACGTTATTATTCTAAAATGGGGAAGACGAAAGACTCACGTTCAGAGAATAAAGAATTCTTCGATGTTTCTCCAATTCAGTCTTACTTAGATCGTTTTGTCTAACTTTCAATAAGTCCATCCCTGCTTTTGCAACGGTACGTAACAGCTGCATCTCCCTTCTCTTTTCATCGGATATGGTCATCATGTTAACAACTGGATAAAATAAAATCAGGAATGCTGTCAACAAAACTAATGTAAGGTGTATTATCATCACTTGAGCCGTTACTTTGCTAAGCATTGCTCTGCAAAGACAACAAACAAAAATGCACAAAAATTGTTGTTTCGATGATGGAACTATGGTTTTTTCAATCTGAAATATTACATATTTACAAATTTGCTGCAGGAATGTTGTTCGTTTGTTGGTTGAAGGCCATCATAAAACCATATTCTATTTTCAATCTAGGGGAATCATAGAAAACATACTGTACTTATGAATATTATCTTGGGGCCACAACATAAAAAAGAATTAAAACTTTAGCGTTTTTTTCTCGTTAAAGGGGCGCTCTCTAAATCATTCATTACCCGTCTGCTCGATTTGGAAAAGAAACTGCAAGTAAAAAAGGTTATGTAAGTTGCCTTTTAGAACTCCCTATTCTCCTTTAATCATCTGTGGCGCCGCCATGTGTGGAGGAAGGCATTGGGTGTGGCTCTCTAAATCGTATTTTACCCCCCCCCCCATCATGAATTTACTTGAAAATGTAGTTTAATCAACATTTAGTGTAGTGAGTGGGGTGAGACTTGTGGAAAAAAAAACGATAAATACGAAGAAGCAAATTTTCAATTCCCTCTTTATGTTGGCCTTAAAGGAGTCATAAGCGTATTTGTTGTTTACCCTGTTTCTCACTTACATTACTTGCATTAGTGTTCGCATTCGGTGCAGTGACTGACAGAATGGAAAGTGAAAGGACAGAAGCACTGTGTCAGATATGCCTGAGTAATAATGCTAAAGGTCATATAAGCATGGCATCATATATTATCTTCCTCGTTTTTCTATTTTATTTAGTCAAAAGATTGTATATTCACTTATTAAATGAACAGGAGAAAACTAACCTCTGCAACGTTGACACATATTTCAAATATTGGTAAATTCTGATTGGATCTCTGAGAGCTTTTGATAAAAATTTCTGCTGTTTTTATTACTAAAGTTGCATATTTAAACATTATACCATTGTTGTTCTTCTCTTATTCTTTTAGCTACTTTATTATTAAACACAACACCAGAAGTTGCTCCCTCGCTTCCTTCTATGCACGTTTTGACTCCCTTGGAAACTGCTACTAGTCTTGTGCTGGACTGATGTGAAGTACCATACCTTGGATGGTTATCAATTAAATGGCAAATGTTCGCATCCTTTGGGGTTGTAATGGAGTAGTAATTTATCTTCCATTATGCCATGAACTATGCACATATGCTTCACTGGACACAGGTACATGGAAAAGGTTCTTCAGCTACTTTATGCAGGATTACTATGAAGAAAATGCACAATTCTTCAACGACTTTGTAATGCTAAGTCATTTCTGTCGATGTTACCTATTTGTACACCACACTCCTTGCAGAGAAATACAGGTGGTGGTAGTGCAGGCCTTTGCAATTTGTACCATGTGATGTATCAGGTGATACCCACTCATGAAACTGAGGTGGTTAATGAAAGAGTTGTGAACATTTCACCCTGTGGTTTCTCACTGTTTTTAATGCAGAAATGGAATAAAATGAAAATGCGATGGCGTAGTTAACATGCACAAGTCTTGACACAGTAGCCAGTATCATATTACATTTAGTACATTAATACTACAGTATGTTTTCTTTTTTTTATCGTGGATAAATACTGGTGAGATTCGCCTTCTCTCTTTGATAAGTGTACAAGTTTAAAGCGGCATGGGTAAAACCCCAAAGATTTGCCGATGCTAACCGAAACCTGCTCCCAAGATCATCATTAACAGTCAAACGTCCCCATCCAATGGAAAAGAGGGTATCCCACAGTCTCCAGCCACTTTCCCAAAGGGGAGGTAGGGATGGAGAACCTGCCCACCTCACCAGTCCATCAGCTGTACATTTTGAACTTGAAGCAGACAAGACCTACACTGGACAAAAGAAACCCAATTAAATCCCTAAGCACAACTGTGAATAGCTTTACTGAGGAAGCCGAATTTGAACACCAAGAAATTCTCCAAGTTGCTACAGGTAACCATCTTGTGATAAGTAAATAGTAGCTAAGGACTAGATTGCATATTACAGAGTCAGTAATTGACCACAAAGACACTCTTTCGGCCTTTAGGCCTAGGCTGTCAATGGCCCAGCTTTGAATTCTTCCAGAAAAGTTGTCACTATGATTGACACATGATTTAGCATTACTGGAATATCAGTTACCTATGAGTCATAGCCTGTGCATTTACGTTGGCCAGACACGGGAATTTAGCGGCACGGTACATTACTATCCTTCGACCAGGGGGTTGCTAAGACTGTAAGAGTTCGACTCAGCACTCAAGGATGTTAGCCGAGGCCTAATGTAATACTGTGTTAAGCCAAGTCAGGGTCCTTGTTATGCACTGTACAGTAACTCTCGACAATGATGAGTAATATTTCATTCTACTGCCGATTGTTCGAAAAATCAAAGCACATCAGTCTCTGATTCCCCTTGAAATTTCAAGTTTCACAAAAAATGGGCCGAATTACAAATATCAACTGATTAATTATTGGAAAAGTTTAGCGACTCTCCAGGGCTAAACAGCCGCAATTCCCGTTGATATAACACTAGTAACACTAAACACGTGAATGTTGGTTTTGGCTAGATATTGAACTTGTCCAAGTTCTCTTAATTTGCTGCAAAATTTATTGTTGGCAGTACGTACGAAGCCGCTACTACGTATTTATTTCTGTGATACACACAAACAGCGTCACACGTGCATTCACTCACTTCCTGATCGAGGATCGCGTTAATCTCATTTCGGTCAAAAGTTAATTCCTCAAGTAGTAGTAGGTTCCGTAATTCGTAGATCCATATGCTCAAGAAGACAAAGTTTACACTTTCAGATAGCTTCACCCCACAGTGTACATCAGTTATCCAGAGGTATATAAAATGTGAAAACATGATGTGGTCCAACTATGACCCCTCAGATGGTAGGTACCAACAGTTCGCATACTAACAAGGGGACAAATAAACTTGTTGACGCATTTACTTATGATCTGGAAGTGAATGCATGCAAAGGGCAAAATCGCTGCGTAGAGTAAAAGGTGCTTCAATGTCGAGAAATGCAAATGTAATTAAAACTTTGACTAAAACACGAACAACCAATAAACAATATATATATATATATGAATATGGGCGTAGCCAGGTAAGAGTGCTCAATGCAGAATTGCAGAGCAATAATAATTTAGTGATAAAGTCACTGATCTTAAGCCACTACCAAGATTTCGTGCTACTGCACTCTTCAGATGGCCGTGTATGTTCATATATTAAAGTTCGAACTTTGAAACACAAATGCAACTCTCATGTAGAATACCCAGACAGACACAGCCATCTGAAGAGTGCAGTAGCACGAAACCTTGGTAGTGGCTTAAGATCAGTGACTATATCACTAATTTATATATATATATATACAGGTATATCACTTTTCATGCAGTTCGTTACATCTGAATGTTCATAGTGTGCTGTGATAGTTAAAGTAGTTAAGATGTTATGATAGGAGAAAAAAAAAAAAAAACAACTTTCCGATTACCTTTCTCAGCTTCATCAATCGCCATGGAAAACATGCCCTGTAAATGTAAATTGAGTTTTGCTTGACAAAAAAATCGCATTGCTTGTTAAACATACTAATGATGACAACCAAGAAACATTGAGAAGAAACTGATGAAAAGAAATTATCTGTTACCGAATGGAATGTATATGTATTTACTACAAGGTGCAAGAGAGAGTCACTCAATAGATGAAAGCTACTATCACATACATTTTTTCAAATATACTTAAGCTGATGATGCTAATAAATGAACCTGTAATAAATCTGCTACTGTCTTCATTGAAACTGTTTCCCTAATGAGAAATTTCTACAGAAAACCCACAAGGCCTAACAAATGGCGTCAAAATGTAAAAGCTGGACTATCATTGCATAAGCAGCATTTATATGACAGTGACACGGAATGGTGAGTGCAATAATGTAGCTGATGGCAATTCTGTGTCGTTTGCTGTTATTATCTGTTCTAACCAACTGACTTTTTTCTGCGTATGCCTTTTATTGCTGTGCCACCAGCTGAAAAAAAAAGTTATTGTAAAAGGCGATCAACATTCAGACCGAGGTGTAATGAACAGATGTTACTCATACTATATTTGGTTTTACACAATCATGGTATTAAATAATGAAAGCAGAAACTGACCAACATGCCATGTTGTCAGTAATCTATCTAGATCTTTTCGTTTCGAAATAAATTCAGTGCGTGCAGGTTATTGAATGAAAAATCCTTGAAGAAAGCGTTAATTAAGTGTGCTTCTTTTTGTAATTTCTGATGTCGTTGGTTAATTAATAACGTAAGTTTTTAGATCGAGAAATTTTTAGGATGTCCATCAAACTTGCTTTTTCAGGCGTTTTAGAAATACCATTCATACAATTTAGGAAACACTAGACTATGTTAGGTCTTTTCGAATATTGCTAATCGGTCACGGCAAAGTCGCACAAAATAAACCATTTCACACCATGGCTTTGTTCCTTACACACGTACATGTTTTATCAATTTTTTAAAATTTTAGGGTAATTTGCAAGCAAAATGATAAACATACTTGTCATACCATTTTGGTTTTATTTTTAATTGAGACTATAGTTTTAGGTGAAATAAAACAACGTAACTGAGAGACATGTCCCGATGCAACGTGCGTTAAGCAGGTTATGTCTGAGTTGCATTTCACTCAGTAACATTAGAAAATACCATAACAGCAGGGTCATTTAGCAATCACAAGCAGCCAACAACAAACTGCCGAGAGACAGGTCTTGGTGTAATCAGAACAACTCCAGATGGTTTAGCAGTAAAGTTATGGAGAAAGTTTGGCCAGTTGTGATTCACCAGTCTTTCAGTTGCATGAGTACGGAAAGCCATTTTAACATTTAATCAGGAATTTCTGATATCTCTAATTGGCTGTTATTGTAGATAAAAAAAATTGATTTAGAATTAAATTGTAGATATCCTACATTCAATCGGAGATATCTTGAATTCAATTCGACATATCTGAAAGTCTAAATTAGATATATTCAATTTAACTAGAGATATCTAAAATTTCAGTTCGAGATATCTGAATAGAATTAGAGATATCTGATTAGAATTAGAGATATCTGAATCAGAATTTAAGACATTTTAAATTGAAATTTAGGTATTTAAAACTGAATTTTAGATATCTGAAATTGCGTTTGAGATATCTGAAATTGATTTCCAGATAGCTGAAATTCATATCCATGAGCTATGGAAAGGTATGAAATGGAAAGCTAAAAAAAGATTTGTGAAGTACTTTCACCGTGAGTGCTGATACGTGTAGCGTACAGTATGAGCCTACAGTTTTATTCCGTGAATTACCGTATTGGCGTAGAACAGTAATACTGGCCGCGCCGAGCTTCGTATACAGATATGTCAGCCACTTGAATAATGTGCTTGATCGCACCCAAGCAACCATATTCCAGAAACGGAGACAATGCGAGAAACGTACGGCAGATGTCGAGAAGTACCTCACAAAACCAACATCCTGAAGTTCAATGTCGGATATCTTAAACTCAATTGCAGATATCTCAAATTTATTTAGAGATATCCATATTTCAGTTGCCGATATCTGAAATTTAATTTTACATATCTTAATTAGAATTGAAGATATCTGAAACTGAATTTTAGATTTCTGAAATTGAGTTTCAAATGTCTGAAATTGAATTTTAGATATCTAAAATTGAATTTTAGATATCTGAAATAGAAATAAGATACCTGTAAAGGGAATTTTTTATATTTACATTCTTTGATATTTCGAGATATATCATTTAATCATTTTAAGATATCTGCAATTATCACAAGATATCTGTAATAAGAAGAATTAAGATATCCGAAGTTCAATTTGAAATATATGATATTCAATTTTAGATATCTGAAATTAATTACAGATATCTGAAATTCCTGACTAAATGTTAAAATTGCTCTCCATACATAAGACACTGCCATACTATACGAAGAAGCTTACCGAAAACACTGACATAATGGCCTTAAAAATACGTATTTCTAACACACGCTTCTCATCTTCCGGAGTCTGCAAATTCAGTGGATAAACATGTTGAACATAAACCAAGAGGCATCTGTCAAGTAACATAGCAGACTCCCTGAAGTCTTTTTCTGCCTTTAGGTCGATGGCTTCTTCCACCATGTCCCTCAACATTTCATAGATAAATTGTCTCAGCTGAAGAATCAAGAAATAAGATACCCAAACAAATTGCGTTAAAGAGAGGTTCATATATACTGTTATAATTTGATGTTGAAGAATTATGACAATAGTACTGAAAAAGGAAGTTGACAGAGTGTATTCTCAATGTGTTCATCAAGTGCTAGTAGTCCAAAAAATCGATCATTTAATATTCGCTACAATTAGAAGTCCATGGCCTCATGCAAACACATAAATTTATACCTTGCCATTTTGCCCAGATGTTCCTTTGTTAAGTACAAGGTGGATATTTTGAGCAATTGTCACTCCACAATCTCTCTTACTTTAGGTATGATAACAATTATATGACATATTCATTTGTACCAGCAAAAGACATGATATTGAAACAAAGTCCGTTGAATTGGTACCCGTTATAGCTACCATCTGATACACTAGTCTACTTAAGTATGTTTCTTCAGTTCTAGAATGGAGAGAATCTCTACCTGTTTAGCTCTTATCGTTCATTCTTAATCGTACAATTGTACCTTATTCATTGGTGCCATGAGAGTTTGTAAGACTACATTTCACTTTGCACACTTTAGTCGCTACGCAGTGTTACGCCTCGAAATTTGTAACTGCATCACTTTGGTGAGCACCGGGGTTGGCGTGGTTGACTTTGATTTTGACGATTAAAGTTTCATTTTTATTCGTCTTTCGACCAGTCCAAGTAATCGACAGGAGTGTATGGAGATGATGACAGATCAGGCGAAGAGATCTCATTTACAGCAAGTAATTTTCAGAGAAATATCAATAAATCAGTGACAGACCTATAAGGAAAGGCGGGAAAAAAGAGCGCCTTTTTTGCTTCAGAGAAATCTTACAGACGAGTGAAGGTCTGTACTATTTCCCCCATTTTATTGCTTGACGAATAACTGGATAGGCAATGAAAAGATACAAAAACCTATCGGTTCTATACAGCTATTCAACAACACTATTTTCACATGATGATTCAGGGCTTTATACTACATACAGCAAATTTCTGAGCTCGGAGAAAGTCGGGCGAAAGTTTTGCAAGTCTTGTTAACCGGAGAAAAAAAAAAGTTTGAAAGTACGAAAGTTAAAAACCAGATGTGATTAATCATCGCCTCCCACAGTATACGGAAACCAATAATAAACTTATTTACATAAAACAATGACAGGAAGTATGATTACTGTGACGATGACTTGAAAGTACTGGTTGGATAAACGCGTGACTTTTTGGACTGAATAAAGCTCAATTAAAAAAACAAAATGCACGCTAGTAATTACAAAAAAAAGAAAGAAAAAAAAAAGCATTTTGTCAGAAGAAATGGCACCCGAAGCCTACAAATAGTCTACTGTGATGATGTGTTCAGAGAATTACATTACCAGCTAATAACATTATCGCTCCATGTTATATATACTTATAGCGCATTAATGCTTATTGCGTAGTGGATCGCTAGGTATACAACAGCTCAAAAAGTGAGGGTTCACTCCTCAATTCTACTTAATAAGAACAACACTTGAATTAAGTTCAGACCACCTTTTGAAACGTGCAGCATTGCATCTGAATTCTCAATGCGAATATCCAAAAGTAATATGCAGCGTCAGAAATAACTTTTTTTGGAAACTTCTGTTGCTTTAAAAGAGTAATTCATTTTAAAACTTAGTGAAGACTAGTGAGCAGATACTCTACTCTCTCTTTCAACTCTCGAATTCCCTAAACTAAATTCGACCACAACTTCAACCGATATTTCACGAATGTAGTGAACACTATTCCAACCATGAAAGGATGACAAATTCCATGCTGGATAATGCATGCCACTATATATGTTAAAGGTG
The DNA here is from genome assembly GCA_021234535.1 of Stichopus chloronotus. Classification (NCBI taxonomy): domain Eukaryota; kingdom Metazoa; phylum Echinodermata; class Holothuroidea; order Aspidochirotida; family Stichopodidae; genus Stichopus; species Stichopus chloronotus. The sequence goes on from CM037838.1 coordinate 19,185,179, forward strand.
ACTTACTACATCCCGAGCTGGCATGAGGAAAGGATCCAATTTGCTGAAACGAAGAAGGCAAATGAAATCGAAGTCAAAGTCTGTGCTCTAAAATTGGATTTCGTTGATTGTGGATAAACGTAATTGTAAATATCTTACAGTAGGATATGATACAATATGGTGCTGAGCTTCCTTGTGCTTATCGCAGGTAAACTTACAAAAATATTTATGCGAACAAGATGTACCATTTCCCCGCCCCTCCTTCCTTTACCAATAACTAAAAACAACTCCTCAGTTTGATTTCATATTCATCCAGTTGAATTTAATGAAGCAACACAGAACACCTTGAAATCAAGACATTTGTTACATTATCGTAGTCATGTTACATTCAGATCTAAAATAAAAAAAATATTGATAAACAGAACTTAAATGCAATCTGAATACTAAAAGGTATAAACCACAAATATTCCATTGTTGTCAACACCCATAACTACAATGCACAAAAGATTTAACTCGTGTCTCATGTTACGCTAGAACAGTATGACTGTATAAGAACAAATGAGAGTTCATTCATTAAATGTAGTCATATCGGAATTAGAATTGATATTAATCATATCCGCTCAGCTTGGGTAACGGACAACAGGAGAGATCGATCTGTCTTCAATCTAACAGAAGTTGTAACAAATCATTTTTTTCCAGATAATTCCCATATTGAGCATAATGAGTGAGGGGGTGGGGGCTCCACTGATTCCTCATTAATACGTCATATATGTGTGTGGGTTGATTGAATATATTACCTTCCAGAAGAGAATCCGCTACGTGCAAAAGTCAATTCGATATATTTTGTCCACTAAGGAAGATTCTTACGGCCACTTATACAGCATCAACACCTTGTGTTAATTGCTACTGCCAATTTTGCTCAAGGTTGTATTTGATTGTCTGTATTGTCATGCAAGTTTTGAAAGGAGAAGGAAACCCTCCGAATGCATTTATCAAGATGAAGCAGATTGAAGTGTTTGACAAGCATCTTTCCAAACTTTTATTCAGAGATATTGTTTCCTATCCAAGTTACACATTTTTTAAATTCAGAGAAGGGTGCTGCCATTTTGCCTAAGTTGAATGTAAACCAACTCGAGTAAGTAGACTAATGACGCCACATAACCACTGGTAGCAGGAATTGCAATGTATTTTTTTGTTTTCTTTACCCGTAATTTCTACAAATCCGCATACACTTGCACACGGTTTGTGTTAAATTACTGAGGTGTATCATGCAATAATGAAATCATTAATACCCTGATTTGAATCTATCCATTACTGATAAAAATATATTACCAGTGAAATACTTAAGACAACAAAACTTTCCCGTCAAATGTGGTCTGGTCACCTGGTCATCACAGTCTCAAATTGACAGATTCCTGATTATTCTCTTATGAACTTTCAAATTACAATATCTTGAGAAGTAAACAACATATTTAACTGAAATTTGTGATGGTGTTCACCAAATGTTAGTCTCTAATTTAACATTGTCAAAAGTACTGACTTTCCATTTCCTTTAACAGTAAGACTTGTGGTATCCTTAATCTCTCAGTGCAATGTTAAAATTTGATAAATCAATTCTTTGTAAAATGAGGACATTGCCTTTGTAACATTGACAAACGTGCATGTTACTTAGTCGGCACAAACAAGTTAAACGACTATGAAATAATTAATTTTTTTCAATATTCAGTTTCAATGGGGTACTTTTTGACATCAGGAAGAATCGAAACGTTCATCAAAAACGAATTAATACAATAACGATTAAAATAATACTATACGGTCAATAAACACTAACCCTTCCTTTAATATTTTTTATTGACAATACGAAAATTGATAAAAAATTAGGTAAAGAATTCCCCAGGTATTACTGTCGATGAGGAACTGAACTGGAATTCCCATATAGCTAACGTTATGACTTCTGTATCACCTGCATGGAGTTGGTGCCTTGTATAAAGTAAGTTCATATATTCCTCGACGAACTTGGACTACTGTTAACAATTCGATTACACTACCTTACATTTCATACTGCAATGTTGTTTGGGCTTGCCATGAATCTAAAATTGACTACTTGCCTCTTCTCCTGGAAAAAGCTGTCCGGATCAGCTACGTACGCACCTTTGCCATACATGATATTCACTATATCCAAAATGCTCTTTTTATGTACAGATCCCATACTCACGAACTACCCGCCAACCTGTTAAACATGTTTCGCATCAACTCTGCCATCCACATTTATCCCACACGAACTTCTTCAAATGTTCATTTAGAAAACCCCAAAACAGCTCTAGCCCATCAATCTATTAGACGCACACATTTGACACCGACATTTGGAATTCTTTATCTGTGGATAGTCCTACGTGCCCAACAAAAAACAGCTTTAAGAGACAAATTAAGAGTCTCATTTTGTGTAAAGATAATACGCAATACTGATTTGTTTTTATTTCATTTATCAACTGCAAGGTTCTATACACCCAAATTCCATTCCATTCCATATCCATACATTTCTTCTACAAACTAATCAGTTGCCGTAGTAACAAGTCACAAGTAGAAAATTTTTTTTGTTGTCTAGTACACGTGATGAAGAGTACCTTCTCTATCCCATTTTTCCTTTTGTCTTTTATCCACCCACCTCTTTGTCTCTACTCTTCTTTCATCCCACTTCTACCGTTTTTCTTCGTCTTTTTATTTTACTCATTTACAATTTTCGTTGTAAATAACTGTTGTAAAGTTTTGCTTGTCTTAATTCACCTGATGTTCATTCTTAATTTGTATAAACTTTGTTTATTTTCTTTTAGACGTCACCTCAAGCTCTCTCGGAGCTTGACGTCCCTTTCATGCAGGCCTATGTGTATATAGTACTTAATAATTACGAAATACATTACCTGTACGTAATTATGTCATTTGTATTTATCCATATGTGAATGTATAAATTCAATCAATTCTATCAATACTGGTTTGGGACCATATGCTTAGAACAACTTTCATAACTTCACAGCTAGTTGATTGTACACTGTAACGGGTATACTGATTAATCCCATAGGATCAGCTTCATGAGCATCGTAACATTATTGTAGCACGTTCATTAGCGAACACAGCGTTACCATATCGTCGAATGTTCACAAGCACACGACTAAACATAAAGGCCTATACAGAACTAACAAAGGGCAAATTGCACACGACTAAACATATAGGCCTATACAGAACTAACAAAGTGGCAAATTGAACTTACTCTAAGCGGGAAAGGTTGTCCCTTATTCGAAAACATCTTGCTCTGCGGTTTGCCATTTGCGACAGTTGCCATGCAGGAGCATCAGATGACGCCATTTTCTTGCAGATCGACTAGACAATAACAATGCAATGATACACGTGCAAATGCATTTGAACATTTAAAAGTATTAACATTCAGAACATGTGAATTTTAGGTCTACGATACGCTAAGCTTCTCTTGTCCAGGCCGGTGTCGTAGCCATAGGGGACTAATGTCGACGCCTGGGAAAAGTCTAAGATCACATGAGGGCGTCACCTCCACGTTGAATGTTTCTTGAAAACCTTCTTTTATGATGTGAATTGTATTCCAAGAAAATCTGATGTTAGTCGTTATATGCCTTTGCCCTTTTTGTATTTTTGCCTCCTTCATTATAAGACCTTTTACTAATATTTTCTAGGTTAGAGAACCCCGTTCCCCCGCCCATCCCCTCTCGTCACCGAACTGATAATACACATTTTCTTCCAGGCAACAACTTTCAAGCACTTCCACATCTGCAAACTCAGGGCAGTAGCAATAACACAGTATCAACAACAGTAGAATAAAATACATAGTCATCATGAAGTCACAAGGAAAAAAGACAAAAAAAAAAAAGACAAAAAAAAGTTGAGTACAATTCACTGCATGTCTGAAAAATAAATCATTTAGTCCGAATGGTTGTCTAGCTTACTAACATTAATCTATGAAAATATAATAATTACCTGTCATGACACTGAATTTGAGACGGTCCTCACGGATGTCTTGGTTTGCTTTGCTATCACTGTCAGGTACAAGCAGTAAACTCGTTGAAATTCAGATTGGGGCGTTTACACACTTACGCCGTGCCCTTTGTTGTTAGATGAATTTCTACACAATTTCTGTCAGACTAGTCACTGAACAATGATGGCAACCAGTCACACATGTTAGAACAAATTAATTCAATGTTACGGAAACCGCACGAAATCACATAGTACGCCTACATGATGTTATCTCAGAAGAACACCGCATACTACGTATGCCTAACAACAACATGTACGTGAGTGGTCAAATATGTATGTCAACCACACAAATTCACACAGTGAACCGATCAGCCAACTGCGGTCTTGTGCTATTCATGTAAGCGTGGAAATTCCCTGCTGTTGTTCAAGGGGACTTTCCCCGAATTTGTGACGTTCGTTGAAAGTGAGCACACACTGACGTTAGATGGAGTTCTATAGTGAGAAAGTGAAGAACTGCCCCAGCACATTTTTTAACCAAGATGGGAGAACATGTACACTAGGGATGTTTTTGACATTTATACAATGTTGATGGTCTTAACTCTGACTCGTTTGTGAACAATGAATCAAGGCTTCCTCCCTACATAAAGATGTTCTCGTTATACCTTGTCGGGAGATTTTCTCTATTTTCTCCGTTAGTGTAAATGTGTTGCACGCAATAGTCATAAAATTGCTTTCATAAGAGAGTCTTTGTATATATGTCACTGTGAATTTCATTTGGAATATATCATAATGTTTCAAAGCAAGTAATTGAATTTGTTTCAACAATACATTCAAAAACTGTAACCGCACAGGGAACTGTATGTCATTGAGTTCATTGTACTTGCTTCCTCCCACGTTGAATCCCATTCGCTTGTTTTGGATGACGACATAATTGAGAACTCTACCAGTAACATGGGCTATTTTCTTTGACATGCTCGCTTTCATAAATAATCTGAAGGGATTTCGAAACAGAACACCGACCACAAAAGTTGTAATCCGAGATGCGACAAAATAAACAATCCATTAAACAAGTCGGTTGAGACATAAATCGGACTTTGGATTTCATCTCTCTTGAAACTTGATACAAGAATAAGAGAATTAAGTATCGTATTTTGTCCTTTTCGGCAGTCGCATTATGCTGGGCTGACTGTAGATCGATACAACTGAAGTTAAAACAGGGTATGTTGCAACAACAACACTCTTCCTTGAGAAGTGTGGAAGCTTGGCGGAGTACATCGTGGTTCTCAATATGAACAATTGAAAACTTTAAATTTAAACTAAAACAGCAAAAACATTCAAGAGCTACGGTCGTGGGCCTATCCTACAGGTAACTCCGTTACTTCGGTAAATGATAAACACTGATTTAGGATGCTGATTCATGCAACAGAAACGTTTACTATATGCAGAGGGGCTTTCATTACTTGGCAGTCTCCCACCAACTGTTTCATACAACACTGGCATCATATTCCTGTCCTTCGGCCGTTCTTTGGCTGTATAGCCAACACGGATCTGACGAATTTCGAGTATGTTCATTTTCCGCTTTCATTTCGACTACTATACTCTTACAGAGAGTGTGACATGATGACGTCATTTGGCTCTCAGTATTGGCCGTATTAATAATGGAATATTGTACCGTGTTGAAATAGCCATAAATGCCTTCACGAATTAATCAAGTATTTACGATTTAGAGGCAAATTTCTGTTTTACACCCGCATCATTGGACTATGAATGTCCCTTGCAAACACTCATCCCAGTTTCAGTACAATGACATCTTGTCACATATTTTAAATAAACTTATAGTATTCTGAACATGAAAAGCAAATGCAAGTTTTACCCCTTTGCACTGTGTCTATATCAGGTCGAGCAATATTTCGTGTTCTGCAGATGAGGACGCTACCCTCTCCCAACCTCCTTACATTAACGATACAAGAGAAACGATGCTGATCGCTCAACTACCGATGACGTAGAATTTAGAGAGTGCTTGTAGTTGGAGTGAGCTTGCTTCAGACATGGCCGATTCACTGGAGTACCGGGTATCCTACTTTGGTTCCACTAATGAAAGTAGATAGACGTTCGAGTCACTGGGTCGAAAGTAAATAACCGAGTAAGCAAACCCCCCCCCCCCCCCGCATTCTCAGGACACAGAAATCATATCACACAAGTAAAATTTCGTTTACGTATGTTATACGTGGATATATAGATTCAATTTCAATGTAGAAATTTTAACAGTCAGTCAGGGGTAAACTGCATGAGTCTAGATATGTTGTTTGTGTTCAATGCTTCTGATGAAAATCGTAATGTTTGCAACTATGATAAAGTGTGCATTGGTGTGTGTATGTGTGTTTGTGATATCTTGCTTGTGAAACGGTATCTGGTGAACGAATGGAACAAATGTTATAATTAGTACGTGTGTGTATCATATTTAGCACTACAAAACCTATGGCTTGTGGGGAAGAGGTAACAGTTCATGTGAGGTCAGTACACGTAGAATGTTTAAACTTGTACACACACTATCTCAAGAACACATGCTTGAGCTGATCTCATGTGTAGTATGCTGATCAATCATATTAAGTACAAGACCTTAGGTGCTTTTGATGTAAGTCAAAGATTAGTTGATATTCACACATACTTGGAAAGAATCCCTTACTCCTATCGGTCCATTTCAGTCAGGTGACTTAAAGGTTAATCAACTTTGGACCGTGTACTAGCTGCAGGATGGTGCACTCTCGGGGTTTAATGCAAGTGATGCACTCGGGCTGCGTCCTCGTGCATCGCTTGCATTAACCCCCGAGAGTACATTATACTACAGTTAATACACAGGTCCAAAGTTGATTAACCTTGTTCATACATACCAACGAGATTTTGACCAAAAAAAGAAACGAATTTCGTTCTGAAATAAGAGCATTTTTATTGAAAAGGAACCCCGAGAAAACGTTAGCAAATTTACAACATGTCAACAATATTCGTGAGCGAAACAGAGAGAGAGACACTGAGACAAAAGAATAACATTAATAATTCACATATCAACAATGCCTGCTTTAGTTAGTTTGCTCTTAAGTAGTGTACTAATGTGTGCATGCTGTGGTTTAGTGTACGTGTATTCACTGCGCAGTGTGTACGTAACTGCTATGGAGCGTTGTACAGCTACAGGGACTTGCTAAATGTGGAATTTGCCCACTGATTAGAATGATTTTGGATAAATACAGCGACAGATTTATTGAAAATACATTTCCAGAAAAACTTGGACATGTTTGATGTCTTACTCGCAGTCCTAACAGCAGCAGTAAGTGGGAGACTTGTTGTGTGCGTACCCTAAGTTTCCTGTGAGTGTGAGAGCTCTCAGTAGGCTATGTAAACTTTAGGAACTAGGCCTAAGTTAGGCCTAAGTTAGGCCTAAGTTAGTTCAACAAAAAAAATTATTGCAGATGGCCAAAACGTTACCGTCAAAACATTGCTGTAAGATCACTTTATGGCTGGTTTGGAATAACTTATGTCAAGGCCTCCCTGTTTAATTTCTTCCTCCATATAGCGCCTAGGCCTATTAATAGGAATAAATAATTTGTGCTGTCCATCGTTATTAACCTTTAATCAGTAATTGTAAAACTGAAACCTCGTTAGCACAATCCCAAGAACGTTTGCGTGTGTAGGCAAAAAAAAAAAAAACAGAAAGAAAGAAAAGATTATGTTTAATCTTAAAGGTGATTGGTGATAGGCCTATCTCATGCTACATCAATCTTTTCTTGATAACATTTTCAAACGTTGCTACTTTCCCGTCACTCTTTGCAGGTATGCTGGTGTAGGCTGCAATTATGTCTTCGATTGCGATTGACAAAAAATGACATGGCTTCACATGGACATTTCCCCAAAATTGATAAACCAGCTAGAATAACCGAGTACTCTGCAACTTTGTTTGATAAACAATCTTAGTTCATAACTGGCTTCTGTAGTCCTAGTTCACGATGTAAGTGATCATTTTCATCATATCATCAAGTGCAAATAGCACTTCGAGTTTTGATTTGTTACCAGACATTCCTCAGAGGAAGCGTTCTTTTACTGAAGCTAGTATTACTCCAATTAGCTATGAACTTCAACATTATGACTGGTCAGATATAATGACATCTACAAACGTTAATGAGTGTTGTGAGGCTTCTACTAATGTCATGACGCCTCTAATACACAAACATTGTCCCCTTAAAAAATAGATCGCAACCATAAACGATGCAAACCAAATAACTCCTTCACTTACGCCAAGATTGCTGAAATCAATCAAGCATAAAAACATTTTACACCATAAATATTTCAGTACATCCTCTGAAAGTAATAACCAAAGTTATACTGCCTATCGAAACAAGTTGAACAATATTAGGCTATCAAAAACGCAATATATGATTATTAAAATGAAAATGAAAATAAGTAGAATGTTAATAATAGCAAGCTAACATGGGGTGTGATTGATACTCTTTTGAAGACTAAAAATAATAGACCAAATATTTCCAAGATTGTGACTGATACGGGAAAACTAATGACCCCAAAATTATTGTAAAGCTTTAAATAATTCTTTCATTAATGTTGGTCCATCTCTAGACAGTAACATTTGCAACAGCAATAATTTAGATTTTTCGACTTATTTTAGGGAATTTTCAATGAGAATTCAATGGTTCTCACTCCCACTAATCCTTCTGAAGTATTTAAGATAATCCAATGCCAAGTGGTTGACGAAATTTCCTGTAATGTCTTTAATGCAAGTGCTTATTCTATTGCAGTTATTGCTCATACTCTTAATGTTTTCATACCAACTGGTGTTTTTCCGGACAACATACAAATTGCTAAGGTGATCCCGGTTTTAAGGCTTAAAAAAGAAATCAAAATAAAAGTTACAGGCCTATTTCTGTACTACCCACTCTTTCTAAAGCACTGGAAAGGTTGGTGCATAATATAATTTCATGTTTTCTGTTTAAGCACAGCACTCTCTTTAATAGCCAAGAGAATGGAGAGAAACACTGTAGTACGCCTATGGCTCTGTGTAATGTTCTATATAAGATAACATATGTTCTAGAAAATAAAATGTATACTGTTGATAATTTTTTTTCACATTTATCTCATGCCTTTGACACTGTACATCATGATAGTATATTACTTTGCAAATTTTTCACGTTTGGTCTTAAAGGTAAAGTTCACAGCTGGATCTCCAGTTATCTCAGTAATCGTAAACAATATGTGAGCGTAAACCTCACTAGTTCTGATTTGCAAACCATAGTCTGTGGTGTTCCGCACGGATGCTAGGTCCTCTTTTATTTATATTTCTTATGAATGATACCAATGCTTCTTATAACAAAATAAATTTTACAATGTTTGCTGATGATACAACTATACTTTATGATCATAGGGATGTAAATGAAGCCGCCATATATACAGATAAGCAATGAACTTTATTACCTTAACATTGACTATGTAGAAATGCTGATAAAACTAACTTCATTGTATTTCATCCGTCTTTTGCCCCTGGTGAAGGGCAACAGTTTCAAAGCATTTTCAGTAGTGAAGGACCAGCATTTAGTACCCTTTTTCCGGATGGACAAAATACATTTAAGGAACAACGCGTGGTGCAAAGTCCCCCCCCCCCCCCCCACACACACACAAAAGAAGATATTTCAGTCCAAGGTTACTCTCGCATGAAACACGGTTTGCTCAGAATCTAGAATACATATTCTTTGCTCAATACACAACAGCGCTCGGTTCGTGAAATGTTACCTTCCATATCAATAGCAATGCAAGGGGGATGAAAGAGGCCTGCTAATGGAAAGCTCATTATATAATTCATGCTGCAGAACAAGGAGGCCATACATCAGATTCAGTCAAAAGAAGATGGTAACTATTTTATGGAGAAAATTCGTGGCACCTCAGTGTATTGGGAATGCACCACGAGTGACTTCTTTGCTATGGTACGGCAACTTGGTACTCCCAAAAGGTCCTGCAGTTCAGTTTTCTGCAGCAGATAGGAGATGGACTTAGATTGATGAAGCTATTCTCCAACAACAAGGGAAACCTGTTCCAGAACACATTCGCTAGGCCACACATTGTCAAATAATAGTTACTAATCCTGTAATAGCCACACGCATGTTTGAACACAGAGTACAAGCTTTTGTCAAGGATGTCACCATATCTCCTATTTCAACCAATTGGTCATATAATCGACTACTTGAAATTGAATTTAATGTTGAATTTCAGCAAAGGGGATGGCCGCATATACACTACTCATTTTGGATAAAAAAAATGCCCCCTTGTGAGGGAAGTCCAATCTAACTGAAATAGTAGCTTTCATAGATAAGTGTGTTTCCTGTAAAATGCCATCAGCATCTACTGAGCTAGAGCTACATGAGAGACTATCACACGTGCAAACGCATAGCAAAAGCCATTTTGAATCTTCCAGAAAAGGTAGCAGAACATACCGATTTAATGGCCCAAGATTGCCATCGAAAAAACCACATTCATATGAAAAAAAAAAAAAACAGAAACAGATCTGACAGTGTAAATAAACTCACACCTGGTTATTCTGATGCTGTTGAAAGAAAATCTGGGATACTTTCCATTATGATACAAATCATTCTCTTACCACAGATGACACATTTCAAAGAGCAGGTGTCACCAAACAGCAACTCGAAGATTGCATCAGGGCAAGCCCCCAAAAAGAAGCTAATTAGTCAAGAAGGGCACCTTAAGACAGATGGGTCAACAATAACTGTCCAATACTTCTCATGGCACGGAATGCAAACATGGATTACCAGCGGTTTGTTTTAGACACGTACAGCTGTATGTACATTGTGTCATACATACGTAAGTTAGTCTGGGTGAAATGGGAGATCTCTTGAGAACAGCTGAACAAGAAGCACGTGATGTTAACCTTAATCCAATGAACAACCAAAGAAAATTTGGTAGTCTATGTCTGCATCAAAGCGAAATCAGTGTAATGGAATCTGTGTATCAGCAGGGTAACAGAGATGGATATGAAACAATTTTCACTTCAAGTGATGTTTATCCCAACAGACCCTGATTCCCAGAGACTCGCTTCCCTTACAGCAATTGCAAAATAAGCAGGAAGATACCAATAAAATGATAGACAAGTACTTGGCACGTCCTAAGGAATTACCTAATATTTAGTTTGGCAACTTTTGCATCTTAGTACCGCTACAAAATTATGCAACAGACTCAAGTCCATTAACCAATGGCCTTCGCACTAGGAAAAAAGACTAACCAAGCCTGCTACTCAGCAGTGCATCACACAAACCACTTTCACTTTGTACCAGTTGTCTAACATTTCCTATTTCCAGTTCATTTCCCTTTCTTTATTCTGTGCATTTCAAAACATTCCTTTATCTCAAGGTAGTTAAAAAGTCGGTTTTTTTCTCTTACTTTTAGTTAATGTTTCTAGGTTTAGTATACAAGTTTATTTTAAAATATTTCACTTTCTACTACAGTGCTTCAGAATATCGCAAAACCAAGACCATGCCGACCTCTTTAATAACCTTGGAAACTTTCATGCTGTGGTACATCATATGCAACTCTTTAAATTTTCATGATCTAAATTTTTTATGATCTACCATCCTGGTGACAAGACATCTGGAAACCTTTCTGTCAGATCTATCATCTATTCTTGATCAATGTAAATATATTTTCTATCACTTTAATCACTTTCACGTATTACTAACTGTTTGTAAAACTGTGTCTTTTATCTCAAGCTGTGGGTTACGGTACTGTTCTGATCTCTTATTTGGTGATAAAACGTTCGTTTCACCAAGGGGTGGCATAGACCTACCTTTGAAAGCGTTGTTCTGAGGTACCTTATTGTTTAAGGATTAGTTGACTTGCATGATGTTGCTCTGTGAATGATATTGAACTAATGCCGATGAATAAAGGATAGAAATACATTTAAGCTAATTTCACAACTTACTTTTGCTTGGCTTGGTGGGTTTTAAAGTATAAGCAGCAATTAAATTGTCCATCACAATAACAGCTCCTCTGGTTTCATGCGCTTAGTATGTTTGTATCTTACTGAATGTATCTTTCTGAATGTAGACATTCATAGGGTCTTTATAATCTTTGTACGAAAGAGTTTTTGCGTCCAAGACCTTACCAGAAACAGGAATAGTGCAAAAGATAGAAAACTGCATTTGTCGGTTCTACGTCACAAATTTTCAGGCTCGTGCTGAAGCCCAACTTTCAAAGCGTTATTTCACATCTAAGGAAGCTTCCTCTGGTAAAATAGTTATGTTTAACTGATGGAACGGTGAAGAATCTTCTATTTTATGTTAAGTTTTCTTGTTAAATTCCCTTAAGTGCCAGTACGGTAGCTCTTTGGGAACAATTGTAGGCTGATATGTACTTACAAAGTTTATAGTCTAAAATATCTTTCTTGCTTTGGTTTATCGTTACATTTTCATGGACTTTTGTGGGGGCTAAATCTTTTTGAATACAAATTTTGTACTTATTTTGTACCATTATTTGGGGTACAAATTTGCATGGCTCCAAATCTGTACTACGTATACAGGAACTAAACAATTAGAAGTCACATTTTATTCAGACTTAGTATATTGGTTGTTTTTTTTTTTTTTGTTTGCGATTTGGTTGTCTATGTGTTGACTGCATGATGGCATTCCCACTTGAGCAAGAAACCAGTGCCCTTCTGCCCTTGTTTGACAAGATGAGACTCTTCAAAAACTTAAAAATATTTACAGTACAATATGTGTACCTTGAGTCGATCCGTCCATTAATGCATTTTACACTCCAGTGAGACCGTGTGGGAAGCAAAAATTCCAAAGTAAGCACCGCCTGCATCATAGTTACTTGATGCAAACAACAAACAACATCAAAAACAAGTATTCGCCGTGCTATTTTTCATTTCCATGGAAACTTTTACTCACAGTCAAATTTTTAAGTTTCAGCAAGGTTGCTGTCTATCATGTTTCAAATCGTACCAACATATTGACCAGAATGTCTTGGTAGGACTCTCATTTAAAGTATAGATAGAAGAGACAATATTTTTTATCATTTTTGACATTATTATGTATTTATTTGGTAAAAAGCAGTATTTTTATAGATCTCTGGCGTGATCGACTCAAGGATTTATCATAAGCTTACTGTTATACGGCCACGTTAGATGCAAGACCTATTTCCAAGTAATCACTCATTTTTAACACAAGCAAATGAAGGTATTTGAATGATGAGGGCACACTTAAGAATACTTCCTTCAAGTTACATATATGATAAGAATGTTTTCATATTTTAGGATTAAAATATTTGTCAGGCGATCGACTCATGGTACCCCGATGCTAATTACCATAAATCAAATAGCAACCACGACGAGAACACCATAGATGTGGAACGAAATCTGAGTAGACCCCACAACTTATTTTCTTTTTCTTTATATTGTTATATTTGGGGGGCACCATAGTGAACAAAGGAAACTAAAATTAAAATCACCGACAGATTCAAAACTGCAAGTTTCTCACTTTGCCCGGAATATGAATGTATGTCATAAACACGCGACTTCCAAACGTCACGTGAAGGAATACCTAGCTACAGGTACTCCCACTCTTCCGTCATGACTTCACCAGGCACTACAATAATGTGTACTTGCACGCAAAGACAGTTGTCCTACTTACTACTGGACTCAGCACGACCACGTAAACATTGCGTACATATGTGTAACGCTGTAGCAAATGCCACAATGGTCATGTCTTTCATGCAAACAAGAGACATGAGTGAACGAAACTGTGCACTCAATACTTTAATACGGAAAACACATGACACTAAATTATGTATGACTAAACACACACTATCTGTCGGCGTAGGCGACCCCACGCTAACCTGTCAGCCTTAGATCACACCCAAACCTTTCTCCCCATAGCAACGTGCGGTGCACGTGCACTGTGTCAGTGCACAAGCAACGTCAGGTATAATCTAACGAGGGAGCTTTTATCGAGTTCACTTGGTGTTTAGCCTATTTCAATGAGCAGATGGAGGGAAGACGTACTGAAAGGTTCTCCTTTTGAAACAATGGCCAACGGATTGAGGCGCGTCAACCTTTTATATAATCTCGGTGTCCATTGCCTTATATCTGATTGGTCAGCCACTCCAGACAATATAACACAAAGAAATCGTGGAATAACAATGGAAACGTTTGTCATCCATAGCTTCACACTGGCCAAAATAGCCGTCAATCATTGCTAAAAATAAGCTGAAACGAGGGCGCCACACGGGAATGTAATTTTCCTACAGTATTTTATCCTTAAGTTGGCTCACACTGCAAACTACGTTTTCCAAAAGACTCTCTTTAAAGGTCTGGTGACATGAAAATGACATTTTGAGGCACTGGGTGCATTAGTATCGTGGTTCTGAAGGGACATTTCGAGATTTCGAGATTTCGACTTTTTCGTTTCGATATTTCCATATTTCGACTTTTTCGTTTCGATGGACAAGGCATACATATGGCTTGGTAGGCTTATATTGTACAGCTGTTGTTGTTTACAGTGGCATCCATTAGCCAAAGCTTAGGCTATGGGGAGTATGGGGCCCATGGCGTGGGTTTGCCCGACATTAAATTGGCGTTTAATGCGCATCATCATTCATTCTTACTTTACGATGGTGGTTTTCTGTTTGGCCTTCTGTGGCGTTATCCTCTGCCATGTTGCCAAGTGAGAAGCAGTTGGCCTAATGTACTGCGTGAGTTGGTTTGAACCAAAGAACTAGATCGAATTCTTTGGTTTGACCCAATGTACACAGAACACAGTAATACAGTAGGCATGGGCAAAGACCGCAATATGATAAGCAGTTAACTAAGCTGCGCAGGCCTATAGCACGGGTCTTTCAACTCCTTGAAACGAAAAAGTCGAAATATGGAAGTACAGAAATGTCGAAATATCGAAACGAAAAAGTCGAAATATGGAAATATCGAAACGAAAAAGTCGAAATATCGAAATCTTGAAATGTCCCTTCAGGGCCACGATACATTTGGCATTCAAAATGTTGAAAATAGCCTCAAATTGCGTCAAAATCCTTCAAAAATTGACAAATTTACAGGCAAATTAGTGTCTCACAGCTGTGTCATGAATAAACATTGGCTAAATATGCAAATTTGTGATGTCACTGGAGGGACTCCTAGGATTTGTCTTATGTTAATCCTTTGTTTATGTAACTTTATTTCAAGGTCATTTGATAATTTATATGCCCAGAGGGTTTTATTTTGGAAACATGTATTTTCTCCTTCAAAAATATCGATATCACTTATCAATGTGAAACTCAGTAATTAAGTAATTAAGAGGCAAAATATGTAGGGTTAACAAAAGAAAAACTGACACTGTGCAACACTCCACGTCATCTGTTTTGCATTTTCTTCAAACTTTGAAAAGTCATATCTCAAAAACGGTAATAGATACAAACAAAATTCCAACGGATTTTCACTCAGGGTTTTACTTTGTAACGTTTGCATGAAGGGAGCTCTTTTCTGGAAACATGTCACCAGACCTTTAAGACTGTCGGTCCTCTCCAGCTGTCCAATAGACTATGTACAGCATCATGCATTAAAAAGTGTCTCCTCTTCCGAAGATGCCCCAATATAAACATGCTACATCTCTTCCATTGCTATGTTTCCATTGTAGAACTCATCCTTACGTTATATGGAATACGGTACTTAAAATAACTCATCCTTATGTTATATGGAATACGGTACTTATCCTTAAAATAACTCATGCTTACGTTATATGGAATACGGTACTTAAAATAACTTACTAGTGGAAGATTGTCAGGGCAAGCTGTCATTAGTTAGAAACAATATCACCATAAGTCTGCTATCGAAGTAAGACTTTTAAAAATATCACAGTAGCGAAGCCATTAACGAACACCGGTCTTGGAATCTCTCGGTCTAATGGAAGACGTAGCGTATTACACGTAGCTTGCATTAATCTAAACTGATGAAACTACTGAAAACGAAAAATGACCATAAAGTGTAGGAAATGACCAATACTAACGAATACAGAGGATACGGTTAACTTTCACAGGGATCAAATTGAACTCAATATTCGCAAAAGATTAGAATTTTAAATTTTGCATTACAAATGCAACAAAAAAAAAGGCAGTGCAGGGCTAATACCCTCCTTGTTCAGCTTACACCGGGGAATATGTTCAGCAAATCACCATCATGGTTAAATGAATAAATAAATTAAAACATTTTTATTTCAAAGTTGTCAATGTTTCAGTTTCCAAACTGATATAAATGTAAGAGAAACAACCTTCGATGTTCACAGTGTATTCCAATTTCATGCAAAAGAGTAGTTTTTGGTCCCTCCGTTATAATTTTAGAGAACTTAAATAGCAACTTCATGCGATATTGCTTAAACTCTTAGCGTATATCGTACTGGATAGGATATCCGTTGACATGTTCCTTTTTCCTCATTTATGCATTATTATTGAATGTTATAGTATAGTCACAGTATAAGAGCAGTATGAAAGCGCTTGGTCGTTCCATTTACCCACCGTATTTGCCTAATAATAACCCAAAACATTAACCTACCACAAAATTGTTGCAGTTTCCCCCACAAATTTACCTCACGCACTCCTCCCTCTCCCAGTCCTGAAAGAAAAGGGTGCTTCTGTACTTGCTGAACTGCTGTAAGACGTTAGCAATGACTGGTATAAAAACTTCCGAGCTTTTTAAAAGTAGTCGAAAAAAAACCCCATCAACTCAGTAACCCATCACAATGTTGAGTAGGCCTAATATTATTGCGATGCATCAATACCATACAGACATGATTGCTTTTAATTTGAGTGTGTGTGTGGGGGGGGGGGGGGGGGTGGGGCGTGCGCGTACGTGCGTGAGTACGTGTGTGTGTCTGGATGAAACCGATGTATGATGAGGTGATTAGTATGCCAACTAATTGAAAGATTAAACAAATCGACAAGCTAAAATTCGGTTTTATGCCAGTGTTATTTTCTACAATAACAACAATCGCCTCTGCAGGCCATTGCGTTACGTTTATCGCCACGTGTGCAATTTCATCAGTGATTAACACAGCTTACTTATGAGACAATGATGAGATAATTATAGTATGACAATGAGTATTAACGATACAGGAGGGAGTCGTTGTATGTGGCTATTTTTATCTCATAGCCCTATAGAGGCTAGATGAGATATTGCAGTCACTTGGCTAGTGGAGCTATATATTGTACTGTGCACCCATGGGAGAATGGTTGCCATGGAAGCCCTTGGAGTGGATGAGTAGCGACACCCTAGGGGTACCCCATGGAAGGGTTTGTAATGAGCGCCGATTGGGGACACACACAAGAGAAATTGGAGCTTGCAACCGGGGTTATGCTAAAAAACAGGGGATATCCCCGTTTCTGGATATTTTAACATAATGCAAATTGGGGTTTCAGATGTGCGCCCTCAATTTGTAGCTCAATCTGACGTTTTCCCCAATTACCTGTTATATGGATTTATTCCTGTGTATAGGGGTGTATGTGTGTGAAAAATTATACACACAATTCCGTTTGGGGGGTGAATCGGGGATACATACAAGTCTTATATCAGTAAAGTGAGGACATCATGTGCAAAGTGGGGATATCCCCGTTTAAGTGAGGAAAAGTCCATGTCCCCAATAGGCACCCTTAACGGGTATGTGTGACCATGGGTACAGGAGGGTCCTGTTGGGTGGTATAAATGAAAATGTGTCCGTACCAATGTGTGTGTGTGTGTGTGTGTGTGTGCGTGTGTGTGTGTGTGTGTGTGTGTGTGTGTGTGCGTCCGGACCTGTCCAAATTGTGGTTTTTCCAGAATAGTTTGAAAAGCATATGGGCGATTAAGTTGAAACTTGGTCAGGTTGTGCATGATGCCAATATGTGCAAGATGTATTAGTTGTATGGTAAATTGAGTCAAATTTGCTGATTTTTGAGAAAAAAGTCTATTTTGCCCCAAAATTGCTATTTCCAGCATATCTTGAGAAATATTTGAGCATTTAATGTAAAACTTTGCAAAAACTTACCTGAGAATGAAAAATTTCAAGGTATATCACTTTTGTAGTAAAGAGAGTGAAATTTGCTGATTTTTGAGAAAAAAGCCAATTTTGCCTCCAAATTTGTATTTCAAGCATGTTTTGAGAACTATTAAACCAATGAACTTAACGTTTTGTAAGTACTGAGCAATAAGCTATTACAAATTCCCATGTGCAGGCCCTGTATTGAAATCAATGTGCATGTTGGCGATGAGATATGCAACTCCGTGGATTGCCCTCTTGTTTTATTTGTTATTTGTTATTTTTTTTTTAGTCTCTATTATTGATCGTTTAATTGATTCAAAAGTATATATACACGTGATACAATATTCAATATTAACGAAGGCACAACATATACCAGGTATTTAAGATGTAAAAATTTCTTTGAAGAGTGTCACGCGGGATTCGTTTTTAGCTTTGCTTAAAATATAATATTCAACATATAGGCAATATTTAAATTTGTAAGAAAAGGCAGTGGAATCTGGAATTTTATTGTTCAACTTGCAATTAAAGATAAAGTATTTTGCATGTAAAATAAAAAAGATGTTTAGCATCTTCGAAATTCCTAAACTTCATGTAATTGAAATCGATTTCAAAACTGCTTCTTAAGCAAAGGTTATCTAACTCTGACCAAAAGGTTTTAACGTAATCACAGTCCCAAAACAGATGTCCCAGTGTCTCATTAACCTCTTGACAAAACGAACAAAGCGGACTTTCTTTGACCTTAATCCTATATAAAAAACTATTAACACCAAGTATTCTGTGCAAGAAAGGGAACTGAAAGTAATGTAACTTCGAATCTCTCACAGCAATATAAGGTAACACAAAATTTTTATTCCAATCATATACCTTGTTATCGAGTTCGTTTTCATTTTGAATATGAACGCAGTTCAGACTTTCTTTCCATGACTTCGAAATCGTAGATAGGATACCAACATAAAGAGTAAAAGGAAAGTGATTTAAATATATTTTGTTACAAAATTTATCATAATCTAAAGCGATACCACCATGGTCGAAAAAGTCATGTGATCTAAAAGCATTCTTACGTCTGAGAATGTTTGAAAAAACAAGCCTATTGCCGATTTTTATGAAAGAGTTATTCAGGCCGATCTGGTTTCATAAAAATTTCTATCTGGAGATCTAAAATTAAAGTCAGACCACGCATAATAAACTTCACGAATAAGGACATTCGAAATTTTGAGATAATTTTTAGCAACATTGTATTCAAATAAGAAACCTTTACCGTATCCTTTAAGTGCTTCATCAAACAAAATCTTCCACAATCTATTGTTATCATCGAGATATAGCTTAACCCATTTACATTTTAAGCTTATTGCAAATGACGATATATCAATCATATTTAAACCTCCCTTAGATTTTTTATTAATTTAAACATTTCTCTTACCTTTATCAGGTTTTTTAGACCAAATAAATCCGTAGAAAAGGTTCTCTAAATCCTTAAAATACTGAGAACTTGGATTTGGTAAAACAGAGAAAAGATATAGTTGAGAAATGAGAAAGACTTTAATACGAACAATTTTACCAATAGGTGTGAGATCTCTGGAAGACCCAAGGTTAATGGTTCTTTTAATTCGGGATAATTTTGGGACATAGTTCAGCTTAAGGAAATCATCGTAATGATTCGAGAATGAAATACCTAACAGGTTCGTGGCGAGTCAAACATTTAAAAATAAGGAGGTGGGCCAGAAAAAAAGCGGGGCGAGAGGAAAAAGACAAAATTTGTTCGAATTTATCTTTAAAGCAGACGCTTTACAGACCTTTTCAGTACATTGACTGTTTCCATAATATCATTCAATGACCCATTTGTTATTACCACTGTGTCATCTGCATTAAGTATAGATTTAAAAAACTGAATTTGAGATGACAATTCCATTAATGTTAAGGCTGGACTTAATCATAGCAGTAAAAATTCCAGAACAGGTATAACATAAATAAATAAATAGATAAATAAATAAATAAATAAGGACTAAGTGGGCATCCTTGACGGCAGACCCCTTGAAATCCTGAAATGCTCAATAAAGAAACCATTATTTACCACATACGATGAAATTTTATTGTATAACGCTCGAACCCACAGTCTAAAATCACTACCAATTAAAATAAGCAACGGTGTTTTGAATAAACTCAAAATCGAACGCTTTCTCATAGTCTAGGAATATAAGTGCTCCGGGAATATCATGAACATTACAATAGCTAATGAGATCAACAATTAATCTAACATTTTCCCCCTATAAAGTGCCCTATTAAGAAACCAGTTTGCTCTTGATCTATTAAGTTAGCGAGCACAGTCTTCATAGCAGCTACACACTTAGCAACGATTTTGTAATCTACGTTAAGTAGGGCGATTGGACGCCAATTCTTTATGTAGCGGCTGTCTTTATTTTCTTTTGGAATGAGGGTTCAAAAAGCTCTGCCCTGCTCATCAGAAATAAAGCCTTTTCGAAAGGCATGGTTAGAAGAGTTTACAACAAGTGAACCAACATCGTCCCAGAATACACGATAAACTTTTACAGGGATTCCATCGTAGCCAGGAGATTTGTTCAGAGGCATTGAGAGCGGCTATTTTTTTTCTTTGTTGACAATATGTAAACTTACTTTATTTCTCTGCTTTACACTGATGGATATTCATAATTTGATCTCAACTTTCGTTGGGATTTGTTCTTCTCTTTTACTAGTAATGAAGAAACGCAAACAAATCTAGTGACATTTCTCAATTCCTTCTCAATCTAACGTACTTCTTTTCCTGTAAAAGTAAAAGCAAAGAGAAAAAAGAAAAGGACAATATAACAAAAAATATTCCGTATGTACCTTTCTGCGGCCAAGCCTTCCAACTTATCGGTTACCCTTCATCGATAATACATATTAACTCCTAGTTAATTGATAATTAAATACTTTCAACTGAGAAGGAGGACTTAATTGACAGCAGACGACTATATCTTTATCCCACAAGATAGAGGCTGCAAAGAGGAATTGAGTAGCACTTGAAAAGCGAGGATATGGAATGGAATATGTTTTTGAGTAAACATAAATCTGTGCGTCTTATCGACCTGTTGACCCTGTTAAGAGTAATTAAACAAACCTTTGATCAGATGTTGTGTATTGCAATTCCAGCGCCGTGATTAGGAGAAGTAAAGGCTCTCATGTCCATGTGGCAAAAATCCTACAATAAACAATCCCTTAATTAGGTCAAAGTCTGCAGGTTGCAGCCATGTATTGCCAGCAAACGTATCGATAAAGTTATCATGCACATACAGGTGACAACAATTCTTTGCTTCGCGTCAGTCATGCTTTTCATACTCCATAAAATCGAGTTGTTATTCATAACGTATGTGTATACATTCGCAAAAGGTGCCGTTTCATAAAGGTTGGCAAAGTTTTGACTTTTTTTCACGTGCACATCTCACCGTTGCAAAAGCTGTCACTAGGCTGTTTTCGCAAACAAGACGCGGACGTAGAATCCAGTGTGCAATATGGGACTGTCCTCATTGTGACCACGCATATATCGTCCATCCCGGCGAAATCTACAACCGATCTCAGGTAAACTAACGTTCGTTCTAGACTGGTGCGCGCGGCCAGTAACCACATGCTATTAAGAATGTTACATACTGAGCGCTCCGTTCATAAAATGCGAATCCGTTCAAATGAACGACGCGTGTCCAAGTACACATACCCTCACGTACTTTCAGCGCTTCCGTCGTGTTTGCGAAAACAGCGTACTGTAGTTGTTACGTAATACGACTGTAGTACCGTCACAAGTACCTACACGAGTCGGGCAAATGTCTTGTAAGGTGTATTACATACTGAATGGTGTTGTTTTCTGTGTTTTGTCCACTAGGTCAGGGAAAATATTTTGTGGTATTCGGTAGCTCTTCCGTTACGTAGAGGCAAGACTGAAGCGAATTTCTGGTAAGTTCACTTTTCTTTCTAGTACCTAAGCACCACCTCAAAGAAGGTCATTTCCTTAAAATTAAGTTACAAAGCTTTCTAGGCTCAAATGGACTGAAACACGTGATCATCCCGTGATTTTTCTCCTACAGGTAAGATTCCGCTATTTTTGGTCTTTCTAGTTAGATCGTATTCTTTGTTTTTATTTGTTTGTTTGGTTTACCTAAAGCGCTTAGCTGGAACGTCTAACAATAACCAAACCGACTCTAAAAAAAGATGGAAGTTTCTCCTTTTATAAATCTGAATTGTTCATGGATGAAGGGTTATCGTGATGGTAATAGTAGTCTTTTAAAATTGTTCCTAAATCTCTCCTTATAATCATTAGCTGAGTCAAAATTAAGTCTTCAGACAACTTAAATTAAACATAGAGTTGCATATGTTAAAAATACAATTTTATAGGCAAAATTGTAGGTAACCGGTAACCGGTGTATACTATAAGTGGTGGTGATGATGTGGTCCTTAATAATATTTTAAAGCTTAATAACAGATTTTTTTTTATCATCTTGGTTCAATGGAAAGAGTCTGCTCTATATACTTTTTTTTTCTAAATCTTATCGACAACAACGGACAGGCGTTGTCTTATAATTATTCCTAAGTATTACATCAGGTTTCCAACGTTCCCTTCCCACTATATTTTAGAACTAATTTGTCTATTCGTACAAACAGTTAAAATTTTCTCACTTAAATATTTCTAATAGGAAACAAAATTTAAGTTGTGTACAATAGCCTTGTTCAAAAAAAAAAAAAATTATCAGGGTGGATCTAGGATTTTTGAAAGCGTTTTTGTTTGGGGGGGGGGGTGGGTTGGGTCCTATATTTGGTATTATCTGATCGGAGCGTCACCATCGGTTGGCGACAAGAAAATGTTTGGCTTCACAGGCCTTCCAGATGGCCACGAAACTTCACTCCCCGAGTGTCTGAAGCTCCATGTGACCGTGAAAAAGAAATCTCACGTCTCATTTCTGAATTAATGACAAAAAATCAATCTATGACTAAATACATACCACATTGGTTAAGATAGAGTTAAGAATCCTCAGGAATAATGTATCCTCTTACATTTGTTCTTTAGTCCACATTTTTTTTTCATCAGGTCTTAGTCCCAAGGCCCAGTCTCCAGATTTCTTCTCCGCAACCATTTATAAATCACTTACATTCTAGTGTAGAATTGTGGGAAGAATGAGCGGAGCGCCACCATTGGTTGGCGTGGAGCGCAAAAGAAAAGTTTTGAATGAAAATGGTTTAGATTTTCATTCATTAGATTTCCGGAAATCGCATTCCCAGGTTTCAAAGTCGAACTTTGCCTGTCCCTCAAAAACCCGTTGCTTAAGGTCATGACTCCCCTGCAGAAAGCTGAAAACATTCACACTATAAATCCCATTTTCTTTACCAGACGTTTTGTTCTCCCTTAAGACGGAACCGGAGGCAGCGTCCAAGGAGGAAATGAATGTAATGAAATCATGAATTTTGAAATATTCAAGTATTTGACCATAAGGAGAATGAAAGATAGTGCGGAATACGGGACGGCGAGAATGTCAGACAATATTGTTTGTTTTTTGTTTGTCTGTGTAACATTTATATCAGTCTCTTTAAAAACATTTACAAAATGATAATTGGAATGGAAAATATACACAGAATACGAAAGAGAAAGTAGACTGATTTAGTGTGTATAAAAAGCATGAGGAAGGTGTAGGGAGCTATACATTGATCTATTTATCAGTCCCCAAACCGTGCATTTAGTATGCCCGACAATGTAACTATTCATACTCATTTTCTTTCCTTTTACAGTCTGCTCCTTAACTAGTTCTACTATGTGGTTGAAAATCATCATCTTGGCACTGTCTCTTACTCTGGCTTCTCGGTTTGGAGGTTTCGTGTACTGGTTAGGCTTTCACAGGGCTATCCACAGACACTGGCCTGGTCCTTGCCAAAATGTCCATCCGATCGAGTCCGGGGCAGAGGCCATCGCGCTGTCTAGCCAGGGTCTAGCGTTCATGTCATCGGGGTACAAAACTCCAGATGCCACCGATGAAAGGATACAGAGTGCAAAAGGCAGAATTTATCTTTTTGATTTTAACAAATCTGATGACGGTGCCAAAGAGTTGATTATCAAGGGTGATATAACTTTGGAGGTACCGCATGGCATTTCATTGTGGGAGGATGCAAAAGGAATCCAAATACAGCTAGTGCACCATCGATTAGCAGAAGATACCGTCGAGATTTTCCGTTTTCATCCACCGGAAGTGCTACTTCACGTAAAAACTATCAGAAGTCCACTATTTGCCGATCTCAACGACGTCAGTCGCAACGAGTAACTCGTCGTTCTACGTCACAAACATGGCCACTTTACGACCAGGGATTTTACAAACAATTTCCTTTCTGCTGCAGGTACCGACGGCAAATGTAGTGTACTATGAAGAAGATGACGCCAAACTTGTAGTGAGGGATTGCAATATTTTAAACGGAATTACTCGTTCCTCTGACGGCAAGTTTCTCTTCGTGTCTTACATGTTTGACGAAGCCGTGGTGGTGTTCCAAAGAGATCAGGATGGATCTTTGACCAGATCAGAAACAATCAGTTTGTCGGCAGTGCCAGATAATTTGTTCTATGATACAGACAATGGAGATTTGCTAGTGAGCTGCGCAGTTCCGATCGGATTCCTTAGGATGATTACGGACTTCGATCACAGAGCGCCCTCACATTTGCTTCGTATCAGACCACTGGGTGGGCCACGTGACCCTTTCCGATCGTACGATGTCGTCGAGATATTTGCCGATGACGGGAAGCTTCTCTCGGCGTCGTCTAGTTCCGCTAAATACAATAACAGACTATTGCTCGGTTCTGTTTTACAGAAGGCGGCGCTCTGCGATATAAGATACGTCATTGACCAATAGGAAAACCCACTGAGGTCTGAATAGTAAATTACGAAATTGCCCATCTAGATTGGCTAAAGGAGTTGGTTTGAATCAGGAAACTCGACAAACTGAACTCGCATAAAAGGGATCATCGACCCGCGTGCGCTAGCGTTTTACAAGGATTCACACAAATTGGAAATAATGCAGATGTTAGTAGCTAGTGTAATTGATCAAATTTCAAATTTCGACCCGAGCTTACAGAAAAACTCTTGTTTTAATATCTTTACTTGTAACTTGAGATTATCTTAATCAAACTACAAACTAATGTTTTTGCAATCAATTTCAACAATTGGCAGGCATGGGGGGGGGGGGGGTCAATCAATGAGACAAGAGAACGTGTCCGATCACCCACTCTTGCTAAGGTACAGGAAAGAGTATGCTCATACATTTACGCTCCACAGAATGTTATGCAGGTCTTTATGTGTCTAATACAGATGTCTATAAATATATCCCATGTCCCATTTTATTTTGGTGTCAAGTTAATAAATTGCGGTCTCAGTCGGTAGGTTGAATGGTGCAAATTGCTCGAAAGGTATACCGTGAGCACATGCTTAGCCTAAGCTCGTACTCTAAGTGTGATAGGACACAGCACATACCACACATCGTGTTGTGTAACGTTGTAGACGACTAACCAATCCTGCAGACAGGAGGGGGTGGTAAAACAAGGAGCATGCCCGTCGTTACACCTGCCCCCACCCCCTCCAAAAAAAAAAATAAATAGAAGAGAGGGCATTGTGCCACGCCTTTGCCCTACAGACTTCATGTAAACATTGATGACTTTTAGTCAAACAACATCCCTTGATCAAGCTCAAAATAAGAAAAAAAAAAGGAAAAAGGATCGGTTTATTCTACACTATGGCGCTTTCTGACAAAATATGTCATCGGCAGAACGTTTTTAGCAGACTATCTGTTAAGGAGAAATACCTCTTTTCGATCTTGAAGGAAGAAAGTGTAAAAAAATCATGTAAGAGGTAGGCCACACTACCTACACTCCTTTAAACGACCAAGCAAACTTTGAACTCCTTAACGCCTTGCTTGTTAAAATCTGTTGCGTTGAAAATGAGAACAGCAAGGGGCATTTTCCTGCAATTTGGCAACTATGTTTTATCCAAACCTGGGCATGTGGCTCTCGTTTAGGTGTGTCTAAACGTCTATTAAGTCAACTATCTGTGTATGAATAGTAAAAAATGAAAAAAAAAAATCTTAATCAATAAGAAGTGAAAAAAAAATTGATTCCCAGAAAAAATGTAATTTCCCTAGTTTAAGAGACCACCACAATCCCGGAACCATTAGGTCTACATCGCTAGACGCGCTATCTGCATGTCCCTTCCACTCGTCGACCTTCCACGCTTCCTCCTCCCTATCCGTTGAATCATTCTGACTACGTCACTGCTGCTAACGTTCTACATCCCACGTAAAGTATTCTGCCATCCCCGACCCCCCCCCCCCCCCACATCTCCAAGCACGGATCCACTACCATGGACAGCAATTGGTTTTGAAACCAAGGGACCTACCCTTGAACAACGGCCATAGCAGTTGATTTTAGGGAAATGCTTTCTTTATCAGGTGAAGTCAATAAAAATGTGACAGTTCTTCCACTGTTAAAAAAGCAGGATCGGCTGTGTCTCCATATACCCCTTGTGGACATTCAACAGTAATCGTTTATTTCGAGTGCAACGTTACTTGATTCTAGCGTCAAATCTGATTTAAAATAAATCAAATGTAAAGTAACTGTTTAGTACGACTGTATAATTTTGCTAGTGTTACAAACTTGTAAACAATTTACGTTGACAGAGTGAACGCATTACGCGACACCTGATCGATGACCAATATCGAAACAAACTAAGGTATTTTGTAAGTATCGTTTGCGAGGCTCTATTCCCCTGACTTCTTTCGGTTAAGGAGGAACGGTTTATACAATGACTGCACGTCTAAGATGGCTAAAGTTACAGCAACGGACAGATTTTGGACGATTGGTAAAATATCTTAATAAGTTTTTGTAACTTGAATGGTATCTCAATGAATCTTGACTTTTTCGCTTTTCAAGTTGGATACTTAGGCTGTGAGTCTCGAAAATATTGACAGATATGAGCGAACAGACAGGCCATTTTAAGCAAGTGGGAGGTATGGAAATTGACACAGCTTCGATGCAGCATTTAATGAAATGTATAAATTGGATGAGATTTTCATTTACTTTAATTTTGAACTTGTGTATCTTATTACAACAGTGGAGTCTGGAGTATTACTTTTCTAAGTGAATACTGGCTTTTTTTGTTAACGTCTTGAAGCAAAACGGAATGAATGACAATGAAAAAGTTTTCATGTTCTTTTGTATATTGCTCTTGTCAATTGTTTACTGTTCCATCTTTCATTCTTTATTAACTCAGTCTCTGTTTCACACTTATATTTACAATCCGACCCCAACTTCGTAAGAATCTGCAAATCCCTCTTACTCGTACTTCAAACCGGAAACAAAATAAAATGTGATGACATTTCTTCGTTCCTACTAAATCTATTTTGTTTTTGCAGTATCTGGCAGAGGTGGCAGGATATTAGGAACTGCAAAGGGAAAGAAAAAAAATTAGAGATGTTTAAAATTGCTCCGCATATAACGTTCAGCCTCTACCCTCCAAGTTACCACACAAATTCATTAATACTTAACATTCACTTGTAATTGATCATAAAGTACTTTCATTTAGTCTAAGTTTGAAAATTCAAGGACAGTATGGTTGCTATAAATTGAAGATGATCAACGTATTAATACATGGCGGTACAAATTTCTCATAGCCAGACACAAACATCATCTTGCAGTACGCCCGATTAGAAGGTCGAAGTCTGTGGCAGCCATGCATTCCCAACAAAACATTAATATGTGCGGAGGTGTAAGGTCTTCCCATTGATTCACCTTTCACAATCAGATGTATTGAACGTCGGGTCGCCTTGTAACGAGACACTTTCCTGCAGTGAACGTATGCGTATATTCACGTGGAAGATACGGGTTTAACAAATTATTACCTATGCCTCGTGCAACTGTCTTGTAAGGTGTGTGACCAAATCGTGTTGTCTTCTGAGTTTTGTCCACCAGCGCAGGGAAAGCAGTTTTCGGTTGACGGTAGCTCATTCGTGACGTAGAGGCCAGACTGAAATGAGATTCTGGTGGGTTCATCTTCCTCTCTCCCACTTAGTACGTAAGCAATGGCAAAAAAAAAAAAAAAAATAGCAGGGAAATGAGGTACTATTATAGTCGTGATATACTCCCAAATTTAGGACTCTAAAGCTTGGTAACGGAAGCACGGGGAATTATGAGAAAGCACTAGTAAAAGGTGCTCTCCGCAGTTATAGGGTAAATGTGAAGTTGTCGATCATAGGTCATCTTCGTCACAGAGACTTGCGTACTTACAGTGTTTTATACTTTGAGGCCCTCACCACTTGGTTACATGTACTGCAAGTGCATAAGTTGAATTTCAATTGCAATTAATAGGCCTACAGATGAGCTACTTTTAATTCTTCAGGCGATTGCTTATATTCACTGGACTGGAGCCTTAGGTATAGACCTATAATGGCTATTATAAGTACATATACATAACCAATGTGTAAAGAGTCTAATATATACGAATTGACACGTTTGACTGGTATTCCTGCTAGCTGCACAGGTTACAGAAATACCATGCACGTACGTACGAGAAATTTTGTTACAGAACCGGGGCAGCATTCAGTACCCAACGATAGCAAGATAAACCTCAACAATGGGCCTTATAGTGGACATGTAAGAGTTTTCCCGGATCGCATGCAGAAGAGTTTGAAGTTTGGTGAAAGGAGAGCCTACACTACAGCAGTTCGGTATGAGATACGATTTTCAGGATCATGTGTGACCGTACAAGGATGCAAGGATACAGCACATGACGTTATAGTCATGCTAAAACCATGCTAAAGCGTTCAACAGACCCTCTTTCATGCCCGATTACACATGTATTACGATGAACATGACACCTAATACCCCTTGCCAGGCAGCTCAAGAAAGCCTAGACATTGGATTGACACACCTGAATTACTTTAGGAGAACGACGTTTCATTGACCATGTGGATTATCACAGCATGGGGTGATAAAACTGACCTAAGGCCATGACAATTTGCAACAAGTTGAACCTCAGTAGAACAAAAGAAGACTGAGGTTGAAGTCAATCCCATTTTAACGTACGAATAACGGCATGCAGGTTTCCTTTCGTATGCCTCCATCTTATTCTTACCAATTATGGACTTCTCTGCCGATGGATCATGCTTGCAACTCCAGTTGGTTAGCACTAAACATAGCAAAGATAAGAGGGAGAACAGATTGTGTTTGTTGCAGCTGCCAGAAGAAAAAATTAAAGAACGAAACAGCGGAAATGTCATCTCGTTGAAGAATCAAGTGAGATAATTTGTTCCTGTCTATAAATAATTACAAACCAATTCACTAAAATTCGAATTTAGAAACGAAAATCAGCT
This sequence comes from Stichopus chloronotus, assembly GCA_021234535.1. NCBI lineage: Eukaryota > Metazoa > Echinodermata > Holothuroidea > Aspidochirotida > Stichopodidae > Stichopus > Stichopus chloronotus. Next base: position 19,214,602 of record CM037838.1, read on the forward strand.
TTTCTCTTTTTTTCTTTAATGTCCAACACAAATGTTCAGTGAGTTCATAGCAACCATATCATTTCAGTATTAGGCCTATAAGGTATAGGCCTACTTTGCACATGATATATGAGAACTTTCTTGTATTTAACAAAATGCAAGAACGCACTGTCAGCCAGTAGTAGCGTCGCCATAAGGAGATGGAGGGCAAGTTTCTCCCCTCCCCCCATCATGTATTGCTCCAAAAAATAAATTTATGTAACGTATCAATACACAACGTATTTAAGTTACATTTATTTGCAGGGAACTGGAAGAGGCGTTAAAGAGGCCTTTTTTTTTTTTGTTTTTTTTAGAAAACGTTGTAAGAACGTTTTGTGTTAGCTGGTGATGGTGGCGCTCTGCAAAAATGGTCTATAGGGTTCCTTTAAAGAAAAGGTTGCGACCATGCTCTGTTCAAAAAATTTCCACTCGCGGGACACATGGAGCCATTTTGCCTCCAACTACCCACATAGCTAGTTCGTCGCGTAACTAGCATCGTAACTTTATGATAGTTAAAAGCGACCATAATGATGACTGCATTCTGTCCCGTGTGCATTGGCTAAGAAATTGTTGTAATATATTACGAATTCCTAGAAATAAGATTCGAGTAAGAGATGGGAGGTTAAAGTCTACCGAAACTCTTGGACACCGAGACCGTCATCCGGTTACTTAGGCCTACAATAACTATAATGTTACGTCTACGAGCTGAGATGACTATAGGATGTATAAGCAGACTAACGATAATTCCTTTAATGGTAATAAAGTTGGTACACTGTAGTGTTGGTGCACTAATAGACAGGACTACTTACTTGACATGGGAGTATTGACAGGGAATCATGAAATTATGATAAGGGAAAGGTAAATTTGTTACATAATACCTAGCCTTGCCTATTCTACTAAAGACTTCCAGACTCAGTGAAAATAAAGAAAAGATAAAGATTTGCAGAATCTAGACAGAGAGGCTGAAAAAAATACCATTTTTTTTGGTATTCTTCGATGAAAGAAATGAATGCAAGTTGGCCATGTGCTTGTACGCATACATTTGAAACATCTTAGAAAAGGAGTACATGATAATTCATCTATATCATTTACATTTTTTCATGGTAGGGTGACATATCACACTTAAAAGTGCTTTTTTAGTCAACACGTGTAATAAAAGTGTAACATTTTCAGACCTTTTATTTCAACTAGACTGATCAAATAGTACAGTCACTCCTTCACTCCCCCTTTTTTTCATTTATTTGTCTTTTGTAAAGTCACTCCAAAGGTTCCACTTTCCTCTTTTTTCAGTTGAAGATGGATAGAAGGAAAAGGTTTGGAGGCTGAAGAAATAACGTTTTTTTCAGAATGAATAAACTGAAGTTGGAAACTGGAGCTACTAAAGTCCAAGAAATCAAAATCAACACATGTATAAATATACCGTATGCCAAGTTAGACAAGTTGAAAGCCAGTCTGAAGAAAACCCCGGCCGGAGAGAACTTCAAGTAATAAAGAGGAAGAAACTGCCAATCAGTATGCATGGTTTTCCACATTTTTATGAAACCAGCCAAACGGTATTGTAATGGGTGGTAAAAGTGTTTTGCGTTCCTGTAATCAGAACTTTAAGAGAGCCCTCAAGCTGAAATTTCCCTGTCACAGTCCTGCATCTGATTGCCTTCAAACAGAACCTTGTATACTTATACTTCTCGAATGGAAAACGTCTTTCCAAGGCTGGTATACTGCATCAAGTGTTCCTGTATTTTAGCTTTAGAAGGAAAATCATGACTAAACAAGAAACAGTTTAGTTTGTTTGACATCGTAGATGTCTCTGATTGCACTTTTATAAATCAAATGCAATGAAAATAAGACTAATCGTTGATCAAGATAATTATCTTGAAAGAGATGACAAAATACAGTCAAAGTATACATGTAAAGATTCTGTTTTCCTTTCTTTTCTTTTTTTTTGCTGAGGGTTCTAAATTGTCTGTGTTCGTGGGTCGGGGAAACGGATTAAATTGGTTAAACTGAGTTACCCTAGGAATTACCCAGTCGACAACTAACAATTCTTTATTTGTTTTTTATGTCGCAACCGTCAATTCCATTTTTTAATGTCCTCCTCTGTTATCGTATTACGTAATTCTCTTGTATCACGCCTCTACTCTCTCAAAGGCCCGCTTATGCAATTTCTCACGGTGAAGCATTGTCGCTGCATGTCCATTACCTTTTGTTATATATAAATAAGTATTATCTACTCTTGACGATTCTTGTTTTCAGAAAATATCTTTCAGATTCACACCGCCCCCCCCCCCCGCCATGTCACGAGTAAAAATAAAGCCCAGTCCACCCCGTCCTATAAAGTCGACCAAGATTTTTACTCTCTTTGTTTTTTCTTCATAATGAGTATTCCTGGAATCCTGGTTGATTTATAATTGAAAGCCAGGTTAGGTACCTACAAAAAAGGCTAGCTTAGTAAAAAGAAAAAGAAAAACAAAAAGCGAGTGACTTGTGGTAAACAACTCCAGCCCGATTTGCATACCTATGAATTTTTTTCCAAAAAGAAATCCAGTCGACCACCATTACGGCGATGCCAACGCCACAGTATGGAAATTAATACCAGTGCAGTCTTTAATTACAAACTGAGAACTATGATTTAATTTTTATTGGCGCCAAGGTAAATCGCATGTCGCAAGTCTGACATCATTGTCCCAGTCTGTCCCCTCTACCACCCCAATCTTCCTTTTCCAACCACTCAGTGACTCTTTGAAATACTTTTTGATTCTCTGTGAGACATAATCATCAATAAAATCGCAGTTGTACCATTTTGTTTTTAGGAAATAAGTTCAGATCATGCATCACCGTTTGACTAACCTAGATGCACCTACATACAATGCGCGCACAGTTGGAGGCAAATCGCGCTCTGCATAGGAACCCTAATGGTCTATCCAGTCGTTCGTAAGATGTCTTTTGCTCAGCCGCCACAGAAAGAGTGAAATTATAACCATTTTCCAATTGATATTTTTCTTATCAATTGAGATATTGCAGTCATGATATACCTTCTATATTAGGTTGAGCACATGCAGCTTAGTGCACCCCTGTTTCCGACCCTGAAAGGGGGGGGGGGGGGTGCACAGTCAAAAGTTTAGTTGTATGCTCCGGTGGTATGCTCTGCGTAGATATTCCTACAAATGGGGTGAGCCGTAGACCAAGCCCCCACCTGCTGAAACCCTGGATACTTGTCCTTTCAATGACGTATGGCGTATGTATATATACATAAATGAAAAACGGAAATTTTCTGTTCCACCTGGAACCTTCTTCAGCCAAAACTAGAGAACAAAACAGACAACAAAAGAAACTACAGAGCAAAGAAAAGGTGCAAAGACTTACAAAGCGACTATTTAGAACCGGTTCTAAACAGGGGCTTGTCTCTGTTGAGTCCAGTACGATGTAACCTGCGGGGCAGACTCTGTAGTAGCCGCTCTAGTAGACGGCGCTCTCTCAGAAATCGTTATACACCCTTCTACACACACAATACAGAGTCTGTCAACATTCGTCCAGTTTTTATTTACTCGAACCCCGCAGTTTGCGGGATAAATTATTATTCATACATACATGACGTGCACTACGAAACAAGTATGGATAGTCATATTTTCGTACATACAACGGCTAATTACTTAGAGAAATTTTGTACGTGGAAGGCAGTATCATGCACACAAATTAGGCATTATGCGAGATATATATATAGCCTAATTCAGTCACTGTCGGAAGTACAGATCTCTATCATTCCTTATCATTTTTCGAGTCCACGATACTATAGGTCCCAGCCTTTGACTTGTAGGCCTGATATATATATATAAATATATATATATATACTTCTGCTACAGCTGAGCGCGCAGACAGTTGGACAGGGTGTGGAACTGAAAGAACAGAAGGCAGGGCCTTGTACTGTAGCAGTTACTTTTCGATAAATTATCGTCACTCACCGGTATGCTTGTACTTCTGTGGTAAAGATGCATTGATTCGGTGAAAATCGGGACTCCAAATACCAAATGTCTGCAAAATAAATATTTTAAACTTGTTTTTGCTAAGGATCTAGGGACAAATGATCAATGGTTTCTTTTTGGTTTTGTTGTACATTTGTTATTTACGTTAATGACACTCGGAAAATAGATTCGCGGTTATGCAAGTTCAACAAATATTTAATTAGCCTATACTTAAACCTCCCGTTAAGGCAAAATACCCTCCATAACCGTTGCATTCGAATTCAAAGCCTCAAATTGCAAGAGAAAAAAGTAATTAATAGTTTGCATCATTGGTGTAAAGCTATGTCAATCCATCGAAGTACCGATACATCGGGTCTCGCACTAGCGATATTTAAAAAATAAAAAAAAAAAACCCGAGAATAAAGTCAATGTGTGACGACAGATGAACATCAGCTAGATCCGTTTTACACTGATATCCACAAAGAATGGAATCACCTCGTGTGCTGTCACGCCTGATCTCGAGAAGTTGATCAGATCCAGATTAAGTTAACCACCTTATATAAAGCAGATCAAGAAGGTCTTAAGACGTTGATCGACCAACGATCTTCCCCGTCAAAAGATGATCGATCAACATGTAGAGTGTGAATGGGATCTATGATCACTACAAAGACCTCTGACCTCTATCCAGTTTCAATCCATGACCTATACTTATGAAAAACTAAAAGTATATCAGTCGGTTGAGAAACAAAAGAGCAACAATGCTTGCCTGGTTATCCTTGTTGTATGGGCTCTGATAAATCAATCCTATAGAGTGGGGATTTTGGCGACGGGTGGGAGACAACACTCGCAACGGGAGCTCCTCGGGCTGACTGATGCCGTGGCCGCCGCAAAAATCGGCGAAAGTGGTCGTCCTTGGTTTCTTAGATATTCTTGTGAACACGTTTGCCATATCAGTAACGTCCTGTATTCCTGTGGCTCTACCGTTCTTATTTGTGGGTATTGTAATATGTGAAGTTACTTTATTAATTAATAATAGACGTCTGATGCGTCGTATTCCCAACAAATTAATTTTAAGCAACGCCCTTCCAATGTGCCAAATTGATACTAAGTTAAGTATACACCGTTGTTAACTTGAAGAGTAAGTACTGCTAAACAAACACATGACGAAATAATTGACCGGTAACTGCGCGTAGTCTACATATTACGCCTTTGTGTATCTCTGTCCATTTTCGCGCAACGCATAGGTTACATATAAGGCGCGCATATGGATGTAACCATGAGGGGCTTTAAAGGATTACGCTCAGTGACTTTGCATATATAATGCATTGAGGCCAAAGGAATATTGGAAAACGACGCATTTGTTCCTCCGATTAATGTAAATTTGCACAATGACATTTTTCTCTTACGCGCTTGATGTCCTTTGACTATTAGTTCTTGTGCTCAGTAAGTGATAACTTTGGGTAAAAAGGTAATCCCCAGGTTGTATAGAAGGCAAATTTAAGAAGGACCACAAACGTAGATTGCTCCACGATGTAATACAACTTTTTGAGGGAGTGTTTAAGTAATGACGTTTGGTAAATAGAAAAGTAAGGTTCGGGTAAATGACTGCAGTAACCTTTTTCATTTTTATTTCAGACCAAGCATTTTAATGCGCTTGGGCCATGAGATCTCTGCACACAATTCAATGCTTTGAGAGTGCGCTACACAACTTTAATTCAGTCTGAGTGTCACCTCAAATTCAATCGCTGTGTCACACGCATGAGGAAATACTTTCTCTCGCAGGTACTTACTAACAAATAAACTGATTCTGTATTTGCTTCGTGATGGCGTCATTGACCCACTTACGAGACTATGGAAATATTTGAAGTTAGGTACATTGAGCTTCTTATGTTATTGTTTCTTACACACTGCAAACCGTGCTCACAGGTTCCGCAATACTTGTCAAGTTAACAAATAGAGTTCAATGTCTACGCTTATATTTTCCAAACGTAAGGACTGAATAATTAACATTTACAGGGGGCGGATCCAGGTTTTCTCCAGGAGTTTAACGATGACTTGTGGATGAGTGATGTTTTGAGGTCTAAGGGGAGGGGGTGTCCACCGACCCATTGCAAAATTTTTGCTTAGGTAGGATGGTCTAGATGCAAAATGGTGCTTAAGAATGAAAATATGAGAGGTCGATGCACAATATTTGCTGAAATCTATAAACCACATTGCCCACTTGTGACCCTCTCTCACATGAAAAAATGCCAGTCGATATTTCAGTCTATGCCCCTGTTACGTGCATGGAAGGCCATAGCCAGGGTCATATCTTAAGGGTGTTGTGAGTGTTCAAAATAGTAACCGGCTGGATGATTTTCCAACTGAGTGGCGTACCCACGGCGACAGTTTCAGACATTACCAATACCTTATCAGGAAGGGATCCAGAATTTTATACAGGCGGGGTGCAGTATTCACAAAAAGGCCACTATTAGGTTCAGGGGAACGAATATAGTTGGATTGAGGGGGAGGGGGTACGGGAGCGCCTCCATTACTTGGCGCGGAGCATACAAGAAACTTTTGGCATTTTTGGCCGTAAACTCTCTTTTGTGAAGTGAAAGGTTCTACCAACGACAAACGCAGGAATATGGATATTAATTATCCAGAACTTATTCTGACTCCAAAGAGGATAGATGGTTAAAGCAGTAATTAATCAAAATAGAAAAATTTTCTTTACAAAAAAAAACAGAAAAACTCAAGTGGCGTTAACCTCTCCTCGGATCCTCCACAGGAACTAAGAGAAAGAATGCTGGCGTGCGGCGTTTGTGGGAGACTAGACTATCTAAGAAGAGCGCCACCATCACAGCAATCCAACGAGCCCTGTGATTGGCTCAATTTCCACTGCAGAATCCTTTTTTTTTAATCATTTTACCTTAAGCATTACCGACAAGACAAAATATCTCCATGAAGTTAAAATGTTTACCTCAACTCAAAGGGCAGTCGAGAATTTCATAACATCAAACAACAATGCATACATATTTTGCTGACACCACTTTTGTTGGGAAGATTTAGTTCTGATGTCCGTAAAAGTAAAAGTGGTTATCGCTTTCACATGCGATTTTATTTAGCGGCTGATAACATTCATGTCCTATTAGGCCAACTTTCTGAATCACGTGTTTTTGTTCCCAACCGTTGTCAGAGCAAATCTCTTTCTTCAAAGCAAGGGTTTACTAATCTTTTTTTTTTTGTTGGGGGGGGGGGTTTCTAATCTTAATATTTGACACATTATAGAAAAATGCTTTGTACAAAACCTAATCAGTAATCATTTGAAAAACTGAATATGAGGATTCGGTTTGTCATGTAAATTTGGTCAAATTATGCTAATTATGTAAGCAAATATACAATTAAGCTTGTTAGATACAAACTGTTGATATATGGAAACCAAATACATCATTTTCCGGTGTGTGTGTGCGTGTGTGTGTTTAATGACATATGTTCTCTTCTTTTGGGTTTTCTACCAAATTTGTCAAAACACTTGGTAAAACTACCACATATGATAACTTTATGTTAGTCGACAACGATATCATAGCCTCTTGATAAGCTGGTGGTAACACATCACTGGGATACTGGACTACGCTTGTGAATATTTAGCTGCATTTTGATGGACAATTTGTACAAAAACCAACATTTCATTGGAAAAAAAAAGGTTTCTTTAAGTAGATTAGCCATGTAACTAAGGATACTATGTGTTGGTATGCAAATTACTTCATCAGATGTTAATTTTCGAGTTATAAGAAAACACTTAAATGTCACCCGTGGACTGCACGCAGGAGTAAATTAAATACATGTCCACATATTGATTTATCGTTCGCTGAATTTCGTAATAGCTATCTCGGAATGGCCATTTTGGGGTATGATGAACAAAATCGGACTTTCGATAGTCTTTAATGAATTATACCTCTGGTGGCATACTGCAAACCATGTTCAACTCACAGCTAAGAACCTCTTAGATATACTTTTGATATTCACAAGTACAGAAATATAAGTAGATCTTTAAAGGTAAACAAGCAATGTCGAAAGTATATCTGAGAGTAATAAATAGAGAGAAAAGTAACTCTAAATTAAATAAGAAATACAAAAACACACTCTGCCAATGTTTAGTTTCCTTTCTGTTAAAGTTATGTGTTTTATTTGTTATGTTTTTGTTAATCATGTTAATATAATCTTCTTCTTCTTTGTATAATCGTCTTCAATACTTTAAAAAACATACAAAGTTGTTTATAACGCCATTCATTTAAAGTCTCATTTTGGACATTACTATTTTATCTTTGTTTTGCATGAGGAGGCTGTGTTTCATTTATTTCTTTCAAAAGACATCCCATAAATTTCTGACAGTTATTCTTTGAAATATATTGATGTAATGTATGTACACTTTCAAATAAACCTAACAAAAGCACCGTCATTGCCAACAACCGTCCTCCCATCCTAAAATTTATATGAATGGAGTTGGACAGAGTTCCCACATGTAGCGATTTGCCACATGCGCAAACTGATCCATGCTCACCGGATTCACGTCGATGTTTGCCCGGTAATCGCCAGGCGCCTTGCCGTAGCCCGTCCGGACGCCGTCTGGTCCTCACGAATCCGTCTGCGAGTCACTCGAGCGTCGGACAAGTACCGACCAGAGATCGCTCATGAAATTGGACATATATTTAGAAACTCCGGACGGGAACGGACGGGAACTTCTCTGCCGCCGTACTGGCCCCTTTGTATGTGACAGTGTTAGCGTCATCGGCCGATTTTTCTCTGATCTGTAATCGCCGACCGATGCCTAAAAATCGGACAAATCCGCAGGACGCAGGGCTGAATGTTACCTAGGCATTACACTGTTTCCTTCTTCGGCCTGCTCCTTTACTTTTTGATTGTACCATGTAGTCGAAAATTGTCTTCCTTCCACTTTTTTTCTTACCATAGCATATTGGATTTTTGATTTCTTTTTTTCTAATTTTGGGTTTTTCTTCTTTTTTTTTGAGCAAGGTCGACGTATTGTTTCACATTTGTCGTCCCCGTTCTGGGGAAATCTAAAAGGATGGGACAACGAAATACGATGTGTGAGTCTGTACGTTTACAAACATACGCCCAATCACAGAGCATTGTATATTTTGATTACCCAAGCAAATGTCTCTATGCACACACCGCCACTGCAATAAATACAAAAAAGTTCGATCAGTATGATGGGTTTCTTTTTTTGGGTTTCATAGGCTCTAGTTTTATAACAGATTAACCTGGTGCAAGTACTCTATGTACAAACACAAATTGTTGACTTTCCGTACGAAAACTGAAAACTATAAACAAAAAAGTGAACTCCACTACAAGTCATATAGCATAAAGGTGAATTCATCTTACCGTCTTCCCGTTCTTCCTACTGTCACAGTTGTTTTTTTTTTCTCTCTTCAAGTTTCAACACCCTCTTCACGCCCTTTCCACTCACTGTAGCTACGCGAAGCGGGGGGGGGGGGGGGGGATTTTCCCTCCGTTCTACAAAGGGAAACTTCGGAGAATTGCCAAAGGATATGTTGCAGAAATTTAAGACAGAGTGATATTAAATATTATATTACATATAATATTATATTGATAAACTAATTACCAGAGCATAGACGAAGATTACAGAAAGAGCTCACTTTCAGGTAACAAAATTATATGTACGCGGTGCCGACCGATACTTGCACTTGACAATGCGGGGTCTTAATATTGGATCATGACCGTTCCGACACATTGCTTTGGCTGCGACAGAGAGACACAATTGAGAAATAGAAGTGGGGATTGTGGGCCGGTCAACATTTTCAGTACTCTGCACTGACCTTTTCACATTATCATTCTAAATCGGAATCGAGTGTTCCAACCGACCTTATAAAGATTTTTTTATTAGAACATTAACGCGCGAACACCATGAACAAGATTTATCAGGTGAAAATATTCTAGATAAAAGCGATCCGTAATATTACCATTTTTTTTTTTAAACCAACTCATTAGCTGAGAAATTGCAAACATGAAATCCCTATTTCAAGGGGGCACATACAGCTTAGGACACCAGTGAAGTTCCGTTTCCGTCCATCCGGGTTGGGGTGGGGGGGGGGTGCTGTGAAGTCAACGCAGTTCACAACTTATGGTGGCACTGTTCTTAGATAGTCCTCTTAGTAATAGAGTTTGGTCCTCAGGTCAAACCTCCATCGCTTTGGTGAAAATCCTGGACAAGAGGTCACATTACCCAGTTAAGATCTACTATATTTCACCAAGCAAGATGAGAGAAAAATAGAAATTCCTGTAAATGTATTCAGTTCAAATTAGGCATGTAATGTAGCATCTTCTTGCATCTTGTCCCCCCCCCCCCACCACATAAGCAAAAGTATTCCAAAATGGGAGGAGGACACTCCCTACTGTATATAGATCTCTCTTCCGTGCCAACGATCAGTCATTAATGCATCATGTTATTAGTTGTGCATAATTATTCCATCATAGTAGTAGTTGTACATGAAGGCCTATAGACTCAGACCAGCTTACCATTTCAACTGATCTCACCCAACTTTCAAAATCAAGCTGATACCAATGTGACTTTGACACGTTTTGGGGAAGTTTCAAGTTTGCTCCAAGCTCCATCCAAAGAAAACATCCTCCCCACTTGACTATATGTAAGCCAAATGTCTGTAACCTACATTGAAGGAGAATGTTTGCTAATGTCCACACGTTAAACAAATTTCAGAAGGTTAACGTCCCCCTCCCCTGTAAAAAGTCTAGCTATTCCACCGCCTGAAAAAATAATCCTATGGAATTGAAAAAAAAAAGAAACAAAAAAAAAAAAGACGATCAGTTACACGGGTGCATGTTACAAAGCTTGACATCCCTACGTAAGTTTCTGTATAAACGAGTGGGGGGGGGGGGGGGGGGGGTCAACAACCTGTGCAATGCAAGAATCCATCAGCGTGTCTCTGAGTTGTGTGAACTCTTTGTGACGGAACACAATAAAATCCACAGGTAAATGTGCAGTCAATGCAGTGCAACTGATTTGCCCAATAGGAACACCGTTCTCTTTCATGTAAACCATTTGAGTGTATGAAAGTCTCTAATCCAATTCATCGGCCGCCCTTCTTTCCAAAGGCCCAGTAACGACTCAAAGACCTTCCCTCTGCAGAGGGAGCATTAAAACATTGTCAAAGTTTGCTCAACTATGTGTAGGTTTCGTTCTACATGTACAGTACACTATAATGCGTAAGTGTACCTACCCAACGGTAAAATGATGTCATTTTTTTTCAGTTGATGTCATGATATCCTAATAGTGATTAAGGATTTCTTTATAAGGAATGCCCCTTACATCTGTGTTTGTGTGTTCATCGGCGTCCTCACCTGGCAACAGTCCACACACTTATTGAACCCAGGCTTGCATAAGTTCCTGGCACATTTGTTCACAAATGCGTCATGATGGCTTGGGGTTAATCAATTTAATCAATCTTTTGCAACCATCTCTTTTATCTTCTGCAATATAATTATCATAGCAATTATACATTTGTATTCTCAAAAGAGACTGAAATAAAATCCGGAAACCGGGAGCCTCTCCCGGAACGGACTACTAAATTCCTCCACATCAACGCCAGATCACACATACACACCCACACAACTTTGTTTTCCATTCATTCCGAGGACCTCATTGTGCTTTCTTTGTTTTTTCTTCCTCAACCCTAACCTTAACAATAGACTGTCTATTGTTAATCTTGAGAGGACCAGAGAAATCTATTGAATTTTCTACAGAGGACCTAAAATCTATTGTTTCGGTCCTCGATCCCACCCGAAAACAAGGGCACCAACACACAGACACACACAGACACATATGCACACATATACATGAAAGTTACTTTTCATAACAATAGCTTTCTCTTATTTTAATTATTTCCCTTTCAGAGTTTCTTCTTCAAGTTGACAATCCATAGAGGAATCAAGTATACTGAAAGTAGAATGTACGAACAAAGGCGTTTCATGCTGAAAATTATTATTTGTTTTGCTGAAAAATTGAAGGGGGGGGGGGGGAACTCATGTCCACGAAATAATCACGAGGCCAAGCGTTCTTGTGCTCATGCCAAGCCATTTCACGGAGACACTAAGGTGAGTGGATAAGTGGACAATGCTCCTCCAGTTTTTAAAATGAAAATTGGGGATAGACGAACACTGTCAAACCTGCATGGGAAGAACCCCTATTAAAATTCCTTTACGGGTCCGGGGATGGGTGGGTAAGCGTGAGCAGTTTGTACCGGCAACGAAAAAGATCTGACTTTTTAAGTGACATAACAATAAATTGTAAATAAAACCCTGGAAGACAGTGTTTGTATATACCGTTTTGATATCAAGACAGTGTTATCAACAGTACGCGAGTACGCACAAGAAGTAACCAATCCTATTATGTTTGAAGAGGTACATAAAGAAAAGATCAACGTTACATCATGAGATGTTAAAAAGACGACCAATAACATTTCATATTTTGAATAAAAAGCTAAAACCTTACAATACTGATAATCATCTTGAAAAAAAAAAATTTTTTTTGAAACCCTAAAGTCATTTGTATACAGCAATGTAAAACTTTCTTTTAAACTCTGCTTGTTTTTTACTCTACCTGAATTATTGTGTTCAAATGTGCCCCTCAGTATTTTTTTCGGGGGCATTACCCCTTCTCCGGGATCGATGCCCTTGTGTTCTACTCTGTCTGAAACTATGCAATACATGAGGTAGGCTAATACTATAGACCTGACTCGTACTTATCTTCCTCACTCTTTGCAATAGCCTGAGTAGAAAACCCATAATCACTTTTATTTTACTTTCAGACGGAACTCATCAGCATTTGTTACATAAACAATACACTAATCTCTTGGAGTCATGTATATCTCTGAATGGAAAAACGAGTTCCCGCCAGGGAGAAAGAAATCCTTGCATTTTGTTTTGTGTGTTTGTGTGCCTTTTTTTTTATTTTAAGCCGGCTCTGCATGTGTGTCACTTCATAGAGAGTCCAGCTAATCTTGTCAGGAAAGCCCTGAAGTGTTTTGGAACAAACCGAAAAACTACTGTATACAATCGAGGAAACCCTCCACTAAATAAGGACATTTTGAGCCTTTATCACGCTTTTACTTGAGAGCTATACAGCTGAGGCTTAAGGTACTCTGTGTCACCAAACTCATAGATCTACCCCGGGAAAAGCTGAAAAAGTAATTTGCAGACAGATTTATTTAAAGTTCAGGAGTGTTTAGCTTGCCGTAGCCGACACAACCACACAGCAAATGAGGCATAGATGCAGTAAGTACAAATATATATATATATATATATATATATATATATATATATATATATATATATATATATATATATGTATATATATGTACCAGGTTTTTATTCACATATTGTTTGTTATTGACATATTGACATTATCTATTAGACTTTGTACCTAATTCGTTACTCATCTATAGAAAGCTAAAACCTATTGTCATATCCGTATTTCATAGATGTCTCATTGAGATAACTCAAGGAAAACTAAAAGAGGAACGTCAAACGGTTTCAATAGCGAAACTCTATGAAGTTAAAACAAACTGTGAAGGGGAAGATATCTATAGGTCGTGTAGTTAGGACAGCAAGTGCGCAGTGAGCGGGCAATTTTGATACACAGCTGTGTGGATAAGTTCAACATCCGATGAGCACGATATACTTTTTATACACAGGCAGCTTCCATTGAGGAAAAGCTCTTGAAGAATCGAAGTATTGACGGCGGTAACCAGTGTAAAGTATCCGAAGGTCGAAAGAGGAAATGAATCGATCTCCTGTAATCAGTTTCGAATACGGTGAGTACATGGGTAATGTTATGTTTGTCTTTAATGCTATTTCAATATACTCAGGTGCGAATGTATACACAGCTCATGTACCAAAGTTTATGTAACCACTTATCAGACTACGAATAACAGGCAGTCGTGCAACAATTGTTAGGGGGTGATAATTGAAACACGTACAGTGTAATGGGACATGGAGATATCCTAGTGTGAACCTACGTTCCTCATATGTGTAACGGAAATTTCGGACTGAGGTAGTGCGGCATGCGACAAAATATGGGGTATGTAAAGTCTTAATTCAAAGATGGAAAACCAGACGAGCGGGTTTAGGAAAGGGGATCGATTCGTTGGTTAGTTATGACGTAGTGAGCCGATGATGCCTCTGTGAGCATTTCACGATTTTTAATGCCAGTCTACTTTGCAAATTTAATGAAATCATTTGTAGTCGCCTAGTAGCAAAAATATTCGTCGGTAACAATATTATAAGCCTAGATTGTCCGTATCGGACGACTTTAACTTTGGACAAATCAGGAATGTATTTCTTTATTTGGACACAGTTAGTTAGTAGTGATTATAATGTCGATTTTCACAGTGCATATGACATACGAGATTGCTTCACAATAAGGAAGATATTTTCCTTTTTTTTTTTTTTTTCGTGTCTCTGGTGATCATTTGTAGTTCCATATATGGTATTAGATTACATTGTCGGTTACCTCTAGAAATGAGGTCGTGACTGTAAATGGATTGATCAGACTCCGCTTGTGGATACATTAATTTATTCTCTTTTTGAGGGGGGGGGGGGACAAAGTTACGTTAACCATCATAAAGGAGCGTCATCATCATTTGGCGCGAAGCCCAGAAATAAAATGCTTTGCCGCAAAAGCCCTCTAGACTGCAAGAAATGGCATTTCTCCGCCCTTGTTAAACCCATTTCAGTAGAAATTCTTGATTTGGAAATCTCTTGTTTCAAAAGCTTTCCTTTCCAAAATATAAATGTTAATCAGAAAATTTAGGTTATTACTGATTTATGTAAATCATTTAACAATTACGGTATTTTGGGAATTAGAAATTTTTTCATATCCCTTCTACGCCCTCCAGTTCCGCCCCCGGGATTGACCTTTAAAGCAAAGTCTGCTTCTGGAGTGTTCAGCTTTGCACTCTCTCAGTTCTCGGTCTATAAAAACATGTCAAGCATAGTCAAATTGTTTTTCCTATACATATAGGACGTCTACCATATTGAACCGTTATCTATTGATTTGATGAAGTTAGTTTGTTGAAAGATAGGATAAATTGGTCTACATTAGAGATCCCCCCAACTATAGATACAAACCTTCGACACAAGCTTGTGATAAGACACAAGTATGAAACGTCTCTCTATTGTTCTGGGCATGCTTTTCATGCGCTATGCAACCTGCTTCATGGTGTGTAGTAACTAGTGCAGACACAGGTGAAAGTCCGCCTGAGGAGAAGAAATTGACCCCAAGTGAAAATATGTGGGATCCCCAAAACAATAGCCTTTTTTTTGGTGCTCGATCATTGTTCTTATATTAAAAAAAGTTTCGTTCTAAGCAATATTCCTGAAGCGTCTGAAATACTAAACCCAAAGAGCTTTAGTGACTACGCGCGCGCCGTTTCAATTCACGCGTATGCGTTTCGCCCCCACTGACATATCAGAGACTTGCGCCAATTATTGCCAGATAGAGGTGGATCGTCTGATTTGCGGGTAACATGTACACACAGAAATGTTAACCAACCAGTCAACTGTTAGACTTTTACTTGCTTCAAAAATACGTATTGATGGCTGTTTTCTCTTCATCTATATCAATTCTCCAGACAAGTGTGGAAAATGAAGATTTTACTAAGTGTCGCTTTCATACTGATGGCCTGCGCGGCTTGCATACCGGATCTTTTAGCCTCACTTGGCGCACACGTAGCCCTTAAATTCCTTGGCAACACGCCAAGTGATTGGATGGACGTTCTCCGGCTAGTTTATATCACTGAACTACCACCATGCCCATGTACACTAATGGAAGCAAAGAAAGACAACCGGTTCACAATGAGTAACTCTTTAATCGGATATTTTCATGAAGGAGCCAGCAACTGCTTCCGTGCACCATCTCGTAGTCATTCTTCCTTGTCCGGACAACAATGTTGCTATGGAGAGGATGGAAATTTGAGAATAGGATTAGAACAAAACGGCGGAACGGCTGACGCTTTTTCACCGGATGGCATGAAGAACACCTTAAAGCACATGTGGTACGACGTCCTACCGTGGGTGGCGTTTTGTGATATGGGTGACACAAAAACTTGCCAGACGTATTATAATTACAGACCTTCAGACGATTGCTTGGAGTATTAGCAAATATAATGGTGCAAACGGAATGGTAGGAAGACAAGTAAGACACCTAAGAATCTCCCTCTGTCTCCTGAGTTTTGCGTATTTGTGAAATGACAAACCTGTAGGTATAATTAGTGACCGTGATGGTGAAAATTGCAGCTAATTTTACCAATCCATAGCTATTCTCCTAACTCATATGCAACATATTTTCTGTGGTAGCTCACGTATTGTGAAACCGACCGGAAGTTAAAGGGTCTCTGCACGTGAGACTGAAATTCCTATGTAACAGGGAAAACGCCACAGGCTGTGTTGGAACAAATACCTTAGCAGGTATTCGGGAAGGAAAAAGACCACCATCCTTCGGAAGTGATGGAGAGACTCTGTATGAGACTGCCAGTTTATTGTCATGGTACTGCAGGACTACATTTCTTTTCTACTTAATGCAACGTTTTTAAGTTTACTACTGATAATGACGAATGTTGATGATATATACTGATATTGACGAATATATACTGATATTGACGAATATTGATGATATAGAGACGATCACTCTGCCGATGGGGTTTATGACATATTCTTCATCCAGTAGCAAATAAAAAGCGTATTAATTTGCTATTCCATTCTTCCATTATTCTGCTGGTATCTAGCCTTTATAGTAGCGATTAGTTGTCATGACGTCGCTCATTGAGAAACCCTCCTATTTGTTGCGCGAGAGGTCTTAATTAATGGACGCCTTTTTCACAGAGACTGGGAAATAACTGCTCTTCAAAATTTGTGATGTAAATATTGTCTTTGTTGCTAACATTTAATGAAAACGTTTTTTTACTTTTTCCCCCCAAACTAATAATTTTGTTCATGTTTATCAGAACGATTTGAAGACCACTCCAACCAGGTGGAAGGGGGAGGGTGTCAAAGTGCTACGGGATGTAGGCCTGTACAGAACCATTGGGAACTATTGTGGGGGTCGAGGCATTTGTAGTTTCCGAGCAGTTACATGTTTAGTCATTTGTTTCTTTTTTTTGCTGTGGTGAAGACATACCATCAACAAAACATCCAGAACACCGCGTCACTCGTGAGTACTTTGAATATTAATTCAATTATCTGAAGAATCGAATGGCTATAGAAAGGCACAGAGAAGATTCACGCACTATGTTAACTAAAAGTATGGCATCACAAGTTTGTGATGTATATTAAATGTGTTGGTAATAAATCGTATAATTTGTTACAACAAAGGCAAGGACCGCAGAGGCTTCTAAAAAGAAGATGTGACATGTGGTAGCAATGAAAATATATATATATGAATTAGACTTAATATAGCGCACGATGTGACAAGTCATTCACGTGCACTTTACAAACAATTATAGTATAAAATAAATTCAAATTCAAAAATACAAAACTTAATTGAGAATGACTAAAGATTAAAGAAGTAAGTCTTTAGTCTAGCTTTAAGTGATGAAAAATCTGTGACACTTCTAAGAGAAAAAGGAAGGGAATTCCAAAGTCTGGGCCCAGCTACCATAAACGCCCGGTCGCCATATGACTTGGAAATGGTGCGTGGAACTACCAAACGTAATGTGTCACTGTTAGATCTGAGATTGTGAATAGTATTAAAGTCTTCCATCAGCATGTCATTGAGATATTTTGGTCCTTGATTATGTAAGCATTTGTATATTATCAATATCAATTTAAACTTTATCCTTTTGTCAACTGTGAACCAATGCTCAGATGAAATATAGGAGGTAATATGATCATATTTACTAAGGTTGTGGAAGCAACGAATGGCCATATTTTGTATCATCTGTAATTTACTCATGTGGACTTTAGGAACACCA
The DNA here is from genome assembly GCA_021234535.1 of Stichopus chloronotus. NCBI lineage: Eukaryota > Metazoa > Echinodermata > Holothuroidea > Aspidochirotida > Stichopodidae > Stichopus > Stichopus chloronotus. The sequence goes on from CM037838.1 coordinate 19,232,585, forward strand.
ATTAGAAGACTATTTCCATAGTCGAGACATGACGTCACAAAAGCGTGCAGTAGGCTCCGAGTGGCTTCAGTAGTGAGACACTTCCTAATAGATCGAATAGCTTGTAGGTGCATCATCGCCTTTTGACATTGCTTGGTGATGTGTAGCTGCATGTCTAAGTGTTCATCAAGCCACACCCCTAAATTTTGCACATACGGGACTTTTTGCACCACGCACTCTCCTACTCGAAATGAATTTACACGCACTTTGGTTAGGTAAGATTTGGAGCCAATTAGCATAAATACAGACATACCAATAAATTGAGTACCTCATAACTAAAAAAATGCAAAAAAAAAAATAATAACAAGAAACCATTTACATTACTTGTTGTAAGGTCAAAAGAATGGATATCCGTCTGAAGCAAGATTTTAAAAGGATACTAAGTTACATAAATTGAAAGGCATTTCTAAAGAAATACATGAACGAAATAGAAGTAGGAAGAAAGATTGTTTATGGTCTATGTGACATTTATTTTAATTGTCTTGTGTCTGTTACAAAATTTTATAAAAAACGCAAGTCCTTACTCAGTAGATGTAAAGCAATACGAAAAGTAACGAACCAGAGCGTACAGAGTTGAAAAAATATGATTTGGTGATAGAAGCACTGTCATGAGTTGTAGTGACTAGTCAGTTATACTTATATCTATGATGTGACAGCTTACTTGTGATTGAATCTTTTTATTTCCATAGCAGTTCGTCAGTAATCGATCCTAAAGTGAGTGCACTTTTTATTCGTCACAATCCGTGACTCGTCAACTACAGATTATGTCTGTGATTTTCGCCACAATTCGTTACATGTTTGTTGCAATGTGCATTCGTATGTACTTTTGTGACAATTCAGCTGTAATGTAAACGCACGTTTCTCTGTTGTGTTACAGCTTAGTCAAACTGTGACTGTATACCGTCTCGACTATATTTGAGATAAGCAAAGTTGAAAATTGGCATTCCTTCATAATAGACGATTTTCCCCAAGTTGGGGTAAAATATTGTTGAATAGCGACATCGTTTCAGTGAAAAACGTGACACGCAACAGACTAGATAAACGTATTTCATTCATCACAAGATGTGAATCCTTAAGTTCACAAGATGTAAACTATTCACTTTCTGGAAAGGAGAGTGTGTTCATAAATTTTCACTTAAGTTTTAGGTCACCTAAGTTGGATTACATTTCATATTTCTGTTTGATATTGTGCTTATTGGGTGACTCAGAATTGACGATGCCATGGGACAAAGAAGTATTTGATCCATTTAAAAGTAACAAGTCCTTTTCAATGTGAGATGTCAATAACTTGAGCAAAAAAGTACAAAATGTTCAATGTCTAAGTCATCCTCAGTCATATGATGCTAAAAGTGTGATACACGTGACTGCATCGCAATCGTTTAACTATGTTGATAGCCAAGATTTTTTACTATAGCAAAATCATGCATCAAAGGATAAAAGAAAAAAAAGTAACATTTGTCTGTTTTCATGATATTTTCACTACCATAAGTTTTGTGTGTGTAAACAAACACGGAACTTTAGCAGTTGGTCAAAACTTTGTCGGTCAATACAAATCGATCGTTACATCCTACCATTTCATTTGAAGCATTCATAACATCTGAAATCGATCACTACCTCTGATATTGATAATTCAGCTGCTGAAATAGAAAAAAAGTGTATACTTTGCAGTTAGGCTACAAGGGCCTAACCACCTTTCAGTAGAACGTTTCTGTATACTTATAAATATGAAAGGCACAGCCGAATGCAAAGAAGCGTCATATAGAGACTAACATTTTTACGATGTAGTGTATATAGTCATATACATGACTCAGTGGCCGGATCCAAATGTCTTGTGCACACGAATCTGAAGCCTGTGTGTAGGCTCACAGATACACTCCATCAAAGATGACGAAACAGAGAAGTGTCGTCGGCGAAGACCAGTTTTCCAATGTATGGGAAACAAGAACGGGTAGCCAGGAATTGCGTCTGTAGTTTCAGGTCCCATGGCTCTGCGAATGTTGGATCGGATATTTTCTCCCGCTGATCATCGATGCTAATCAGATACGGGGTCTTCAGAATCAATAATCGAGGACAAAAGCAGACATCTTGATTTCGATTCAGAGAAAGCTCTTGGAGGTCCAGTTCTTCATTCATAGGTCGGTGTTCTCTATGAGCGGGTCTCGCGACGTGGGAGGTGACCAAACGAAACTTTGCGATGCCCGTCGCGTAACTGTTTTTTCGGGTCACATGTGACAGTATGACTGTGGAAATATGGGTCAAATTTTAGATTATGTAGTTTGTCGTAATTCATAAACATCAACATGTTACTGAAGATACGTAGACTATGCAGTCACACTAGCACCCGTTAATGCAGTTTCTATGCTTACACTTTTTTACTCTTTTTGCGTCTTCGACCCGAATTTCAAACAGTTTTTAACAGCGACATCTTTGTTTTCTTTATATCTATATCAGTCAGTGGGACTGCCATTTCACTTTATATACATCTGTTATATGTACTATTCAAGCAAAATGCGCTACTTACATGTAGTGTTTTGACTACAGAGGTCTGAGAGGGAAACGGTGCGTTCACAAGCTAGGCACTGATCTGTGAAGAAAGAGAGAAAACAGACCCTTGCATAAAATTAAGATTCTAAAATGCTTAAGACCAATCCAAAATTTAAAGTACCGTATCTACAAACTCTTTTCATGAGAATCTCACTCTTCAGCACGAAGGCATTGTGTGGGCTGGAAATGCTTAGTTTCTTGTCTCCCCTTCCCGCCCCCCCCCACTTTTCACCTCTCCGCGCTGGCTCACGTATATGGAAATTAGATTTACAATTTAGTCCGATTAAAAATTGCACAATAGGCGTTTCCTTGTTCGTCATTGTGACACAGTAGCGACAATATAGCTAAAAATTTAAGAAATTGTCTCAATAATCTATGCAGTAAAAATATCTTAGTAAAAGTATTTTTTTGTCTTAGAGAAAATTTGCCTCTTTGTTCAAATTTATAGAGTCCCCCCTAAATCAGATTATGTGAACAATGCTGTCCCGATCGCAATTCTTTCCATAGTGACTGAAACAAACGGACGACTTGTTGGCGTATTCAATGAACAGTTGATGGGATCCTGCATGGATAAACAAGAAAGGGGGTGTTTTATCTCCATTGTAACACTGAGAGTCTGCTGATAGCACCATGGTGGGCTGTTGATGCCTACCTGGGCAAGTCTGTATGCACTGGTCCACGGTTTCAAAGTTATTTTCGTTACCGCCGCACCCACTGTAGTTGAATTTTCTGCACCCTTGAATGCCTACGTCGTATGCCCATCGTGGTACCGATTTGTCACATGGCCCCTCAACGTGCGGTACTAAACAAGCGTTCTCTGAAACGAGAAGGTATTCCTGTGGGTAATATGTCATCAAAATGCAAAGCAAAGAGTTCACCATCTTTTGGGGGCTGGGTCAAGTATTTTTTTTTGTCAGGATGGCAGCAAAATCGATTCATAGTAATCGATCGGTGTTTATCTTCTTACTTGACCACTAATATCAAACTATTTGGTGAACTTAGGTGTTTTACTGACATACAGTTTTATTAAAAAAAAAAAGAATATTTTACACCAACAATTTTTTCTCACATGAAAGAACATGGTCTCCCTTTTTATGACGTCATTTATTGAACCTGACATGAAGGTCATCTTCAACCCATTTACTGTTTGGTGATCTTAAATGATACGTTGAAATACAATTGAACAATGCTCACGTCGAATGCAAATTTGTTCACACTGCGATTTGTCGTCGAATCCAGTCCCCATCTGAAGACCGTAGCCGAAAGGTGCCATTAGGCATTGTCTCCCGTTGAAGTAAAATTTACCGAAGTCGAGTTGTTTACCTAGTTCTGTGGCTCTGAGACTGTCCATGGGCTTTGATCTACACCGTCCACCTACAAACAATGACGTACACGTATACAAGGACACACAAGATGAAGTTTACAATCAATTTTTAGGGAATCGGTTTGGCATATGATTAGTACAGTGATTCTCATTTTTCTGTCAAACAGTCTCATAGACTTTGGTACGCCGTGTGCTAGAAAGTCTCCATGGAGAAGGATAACATCGTTACTGGGTCATTACCATAATTGAACAAATTAAAGAACAAAACGGAACATAAAATCATCAAAAATAATTAACAAAGATAAAAAGAACACCCAACTGGAAACTGCAGATTTATAAGCAAGGCGCTGTTAATAAGGTTAATTTTGTTGCACTCGCCTATTTCGCATGTACCGCGATGAAGTAGTCTTACGGTTGGTGGGCCGGTCTCCACACAGGCAATAGCATGAAGGTGACACGCTGAAGGAAAGGTCTGCGCGTTAGATCCGCAGACTCGGTCTGCAACAGTCAGTCTGTCATCTTGGACACAGTCTGACAACCGGAGACAGACACAGACCGCTTCGCCATTCACGACCTGACATTTCTTGCCGAGTGGACATGACTTCTGATCGCACACAGCTGAGTAATATAAACCATAATAAACCAACGTTATAAATACGGCAAAAAGTATACTTGAATGTATGTTTGGTAAGCTGAGGAAGCTATACGTGGTGGTGATAAGGTTCGTTTTGATGAAATTATAATGAGCTTGTTTTCTTCAAATGTGAAATTTCCTCTTTAAAACTCAATACACATATATCTTAGCATTTGAAAATACGTCCTGTCAAGGCCCTCGTATTATTCTCTCTTCCGGTTTTCACCAACACTCCCGGGAAATCAATTTTCATTTAGGCCTATACCATACCTTGCACTGCTATGTTTCTTTCCGTCTTTATCGGACAGACGGATTTCAGTTTAGAACTTAAAAAAGCGGATTTTGTGGACGACATTGCGAAAAACAATTATTGAATTTTATGATATTTTCGAAATACTGTTATTACCGAAATTTAAGCATAGGCGTTTTTAAAATGCCAGGGAGGATCAACCATGCTTATTTTCCCCTCAAACAGTGACATAATAGAAAGACTTGAACATGGTAAACCATGGATTGTGTAAAAATGAACAGTAGCCATCTCACGTATCCTGTAAAAATTGATAATTAAGAAAAAGAAAAAATGCATTTTTATGCTGTATTGGTAAGTAAATGCATTTAACAAGTAATTTAATTGGTGTTTCTACAGTTTAAGGCAATATCGAACTTTTCTCAGGACCCTTTAATATCTGTTCCATGGGCACATTTATTTCAAACATCAATAATGATTAAAGTGCTTCGGCAGGGTCCAAATTTCGGTTACCGAACGTCCATAGTCAGTAGGGTATCAGTATAACCGAAAATATAACTCGTTGTGGAGTTAGTCGTTGTGGACTTCGAACTTGTTGTGGAGTCGAATACGACCTTTTGCTCTGCACGTTAACATAACATCTTGCATCTTACGTATGGGCATGGCAAAGAAGTTGTCTTTTTGGTTAAATTTATGTTGAAGTTTGAATGGTCTCTCAGACCACAGGGGGAGTGCAGCGTGAGGGCGCAGCATGCAGATGAGGATCTACAACACAAGAGCAAGTTATATTGATTCTTCCACTTACGAGTGCAAATTGGGACAGTGCTATTCCACGTGCCGTCTGCAAGGCATGAGAGGCTCTCGTTTCGCCCAGTTACGGAATATCCCTCGTTACACACAAATGACAAGATGGAACCAACGCTGAATGACGTCTCCAGCCACCGTCCGTTTTGGATTGCAATTGGCTCACATTCGGTGACTGTAGTGGGAAATAAATTGTACCTTTTACGAGATGACGTTGAATGAAATTTGAGACGAATACAACCAAATACAGAAGGACGTATATGGATGCAGATTCCATCATTGTATACTTTCACTCAGCTCGTGCTTTTAGCTCTTTGTTTGATGAAAAGAAACGATTACAACTTAGACTTCGCTACGCTGCAGAAACTACTGTGCTGGTTGTTTTTGAATGATTGGAATGAACAATCTCAACTGCTGAATTGCTCAACCATAGTATTCAAAAATTTGAAAGATTTGAAAGTACGCCCGCTATTTATTCTCGGGGGGGGGGCTTTATTTCCAGTTTTCCATCATTTCACATCAAAATGATCTTTACCTCATTTAATTAGTTCTAATTTCCCACATCTCCCTAATATCTAGGGTGGAAAGATCACGTAATAAAAAGTAAACTATTTAGTTCCAATATAAAGGACCTGGAGTCCTTGTCTGAAAGGGAATGGAAAGAAAACAAAGAAATACATTCAAATTCCTGCTATCAGTGGTTATGTGACATTATAAATCAACTCATTCAAGTGTGTCTGTATTCATCTTAGTCAATAATGGCAGCTCCCGTCCCTGAATTTCAAAAAAGTTTAATTTGGATAAGAAACAACATTCCTTATGAAACTTTGGGAAGGTGTCTGTTAAACATTTTAAGGTTAAAGTTGGACGATAATCTGTAATGCAGGTTATACCTGAGTGGCATGTTGTACCGAGCAGATTTTTTTCCATACCTTTGCATGTCGGTTTAACTCTGTCCCACTGTCCGTTAGGCAGGCAGTGGAGGACGCGATGTCCTTCCAATCGGTAACGAGAGTTGCAAGAGAAAGTACTCCTTCGAGGACGAGCAAAACCGCGAGAAGTGTGGACGCGACCGTTCGAAGGGGCATCGATATCTGGACAATGTTCTAAACAGGTTGGAAAATGAAAACGTGGAAATGTCACTTAGCGGACGTACAAAGGTATATCAGTTATAATTACACGATAAACTATTTACTACGGTGACCAAGCTTCTCTCAGACACTTTCTCTTCTTAAATTTACTATCATTCGATAGCGCTATATGTGTTCTTCATGATCATTGTGACAGAAGAATGAGGAAAGAAGGAGGCAGACACAACCTATGATTCATATTCAATGTACCCTATGATTTGGTTTAAAATGTCATTTAGTAAAATATGACGCAACTGCTCTATGATGAAACACTTTTTTTTGCATCTACAAGTGTCGTTTTTACTTTAACCTTATGTTGCTTTCTTTCGATTATAGTAAATGCATATTTTCATCTGGAAAACAAGTCGCCACCCATCAGTCTGGAAGAATACATGTCCGTCTCATCACCCACCGTTCATTACTTTTCTTTCCTTCCCCCGCCCACTCTTGAAATTGTGTGGATCAGTGATTACTTGTAAAAAGACAACTATCCACTAGAACTAGAATTACTTGTATTCTGTCAACTGTTGCAATAATAATGCAAGTGTTAACACTTACAACATTTTTAGCTAGGAAAGTGCCCTGATTACGCAATGGAGCTAGTATACTTGTCGAAAACAAATGAGGTCTGTAGGTTACACACTGTCAAAAATGTCTGTAAATTTAGAGAATATAAAGAAAAGAAATAAGAAAAACAGAAATTGTCTGCTTAAATAATTACAAGAACATTTCTGTACTCCTTTTGTGTTTCTTTATTTGATTCTCCGTAATTTTACATTTTCAACAGTGCACTACATACTAAACTGCACTGTCATTTGCAAATATGTTAGTTTCTGAAGATTCCTGACAATTGTTGTGTCTTCATTACCCAATCAATGTTTACACTTAGCATTTATCCACATGCCAATTCCTAGGTCTTACTTATCATACGAACGACGACCGTAGCTTGTGTGAGTTTCGTCCCACAGGAGTAAGCTCCTTCAAAATCGCGTATCATACTTCTTATACGTAAACGTAGCACGTTATTCTCCGATTTAGCTTCTTCGTAAAATGTTCTACAAAAAAAGAAAAGTAGTGAGTGTAGGATAGTACTATGTGATTTTATTGTAATGTAACTCACCATCGAACTTCTAGCAGCACAGCTTGCTTATACAAATAATATTTTACAGAATATATTCATCCTTATGTAATGAACTTAGTTCTTCGGTTCAACTTTGGTTCAAGTCAATGAGCGCTTACGGAGCTGGCGATCATCTGGTAACTGGACCGCATTACTACTTCCAGTTTTTGACCGATCTGTGGGGTTTTAATACCGCGAGAAGTGGACAAGTAGAGATAAGCAAAGTATTTATATGAAGAACCAGATGAAAGAGCAAATTAACACGAAAATGTTAGCGAAAATCATAGTTTAATACAAACGTTTTCGAAGATATCACATCTTCCTCCTCAGGTAAGTGAAATATACAAAAGTAGCAAGACAATATAACATAAGACAAAATAGTATCAGAAATATAACGTCTGGCAGGTTTTCGTTGGAACATTTTTCGTGTTAATTTGCTCTTTCATCTGGTTCTTTAAATGTACAACTCTTCCTAAATTAAAGAATAAATATATATACGGAAAAAACTATGCTTATCTTTCCTTGTCCACTCCTGGCGGTATTAAAATCCCACAGATCGGTCAAAAACTGGAAGTAGTAATTAGTATTCAATAAGGATTCAAGTAGGATTCAATGTTGTAGTATTTAAGAACGGTCTGGTATCGGACCTTTTGGTCTCGAAATGTCTTCGGTCTTGCTTCAGGACTAGCAAAAAATTGGTGCCTTCTTTTTTTTTTATATAAACTAAATTTTTCAAAACAGTTCATTTACATTGAAAAAGTTAATCTGTAATTAATGGACTACCACTAGGGTCCGATTACTCAGTTGTCAGAATGGCAGTACTGCACTGCATTGTGCATTCACTGTGTGCATACGTTGAAGCCCCCTAGAGTAGTTTTAGTGCTAACCATTTTTGCTGCTCTTCAAAATTGCCTGTTGATCTTTTCATCACCAACTTCCTAAAATCAATGTGGCTACTAAATGTTCAATTGGCTATCGAAAAAAAGAACATTTCAAGAATTTCAGGTACATTAATATTGCAAAAATTGATGCTTTTATGCACCTGACAATAATTAGGTCCAAATCACTTCAAACCAATCAAGCAGTAACTTGTTAAGTGATGTAATGAACAGGACACATCATTGTACCAAGTTTTACTAGACAGCCTGTAATTGTTTTGACATGAATGTTCGGTCTGTGATAAATAACTTGCTAAAAGAATAATACTTTCTGTTACTCTAATATTTTTTTGTAGAAAACAATACATGTATTTGTAATGTAGACCAGGGTAGATAGTCATGATTTCGTTACAAATTTATGCAAAATGTTTTTGAAGTCCAAGGGAAGGATATTAGAAACACCAAAGTATTTTGGATTTTACTAAAGTCTCAAAATTGAAACCTAATTCTGTAACTGGTCAAATGTTTAAGTACGTGGAACATTTTGTTGTGACAAATCAAAATGACAGAACGTTCATTGGACAAACATTGGATTGGAGTGGGAGCCTCTGTACCGTTGGTTATTAATCATGATAACTATGTTTGTGACAAGATAAAGAATTCAGATTTATATCAATGATTTCGCACTCTTGGTGATGAAGATTTTCAGAACATAAGGTAAAAAGGGTAAAAAAAAATGTTTCATTTTCCTATGGAATCATGGTCCGGAATCGATGGGGATAGGGGGTCTTGTCCCTGTCATGAAGACGGGGGTGGGGTGGGGGAGGACAGAGTACCAGATGTCCATGATCTCGGTCTTGGATTCGGTTTCGAACCTTGTTGGTCTCGGTCTCGAAGCTCTGGCTTCTGGTCTCAGTCGTGGTCTCGACACCTTCTGGTCTCGGGCCTCGGATATGCCGGTCAAGAATTCTTGGGGTCATTTGGAGTGTAAACGAAGGGCTTTGGGTGGTGGTACCCACCAATTAAGTTGTTCACTTATGTAAAATGCAGCAGCACCTCTGAGTGCTGTATTAGTACACAAAAGAACTTTGCGACCTATACGTTGCACAGAAAGCCAATGTTATTTATACAATAATTGGGGTGATGTGCTCATATCGACGCCTGTGTGGGTCAGGACGATATATGCACATAGATGAAGTCCTTATGCCTATGTTGAAGTTATTGCTGTCGATAGACGGTTACATACCCATTGGAGATAACGTCGCCTGCGAAACTCCATCCAAATGAATATTTATCAATCAGGTCATCCAAACCATACTGGCTTTCAACAATACACTTTAAAATGATTTCTTCGCCTTCATACTGGGTCATTTCACCCTGCTGGTAGCTCATCGGATCCGTTGTTACAGTTACGTTGATATCTGAAAACAAAAGGAAGATGGGAATAAGAAACCCTAAGATATGAAACATAAGCACATTTTATTTCATCTGCCAGGAAATGCACTTAAGATCAAAGTTGCATTACCGCGTTACAGAGACATGCTCATTTGAAAACAGAATATTGCCTACCTTTCACAATTGTTGTAAGTACAAATGTATTGCTTGCCCAACCACATGCAGGCACAGATACTGAAGTAAATATGATCTGTGTAAAATTATTTCTCCACGATTTATTAAACATCGATGACTCAAAATACAGGCATTCTTTGTCTTTCGTTTTTTTTTCCTTCAGTGACTCATTGACGTACCAATAAAATGCAGCTTATTTACCACTCGGTTTCTGTGCAGGGGGAGGGGGGGGGGGGTGATACACGTACAACTTAATTGTGGCCTAGCCTTTTTCAAAGTCTTTTATCGGTGAAAAGAGATTTTGTGTAGCAATTAGGTTATGACATTTTAATGTATTTATTCTCAGAGCAACAATCTACAACTCCTCATAGGACTAAGAAGTGTCGTATGCGAAATGTTTGTCGCTTCTGATAACATAACCGTAGTCTGTACCATGTCAGCAATTACGCGAATGCACCGGTGCATTCTGCAATTTGAGGGCATGAGCACACGAGAAAAATGTAAATAAAGAAAGATTTTTGAGATAATGATACCCATGCAAAGATTAAATTTACTTTCCGAACTTTTCGTACCCTTAAATACCTGGAAAAAGAAGATTTTGACATACTTGGTAAACAAATAGGAAACGCTATATCCGTGTACCATGTCCCTTCGTGGCAATAGCACTCACTACTTCCCAATAATTGATAGCCTTCGTTGCATTTGAACTCTATGGTATCACCGTGATAAAACGCATCAGACCTGGCATCGTCCAGTGACAGGTAGCCATTCTCCAGGTATCTGATATCAATGCATTTCGCTATCAAAGGGAAGACAAAATTAAATAGGAAAGTGATACTCTCAAGTTTTCTGAAGTCTACATAGCAATCATCCCAAATCGACGGTTCCAGTAACTAATATTGTATTCTCCTTCGATAAATGTGTTCACTGGTCCATGTTTAAATGTCTGATGAGGGGGTTGGGGTGAAAATCTTGAACAGATCTTCGTAGGAACCTAACTAAAGATCACTGCAAAAGTTGAATTTGTTTTTCGATTATTATTTTTTTTTTCGCAGAACTGTTATCCACACGTGTCTCTTGGCAACTGGCTGAGGTTTATGTTGCAATTTGCGGCCAATTAGATGCTTAGCAACAATCTCCATTTCCAATGACAAATCTTTCATACATTGTCCTACTGTAGGCTATATTGCACAGTAGATGTATTCTGCTGGCAAAATAACTTTACAAGAAAGCAGCAACGTTGGTCTCATAGGCCTAGCCTTACCGTACAATTAAAACTGTCCTGTAATGGTGCATGTACCAAAACAAAAGGAACGAAAGCAGTTTTTCAATTTGTTTGGCCATGCCCTGTGATTCTGTCCGGTAATGAACTCTTTACAACGTACAAAATGCTTAGTGAACATGTTCGGGTGTACTCATTGTGATTTATATGTAACAAATGGAAAGAAACAAAACAAAAAACAAATGGACAAAGAACGAAATGGGAAAGACAGTAACGTTTCCGCGTCGTATTCGCACTAAAAGAACGCTCCAGCCACTGATTGCTGAAGTGCATCTTTCAGAGGGGAACAAAAGTGAGAAATTTTGAACATGAGATATTCTTGCTAAACAGTAGATTTAAGTGTGAAGAACATCATCACTAAATTTCATCGGTGTAGGTTGTTTTCTTTCCCAAAAAGTGATATTTGGAAATTCGATCTATCAGGGGGCCGTCATTCTGAGATTGTGATACATTTAACTTGACCACTTGTAATTAAAGAATTTTTGTTAATCTTTATAATCTATTGCCGAATAATTACGGACTATGAGTTTACTCATTGTCAATATTGTTATAGGCAGCTTTCGAATTCGTGCTGAAAGTGACGTCATCGATATGTTTGTCGCACTAAAATTTATGAAGACGAAAACGAAATTTGATTAAGACATTTGAGAGTAATACGAGCAAGAAAATTTTTTATCTAGATTTGCTTACCTTCGTAAGTTTTTGTTCACAACTACGAAACCTTCGACGCTGAAAAATGCCACACTAGTGCTAGCCTAGGTAGTAACTCTGGATGTTCAGCAGTACCATTAACACTACTAGGATGCAGTCAAGCATCTTGGATAGCTTGTGCACATGTGCGATAACAGAGCGACGGAAAATTTTTTGTCCACAAAAAAATTTTGTTCACAGAAATCTTTCAAAAACCTCACCATTATCCTTTCGCTTCCAAATGCAGCTCGAATAAACATGAAAAATCCTATTACGCACAATGTGTCAAGTCTTTCTTTCCAAAATCGTAGTTTTTGGGGATGACTATAAGCTACGTTGTTACTGCAGTAAAACAATGAACAAAATGACATTGAGTGTGCCCATCTTCATGCGCAATCAACTAGCTAAATTCTGACCTTCGCTACAGTGGGGGTACCGTTTGAATAATGGTTTAATAGGTGGTTCCCAACATACAAATGTGGTAGAAAAGCAATACCGGTATACCCTAACAATTTATTCTTAATTCTGCCATGCATATGCAAGTTTTTCGGGCTCTCCCCAAAGTCGAACAACTCTTGCAGACAATAGGCCCATTGTCTAGGAATGTAAGAATCCCCGGCCCTATCTCACTGGACATACTACGTTCAGAACAACTGTAAACTCATCGCCAGGTGGTTGCAATTTCACAACCACATTTCTAGTTTTAACAGACACGCATATAGATTCATGAGATTCATAGATTGATGGTACACATCAATAATGCAACAGGAATCGTTTACACGTATACGTAAAATCGTGGAAATTGTGGCAGTAAATTATTTTCTGCCGTATAAACGATTATGTGATGTCACAATTCTACTAACATAAGTCTCTTTACATTCAGGTCAGACAAAAATGGCAGCATGCGTCTCTGAAATTCAAAAGAGCATAATTTGGGACAGAAACAATACTTTTTAACAATAGTTTTGGAAGGTGTTTATCAAACATTCCTGCTTCATATTTCATAAGTATGTTCCATGCAGTGTTTTGTTCTCCTTTTACGGAAGGGAAACTGTCCTCCATAAGTATGTTTACACCTTATAAATATGACATGATGAAAGTCATATTCTAAAAGATAATATCTGCGGACTCTGCAGTGTATCTTTCTATTGTCTATTAAGTACGATGGTGATCGAAATGGTTTTCTTTTTTTGTAATAAATTTTACATGATCATCTTTGATATTAAATTACATGACGTTGGTACAACTACGGAATTGGTCAATGAGGAATAGCCAAAAGTAAGTTGCACATATCTTATTAGTTATGATCAATTATAATACATATACTTACGTAGAATCTTTACGTCAATAACCTGGACAGTCATGCCATCTCCCTCTTTTTGACAGGCGTACTTTCCGACGTCTTCATAAGAGAAATATTCAATCAGAAGTGATGAATCGTAGTATCTTCCGTCCTTATTCATGAAAGACCAAAAATAAAAAACAAAGCAAACAATAACAACAAATAAAATAATGACAATGACGATTCAACTAAAGGGTACTAAATAAATTTGAGTCTTGAGTAATCCTTAAAACGCGAATGAAACTGCTGACTTGGTGACGAATTAAAGCACCTCCCGCGTGTCAGCTTCTTTCTTTGAAGTCTCAATCACGTGATACAAATGACGTAATGTGCAAATGCTCTTCAAGCACCAACATAACTGCAAAGAATGTTAGGATCATCCAGAGATTACACCACAGAAAAAGGTTAGGTTTCAGCCATTCAAATAAAATAAGTCATAGTATTAGCATAAAAGTGTTATATATAACATCACTGTACTCATTATAAACGCAACTTACACTTACATTCTGTGCCAAAATCATCCCTCCCTACCTCGTCACCTATATTCAAGCAGCACCCTCAGCATTCTGGGAACACACCCGTCACATATAATTTGTGAAAGTTCAGAAGTGTTGTCCTTTTGACGTTCCCTACAATCGTCTCACTGTATAATTTGCAATGATTTGCTCGGTTAGTCCGCAGCTGTCGAGTTAATAAGCTCCCTGACACAGTAGCCTTCAAATAGCGCTCAAAAAATGAAATAGCGCGGAATCCTGACTGACAGGTGACAAAATTTTATATCGATGAACAATGCATCAGAAGGTTGTCTTTCCATCATGGCTTGGTAGGTGGATACATCGGTTTTCTCATTTTCGAGAAAACAAAGGTTATTTTACTCCTTCTTTTCTACATTTTGAGGAATGTTTCCGTCAATTTTTTCATGCTTTCAAAACATGAGTCAAACATCGGGTTCACCGGACTCATTGACGGGCAAAATTCAACATTTTTAACTCGTTTTTGTTAGTTAAGAGAATTTTCCTTCTGACTATATGAAAATCATTCGGTTTTATTGTCATTTTCGGCATTGTAAATCTCAGCGCAAATGTGACTGTTAAACTGTTGTTCTGACCTTGTGGCATCGTGTATGTACCGCACTGTAACTCTACAGTAAGTATAACATTAACGTTAGCCCAAAGTATGTTAAAGGTACAATGTACTGTAGTGTAGGATGTTCGGTATTTTGGCTCAGCAGTTACAGCCAAACGAAAGTACGAAAGCCCATTAGAGCCAAACGAAAAATTATTTTTAATTCGTAATTACGGAACAATAATTCGTAATTGCGAATTAAGTATCTGTAATTACGGATTAATAATTCGTTATTACCAAATAGTAGTTCGTAATTACGAATTGATAATTCGTTAATGCGAATTAATAATTCGTTATAACGAATTAATAATTCTTTGTAATGAATTAATAATACGTAATTACGAATTATTAATTCTTAATAACGAATTAGATAATTCTTAATTTCGAATAAATAATTCGCTATTAAGAATTATTATCGCTATAACGAATTAACAATTCGTTATAACAGCAGGGACTGAACCTACTTAAATAAAGGACCTGCCTTGTGTATAACCACTGCGATACTCAAGGTGAAGTCTGTATGGCGCAAGTAAAGAGTGTTGTGTCTACTGCAAATTTCAGACGACTAGCCTTACACACTTACCCAAGAATTTCATATTCTACTTTGAAACTCACCAAGTTAAGTCAAGATAAACTGGTGTTTCAATACTTCATATCTTTGGAAAAAAACCGGTGTCCATAAAGTTCTGCCAGTTTTCCCCGTTAAATGATGTAAGAGCTGGGATTAGCCATGGTCGTATACATACGGTAAAATGTTTGGTCACCTGACCGAAAATACATATTAAAGACTTTCGGCGCACAATCCGTTTTTCCACGACCACATTTCGAAAGCGAATCGACTTTGGAGTCTCATTGGTTTCATATATAGATTGTCATCAAATTCAAGGGGTAGATTTAGTAAATATGTAGAGTTATGTTTTCAGGGTTGGCCCAACTGAGACACTCAACTATTTACAGCAAGATCATGAATGTGAGGGATCATTCTTTAGTCTGGTCTGCTCCAAAATGTAACCATCTATAAAGGCTCATACTCTGTAGATGTAAAAGAGTGACATTCTATAAAACCTTAGAGGGTTACAGTGATAAGTCCTGCTTTCGTTGGCATTTCACTCTCTGTTGAGTGACACTCAATTAGAGGAAATAACCACTTCAAACAGAGTGAAATCTCAATCGAATTCCACTCTTTAAAGGAGTGGTCACTTTAACTGTAAGAGAGTACCGAGTAGTTTATTCGTGGCATAAAAGTTACTGAGAGACATCACCCATCACAGATGAGTGTGTGAAGTTAGAGAATCAGAAATGAAGGTAAATCTTAGCCATTTGTTCATCTGTTCAAACAATTTGGCATAGTCTTAGTCAGGGGCGTTGACCCAAATTGAATTACAGGGGTATGAGACATGTGCAAGTTGACTGACAAGTTTGAATGATTAAAACTGCCCCAGTCGGGGTCTACGAACGGCACTTTTTGATGGCTTTGGGTATATTGGACACGTCCAATAGGTTGTCCCCTGGGGTAACGTCCATTAACGTGATCAGAAGAAATAGCCAGGAAGCTATGAGGTATTTGCAGAATTGTGAGCATTTGAATGAAGGATACTGTACCTTCGGAGGATTCTGTATCTCCGAATGGTACTGAAAGGGTAAAAGTGGTCAGAAGTTGCATAGGTTTATGTTAAGACCACTGATCCTTTTGACGATTGACAGGCGGGGTCGCCAGGGTCTAGTGTTTGAGTGCACACGTAGTGTCACAGTCTACAAAAGGACAATACAGGGAGGTGGCGTGTTCATGGGTTTTAACCGAGGACGGAGGCTGATCTGAGAGCATGTGTGACAGGACTACCTAAGCGGAGCGCCACCACCTGTTGGCGCGTAGCGTACAAGAAAATATTTTGGCTTTTCAAACCCCCATATGGCCGAAAATGGCATTTCCCGACCATCCTAAGCTGCACATACCCAGCCTTGAAATAGGGATATCATGGCATTTCTTCATTTCATGTAAAAAAATAAATTTATGAAAATGGTACAACACATAAACATCAGATGGGGGTTGAGGTGATAGAAGAGTCGTAATGAATAACCCATCCCCTTTTATTTTCTTTAAGTACTTTGCAAATATTTGGTTCAGAGCGCATGGAGTAGGGACTCCTGGAATTTTTTTTTGGGAGGGGGGTGGGAAGGAGGAGATTTTTGCCCGAATGCGCTTGTTACTAATTATTGTCTAAGAGGAGGGCTTCAATGAGTAAACGCATCTATGAAAAATACATGTACGGGAATTTCCAGAAAACGTCTGATGGAGAGTGGTTGAAAACCCTCAGCGAAAAAAACACCAACTTTCTTCGGTAAGGCAGAAGATGAATTTGACTAGAATGTAAACAGAAATTGTCGTAGTACTAGGGTCTAATGATTGTGGGCAGATTTTGCTTATACGTCATCCATACCACATATGAAGCGTCTATTCAGTGTTTTCAGGAGGGGAGGGGACTTGGCGTGAGGGCAAAAGCTTTTTGCTCCAGCTTTTGTCGGGACTATCTGGACCATCGGTCGGTGTACCTGAAGGATTTGGGCTTTACCCCCCCCCCCACCCCCAGATGGTCGGAAACGACAATTCCCGGGTGATCTGGGCTTCATTTACCCAGCCTTGAAATAGAGCTCTCATGTCTGTAATTTCTCAATTAATAAGAAAAACATCATTCTATTCAAAATTAGTACTAATTTGGATTGGACTTATTGAGAATATTTATCCTATCGTAATTGTTTGAAAAGTTTATTCGACAGTTTTACTTTCTAACGATAACAGGTTTTTTTTTTCTTTTTGAGAAATTTCCAACTAGCAAGTGATCTTAAACAAAAACCGGTTGCAGTCTTTTTTTTATTATGGTTTCAGAAAAGTTATTCAAATAATTTTTCTCTCGTTACAGGTGTATATTAATTTGCTACAACCGTCAATGATTGCTTGACAAAGTAGAACTCGTTCTTGTACCGATAACTTTTGAAAGTGACAGCCCCATTGAAAAAGTTGCCATGCAATAGTATTTTGATAGCTAGGGAAGCATGAGAAGAGTAATGGTTGGTCTAGATCTGTGAAAGGGTTGTAAGGGAACAGATGTCCCCACCCCAAAACTTAGATGCAATCTAGTGCAATACTTTGCTTGTTTTGAAGTCATAAAATGTGCTAGATTGAGATATGAAAACTTCCAACTGGTATGTCAGACTTTCTGACTTTCTTCACTCCTACACTGAAATATGACAAGTTGGTACGAAATTCTAGATTTAATGAAAGTTTGTTTCAATTACCAGGTAACCTCACTATCTGGTACAATACTTGGTATATTTTTCATAAAATGTGCTAGACTGAAATATGAACAATTCCAACTGGCTTTTTTAGATTTTCCGACTATCGTGGCTCTGACTTTTGTTTTGTTGAGGTGGGAGGAGGTCACCTTCCCCGCTCGCAACTGAGTGTATATCGACAATCAATTCATTCAATAACACGTTCCCATAACATATTTTTTACCTAAGTTTACTGTTTTGGGGTAATTTGAAACTTTGTTGGTGTATTTATGGGGAGGGAACGTGCGTCTTTTGTACATTGCCATGGCACGGCAAAGCAACCACTGAAGAGCGCGGATGTCGGCAGTTGGGATGTGTAGATGAGTGTAACCTTGGGTACATGAACACCTAAACTGCACGGTCACGCAGCCAGCTATTACATCAGTCACTCACCATAAGTTTGTTACAATCAGTGGCGGCGCCAGAATGTCAGACTTGGGGGGCAAACTGAGAGCAGAAGAAAATGTTGGGGAGGGCAAAGATTTTCGCCCGCAGCGCGAAACCGAGCCGGAAGCGCGAGGCCTTGCAGGTGGGGTCCAGGGGCCCGCCTCAGGGCCTGTGGTGTGGTTCCAAGGGCAAAGCCCGGTTGGGGGTTGAGATTTTAGTATATCTCTGGGTGGAAAATTAAGTCCCAAGAGAGGTATATTATTTATTTTTATATTACTTATTTTTTTGGCTGACCGTACTCCAAGGTTCCCAACTTTTTGCTTTGGGAGTACCATTTCACATTTACGCGGTGCCACCGAGTACACACACACACACACGCACACACACGCACATAGGCTACATACATTTCCATTCCATTCCTATATTTAGGAAAACAACGACATTCCTATATTTAGGAAAACAACCACCTACCCGCCCTTCCCTTATGCTGGACGGTAAACATTCCAGAGAAAATTGGTCTGGCCAGGCTGGCCCACTGTTGAAGTGGCTACGGGCATGATATGAAAACTGGCAGCCTGTGTAACATAAATTAGGCATTTATCAATTATGGTTCCCCGGAAGCTGTTCTTATTCAGTCCAATGCCAATACATAGTTTTGTGATTAACTTAATTTTGGACGAGTACAAGATCTGATTGGGAAGGGTGAGAGCAACTGGGGGGGGGGCAACTGGGGGAAGGAAACAATCTGGAGGGGCAAATACCCCCTTATGCCCCCCCCTCCCGTAGCCCCGCCACTGGTTACAATGCTACCCTACCATTCAAAAAGTGAGCCAAAACATTTCTCTTTACGAAATGTAAATTAAAATTAATCTGCAGTGAATTGTACGTCTAACATTTTCCAACATACGGTGGTGTAGACTGACTGAAGTTACATTAGTAATGCAAAAGTAATGCCAATAACGTCAACCCTTTTTACTATCCGGAACGAAGGTACCTGAGTTTTCTAAGCTAAGCTAAAGCTAATAAATAAAAGAAAGCAAAGCTAATGAGTAAAATTAAGCAAATTATATATTCATCATTTAGATATTACACGGATAATGTACTTTCACGACATTTCAAATATAACTTACTCTTGGTTGTACTGCTTGGAATTTGATTCACTGATGTCATGTCAGGCCGGTTCCTACTCCAGCAGTGTGAAGTGCATCCTTGCTTCCTGGCAAACTATGTTGTCTTTGGACTCCTATTCTCAAGGCCAAATAACCCTAACATACTTCCGAACCTAACCTCTAACAGCAAAAGTCTTGCGACTGCCCCTGCGACGAGCTACTTTGTTATAATTTTAAGCCAACGATAATTGTAGCAGAACCAGACGCTGTAGTTAATAAAGGACTTGCCGTGCAATGGTTTTTGTAACACAGCTACGACTATACAGTCTTTTGTCCACTGTAAATTTCAGACGATCAGTTTATACTTATCCAAAACGACATATATTTTATTTTGAATTACACTTGCTCAAGCTGGATCAAGATCAACTTGAGTTTAAGCATATCCTTTCCTCGTAACTTGTCAAAGAAAAACGGTGCAAGCTATAGCCTTGAAATAATGTAAAATCATTTTAGCGATCACGGTCCTCATAATACGAATAGTGGAAAAGTGGTGAGACATTGGAAGAACGTTACATTAGGAACTTAAAAAGTTACATACGAAAGATTTTGCCAGTTTTCTCAAAAACGTGCAAGAAAAATAAAACGTGGATCCTTTCGGATTTATGATTATAAAATTAGTGGAGGATTTATCTGCATAAGATTATGTTGCGCCAGAGGTGCACACTACGAAACTGGACCCTAGAGACCTTCGGCCCACAGACTTGCATCAGTTTCAAAGTTTCACACTTTTGTTTCCATCATCATTGTAATAAAAATATTCTTTTATTGTCTTCAGAACCAATTCATCCAAATTAAAGGTCGTGGTTTTGCCTGTGCATTAATTTAACATCTTCAAAAACACATAGTTTATCTTATCAGTATAAAATTTCGTTATGAAGTTACCAAACGGCTTCCATAAAATTTACAAGAAAGAACTTGAAGATACTTTTCGAGCAGCTGCTGACTGACTGTTATTGATCAATGCATACAGGTTCTCTCTTATATATATTTTACGATTAATGAAAGCTATAAGAGTAGAGAAAGACTACGGGTGTCCTGTAATCTTAAACAGGTGTTCAAAGAAAACTTACCTTTAGGCTTTTGAACTTTGTTGAAAAGCCTGGTAAAATGCAGGACAGATGCAAAGTGTCATTTTCCTTAATTACGACTGTGCCATGGTCCAAGAACTGCTCGGTAATTTCTTCTCTGATTTGCACTTTTCGATAGTAAATATGACAAGAACATTAGTCAACATACATCAGGACTTTTTCCATCAATCTAATTAAATCAAAATATTGAACGCTCTAAAAAAAATGAGAAAGAACGTTTCGATACATTCATGTTCGCCTGGATATATATGAAGTAACATTAACATATTCCAGAGGAACATTATGGCGCTAAGGCGTTTAAGAATTAACTCAATAAAAAATACCATCTTTCACGTGTTTGACGAGAATTCAAAACGTAGCAAAGGCATCTGTCTTTGATGATTTTTTTAATCTATTAACGGTGTGGTTTTTACGATTGTCACGTCCCGATAAATGCTCGGATTTATTTTAGCTGCCAAAATAAATCCGAGCATTTATCGAGACGTGACAATCGTAAATACCACCACGTAATAGATCAAAGGCAGATGCCTTTTCTACGTTTTGAATTCTCGTCAAACAGGTGAAAGACGGTAGACTTGTTTTTTTTTTTAATTTTTCTGCACAGCAGGTGAAAGCCCATGTTATTGTTTAGGATAAAAAAACAGAGAGGAGGAGAGAGAAGAGGCGAGGAAGAAAATAAAGAAAAAAAACGACATAAGGTGATATTATCCAAAGGAAGAATTTCTTCAAAACGTTCTGCACACCACATAAGTCAATCTGAGTTTCTTTAAACATTACTGTTTTCATTAATACCCAAAGACCATCTACTAGCCAAGATTAATGCATGTATTGTGCTTGTCTTTTTGCGCTCCTTCGAGTATCGAGATAGACGTACACAGCTAAAGTCCAACTATTTTTGTAAAAAAAAGAAGACTTTTGTGCTTCAGAGACACATTGTTCCTAAATTTTCACGACAGTTTACGGGATCGACACCGATTGAAATGCAAACATATAATCTGTGAATAGTCTAATTATGAAACGGTTAATTATGATTTATTGAAACAGTAAAGATATTAATCATTTTCCGCTTGATGTTGAAAATTATGTTTATTCTCATACATAAAGTTCTATGAGATACTATGGGATATATATATTACATAATCCTATTATCTTTAGTTACTCAAACGTTTTCATTTTCAGAACGGCTTTGGTAAACTTTGGACTTTAGTCTAACAACGGTTTTCGTATTGCAAATATTCACTGGAGGTGGTTTTTGGTAAAGAACAGCTGCACTAACGATAGAAGGAAAAGACTGTTTTCCTGGGTTTTCTTTTCTTTAGTGTGATCGATTCTCTGGACAGAATCCATGCAAACACCCATTTTAATACATTCTTTGTTTATATTTTAACCACTTAATATATACAAATGTTTTATGGTTTGTTTACTACCTTCAAAGTTCTTGCAAATAAAGAAGATTTATTTGACGGTTGGTTTATCAAATGGGCAGGACACGCAAGTTTACATATTGCCTAGAAAATCTGCGGAAGAACGAGCAATAAATTTGCCAAAAATGTTTTAAAAAGTATCAATCCAGACAGTGAATCGTATCATATGTTAAATTTACATAGAAATTTTCCCTTTAAACCAGATATCGCATGGAATCATCTTACTTTTGCTTTCGATTATATGTAGAATATGTTCCATTATACTTTCTAAAATCTTCAGAGAGAAATTTCACTCTTTCAATGTAAATTTAGCGATCAGTCTTAATTTGTAGTGAAAAATTCCATCCAAAAAGGAGTCATTATGGCTTTTTTTAGAGCAAATGTTCAGTTTTTTTTTTATTTTCAATGCATTCCTTATTTTAGTCTTTGTAATTTAGAGCGTGTGTAACTACAGCAAACTTAATTTTAGTTCAAAGTTGCGATTGATGTATTGATACCGTAAGTGCTTTATTTTAGCATACAAACAAGAGGGTACCGGGGAGTAGCCAGAGAATTACAATGTCGGAGCACAAACACCTGAAGGAAGGGGCACGACCAGTGACAGCGTGGGTGAATATTACTGCAGAGAAGGGGCGAGGTTCAAGTGGCGCTCTGGGGCTCATTGTCACGTACATGCTGTAAGGAATCGCAGGAAGACTTTCTAGGCGGAGCGACACCATTCGTTGGCCCTAAAGGTACTAGAAAATTTTGGGCTGTAAAAAGCCCATGAAATCGTCTTGCTGGCGCTCTTTCACTCTTGTAAACTTAAAACAGTTATTTTAGTTGAGGAAGACTGTATGTCAGTCCAGGTAGGCCAGTCAGCCCATCCAATCACTTGGTACAACGTGAGAAGCGCGATCATTGTCCTGGAATGAACTAAAAAAATTGTCTTTTAATTAGATGTTATGTTGCATTTGAATAAAGCATCTTCTAAACAGAAACAGAAAGGGACTTGAACTTTTGTTGTCAGTTCAATCAAGTTGTTATAAGAACTCCCTGATTCAGTTGCATCGCGTGTCTTTGAAACCATACCCACACAGAAGAAGAGCCTGTTGCGGATCCCTCACCTTTATACAGAAACAACATGTATGAAACGAGTCTTTAAAGAGTCTAAGCAAAACATTACTGAATTTTCCTAATTTTAGAGAATAAAGTTACAGAAAATAAAATACATCCGTTATTAAGTCTTGGTGAAGCTTTTGCTGAAAACTCACCTGTGATCACTGTTTACCTGTAGTAACATTTCATTTTCTATCCATTTTCCGTATGAGACACAGTGATTTGCATAGAGGGGGTGTGGGTTAATACATGGCTTTGGTGGAGTTGGTTTTCAGAAAATGGTAAGAAAAACGAAGTCAAAGTTGACAGACATACAGGCAGACAAACAGACACGTAGACGGACAAAATAAACAAAAACAACATGACTCACCAGTCGAGTTCTTTTGGCATGATGGTTGCCTGTTTACTGTGTAAGTCCACTTTGCATCGGTACAACGCATCCTTTCGTCTCCGATTCTTTCAAATCCAATTTTGCAAGAAACGGTCAAATTTCCGGTCAAATTTTCCGCAGTTTCGTACGCTCTCTCGATCAAGACAGAGTGTAAAACTGTCGGGAGATTCATTTCACAAGTATCTGAAGACGACGAAACAAAAAGAAAAGAACAATCAAACAAACAAAAAAAGGAAAGAAACAAAGGACTTTTTGGAGAGTTTTAATAAAACAAATCATATGTGAATATCAAAAAAAAAAAAAAAACTATAGGTCAAATTTGTATGTTCGTTCCAAAGCTTACGACATTAAGATAAAGCTAAACAAAAGTTTATGTAGAAGTTCAAGAAAAGAGAAGATGCAAAGTAATGCAGTTGCAACTAGCTGATTGTTGTAACACTGATAAGAATATTCCATCATTTAAAAAATGGAATACGTAATGATATATTTGTACTATGGTTATGGTCATCTTTATTTCCTCTACGACTGACAAAGCAATTTTATGTTTTTACTAAGTTCCGGTTCCAAGTTCTAAGGTTTTTAAACTTTAGTTAAGAATCAAACGAAATAAATCTGTCCCTTTGCAAGAAATATTTCCACAGTATTGGAGGATTCATGTCCGTGTTGACAACACCTTAACCGATATGCAATCAGGTCAAAAAAAAGGGTCCTACCTGCATAATACCATTTAAGATTTAAACGTCTGTAAAAATGGAATTTTGCAGCCATTACCGTTCGTTAAACAGCAGGGACGGGCCCCAAATTCTGCGTCCTACTCTCAAATACTTTTTCACTTAAAAACAAGCAGAGTTTTTCTTAAATATGACACTTTCATAGCTCAAACGTTTGGGTGTAATGTTTGGCTCCCGAATGCTAATTAGCACTCAATGGTTCTGTTATCTAACTAGCAAATCTACTAGCCTTGTATCAATCATTCACACTTAGTGTCGCAAATCATTGAATAACGAATGGCAAATTTAAATGACATTTTTGAAAGCGTTGTTTAACAAAAATGTTATTGCGGTGATTACTATTAGGCTTTCAAAAGTCTTAAGTAAATGAGAAAGGCAACAGGGAATAACTTTTGTTTTTGTATAAGGCCACCGTATACTTTACCTATCAGGCAAGTCGGTTTCGGCCCTGACCATGTGCCACCTGCCCTGCACCCTATGGTCGACACACCGGAAATGTGGAACCCGGTATCGCATTCAAAGTTGACAAAGTCCCCTACCTGCATAATGCCTTCGCTAGGGTACATAGATCCGTTAGCTATCGGACCTAGGTCTGGACACCAAGCTGTCACAAAAAAAGCCAAATTCAATTGATGTGTTTCCTTTGTATCAAATTCGATGATCAGAACCAAAAAATACAAACCTGCATTAACATTTCCAGGAATTCATTACACAGCAATATTTATACTAAATATTTGATGATTTGCTTAAAAAATATGACGAACACAATATCTACCTGTAAATGTGTTAACCGTGGATCGTTTCATGATATGAAATTGGCAATCCCTGTTTCACTGTTTTGTAAACACACTTGCTGCTCTCACTGACGTCATCTCTGTTTGTTTGTTTATTTATTTATTTTTTCTTTGAATTTCAATTTTGAGAATAGCAGAAAAAATACTAGAAAAGCAGAGAAACTAGAAAAGATATGACATAGAACACACCATCCTGAAATGTTGATCTATTGATGCAGCTTTAAGGAAAAAAAATAAGATTTCCTGAGTTAAAAGTTCTCAATGTGAGAATGTTCAGACGTATATTTTTAGAATACGAATAAAAGGAAAGAACAAACTTCCCTTTAAACGTAATATTTAGATTTCGTGCTTTCGTTCCGTTTACCTCCACTTTCATAAAAGCATAAGAAGCAAAGAATGTTAAAGTAGTCACCAACATCGATTGTTTTGGGAAGAAGTATTTATGTATAAAATATACATCCTGCGACTAGTGGTCTACAAATGCACAGGTGATGAATACACGTTTGAGAACTACATGTCACTATATCGTGTCACTCGCTCTAAACTACTGCACGAGACTTTCAGTCACGTGTGCGAGGACGCTCATTCCATTTTCTGAATTTTACATTTTCTCGTATGTAACCCAATTTAAGTCATTTTTCAAGTAGGCCTACGAACAATGTCCATAGTGAGGACTTTGTGACCATTAAAAAGAAAATAAGGTTGTTCACACAGTAAGAAAAATTAAAACCGTACAGTTGACGCTATACATCAGCACTAGTACGACTACAGCACTCTGGTGAACACTATAAAAATGTTCTTATTTCTGTCACTACACGTTCGTGGTGTTAACTAGGAAAGTCTTCAACTAAATACAGAAAGTGCTTAAAGTGTTTCTTATTTGATGAAAATATCGTCCTATGAAAGGATGGTTCACGAATTACGTACATTACAAGAAACGTACCGTATAGCTGTCAATTGTTTACATTTGATAATGTTGGCAGGGATTAAAAATAAAGTCTCTCACATTTTTCTTTGCTATTTATTTACCATCTGTGACTGTCAGAATAACATAACAGTTGGGATCATATTACACTCAGTTAAACTCTAAAAAAGTAGTTAAAGCTACGTATATTTCATTGTATATCCAGTACTGCGCTTACCACGAACCACGAGAGATATATTGACGAACTTTCCAGAGTCTCCACGAACAACACAAGAATAATTACCGGACATAGATCTTTGCAGTGGTGGAAGGAATAACTTGTGCCAGCCGTTTCCTGTAAAAGACAAGTAGCGAGAATCCGTACATGGAGGCATATGAACGTATCGTGCACTAAACCTTAAAAAATGGGTAAACGTTTCCCAACAATGGATACATGTAAACGAATTTGGGTGTATATATACTCAACAGTTTGCATAAGGATTCGTATAGGTACCCAACCTAGTTAGGCTGTATTGGATTGAACGGATCGCATTAAGGATCATTTCGAAAATACACCCTCTTACCCTTCTCGCTAACATGTGAAAGATTGAACAAAACATTTTTGGTATGCTATATTAGTTTCTGTGTACTACTATAAGTTTACTTACGCCTAACGTATATGATATAACTACTACTGTCACCGATTTTGTCAAATGTAGTTTTGGTTTTCGGGTATCTTTAATAGAAATAAATCTTGATTACCTTCATTGTTAACAACAGAGTTCCGTCGACTTAAAAACTTTTGAAATGATGTTCCAAAAACAGACGTTGTGCTTTCTCATTTTTGAAATCCGCGGTTAATACAGTAACAACGTTTCAAAACAAAATAAGAGGATGAGACAAGACACAGATGATAACTGGGGAGAGCTCGACGACTCTAACCTCACCATAATAGTGCTTGTTAGCTTTCTCAGAAGTGAGATGTACCGCTTTACTGTGCAAATTCCTGTGCTGCAATTGTAAGCTTCGTTCGATACCTCTTCCCTGCCTGCCTGCCTCCCTTCTAACTACTCTCTCTGACCTGCACAACTCTCGAGAACTTTTACCTATTCCCGCCGCCTATCATTTCTTGAAACCGTGGATATGCTCGATATAAAGAATAATTGACCACAAACCGATGGAAATTTCTTACTTTAAGCAAGAGTATATTACTGTATGATCAGCTTTTATTTTTGCCATTGCCTCACTATCATTTAGTTAGTATGTATAGCAATTAGAAAAAAATAAAAATAACATAGTACATTATATGAAAGGGAATATAAAAGTGAAATTATAAACCAACAATATCAAAAAATACGTTTCAATGGGGTACATCTGGAAAACCCTCTTCATGAAATTACTCACTGGTTTCCATTGAACCTCTTAAAAGGTTACTTCCAAGATTGAAGTACCATTTAGGAAGTTTGGAACTTCGAACTTTGCAAGACATTACGAGATACTGGTCACCTTCGTAGGCTATGACTGTCTCGTCGACCATTGTGAAGTTATCAGAGACACGAATCTGATAATCGTGTTGACCGGTCTCATCTATTGAAATATAAACAACAAAAGAAATAACGTCCGGGCAATTGTTGAATCACAATCACGACAGGAGTTGCTATCTACCGTAGATGGCATCACATACCAATAATATAAATACCAATAAATCGAATAACATCAAATTGACCCTATTTTGAAGGAAAAGTAAAACATAAAGTGATATAAAAAGAAAACGATGGGTCCGACAATCAAGCTACCTTCATTTTTTTTTTTTTTTTTTGCGTGTCCATAATGCATGAATACGTGTTGTGTGTAGTAATCGTACACATGGAGAAACTGAAAACATTCAATAGATGGAACTTCGACATCAAGATTTACGCACTTGCAGCTTCATTTTGGTTACAGCAACCTACAATATTCATGATGGCAATTCAGCATAGCTTTACATATGGACATGTCCAGATTTTGTCTGTTGATCACATCACTTTTCCGCAGAAATGTTGGGAACGCGATGGATGATGTTGAAAAATAAAGGAGAGGAAAAATAAAGTAGAGCAAAATAAAAAAAAAAGGGGGGGGGGAGGAAGGGAGGATAAGTTGGAGTTGGACAGAACTGGTAGACCTAAAAAGAGAGGGATGGAGGACTGGGAAACTCTCGGACTTCACAAGACTTCACAAGTGTGATCTTTTTATGACATTGAACGCTAAGACGGAACAGATTAATGACAAAATTGAAGTAAGATGTTCATAAAGGTGTGGAATCGTTGATTCGACGTTTCGATTGGCCGTACATGCGCCTGTGGCGTATCAGCGATATACTAAAATGCTGTTAGGGGATGAAATCCGCAGCAGAAGGGTCGCCATATTTATTTCAGGCACGGAATTGTTTCAAACCTTGGATAGTAATGATGTCATAAATTCTAGAAACAATGTTTATCCATTTTCTTTCAATCCTAGAGCTGAACTAAAAAAATAGAAAATAAATAGTAACTAGAAAATAAATAAGTGGAAAAAATAAATCCCCTTAAAAGAATTGGAACCAAAAATTTGAAGTAAGCGAACCAATATTCTGTCATATTACTATTTATAAGTTAGTCAATTCTGCTACTTAAAGTATGTCAATTCTACTAGTAAAAAGTACGTCATTTTCATGTTTTAAGTTGCAAATGATTCTTTACGGGAGCAACAAGCTCATGTTTTGCACCGACCTTTTCCACCCCCAAAACGAATTTCCAATCGGGTTCTGCCTGGCTTCGTTGAATTGGATAATGTTCAACCGCCTACCCCAATTTTCATTTTTATTTTCAACGTTAAAATGGGGCATTATAAACCACTGAAAAAGTGGGGTTTAAAGATACATTCAGTGTCCCCTCCCCTATCCCCAACTGTTCCAAGAATGAATGAGAAAGGATGAATAATTCGTTATGATTCATGTATCATCTCAACACATCCGAAATGTATTACCGTTTTCCATTCATTGATTTTCATCTCGTTAGGCCTAATGGAGAAATTGAAGGTATGAGACCCCTATTTCAAAGCTGGGTTCGTGAAACTTGGAACACCGGGGAAGTGCAGTTTTCACATGGAGGGTTTGTGAAGCTAAAAATATACTTGAAGGATCCGTGCCAACTGACGGTGGCGCTCTGCTTTGATAGTAGTGACAGCGATCAACCCCCTCCGATATTTTTAACACCCCTTCTCACGCCACGTACAGATATCTGTGGACTGACTGATTTGAAATCCTGGCTCAAGCCTTAGTAGGACACCACCTCCTCCCCTTGCATCATCCAACACGGCTGTCAAAAACAGGGACGATGAGACCGGTTTTGCCACCTCACAAAGAAAAAAAAACCTGGCAACATTACTGGTCTTAGTATCTTAGCAACTCCACTGTTACACCTTAGGTGCCAGGGGAACGATTTGAATGAATATGTAATGGCTCACCTAACGCGCACTGTGGAAAGTCTCCAGCCGTCCATTGGCCGTCTTGGCAAACAAACCTGTTGGTTCCGATCATGTGATATCGTTCTTGACAAACGTAGATAACGTACCCACCGTGATGTAGATGCTCATGGGGAGAATTTATTCGTATGGCGTTGTTTGGAGTTGTCCCGAGTTCCTCGCATTTCACTATTTCATAAACGTATACACGCGGTAATTTCGAAGAAGATCCATAATACGACTATTACAGAAAAAGTAACTTGTAAACAGCTTAGTCTGAGTATGATTAGCTCAAAGAAAATTGTTCGATGATAATTGAGATTGCGATGCCGAAAATATCGATCAAAGAACTTTTATGAAACTACAAGCGAACAACTCGACTTACATCGGAATAATCTAGTTAGGACAGCTCGTACTGCTCCACGTGTGCCTATATTTAGGCCTATCCACAAATACCTATTTCATCCCTTCGACTAGTAGCATGAAACATCTTTCTGAACTCAGGAGCGAAAATTATTCACAGTTTATTACACTTCATCCCTGTGTGGATTGGTCATTTAGTCTAGACAGTACTCGGTCTGGCATGAAACGTGAGAAGAAATTTAAATATATATGTCTAGTGAAAGAGATACTTGTTATTTCCTTCCAAATTGAAATGACAGACTGTATCATAGGAACTAAGTCGGCGAATGAGTAATGCGTACGGCGGTTTGCTCTGCTGTTTGTCTGTGAAGGTTTAACACTAAGACACAAACGTACCAGCCTTACCAAAAGGTGAAAACGGATCAAAGAGAAAGAGGAAAGGAACGAATTAGGCCATTACAAGTTTCATCCACAGGGTATTTGAAACAAATTGATGTACGTATAATAATGTTGTGAGGTGCCATGCTGGGAATTTGAGACTGTAAAATTAATAGTTCAAAAAGTGAAAGAATAGTAATAAAATGATAGTAGGAGGTGTTCCATTTTAGAGAGAATTGCAACATCGAACTTTTGCTACAAGTTCAAATTAGTTCACCATAACGTCTCTCCCTTTTTTAGGTTGGTCGCTCAGACGAAAAACAGGAAACAAACAGAAAAGCACCAGCTCAAAATTTAGCATTAACTCTACGTTTTTCTTTGAGATGTAATGAGCAAGTGTGAAAGTGTGAAATTCTACTCAACTTTTCGATGTCTCACTCAGAAAGAAAAATAATCTCATAATCAGTACTTCGATAAAGTTTTACCAAGTGATTTGATTTCTTGGAGCTTACATCTAAAACTTTAGATTACAACACTGTCTCTCTGACTAGTATGAATTTGCAAATGAGCTACAAACTTAGCTGTTCATGGCTGTTTGGTAGTCATTAACCGGGTATTAACCCACGATAAACCAGATTTATCTTTTTCCGATAAAGCAAGTTTTTTTGACCAATTAACCAGCTT
Source organism: Stichopus chloronotus (assembly GCA_021234535.1). Lineage (NCBI taxonomy): Eukaryota > Metazoa > Echinodermata > Holothuroidea > Aspidochirotida > Stichopodidae > Stichopus > Stichopus chloronotus. Next base: position 19,263,534 of record CM037838.1, read on the forward strand.
TTCGAATTACCGGGCATTTGGCGTCGGCAAACCAAGTTTATCAACCAATAAGCCAACTTGTTTAATAAACCGAGTTATTAATCCGATAATCCAAGTTTATCACCCATGAAGTGATAAACCTGTTACATTAAATCGGAAAAAATCAGGTTAATCAGTAGAAAAACCAGATTTATAGACGCCGGATATTCAACAATTTGTGTAGCCCGCTTTTTTGGCTGATAACAATGGTTTATTATTCAGCATTCAGAGTCAATCAAGCTGAATTTTCGACTGATAAACTTGGTTTGTCAACGGATAAGCCTTCTTTTTTTATAAAAGTGGTTTAATAAACAGTAAACCAATTTCGAATTATCTCGTGTAAACAAACCTGGTTTCTCAAACGATAAACCAGGTTTATCGACGCCGAATGCTCAGTAATTCGATAAACCTGGTTTTTCGAATGATAAACCTGATAAATCAACTGATAAGCCAATTTTGTTTATAAACCTAGTTTAACAATTTGATGAACCAGGTTCATCAAGCCAAGTTTATCACCTTTAAAGTGATAAACCTAGTTTACCAAATCGAAAAATCAAAGTTATGAGACGATAAACCAGGTTAATCAGTAAAAAAGCATGTTTATCGACGCCGAACGCTCGATCATTCGATAAACCTGGTTTATCAACGCCAAATGTTCAATAATTCAAAATTACAAGTACATCGAATTCATAGACTAGGATTATTAACTTGATAAACCAGGTTTGTCGAGTGACTGAGCAATTTTAGTCGATAAACATGGTTTATCAGTCAATAAACGAGATATATCGAATTATTGTTTACTTGACATGCCATAGCCATGAAGCTACATCCAGTTTGCACCTAATTCCCCTGGCCTGATCAGTTCTTCCCGTTAATGGTAGATGACCGTTGACAGTTCTTACCATTAGTGGTAGATATTCAAACACTGTTGTTTATTAGGGGCTAATACTGTACATGTTAGGAGAATTCGCTGGAGTTAACCATGAGAAATAACAGTCAACTTTTATGGAACTTGAATGTTTACATATGTATGAAAAACTAGGTTCACATGTACAGTCGTAATCCGGGTGAGCAATAAACTTTTCAATTTTTCGTTACAATTAGGACCTTTTTCAAGCCGTATAGTATGACTTTTTTCTTTTGATGTAGAAAATATTTGCCAAGGTTTAGATAGTTGTTACTCATAATTGTTGCATAATGGTGCATGTGGTGGTTATATATTGCATTGAAACCACTCACTCTCCTTTACCATCTTAGCTGATGTCATCGATTTTACATTTATTTTTATCGATATCTTTATTTGATGATTTGATGTAAAAACGAAATCTTCTTTTGAATTGTGTGTTAATATTTTAGTTTTATTTTACTTGTTCGAGATTTATCCTCTTTTCGTGTATTAAGAGGATATAAGCCTTTGCTTACATTTGCAGGAGGGTTCCATTCCATCCAGGCGGTTTGCGTCATAGCAGGTCCTTGCGGCATCACCGTGTATGACCATAGAAGAAGGGTCGATGCATTTGTACCTTATAACTTCATTGTAGTTCAACCAATCATTCACACGTTCTTCGCTGTACCTCAGTCGACCGGTCGGGGCAGAAAGTTGACATCGAATCGCTATAACGGAGAATTAAATCCGACCAAGCCAACGTATTAGTCACACAATATACATGACGAGATCTGTAAAACATGGGATCTACTTACTTTCACATTTGTGGTATGAACACAAAAGAGGGTTTACCAAGCAGAAAATGAAACAGTCAATGATATCAGAAGATCTACCCATGAGACCTAATTGAAGTTAGACTAAGCTCAAATGAGTTGTAGGTTGAAACGGTGTCTGATTGTAACAACATACAGCTGCAGAAGGTCTTTTTTCTTCAATTTTTAATAACACTGAATTGTATACCGTTGTAAGTTTTCCAGATAAATTTCAACTCTTTATTAATATTGCTATTCTAGGTGACGTCTTAGCATTCCGTGGTTTACTAAAGTGTCCTGGAATTCTAACCTGTACAGTTCGGTACACCTCCACACGACCATTGGCCATCGGTTTGACACGTGCAGTTTGTAAAAGAAGTCAATGTGAAACCCTCAGAGCAGGTGAACTGCACTACGTCATGGACCATGTGACTAGAACCAATTCCCCTACCCTGGATAGTCAAATGTGTTCCAGGGGTCAGTTGCGGACACGTTTTAGCTGAGGAAAAGCAAAGCACACGTAAATCCTGACAAAGAATAATGCTAATCAGAAGCGACACCAGGGAGGTGTCCTACATTTAGGGTTGTGGTATATCTTGTGTCCCATCCGAAGAACTCTCCACACAGTGTACAAATTTCCGTACAAAAACCATGACGAGAAGAGCAACTGTGCGACGTCTGCCATATGTTACACAATTGATCTTTTTTTTTTACTTGTATTCACCATCCCCCCCGTCCCGATTTGCCACTTTTTATGTCACATTTACATATGCAACATTTATGTTTTCTGATTTACTCCACGATTAATGGGTCAAAATGATTGTGGGTTAGGGGCCACCATTACAGCTGTGAATATATAAGTTTCGATCAGCACAGAGTCGAAATATGATGTACATACAAACATACATCATGGGCAGGTGATGACATACTGGGAAGCCTAGCTGGAGGCTGAAGTTGCAGGTGAGTGGCGATAACTTACCCACACATACTGGACTGCTGTCGCTCCATGTCCTATTTTCTAAACAGGTGCGAACTGCAGGGCCATGAAGGTTGTATCCAACTTCACATTTATAGTAAACAGACGATGACACTGAATAGTTTAGTCCAATCTGAATCACGTTGGCTGACCTTACTGGTGGTGCACACAAATGCGCTAATCCATGTGAGGGGGGGGGGGGAGGGCGGAGCGACCACGAAAATAATAGAGAAAACAAGGTGAACTGACCAAAATATTTGAACAAGAGTCTTGTGGAGAAAGATCACAAAGTAAAGATGCATGCATTGGCTAGAGATCTAAATTTAGAACCAGATTTGTTTGTTTGATGTTCAAGCGGAAAATATATCCAGAACTTACGTTGACATCGCCCTCTAACTGGAGACCAAACGCCAGTGCTACTACAAACGATATCTGCCTCTCCATCAAGAAAATGACCTTCGCTGCAAACAAAGGTTAATAATTTGGCTCTAGGTATCATGTTCCAGGAGGCGTGGTCGGGTGGGTATGGGGGATCTCCGCAAGGCACCCCGGCTGCAGGATTGAAACAGTTTTTTCAAGGAAATGGTCAATAAAGAGACATATCCTAAATGCGTACATTCTAATGGCACACAATAAAAAAACCATGATGTGTGTGTTAGGAGGGAGGATTAGCTCACAAAGATAAGACGTCAAAACTCGGGTCCTGATTAAGCCATTGGGAGACCTGCAACAAAGGCTAGAAAGAGACCTTATACTTCAACAAAAATAAAAATATCTCTAATGTCGCATATGACGACAAAGTACAACAATTAGATATAAAATATTCTTCTACCCCCAAAAGCCTATAGAGAGAATATTAACGCATAGCTTTTAAGAAAAATCGGCAACTTACGCCCTGGGCCTGGAAAGTCTACATGCCACCTTTGCTTGTGTATTTATCCCATGTAGTGTCTATGATGCGAAAAAGTTAAATCTCAGAAACGTTCTAGGTGGGTGGGTGGGTGGTCCTTCTAATGAACTTTCCATTTTTTCAGAACTCGTCTCCCAAGATCAAAAGAATCTACCCACCCTCATTATGAAAGGATATATCAGAAACGGCTTATGGAATATTTTTACGTTTTAGAATGCATGGAAAGGATTATTTAAGTAAAAACTAACGTATCGTAAGTTAAAAACCAGTTCGTATTATTTCTTACATTAACATAATGACGATAACTACAATTGGTAAAAGGTAATAAGAAGGTCAGTTAAAAATAGCAAAAGATTTTTTCATGAAAAGCGTCTTGTTGTACCTTCTGTACCACTGTCTGTCACCTAGCACACAAGTTCACTTTGTCGTTCCTCTATATCACGTGAAGCGCCCTCTCAACGTACCTCATTTACATTCATGTATGTTGACCTCAGTACAGTTGTCTGAATGGTATGTTTACCCAACTTTTCTATGGACGGGGTGGGGGGGGGGGTGGCGATTTGTTTTTTCAAACATCTGCTTTAAGTTATGCGAAATCTCACACTGAAGTCCTAAATTTAATTAAATCGTATTCTGTACTTGAAATGTGAATTATGTATTTAGAGACGCAAATTATGTTTTTGTTACTCTTTTAATCCTAATTTTCTACGTATGAAAAAGAAAGAAAAACAATGATTGCAAACGTTGAAAAGTACAGTAGGTCTCACAGAATCATAGATCAATAACCTCAAGCACTATGCCACAGGCTAGATTCAATAGAAATGTAATTTGCAGCAAGCGTTATATATATCACACCAGTTAATAAAGGTCCTGTAGACCTTGTAGAAGTTGTAGAAAGTAAAACTTTCACTATCTGTGTTTACATCTTGTTTTCTTCTAATCAGAGAATTGCACATGACACCAGATGCATTGAAACTTGAATGGAGCTAATCAGTTACATCTAAAGTAATGAATTACAGAAGATAACGGTGACGTTATAACATATTTTCATGAAAGGGACACTCCAGACGTTTTTCGTATAGGCCGATGCAGAATATGTAAAATGTGGGTTTTGCAAATGCTCATTGCTTCCTTTTTAGGTACTTTACTTTTTATTCAAATAGAAAATATCCATAATGAAAATGTGTTCCTCCTTTTGAATCTACTCAGACAATGAGACATAATGGACATCGTGATATTATCCAACTGACAAGAGAAGATGTACTCATAAAACATGGCTACATTTGATTACAATACCCATGAGTAACATTCTCCCATGAAAAGGAAAACATTTTGCTTACTTCACCGGAGAAAAGTCATCGTTTTAATACCAATATTTATGAACACATAATGATCATAATTTATTCAATGTCAGGCAAGATGGTAATATTTCTTTAAAATTTAAACAATTCAAATGATACATCTCCCTTAACTCATCTAATTCATAGTAATGTTCATGGGACGAAATTATCGTTGATGTTTATTACAGCGATACTGGAATTTTTTTTAATAACTACTAAAGCTATTTTCGTTATATTCCATGCATCTAAAGTCAATATTTTCCTGGAAGGTTTTTTCTTCAACTCAGCAACTGCGACCGCTGGGAGCTGTTTCTTGATCGAATGACAAACATATGGGCAGAAATGTTATTAATTTCTTTTCAGTCCCGAAGATCTGAAATAATCGGGACCGCTGGTAATGTTATTGATTAAGTTGTTTTATTCACCAGGCTTTTTCCTCTAGGTATCTATATCGATGTGGAATCCCTGCGGTGAAAGAGACACGTTCCATATTGTCATGTTTATGACGTTGAAGTCTCCTTGTCGAAAATGTATACTTGTCGAAAGAAAATAGGTTGAGGGTAGCGAGTGCAACCTCTGCCCTACATACCATAAGATTCGGAAATTGGTTAATACGAGTTTGGAGACTTAAGTAACGCTTTAATCGTGATGACATCTACAGCATTTTTTTTTACAAAAAATAGGCCTATGCCTAGACATAAATAAATATAAGTTCAGAGAATATCATACATGTTTTGTTTTTTGTTTTTTCTGAAAAATATCCACACATTGAAACGACAGATTCTTTCTATAGCAATAGCATTGATCCGTGCGGACAACCTTGAAACTACTGATAAAAGTCTACGTTAAACACCCATTTTGAAATACAGAACTGTAACGGTGGTCTGTCAGGTCAGTGCTCAAGAGAACAGGCTCTCCTATCTCCTCTCTCAGAAGAGAAGAATTAGGATGAGTACAATGAGTACAAACAATATGTTAATTATAATAAAAAAGGATGTGACATATCTGTGTGTAATGATGGTCCAACTAGACTACGTCCTGAAACCAGTCAAGCCTCGTGAGACCAAAGTTATAACTACAGAATGCAAAACATAGGGAGGGTCCACCCGTAATGACGAGTTTTATAAACAGGTCAGAACAGCCAGAGTTATTGTCTTTGGGAGGGGTATATGAGGAAAAGTGTCCCCCATTTTGAAAAATTTGCTGTTGCAAAGGGGCTCAGATGCAAAACGGGACTATCATTGACCTATTTTTACGACATAGATGTGCCAAATTGTTTTCCTGCTTAGTATATTGCATTAAAAAACGAATCCATATTCTGGGGGTTGGGGACATGTCTTCTCGTGCCCCATCCGTGAAGTCTTGGTTACATACAAGTCGGACTTGGCAGAAACAAGTCGGAGTCGATCATGGGTTGATGATCGGTGACACTTGATTTACAAATACAGTTTGTCTACTGTCTACTGATTATGGTGGTGGTGGTAATAGTGAAGCTGATGATAATAATGGTGATCAAAGTGACAATGGAGACGATGATAATAATGACAACGATGGTGTTGATAATGATGATGTTAGTGATAATCGTGATAGTGGTGATGAAGATGTGATGGTGATGAGGATGGTGGTCATGATGATGGGGATGACAATGCTGATGATGATGATAACTTTGATGATGATGACGATGATGATAGTAGTAATGAAGGTGATCATAATAACGATGTCGATAAAGTTTGCTCAACCAAACGAGACTTATGGCGAGACTAATTGAGGTTCCCAGCAGTGCACTTCTTTCCACTCCTTCCCATCCATGACATTTTATGAGGTTCACAAGCTTACTTCACTTTTATCTCAAGTCAGAGAGCTGCTTATATTATGTGGCAGATCCCATCAATGAGGTCCCTGGTACGTCAAGAACTAACCTCTTATTTGTTTACATGCTGCTGCGAACTAATTGCACTGGATCCTTAAAGCACTGTTGTGATGATTCCAATTATAAGTAGGTGGGAAAATGTTCTTGTTACGCAATCGAGCTGACACAGTTTTGAAATAACCCCTTAGATCATGAAATGAACCCGCACTACTTCATCCCTGTTAGACCCCGACTAAGTAACCAGCGTGTGAGTTCGTTAGGCGACAGTCGAAGTGTGTAGCTGTTTGTAGAATGTAGAAAATTGTACTTTTGAGATAATATGTTAAGTAATTTGGGTCACAAAAACCCCTGATATACTGCACTTCACTTCTGGATACATAATGCTGTGCTAGAGTAACTGTATATCCCTCAAATCATCCTGAACATAAAGAGCAAGAACATAAAGCAAGTGGCGTGCCAAAAGACCAAGCAAATAATTAAGAGTCTGTAGGCATTGACGATAAGATCGCCCCGACAATTGGAATACGAACTGGCGAAAAACGTTTGACAAATTAAAAGGAAAAAGATATTCAAACCGTTGTGCTGGAAACACTGAGGAATTGGTCCACTCCAGTCTCCGTTAGACAGACAGCTCAGAGTCTTTGTTCCATAGAGCATACCCCTTGTACAACCAAATTCAATCCTTTGGCCAAAATTATCAATAGGCGGGTTGGGCAAGATGGCATAACCATAAGCTGAATGTTGCGGTTGCCTGCAATCTTTTGCTGTAATTCCAAAACAGTAGATATCTATCTATCTATTTATCTATTTACCTATCTATTTATCTATCTATTTATGTATTTACCTATCTATTTATCTATTTACCTATCTATTTATCTATTTACCTATCTATTTATCTATCTATCTATCTATCTATTTATCTATCTATCTATCTATCTGTCTATCTATCTGTCTATCTATCTATATATCTATCTATCTATCTATCTATCTATCTATCTATCTATCTATCTATCTATCTATCTATCTATCTATCAATCTATCTATCTATCTATCTATCTATCTATCTATATATCTATCTATATATCTATCTATATATCTATCTATATATGTATATATATATATGAAGTGAAATATATATCTTTAACTTTTTATACTTTAAACAATCATTCAACGTTTGTGTTCTGAAGAAGAAGCGTGAGGATGAACTATCAACACAAATTCTTTCTTTTTGAAGTCAGTTATTTCTGCTCCTATCTAGGTGAGCACTCTGCCATTGGTAAGTTTTACTTGTACTGGAATTGCGATATAAGTGCAGCATAACTTCCTATGGATTGCAAAGTTAAGTTTAATGTAAACAGTAAGAAAATGAGGGTGGCTCACGTTCATGGACACAACTGAAGCCACATTTTTGGTCACAAAGACATCTCTCCCCTGGAGTACAATCATCGTCTGAGGCACATGAGTGACTGCAACCTTTGTGTAACGCAAAGAAACCATCGCGTTTTGGACAATCTGAATGACGAGGGAAGCGGAGAGTTGAGTCGATTAATTTAAGCAGCATTTGATGAAAAGTAACCATCAAGTAAAACCTACGATTCCTAAACCATGTCACATATTTTGAAGGAGATATTATCAAAGGCCTTACTGTGAACACACGTTACTATATTCCATATTTTGTTATTTATATTCCATATTTTGGTAGTGCAAACCAATAAATGAATATCGGCAGGTTTTGGCTGTGGTTTAATTAGTTCAATTGGTTAAATTATTCAAAAGACTTTGATCTTTGTAAACCTCTCTTCATCTGGGTCTTCCACCCCTCAGCCTTCGAACATTTCGTCTCAGTGATGTAAGCAAAAATCCAGTCACAGAGAGCCACTGTTGTAACTTAAAAACCAAAACATTAAAAGGGAAAGTTAAAGGCAAATTTCCCTATACTAGTGGAAGGCTAAAGATCCTTAGAAACAACAATAGTTCCTTTATGGCCGACACTAAAGTCACACCTCCCTTTTCGCCTAATGTGAGGTATTGAGACAGTATAACAACATAGGCTTATTGGCCTTCACTTACTTTGCTGATGGGTGATGTGACAAACGTTTCCACGTATATGAAGATTCAGTATAGCAATCAATATCATGAGCTTGGTGATTCCCTCCGCCATGATGGTTGCAGGAAATTAGTTCCAAACAACCACAAAGACAGGTTCTACTGAGCTTACTCTTTACGTTAAGACTGAAAAACACAAAATGACGAACTTTCGACGAGGGAAAGAATGTTTTGCGCATACAGACGTTTGATGGTATGCTGGAAAACATTCTCAGCAATTGGCATTTGCCACTCTTTAGGAAATCGACGACATTGTTATGTTAACAGAATGTGTTGTGAAATGTTAAAGTGGTAACGTTGCGTTAAGAATTAAACAAATTCCCAGACACAAATTGTCTTTGCCTGCCAAAGCGTACACGGACATACAAACAGTAATTTAGTTCAAAACACATATCACTACATGGATTTGTCAATCTGACTTCATAAGTTTTACTGTCACCGGAATCATGGTTTCTTTTTCAAATGACGTAGATAGGCCTGTCATTCGCCACTTTGATATTCATTGTGTGTTGTATACTTCAAGCATAATTATGAACTGTGATTTGACCCGATGATAGTAAATAGGGCATGCGGGGTTTTAGTGGATGATCACAAGATTCGAGATTTTAGGGCTGATCACGTGATCGTATTCCATATCAGTCAGCCAGAGATGTGTGAAGTCTTCGGCAGGTGGAAGTTATGATCCATTCGAGTGAATGCACTTTGGTTGGTCGTCTCACATGCACAGTACAGTTTAGGCGACAACAAAAGAAAAATGACAGTAATTAACATGATATCCACCATACGTAATGGTGGCAGAGACACTGTGTAGTTAGGATGAGCATGACTGTTCACTTATGGTTTATGCTGATGTTACCACATTTTCCAGTGTCACACGATGCAGATACTTGTTAAAAGTGTGGACTTTCGAGGGAACCTGGAAAGCGAGTGGGATATATCTGAGCTAAGATCCTCTCACATTAGTGACAAAACCAGACTTTAATAATGAGGAGAGGATGACGAAGAGGTCGCAAGCAAAGGGTAGAAATGGTGTATGGAGTGAGCACAAATGACTCCATCCATTAGTCGGCGTAGTGCTCAGGAACGACCAAAAGATTGAGAGGAGTGTCAGCAGGAGTACCGAGCAGAGTGCATCCATCAATTGTCGCAGAGTGTGCAAGAAAACGTTTGACTCTTCAAACTCACCAGATGGCCGGAAACGCCACTTTCCTGATATTCTGAGGTGCATGTACACATCTTTGAAATATAGATCTGATGTCTGCAATTTCTCAATGAAATAAGAGAAAAGTCAATTTATGAAAGATAGTAGTACAGATTAAATGGTTTTTGATGATAAAAGAATCATGATGCATTCTCATTCATTTATTCTTGGAACACTTCAAGTTGCAAAAACTTGGGGACTCAACATAACTGCAACCCCTCCACTTTCTTAGATGGAGGTCTGAGGTCCAAATCCCAGATCCCAAAACCTGTTCAGACACTACTGAGCGTGCAGAGAAAATTGTTGAATAAAAAGTCTCTCAGATTGTTGGAAATGTTGTAGATATTCTCGAGTCTATCCGGCATCGTAAACTTCAGCTAAGGTTTCTTTTACTTTTTAAACCACGGTTGTAGAGATTTGCACTTCTATAAAAAAAATATCAACGTTATCTACGCGATTATGCAGTCCAACTGGTTCATGTCTACAGGGTCTATTCACTGTTGGTGTATGAAACATCAATGACCAACTACAGGTTAAATGAGAGTAAGACTTATGTTGACGTTTAACCTATCCGGTTATATGTTGCTTTCAGGAGGCAGTCTTAGTTATAATCAAAATAAAAGAGGGGACAACAAAAAAAAGTTCTTCTTCAGCAATGTTTACCCTTGAAAGTAGCAATGTTTTATTTCAATAAGGAATGCTGGTATGCTGGGAATTGCATGGTAGTTCAACTTAGCAGTTAAAGTGATAAAACGAAGTTAGTTCTAAAAAGCCACATTGATTCACAGCACACGAACACAAATTTCGGATGCATAAAACAGCAACAGTGGTATTTTTACCGATCCTTGGATACTCTTTTACAGGTATCAACTCTGATTCTGCAAAGTACACAAAAGTGTCGTGGGCTGGCATGTAAAATTATCGTTGTATGCAGCATGAATATATATACAGGTTATTCCTATAAGCAACGGTAATGAAGGCCTATGTCAACTGCATTATTTGATCTCAGTGGCTATAGGGTACGTAAACAACATCTGCCAGTCATATTTTCTTCTCTGCCAGAGAGTTCGTTTCATTTCTTCTCGTATGATATTCTCACTAGTGTTGGAAGTAATTTCGTCACAACACTTTGACACTTTTGTCACTTTTGTGATGACTGCCACGTTGTCACACGTATCACCAACATTTGGCACAAGTCCGGTTTCGAGTTTTGTCACAGTTTGGTCAAAATTGTACAGGCCACCATTGTCACAGATATCCCGCAAGTTTTGCCACAACTTTCGTTAAGTTGAAGCATGTTGGGAAGTCTTTTCTCACTCAGTGTAACAAAAGAAGTTGAAATAAAAGTGGTCACTATACAAACGGGAACTTCGCCAATGTAACAGTTATGACAGCCATACTTCCTACACATATTGGTATGAAGGTAAAACATAAAATATGCCCCAGAAAAAAGTAGATAAATCGACTGGATACGCATCGAATCAACGAAAACCTAAACTGCATTCTTTTTTTCTCTCTCTTTTCGCTTGCTTAATAGGTGACACAACTTTCAAGAATGTAGTTCAAAGAAGAGTCTAGTTAAACGAACTATTTTCAAACACAGACACATGAATTAGACCTGATAGACAATTACTGATCAAAGTCTTTGTTTTGTGTATTTTTTTTTTTTTTTTTTGTGATTTCAGTATACACATCGATCCTCGCCAGGAACAGCTTGATCCATCAGCTGCGTACTCTTTTCACGTTTTCTTTCAGGTATATCTCAGCTAGTGTTACAGTGGACATATTGGTAGTACCTGGCATTGTGACGAAACGTTAAATCACATCGCAAAATAGCATTGTTTCCAGCACACCCCAACAACATAAGATGGTTTCTAGGAAACTCCAAACAGCTGGGTTAAATCATGTGGCAGGGGTAATTTTAACGTTTTTGTAGCTGGGATTCGGGAGACTACAAAATGTGATACAGTCAAAACATATATGTAATATTTACATACGTACATGATGACACCGAACATGTCGTAACTTTTAAAACTCGCTGTAGATACGTTGCAATTTATTAACAAAAAAGGAAACATACCATAAAAGTGTTCTACCAAAAAAGGTTTAATTGTAATGTAAATAGAGGTTGGGGAAGTTTAGGGTTCAACTGAACATGTTGGAATGTGTGCAAATTGACATTGACATTTTCGAGTGGTTAAGGTTATATCACAGCATGTGTCGTCTGGTGACGAGAAGAAACGAAACATGATCGTGAAAGTCACCTCGATGCTTTCTTTGTTTTGCTGATTGGCACGCACAGCCCTGACGGTCTTCTACAAACCCATTGTCTCATTGTCTCTTTTCATGTAAAACGCTTCTTTTTCTTCGTCATTAATTTGTTCATCCCACTAAAACACTTAAGGTGATACCAAGGAGCTTTATAATAAGCAAGCAGTTAACCGACGAAAGAGCTTAGCCGAACCAAACTGAAACAGAAATGCTTACGTTTACGACTTTTGGGGCAAAGAGAGGAAATTTTCATTTTTCAAGGTTTTATCCACAAGGCAAAGGAAACCCAACTTAATTGTAAACTTGAACTACAGTAGTGAGTTTTCCTTATAACCCTTTATACTAAAAGAGTGAAAGTTTATTTAAATCAAAGTGTGAAAGATAATCGTCGTTTATTTAATTTCTTCGTATCCCTACCACCCCCTGTCTTCTCTCGCACTCTCTTTATGCTGATATCTTTGGTAAGCGATGTACAATTTCAATTTGTCGCTGATAAGGTCTTATTGAAAATAAAGGTAGATGTCTCTAATGAATGCCCAATGTACTCATGTAATCTAGTGGCAACATAAGGAAGATCAGAACGCACTGTTTCTTAAACAAAGAGTACACTCTAAATTCAAAACGGACGACTCCAAAAGTAAGAGACTGATCACTTTAAAAAAAAAAGGAATGACAGAAGAAATATTCACCCTTAATTCTGGAGCCATCACTAATCTCGTTCTGTGGAATTTATAGATTAATGTGTTGCATATTAAATTTGTGGTCCTTTTTTTGTTTCTTTATGGCTATAATAAACCTAAGAAACTCCCTACCAGAAAGCTCCCGCACCTACTACATTTACACTGTGCCCATTCGTGGAGTGATTCTTCCTTACCGAAGCATTCACCTAGCAGTTATTTTCTAAACAAAATCAAAGTATGAACTTGATCGTCATATCTTCAGCATTTCTTAAAATGTATAATCTACATAGATGGAAAGACATAAATAGCAACATCTGCTGAGTACGTTGGATCTTAAAAGACCTCCATGGGACCCACAGGACCCATCTTTTGAGCAAAAGTATCTGCAGTATTAATTTATCAAGAATAAAGATTTTCATTTTTTCAGTGTCGTTGTTTAGAAAGTTCCCCGATATGACTTTCATCCTCCATTGGAGGCAATAGTGATCATTTTCTCCTCTAAGGCTAATACCTTGGCAAGTTTGAATTTAAAACAGACGTCCACTTCCTGACAAGCCGAAGTGTCCCTTACATCTACTTATAGACGATATGGCCTTGACCTTCAGTGTCTCCGTGGAAGGCAAAAGTGATCATTTTCTCACCTAAGGCTAATATAGTCAGATATTTAAAGTTAAAACAGACGTCCTCAGTCCACTACTTGTCAAACAAAAGTGTTTCAGACATAAGGCTGTTCTATCCATTTATCGACGACATAGGCTATGACCTTTCGTCTCCATGGAAGATAAAAGAGATCATTTTCTTACCTAAGGCAAATAACTTGCAAGTTTGAAGTTAAACAGACATCCATTCTCTGACAATCCAAAGAATCTCACACAAAAATGTTTTATATATCGACGACATAATTATGACCTTCAGTCTCCATGGAAGACAATAGTGACCATTTTCTCACCTGGGGCTAATACCTTTCCAAGTTTGAAGTTAAAACAGATATCCACTTTCAGACAAGCTTCTAGATATTTACCAACGACAAACGCTATGACCTTTAGTCTCCATGTAAGGCAAGAGTGATAATTTCCTCACCTAAGGCTAATACCTTTCTATGTTTGTTGCAATCCATTCCATGTTTGAATTCTGTCCATGTGTCGATCTGTTTATCTGTCTATCTGACTATCTATGTATCTCTCTATCTGTCTATTTATCTGTCTATCTGTCTATCTATCTGTATATTTATCTGTCTATCTGTCTGTCTATCTGTATAATTGTCTGTCTGTCTGTCTGTCTGTCTGTCTGTCTGTCTGTCTGTCTGTCTATCTGTCTGTCTGTCTGTCTGTCTATCTAACCATCTATCCATCTATCTATCGATCGATGTTAACTTGAACATGCGTACAGTAAGTAAGCTGAGGTACAAAATATTTTTATTAGTGATAATTTGTAATTTGTACACGAATAAGCCAACTTAGTGTGTGAAGGTTTGTCTCTCAGGAATGAAACAGATGATAAATGTCAAAAAGGGCAAAATTCCTATGAAAATCTTCACTCAACGGGAAAACTGCTATTGATTGAACGTAGCAAGGAAGTTCAGTTACATAATTTCATCACAAAAGTGAAGTCAATGTTCGGGAAGATTCAAACTCTATTGAAAAGGAATCATTTCTGTAAATACAAACATGATTAGGTAAAAAAGTCAACATCGTTTTGGATTATATATAGCCAGGAAAAGGGAACTTAGTGCTGTCAAAGTGATAGCTGAGGATGAAACGTTTTCAAGCAAGCACGTGTCTTAAACTGGTAGATCACACTGAATGCAAACACATGCTGGACGTTTCCATTTTGAAATTCTCATTGAATATTGTGACAAGTGAAGATGAACCACCACTAGGCTGCCGGACAATGCTGCGCTGTCTGAGATTTTCTGGCTGGTCTGGCTCACAGCGGTGTCTAACGTCATGGCTTTCACTCTCTCTCAAAAGTCACAGATTTTGTCCAGGGAAAATTTTGCAAAAAACAAAATCTCTTCAGTGCGTACCCTGGTTTCTCGATAGGCCTTTGAATTTAGAAGAGAAAATATTGGGAAACAAAAATGAAATATGTGTTCAGTCTATACTAGGGTGATCAACAAGCAAACAACTGGAAACATTGTTGGTTTTAGGTTCGCTCCAAGCGAATTAAATAATTGCCGTGTAAGGCGTCCCATTCAGATGAGTCAAAGCTGGGCAAAGTGCACAATATGCCACCAACAGTCAACGAAAGAATGATACCTTTTTGGTCTCCAGTAAAAGTACAGAGAAATATGATATTGTTATTTCGCATCTTTTTTTTTCATTACTTACAACAATTTTTTTCGTTATGCGAGTGGGTTTCGACTGCCCCTTACGAAGCAAAGACTGCCTCACATATTGCAAAGGTAAAGCTATACGAACTGGAATTGACCAGTGAGTTCTATCGACTTCCCCTGTCTGATCAGGCTCACTAAGAGTCTGATGAAGCGTCCAGTGTGATTGACTTTGGTCATGGACGTTGCTGCTGTGATTCTTTGGATCCTGTAGAAACTGGGCTGCATTGCCCTGTTAGGAATTTATTCTACTGTTTTTCTTAGCAATATCGATAAATTGCTGTTAGTAATCAATTATCACTCTTGCTCATGGTAACCACAAAACCAGGCTGATTAGACCAACGTATGAAGTGCACATGTATCAGCACTTACAGTCGGAAGTTAAAACATGGCCATATTTGCATGATTGTCATCCTTTCGATTTTCATTGCGTCAGTGCGTTTGCTCTGTTGAACAACATTCGCGATATAGGGTTATTTTATCATCATTGTCTGCCCGTTGTATGATGCTTACGTTGTATTGTTTTATAAGTCATAAAACCATTTCCAGACGCTAGTTTCATTGCATGTTAATGTATCTTCACTGTAGCTAAAATATACCGTTTGATTCCATGTAGATGTATCCATATTTCAGTAATTATTATTTAGGTAATGCTTTAACTTGAAATGAGATCTCAGCCACGACCATATGATGCAGACATATGTGTTCGTCCATAATATTAATTCTTCCAACCTGATCACCTCTTTCAAAATCACCACGCTTGGCAGCTTTAAATAAATAGCCCTGAGTTTTTGTCTAGGACCATATCACTTATTTTAATGCTGCAGAACTTATCAGAAATAAAAGCTAAGATGGCACAATCTAAATAACAATCAATGATGGTTCGAGGACGGATCTCTTTTGAAAATACATGACTGCTGTTTTCAAACGAAAGTAGGCTGTATTTGAGTGCAACTTATGGTAGTTGATCTGTAGGATACCAAGTATCTCATGACGCAGACTGTCAGATACACGGAAATGAAATCATCTTACAACAAGATTTCCAAATAAACAACCACAATTGTATCACAGGATCCTTTTTGTCCTCCTGCAAATCGTACTTTACACTTGATACAGAACATGTTTCATTATTATCTACTCACCGGAGCTGAATATCCGGGACATAAGCGGTCATCGAATTGCAGAAATGCAATGAAAGGCCTTCGGTTATGATAGGACCTCATATTTCTGTAGAACAATGCACTTAACCTCGTCATTGTGAGAACCAACATCGGACACCAATCTCCTGAAACCTCTGCCTGGAATTGAAAAGAAATCAGCCATCTTTTGTTTCAACACCTTCCATAGATGGTTAGCATTAATAATTGATATTATCAGAACATAAAACAATACAAGTAAATAGAGAAGTTTGTCATTTGAAGTTTTGTTTATGCTAATCACAGACCAGTTGTTTTGGCATGGTCAATTGTATATCAGTGTTGTTCTCAAAGGTAAACGGATGTCTTGGGACAACTAACTATTCTAGCCCGTTTTTAAACTGCGAACAGAAAGATGATTTTGTGTGTTCAAAACGTGCAATCAATTATCGTGTATTGCGCTATGGTATGTTCTGTATAAAAAAGAAAAACGTATTAAGTAATTTTGTATTGATTTTTATTATGTACTACATTTACTAAACCTTACGCAATTTTAATATGGTAAACTGTTTGATTGTTGGAGCCTACTTTTGAGAATCACGACCGACATATAGTAGTGAGCATGGATTTGGTTTAAATAGTAGATGTATGCTGTTAAAAGACACCTTTCCAAGGTTCATGGCACTAATAGTGTAAAGGTGTTAACGGTTAACGTTTGTTAACGTTTGGATGACAAAAAAGTAGAATTGAAAGACATAAAGACCAAACGTAGAAAATTAAAAGTGACACATTCGAACATGTCTTACACTTTCATATCTGATGAAAGTCAACTGTAAAATAAAATGTTCAGAATAATCTATTTCAGTTGACTATGAGCACTGAGCACAACTGCCCGAGAACAAGACATCTCCCTTTGTCACTTTTATTCCTCTTGACCTACTGCATTATTCACACAAGTCATGGAAAACTCACAAAAGTATGGTGGGAAGCAATAAGTGCAATTAAAAGTTATGGAAACACATTCACGTGGGATTTGCTATCGAATAAAAGTTCATCAATGTAGTTAGTTCTTTAATCTGCTGTTGTGCTAATATAAGTCACATGATTAAGAATCTATTACATAGACGTGACTTCTGAGCTATGCTAACATTTGAAGGACATCGCACAACAAGAACATGCGACGTTCCTACGACATTTAATTCCTGGTTTAAGGAGCAATATATGAACAACATAGCATAATTTGTCAAATGATTTTTCTAAGTAAATGTACTTCGCAGATGTTCCCTGAATTATTTCAAGTAATTTTGGCAAAAACCTTTGTATGTCGAGTGTCTAGGATAGCTGTATACTACAACACTCAGTAAAACTTCCATTATTAGGCAGTCTCTGTCATTTTTTGCCCTTTCTTCGATGATTGCTTTTCCATATTCAAAGAATGGGTGAGTGAGGTTCTTGGCGTGCTGCTTCAGCTGACAGTGTTACGACTACATTGTTAAAGATTGCAAAGGTTAACTTTTGGAAACGGTTGTTTTTCAATGAGCGCAGCAAGTGGTTGTAACAGTACACCCAAAGATGGCAAGATATCAGCAAACAAGTAAAATACGGCCAACACGTAGATGCTTCCATCCGTTATACCTTTATAATGAATGTTATTCCCATTCATTTTAGGTTATTACGGAATAGATACAGTGATAGTCACAGTTGTCTGTTGTAGTTGTCAAATCGAAATAAACTTAGGAAAATAAAGATGCCTTTTGTTTCCTGTGTATGGTGTCCATTACCTGCAGAAATAGTCACAAGTGAAGTTACTTTCGAAGGTGGTCCTCTTCTCGTATCATATCCTTCAGGTGTTTCAGGTTAATTCATTATATGGTTTTGAAATAACATGGTCAAGCAAAGGAAAGAGGTTTGGAAATGATTTCATTGTTACACAGTGTTTTTTTTTATTGTTTTTTAATGAATGGAGGTTCTATGAAAACTAAATTGTTGAAAAGAATTTTTTAAGAAACCTCTAGCGAATGGTCACAGTAACATTACTCTGACAGTTTATTACCACAATCTCCTCCAAAGATAAAAATATAAAATCGATAAGAAATAATAAAAATAAAAAATACATTAAAAAATTATTTGAGCAACATGTTCTCGTTGTATATCTCTGACGTTTATTGTAATCTGATCTCCAATGCCCAAAGACATTATCTACCTACTAGAGGCTACCTATGCGTTATACTGTCCTGTTGACAGACAAAGTGGAGATTGAGAAAAGTACGTTGATATGCATGATATACACATATCGATAACTTTCGGAAGCTACTCCAAGACTGTCGTGATTCCCAAAATAATATGGTAAGGGTTGCATTGTAAAAAGCTAGTTGGCGTCAAACCTGGCAAAGTTATGACATTAAATGTAACACAAGCAGTGATCACAAATTCCAACAAGAGGGCAATCCACGGAGTTGCCAACATCTCATCGCCAACATGCATTGATTTCAATACTAAGTTAGGCTTAGTAGATACAGTTAGGGGCAGGATATAAGAGCATCCCAATGGGTTATTTGCACATTAGTCTCCTATTTAACTGTGCAGGACCTGGTTCTGCTAAAATTATTGTTTGACTTAAAAATTATGTTGGCAAGGATGTTGAAAGACATTATCCACAGGGGCCAGTTCTGCTAAAGATGTTTCTTCTAACGTTAAAAAGGTGGTGTCTATTGACCCGGATGCTGCCTCTCAAGTTTTTTACCAAGCAATCATACAATTTCACCAGTTTGCTATAAGAGTTATATACTGTATCTCATTATTGTGTTCATAGGAATGACCTTGCAAAAGTTTGCATATAATGCTTAATTAGCTCTCAAGATATTGTGGAAATCCAAACTTGGGGGCAAAATTGGCTTTTTTCCTCAAAAGTCAGCAAATTTCACTGGATTTACCTTTATGTTACACAGTATGTAAGTATATAAGTAAATGCGTCTCATAGTTTTCAAGATATGCTGGAAATACAAATTTTGGGGTAAAATTAGCTTTTTTCCTAAAAAATCAGCAAATTTCATTCTCTTTACTACTAAAGTGATATCCCTTCAGTATTACATTCTCAAGTAAGCCCTTGCAAAATTTTCCATTAATGCTCAAATACATCTTCAGATATGCTGGAGGCTGGAGGCTCGAAGCTTTTCTCCTCAAAAATCAGCAAATTTCCCTGGATTAACCATTACAGCAATACTATGTTGAACAATGTGTTCTCAGGTAAGTACTATGGCAAAACTTTAAGTTAATTGGTCTGATAGTTCTCAAGCTATGCTGGAAATACAGATTTTGGGGTAAAATTGGCTTTTTTCCTAAAAAATCAGCAAATTTTACTCTCTTTACAACAAAAGTGATATACATTGAATATTTCATTCTCAGGTAAGTTTTGAAAAATTTTGCATTAAATGCTCAAATGCTTCTCAAGATATGCTGGAAATACCCATTTTAGGGCAAAATTGGCTTTTTTTTTCTAAAAAATCAGCATACTTGACTTGATTTACCATTACAGTAATATTATGTTGAACAAAGTGTTCTCAGGTAAGTACTTACAAAACTGTAAGTTAATTGATCTAATAGTCCTCAAGATATGCTGGAAATACAAATTTTGGGGCAAAATCGGATTTTTTTTCTCAAAAATCAGCAAATTTCACTCTCTTTACTACAAAAGTAATATAACATTCTATTAAAGTAACAGCTATGTTAAGGCAGGCATAAATTTGATGAAACATCTCAGCCAGTGCAGCTGTGCATTACGGTATAAGGTTTTCAAATTGATACGGTTATGAAAATTCCAGCCATACATTCATATTCATATTCAGTTCATAGAACTTGATATAACTGTCTTTCAAATACGACTATATGGTTTGAACTGGCCACATAAAGCTAGAGCGAACTTGAAATTATGTGGCACTATACAATCTATACTACGAAATCGTTAATTAAGATTCGTAAAAGTCTATGACCATAGAACGACAGGTTTAGCTCCTAGACATTTAAAGCAAGATTTTGCTATGAACGTTTATACGCTTTAAACTGCAAGATAAATACCTTTTTACATTCTAAGTTTGTTTTATGTTTATATTAACATGATAGTGAAGTAGTGGTAGTGAAGCAAATACGATACATACATACAATAAAATTGCATGCTCATCATGTGTTTACTAACACACAGAGAGCTGTTTCGTGGAAAGATTACGCACTCCTTATTTGGCCAAAACGGAGACATGAAAAGGGACATCATTTTGAGTTTAGAAGTTGCAGAACGATTTCCTATTTCAATTCCATTGAATCTCCGAAGCTTATATGATAACTTTATGAAGATTATGTAATACTTCAATGACTGTGCTAGTGAATCAGTGGTAAGCCTACATCTTATTGTTCCGTAAGTTGTCGTAAGTTACCATTGAGATTGTCTGTAAGTGCAGTTTACGACTAGGAAGGTGTTAGACACTGCAGTACAACACATGATGTAAGATCGAGGCCTAGTTTTATGACACTGTAATACTATATATACTCATACTAGTGGTAAAGCTACAGGGAGATTCTTGCGTAACCGCTATGGATTCATAAATACAAAGGGCAATGCCACGAAGGTCAGTTGTTCCGATTGTGAGTGTTCTTACCATTTACGGATAACGCAAAAGTCTATCAATTGTTGTACACCTACAAATCGTAAGAGGTAATGCTGCGGGGGTTGAATTCGGAATCAGATGGGGTTACTGTACCCAGTGACGAGGCAAGAGGCCTAATGGGGTGCCACAGACGCGCGTCTGTTGTATTCGCATCTAAGAAAACAGTAAAAATGAGGAAAAGCAAAGGGAGAGAAAGGGAAAAAACGGAAGAAAGACAGCATGAATGAGGTCAAGAGGTGCAGTGTTTATGTCTATGTTTCCGTAATATGTTGTACAGTCTTACTTATGTGAAATAGTCTTTCTTTCTCGAAAGCGAGGGGAATATCCCCCAGATCCCTTTCCGACGGTGGATCCATGCCACCTTACTATATCAAATTCTGGTTGCACCACTGGTTACCTATGGACTACTGGGCTCAGACTTCTGTTTGTGAAATACTTTAGCTTTAACATGACGTACTTGTACCTACAATAAATTAACTTCCATGAAATATGTCATGCCACTACTATAATGAGGTAGGAGTTGGTTAAATTAATACCACCACTGAATAGTGACACAGGTAGCTAGGTGTGTCAATCTGCGAACCCTTCTTAACGTGGTGGTGATAAAATAATTTAATCATACTTTATCTTCGATATTTTGTTCCCTTCACTGCTGCAATTGATCTGCGATGTTACCACATTCATTAAGATTACAGAAAAAAGACCAGAAGAATGAAAGAGATGTGGGACAAATGAATGATGTGGTGCAATTCTTATGTTGTTTTTTTTTTTGTGGTGCAATCCTTTCTTTCTTTAATTTTGCAGACAAATTATCTCAAATCTCATTTGAGATGTCAGAAAGATTCTTCTTAATTGCTACATGTGAACCGCAAGGTATGGAAGATGCAAGATGCAAGCGTGAGGAGAAAAAGCAGACGCCTGTTTTAAAGGTCGTAAGACATGAAAAGAAAAGTGCTTGCTCAATTCAACAATTGTAGAATGAAACCCTAAATGAAAATGCGTTAGAATTGTGTTTCTTCCTATTATAGTTTATCAGATATGGCTTGTCAAAGGTTAATGAAAATGCAGATATGATGACATGGAGTTTTGCACAGTGTTAGTTTTTCTTTTGTTAGATCTATATATAGTATCTCTTAATTACTGAGTTTCACATTGGTAGGTGACATCAATATTTTTTCTTTTTATTCAAAGAAGAAAAGACATGCTTAAAAAACAAAGAACATTCCCATTTGTTCGTGAAACACGTAGGTCTCTTGACGTCAGAAATTTGCATTTTAAATCATTTTTGCAAAATAAATTTGCAAATTAGCAGTATTAATTCATGATGCAGGTGTAAAACAAGAATTTGCCTGTGATTGAATTGATTTTGATAGAATTTGTGACTATTTTTAATATTGATAATGAATAATACAGCCAAAATTCTTACATTCATCTCACCACAACCTTTAAACACATTGCAACATAGTTTGTACGTGTCTGTCTTACATCCAGTACCTTGTTGTTCTGTGGAAGTCCAAACATTAAACAGACAGAGACAACTGCTCGTTAGCTACTCTCCGTAAGTGGGCGATATGGTCCACATGCATAGGAAACATTCTTCAGTACACACTATACTGCAAAATGCATGGTACATTTTGGTAGATACGAGTGTGCGTGACCGCTACTAATTAACTTAGTAAAAGAAGACTTCCAGGCGTACAGCTGCAGTACACACCAGAAGAAAATTGGAATTCCATACGATGTTTCGAGTTTGTTATGACAGCACTGCAATCACCTGTAGCTTGGGATTACTCCTTTTTGTACTTCACTGTAACCTGTCAGCCGAACCGTGTATTCGGAAGTTTAAGTTAACTAATCGATTAATTTACGTCTTGAGTAAGAGGGTTCAAATTATCATTGAAACACTTTGCTGTCTACGGCAGGTCTGTTTTCCATTGGAAATTCAGCTCAGCTTCCCTATTATGCTGCTGTTGGTATTATTTTGGACAATTCTTGGGCCCATGGGTTCAAACTACCGAACAATGATGAAACTGTTAACCAAATCATGGGCGTGGATCATAGGGGGTAACACATCCCCTCGTCTTTTGTTAGAGAAGGACATCTTCAAAATGTTCCTTCCACGTTTTCAAATGATGGAACGTAAACGTACTAGACCACTAATACAGGTCTATGATCTCACCAATAACCATTGTCAACAACTAACATTTTATATTGTTGATCGTAGCGCTTGCAACTGTTTTTCGGAGTCAGAGAAGAAGCTAAGCTCAGATGAAAAAAAAAAAACATATATAATATCATATAGTCTGGACATATGCAGTCATAAAATATATTTTTTATGGATACATTTAATGATCTTACGTTTTCAGGATACCTACTGAACATCAGTCAATACGATCCTTGATTTTGGATTGGGACGTGGCGATGAGCGGATTCTCAATTTTTACCTAAAAGGTTTAAACTATATAACATAGACTGCGAAATTGACGTTACATTTTAAACGGTAAATTTTGATCAAATATTGCACCATTCGCCATGTAGACACCTTCCAGATCCTTTTTTTCAAAGAGGTAGGGGTCACCCCCTTTGACTCCTCCCACAAGAAGGCAATTTGTAAATTCTGAAAAGTCGCCATCACTTTTAGATATGGTTCCACGCCCATGCACAAAATATTGATTCATAACTTATGATATTGTACACCAATAGTAAAGTTCGTCGCCAATGTCTTTTTAGTGACATAGTGATGTTAACTTCCACTAACCAGTCATTCATGTAAGTATAAGTTGTATAGCCGGACAGACGATTCATTGTCCAAACACACACGGGGCTGATAATGGACTCATCGAATATGCTTACACTTGAATGGGTTATAATGGGTAAAAACCAGTTTTAGGGTAGAACTTCAGAAGATGCTCCTATGATAACTATGGGTGGAACTTATCATAGCTTTGCAATGGAAAGTTGGTTCCAAAAATGCTAATCAGAAAATACGAACTTTGTCAACTTTAATTGCACCATTTGCTACAGAATTGTTTTAGCTTGCAACTTCATCGATTTAAAAAGGTTCTTAACTAACATTTAGATCTTACGAAAGCTTTCGACACTGGATAATTCCATTTTGCTGAAAAAGTATCCGTGGGAAAGCCCAGAATAGTCTTTTGTCTTATTTGAATAATCGTAAACAGTGTATTTTTACAAACAATACCTTCTCTAGATATTCAGATGTCACCACTGGAGTTCTCCAAGGTTCGATTCTTGAACCTTTACTTATCCTAATTTATATTAATGATACCAGTAACGCTGTCCCTGACATTCATACACGTGGTTTTGCTGATGACACCAACATCTTCTCATCTGATGCTAATTGTACCAATTTAATTAAAAAAGGTGCTCATAAATTTATTCAACTTCATGATTGGTTTGACCCTAATAAGCTAGTTTTGTACCGTGGTAAAACTAGTCACTCCATTGTAATAGTAACGTCCATACATGCCATGACAATTTTATTATTAAGCGCAGTACAATCAGTAAGTCTTCTAGCGCCAAGTACCTCGGCTTAATCCTTGACGATTTGCTCTCCTGGGTTAATCACATGAAATCTTAGTACTTCTCTAATCCAGTACTTATGTATTTTCTATCAAATGAAGAATACCACCTTGCAGATATATTATACCTTATTTATCCTCCCCCCCCCCCCCGAAGAAAAACATTATGGGGTTGAAATTTATGATATTTCAATTCAAAAACAGCAATTCCCAAGTTAGTGCAAGTCCATTAAAACAAATTACTTACGCTGTTACTTGGCAAATCAAGGTACCACACCACGAAACAGCTGTATCGCTGTATCAAATTCTGTAATCAATCCTTCTAAAAGAGTGTAAGATACTAACGATACGAACTATCAATATATGTATCAATCAATGGTCAAACTATGTAGTTGAAGACTTTTCATTTTGTCGGAGTCATTGTGCTTTAAGCCAATCGAAAAAAGAAGGGGAAAAAATCGTTCCTGAATCATTGGACAAGCTATGCCCAGTTGTTGAAGATATATCCTAAACTACAATACATCCATCTCCACAAGTGAAACTGAAAAACTGAAATTAAATAAAGGCGTTCTTTAATAATTCACTGTAAGTTAAGTATATCCGCACCTGACATAGAGCAGTTAGTGTCTTAGTGGTCATGCTACTCTGAAAATCGGAAATCCCGTGCCGTCAATTCAGAGTCTTTCTACGACACATGTTTGCCCATTTCCATTGGCCTATTGACACGATCTTGTGACAATTTGACTCGCAGGCTCTGCAGAAGTACGGGTGGGATGTATAAAGTGTCAAACATACCTAATTTAGCAAAACGAGGGCGGCTGACATTGGGTTCACATTCCTTAATTTGAACCTGTAAAAATGAACTATTTTTTTCTTCTGAATTTGAACTCTGCAAGCGGTGAAAAGCTATATTTGTAGACAGTGATAAGCTTCATGCATATACTATTAAAGCATGGCGTTCATAAATTTAAGTTAATGTATATAACAAATTTAAATTTCTGGTACATTTTAGTAACATCCCAACTGAGTAACAGTATCAATGCTTAGAATGACAACAACGTTCTGTCATGCAGTTGATGGTTATGAGTGGTACAGGCGGGAAACATCAATCATGAATGAACGATATTTTATGTGCCTTGAAGTTTACCTATTTTATAGTAAACCAGAGAAAGGTCCTCATGCTTTGTTATAAACTTTTTTGGCTGTGTGTCAATATTCTGCAATGCTTGTAACATTATATAAAATACGTTAATGTGACTCAAAAGGCAAATAAATTGTTATTAAGTTATACTGTTTAAGCATTCGACACTACAGATGCGGGTTTGCATACAGCTGGGACAATATAGTGTGCCTGACAATACAGTGACACATGGTGGTTACAAAGGGAAATTTTTGAAGGCTTTGTAAAGGCTGGGAACAAATAATTCGAAGTAAAGCATCAAGAGTAGCACAAAGTTGGTACAACAAACAACTGGTCGACTGATTGATTAAATAATTGATTGATTGTCAATGTATGACTGATGGATCGATCGATCGATTTGTTGATTGATCGAATAAGTGATCGATTGTTTAAGTAATTGACAGGAAGGACACAATACGCAGAACACAATCATATGAAACGGTGAAAAGTGTCAAACAAGTGGAAACAGAACAGCGAAAATTCAACTGTAAACAGTGTTGCAGTGATGTAGATTTATTACCATAACAGCGTAACCCCCACAGAGACATAATGTCTACCGGTAGCTTTATGTTCTTTTATGGTGCATAACAAAATGTTTCTTCAATGTTGTCAATCCTAGCATAACAGAAAATAAACTTGACAACAGCTGTAATGTATCAGAATGAAGCAATTTACGCAGTCGGTATGCTTTTGGCAGTTGGGCTGATGTGCTGCCTTGCTGTACTATAGTCAAATCAGTTTTGACATCTTGAATGATAAGTATATTAGTATATAAGTAAGTATATATGTATAAGGAAGTATATAAGTATTAGTATTAAACAAAATCCAAAAAAGTCAGTCCGTACCTCGTTAAGAGTCCGGCACAGTTCACTGATGACAGGGTTTTTTGAATGTTGGACACAATTAAAATGATTTATCGGTCCAGTAGAATGTTTAATCTGTGAACGAAGAATCATCTGTAACACAGAAAATCAGGCAACAGTAAAAAAAAATAACAAATAAAGGTTGTTAAGCTCCCCACCACAAATTGTTCTCAGTTACCTTACCGACCGCACTGGCAAAGTTCAATAAAACTGAGACCTACGTAATTACAATGAGTAAACTCGAAGGAAGAAGAAAAAATGCTCTTTTCTGTCTGATTATAGGCGTCTTTGCGATACATTCACAGTTTCAGATTTGTGTAGACTATGTGGCAAATGGAAGTTGGTATCTTGTGATTAAATTCGGATGGAGCCATGAGTGATAAAGGTCAAGAAATGACGTATTTCCTTAGTATTACACCCAACCCCATTTTTGATTCCTTGCCGAAGGCAGGCAAGGAACCTATGCGATGGTGATGGCGTGTGTCTGTGTGTGTGGGGGAGGGGTGTATGTGACGCCCTGGCTTGTAAACTGGATATCTCAAGGAGGGAAAGGTGCTCGAACTTCAAAGTTGGTATGTTGGTATTCCATTGTAACTAGACGGTCCTTATTGTTTTTCATGGAGGTCAAAGGTCATTTGATGTCACCATAGCTTGAAAAATGAAAACCAATTAAGGGAGATATCTGAGCAATAAAATGTTGTTGGAACTTCAACCTCTTATGAATGATAACACTTAATGAGTAAAAGATGTCTTTTTTATGGGGGTGAAAGGTCATGTGAGGTCAATAGAGGACATAGTTTGAAAACTTGTGAACACGATATCTCAAGGAGGAAAAAGTGCTTAAACTTCAAAGTTGGTGTGCCGATAGTCCATTGTAAACAGATGATTTCTATTGTTTTTCATGGGGGTCAAATGTCATTTGAGGTCACCAGAGATTAAAGTATAAAAAACAGTTGACAGGACATATCTCAGTGTAGGAATGTTGCTGGAACTAAAGAGGGTTGTCGTTGGTAGCACTTAATACATAGATAATGTCTGTAATTTGTAAAGGAGGTCAAAGGTCATGTGAGGTTAATTTTCAAACCATGTACACACATAATTTTAAGGAGGGTAAATGACCTTGAAATTTAGATATGTTGTGTCGGTAGTCCACTCTATACAGATGACCTCTATCATTTTCCGTAGAGGTAAAGGTCATTTGAGGTCAGAAGAGATTAAAGTATGAAAACATGTTAAGGATGATTTCTCACCCGTGAATGCAACGAGCACTTCATATTGTCAAAATTGGTAACAGTTGATGAGTAGGGGATCTCTCTTTTTAGAATTGTCCCATGGGAGACTGAGAAAATCATTTCCCCATATTTAGGAAAATGTTAAAATTGCAGAGTTAATAATCTTATAAGTTTGCATTTACAGCAAAATCCGACATTTGTGGACCAACTTGTAGAAAACAATTGTGTAATATTTTTGGGGAAGTCACGTGTCACATCTTGTCATCAATGAAATGAAGTACAATGAATCATTCCATCCCCCCTCTTGCTTCTTGCCAAAAAGTACTTATTTAATGGGAGATTAATGTTGCTAAATAGAATTTGGTCTCATTTCCTTCAACAAGCTATTTGTAACCATCTCCAAACAATCCTCTCACATCACTTAACATAGCTTATTAGATTTATCGGCTACTTATTCGCCAGCAAATCCCTGTCAAGATTAACAAAGTGCTTTGCTTGAGTCACCTTTCTCAAGGGAACTACACTTACGCAGGGAAATATTTTTCATTTTGCCTTGCCAACTTTTGACCACACTTTGGTGTCAGGAACTTTCTGATATCTCATAATTTTCATGTGTGGTTTACATTCTTGTGTTCTGTTTTTCAATATAATATGGTCCCCTTCGTCTCCCCCTGGCCTCTTCTTTCTAAAGGAATTGTGTGTGTTTGGAAAAAAGGAGATATTGACAAGGAATCACGAAGTCTTTTAACTTCCTGATTAATAGAAACAATATAGACGCGTCAGTTTGAAATACAAGCAGTTCATTGCCCAATGGGAACAATTTAAATTAACGGTATCATTAAAAAATGAAGTTTAGAATAGTTCTAGGCAATGTCTAATTTCAAATTCACAGTTCCTAGAGAACATGAGAACCTCTATTCAAAGAGCTGACGAGTGTGTTAGGTCAAATTGTCTTTGGAATGACTATCGGTGTTTTACTTACATTCAATTCCAAATAATGGAAAGCAAATAACGGTAAATCCTTTATGATGGTCATCAACGTCTTACATACATTCTTCGGTACACCTACCTCAATCAAAATTATGTCAAAAGCAAATTGAAGAAACAGAAGAATGTGAGATTAGGTATTGCAATGATAACACCAGTAATTCAGTCATTCTTCGGAGATTGAAAATTACGTATGTGAAATGCTTACCTGACGCTGTATTGAGACTATGTTTCTGT
Organism: Stichopus chloronotus; assembly: GCA_021234535.1. Classification (NCBI taxonomy): domain Eukaryota; kingdom Metazoa; phylum Echinodermata; class Holothuroidea; order Aspidochirotida; family Stichopodidae; genus Stichopus; species Stichopus chloronotus. The sequence continues at coordinate 19,292,771 of CM037838.1, forward strand.
AAATCTTTGCACGGTTACAGAAACGTCTGTGTCCCACTCTCTTAGCTGGTACGGAATCAGCTACATCCCAAACCAACACAGTCACGGCAACTGTCCAAAAGGCAAAAAGCGAATGGAACGGTTAATACCAAGTTAATCACCATTGACTACTATGACCGTTATAAGCAGAACCAATGAAAGCATACTTTATAGAGCATGAATATTTGTTTTTAAACAAAATGCATATCTGAGCACCTGCATGCTGCAACACAACCAAAGAGTATTATCAGAATGGGAGAACAAGCGTTTCTAACATTCTATGTGTCTGAGTTATGATTCTCACAATGTCGTCATTAATTAATGGTGCACTATTATGTCAGAGTACATTTGATGTCATATTTGTACTATGTGATTTAATGACCAACTTTCTCTCTACATATTTGCTTCCTTCTAAACTCTAAAGTAGCTCAACCTGTGCTTCCTCACTCGTAACATTCAATACGTCAATTATGAAGCCCCCCCCCCACTAACTTAAGAAACAAATCGAACTCGGTCGACACGTGGAATGCAAACTCTGCACAGGGAACAAGTCAAATACAAACTCACTCAAACATAGGCATTCACATATAAATAAAAGACACTTGGAAAAAATAAAAGACACTTGGAATGAGACACGTTATTCATCTTAGTAACATTGGTATTACATCACAGCTTGAATGTATGTGCAGGAAAGAGACGTGATTCTATTTTAAAGTTCCGGATAATTTAATCAAGTAACAAGGATAACAGGCTAGAATTAATATGACGGCACAAAACTAAAGATGAAGTCAAAAGTAGCCACTTTTGGGTGGAATATGAACTCGCAAAATAGTGGAAATGATATCGACGAAAAATGTAATGGTGACAGGGGAATCATAGTCATTAAGTGCAATAGAACTTAATGTAGATCAAGCCATATTTAAACGTTTTAAATTTCTAATAAACGTCCTAATTAGTTCTCTCAAAGCTCACTATTTACATAAATTGAAGGATTGAAACTTACATGGATATGATTCACCAAGTTATCATATCGAGGCTCTTTCATAAAATCAGTGCGTCATTTACGAAATTTTTTTTTTCTAGAATCATATCTCTTTATTAATCACTTATATCTCAGAATTAATCTCTACATGTTCATTGATGGTGGTAGTATTACGGAGGAAACTAAGATACAAGATGTGTTATCCAGAGGTATTCTAATTGTTTTTGGTAGGAATCGATTTTGACAAATTTCTATACACAAAACAGATACATAAAACTACAATAAGGTATGCTTCATTTCGAACCAATAGCATGTGGGTATGCGTCATTGTAGGGGGATTGATAAAGAGGTGAAAAGGATGTAACTGTAACCTCAGGAAAACTGTTCAACATAGTCCATTCTGTAAACCGTGACAGGTAACGATTCAAAAAGGTCGAACAGACAAGATCTTTTTATAAATGCAAAAGATCCGACTGATGGAGTTGGGAGTAATAGTTGAGTGTTCCCACTGAGTCGTAAAATGGACCCAACAAGTCAGCGAAACAGGAACTTAACGTGACTAGGCCGTACCTATCACCCACAAACGACTAAAGTTCAAACGTCCACATTGAACTCGAACAGATAATTCAGGTGAGTCGGATCCCCTAAGGAACAGCAATGATTCGCTTACATAGTTCTCGTTTGACACCGTCAATGCGGTATTCCTACTGTGAACATGCTTTTCTCAATCCTAGGAGAGTTCAAAAAAGCTCTCACTAAGGAAAATTGGCACTAGCACCACTAAGAGCATCAACGAAGATTATGCAGTAATTAACGTAATTAGCATTTGCACTAGTGGGCACACACGCCACTGACATGAACACAGTTGTATAGTCAAATAGTCTTGATCTTCAAGAAATTTTTTTTAACAAGAAGACATCAGTAGTACAATAAACTCACGTCAAAGAAAATATGAAGTTTGTATCATACTTTTTATTCACTCGCAAGTCGCCATGTTGTTGAATTGAATCCTTACGTTACACATGCACCTGTAAATGTCACGAGGTATTCCCGTTGCATGTGATACCTCATACATTTCCAAAATGGCGATACGTCGCACAACAACGGCGGGAAATTTGAAATTAGATTTGGAAAGAAGTAATTAGGAAAGTAACACCATTATTGTCGTGACTGTTCGTAAATTGATGTACATAAGTTTACGTTGAAGCTGACAACCCACTACGGTTCCTCTTTAAGTCCTTGCTGTTAAAAAGAACAAAACTAGTTAGTTCCGGATGACACTGTTGCTATATTAGCTGGAAGCCATTAACATGTCTGATACCAAGACTTGATAATGTAGCTCATGAAATAAAGTAATTTTAAAGTATGAAAGGAGGTAATTTCATTGCCTATTTAGATCCCTCGGTGACAACCTTTATGACGCCCCTAGATCGTGAAAACGTTATTGTAACAGAATAGATTTCAGGAAAGTTACTTTTACTTTTTTTAATGTGGCATTCATTTGACAAGAACAAGATGTTTTTGGAAGATGCGAAAGGTCACTTGCGTCAGACAAAATAAATATCGAACGGAATTTCACCAAAGAATATCCCCACAAAAAGGAACATTATGCAAGGGAGTTCATAGCCTACGTGCATAGCATGATACCAGAGTTCAATTAAGTAGCCATACTTGAAAGAAATGTTTGAAGGTAAAAAGATCATTTGAGGTCACCAAGGATTCCATCAGAGCCTACTTCGTGAACACAGTGTCTTCTACACGGATGTTCGTAGATGTCTCCAGTAAGTTCCTTGTAATGAGTGTAGGGAAGATTCTCTCTATGCTAAAGCTGATAGGGCCTTCAGGACGAACTGTTTCACAATTTACTGTTTATGCCATTCAGAGCATTTGATGTCAGAGGGGTCAAAAGGAAAAGCCTTGCAATCATAATTGCAATATTGACCCATTCTCTGACCCAAATATCAGTACTTCTGTATTGCCCCAGATAAATTGAGTTTGCGTGCACGACTGGTTAAAATTAACAAAGTTTAAGTAATCACCAATGTATCATACTAACACTGTAAAATGTCTGCTGAAAATGATCAGATCACTCCAGCAACGTTTCATTTGTAACATGTCTCTGAAAAAAAAAATGCTGCTAACCCCCGACTGTGGGGCTACATGCATAGGCATCACGTTCTCAGGTACAGACATGCTAGTAACATAACTAAGCAGTTTCATTCGGTGAAAGGAAATAGGTGATGCGACATTCATTGTTACATAGTTGTGTTACTGCTATAGGCGTGTTGTCTCTCTACAGTAACTGTGACGAGAGGTTGAAATCAGGCAGCTGTAACCGAGATAGCTGTTCAGAGTTACTTTTTAATGTTCCCCCGTGTGACACATAACATGGCCGCAGTGCATGCAGTTAGAAGTGTCAAAGTTTGCATCTGGATATTATTTTATTAGTACTGCGAATCATTTTTAGACGCTCTGGTGCATGATCAAGTTTCGTTGTGTTCTTCTCGAGGACGCCACTGCAATTGACTTAACTCAGAAAGTTTCTTACTGATGGAAATTACATGGAAATAATCTTTCATGTGGTGAGTAACATGTAATTCAATTTTTACATGAGGGAGAAAATCAGTGCTCCTCATTGGTCGATTAGTGTTTGGTGGGTAATCCAATAATAGAGAATCTTACTGTCGCCTTCACTTGTTCATAGAATTAAAGTGTGTTAATTGGTGACCAGATTTCGCAGTTCTCATGATTTGATTGCTAGACCTTCATCAGTGTCAGTTAATTTGAATGTTTAGCAATGTTGAGTATTGTGTTATAAGGTAGATTTTGAACTAATACATTTTCAGATACGTACAATTTTTACATTTTCAGGGACTTACAATTTTTGTGCCCTGTCGATAGCCTCGATGTTGTTCAGGCAATTAAATCAGTTCTTGCGATTTCTTATATTTGTTTTACTTATAGTGGTAAAAAGGTGAAAATGAAATAAATTGAGCATTATTCAGAAAAGCATTACCCGAGAGAACGCTTATTCATGGTCACAAGTCCACGAAACCATATTCAGCGGCAGGTTGCAATATGTCTCTCACTACAATTCGGCGATTTCTTTTCGTTGACATATTATAACCCTTAGTCAAGCATGTATTCGCCCAAGTTTATTGAATATAAGTTAAATATTAGTGCACCAATTAGATTCCGGGAATACAGTACACTGTGTGAGTACGAATCCTCACGTAAGGCCCAAAAAAGGGATTTTGTAATTTTTTTTAATATCAATGAATCCTTTGAAGCCAGATATACTGAAAACCTCTGCTATAGCTAAAAATATTCGGCTACATAAATTTCAAAAACTATCATAACCTGTGATAAGATCTTCCAGAAAACAAGCACGTATGCCAGAATGATAGATTAAGGAAGGGGCTGAGAAAATTCAAATCACTAAATATTTTGGATAGCCATGAATAGGGATAATTGACACAAGTGGAAAATATTGTCAAAAAGTACATAGGTACGTAGGTGGAGACAGAAGAACACTCATGGCGACATGTGAAAGTAAATTAATTTTAACAAGGATCTGTAGCTAAAGCGAATGTAAGGAGTTTTTTTTTTTTTTTTGATGACCTTACAAGAATCAGGAAGTAATGTTTTACTCAGGAGAAACACGAAAAAATGAATATTTCATCCCCCTGGAACTGAGCTGCAGGAACTCAGGGACAAACAGTGCTTTAAAAGACAGCACCAAATGTTTACATATATGTTAGTGAAGGTGTAGTGGATAAATGTCGTTGTTGCATATAACCTCAGCCAATAAATTGTTAAAGTGAAAAAGTAAGAACTTATTATTAGTTGTGGAAAGGTAAACGTAACATGACAAATTAGACAATCGGAACCTATTGCAAACTACATTACGTCTTGTAAATAGAGTCAAAATACGGCTAATTTAAAGGAAGATAAGAGACGAGTAGAAAAACACCTGTAAAGTCACTCATATGTGCAGTAAAACGAATGTCGGATACACACATCGCTTTTGGTACTTTCCTGTTTTATCACCTATTTTAAGTCATCCATCTATGAATTTGTCTGTTCATCAGTATAGGTCAGGTTTGCAAAGGTAAAGTATTCCTCGACTTGAAGGTTGTCGTTTGCCAAAAACAGAAAAAAAAATGAATGTACGCCAACAATAACGTAGTCTCAAAGCAAAAAGACTAAGTAGGAATTGTGATATTAAAAAGCCGTCGTGTGAATTAACCTGCTTAAAATTTCAGTGTGATTTACGATAAGGAGCCATACTCACAAACTGATAATATATGTCGCACTTATTGTTGTGAACCGTGATTAAATTATAAAATAAAAATAGAGAAAAGCGGCAAAAGATACAAAGTTAAAACAACCAGTAGAAAATACTAGATGTTTCGAAGCAACGTTTCTTTTTTTATGTCCTTTAAGTCCGCAAAGCTAAATTCTGAGTTAACTTTGTGAGCCGAGATGGAGAATGGGAGCATAAAATTGACTCAATTAAATTCACGGGCTTGCATGAGAGGACTGACTGACATTTTAAACGACCATTTGTATAATGTTGATTTGATTCATGTAGTATTAATTACAACTTTATATCAGAAACCTTATATCAGAAAGACCTATCTGTAAAAATGCGAGGAAATATGGAACGAATATCACATAATTAAAGATGCAAACGACGTAAATAACTCGTAGGATTTCGTAAAATCTCTGAGAAAGTTGTGTAAGCAAACATGGATGTAAATATATTAAATTATAAAATAATTAATATGTAAAAGATAAAAGTAAACAGAATAACACGAGAGAAGTATATTTTCTACTCACCGACGAGTGCAACTGAAGACACTTTCAAAAGTAATTGCATCTTGACTTTCCGAAAAATCTCAATTCTTAAAAATATACTTTATTGCTAATTGGAGGATGGCTTTGCTGCAGTAAAGTTCTAGGTCTCTTTCAGACATCCGACCACCCTAAACTGAGCATAACTTTTGAAACATGAATATTTATATACAGCACAGAATTTGCTGAAAAAACGTCTTTTTAATTTTAATGAAGACGTACATTTCTGTCATCATTACGATAGTATCAAGACGCGCCTGTATATATATATATATATATATATATATATATATATATATATATATATATATATATATATATATATATATATATATATATATATATATATATATATATATATATATATATATATATATATGTCTCGACTTGCTTGTAAAGTAAATAGGATGCATCAAAGTGCCAAGTTGCGACAGGTTTCATAGGTATTAATATAATGCGCCATACTCGTTATGCAAACATTTTTTGAACTACAGGGTTCATTTTTGCAAATTCAGTATGATACATTGAGATATAAAGTTTTTATCGATTTCTAATTTGGTATGTGCTGAATCTTCTTATTCGGTATCTGCTGAGTTCGCGATGCTGCTTACTTTGATGGAGGTAAAGACCTTTTCAGTTAAATTGCAAAAGAGAAAACTGGAGGAATTTCTACAGTTGGTGTCTTGGTGTATCACGCTAAGTGCAAAAAGTGTCAGAGGTTGTATCTGAGATCAAAAGACCATTTTTGATAAGAACTGTGAAACATTATAAATGTGACTTCTCAAGAACCATATCTAGGTGACAGCGTATTTTTGATATGCATTTACACTTTAAAAAAAAAGTTAAACACCTTTTTGCAACAGATTGTGAACGCGACAAGGTGTTTATTCTAAATTGAAAACAATAAAATACACAAGGGCAATTACAACCTCATGTAGTAAAATAACCACACTGACGCCCCTTTGAACATGTGTTAGTGAAGTGTTTATTAAGGAAAGTACTTACGTTTTGAACATCACATGTTCAATTTTAAGGGCATGCATGTTAACTATTAACCGCTATAAGCCCTCAAAATTAAATGTGTGATGTTTAAAATGCCTCACCTCAAAGGCGTCAATGCGTTTACTTCACTACATGAGGTGGTTCATTGTCCTTGTATATTTTAATGTTTTTACTTTAGAATAAACACATTGACGCGTTTAAGATCTGTTACTAAAAGGCGCGTAACATTTATTACAGTGTAAACCTTGTTGAGTGGGGGAACACTATCATGATGATGACGGTCAGAGTTCAGATTTGCCAATGCAGCCACTCCTCACATGGTACCATTCATGACAAGGTTTCATCGAAGGCACAAACCCTAACCATTATGGTATGACTTAATATCACCTTACGTTCTATCGTGCAGAGAAGGTTTTCCTCGAGACATGATTTTAGCACATGATGGAAATTCTGTGTGGACTAAGTGGCCAATGAGACCAAATTGCCAGCTAAACCAAACTGGTGTCGATGTTGAGTCTTATTAGACATGAATGCACCGCACTCAAAATCTAACATCAGATTTAATGTAAAAGTAAAGCATGACGAAAGCGATTTAAAGTTTGTTACTTCATTTGAATTAGTAAAATTTGTCGATACAGGTAAAAACATGAACAGCTTTGATGAAGACACAATAACAAGGTCATTACAGCTGTCACCGTAAACTGTGCTTACTTATCCTTTTATCCCTGGGCAGAAATGCTGATGGAAATCCAAACTGACATGACGTTTTCATATCTGCTATTCCAAACCCTTAGTGGGCTTTTCTCTCATTTGCATTAAAGTGACCTCTATAATCGCTCAAGCTCTGCCCTAATTCAGCACATAACCGGAACAACACACATATGAGTCTGTGGCTAACCTCGACAAGACATTCTTGCAAATTCAAACATTTCCAATATCGCCCTCTTGTCCGGGGGGTAACAACCTTTTGCAAAATCTTTTCTAACTTAATTCAAAGTAGTTTCAGTGTTGGAGGGTTAGCTTTGCGGTTAGAGTGTCCGTCTTGCAATTACTGGTTCCCCCGGATCAAATCCAGGTGGAACCACTTGGAAATGTCAAGGGACTCAAATTCACTTTTTCAGTAAAGCTGTTCACAGTGGTGCTGAGGGGTTACTTTTCTGATTTCGATTTGGGTCCTGTTGTCCGATTCAGGTCTCGTTCGCTTCAAGTTGCTCGGTAAAGCTAATCTGCTGTTTCTGTAACTGTAACTTTATTTCAGTCTGGTTATCAAATCAACATGAACAAAGTGTCCGCTTTGCAATCAGTAGGTCTCCTGTTGAGCTGGGCAGGTCCACCACTACTCCCAGGTTGTAGGAAAGTGACTGAAGACTGAGGACTTTCGTCAGTCGGATGGGGATGTTACATGGCCATCCCGGGGATGGTTTGGGTATGTAGGCATATGGGATTTTTGGTTCACATCTTCCTCTTTACACTCTGAACACTGATCGAAAAGATCTGGCGAAATTTGCCGGTGTTCATTCACAATCAACATGGAGTAGGATCCAAGTAATTTAAGATCAATAACGTGGCAATGAGGTGATTCGTTTGTCGGGTATCCCGTTCACCAGATACTACAATTCCCGATAGCGACCAAGGAGCAACGACTTGAGTATATTATGATTTTGAATCACCAATGAGACCTACATTGTTGCATATTCGATATGTAGACGCCCATGGTAACAACCGTTCTCATTTTCAAATATGATTTGTTTTTTATTGTTTTTATGCCGATCCGTGGCATTTTAAAGTAGGTACTGTCATTTTTCGTTCATTGAAAGATATAGTTGGTCCATATATAACCTTGCTTTTACATTTAAAAATAAAAAAGTTAAGATCAAACATAATCTTATCCTTATCGTTCTTCAGTACAGACCCAATCACTGTAGATCGATCTTACGGGTCTTTTGCTGTTCTACCCATCTACATTTCTCTCCCGCGTTGTTCGTTAAACTATAGTCACAGTTCCGCTGTACAATCTCCTTCCTGTCTAACTTACCCTTTACCCCGTTGGTTTTTGGTCTTATACATCTTTCTTTCCAAACTGATGACGAATGAAAAGTTAACGTAACGTCATATAAGATACAAGCAAAAAAGACAAGGGTAAGTTGAATTCGGATAAACCAAGTGACAATCGCTAGAATTGAATACAACATGATATGAGTAATCGTTTGTCCAGTAGTATCTAAATTACACAAAAAGGATCATTCAGTTAAGAGAACAAGTCACTCCCAAGCAGACGGAATGACTGCGTCAGCATCCGACTCAGGCAGAACAAAATTCCCCATGTTACCAATTGAATGTGAAAGTGTTTTTTGGTTCAGTAATTTGAGAACCACTATGTACTTGTTGACTTCATTTATGCTTAAGTATTTGCACATGTTTGTCCTCGTAAAAAGTCCTACAGACAGGTGAATGTAATATGGGTGGTGCAAGAATGATGCACCTGTTAAATGAAATTTCTATCTAAGCTGTCGGCAGACGTCAAAAGCAGAAGTGGAACATTTATCTCTAAGGGTTATGTTTTTTTTTTACCAGATGCACTTTAAAATTAGGTCTTACACCCAACTGAAAGTAATGACAATATGTATTGTAATTTATTCTAAGGTGAACTCCCTGAGCGTTCATTAAGACCGCATCCGCTATATCGTCCACATAGGATATCAATGTAATAATCAAATTTCTCACACAGGAATTTCAACGTTTAAGGTTTTTACAAGCTTAAAATAACTTTGTTATTAGAAAGTGTTTAGAATATTTCTTAAAATATGAACATGCATCAGTACATTCTAGAGACTTATTTGAGTCGTTCTTCACTAGTTATGTTTTTAAGAGCTAAATAATGTTCCCGGTCTTCTAATTGGAACCATCGATGTTGCCTATAGGTCAACGTGACAATAAGACTGGGAAACACGAAAACTCAAATTTCTCTCCACCGGTTTAACAGCTTATACAAACTTTCAAAATTGCGTTAGCTTCGGTCTGTTATTATTTACACTTCGCCTGGCCATTTCAAACATTCCATCCCATTTGCTATTTTTTGTAACATTAGCGGCAATGCTGAGTTTTAGGGAACGATCTAAGAAAGAACAGTGTTACCTTTCTTCTATACAACCTTTGCCACTTGAAAGACCCAACCGAGACTTCCCCTGTTGGATATAAGGAAGGACTTTTATGACCTAAACGTTAAGAATTATTCCAATGTCTAAAATGATCACAGCATTTCACGCTGTGTCACCATCCAATGGAATGACTGTTTGGTAGGAAACACGAAGAAATAGCAGAGTGCAGTAGTTAAGTATGCCAATCTGAGGACTGCTACTGGGGAATATCCCGTCGTTCTGTCAGCTTTTTTCTTCCAAAAAACTTTAATAACCTGAAAATCCAGGAGACGTTCCACGCCTTTGCTTCAGGGGAATCTTGCTTACGGTATTTCAGTCACACCAGTTGTCGCCGACTTTGTCGAAGTTTGCCGAAGTTTCATTTGTTGTTGTCATAGAGAGAGAGACACACACACAAAGAAATAAACTGCCAAAAACAAAATAATATACGAAACAAGAAAGATATCGCAGACTCAAATGCAAATTTCGGTCAGCACCAGCCCGGTGAAAGATCTCTGTTCAGTCACACAAAAACAATCCAGGTCGTCAAAATATATTAACAGGAATAGGTAAATGTTGTCACAAGAAGAACAAAAGCCAAAGGAGGTGAAGACGAGAAGACACAAACAGTAGCCCAAATCACACAGACGAAGAAAATGGTAAAAACATTGTCGGAGACAGTTACTGACACCTGCTAATAGTCGCGCAGAAGGGTAACTAACCTTATTTCTCAGGGACAAATTGAAGTAGACAACAACAAGAAGAAAATATAGGTCACAGTATCAAGAAGAGGGGTATAGCATGAAAAAAGAGTTTGGACGGAAACAGTTTTCATTGAAAAGGGAATCATCTAAGATACAGGCCAGTCGCATAAACAAAAACAAAGTAAAAAAAAAGTAAACCATTAGCCAAGATTTAAATGGGAAAGAAACAAGATGTAGCAAGTGCCGCACCAAAAAATGAAGCTTCCTCAAAAATGTAAAACAGATTCCCGGGTCAAATGGGAAGTGAAAATGTAGTAACATCTCAATACACGATGTGTTGAAGATCTTTTGGATGAATACGACTTTCGAAAAGGTCAAAGCCTGTTCGACATTTTTGGAATGAGTGAATGTCTAGTAGTCCATTTATTTGTTAAAATGTCTACTTAAACAAATGGGAGATTTCCCTTCGTGGGCGGTCCGCATAGTACTCTCACCAAAGCTAAATTGAGTGATGAGTGATAAGCCATAATTGGCTAACCTCGAAGGGAATCATTGTCATGACAATTCAACAGGTCAAGTTGAAGGCGTCCTATGTCACTGTTGGCATGAAATTGGGAACGTTGTTGTGTAAGTCAAATCTCGAAAGATAACTTTAGTTCACCTTTGTGTCAGAAACTCCCAAATGATGCGTGTCTAGCCAATTCCTAATTGAAACAGTGAAATATAAGTCGAACAGTTCAATCGTCTGCTTTTTATTCATAAGAGTTATTTTCCACCAAAGAGTCGCCATAACTTCGGCCAATATTATGAACTTGATTTACTTAAGTAAGTCAGGGCGTTGAGTATTAGGAAATTTAATGGAATGTAAACAAATCATGGCTCGCCCATCTGTTAACATGACTTGTTATATGGAAAAGGGTAAGTGTCACTCCTTTTTGCCTTGAAGTGCAGTTGTAATAAAAAATGTAAGTCTCTCTCTGTATTACTACTTAAAAACACAAAAAGAAACTGAATCTAACTTATGTTTTCTGCTCCTCGGAGGATGTTAAACACTGCAGGATATCATTACACTGTGGAAAAACTTTTGGGAGAAGCTAAGAGGTCGTACAAATGATGATGTGACAGCTTCATCTTTGCTATCTTCCAGGCCAGAATGAAATTAGTAAGATTTGAATGAATTGCTAAGTAGTAGGTCACTGCTTGTGATACTGTCAATCAAATAAATAAAATTACTCGTTTTGATAGCATCAAGTGGTTTCAATTTCCTCAATAGCTGAAACTAAATTGAGAGGGCAGTTTCCTTGTCACCGAGACCAACACGAAAGTTTCCACCTTTCTTCGCCGCAATTTGGTTGGGTTCAGATAATATGATATGATATTTGTTTCACCCTGGTGTAAAAGAAATTGGCCGTAAATTTCTAGAAAACATGCCAATAGCGTCAGATCGAAAGTCGTTACTCATATCAACGGGGTCGATTATCATCGATTATCATCATTTATACTATTTCACTATTGTTACAAGAAACATGTTTGAAAAATAGCGGTATAATGTTACCAACATTGCTCAAATTGATACTTTTGTACTTTTGTTTGTTTTCCTTTTAATATTTAAATATTTGCCCTCCTGGGCTCTCATTCTGGAGACACTGCTTGAGGTGTTTTTTTAATCAAATTTGATATTTTTGCAGTGTCAAGTCCCATTTCACTTAAAAACGGGAAGGACTAATCAATTGTAGATAGAGCATACATACAAGGGGGGGGGGGGGGTTACGTAGTCTGTTATTTTGTTCACAAATGGCTCATTTGCGATACACCAGATCTGCAATAGCAGCGATTAGTGATAACGGTGCAACACGTTAACATCATAGCTAAAGGAAATAGGTTACGGGGAGTGTGAAACAGAAAATTCCTCTGCAAGTCTCATTTCATCTAATTGTAATACAGAATAATGTAGCTCAGTGGAACATGTAGTGCCAAGCAAGTAATCAAATCCAAAGCAGACCGCACTTTTGACGACAACTTTCCACTTATCCCTATTTAATTCTACACTTCTACGTTGGCAAGACAAGTTAATTCCAAGCTAACTGTAAAAAACTGAACGAAAATAATCATTCAGCAATTTCTGTTGCAATTCGAAAACTTGATTCGAATAGATGATGAAGAAAGAACGATGATGAAGCTTAGTTGCTGCATGGCAACAAATGATGAGAGGACCTCCTTTGCGCTAGCTCGTATTGTTTTGCGTTATGTGTTGACCAGAAGACGAAATGCAAGGCAGCACTTTTGCAGCAAACCATATCAGAAATTAATGTTTAAATGAGACGATATTTTATTCAACTTACATTACTTTCTGCAATCTACCATTCCTTTTTAATTTTGTGCATTTGTACAGGGGCTTGCGATAGATCCTTCTGTGTTCAACCTTAGAATTGAAAGGAAAATGTGAACATGATATCATGCGCCCTTACTAAAGCCAGTAATTTTGGCGAGATAGCTTCGGTTGTAGGCCAGAAAGCCACTTATCCTATCCCACCTCACCTAATGTCTTCACTCTGACCATGAAGAAATGAAACTCACCGTGACTGCTGATCATATTTCAAAAGAAAACAGTCCTATGCATTTGCTCTGTAAACCATTACCACCAACCACACTGGTAGTTTTTTTCTTCAATGAATCTGTTGAAATTGTGTCGACCTTATTCGCTTTCAAGAACCCATTTTTATTTCATCGCCCTATAGGGGCTAAGATGAGATATTGTAGTCACTTGGCTAGTGGCGCTATATATTGTACTGTGCATCCATGGGAGAACGGTTGCCATTGAAACGCTTGGAGTGGATGAGTAGAGACACCCCAGGGGTACCCGGTGGTAGAGTGACCACGGGTACAGGTGGGTCCTGTTGAATGGTATAAATGAAAACGTGTCCGTGCCGATATGCGTACCTGTGTGCGTCCGCGCCTATCCAAATTGTGGTTTTTCCAGAAGACTTTGAAAAGTACACGAGCGATTAAGTTTAAATTTGGTAAGGTCGTGCATGATGCCAACATGTCCAAGATGTATTGGTTGTATGATACATTGAGTCAAGTTTTTAGGGAAAAAAGCCATTTTTGCCCCCAAATTTGGTAATTGCAGTATATCTTGAGAATTATTTGAGCATTTAATGTAAAATTTGGACTTATCTGAAAATGTAATATTCAAATTATATCCATTTTATAGTATAGAGAGTGAAATTTGCTGATTTTTTAGGGAAAAAAGCCAATTTTGCCCCCAAATTTGTATTTCCAGCATATCTTGAGAACCATTACACCAATTAACTTAAAGCTCTGTAAGGACTTTGCTGAGAACACACTGGTAGACATAACATTACTGTAATTTTAAATCCAGTGATTTTTTAGGAAAAAAGTCACTTTTGCCCCAAAATTTGGATTTCCTTCATATCTTGAGAGTTAATTATATGCAAAAGTTTGCAAGGTCATTCCTATGAACACAACAATGAAGATACAGTGTATCACTCTTATAGCAAACTGGTGAAATTGCATGATTGTTTGGTAAAAAACTTAGAGTCAAAGACACTACCTTTTTAACTTTAGCCAAAACATTTTTAGCAGAACTGTCCCATGTGGATAATGTCTTTCAACATCCCTGCAATTATGAGAACATTATTTTTAAGCCAAATAATAATGTTAGCAGAAGCAGGTCCTGCACAGGTAAATAGGAGCTAATGTGCAAATAACCCATAGAGAGAGGATCTTATATCTGCCCCTAACTCTAACCACTAAGCCTAACCTACATGGAATGACCCAATGTTATTATTGTGTTATGTGGTGTAATATGCACAGATATTTTTGAGCTGTTGTTGTTATCGTTACTTGCGCCTAAAAGTGGCAACAGGCTAAAGGCTAAAGTTTCCTACCTTACAATAGATATCGGTATTGTTATATTATGTTCGGTTCTTCTGCTTACCACCATTTTATGCTTGAAGAATATTTGGCTCTAATTTACAATCAGTGCCCGGAACTAGGCCTCTGTGAGATGTGGTTGCAGTGAACTATTACAAATCCTCATGTGCAGGCCCTGGGTTGAAATCAATGCATGTGGATTGCCCTCTTGTTGCTTACAGCGTTGGTAATAATTTTACTCTGGCATATTTTAAAAGTTTCTTCTCATGGAGTTGTGACAACCATCATTAAAACACAAGACAGTCTACATGACTATTCCATTCTTATTTTCTGAAGCAAAGTTTCCGTTTTCGAGCATCTTCTACTTGTATTTTCGATTCCCAATAAAATTCTTACCTGTAATTCTGTCGCATATTTTAAGAAAAGGTTTTTTAAGCATTGCATAAATTTACAAGTTATGACTGTTTTCTAACAAGCGTACTTTGATATAATGTGTATTTCCATTTACTGTCTTTTGCTAGGCGACGAACGATTTTTGTTTCCACAATAGGATACCGTAATAAGGATGCGCAGTATCTATCAAGATATTTTAAATGGTATGGTGTACATTTAGGTACCTACCACCGTCTGAGCACAAAACGAGGGAGATGCGAGGTGGTAAGAATAATTCTATTCTCTGCAGCAGCTCTCTTGTCTGCTGGGAGGGTTGGGGGTTGAGGGATGACTATTTTTTTAGTGAGCGGGGATCACGTAAATGGTCAGTTTGTAAGAGAATTGAGAACAATATATACATATTCGCCATTCGCTGGTATATTTGGACCTTACCATTACATAAACATCATGTGGAAATTAGTATTTCTGCAAAAGCCCCAAGATTTGCCACGTTCTCTGAAAACAAAAACCCAAGACCCAAGAAATTCCAAGGGCCTAGGTAAAATCCCAAGGAGTTAACAATGGTGTAACCTACTGTGACCCTGTTCACTATTAACGTTAGCCATTGCAGTCACGATATACAGTAACGTTAATGCGAACACACCGTGTACTAATAGTACGG
Organism: Stichopus chloronotus; assembly: GCA_021234535.1. NCBI lineage: Eukaryota > Metazoa > Echinodermata > Holothuroidea > Aspidochirotida > Stichopodidae > Stichopus > Stichopus chloronotus. Next base: position 19,308,422 of record CM037838.1, read on the forward strand.
CTGTATACACACATCTGACTAGATTTGGCTCAATAAATCCTCTCTTACCATTAGAAAACAAAGAACGTTGCCACGGTGTTCAAACTTCTTTAAAATTTTCACCAGTTAAAAGGAATTTAATCATACAGTTTTTGTCTACAAGGTAGGCATGTATAATGAAAGTGTTCCCATTATAATATTCTATCTGCATATCACAAAGACAGACCTTCTGAACAGAAAGCTATTACCATGACTGAGGGAGTAAGTGCAGTGGACGGATCGTTGTATTGCTATTTTGAGGTCTAAATTTCTGGAAGAAAACATGAGCGTATTGTGTCATTTCTTCATCAAATTTGTTCGTTCTTTCACTGTTTTGATAGCAAATTGTCCATCAAAATTGTAATTTGCAAAATCTGAAGGGTTTCATTTTAATTCGAAAAGTTTCATTTCTCATTTTTTTTTCCGACTTGTGACTCATTAACAGAATTGTAACTTGACTTCCCGGAGTTAGGGCCCAAAGTCCCGGAGTTAGGACCCAAAGAGATCAGTTCTGTTAGATCAACTTCGCATGACCATTTTATGATATCATGGAAAATGATTTTTTTCTGCATGTTTTACTTCACAATATTGATTTTTGGTAAAATTTACATTGTGTTAATGGAACCCCTTTGCAGTGTTCAACATTCGTGGGTCCAACATCAGAATGGGCCATATGGGCCATAAATTATTAAATTGTGCAGAGTGATACTGTTTTCTACAAATTACATGTGACAATGTTTTTCATATTAGTACTATGGTAGTAAAGTACCTTTGGCTGATCAGCATTCTTAAGGAAATATGGAGCCAAAACTTTCTGAGATGTGATAAACCTTGGTTTAACCTTAATTTAAACTAAATGAATACAGTTAAAATAATCTTCACGCAAGGAACCCCAGTGCCCTTCTAGGGCTTGTTATAATCTCATAGTGGTTCCATTACACTCAGATTGCAAACACTAACATACAGTGACTACAATGGCCAAAACATGTACATAAAAACCTCACAACATCAAAGGCGGTCACCTAGTAAGTGCCCCCCCCCCCAATGTTTTGACATCAATTCTGCCCCCGATACGATAGTAATGAATTAACAGATGCTCCATTGAGCAGAAATCTTCTGTTACTCTTTTGGTCTGACTCGGTTAGATGTTAAGGTTACACTGTTCCTTATTTTCACCCTGAGGTATGTAAACAATTATTTGTTGCAATGTATCCAGATTTAGAATAGATATGCTAAATGATAGGTATGCATCCATGTGGAATAACTTTAAGAATATCTTAGTTATTAGTGGGAGGGCAATCTTAATGTAATATTGTTACAAAAAACCAGAATTCATCTGTGGACAGCACAAAGAGTGCACGTTTGTGTGCGACTTTGCGTTGTACTTCTAACAGTGACAAGGTCGCATTTATTACATGACAAGACGAAGACAAAAATATAACAAAACGTTTTGGCCGTTCCATTTGGTATTATTTTGGCTATATAGGAACATTGCTTGCTGGTATTTAGTTACAAATTTTATATTTTTTAGTTCCATTTGGTATTATTTGAGTTTAATAGGAACATTGCGGACTGGTATTTAGTTACAAAGTTTATATATTTTTGCTTTGGTTCCTGGTCACACATTTTCATGGACTGCGGCAAGTTGTTGAGCTTCTGCAGCCCCTTAATTATTCGTCAGATTGTTTCCAAGTTAAGGTATAATTAGGATGAGTAGTGTAGAGAAGTTTTGGCTATGTCGACTTGATGAAATGTTAGATGAAAAATTTGGGGCTTAATTGTAACCTGAATACAAATTATGTTTTCATTTGAAACTGTCTATTTGGGGGCACACATTTATACGTGCCCAAATCTTTACTACAGTAACTCGACAATAATTAATCACATTTTATTCAGACTTGGTGCCAAAGTATGAAGATGCTGTAAGATGTTGTAATTGCTTGAATTGTCAATGCTTCTAGTTCCATGCATAAGTCAAGTTTAAGTTTATTTTCCACTCTCCTTGTAAACAGAAGTAAAATGTGAGTATATATTGGTACAAAGTACAATTAAATTTAAGCAATCTTCAATAAACTATTTGGGAGTGAAACTACCAGAGAAAGTAAAGTGAATGATTTTTTAGTCTGGCCCCTCAAAAAAGGAAAACAAAGCAAGTAAGATTACTTAGAAGAGAAAAAGGAAACAAGTAAGAAACATAAAAGAAATAGGTAAAAAATGCAACACAATTATGCTAATATCATAGGAAATCATTACAGGAAACTAGTGAAAAGTTCAGCGAAAAGTTGCTTTAGTTCATGATGTAGTGTATTCTATAGACATCAGTGCTGCGAATTTGACTTTGATCAGTGCTCAGTTAGTTCTACAATAAAAAATGAACCATGGATTGCCTATTGCGTGAATTGAATGAGCAATAATCTGCATTAGTTGAACAAAAATGGTTGAAAACATCCAGCGGTGCCTTTAATGCAACCTGTACAAATATATGTCAAGATGATAATTACACAACTAACACAAAAATTGAGAAGATGTTGTGTTCCGTAAAACAAGCGGAGTAGATCTACGGCAGTAACTGACGTCACAAATATTACAAATATCGTGTACGATGTGTTTGTTTGTTTGTTTTTTTTTTTGGTTTGTGTAAACCTTAAAGACTTCAGTCTTTTAGCAACCAAGTATTTAATTAGGTCACATGATCACTTCTCTCAAATTCTCGTTTATTGGAAAGTCTCAACGAATTGCATGTCGCGGAACTGGACTGACAAGTAGTAGCAAACTATTTGTTGGATAATGCAAAGTGGTGATTTCTCCTTTCCATGATAGCAAGGTTGGTAGACACTTTGATCTTGCATCTCCTCTGACATTGAAGATTTTGTGGGTGTTTTGTATGTACAGGCACTGTCGAAGAAAGGCTGTTATTTCCCAAGTCTCAAACAGTTTCTTCAAACTTTGCGAGAACCTGACTCATTTAATGAATCAATTCAATATTTTCCAATCGATATCGTTGAATTGACACAATCGCCTATAATCAACGATTTAGGATGCAGCTATTTTACTGTAAAGTTTGTAAGTGCTCCATCTAGTTTATACACATACGAGTACTCGCCAATGGTGGCATACTTGCCATCATTTCATTTTGCGTAAATAGTCCTGACATTCATGCGTATGTATAGGGACACAACTGATTTGTGTTTTATTTGCGGCGTGTTTGATTCATTTACGAAATTTAATGGCATAAACAGTAATGTCGGCGGTAATAATATATAATAACATAAGGTAATATCAGTGGATAGGAGGTAATGGTATCCTTCTATTTTGGTGATAACTGAGCGGTTTTATAACGTCTTGATTTTAATAATATATAATTAACACAGTTGTAGACCTAATAATATATAAACCTAATAATATATAAATAAACACATTTGTATACCTTTTATAAGAAGGGTCAAATTCCTACCTTTACACATCCTCTACTATAATAGACAATATAGAAGACTATAGTAAATTGGGATGCACCTGTAAGGTTTTTAAAAAATTAAGAGTGCCTCTCGTTTTAATATATTCCTCGGTCGATTTAAAATATATTTCTAACTGTCAATGCGTTCCACCCAATTCATTCTCTCACACTAAAATTAGAGTCCCTCCAACCTCGCCTCCCTATTGTTTTAGTGAGATTCAACCTCTTGCAAACCCTCGTCGTCTTAGGTCATTTTTACCATCTCAAGCTGTGATGATTCAAATTGTCAATTACACATTGATGTCGTAAAGTAGATCAGTTGTGTAAATCCAATGTCTAGGCTGTCTTGAGCTGTATGGTAGGGGGTATTAGGTGTCATGTTAATCGGCAAAACATGTGTAATCGAGCAAGGAAGAGCATCTGTTGAATGTTTTAGCACAATATAAGGTCATGTCAATTTATCATCAATTTTTATCGCTAAGAAAATTGTATGATGTGACGCATCAGTCCGTGTCCATCCAGGGAAACATTTACATCATTTTATCTCGTACTTTGTTATGAGCTTTGTTCTTAAAAGTGGAAGACAATTTAATTGGTTAAAGTCAGTCTGATACATAATGAAATTCATCAATAGCATCATTTAGAGTACCAGTTACATTTTTGGTTTGATTGAAAACTATTTTCATTATAAGATGAATAAGATGAATTTTGATTGTCTTTTAAATTTGTGTATATCATTTAAGGGTGCTTAAGCCTTGAGGCACACTAATATTATTGAACGATATTCCAAAAACACAATCACCAAACTGTACATATTGCAGACGATTTCCAAGGTAACTTATGAAACAGTCATGTGTCACACCTTAAATGCCAAAGGCACGTACCTTTTTCGGTAGACTGACATGGTCAGTGGTGTCTGCCTTTGGCAATTCAATGAAATGTGCGGCGGTAGTAAGCCTCGTCGTTTAAGTAAGTCGAAATTTTCTCTTAAACCTTATTGATGAGCAAAGAGGTCATATCATGCTTGATTATAAAACTGTACAACCTGTTGTACACCAGTCGTTCTAGTACTCTCGATTATCACGGTAACAAAGATATAGGTATATACTTGGAAAATATTTGGGAGTCCCCAGCCTTTAAAACGGAAATTTGAAAACGCACATTAAAAACTGCATTACGAAGAGGACATGTTAAGGGTTGTTAAGTTAAGGGTTGTTAAACAGTATCAACCATACATTATGTGTTGTCGTGACCGGGACTTTTACTTTTTTTTAGTTTCATTTTGACAAGTCGTATCTCAGTGACGTTTGCTGGAGACACAGCAAAAGAGCCTTATACCTTTTACAGTAAATACGAGGTATTGGAGAATATCGACTTTCAAGAATTTTATCAGTAATTGTTGAATTCAAAGTTGATTCTGTTTGAAGAATTCTTGTGCATTTTAAACAGTTTACTTATCTTGAGATTTTGCATTGATATGAAAAAAAAATAATGGTAGCTTGCACATTCGATTTGAATTATTTATATTAACATCAATGCGATGTTTATAATATTTTCCCTTTGTACTAGTGACCAAGTTAGGAAGCATATTCTTGTGACTTATGTTCAGTGATGTATTTGTTAGCGTTAAGCATTGGATATATGTGGAATAAATGTTAATATATTCTTATAGTATATGCTTATGTGTAACTGATTTCAAAATTGTAGGTAAAATCCATTAAGACTTGTCAAATTTTACTTTACATAATCTCTGGTTTACAGTCACCAATATCAATGAACCAATCAAGAGTACATAATTCCTCAGAAACTCGATGTTCCTATGAAAAGTGTTTTTTTTTTCTTCTTTTTTGTGTAAATATGCTTATCTGTATTCCTTTTTCTACCTATACTTGTATTGGTCATGAAGAAAATACCACAGTGATCAGAAATAGTCGAAATTACGGGACTTCCTTGCCAGTTACAAACATTCGTAACAATATTATCTATCAAAGATGAGGAAGAAGAAGTTTTTTGGTAGGCTTATTAATTAGTGGATAGAGATGACAAGAGATAGAACAGAGGGATAATACATTAACAAAGTTTTGATGATGTTGAACTTCAGTCACACTTAATAAATCAATATTTCAGGAGCCAAAACCGTAATTATGTCGAGGTGCAGTCCTCTCATGGGTATTTGTATGTTTTAGAATCGGTCAGTTTAAAAGCTAAGCTACACAAAAAACTCAGATTGACATTCCCTTTTAGCAATATCCGAATTGCCCTCAGGGGGCCATATGGCCGACGTAGGGCCATCGGGGGGTCCGCTGGCAGGAAAAACGTGCTTGATGGGTTACAGTGCTTTAATCAATCAGAGTCGCCGCCATCGGCATAATTCCGTTAATCCACTCTATGTTTCACTAGAGATCCGCCTTAGTGACCCACCAGAGATCCTGTCAAACTTACCTCATCTTACCATATAAGACTGTTTTGCCTGCAGTTCCAGAGGCAACAATAATGGAGCAACGTTTCCTTTTCAAGAACAACGTGTACATATAACATCATAAAGAACCATTATGGGTCTTGTAAATTAGCATTCAGTCCAATCTATATTTTGTACCACTAATCAATCAGCCTGATATGTGGTAACAAAACCCAAAGTGTACAAAGATGTTTCTTACTCAACCGAAGGTATGCACATTTGCGTTTGAAACATGTTTTCAGTGTTGAAAATTTTTTATGACATGCTCGTGTGTTCGTATTTATTTATTTACCTTTGATTAAAATTGTGAAAGGAATGCTGCTACTAGACCTTTATTCTATGAAGTATATATATATATATAATGTTTCAAGCTCCATCGCACAGTTAACATAAGTTGACGTAAGTCAGAAAACGTATGTTATGCAACTGGAAATTAGTGACTGGTTTCAAATAGTAAAGGTTGCCACCAGTTTAAACTAGTGAGAACCAGCAACTAATTTAAAGTTACTTCACTGGAATTTTCTCTTGGTAGTCAATGTCCTTTAACGACGAAATCGATTGTAGAACGGTAAATGGAGCTCTGTTGGATATACATGTGATGTCTCTTCACATAGCCTTGGGGTTTTTTGTGGGACAATGAACTGTTGCTTCATTTTGCCAGCGTGAAAAAACATCCTTGCAGAATAACAAATATTATGGGCAGAAAATGATTGAGTGCAACATACAAAACAACAAAGGACACTCGTATTATGTGCAGTATGTATTTTAGGGATGATGAATTGAAACATTTTACTTTTTTTTTTTCCCTTTAAGGTAAAGATATCTTTCAAAACTGGAAAGTACTTTGCTGCCTATTTGTCTATTTTGTCTATTGTCTATTTTATTGTCTATTTTACTTTATGTTGTGTATTTTTCAATGTAATGTTATTCTACTGACAGAAATATTGTGGATTAGAAAAAGTTCGAGCATGTCATGACTTGGATCCATCCAAATTTAAGCAATCGCTATAGTGATCAGGTCGGTGTTCTATCTACTACCAACGTTAAAAAGCAGAGAATGCGTTTTCTGTAAGTGCTTTTGGTCTGTCAGCGATATGATGTCAAGCCCAAAATTAAGAAAAATACTGTCATTTCTAACTGTCTAACATTGATTGCAAAGTACCACTATATTTCTACCTCTGTGGACGTTTCCTAGTCTGATGTCTCTACTCTTTCCAGGTCATCTGACAGTACTACTACATGATGTCAACTAGGACGATTCTGCTCTCCGGAGGACACATGCCTTTCCCAGAGCAAATGGCATGTGACCTGCTAAATTTCCCTGAGGTAGCATACCCCATTAATCTCCACATATGACCTTCCACTCTACGGAAAACTGACCTTGAACTTTCATGGCAATTTTCCTTTAATTTTCCGTTGCTTTAGGTGGTTGGATTTCAGCAAACTTTTCGATGTGAGTGAAGAGGTTTATGTAATTTTTGTTCCTCCGCCGACTTAAAAAAAAGTTTAAAGGCAAATAACACCGTCAAAATTGCATCAATTGCCTAAATTGTTACACTGTATATACTTCAATCCACCTGTTTTTACATCCAAATTACAGAAAAAAAAAAAACCAAATTCTTGTTAACATATAAATAAAGGTCGATTTTAGGGTTCTTCATCGACGGTGAACACTTGATCACCTCTCCCAAGTGGTATATAGGGTATGCTACCCTAATGAGAAAATCGTGTAGGTTACATAAGCTCACACGGATGGCAAATGGTTATGGGTCAGACTCTATTGAGGAATGCAGGACCAGTGTGCTCGTTGTTTACGAGCCCAACGAATAAAAACTGTGATTTGAGGTTTAGTCTTCACAATAGTACTATTCACAATTACACCTCACAGTGCCACTAAAAAAAAAAAAAAAAAGGTTTCAAAACATACTGCACTTTTATTTTCAGAGAAATTTAGCAGTCATAACACTTTCCTAGAGACCTCATAGAGGACTTTTTTTAGGAACGCATGACAGCCGTTGAATTACCTCAAGAATGCGGAGTAGCTTCAGTTGATGTAGCTGCATTGTTGTGTAAGACCTGATCGGAGAGCAGCCAACTCCAGCAAGCAACCTCTCTCACGACCGTAGCTATACTAAGTTCATATCTGTAGGGAGGGGGTGTGAAGGTCACAAATGGAGATTGGGAGGGCTTCTTTTTTTTCAACTGAATGACGTCGCCCTGCGATGATCGCAGACACTATAATGATGCACCTTAGCTGGCAAACCTTTTAAGGAGGGAATCCAGATTATTATAAAGAATGGGGTTCAATTTTCACACAAGGGGTACTATTAGGCTCAACGGAATGATTTTTTTGGGGGGGGGGGAGGGGGAGGGAGACTGAGTGCCGACAGGACTATGTAAGTCGAGCTCCACCATTGGTTAGCTTGGCGTGCATAAGAAAAATGTGGGTTTTCAAGTCCCGCAGGTGGCAGGAAACTGCCCTTCCCGGGCGTACTCGATCTGCATGTACCCAGCCTTGAAGTAGGAACATCATGCCTGCAATTCCTCAATTCAAAAAAAATCGAAAAAAAAAAAACAATCTGTGAAAAATAGTCATTACATATCAGGAGGACTGAGGTGATACAAGAATCATAATGAATTACACATCCTCTTTCTTTCTGTCTTTCTTTGATTACATCGCACATTTTTGCCGACTAAACGCGTTGGCGTACGGACGCCTAGAAATATGGGAGGCAGAGAGATTTTGCCTGAATGTGTATATTACTTATTAGCAGTATCACTATATAAACGAAGGGCCACCTATTAGTTGGCTCGCAGGGTAAAGAAAAATGTTTGGCTTTATAGACAAGTTCAAGTCCAAGTTCAAGTTCAACAAACATTTATTTCGGTCACGTAATATAAACAAATTTAAATATACATACACATAAATACACAGTTTGAAGACGGAAGGCTATCCACACGAAGCTTAGCAAAGCTTATAAGGGTGATAACCCGCCCAAAGCAACAATTCAAAAAAAAAGGAAACTCTGAAAAGGTGACACAAGAAAAGAAACCAAAAGACGCTACACAAAGAAAGAAAGGAAAAAATGACAGCACGAGTACAGAGGAGTAATTGACAATATTAATTTTTTAATTTGCTCTTGAAGTTTTTAAAGGAAGCGTGGCAATGAATGGTAATACTGTGATTGAGAGAATACCAAAAATGAGGAACTACATAACGGACACTGTGGAGAGAGGACTGAAGTCTATAAAGAGATTTTGTAAAAAGGTGTGACGATCTGGTTTGATAAGAGGTAGCGTCGTGACGCATTCAAAGGTAACCATTAAATATATTGGCTAGCTTGCTATGTAAATAGCTGTAAGCAAATAAACCATATTGGTAGCGGTTGATATCGTATATAGACAAGAAATTTAATTTTCTGAAGAAAGTAGGAGTGTGCTGCAAGTACAGTGAGTATTTAAGATGTAACGTACAACTCATTTTGCGGAATGGATAATTGTAATAATGTGGACGGTTTAGTAGAAGCTATACAATATTATATTAATGTAAGTAGGGAAGGACAATAGTATTATGAAGAGAGATGAGGACTTTCCTAGGTAGAGTTTAACGGATACGACCGATAATGCCAATGTTCTTTGATACTTTCGTAGTTACTGAATAAATATGATTAATTAGGACCCCCAAGAATTTAACAACATTCGAGAGAGGTATTACAGAATTGCAGAGATTAATGGACGTCAATGCTGGATCAATTGGCTAATTGACAGGACTAAACAAAACATAGGTTGTCTTATTAACATTTAGAGAAAGCTTATTGACACAGGACCATCTGTAAATCTTCACAAATTCTTTCTGAAAAAAAAAAATATCTGGATGGTGTCAGGACTCGAATAGAAAATATTGGTATTATCGGCATAACCTATTTTTTTATGTCATAATTTTACTGAAAATATCATCACTTGTGACCGGGTGCAGAAAAAATGAATTAGTAATGGGTTCTCGTGGAGAATTCTTAAAATTAATAGAATCAACTTCGGGAATTTTCTTCTGGGTTTCAGGACCAACATTTGTAAAGAAAGTATTAAAAACATTACTAATGGTAAGGGGATCTGAAACTTCACCACCCACGTGTCGTATTTTTTCAATTTAAGTAGATCTTATGACCGCAGTCAATCGATAACGAAACCGTTTAACGTCAGGAAAGTTCTGGGAATTACGCCGTTTCAGACACTTTTTGTACAGGTTTTGTTTAATGAGACAAGAATTGATAATAGCAGTGATGATCCAAGGTTGGCAAGTGATATTATTCTTGGACCTGTAGGTGACAAAAGGTAAACTCATTTAAACTCATCGAAACAACATCAATAAGGATACCGGGAAGGCATGGTTTGTCCCAAACATTAAACTATTGAAGTATTGATGTACTATTGAAGCCTTTGGGGCAGTAAATACCCCAACCAAGAAAGAAAAATGTGTGGTAAAAATTTCAATGAAAAGTGATTCAACGTCACCTTCAGAAAAGTAACTTTAATCTGATCTAATCTTGTAATTAAAGCAATCCTTTGCACACATAGCAACAACCCTTCCTCTACTATGTCTGGATGTGTGTTGGAACTAATAACCAGGAATATCAAAAGTAGAAAACAATTACTATCCCCTAAGCCCCTCCCAGAAAACGCACATCCCGGGTGAACTCGACCTGAATGTACCCGGTCTCAAAAATAGGGATATCATGTCTCCATTTCAAAAAAAGACTATAAGGGTAAAACAAGGGACTTTACTTCGAAACGTCTCACAAAAAGTGGTTCCAAATCTTCAGCGAAATTTTCTATAAAAACAAGAACAACGTTAATAGATTAAAGGTGAACGTGGACAAAATGTAAACAAGACGTTGTCAGGGTAAATGGCTGAGGGACACATATTGTCAATGGCATATGAGGATTTGGTCATGGTTGGGGTCTGGCCTGAGAGTGTAGCCCTTTTGCGCCCACCTTTCGGGCAGAGCTATCTTAACAGAGTGCCACCATCAGTTGGCGAGGGACGTACAAGAAAATGTTTGACCTGAAACACCTCCAGATGGCACTTCTGTGGGGTCCTGAGCTGCATGTACCCGCAGCCTTGAAACAGTTATCTCATGTCTGCAATTTCTCAGTTATCTATTAAAATGGTAATGATTTGGATTCCTCTTATCAGTTTATCTACAATATTTATGCTATCGTAATTTCCATAAAGGTTTTTCAACAGTTTTCCCCTTCTAAGGATAAACACCAAGTCCAGAAGGTCAAAATCTGGTGCAATAGTTTTTATCTCTTGCAGTAGGGTTTGTTTTCAGAGAAATTATTGTTTCAGAGTATTTATTCCAACACCTTTTACTCTCTGATTACATGTATAACTTTTGCAAATGATATCCACTGTGATGAGAAAAAAATGCCATGCAATAGTATGTCGATAGGTGGCGGAAACATGAAATAAACAATGGTTGGCATAGGAGAGAGTTGTAAAGCAAGCAAATATCCCCATCCCCTCTTTGTGAAATGTTCCAATTATCAGGTAACCTTATAACGACACAATCTGGTGCAATATTTTTTATCGATTGCAGTCTATTTTTTCCCGACGTAATTACAGTTCCGGAGAAGTTATTCCAAACGTTTTTACTCTCTGATTACAGTTATAGCTTTTGCAAATGATATTCACATTGATAACAAAAAGCAATGTCATACGATGGTATTTTGATAGGTAGAGGACAGGACGAAATGACTGATGTTGGCCTGGAAAGGGTTGTGAGCTAATACGTGTCCCCGTCGCCTTTTTGTAAAATTTTCAATGACTAGATCGTCTCAGACAGAATCTGGTGCAATATTTTTTCATCTATTGTAGCCTCTCTTTTCCCACGAAATTACAGTTCCAGAAACGTAATTTCAACACTGTGACACTTTGATTACAGTTATAACTTTTGCAACTGATAGTTACATAGATGTAATAAATGAAAAAATAATAAAAATAATAAATTGATGTAATAAATATATCATACAATGGTATTTTGATAAGTGGTGGAAAGCATGAGATGAGTTGACCTGGGAGAAAGTTGTAATACGAAATGTCCGCTTCTCCTTTTTGAGAATTTTTTTCATTACCAGGTAACTTGGATGCAATCAAAATTTTACGTCATAAAATGTGTTAGACTTGGATATGAAAAAATCCAACTGCCATTTCCTATTTTCCGCTTCTAGATTGCTTTATGAGAACCTCCAATGGTAATTCACATTTACTGAGAAATTATAACTTACCACCCAACCTTAGACACAATCTAGTGCAATATTTGGCATATTTTCTATTTAAAGTGTCCTGAGTGTAAAAAGTTAGCTATTAGCTGTATATATTTTTCATTAATACATCACACATCTTCAGTTTCAATTGCTAACACAATATTCGTCTGGATACGTTGTGAGATCTGTCAGATTTTGATGAAGACTCCAACGACAAATTTTTCTTAAATTTACTCAATAACAACATTTGAAAATCAAATAAATTAAATATGGAAAGGGAACAACAGGAGACTAAATCGAAAATGGGAATAACAATAATATAAGACAGAAAAAGTCAGATAAGAGGAGAGGGAAGGGTGAAGATTGAAAGGTCAGATAGAAACGAGAGGAAAGAGGAAAAAGTACCTTAACCATGAAGTATAAAAGTGCGTACACCCTGAGACGTCGACAAAAATTTTAAAACCAATTAGCCAGTTGGCCAGCGTTTCTAAGAATTTATACTCGCCAGAATGAAATAGTCAGTCCCCCAGTAATCCAATGCTGTATTTTACATTACGGGTACAACTATTGTGCACATAGTACCATCACCTAAGCGTGTACCTTGTCCCCGTTTTATCTGAGGTCTTCAACGGAAACTTCCAGTCAAACAGACAAAAAAAAACTAATTTTTTTTAGCTTCGCACGAATTTCTTCAATACACATACACGCAGAACAATACTATATTTATTGCTCGTATGTATATGTGTAAACCTATAGTAATGGATGTGAAATGAAGGATTTGGGATATGTAGAACCATGTAACTGACAATATTTGTCAGCCTTGTGTTTCATATTACACACTTTTACATTTTTATTTGTCTTTTAAAGGTATTTTTGTTGGCCACGTTCGAATATCCAGAGACGGAGAATTCCAGAGGTCAGGGCCAGTGTGTCGATTCCATCAATGAGCAAGAACTGTTCTTGGATTTTCCAATTGAAAGTTTGAAGTGGTTCGGGTGACGTAACTGTGAATGACTGAGTTGATGCTAAAAATGTTAACATATGTTATATATATAGTATACATATACATTAAAAAATGAGAAACAATCTTTTAATTTCAAATTCATTTAGCGTATGTTCAACAAGGTTAGTGTTGTTCAACAAAGAGCAGTTATTCATGTATAAACATATGAAGGGCACTGGATAAACATATGAAACTGTATCACTGATAGCATACAGAAAGCATACAGATAGCGTACAGAAATTACAACTCTTACTAAAAAAAAAAAGAAATGTAAACAAGCAAACAGCAATTCAAAAAAGAAAAACAGAAGGGAAGGTTCAGCGATGGAGACTAATAAATAGTACGAAATCAACTGATAATAATTGTTGAGGAATTTTTCATTGAGTGTTACTAATTTTGTTATGAATTCAGAGACTTAATTAGCAGATTTAACTGATTAAAGGAGTAACCGACTTTCGTGGTAACACTAATTGTTAAGAAGCAATTTTCCATGTCGAGTGTTACCATGAGTTACAAGTAAAGTGTTGTTACGAATGTTGATGGAATAATAACATGCGGTAGGGTGACTAACAGCTTCGGAAATCGCATTTGGTAACTTATTATTTCAACAATTGTACACAAAACAACACATGTGTATACAAGGGGTCAGTAGCATAGCTTGTTGGGTTTGTTCAGCTAGTACTATAATTGTTCCATCTTCTTTGCTTTGGACATGAAGAGGTCTTACAGAGACGACGCTTTAACTGTGCCGGTGTATTATTTTCAATAGCATACCTTAAAATAAACAAAAGAAAAATAATATTCGGTTTGGCAATGGATTCAGACAGAGAGCTGAAGTATTTTACGAGTGATATGCACAGATCTGAAAATGAGATTCTGAAAGTTTTGGGTGGCCAATGGTCACACGAGGTAAGTAGAGGTTGGGAACTTGCACAAACAGTATCTCCTTAAGGGAAAGTTGTCGGAACTTAGTGATAGGTTGTCCAATGTAGGTAGATGATCCCTGTCGTTTTTCATAGCGGTCGAATGTGATTTGAGGTCACCAGAAGGGAAAGTCTGAAAACCTTTTAAGGGAAATGTCTCTGCAGCTGATGAATGTTGCTGGAACATCAGTCTGTTAACATTGGCAACTCTTGATGAGTATATGTTATCTATCATTTTCTCTTACCGTCAAAGGTCACATGAGGGTAGCAAAAGTCACAGTTCGAAAACTTTGTAGACATGCTATCTCAAGATTGGTAACGTGATTGAACCTCAAACTTTGTTTTGCTGGTTTTCATTTCGTTTTTATAAATATTGGCACTGAATAACAAAGTCCTTTGACTCTCTTGTTGTAATATGTATACACGATGGTGTATGACAAATAGCAGTTTATAATTCTTTGTTAATGAGGTTTTCTTTGAATTAAAATAAATATGATGCACTGAAAGCATTAACAGATAAGGATGAGGAAAACATTTTGCGTACATATGCTCTGAAAGTACCAATAGTTGAAATGTACATCTGACAAACTTATCGAAACCTTTTGCAAGGTCGTACCCAGAAGAATCTCGTAACCTCAAACCGTAACGTAGGTGGTAGTGACCTACGGGATATTTCTTCCAAGGTCACTTATAATACACCAATTTCGGTTATTTCTTTTACAGTTTATAATATCCACAAATGATATTCATTAAGGAGGATGGAAACTAAACAAATTAACATCATTTAAGTTCTGGTAATTGGTTGGAGGAGTGAGGAGAGAAGGTGGGGGGGGGGGGGTACTTATCGACGTGCTCAGGGTCGACTGGTAATGTAGGAAGATGTATGCTATGCAACGTCAGTTGTAGAGCCATCTTTTGAAATGAACACGTGTATAAACCTCAAATGCGCATAAACTGAGTAAAGCATTGTCATTTACAGTACTTTTATCGGAAGATTGTCTCCACGAACTGTCAGTCTCATGGTTTCAGATATCGAAAGTGATGTATGCATCTTACGAGGTTGTATCAAACTTAATGTTAAAGATGTTCTTTCCAATCTTTGTTGTTGAAAAGAAAAATAGCTGAGCATCACCACTTTTGTAACAGTATGCCAATACCGACAATACTATTAGCTGAATTTTCAAAGTACAGAGCGTACTGTACCTCTGGACAGTTTCAATTGAAAATGACATTCTTGTAATGGGAATTATACAGTGCATGTTGTGCCTGGTATCCCGAAGTTCCACACACTATGGGGGGGGGGGGGGTTACTCTTCATTGAAGTGATTCGAAAGGGTTCAAGTAAGTCATGATT
The DNA here is from genome assembly GCA_021234535.1 of Stichopus chloronotus. Classification (NCBI taxonomy): domain Eukaryota; kingdom Metazoa; phylum Echinodermata; class Holothuroidea; order Aspidochirotida; family Stichopodidae; genus Stichopus; species Stichopus chloronotus. The sequence continues at coordinate 19,323,899 of CM037838.1, forward strand.
TTTGGAAACCTGCATCAGGGGAACAGGAAGTATTAATTCGTGCTCGGATAGTTGTTTTTATTGTTGAAATCAAGTTCATGCCCCGTGCACGTGACATAACACGTCACATTTATTACCTACGATCTTTTCATGAAAAAGAGAACACAATTTATAACTAGCCTTAGCTGGTTCTTTACTTAAACTAAAACTTTCTTTGAAGGACAATGAAAGTCAGAATGCTTGACAATGAAACATCAGTGTTAAATGAAAGACAAACATGAGGTGATCACCTTTACCAAATTTCATATTTATGTTCCTCACTTTGCAAGATATTTCAATTGGAAAGTTCATAAAAATCAATCAGAGGGTTGCCATTTTGAGTGTGTGGTGTTATAACCAGACCACTTGGTATTGGAATCTTTTCTTTTTCTTTATAATTTATTGACAAATGGTGTTAACTGTTATGCATCTATTCAAATCAAAGTAATAATAATTTTATCATTGCATGATACACCCAGTAATTTAACACAAACTTGTGTGCAATTGTATATGCATTTATGAAAATTAAAGGTAAGGAAAATAAAGAAATACATGAAATTTCTTCTACCAGGGGTTATGTGACATCATAGTTAGGCTTGCTCAAGTCTGTTAACACTGAACTGAGTCACCGTGGCAGCACCCTTCTCTGAATTTCAAAACTGCACTACTTGGGAAGGGAAAATTAATTAATTAAATAAACTTTGAGAAGTGTTTGTCAAACACTTCTGTTTCATATTTTATTAAGTCATTCCCATGGTTTCATTCTCCTTATACATCATTATCAGCTATTTCTTCCATTTATGTTACAAGTAAAAATTTTCATGTTAATTAGTGATGTGCAGGACACGCTATGGGTTTGCTCTTTACTGGAAGAATTCATAGAGAGTTAACGTAAGAAATTCTCTTTGAGATTGGGACCAGGGGACTCGGAAGTATTAACGGCTGCCCTGATAGTTGCCTATGCATATGGCTAAAATCATGTTTATGTCCCGTACATCACATTCATTATACAAAATTTTTATAGAGAACGAGCAATGACAAGAATATTTTATAACTTGCCTGAGTTCGTGCTTCTTATAAGTTGGAACCTTCTATAATATCGTTATCAAATTATACTTCCATCCATATTTGAATTAAATATTTGCATGCCAATTTGTGACACACGAAATATGTAGGTACGTAATTAGTAATCGAGTTGATTTTTGTCCAAATGCTGCTACTCATGGTTTGTTCAGTTCTTCAATAAGTAGGATTTTTTTTTTTGGCCTTTAACAGCCTCAGGAGGTATGTAATTTTTAAATGTACGTCACAATTAAAAGATAAGTGGTTGTTGATCTTACCATTCATTAACAATACCATGTTCCAATCATTAGTTTAAGGAATGATCAACTTTAGTGTTTTAGTTTCCAGATGCCGGCTGTTTCATTATATTTAAATATTGATTGAAGTTCTGACACTAGAGGTAAACAGTAGCTTGGACTTGCCCGTAAATAATTAGCTATATCAGATCTAATGCCGTTCCACGAATACCACGGTGACCTAATTTCTTTGAGCGAAAAGAGTGATATAGAGGTGAATAGAGTGATCAAACTTATAACCATTGAGCTGTGATTTGACAAAAGTGTTGGCAAGAAATGATTCAATTGTTGTGCATTACAAAAGAATACAGACCATTAAATACAACTCTCTCAAGGACATTAGAAACGCTATAGATTTAATTACACTTGTGTACTTCATCTCATTTTGGTACTTGTTTGCTTCGGCTTACACTCTATTGTCGTATTGCATAGTTATATTGTCATGTTGCCCCCCCCCCCCCCAAAAAAAGAAAAAAAAAACCTCGATACGGTGTCCTGTTTGACAGAAAGTGTCATTACTAATAAAATACCACACGTAATATTTTTTTTTCAGACTGTCCTTTTTAAGACATTTGCTCCCTCCCAAATTGTAAGAGGATTAAGTTGTGAACTTTTAGACATTTAACCCTCACCCCTCCCCCCCCTTTAAAAGGGTCGTTGTGACGTCACGTTTCTTCCCCTGGTTAACTCCCTACGGTGAGAATAGCCAGATGACAGGTGTGCATTGCCCAGGAAGGTTACGTTACTGCTGCTTTTTACTGTTATAGAGCATCTATCTTCCCTTCAGTCAGACTGGTATAGACACAGAGAAATCAGAAAATGTGATCCCACAGTCTGGACCCTCGTTGCTTGCGACAGAGAGAGACACCCCATAGTGGTTGTGCCGTTTGTTTACACCCCCTAAGGCTGCAGCACGGAAATTACGATGTAGACTACACTACATTTCTTAGAAAAAAAAATATTTAAGAAAGCTGTTATCCAATGAAGCAATCACGTTATACAATTATCCAATAAAACTTACGTACGTGCGAATCGAGTCAGTCAAATATATTTCATGAACAAAACGACACTCTGCTATTATAACTATTTTTATCGTTGTTGTTATTAACTGTGGCATCAGTCATCTTTACATTTTTCTACGGTAAAGAAGAACTTGCACGTCGCCGCGATTATAGCGGTGACGGTGCATTCATTTCGGCTTGCCCACCCGAAGGATTCCTGTCGAGTGTTTTGTACCAAATTTGGGTGGACATCTAGCACCATGGGGCAGTTTATTAGACGTTAATTCCCCCCTGGAGTGTTCGACCATCTCCTGGTGACAAGTGGTAGTATTCGTTGGCTTATATGTAAGTTTACTAAATAGTTGTAACAACTTTTCGGAATTATAGGGGGGTTAAAATTTTACTTTTTTTTCTAGTTGTAAAATGATAAATATGTAGTAGGTTTGCGTAACTTGCGCAATCTCGTTGCTGTGAATCTGGCACTGTCTGAGAATACCAGTTTAATGAAATGTCGCTTTGAGTCATAACAGACTGTTGCAAAGGAAGAGAAATGGAAAGAATGCTTGATTGATTGATTGACTAATTGATTGATTGATTGAAATCGTCTTCAAACCATTGCACAGTTGGGCACATACTATTTTGTACTGCTAAGCGGCTGACACCTCTAACTGAAAAGGTTGCCAGGTTTGTTTTGTTAGACTCTAGTCGACCATCTCTGGTCTTTGGACTATGTAGTTACCGCTTGGATCAAATCACAACTTCTCATTTTTACTCCACAATACTAGTGAATATCTGCAAACAAAAGATCAAATAGCCCATTATTGGCCCACTTCCTTTCATTTGCTTTCGATAAAAGGATTTATAAGAGGTAGGCCATTAACCAAGAAGTAACTCGATAAAAGTGAAATTTCTACAAAAAGATTCAATGAGATTACGGTCATTGTTCCTCCTCAAATATGTACTGTTCTTATGTGCTATGGGACTTTTGCATTTGCATGTAAAGTCTTCAGAGTTATTAACAATCTGATTAAGTGAAATAGAGTGTAGCACATACGTCTCACATACCTGGCTATATCGTCTGACCTAAAATTAACATTTCACCTGAGCCCCCCCCCCCCCCCCCCGCGATGGTCATCCCTACTTTCAACAGTCCTCCCCGCCTTCTCAAACATTACTTCTTGGGTTGCTATTATTAGCAGTACATTATTTTAGGATATTGCTTATTTTTTAAGTCGTGAATTATAGAAGTGGTCATTTGGGTATATTTTGTAGGTCAATTGTTTGGACTCTCAATGTGCGTACTTCTTATTGATTAAGTAAACAAATAATTGTTAAGAATTCAAAGTTAGAGTGACGATTCATTCAAAAAGGATATCCTGCTAATTGACAGATAAAGGAAACCACTTTCGAATCCAGTGTGAGGGTATTGAGGGCCAAACGAGTCGAACAGTAACATAGGGTGGGAGTCCTTGAGAGTGAGTATCCCCAACCCTTTGGATTTTGTCTATAAATGAATGCCCTCAGACGGTGGTAGTGCGACTGCATCTTTTACAGGCATCCTTTTTCCCTCTTGCAGCATCCTCTTCTGGGACCCCCCTCCCCCACGCAGCCCGCACCAACGTGCACCATCTAAGTGCAGGCTTTTTTTCCTTACTGTCCCTCCTTGGATCCACAAGTAAAGCTAATGAGAATCCTAACGTTAAAGAAATGCGATGATGAGTTCCAAGGGCCATCGTCGGCCTTATCTCAAGGCGAATTTGTACTTGTTAGTACACTGAATTCATCTTGAAAAAAGTAACTGAAGCAATTTGTAAAGACCAAAAACATTTTACTCCAGAAAAAAATTGTTTACATCAATAATTTCAGTTCTTATAAAGCAATGTCGGCATTTTAAAATTATGTCTGAACCAGTCGTTTGACGAGGAACCTGGTTAACTGCTTCTTCGTGTTTAGTTTTGACTGAAGCAATTTGTTAAGACCAAAAATATTTTACTCCAGAAAAAAATTGTTTACATCAATAATTTCAGTTCTTAAAAAGCAATGTCAGCATTTTAAAATTACGTCTGAACAAGCCGTTTGACGAGTTCAGTTTTGGCAAATGGTATTCATTGTTGTTTTTTTTTCTCTCTCTCTTTTTATAATTAGTTTTGTATTCGTTCTTGAAAATGTTAATTTTACAATATCTTCCTTCGCTGTCAACGTCCTTTGAAATTTATTGTATGTTAAGAATATCAATTTTATCTTTCGATAACCGAACTAAATATTATAAAGAAAAAGAAGGTTATTTTCACATAGTATGGCCACATAGCGTCACGTATGCTCTTTTGAGTTGAACAAACTTTAAAGTAAGGACTCGAGTCTACAAAGTAAATACGTTCAACACCGTGAAAATGATAGCGTAATATGGCAGAGTGAAATGTTGCATTCTGTCTATCCGGCTCTGCGGCCACCGTAGAAGTTATGCCGACAAGTAAGAAGTGATTCGTGGCGCTGTTCACTCAGAGCCATACATGTAGAAAGTTTAGCCAACTGGCATTTTGTGACGTCACAAGTGAGCAAAATAGGTCCAAGTGGTATTAGTCACGAACGATCGTGAGCACGCAGAACGTCAATAGTACGGAAACGTAAACAACACTTGGGCACAACCTAGGCATATATTTCAGTGATAAAATTGCTAAATAGAAAAAGGGACACGCTAAAGAACTCAGTTTCATAGATTTCAATGTAAAAATTAATGTGCCATTCTATTATCGAGTAACCCTCTTGAAACTGGAGTTAAGCATATGCATACTTAGGCTGTGCTACGCGATACCGCCGTAACATGAACGACGTAGTGTTTGTAAACAAGAGTTGTACCTAGCTAGCCTATGTCATCGTCTGTAAACTCACATAGGCCTAGGCTCTATTAACATAGGTCAGCATCTCTTGTAAAGCAACTATCATGTAAAGCCAGGTTAAATTTAGTAAACTGAAAGTAGGCTCTCTTGATTCCAAAGATTCTTCCCACTTCTATGTTGACTCACGTTTTACATTTGGTATCATTTCACATCATCCTGCCAACACCCTGAAGTGAAGCTCCTTTCATGGAAAGATAAGTTTAGTTGCAGGAAGGAATTGAAAGAGAGGCAAACGTTACTCGTTGCCTATGTCTATATTTGACATTGTAAAAATTGAACCAGACGTGGTTTTAGGAGCATTGTCATTGGAGCAGGGGAAGGGGTAATTCATAATTTCATGTATTACCACCTTAGGGGTGCCAGTAACGATTGGCGATAAGCATACCAAAAAGTTGTTTCCACCGCCCGCCCCCCCCCCCCCTCCTCGCCTTCACCATTCCAGGAAGGTGCACATCTCGGGCCACGTTAGAGGCATCAAAACACTCTGTATTTTGAGATCTCTTATTTTGCTTACATTTCCAAAAAATAAAGGAGAATGTAATTTGTGTAAATCTTTTGTCCATTTTCTTTCTTTTTATACAAACTGTAACACAATCTTACTGTAACAGACAATTGCAGACTCTGAACGAATAAGTGTCCAACCTTGCTAGCACATGTAAGATGTACAATTTCAATTGTTGGTCTTTGGTCGATTGGTCTATTTAGCTTTATCCAATACAATGTTAAGTACACTGCTCAGACCCAGATTGTCCAGATGACAGCAGCAAGGTAAATTTTCTCCACTCCATGATACAAGGAGACTTCTCATGTCTTGCCCCTCCCCCACCACCCCTTAGGGCCTTATGCCACTGTCTGTTCATTTCAAAGTCAGAGACATAACTGTGTTCAGTAGGTTAGCTGAAGTCAACACTTCTCATGGTTGAAAATTCCAACTTTTAATATATTTGCACAACACAATGTCATTCGTGTAGAAAACAGTCTGATTTCAAGTAACTATACATTGTTTAAAAGGTTAACACTAAATTTAACTAACATGAAAACTCGGTGCATTACACTGAAGAGCAAATTCTTCCTTTTAAATGATCTAATCCTTAATTGAAGGTACAGCCACTGCGAATTTGATTTATTTTTACAGTGTATACCTACTACGTTTTCTCTACCTGCCTTTAGATCATTCAATTGGAAGGACATACCTTACCTTGGCATGATGATACAAACCCAATATCATAAGTTTTCCCAGATAGACTCTTGTGTAAAGGCGTGACCGTCGAACGTGCCATTATGGAAATTTATCATTCAATTATTGTGACAGTTCCACCTACAAAAATCGGAAAGTTTTCTCATGAATCAGTATTGTCTCAAATGAATATGTATTCATTGCAAAAAGTGTGTCACCGAAGGTGAAATTATCCCACCTTCTTTACGACAATCCAAACAAAATTAACCCTCCTCAAGGTGTCCGTCGAGTGCGACTGCCATTGACTTAGTGTAGAAATGACAAAGTGGTGGCATGCTTCACTATTTCAATCTGCCATAACCTAAGCTTTCAAAAGTTGTGATTTGTGAATGTTAGACTAGAGGCGCGTCGACGGGCCCGCGTAGTAGATGGCTACCTTTTAACTACTCAGGTATAGGAGTCTGTTCGGATGATACCAACAACCATGTTTTTTTTTTTCACTTCCATGATGAAAGGAAACATTATGTCTTGACCAATTTCAGCTGTGTGCCCATTTGAAAATCAGAGACACACCATTGCAGTGACTAAAGCATACTAGGTTTCATACTTTTATTTCTGAAGTTGTATGTAAGCTGGGTTAGTTGATTCAACTCTACCCATGGTGATTTTGTTTTACAGTTGATAGGCTCAAATGCAAGTTCCATATTCAACCGTTTTCTTGGCTGTCTCTGATAGATTGTGACCTTCAGGTCTGTGATAGCAGGACAAATAGCACAATTCCAACCGTATAGCCAAGCAACGTCGAAGCAGTAACTGCAGTGCTATATGTCTGGCAGAAGTTTGAATTCGACGAAGGCCTAGCCTTAAACTCATATTGTCTTAAAATAAATGGCCTCTTGTCTTTGGAAATCTTCTGAACCAAGTAATGACAAATCACTCCAACATAAGGCCAGTCTTACGATAATATTGTCCCTGTTTATAGCATAGGCTATTTGGCCTTACATGAACGCACAGTGGTAGGTTATCGGTTAACACTATCATAGTTTGGCTTATCAGGTCATAGCCTAACTAGGCCTACCCTAGGCCTGTGGGCCTAGTAACAACACTAATATGATACAAGTAACAAGTAAGCCAGTTTAGTACCAAAAGGCTCAGCCTTCTGTATTGGAATGCCAAATCGTAAGCAGCTTACTTTAAAACATATAAATTAAAGTTCATAAAATAAACAGTTTAATATTTAGAGATATTATACTGCGTTTGTAATGTTTCGTTTGACGTAAGCATAACAAGTAAAACGTAGAGTTAGCTGCAGACACAGAGAATGATATAGTAAGCTAGAGTGCGGACTTCCAATACCGATGATACTAAACGGCTGTGACACCATGGAAAGAGGTCCGCCATATATGAAGAGGGCAAAAAGTTAATGCTATGTGTGCATTGTGTGTGTGCTGTAAATTCGGCAGTGAGATATCGCGCACCTATGAATTACAAAAAACTCAACAAATTTTGCTTTTAGCTTAAATTATATTAATGTGCTGTGAAATTATAGAATGGAAGTCACAGCAACCGTAAAATAGTGAAAATTCGCTCGTAACAAAGGAGCTTTTTCGAACAACCGTGACCTCCTAACGTTTAGCCTAGCCTAGGGCCCTATGCCTAAGTTAGGCCATGTAGTGTATCCAAGGCTGAATGCATGTCTTTCACTGACCTGTGTGGCCTAATATAGTGTAACCAAAGGTTCAGGAAAACAATTCGCCCCACGGTGGCCGGTGGTGTAGCCACGAAAATTTTACGTTGGGGGTGGGGTAAGGGGGTACTAGCTCTGTCCATCCAGGTTAGCCTAATCGGATATTTTGGTAGGAAATAGGCTATAGATTACGCCGACAGCAATCTCAGCCAGAGACAGCCCGGCTGTATTGCGGGACTGTTTTTCATGGGGGGAGGTCGAGCGTTTAGCAGCAATATAGATATTTCCCCAAATACGATGATGAAGAGTGAAGATTTTCATTTTTTGCCACTTTTAGTCTATACTTATTTTCCCAAAAATTTTTCCCAAGGTGGTATTTCCCCTGCCTCCAGAAGTTACGCCACTGATCCTAGGCGGTGGTGAGCATGGCACAGGGCATTTTCTCAAGAGTCCTTATTCCAGTGTGGTGGCGTTTGGGTGCACAAGACCCCCAGGTACCCCTCGTATCTGTGCCACTGCATAGGCTTGAACTAAGTGTGAAAATTGTTTTGGTCACACTGATAACAATTTCATAGAGGGTCTGTCTGAGAAAGCGCTACACGAAAAATATATAACTAAATTTCTTACCTTCGTAAAAGTAACAACAACAATCGCTTTTCTTGGTTTAAAATGTTGGTCACTGGCAGCGTATCGTCTACAGAAAATTGTCTTTCAAAGGGACATGAATCTATTTCAAAATTGGTACGGTAAAACTTTCCTCTGGTGATCCATAAAAATAATATTCAGCAGTCTAAATGTTATTCCACATTTTGAGAAAATGTTGGCCACATATGATGGGTATTTCACGTAATCCTCGGGCATGATAAAAAAGTGACGTGTATCCCTTCAGATACCCTTTACCCAGAGAAGTTCCTCGAAGTTTCATCCTCCAGAAAGGAGATCCCACTGTCTTTCTTTCGTCTGTTAGTACAACCGTACGACAGGCAAGATTGCGGCATCTTGATAAAATACCCGACATCTTGCTACACGGCCGTTGACCCTGCGGGCTTTGCTACGCTACAATATTAGTTTTTTGACCTCTTCATATAAGGCGGACGTGTCTCCATAGTGTCACAGCAATTTCGTGAAGTCCGCCCTTTAGTACTACATCATTCTCTGTGGCCAGCGTAACTTACATTAATTTAATAAGCCTAGCCTAACGTTAATGCCTAACAATAATGCCCGATAATGCTGCCGATTCTTTCAAAAGTTGCTTCCATCTCATTTATCGGCCATCACCAGCGATTTCAAACTAAGATTATCCGTTTTCTACATAAACAGGCGACACGGCAAAGTGTCTGTGAAAAGCACACTATTATTTGTGTCTATTGCTGGTTTCTTTTTTTTTTTTTCCTTTTTTTTTTCTTTCGTTAGGCGAGGGTTCGCTAACGTTGTCACGGTCGTGTCTGTACCATGCTCCATACATATAACGTGTGCGTGAAATCTGTATTGAAGATCAACCGCAGACTCAACATAATATGGGGCCAAAGTGGGCGTTGTCCCCTCTCGACCAATCCAAACCGGTAACACAGTTGGCCAAACTCCCTCTACGTATGGATCCTACAGGCTCTAGACAATAAGCTATAAGCTTATTAGGAGCCTAAAGTAATCCGCTGTGACGATAAGGGGTTATTGCCTATTGTGCGAAATCAGCTTTCCGACCATCCTCTGTCTTGAGTTCTGATGTATTTGTGAGCAAATTAACTGCACTAGTGGTTCCTGTTGAACTAGATCTACCCTAGTAATAGCCTTAAAAAAATATTTCTATAAATAAAAAAAACTATTTCTTCGTTTTCAGGTTTTGTTTAGATATCTCTTAGTGCAGATTACATAATGTAAATTCTGCTTATCACATTTTCAAGCTAACTGCCTTAAATGCACATTTTACTGACATTTGATGGAGTTCCTAAATAAAAGAGAATAATTTTCCACTGCAGGATTTTCAAATCCCATGGTTATGTTGCTTTTTAAAGAAAGATATTCTCTAGTCACGGAGAAAGATTTGCAGTTGCCTAACGGTTTTCATGTATTATCATTTTTCTTCAATGAACAGTCCCTTTAAATAAAAAGCATTTATAACATTTAAAGTTGTTTTCTCTTGCAGATGTTGTCACTTGAGTGAATTACCGTTCAATAAATTGACTGGACTCATCAGGACGAAAACGATCATGACGCGGAGTTGCTTTTTTTTGAGGGGCGGGGGGGGGGGGGGTTGTTGATTGATTTTCTATGCTCAATTGTCGGTCATCTCCTTTACATGTTTACATGTCAACTCATTGATTCGGTTTATCAATGACCTAAATCTGGATAACTAAAGTAAAGTGATTGTTAATCTTTAAAGTGATTGCGTCAGTTTGAAGACACTAAAAAACATAGCGTGACATGTTGCTTCTTCTTATGTTTTTCTCTATTCCTCAACACCCCACTAGTGCTATGCATAGTAGCCGTAAAGCTGGAAAATGAGGTAAAAAATCAAATGCCGTGGAATAACCATAGTCACTACAAGAAATTGTTTAAGCCGCCTTTTTAAGCCACCTTTTTTTAAACAAGAATATCCATATCTATTCTAATTGGTCTGTTTGATTTCAAGCAACGGTGGTTGACTGCTTTGCTTTCTTAGAGAGCCTGAGTCTTGGAGAATTTTGTAAGGCAAACAAAAATGTATAGAGGCAACTGTCATATTCAAATATCTGGAAGATGAGAGTACAATTCTCTTTCAGATTTTGTGACGAGTGATCTTTTCCCCGACTTTCACTTTAATGAAATACTAACAAATTACAAAAGTAAAGACCAGGCGATTTCCAGTACAAGTCATATTCCAGTCTTAAACCATGGAATGATCAAAAATGATGCTGAGAGTTTCTACATGTACCATCATAACGTCGTTTGTGGGTAAAAAAAACTGACTTCCTTTCTTGAAAATGACCGCCTTTATTGCCGACGTTAGACTACGCCTACAATACAGTCCCGTGTTTTATCCACTGAAAATAACGTTGAGTATTCAAGCCTTGAATTCTTCCGTACTTGGAGAAATGAACTAACAACGAAACAAACGCTGATATACTACTATGTGCAGGTAAAATAGAATACAATATATTACACAACACATGTGTGCTACTGCCCATTGACTTGTGTATTTTGTAGTGTACAACAGCGATTAGCTGTTGTGAAGTGAATGTGCATTAGGCCCATATAGTACTTCATTGGTATATTCAAGCAAGGTTCTTTGTGAGACTGAATAAGTTTTGTCTGCAGCGAATTTTACATTTTCCTAGTAGCTTTTCCTAATATTTTATTCGAATACACACTTATGAGAATGACAATGTAGTTGGACATGGATTTTCTATGTTTGCAGTTTTTTTTTTTTTTTATACTCACGCCATCACTTTACGAATCACATCCTAAATATTCAAAGTCATTGCGATAGACTATTTAAGGCCAGTAAAACAACTTACCAATATCAGAAACAGAGCTGTTATCGAATGATACAGGGCGTTGGCGAAACATTACATGACTCGACTCTGTCCCTTTCGTGTATACGCTGCCTCGATCCTTTTTGTTTACCCCCTCCTTTCCTTTGTTACAATAATTTTGGCTATCATCAGTGTTGCCCTTTTATACGCTACAGATATTTTTTACAGTAATTATGCATCTACACTGCGCCTCCTTTGCTCTCAGGGTATTCTGGGGGGCATCCAGTTTTTCGCGTGTTGAAAATTCAACATGTATCACTTTGATTGGAGCACTCCCCATCTTAGTGTCTTGTTAACTTTAGAAATGGTTCTTTTCACAGAATATACAATTACACATACAAAACTTCAGTGAAGTATCACTGCATGTGGTCTATGGGATATATGGCTTGTGCATATTTAGCTGAAAACCTCAATCCTTTCTTTTCATAATCTTGTTTCGTAACTGTCCTTTGAAAATCAAGGCCAATTCACTCCAACAATGAACCGTCTTCACATTTTAAGAATAGTGCTAGTCCTCGTTGAATAAATGAACTGCCATTACAGAAATAATTTCCACCATAAGGCCACTCCGCATGTCATTTGCGAATGTATTAATTTTGATTGACAGATAATTCCAAGCTGAGTTTGACTTTTTTCTTTTATTTCCGAAAGTGCATACCTTCATCAAAATGCACGTAAATACAATATACTGACCGAAGGAGTAAGCTGCCACTCTGAAATTGTGACGATATAACCTGTCCACTTGTGATTGTAAAGCTTTTGTTTTTCCTTCTATTTCATTGTCAAATATTTTTAACAGCAATGCCTAGCTTTCAGTCAAAGTATAAATAATTGGATTATTGCATGGTCAACCTCAATAATTGAACAAAAGTTTGTACAAGTGTGCGTCGAAGGAAATTAAAGACAGAGAAAACAAAGAAACATTACAATTCTTGCTATCAGTGGTTATGTGACATCATAATTCGACTTACTCAAGTGTGTTTACAGTCAACAAAAATGGCAGCACACTTGTCTGGATTTCAAAAAAATGTAGCTTGGCTTGGCTTAAAACGCCGTGCTTCTTCAGGTTGAACAATCCTTTCAAAAACGTGGCCCTGTTACTCACTAACTCTACACAACAACACTATGACAGGCCAACCATTTGTAATAAAGATTATCTTTACTCAGTGCACTGTCTAATATATAGTATGAATATTCTAGTATTTATTTTCTAGCTAGTATTGTTTTTTTCTTTTTTGATCCATGATACTTTGCCATACGGAGGGGCTAATTCCACCTTCATAAATATACCCATCTTTATACCCAAGTCGTGTGAATTGTCGATTATTCATTCCGTTTTATAGGCTTAAATCTTCCTAATTGTGTCCAACTCGGAACTCTTTTCTTAATGCCATAGTGATTTTCAGAACTGTACATGTTTCCGAAAACCAGTTGAAATCTCATTTTATTTTAAACTATCTTTCAATCGTCTGCTTTTCGTTTGTATATTTACAATCTCTGTTTAATTACTATTTAACTGCCATTGCCTTTAATTTATTTCCCTTATACTTTGTGTTCAACGGTGGCAAAGTACATAAGCTCCACTGAGCGTATTTTTGTCCTTCCCAATCTCTTTAAATCTGTTCACATCTGTGTGTTTCATTATGCAATCATGTTCAAGGAGATTGAAATAATGTACAAAGTTTAACCACGTAGTTGTCGGTCCTAACATCTAATATCCTGTAACGTTACAACTTTATTTCGTACATTATTTTTAACAGAAACGTTGAATCAGTTTCATTGCTGATGCATGCGTCAAGTTCGTGATTGCCTTCGCATTGTTCCCCTCTTTGTTTTTGTTTTTTTTCCTTTCCATTCTGCGTCGCTTCGTTACGTTATACAGTGTTTAATCGCCTACCACCACTTTTTACTGAAGACATTATTAAAATCTCTCTCCACGCCACATAGAAGTCTAATGTGTAATAAATTGATATTAAGTCCTTGAGGGGGTGGGGAACCTGGATCAAACAGATAAGGGACCCAAATAGAGACAAATTTGACATAGCAACAATCAGGTTATCTATGTCATTCATTTTCTTTACCTCATGAAACCAGAGGAAGTGTAATAGACGGAGTTACATCGGAAACTTTAATTTATGCTAATCCTATCATAGTTTCACGGAGTCATAAGTTTTAATTTATAAGGGTTGAGCGCGGCCTGTGGCACCTTTTTACTTACACAATTAATTACCCTTATTCTCACCTGCATAGACCCTATGAAAAAGAATTACATTGAACAATTCTTTGATTTGAAAATTGTTACCGATAGTCAAGTCAGAACGACTGTCTCTTAAACCAAAACGATTGGTTGTCTCTTTGGAATCAAGAAGGATTGATTTTTATGAGTAAGACATACAGATTTTGTCGTATGCAAATCATTGAAAGGGTCACAAGACTATATCTTATTGTGGCATTTTATCAATTGGAGCAAAAATCCCGTTCCATTGAGATTGATATGACGTTGACCCATGCCCAGAACAAGTGAGGCTTAAATTCTTTCATCAGAGTTCTTTCATAAGAGTTCTTTGTCTTTCTTTTGAGGTAAGACATGCTAAGTATGACATGTGTTGACGTGTTTTCCCAATATAGAAGATTGTTCGATATACAAGTTGTTATGCAGAAAATATGCTAAATTAATAACTCTCACCAAAGATAAGCCCAAAGTTGAGAGGAGAGTAGATGCCTTAAATTCAAAGTTAACGATTATCTTCAAAGTGACACATTCACGTTGTTGTGCAATTCCGGAAAGATATTCACCCATCCTCACCACTCCGTAACATATGAGTTACTACTTACTGTTTTTTCCAAATGAAAATCAGGTGGTCATGCACACGCGTAAAAATGAATGTTAGTTGTAGTACGTCGATAGCCATACCGACGCCAGAACAACGAGGAATGCGGTGATCCAATATATACACCAGGAAGGAGAAAATGGTGGATCCGCCATCTTGCCCGTTCCAACTCCTGACGAACAAGCATCCCAACAACCCAAAACGGCATCTCTGGCACCTGACCAAGTATGAGGTCCACGTAGCCTGTATGTGAATGGTGTCACAGGGGCCCAAAATACAGCCAGTGCCAAACGGGGGTCAGTGAGAAATAGGCGTTTTAGGCTTGGATAACAGCCAATGTCTTTTGTCAGTTCATCAGTCAATGAAATGCCAGGAACCTGGTAATGGACATGTTTTAAAAGGGATTGATAATTTTCACAAGCAGTCATTGAAGATCCTTAATAATGAACATTTCATGCTTCGCTAATGTGCTTGTCAATCAATATTTAGAACTCCACTTCCAGCGTTAAGCTGTGATAAGCCAATAGTGAGACTTTGGTGTTGTAGTTATTTATTAATTGTAGTTATTCAACGGGTCTCAGATTTTCTAAGTCACACACATTTTTGCAACATTCATTTCCATTTTGAACTTTCTCCATGTACTTTCTTATTTTAAATATAATACTCCATCATACTCAGTTACCTGTGATCGAACACTCAGAAATAAAGTTGACACTTTATCACCGACTTACAATACTACCGCCTACGGGCATGTGTGGCATAATTTGAACATCAGTTTGAAGTCCCGGCATGTCTAATAATACTTTTTGACGTTTTTTGGTGGATCTTGTACTTTAGACAGAAATCATAGGAACACAAGATGTCATTCACAGACGTCAACACATTACATAAAAAATGTTCTTACGGAGAGCTCGTCATAGGTCTATGCATATATATTCACACAGACAGACAACACTTTGAGTCTTCAGTCCTACCCGATGGAACCTGGCCTTACGTAATTGCAAAGTTTATCATTACTGAACCTAAATGATGCCTGCGATTTCCTACCGATTTTCCGACTGGACCAAGATGATTCACATCCATAAGGTGATCCTAATAGAACATCCTAATAGTTCAAACAAGATTTTATGCACAGTGCTGTGTTAATCACTTGAAGTTTCGTTTCAAAAGGATTGGTTGCCAGCGACTTGGCCGTATGATCAAATTCAAAAGTCGTTTCAAAATGGAGAGACAAATATGAGGTAACTTTTTCAAACTCACCAGGAGTTTTGGTCTACCATATCTTTTGCACAATACAATTTCCTTCTCTTGGATATCTTCTTCCATTTTTTGGACTGGCGGGAGGTTTATTAATCCTTTAAAGACGCGAACGGCCCAACGGGATTGCTGCTCCCCTACTGGTGTAAAACCAGAGTCTGTGGGAAACAGACCGATGCAAGCCAGGGTAGAATGCGGTAACTTGATAGGCAAAATGTACTTGTACAGTCCACTGCCTTGGAAATTATCTGCAGTACGTACAAAACAAAATTATCACAAGGTTTACTTTTTGTTCATTTTCAGCCAGAAGTGTGTAACGTCAAGGGAAATATTACCAACTATAAGTAACTGTGTGGAGTATCAAATCATGAGTCGTACATACGCTCTAAATTGAGAGATATGGACCAATGTAAACATGGATGGTGTGAATTGAATGCGTCACATGATGTGGTCAAACCGTTAATTATGTGTTGGACCTCAGCATTCTGCGTTGTAGCAAATTTTGGTAAATACTAGTACATCAGGTCCGTTCTATATGCTCGTCCTTGGATTAAGCCTAAAGTCACAGCCATAGCCTTCCCCTCCCTCAAACGCACTCCTGCTTGCATTAATCTTATGTGAAGGTGAGTGTCTTTTCAGTAGACTTGCGTTTTGGATTCATTCAATGTTCATGAACGGGTACTGCGGCTGTGATTATTATGAAGAAAGTCATATTTTGTTGTCACAGTTTTGGACATGTATTTATTAATCCGAAAACGGATACATCCTACGCAGGTTTATTATTTAAAAAAATCATAACGTAAGAAGTGCACCTTTTTAAGGATTAATATAATTAATTTTTTAAGGATTAAGGATTAGTAAGTTATGAGAAGCATCACACTAGCTAGCAGTATACCTGATGGAACATCTTTCCAGTGCACGTGGAATGAAATTGCGTTACATAAACAAAAATGAGAATTACCAGGTACATAGACGTCGTCAATGAACGGGGTCGTAACTTTGTAACCTGTTCCAAACACCACCATGTCTAGATTATCTATGCGCGTTCCGTCTACAAACTCGACGCCGTTTAATAGAAATCGTTTGATGCCAGGCCTGATCTTAATTTTCCCGCACGTGATCTGCGAGAAAATTGAATCGCTGATGGCGAAGTTCTCTTGGAAAAGCTTCCTATTCGGCTTGATCCCTGCTACTCCATAATCAATGTCTCTTTCGAGAAAGCGCTGGTAGACGAATCTGAGCAGCCAATCTGGGACGACGGTCATGGTGACGCGACGTTCAAGGAAGACATCGTAGGGCCATCCATTTTGAGCACGACGAGGGTACACCCAAAACCCATGTCGTACGCTCAAGTATACCTAAAAGTAGAAAAAATGAAACCGTATAAAAAGCCTCTTTCGCCTGATATTGCCACGTTTTAACACCACGCGATTATGCAACAGTCAAAATAGGTATCTAGTAATATCCTTGCCAGTGTACATTGTATCCACTCTACCGTCAGAAAAACGCAATTGCAATTGTTCGGATAACTTTCTGATAGTTCTGGTGATTTTAAGTTTTCTCTTAAAATTGAGAATAAGATATACTTATTGTCGAGACGTTGGCGGTTGTTGACGGATGGTAAAAGTGCGTTGAATGCTTTCAATGCATTTGATGCGGTTGTACATGAAATCCAGTACAGGTTGAGAACCTTCTCTAAAAGGGACTTTTACATTTACAGCTGAGACGTATTAGTGTGTCGGGGTATTGCTATGAAAAGGTAACCTTGTATGATCGTCTATAACATGTGACACTTCATTTGATATCAACGAAGCTGTTTCACCTTGTTTGCCGTCAGATTGCTGCAAATCTTATTTCTTTCTTTTCCCTTTCAGCTATCTTTCAACTGCGACTAAAATCACAAATGAAAAGCTTGAAACATATAACTTTTTTTTACAATATGCTGTTACATGACTGATCATTATGTGCGATGACAAAATTGTGTGATCATCCGTTTCTTACCTGATTTGCGCAAGTGCTAGTCTCAACGGCTATGTCTGCTGATGAAAAGCTCTCACCTAATTGATAATATAAAAACACGTGAATTGGCAGGCTATGTCACAAATTTTAGCTACAAGCTCCATATTCACTCAACGTTTCTATCTATAGGGGAATTGTTTTAAGATAACATGCCTGTTACCATTCTTTGTTGTTTTTTTTTCAAGGAAGTAATGATCGCTTTTCCGATTAAATGGAGGGGTATTTCGCAAAGTTGTCTTCAGTATTAATGTGTTGCGTCGCCTATGAAAAACGACGAATTTGCCTTTTGAAGACATATTCATAAAACTCTTTACCTTAAAAGAAACTTGTCATTGCACGTAAAGTAAACGTTACTCCTAGAAAATGTTTGTTTCTACAATGTTTTCTTTAGTGTGGGTCACAATGAATTTTCTGTCTCTCCCTCCTTGTCCCTGTTTCCATGTGAAAGTCTGTTGGCTACAAGTGTGTCACGATGCTTCACATGACTGTTCAAAGATTCATTTTAATGCATCATTTACTCACCAACAACTAGCACGTTTTTACCCTTAAAAGGGTCGTTCGTTCTGTATTGGGAACTGTGGAGGATTTCACCTTCGAAAACGTCATCACCTTCAACTTTGGGAACTACCGGGTCTTTAAAGTATCCAGTGCATATCATGACGTAATCAAAAGTCTGCACGATCGTCTCTTTGTCGTGTTCTTTTGTGTGTACCGTCCATCTTCCGGTGGCGTCGTAGTCCTCTGCGGGTTCGATCTTTACCACCGTTGTATTGAGTTTAATGTAATTCCTCAGCTTAAAATGATCAGCGTAATCCTTACGAAGACGCCAGAGAAATATGAAACGAAGAGATTAATAGACAAGTCAAATCCTTCACTTCAAAAAGTCAAATTTTACAGCCACTTTTACGCAAGCGACTTTACAATGTGTTAATACCAAATCAAATTGCATGAAGAAGAAGAAGAGAATTTTAGATAGATAGATTACCTCAGGGTGCCTGGATTGTAATTTTTTCCTTGCAGATAAAAATTGATGTCATATTTTGTGGCCGAAAGGAAGGCAAGACAATATTCGGACTTATCAATTTCTCGATACAAGTCTTAAATAATTAAGTGTATCAATACCTATGATGGTAAAACACCTTTGTAACGATTTCCATATGTATCCGAACATAGTTAAATGTTTATTGCTTACATTCAGGTATTTGAAGTACGTCTTATGAGGTACAAACGGTGGAGCGTCTTTTGGGAATGGAAAGTCACTGTAACATGTCATCACGGTACTCGAGTTAGTTACCAGAGAATTGTACACTCTGCCTGAAGTGCCCTTAGACGTGTCACTGTCATAGTTCCACATGCCCCCTTGCAAGATGAGAAGAAAATAAAAACTGAATCGTCCAAACGTATTTTGTACGCTACTGCACTGGGAAAAAACTCAAAGTAATTATATTGGTAATGGTTAAGTTTAATTCATGATGATGGGTACTTTCCTACTACATTCAATCACCTTGTATATCACTGAAGTGATAGTTTCTCGTATGCAAGATTGTTAGTGGGTTTGAAAGTTTGCTCTGAGTCGTATATACTCAACATAGAGAAGTCAAGGGGTGTATTTGCTCTTGATGGAGGTGTAAAGTATTCGTTCCGGCGAAATTAGTTATGTTTAAACTATCGAAAGGCTTTTCAGAAGGTATTTCCAATTATACACACAAATACGATAATTCCTGCAATGTCTGCAATTTTCCCCATAGTTTTCCCTTTTCATGTACTTAGGTGTCTCCATTCAGTAAAACTACATGTAAAAGGTGTAAAAGCTAAACCAGTTTAATACAACTGCAGTGCTATGACTACGAATATATCACAAATCCAGAACAGGAGTTGAACTTAGGCTACGCATAAGATGAAAATAAACGTTCGGGGTTAAAATTAAAACTCAAGAATTGAGAAACTTAAAAAAGTTTAGGCAGAACCCAGGGTGCAGAGCATCAAGCATCATACTTTTCTGGAATAGACTCGAATATTCTGTCTAATATCTACATCTTCTTACCGACTGCATGCAACTTGTCGAATGCAGTGGGTTTCAAACCCTCTTCTAAACATGCCTTAATGGCCCCGAGTCCGCAAGGTCCGGCACCAACGATAGCGACACATTTTGTGATGGCCATGATGTCTGCTACTCCCTTTATTTCTGGGATGGTATCGTAATTCTTCGATACTGTGCAGGAATGATTTGAAAAGCAATAAAATTGATCAATGGTTTCATGTATAACGCTTTAAAAAAGGCGTCTTCCATGCCATTACATTCCTTTTATGGAATTGTATGAGATCCTATAATCGCATAGATTATTCAACATACGAAAGTAGTATTTATTCCTTCATTAAAATTCAAATGCATAGTGATGTTTTGGAGAAATTGCATCCAAGTACATTTTACACCACTGCTCCATTCCCGGGGGTTATGAATTTTCTAGACTGCGTATGAATGTTGGATGCAAAACGACATCTGGCAACATCAGACTTATACACTGTTTTTGAGAAACAAAGTCTTCTCAAAATTTTGAATCTGCTGGTACATATCCGTGACTGTCTCCTGTGCCTGCTGGAAAAGAATCTACGGGATTGAAAATCTTAGACAGGTGAGGCATAGCTTCATTGATGAGGTCCTGTAGTGGGCTGAATAAATGGCGATGATCATGATCTCACTACCAGACATTAGTCAGCAGAGCACAGCATCATCTATATGGTATTCTGTGAAGAGGAATAGGTTATTTGAAGATCAGGTGACTTATACAGATATTTCTAAACCAAGGAATCTGTTCTTTGGCAACATGCGATAGTATACATTTTACAGAAAGGTTCACATTGATGTGATGTCAAGCAATAACTCACTGAAAACTCTGAGTAAAATTTTGGCTTAACTTGGTTTACCAAAGGAGATGTAGCGTAGAAGATTTGGTGATTACAAACATGCGCTGGTAAGAGCAGTAGACAAATAAACAGCTGCTGAAAAAGATTATTCCAATTGGCAGGATGAAGTGTTTATTTTAAAAACCACGGATGTAACCGAACAGGGAAATATTGTATTTTACTACTGAGAACAAGTTATACTTCCTACAAAATAACTACCCTTTCCCTGACTGGGCAGATAATTAACTAATTTCAATGTCAATATGTACTCTTGCAATGTCTATAAGATGAACGGTGAAAAACATCAATTAAAAATTTAAAGTAGAGATCAAAGGCGAAAAACATCATTAAAAAATTTAAAGTAGATTGGCGAACTAGTAGTATAGTGTGAACGACAATGGACATGTAACACATGGGGTCGGTACTATTTCATAGTTTCTGCTTACAAATGCTGCCAAACTAGAATTTATGTCATAAAGTGGTGGTTTGATGGGGTTCATAAGGTTTAGAAATTCATTTAACATCATCGTCATCACCATAGCTCATGTTCATGAAAAACCCTCATAACCATCAATGACTGAAACCAACACCATCGATCATCGATAAAATCGTAATCAACATTGGTGTACAATGTTTTATCACAGTCCACAAACCCATCTTGTGACGAACGAGAACGTGTTATAGAAATGAATGTTACTTGATTATGCACAAATCGAACAGTCGTGGTTTTCCCATAAATACCTTTACACTAGGCAACGTATGGCGTGGTCATGGCGTGTTTGGGTGTCGTGGGGCTGTATGCGTAAACACTCATGTATAGTGCTTGCACGAAGCCTCTATGTTTTACTGTGTAGTTGTCATAGGCTAAGTGGTGTGGCGGTTGAGGTAATAAAATGCTTGATCAAATTGATTACAATTTACAAACAACATCTGCAGCCTGGTGAGGTACTGAGTTTCGAGGCAAATCAATTGATCTGAAAGATTCCTCAGCTGTTTAGTTCAACAGCTGCTGACATTTAATGATCAAGCTTCAAACGTATCACGTCGAATCTAGTGGCATACGTTTTGACCGAGGCAGAGCACAGAGAAAGTTTGTCCCTATTCTGTGAGCTTGGATCAAGCCAAATCTATCACGGAGGAATGCAACGTGCCAAAAAAGGGGTAAGAATATGCCAGGAGAAGCAAATAAAGGATGTGAGAGCGGATAGACGGAGGGAGGATTGTCGGGA
This sequence comes from Stichopus chloronotus, assembly GCA_021234535.1. Lineage (NCBI taxonomy): Eukaryota > Metazoa > Echinodermata > Holothuroidea > Aspidochirotida > Stichopodidae > Stichopus > Stichopus chloronotus. The sequence goes on from CM037838.1 coordinate 19,345,789, forward strand.
ATAGAGGAAAAGGGACAAAGAGGAGGATCAATGAAATGAAAATCTAAAACACCTGAAAAATTAGTAAATTTCGGATGATACGTCGTAATGTCCTATATCTAGACTGATTGTTGGCACTACTAGGTGCATACCTATCCAGGTCCTCTGTACCCATCACTTCCGTTGCACATATATGACAACAGGTATGTCACTGGTATGAACTTATTTTACCAAAGAACAATGTACGCTTATGATTGCCTTTAACGACACAGTGTGATTACGGTTAATGTTATAGGAGAATTTTGGAGAATTAATTGTTGCAGGAGACAACAACTTTACATATTCACATGTTGCAATTGGGACTTCTAAAAGTTATATGATATGTTGATTGCAGTCAAACGTGAATTCAGGATCATCACACTCTGCATCCTCTGAGGCTGAAGAATAAGGTATATTCTTATTTAAAAGTGATGTTTTCAAAAGATAATGTTGCACGAAACTTCGATTTCTGAAAAATGAGTGTCGCAAAATTTTTCCACGCTAGACAATAAGTAAATTGTAACACCATTCCACATTTTATCCTGCCGACTTCAATAATGCCATACATTGAGAAAATGAATTCCTTTTATCAACCCAACATTTTCCGAATGCATGTCGTGGGGTTGTTATTGCCCAATTTTTACACTAGATATCAGTGTAAGAGGATTCGGATGTCCACTCTGCCTCGAGTTTGGACCTCATTCCGACTTTTTTCAGACTCGCACTTGGTCCCGACTAGATTTCTTCGGACTTTCTGTTTGAGTCGAAACTAGTCCACACATTTGACTAAAAGTACAAATGACAATAAAAAAGGTACTGTAGGATAATTCTGTTCCTTATAGTTTGCAATCCACAGCTTGATTGTGGTACATAAATTGTACGCGCTCTCTTCAAATGCATCCAGCAGAACGCCAGTGGAAGCTAGAAAAAATGATACGTCTATCATATAACAATTTAAAGTATGCTCACTCCCAATGAGTTTGAAAATAACTGTGTGTGGTGTGTTTTTTCTTTTAGGCAACTACATGACTTCATTTTAATTTCAAATTTAATCTAAGATAATCCATTTGCTTCAAGTTTGATTTGGTTCCCCTATTTACAATCATTGTACACCGTTGCGTGTTTTAATCCATATTAATATGAGTCACAGCACAATGTACCAAGCTGAGGTTACTATACTCCACTATACTTTCAGCAACTCACACACATTTAGTATATAAAGTGCTAGATGTGTTGCTAAACTCATATTTGACTGGGGGTCCACTGCTATGGACTCCGACTTGGTCATGACTCGGAGTTTGGACTCGGCTCGGACTTGGACCCCTTGGGCTCGGACTTGTACATCTCAGGTATGATGCCATAACTAGCATTCACTTTCTCCTCTTTGACAAGATCTTCAAAAGAAAATTCTCTCTGATAAGTGTTTTTAACCATACTATGATAATGCACTGCACTCTTGTGCATTGCCGTGTCCCATTGTCCCGAAATGGACTACAGTCAGTGTTCATCCGTGCCATCGGACATTCTTCTCCCGGCGAAGACAACACGGATTAAACAAGAAACTGCACGATTGTCATAGGAAGGCAACAGGACTCGTGAATCCCTCGCAATGCCTTTGAGTAACTTATATACAGAATGATGTCTCAGAGCATAAACTTGACAATGTATCGACTGTTAGAATTTGGTACAGTCTTGTCACTCGGACCCAGCAAATCCTACATTGTAGTGCTTAGTTACACGTTTAATCAGTCCTGAGCACTTGTATAAAGCAGAAGTGTGTTTAACTGACAAAGTTCAAATTGCAATTAATCACAATTCAGTTCCAGCAGAATGGCATAAATTAATGATGAAATAACTCGGGAAAAGAAGGCAGCAGCATCGCTTCCTTTGATGAATCTCAGAGAATATAATGCACTTATCCTATGGGCCCAGCACCTCCTCTTACAGGTAAAATTGTCTTATAGAGCAGTATCATTTATCGTTGCTTACCTTTCTAGCAATTTCCTATGACATTTTCTGGTATTGTCCAGCAACTCAATCTCTCAATTTCTCCTTGTCAGGCAAATGTCTTTACAACATCGGTGCAATTCCTTCGTCGCTTAGTTCAAATACATCGTGCTCTCGATTTAACAGTGTTTGTTCCCTGTCTGATTTAAAGAACCATGTATTTGTTTTATTACGTCAAACATTTCGCCATGTTGCTGTACCTATGTAATATTCCATACATGAGGCTATTCGTTAGATTGCCTCATGCAGAAATATCAGTTTCTGTGCGCTATCATTGGTCCATACCTTTGATCTGTCTAGCTCATATACAACTAGAAGACTACTTTTTTATAGGTTTCTTATCATTAATGGTCTGCATGTTTTCTTTCCAAATGAACGGGGAAATTAATATGCTTCTGAATGAATGTCTTTCAGCACATAAGCCCCCTTCCCTCTGTGGAACAATGTCATTAACATCTGACATATTTTTTGCTTTAAAAGAGTTAGCATGCCTAACGACAAATTTCCCTTTAATGTTGAACTCCTAATTGCCACAGCCACTGACATGTGGATAAGCAAACTAGTGTATTGTGGAACTTTAGAAACTTGCAGAGGCTTATTGCCTCCTCGTCCTTTGTCCTCCTGCTCCTGCAATTACATCCTTCAGACAGTAGACATGATATAACAAGAATTAATCAGTAGACAGTTTCAAACCCTGTCCTAACCATGCAAAAGCTTGAACAGTCAAGAATGAATGGTTTTGAAAAATGGAAGAAACTCACATTAATATCGTTTTGTTCGCGCTATTGACGAATAGGAACAACAACTTAATGTAAACAATGAAATTCGTATCTGCTTGAGCAGTCTTGCAGACGATCATGTAAATTGAACCCTCCAAAAAATATGCCAAAGTTGTAACCAAGCGAGGAAGTGAACTTGCATAACCTCATGTGATGGATAAAAAAAAAACACTTTTTATCCATCACATGTGTCAAACGTATTTTCGAATGTTCTGTTAGAACTTCAGAGCTAAGGGACTGGTTTTCTGCTACTTTCAGCCTGCTCACAAGGATTTGTTAAATAGCCCAACAATACACTACCATGTTTATAAAGTAGGCATTTGTACAGTAAAAACTGTTTTCTCGGTGCACGTTTTTGAGAATCACGAATTAAAAACATTATCAGCGTCACAAAATGTGACTAATGGTTTACGTTTGACATATGCAGAATATTTTAATGCCATAGTGCCTTTAATATAACAATGTGATAAGGCAAAGTTATGTAAAGATTTGTTTTGGTGGTGGTGTCTGGATGGGGTTGGGGGAGATAAGCCATTGCTGAGTCAGTCTCATCTTTGACAACAGTCCTGCTCAATAAAACAATGAGTATTATTTGCTTGTCGGATGTGTCATAGAACTTATCAACAAAATCCTTAACACGTTTCTTTTTTCATTCAGTCGCACTTTTCTCGGTGTGATCAATCTACTTTTGAATCCAAAGCAGCTAAAAGCAACCGCATGTGAGTTCACAGTATTTTCCAATATTCAAAGAAAGTTAACAGTCATGAACCCACATGTTTGTCACACATGAGGGTATTACAAGCGTTTGGGGATTCGGGAATGTGCTTTAAAAGAAAGGAAAGTTACACTGAATTTAGATTGTGTCATTTCGAGAAATGTTGGTAGCAAAACCTAACTCTTCTCCTATTCTCCATGTACTTATAAAATGTTCCCAGTCATGTAGCAGAGCGTTTCTCGTTCATAAGGGTTTTGGAACCTGGGAATATGTGTCATATAAAAGGCAACTAAGATTATGTCATTGAGTGAAATTGCGTACCATAAGTTAAAGTAAAAAACTCATCAAAGCAGACAGTTTCAATTCGCCCAGCCATCGTAAATTCCTCCACATGTGTTATTAAAACAATGGATCCTGTGAACACCGTGTAATGTTAGCTACTTTGTATCCTTCTAATTTGTTGTCAATCAAAGAGTGCTTTAACTTAGAGCCAGTTGAGTATTTTGTGTTCCGAAAGCCAAAAATATAGTTTAGGGTGATGAGTTACTGCCTATAATTCTTATCAGTATTCACCAGTGTAGGTGTTACGAGTTAAAGGAAACTAGCACAGTTCATTGGGCCATTTTCCCCGTAATACGTGAGGAAGCCTGAAACCACTCTTTGGTTATGTTCCTGGGAGTACCAATTTGCCAGTTGGATCCTAATTTGAGACTGGGATCCCTTGGACTAGGCGGTACTGCTGTGATGACATGTTGATCTAAAATATACCGTATCAGTTGCTTAACCTTTCTCGACTTTTCTTCGAATCAACTAATATACACACTACTGATTTATCAAGCAAGCAAAAGCGGTTACCCACTACTGACGCATTAGGCGACACGAGCTGTTAATGAAATAAATACATCACCAACTTGACATGCAGAAGTAGTGTACTGACATCATACCTGAAACTGCACACGTTTCAAAGCTGTACCATGAAAATGATTCAAATTTATATGACATATCATTTACAGTGTATATTTAGATAGTAAATAATTCTATGAGGTGAAGGCGAGCCCTGTAGACCTTGCAAACGTTAAACCCTATTTGAGTAATGTCAGGATTATTAACCGGATGAATTTTACGTTTCAATTAAGTCTTAAATAGCATTTGCACTTGGTATCATAGATTGAAAGTTATATCATTGTTTACGTTGCTGGGTGACAACTCTACGTAGAATTAAACGAAGGATCTATGATTTGTTGGTAATTTAGGAGACTGAAGTATTCCTATTACGGACCAATTCGTTTGTGCGTTTTCGGACGGTACCAGAACAAAAGATAATAATGAAATGAGAGCAGGATCGCTTTATGACAAACAGGACGAGCGCAGCTTTAGTTTATCTCTGGTAGGGCGTTCTCAATGTGAATTTGCCAGTGTGTACGTAGATTAATGAAAGCAAACATTGTGACAAAATTACAGAGGTTACACGATGTCCCGGTCAACTCTCGTCGTCTTCAAGCTCACAAAATTTTTAATACGGACATGTTAATTTACCCTGTGATTAGTTTAAATGATACATGCACAGGGAGTTTAATACAAGTTTCATAATAATGCTTTCATTCTCGGTCTGCGATCATGAAATGTTATGTAGTGTATTACTTGAGGAAGACGTAGTTCTTAGACAGTTCACAGTCAAAGTGAGCATGTTATACATGCCACCTAGATATCAATCATGAGTATATAACAAACGTATGCAACAGATATTATTAATACGAGTGGCGCAGAACGAACCCTGAATGCACAAATGCTCCATGATTTCATTTTGGCTGTTCTTTTCATGAATCTGACATTCCACAGTTTAAGTGTAATATAAGTGTAAGGTTGTTGGTTACTGTAATGTAGTAATTGCACTACAGTTATATCACCAATTGAGAATTACGATGACATCTGCTCACTTAAGTCGATGACTGATACTGTAGGTATTCATCTGAATATGCACAGCTTCATAGTACAGCTACAGAGATATATCCAAGAACTTCCCTACGTACCAAATATCAAATCTTTGCAAGCTTCCCTTTTTGAGAAATTGTGTTTACAAAACTGTCTTGACTTGACCCCTGCTGATCTGAAATAAGGTTCGACGTTCATAAAAAACAATAGGCCTATGTGTACTCAGTAAGGTGCCTTTAGAAAACAGAAAGGAGACCTCTACAAGCTATCTTTCCATGCTTACAAGGTCTTCACTATTTGATCCCTGTTGACCCCAGATGACCTTTGACTCCAGCAAAGACAGTAGAATTCTTGTACTCAATAAGGTACACCAACATGTGAAAGATAAGATTTGTATAAGCTTTCCGTCTTGAGGTAGTGTGTGTACAGTGTTATCACTATTGACCCCTGTTGATCCAAAATGAACTTTGACCCAAGACAAAATAAAGCAGCCTTCTTGCATTTTACTCTCCAGGTACTCATTTCTAGATTACCAACATTGTGGCATTAGCAATAACCCTAATGTGGAAATTAAAGCACTTTTAGGTAAACATTGTGTACGTGTACAAACCTTACCATACCATTCCTTCTCAGTTATATGTTGAATTGGGGGCGATCGAAACAGAATGTGAGAAAGAGACTAATGCATTCTTTGCGGCAATGCACATAGGTTTCATACCTGAACACACTTAAGTAAATTGACTCACGGCCTTAAGATTTTGTACACATTTGCATCAATGGCCAGAACATTACTGTCTTGTATCAAAGCCAGCCTTTTTGATCACTAGACATTGGGAATAGTTTAAGTTGGCATTAGCTTAAAAACTTCTGTAGAGTATTTGAATTTGGTAATAATTGACATAGCCTGGTAATGCCAACATTTGTTGCAAGTCATATCTTCCACATGGACATGATCACAGGAGGACAGTGGGCGTGTCCCCCACTTTTAAAAATGGGAACAAAACACAAAATTCCCATCACACCACTTTTCGATCAACTAACAATCAAAATGTCCCTATATTTACATTACGAACTGAAGATATAGGAACAAACCGTAACGTTTTGACAAAGCATGTGGAACGAATTGGTTTGCGAAACGCTAAAATAAGTTATAATTAACATTGTAACAAGCATGGTATAACACCACCATTTGTTCACTGGAGCACGAAATATTATCAGGAAGTAATTAAATTAGACCAGTTAAAATAATACGTCATAGACATTTATATATTTTTTTATTCGTTAGAAACAGTAGATTACATTTCTTTGATAATAACATTATATTTAGGCTGTGGCATTTTTAATTTACATATCTTCAAAACGGGGGCCGATCACGCCCCCAAGAGGCTAACTCATCTACCTTTTAGTTGATTTCAATGATTTGACTATAACTCTTAGGTTTTAGATGTTGCTAATTTCATTTATAGGGTCATTAAAGCAATCAGAGGTCACGTTTACCAGTGCAGGGCCAATCAAAAAGGGATGTAGGATCAAAAGGTCAATTTATTGGAACTACTGTTTTTATTACTAAATTTGCATGTGAACATTTTGAAATAATGACCAGCATCAAGTACGTATTGATGGAGATAACAATAATCAAGTATTTAAGTTTTTATTTGACGTCTCACAAGCAAGGTCAATTACACGATTGTAAAAGCAGATATTCATGAATTGAAGGGCAAATATTTTCGACATAAAGCGACCACACAAGTCAGGAGGAAGCCCGCGACTTGAATATCACAACTTTACGTTGGGTCACCACCAACTTTTACTTTATCAGAAGGTACGTTCAGATGAAAAACCACTAAATTACTTTTGAACGAAAAACCCATCTTACTGTGAACCGATTAGGGATCGAACCCCAAACCTCCCGGTCGCCACGCTTCATTGCTTCACATGCCACCACCTTTATGTACTGGGCCACAACACTTCGTATATCACGTAAGACGTTTCACAGAAGTTTCATATTCCAAATAAATTTTTAACACTCAGGAACGTAAAAGTCAGGACCCACTAGAGGATCCCAGTAGAGAATCAGCAGTCATTTTGTCTAATTGCACCTTATTCTTGCAGACACCAAGGGTTGGACTCTTTAATGGTGGTTATGGTGGTGGTGGCCTAGGTATGTAGTATGTGTACTCTGGTAATTCCTTGCTTCTCTTGTCGGAACAGGATGCTGTTTTCAAAACATCTGTCTAAGAAAACATTCCCCACCATCGATGCTTTCATGACCAATGTATTGATTGCATAAAAAAAAACAGCAGAGTACCATCGGCCAATACCACATGGTTCACACATGTGTTGACACATAATAGACATCAATGCCAGTGCCAAAGAGGACTGTACTGAAACAGCTACTTGAAGAATAATTGTCAGATTTGACTTTCTTTCACTCCCATTATTCCAGATGATTCAAATGGTGCTGGAGGGGATGTGCTGCAAACGCTGTGCTAAGACAAGAATCTATTGGTACTGCTCGATTGCTAGACGTCGGAATACTAATCATTACGTAGATCATTTCCTTGTCATACAGCTGTTTGCTACCAAGAACAACATGTTTCCTCTTGTCCAGACAACCAGTCCGAATAGTTAGGTAGCATATATATGAATTTTGCCTACCGTCTAATAAGGGTGGTCATGAAGAGTCTTGATTGGATTAGATATCTTGGTGTAGAACCCTACTGGCCATTTTTTCCTGAAATCTTGTACCATTTTCTTGTCCATGGCATCGTGCTGATGTGCGTCTTTATATGCCACCTCTGCGGTGATGATGTTCAACAGTTTGCTGTTGGAGGACCCAGGGGATCAATTGTTAATGACAGGGATGTTCGTATACTTTTCCTATCGTTCCGATAAGCTTTACTTCTTTCTGATGATTCTTCATTGCGAAACTGATCCACAGGGGTCTTATTATTCAACATTATGTTGAGACTTGCGCAGACTTCCTGACAAATGGCAAAGCTGAGTACCCATTTCGTAGGTAATTACGACAACCAGCTACAGCCAAAAAATTAACATAGCTTTCACTGCTGTCATTTGTGGTGGAAAGTCTTGTTCATGTGCCAATCAAACAAAGACAGTAAACATGAACACCTCTTGTGTCAGAAATTCACTCCACAGTTTTGTCGTTTTGTCAGCCTGACAGTGGGTCTTCCATGTTAGTTAATTTCAGATTCTGTTCCAGAGAGTTCAAGAACATCTCTTCCACTACCATTCACAGAGTCCTGAAATGTTGAGGATACTCTTTGTCGCTTATCATCTCATCCACACTTCCAAAGGTTGCAGAGAAATTGTTACCAAGGTAAACGTAGAAAGGAGATTGCAGATGGCGTGAATGAAAGTCACTGTTGTGTGCGGGTCTCCAACTAAAGAAATTACATTGCAGAAGGAAAGATACTGAAGAGGAAGAATAAGAACTTGTGGAACAGGATGTCTACTACGACTTTATAAAACTGTTGGTCTGATGTAAACATTAGGACCTTTTGTCCTTTCCCTGTTACCCTCAGTGGAGTGATTCTTTTCTCTATTGCTGAAAGAGCACCCGATGGTGATCAAAAGGAGATAGATCACGTTGGTCTTTGGTCTGAAGCGCTTTACCAGATTCTTGTGATATTTGCATAATTGTACCCACTTCACTCTGGACAGGATTCAGTTGGCACCATATCTTTCATAAACTGTTGGTCGATGGTATGTGAACTATCACATTGGAGCAAGAAATGAAAATGGGAGGAACCTGATGCAGGGCTTTGTCTGCTGGCACTTACGGGAGGTATTATATAACTGACAGATTTGTGACGTCCATCCATATTCTGACTGGCTATCATGGGCGTCGATTTGGGGGTGGGACGATGACATGTCCTCTCCCCTTTTTGTACCCGTATAAAAAATATAACAGCGATATGCATTATCCTTAATGGGAGTGTAAATTCTTTAACTTATGTTCTACAAAATTTACAAAATTTAGCAGACATTAACGAGTCCAGAAAGACTGCGATTTTCTGTATTTCCAGCAATCTGAGAGGTATTTCTATCATTTTTTTTCAATACGCTACGCAAGTCGATGTAGAGAACGTACAAAACCTTAATGGACTCATTACTTCCCTCATTCCAGTCCTTTGATAAAAGTCTACTTGTAGTGGCAGAGGAACAGGGAACCTCAGGTCTACTGTAGTAGCTTACGTAATTCGCGTTCCTTTTGATAAAATTAAAACATAGTCTCTGTTATGGATAATCAGAAAAATAGGAAGTTTTGCGGCCAAGAGTTGTGGATGTAACTAATATGCAAAACTTTAAAATATTTTCCATTTTTATGACGAATGTAATTGGAGAACAAGTGTTTTTAGTCTTGTTGTACCTCTGCAGCTGCACCTGTTTTACCATTTTGATTAGCAAAGAAACGAAAATCTGCAAGAGGTTCCACAACTGGCTTCAGCCTAAGGCCGACCCCGGACACTACATAGATTTGCTAGCACGCTTCACGTGTGTGTTATGGGGTAGCCAAACTCCAGCTTGAAACCAGAAGATTTTCAGTTGTATTCCAGTGGAGTTTAGCAAGGTTTTCCAACGCTGCTGGGAGGGGAGTATGTTTCGCTGCAACATTTGCCAAGTGCTCAAAGTTTTGCAGAAAATACAATCGTTTTCCTGTAAACTGCTGTGATAACCTCGGCAACCATTAATTACGTCGGCAATGGGTGTGACGAAAAACAAGTCGATGGCCGGTAATACATGGAGGCTTTCCCAGGGAGAGGGGGAAGAGGGGCTGGAAGAAGGGGGCGGGAAGAAAGAGGGGGCAGGAAATGGGGAAAATGTGGAGTAGCGTCTGTGTCGAAGTCGAGGGTGTTACAACCATTATATTTAAAATTGTATATTATATTAAAATTTTGGGAAAGTATTTTACATCTTACCAAGTGTGGCAAAAATGAATAGTGGAAAGAAGGGGTAAGGAGGGGTTCAGTGGCGTTGGGTTAAGTTGGGATGGTAAAGATAGAAAGACACTCCTTACGTGTAACTTCTCCTGCCTTCAATCTGTGGTTAAAACAGTTTTAGCGTTCTGAAATATACGTTCTGTGACAAGAAAATAACCATTTTACACAATGAATTTCAATCTTGTCAATTTAGTGACCTTTTGAGCCCAAATTACCTTTGCTTTGACCTTCACTTGTAAATGATCTTTGTTCTTTAACTTGTAAATGACCTCTGTTTTGTAGACCCCATAAATAAAATTAGCAGCCCCAAAAACTTATGATTTGATAATCAAATCGTCAATGTCAATTTAAAGGTAGATGGTTTAGCATATTGGGGACGTGATCGATGGCCATTTTGAAAATTTGCAAATTAAAAAGATGTTACAGACTAAATTTAATGTTATCGTCAAGATATGTAATCTAAAGGTCCTAAGGACGTAAAAAAGCATAGAAACTGTATAAATTGTTTCTGAACCTGGTGCGGCCAGAATTTGCTTGTTTTCTCTCTGACTAATATCCCACTGAAAATGCTATTTGTCTCCCTAATCCACGTGCGTAAGATCACGTCATTGCATCCACCATTTTAGTATGTTTTGCCACAACATATGATTATGATATCATTTGTTACGTCGTTGACATAACATTTCGATATAATAACGTATACTTTCGATAACTATTCGTATGTATTTGCTATATAGACGTATATTGTGCTCATATAAACGTACATTTTCGGTATATATACGTATGTTTTCGGTGCAATAATGTAACAACTGATATCAGCGTATGTTGTGGCCGTTTTGGCGTCCGAGGATGGTTGGTAGCTAACATACGTAGTGAATGCTAACTGCGGCGACAGTTTTTTAATGCCAATTTGCAATTCATATCGTCCACATGTACAGGTACTGTATGGGCAGGTTGGTGCACTGCACACAAACAATTTGACAGCTGTCATATTTAGTATTTGTAACACGGGTATGTGTTTGCATGTAGTTGTATGTAGTTCATTTTTACTTTAAAATTGACACGTGGGGATTGTACCTTGTTTTAATTGTGCATTTTCCTTATTGTAAAGTTTGAGCTAGAGAATTTCTCTTTTAAGACAATAAAAGTGAGAAACAATGCAGAGGATATATACGGAATATGTCTGTTTATTGCAGATTCACAGATTTTCCATAATGTAATAAACCAATTGGACAAAGATATTTTTTTTGAAATCCATAGTTTCCAAAGGTAAGACGATATTAAGCTATAGTTTTCTCCGACGAGGAACTTTTTTTTTGAAATGTCAGCCTTCTTCGGGGCAAATTCCTCAGACAAACAAAATGTCAGGAACAATGTAAAACTTTTAATGAGGTATTAGATATAACTGAATCTGCAAATCTGCTGGTAGGTGTCCTTGTGTTGGTAATGGTAGTGGTAAGTGATTGACATCTGGTGTTTTGCGCTGTCTGAATTATCGAACATTAAGTATCACGGATAGTTTTACAACATAAAATCATTACCTCCAAAGGGAAAGTTCGGTTGGGTTACCTCCTAATATATTTCAACAGGTTTACCCACCATTTGGTACCAACTATCATTTTCTTCTCATTGGGTCGTCTATCACTGAACTACAAAAGAGCCCTTTCCATACAGGTTGGGATGTGAGGGGAGTACGTAAAGCCTTAAATTGTATCAACGAAAGCTGGTTAGTCAATAGATGTAACTGATTTGTTTGGATTCTCATATCAATACTTCGGCTTTCTGTAACCGAGGTAACTGTAAGTCACAGTAACTTCACATGACTTACCTATGTTGATAAACGTTGTAGCGATACAGTGTTTATTTTTCCTCAAGCAAAAATAGGATGGTTTTCTCGCAGTAAAAATGGTTACTGTGAATGATAACATATTAAAAAAAATCCAATGATTGGTCGTTAAAGGAACCTCACCAGGTGTATGTACCTCTTCATACTAACGTTCGTATTTCATTATGTGTTACAGATCGTATCTAATAGAAACTCTGGTTGTTCCTGTTTTTTATTTTTTCATAATTAAAACGCTTCAATGAATAGCAGAAATGTTTCATCACTTTCTTACATTCTAAGTAATCTAGGTATCTATATTACTAGAACAAAGATAAACTATGCAGGTACCAATGTCAACTTTGAGATATGAAGTACATTAATCGCTTTTAATGAATTATCTCTTCATGAATTATGCGCTCTGTTGATCAGCATTAGGCATTGCTCAACCATCCTTAGATTCTTTACCAACTTTAATTATAATATCTTGATTTGTATGGTTGCTGTTTAATATGTGGTTCGATGAGCCATCACGCGAGAAGAGAAGCAACCGCACGACGGATGCAATGGCACGGTCCAGCATCATTGGGTGGTACTGTACTGTACTCACGTAATGAAAAACTAACTGAAGCTTATAAAGCCGTAAATGGTGGTAAAACGGGATTTAATTAATTCGCTTTCGCATAGCTTTAATGTTTGTTTGTTCTGAAAATCCAAACATCGGATGTCGCTGCACATTGTATTTCTTCATAAATGTGCTGTCTGACATGGGACAAGCACCATACTTCCTGACCTTTCTAGGGTACTTCAAAGTTTAGCTTTATAGATGTGGTGATAATGGGAGACTTGCCACTTAAAACTTTATTCTGCTGCAATAAATCAACATACATAATGCATGCATAATGTATGTACATAATGCCTGTATGAAGGTCAATGCATTTCTGAGCTTCTCAATTAATGCGCAGGTACAAATTACTGTATAATAAAATGTTGCATCATTCTGGACAAAATTACTGTGCACCGAATCTAAGCTTGACAGGGCTACGTTGCACTGTTATTGTTATTTGTTTAGTATGAACTGAAATGATGTTCGCAAATGTTTCGCCCTTTCTGGAATCCAATTGTCAAATAGCACAGCAATTCTGCTGTCGTTCACACATCTGGACCAAAAGCAGTGTTTGTTGGTGGCATCAGAAAATTAACTCTCTTGAAATGTGTCTGTACACAACTATGGACATGTGGTCTTGAAAGGAGGCATTAGGCCTATCTGGACTTTGTCAATGCTAGTCCACAACATGAGGTACAAAACTCCAAAGGCCTTTCCAGTGGACAACCGAGAGATTTCTCGATAAGGCATCACGGGTAATGAACTATAGTTGTCCTCTTACAAATTAAAATATATATTTAAGTAAGATAAATATTACACAAATAAATTATGTCTTATGCATCCTCGAGGTATGGAGGAGACAGGTGGAAGAGGCGGTTGGAAAGGTTGGTTTGAGGAAGGGTAGCAAAATCTGGAAAGATGGCGTGAGAGGGATTGGTGTAAGAGTGACTTACGTGAGACCATCCACAGTATCAAGAAAAAGGGGGTTCTAACTGGGCTGAAGAAATGGGGGAGGAAAAGATTGATTTACATGGAAACACAAATTTAGAAATATCTATGTGAAATATGAAAAACATCTTTGCAAAGTTCATTCCAAAAATATATATATGTATATTTTATATATGTATAATTTATATAGTCTGCAAGTTCAACTCTAATTTGAGGCTGGAATCAAGTGTCCACGTCATCACTGCATTGATGAAATGTACATCTAAAACATTCTATATCAACCAATCAAGAAGTAAACAGAAAAAGAAATTGACGAAAACATAGGTTACAAAGCAAAAAGAAGGACACTCATTTCCGTCACTTTTTTCAAACGTGCAGTCATGATATCCTGCAAACATAGTGAAGACCTTCGACTTTTCATCTAATGTAGTCACGTTAGTGCTTTGAGATGAAATTGACTTTATATAATTTAGTTGCCACATTTATTGATCTATACCAATAGATTCTGATGAAATTATCATACGTTTACAGATTAGTCTAGGATTATCTTGGGTTTAGTAACTTATACCTTTTACCTCCTTTGCAAATTCGAAATAGAGTTGTTTGCATCTTATGACTAAGCAGTGGTGTTAGTTTATGGTTTCATGTAATTACCTACCACGTCGTGGTTTGAAATGGCTTGGTTTCATCATATTTCTAAGACATTTAATTCATTTGACGTATTATTAGTTTCAGTAAAGTTGCCTTGGTGTAATATGTCTTTGATCTGTATCCGTGGCTGTTTCCCAGGTATAACTTTGGAAGAGTTGTACAGTTGTAAAACCAAATAAATGAGGGAATGCAGACAGGAAAATTCTTCAGAGGCATTTTAAAATGCGAACGTTTTCGAAGATCTCACATCTTCCTTTTCACTAGGCAATATATACAAAGTTTGAATCGTACAAAATACACAAGATATACAAAGAAGATAACTCGAGTTTAGACAGTGGTATTCTTCAGTAGACAGTTACAAGTAGAGTCAGAAAACAGATACCTAATATGATGAGCAATGCTGTTGTAATTGCGTGTTAAGTGTAATTATGTATTCCTTGATTAACATTGCTTCTTTGATTTTAATTTCGAAGTCAGAATTGCCAGATGCTAAGATGGTGAACAAATCACTAATGCAACCTCTACACTCCTTACATATGAGATGTGAAATCTTCGAAAACGTTTGCATTTCAAAATGCCTCTGAAGAACTTTCTTGTCTGTATTTGCTCATTTATTTGGTTTTACGACTCTTTCCCTGGTAATGTTTGAATTACTAGTCACGGTGAAATAGACATACGTTGAAATCGGATATGTTTACCAATTAATTTTAAAAATAAAGTGAAAAAAATATGTTGTTATCCCTCCACATGATATCAGTTCCACTACGTTCAAACCTTGTTTGACGTCATCTTGAAGCTACTCTATTATATTATCATATAGACCATAAAGATGTCTCCTTAAGTCAGAATGATGTCACAATTTTGTATTTAGTGACGTTACCTGTCACGTAATTTACATTTAACCAACAACTGTAATCACTATAGGTATTTCTATGGCAATAACAATTTGTGATTCCTGTATAAGTTTCTTGAATGAAGGTATGATGAAACTGTTTTTAACATGTCATGTTTGTCTTATATCGATCTTAAAGATTAATCGGTAAAATTAATTATTGAGATACCTCACAGCGAACATTGCTTCTTTTTTTATAAACAAAGCATATATCAGTTCAAGTAGTCAAAAATGTATGTCATCAAACGTGTGTATTTGGGTACAAATCAGCAGCAGAAAAGATACACGTATACTTTGCTTACTTTCACTTAAAGATAAACAATGTGTGAACGTAGCTTTGCAGTTCAACCTGACAGTAATACCTTATGAGGAAGGAAAACTAACATTCAAATTCATGATAACTTAATCTCAAAATTTTTACATATGTTTTCTTCACAAGCTTAATGTTTTGAAACTACCAAAGGGAAGAAATACAAATCCCACAGCGCAACCAAAGATATGTAGTATCACAAGAGAATTGTAGCGTAGTGAAATATTATTGTGTTACTATAAATCATGCACAGCATCGGAAATTGTTTAATTTCACCCAGACTATTTATACATGGTGTCAATCAACCAGATAGAGTCCGACAAAATTCTAAAAAGTGTGTAACGACTTGTACGTTTACCGGTCTAATAATTCTGTATATCACAAACCAAAATCGAGGGTAAAATTAAGTAGTACATTGCATCATAATGATAAATAATGTCACAAGATTTTCGTCCTTCTTATCCTTTTTGTTGACGGTGAGAGTATTTAAATCACCCCAGAACACGTTTTTTACCGTTCTCTCTCTGTCAGTCTACACTTAAAATTTAGTCAATGTATTAAAATTTTTTCAGTTTCCCACCATGTTTAAGGCAATGGCCTAAATCTTTTATGAAAACATGGGCAAAAATGCAGCACCCCCACCCGTCCATCCATCTAGTTTAGCAATGAAACACATCTTAATTAAACATCCTAAATGACGACAGTCACTTTTTCCTTCGCCAAGCTATTAATTAAGTCTATTAGGTATATAGTTGATCAACTTGCGTTCCCTCATCGAAATAGTAACATTTTGCTATTTCCTACTCGCTTTTTCGAAATTGGCCCTTCAATTTTATATTTCTTTATAAATTCCTCTACCAGTATACAATTCTAACGCATCAATATCAACATGGGACATGTAGTAAGAATTTTATTTACCTGGCTGGCTGTTCAATGGTTAGCTTTCCAGGAGACGTCCTCCGTTGACAATCTTACAGCAAGGAGTGCATACCCAAGAGTTAAATTGGATTGACTGAGCACATTATTCTAACCCTTCATTCATATTGCACCACGTGAGACAAGTTAATAAATATTCGTTGGGCGAAACGTCATATACCAGCCAATTCGTGACATTTCGTTCCTGCTCAAAATCGACGAAAATGATACACTTCTAAGGTTACTGAGCTGATGGAAATACATTTGCTCATCTACCTATCTAACCTAAATACTCTTATGACAATTTCATGGGGATAAAGTTTGTTGTTATGACCTACAAGTTACTTAACAAACCTACAACGGTTATACGGGACTACTGTTACATTAACAATGTAAATGTACATCATCTTTGTTTGATGTTTTTCGCCGTACACGGCCATTTCTGCCCTTGTTAGTTCAATGCACAGTTTCCATACCATGTGTTTAATATTTCACTCATTGCATGCTTTCACCCGAGTGTGGAACAGTGGGAGCAGGAATCAGTGCAGTGAAAGGCATGGAGAGGGGGGGGGGGGGGGGGGGGACTGGGAGTTTTATACGAGAATTACAGTCACAATGCTTCGACACTTCGACACAAGACTACGGTTCCTTAGTAGTACCTTAGACACTATTTGAGCGAAGCGCCACCATCCTTTGGCTCGTAGCTTACGAGAAAGTGTTAGACAAATTCTTGCCAAATCGCTAGAAATACCCATTTTCAACAGAGCAGATTTCATTGAAGAGCGTTTTTAAAGGAGCAGACTTTCTTGATTATACTGGATTTTCAGGTCAAGGGTCAACTGGCCAGGATTATTGCGAAAGACACAAAAGTGTCTTTTTATTACGATCAAGTGAGTCAAACCTTTCTTCTAATACGGTCTGATGATCATAAAACATAGTATGTTCTCTGTATTGTCACCGAACAGTGGTACATATAGGATGCTCAGCAAGCTAGTTGAAGTAAAAGATCATGTAGTGGTTACTATATCTATAGAGTTGATCATTTCAAGGGTAAGCTCACTTGACCTTATCGAGAGGAAATCAGGAACTATCTAGAGAACCATCTTAATTAAAATGACCACCCACTCGTCATTAACCCCATTTCATACAGGTAGAGGAATGGCAATGCTAAATGATACAGACTACCTAGCCAAAATGGAGAGGCAATTGTCTAACTACCACTTCGAAACGTTACACAGAAACAAAAACAACTCACCGGGGAAAGCTGTCAGACATTATCTCTAAAATTTAGATCGATATGAGTATCCCGCACAACTATAAAACTCGAGCGGCAGTATTTATGTACTACAAAGGTACACAAGTACACATTTATATCAACATTCATCTTCTCTGTCACGAACTCTTCGCAAAGGTACAAGCGTCATATGTGAAAATAATGAAAACTTCCAATCCATTATATAACATGACTAACAACTGATTCTTAAAAGGAATTGTATTTAGTAAAATAGGCAGTTTCATCTTTAGTTGCACCATGGAAAACCAAGCTCCGACAGAAATTTGTGATATATTCATGCATAAAATCGAAAATAGTATATCCCAACGGATCCTGCGATTGTAAATTTAATTCGTTTGCTGCTTCTTTGCTGTTTTTCCTGCTGACGTTCTTCAAGCCGCATATGATACAACAGATACGGACTTCTAACACTATATTGGTGAAGATAAATGAACTTAATCTTGTCCTCATAGTCACAGTAGAAGTCTCTGATTGTGAGATTGACTGCAGATCTCAGAACCCCCAAAAGCCTTGGATTTCACTCCACTTGTTAACTGGTTTTCAAAATCTACAAATGGCATAGTGAAACCAATCAGTGTCTCGATAACAAACTCACTTGCCACCTTTAAAGGTCTCATGAAAGAAGAAGTGATATGTACGTCTCTGTAATGAAGCGCATTCAAGAGAATCGGCTTGAAGCTATGGAGTTCAGAATACCTTCGGGAAGCGACAAAAAGCACGTCATCAAATGTAATCTATCACAATCTAAAACAAGATGCCGGGTAAACTTGTATCCAGTTTCGTGACGTTGGGTTATCCCTCATCAGAAACCGTTGGGTAAAAAAATACCCAAGTTGGTAAAAATGTTATCATTATTTTTTAAAATTACCCAACAATGGGTACTGCTTAACCAATTTGGGTATTTCTTTTACCCATCAGTTTGTGACAAGGCATGCGCCTACCCAACCTTTAAGAGAGCTCTCGTCTTTTTACCATGTTTGTCCCATCAAACTTCTACCTGATGATCTCACACTGAAATCTATCTACAAGCTATGTAGATTCTATATCAATTGATTTATCTGACTTTCCTTGTCGTAGAATAATGGTGATATATAGGTTGTATTGTTTGCTAGCTTTGACGGAAATGCAGGTCTTCAGATAAATTAAAAACAGAACACTGGCTTGCAATTGGCATCACACATCATATAGTTACTTGTACAGACAACTATTGCATGTTCACGCAACACCTTTCACGGAAAAACGAATGAACAGCTGGTAGGCAATTTGGTTCATGTAGGATCCTAAGTGGAAAATATGTGACTGGGACATCCTTTTGTATTGCTTTTAAATGTCAAACAACTGATATATTTCTCAGTGATTACCTGCATATGGAACCAAAGTTGGTATTTGCATGTACTTTTTCAATGTACAATTTGTTGAACAACATTCAGATCTTCGTGGGTGCATATCCCATGTCGTGAGGATGCTTGAGGGAAATAATAAAGCAAACAGTCTGCCATCGACAACTCTCAAAAACAGAATCAGAAGCATGCTGCTTGAAATCCAAAGAATCATATGCCATGTAGGAAGGGATTGAGGGAATTGAAGACGTAAACAAAATGCTACATAACATTTTTCCACGTGTTATATGCAGACAGCATTCCAATGTAATAATGTATCATAACAACAAGCACTTAACTCCTCCACTTTACGTATTTCAATATCACGTTCTTTTTTTCTTCTTCAGAAATGTTACACGTCCTCACGTAGCAAGCTATACCTAAACCTTCGGTTTATCGAACCTCAAAACAGTAGTTGGTATACATTTACGGATTATTTCACAGCAATACCAACTGGAACAGCCATACGCTTAAATGATATTCAGAGAAAGAGATGTTAAGGCCCCATCGAAACTTCTTTTTGGAATTCGGATTCAATAGGGTGGACCTCACTCCCACATACACATTGTTTCGCCTTTTTGTGTTACCTTGAGTTAACGATGGGTAGCATTTAAGTCACCTGTGTTTTGGATTGTCCTAATGGATTGCTTTGGGATTTGCCATCGACCGAAAAGCACTTGTGGTACCTTTTTGAAACTGTCCTTCTAAAAATCTGTAACATGCCCATTTTCTGCTTAATTACACATTAATACCTCAGGGACTAATGAAGCGCACTGTGTAGATACATGATACCTGTCTTTACTTGTGAAAAAGGTACGCGAGGGGGTGTGTTTTCATTTAAACCCATTTGTTCATTTGAGTATTTGTTAATTCACTATTTTGCTTTGCTGCCACCATAAATTCAGAGGGCACTGGAGGGCACGCTATGACACCAGACCATGCCCCACACGACCTTTGATGTGGCCAGGCTCTCTGCATGTGTATACTGATTTAGCTTTTGGTAGGTTTTCGATATGGAAACAGCTACTCGTACGCAATTGCATTGGTAGGACCCAACGCACAAGTGCGTAGGAACACACACTCGCATATGGACATTTATAAGCCCACACACATCAGGCTATGTATAAAAAACACATTATTTTCACATACAGGCACATCTGTGACTGTATTTTCCAATGCTTGGAGTGTAATTGTCCATATTGAAGGTAGGACATGTGCAATGTGTTAACAGCTGCTCTATAAATTTTAATAAAAACAAGCTTAAACTCGCTTATAGGGTAAGGTTTTCGAAAAGCGGCTCGAACAATGATGAGGGCAGGAGGCGTGAAATGAGTTTACAGCTTATGTTCAAAAATTCTGAATAAGATTAACCTGAAACTCGCTGATAGCTTGAAAATGATTTTAGAGGATATGTCGAATATTGATGAGAGTAGCGCATGTGACAAGTGATTTAAATTTATTTGTATGTATTCGAAATGTAAGAACTTTCAATAAAAATGTATTAAGTTCAGTCTCGCGTTTGAGACAACTTCATCCTTGTGAGGGTGTTTTAACTCTCTGGGATGCAGCACAAAGGTCCCTATTGGATTCCAAATTAACCTTTTTCAAGAATTTTACCAACATATTTTGTTAGAAACTATATACCAATGGAAAAAGCAATGTGTGGAGATTCTTACAGTAATAGTTCACTAATTTGGAGCTCATTACGTATGCAAATTATGCAAAAAAGATAATTTGCTGATTAATGGTAATTAATTTATTGATAGTGTTTTAGTACTAATTATTAATAGAATAGTATTTTATCATTATTTTATATAAGACTTCCTTTCAATTGAGCCCATCAACTTGAACGTTGAAATTAGGAATTGAGAAATGACGGAAATGTAATGTCTTTTAGCCTTCGCTAATTAGCTTCTATTTTTAACCCGCCGTTGACACGTCACACGTAACGATCACATAGCAGTTCGGCAAACATGCAATTTGACACTTCCCACAGTGATTTTTGTCTCTAAATTTCTTCCTCCGACACAAAGAAAATGAACGCTGACCCTACAAATAGCTTGTTTACCGATAATTTTAGAAATATCGACAGGGCCGTAGCTAGAGTCTCATCTTTAGTTGGTGTGAAAGTAAGAAAATTTCCGACTGGGTGTTTTTTTTTCAATTATGCATCGACCCCACCCCGAAAGTTTCAGACACTGGGAATTTTCTCAGGAGGGGTGAAGAATTAAAGGAATGCAATCTTCATAGAACGTCCCGGTCTACTTGAGCTGCATGTGTCCAGCCTTGAAATTTGTCTGTAATTCCTTGACTCATGTGAAAAGAAAAATCAATCTCTAAAAAATGGTAATGAATATCAGGCGAGTTGAGGTGATAAAAAGTCGTAATGAATTACGTATATTCTTGCATTATTTTCTTTTGAGAACTTGGCAAATAATTTGTGGCTGAACACGTTGAAACACTGACATTCAGATTTTGTTTTCGGGGCAGAGATTGTCTGAATTATGTTTGTGACTAATTAGCGACATTGCTATCTAAGCAGAGCGCCACCATTGGTTGGTGCGGCGGGTACAAGAAAGTTTTGGCTTTTCAAAATCTCCAGATTGCAGGGAACGGCACTTCACGGGTGTACTTTAGCTGCATGCACCCAGCCTTCAAACAGGATCTTATGTCTGAATTTTCTCAATGAGAGATAACGACACTTTATGAAAAATGGTAGTAATTTGAGCTGATCTTGTCTGGAATATTTCCAGAAAAGTTAATTCACCAACTTTTACTTTCTATAACGGTAGCAGTTGAGAAATGTTTCAAGCACCAGGTAACCTTAGACAATATCTGGTACAATAATTTGCATTTATCGCAATCAAATTATAGTCCCAGCGAAATTCCAACAATTTTTACTCTCTGGTGATTAGTATTTGCTACAACCGACGACGATTGCATAGTAAAGTATGAAGCTAATGCTTGTATCCATAACTTTGTAAATTATAATTATTGTTAATTATTTTCCTCTTGATGAGATAATTTTGTGCAATCAAGTATTTTGATAGGTGGGGAAAGCATGAGATGAGTGATGGCTGGCCGGGGAGATGATGGGAAGGGAGGAGGTGTCCCCATCCTCTTTTAAGAATTAAAGTAGTCACCTATAAGGTAACCTTAGGTGTAATCTAGTGCGATATTTGGCCTCTTTTGAAGTCATAAAATGTACTTAGTAGACTGAGATATGAACACTCCCAGCCGGTATTTCACATCATTCAGACTATCGCACCTAGGCTGAAATATGAAAAACTCCAACTGGCATTTTAGAGTTCTTCAGAAATTTTTCAATTACCAGATAACCTTGAACACAATCCGTGCTGCAATAGTTGGGATCTTTCTATGTCATAAAATGTGCTACTGAATGAAAAATTTCAACTGATATTTCAGATTTTCCGACTGGCACCGCTTCTACGTATTAGTAGGAGATATCCCAACTGATATTTCAACTTTATTGAGAACTTTTTCGTATACCAGGTAATCTTAACCACAACCTGGTGCAATATTTGGCGTCCTTCTATGCCATAAAATGAGTCTGACTGACATATGAAAATTCCAAATGGTATTTCAGATTTTCCGATTATCGTCACTACCATCCTAACCAGTCAGTATCTGATATACACATCAATGTATGCAACGATAAAGATGGTTGATAAACATTTCAACACACCTAAGGGATTAATAAATCATCAAACAGCTGTTCAAACCATTTAATTAATGTTATTGGATTAGTTTAATAGCGGATGAATAAAGATGGTGATGTACATTTGATGGTGGTTCAACGACCGATCTTATCCTATTGAACGTTGTAAATTCAGTTAAGTTGTCTGGAACTCTTTGAAGAAGGAAAGACCCGTTACGTCGTCATGGAGTTTACTCACACTAACATCTGTGTGTATCGTAGAGAATGTTCTATCGTTATGGTACTTGAAAGAAGTTGTAACAAAAAGGGCTCTTCTTCTGTGGCAGTTTTATGGTACTACTACTTACCACACATATTCGTCTCAGTGATTATAGACGTTCAGTCAATACCGCCATATCTTTAAGACTATAAGGTGAATCGGGGCTCAAGGTTTTCTCAGGGGGACTCGAGTCACTTGCATCAAAAGACTCCACTCGAGTCAGAGGTTTGTGAAAGTGCAAAAGACTCGACTCGAGTTTGTATTTGGAGCTGACTCGGCTCGAGTCACTATGCTGGATGACTATACTTGACTCAAGTCTTTTCACTATGACTAGGGTCAAACTATCAGCAAACTATATGATATTAAATACTGTTTTGGTGCGCATTTCAAGAAATGCACTACCAGTTGATTTATTGCAAACGGCAGTAGAAACAGCTGACCCGCTGTAATCCGAATTTGTCTAGGTGATTCTCTGTCGATTGCATTCGTACACCTGAAGCTTTAATCAACGTGTACATTATGTACGTTAATATTATATACATTTACAGTAACTTTACAGTTGCGTTTCAATTCTAATTGCGTGCGTATAGGATGTTCATGTTTGATGTGTATTTTCCCCTTTTTGTGGAAGAGGGGTAATACATGTACATATTTGGCTATCGTTTGATAAATATTCGTGTTACTGATGACTGGGGAGGACAGATTTTTGAACTTTACTGATTATAGGGGACTATGTATGCCAGTGTGTTGGGCTATTCTCGTTGCGTGAAGTATATCGTTTTGTTCAGTCAGTGCCATGGTTGATAATTTTGTTAGATGGTGGCGCAATTCTGAAGTGATTACCTTGATTACCTTCCACATTTACTTGAGCAGATTGAGTGAAAAACATTAATAAAACATTAAATAAAAGAGGAATCTAGCATAATGGCATATATGTCTTACTTCTTTGAACAGCTACAAAATTTTATATAGATGATATTGAAGAAGTCATGTTCTGGGTGTGTGGAACAAACCATTTAAGTATGATTAATTTGGTTATGCCCACCAAGTAAGAGTCTCTTTAGGGAACAAGGGTACATCGTTTGTGATTACTAGCAGAAACCATTTTTGTGTGTGGCACTCGGTTTGTACAATGGCTTTGGTTTTACTGATTTTTTTTCGTTTATTGTAATTTTTTATTTGCAGAAAAAGTTTGCTACATGTCACACTTTTATTCAAACCTTGTGGTGTGACATCAACACGCGCTTCTGGTAGATTCCTGGAAACAAAAATAGCAACGACATGTAATTCTCGAAAAAGGGAAAGGAAAAAACTAGATGACTAATTTAAGTGACAACGGTTTCAGGATCTGGGGTGACCAAGTCAGCATTGTGTACATAACTCGCTTGTCTGATCTAGTATTATAGATCAATTGTAGGTCAATATGCTCAAGTGACTCGAGATGACTCGAATAAACAGAGTGACTTGACTCGAGTGTGGTTGTGGACTCGATTCGACTTGACTCGACATGACTAAGTGAAAGACTCTGGCTCGACTCTGACTCGACTAGCGGTAGACTCGACCCGAGACTCCAAATTTAGTGATTCGATTACAACACTGGTAATTTTTGTAAATTGAATTGATATGGATGTAGGGTATTCTTTTTCACGTTAATTTTCTCCTTCGGTGGTCGATGAACGCCAAGGGGGGGGGGGGGGGGGTATTCGTTCCTGCAAGCGGCAAAGACCTCAGTCATGAAGTGATTCAGTGAGTATTTGGATATACAGGATTGGCTGTAGACTCTGAATGTTAGTGAATTGTACCAGAATATGAAGACAAGTAAGTATAAATATATCACCGATTGTTACTAAGCTTGTACGAACATCATGTGAATTGTTAGAAACGAAAAATACGACGTGGAACCATTACGTCTTGCGAAAGTAATTCTAATAAAGAGCTACAGAAAACTACTTATTTTACTACTTACTGGTCAGATTAGATGTTTTGCTACAGAGGCCATGACTCGTAGACTAAAACTCAATGGTAACTGGTTTATTCAAATATTTGGACAAATTGATATTCAAACCCTGGACCTTTTGGCCTATGTTACGAAATTCTGCAAAATGCTTCTCCTCCAGCAGATTGTCATACTTGTGAACAATAATCCAAGGTTTGTCATTATAATACTCTGTTAGTGGTAGCTTAAGCATGTACATAATTTTTGAGTGTAAGGCTGAAGATGCCCCCCCCCCCCTCCCTTCCTGCCTATCTTGGGCTTTGGACGCAGGATTTCTGAACACACTAAAGGTGTCACTAGCAGAGTATCATTATGTCAAATCATCAACATTATACAAAAGAATCTGTATGAGAAATACTTTTTGGAGAATTCCATAAACTGGGCCACAGGCCCATGACCTTGGATCAAAAATTCATGAACACCCTGAAGGTACCACTAACAAGGCATCATTGTGACAAACCAATCATGAAAAACTGAATGAGTCTTGAATCACAAATATCTGTAGGAGGATAAAGATTTTTCACAGTTTCATAAAGTGGGCCTTAGGGTCCACATAGGACCTTGTACCAGAAAATCCTGAGTACCTCAACTGGCCAACTACCTAAGAAACATTGTATACAAGTTTCAAACAAAATTGTGAAAGTATGTCCAAGTTAAAGCATTTTCAATTATTGTGGGGAGATAGCTCATGCATGAATCTGCTCCTAATATGACATCATATGACGTCATACAGAAACAACGATTCTCCAAAGGGGAGCTTTCAACTGTGAAATTCAAAACTTTGATTGCATAACATTGGATGATTTCACAAGTACACCAAAGGTAGTTTGGATATCAATTTATCCAAATATTTAGCACAACAATTTTACGGTGTTTTACTCTGCATGTAATGACCTCTATATTCAGTTGAAAGGTTTGTTATTTCCTTTTAAAGAGTCATAGGCGCTATCAATGACGTGCAATAATTAAACAGGAAGTCACGTGATGTTAATTTGTACACAAGACTTGACAATTATCTCATCGCCCTATAGGGGCAAGATGAGATATTGTAGTTTCTTGGCTAGTGGAGCTATATTGTGCTGTGCACCCACGGGAGAATGGTTGCCATGGAAACGCTTGGAGTGGATGAGTAGCGACACCCCAGGGGTACCCCATGGTAGAGTGACCATGGGTACAGGAGGGTCCTGTTGGTGATATAAATGAAAACGTGTCCGTGCCAATGCGTGTGCGTGTGGGTGTGTGTGTGTGTGCGTCCGGACCTGTCCAAATTGTGGTTTTTCCAGAATAGTTTGAAAAGCATATGAGCGATTAAGTTGAAACTTGGTAAGGTTATGTATGCATGATGCCAATATGTGCATATGTATTAGTTGTTTGGTGAATCAGTCAAATTTGCTCCAAAATTTGTATTTCCAGCATATACTACCAGACCAATTAACTTAAATTTTTGTAAGTACTTACCTGAGAACACATTGTTCAACATAATACTACTGTAATGATAAATGCGGTGAATTTTACTGATTTTTTAGGGAAAAAAAAGCCAATTTTGCCCCAAAATTTGTATTTCCAGCATATCTAGAAAACTATTAGACCAATTAACTTAAATTTTTGTAAGTACTTACCAGAGAACACATTGTTCAACATAGTATTACTGTAATGATAAATCCAGTGAATTTTGCTGATTTTTTTTAGAAAAAAATCCAATTTTGCCCCAAAATTTGTATTTCCAGCATATCTTGAGAACTATTAGACCATTTAACTTAAAGTTTCGTTACGACTTACTTGAAAACACATTGTTCAACGTAATATTACTGTAATGGTATATCCAGTGAGAAGTGAAATTGAAGGAAAACAGGCCAATTTTGTCCCAAAATTGGTATTTCCAGCATATCTTGAGATGTATTTGAGCATTTAATGCAAAATTTTGCAAGGACTTACTTGAGAATGTAATATTCAAAGTATATCACTTTTGTATTAAAGAGAGTGAAATTTGCTGATTTTTCTAGAAGAAAAGGGCAATTTTGCCCCAAAATTTGTATTTCCACCATATCTTGAGAGCTAATTAAGCATTACACGCACAATTTTGCAAGGCCGTTCCTATGAACACAATAATGAAGATACCGGATATTACTCTTATAGTAAACTGGTGAAATTGTGTGATTGTTTGGTAAGAAACTAAGAGCCAGCATCTGGGTCAATAGACACCACCTTTTTAACTTTAGCCAAAACATCTTTAGCAGAACTGGCCCCTGTGGATAATGTCTTTTACGAGAACCGTATTTTTAAGTCAAACAATAATTTTAGCAGAACCAGGTCCTGCACAGGTAAATAGGAGACTAATGTGCAAATACCCATAGAGGGATGCTCTTATATCCTGCCCCTAACCCTAACGACTAAGCCTAACCTACATGGAATAACTCAATGTTATAATTGTGTTATGTAGCGTAATATGCACAGATACGTCTGAGCCATTAGTTATCGTTACTTGAGCCTAGTAGCACCAGGCTATAAGCTTATGGTTGCTACCTTACAGTAGATATCAGTATTGAGATGCTTACCACCATTTTATGCTTGAAGAATGTTTGCCACTCATTTACAACCATTTCCCCGAACTAGGTCTCTGTGAAATGTGATTGCAGTAAACTATTACAAATACCTGTGTGCATGCCCTGTATTTAAATCAATGCATGTTGGCAATGATATATGCAACTCCGTGGATTGCCCTCTTGTTTTTTTTTTTTTTAATAGTTAACATCATCAATAAACTTTAATAGCAGGGTCTATACTCTAGCTCTTGCTGCCTCTGTATATTGATATCTAATGAGCAAATTTCCAGGCTGAAATTAATTTTGATAAAGGCCCTACTAGATATGGATGTAAGCATATTCTATTGAATCCTGTGATGCATTTTGAAAACGTAATTACCCTCAATCTTCACGGTTGAAACACATTTCACAGTAAGATCTCAGAAGTTCAAGTAATAACTTCTTGAGGTGGGGGTCGATCTAGAACCTCCGTTTTTTCTCCCCGGTGAGCCTTTGACACATTCCTCTCTCAGTGGTTTTGGTATCACTCTTGATGGATACCATCGTTGTAGTTTTCGTTAATTTTTTTTTTTTTTTACATTGTTCTAGCAAAACCTTTAACGAACTTGACTGTGTCTGCATACCCACTTTTCACTCACACGACAAAGATGCAGCATGAGCAAAACGACATCTTTAAAAAAAAATACTTTATTAAAAGTTATAATCCAACAGAGAATCACTTTATATGTAAACATGTCCACTAGACATTTTTATCCAAACTTGAGTAGCCAATATTCAATGAATATTGATGGTAGAGCACACATTTTTGTCAACTTGAACTGTACAGAGCCGCATACAAAATGAGCACCTTGTTCGCATTATGAAACAGCTGAATCGGCTTACCGTGTGACCATGGGAAATGTTGAAGAATTGAAGAAAGATAAAAGCTCTCCAATTTTCAGTGGATAACGACAGAATAATGTTATTACCCACAGCAATGTCGCTTTTTTAGCATCACAGTTCAATGTGTAGAAGCCCAATAGTGTAGAAAGTGGGGAGGTGAAGGTGAATCCGGGGTGATTGGTGAACGGGCACCCTGAAATATTCAAACTTGACCAGTTGTGTCTTTAATGTTACAATGCAGATGTCCGTTGCTCTTCACGTCACTATTTTAGTAAAGAAGCTCGTAAACCATATTAAAAGCACTAATATTATGTGAATCGCCTAGATGGGAGCTTCTCCCAAAATGCGATGATGTAGTAAACTCCCGCTCCCCCCCCCACAAAAATCATAAATCCCCCTAGGGAAGGGTGGAATATAAAAAGAAAAAGTAAGTTTAAGAAGGGAAAAGATTAAATTGTCCTATGTGACGTCATTTTGTAAGATTCGGCACGAAGGGAGAGCAATAAAGAGAGGAATATTTTGGGTTTTGTTTTTGTGGGTTTTAACTATCGTAGTAGCGGCTTTGACACATTTAGTGTAGGTGGCTCTTGCGTATACGGACGAATTTCACTGTTATAAAGTGTCCCGTGGGACAGGGAAAACTGGTCATCGGACACAATTCTACCTGGCATAAACATCTTAAGGACGCAATTTCACAATTAACATACATGTGACAGGAAAAAAAATTGAAAGGTACTATTGTAACTAAATTACGTGTTACTAAATTTGTCCTGCATCAGACCACTAGCTTAGACAAAAGGTGTGGAAAAGGGGTTCTGCCCCCCCCCCCCCTGTTCATCCCTAAAAAAAATAAAATGAAAAATGCGAGAATCATCTATTCAATACTGGTAATGAACTTGCTAAGTATGGGATTCATCACGTTTACCTTTTTTTACCCACATTTTTCTTGATAAAGTTGTTACTTTAACTTCTAATGACCTCAAATAAAATTCGACCTCCACAGGAAACACCGGGGAACAACTTCTGTATATGAGCGGTAGACATGCAAAGTATGAGATCCCTCACAGTTTATCTTCTTGAGATTTAGGAGTTTACATGGTTTTTATCTCTGGGGACCCAAATGAACTTTGACCTCTACCAAGAGCAATATGCATCATCTGTTCAACATGAACAATCCACATGATCAGTATGAAATTCCACACACTTACCTTTCATTAGGTATGGTGTTTATAAAGTTTTAAAGTTTCCATGGATTTTGATGGACCCTGTATGACTATTGACCTTCACCACATGCAACAAGCATTAACTACTTAATATGGGCCGGTCACTTGCTAAGTGTGAGATTCCCCAAAGTTACCCTTCTTTAGATAAAGTGTTTATAAGGTTTTCAGTTTGGCCTCCGGTGACCTCAAGTAACCTTTGACCTTCACCAAACACAATAAGAATCATTTACTTGGTATGTGCAATCCACATACTAAATATGAGATTCCCCACAATTACCCTTCTTTAGGTATAGTGTTTATGAGGTTTTCACAGTTTGACCTCCGGTGACCTTAAATGACCATTTTACCTCCACGAAATCTACTCAACATGTTCAACATCCACACTATGTATTATCAACCTTCACCCTAGGTATAAAAGTATTAAAGGTTATAGTTTGTGAGATATTGTGCCAGTAAGATCACAGTTTGACATCTGTTGACCTCGGATAACTTTGACATCAATTAATCTTTGAAGTGTGTGGATCAGTCGAGATTACACTTCTTGAGCAATCGCGTTTACAAGCAATTCGGTACATACCCACAAATATACACATCACCATGATTATTTCGCCCTTCGGCAAGAGCTAGCAAAAGATGAAATAAAAAAGGGGGAAAGGGAAAAAATGCAGTACCCAATGCTTTATTATTGTCAGGAACAATTGTACTTAAACATTAGGTGAACCACCGGGCAGGCCGTTTGCAAAGCTCATTTATCTTTGAAGAAAAACGAACTTATACCAAATGAAGGGCAAATGTTCATAACCGGTTGATAAACCTACGAGTCTACCATCAGCTATGGCATGTTGTATTACTTTCCTGGAATCACTCCGAGGCTATATAGCAAGGTTTACTTTGTCTGGTTCACCTAACTCAATTGTATCATTCACCCTCCCCGACCCCCCCCCCCCCCATTGTGGTACACACACTTGCAATTCTCTATGCCCTTTTTACCCCGCATTGAACTTTCGTAAGTAATGTATACGTCGTGAACTTGCCAACTTTCAATGACCTAACACTACTGATTTGTATTATGAGAATGTTTCACTAATGCCAATCGTTGTATAACCAATCTGTTTTAGTTTCAACCTTCAAAAGAGTCGCGTTATCCATAATTCTTTGTTTATTTTGGTGCAATCGTCATCAGTGACTTGCAGTACGTCCTCCGTTTCTGTTTTCTTTCTTCGACGACAGGTTCCAAACAATTAGCAATCAAGATTTGAATCAATTTTAACTCTTCAAAGATTGTGTATGTGTGTCAAATTGTCTCAGGGTCTCTTTGCGTAAACGACCTTTGCCTTCATGGTAAATGTCAAATGGGCTCTTTATACAGAATGCAAATATAATCAGGCGATGCCAACACCAACTGTTCAACAAGTCCTCGTTGAGTTATGCCTTTAATGTTCAATTTATGGTACCAAATATCAGACTTACATCCTTTGGTGCCTGAGACGGCTTCTGGACAATTTCCCCTCGGGGAATTCCTCACTGACATATTCCCATAACTCTTTCATAACCCTAACCCTTATCTTTGTCAGTGGCGAGTTGTGCTGGGTGGAATTCTTCGGGCTGTGAATTGTTCGGGTGGGAATCGGTCCGGGTAAAATTTACGCGTGGGCGGAAAGTTAAACAGTTGTGAGGTCATGGCATATTTCTGCAAACTTCACCGTAGTTCAGTTTATCGTCACTGAGCACAAGTATGATAACATTTACAAACGTAAACCCTATGACACTATACGTTATAACTTTGCTAAGAAAAAATTTAAATGCATCTTAATTGTGTGAACATCGATACGACTGTGCACGCCAATGAAACACTGATATATCTTCCGAATGATACAGTTATATTTAAAGGGAAATAGGGCTTTTGTTTTACAGAAAACATCCATATTTTTGAAACCAATGTTTGTGGACGTAGAATGATAGCTTATTCAAAATAAGGAAATACAGTAGCCTTCTTTTCAAGAAATAAGCTCCTCACAGATAGACATTCAGTTATTTCTTACTCAACACTAATTTGTTCACCCAAACTTTTCAAAATTCAAATGATGCATCTTCCGTTACTCATCACATGCATAATGTGTTGAGGAGATGAAGCTTTGGTAGATGTTTATTGATGACACTGAATGGTTTAACAATTGTTAAAATTATTTTCTTTTGTATGATCTGTTGGTGTATTCTAAACGCCATATTTCCCTTTAACATGTGCTTGGTAACTTGCTACAATTGTTTGTGGAATGGATGACTACTACTAACACGTTACCTCCCCCCCCCCCCCCAATTCCTTATTGTGCTCACCCCTCCGATCAATGTAAGGGCATAAGTACAACATCAAGAAGTCCTCATGGCGACAAGATATATTAGTGTATAAGGTATTATAGTATTCAAGTTAGGAGGGATTGTTCTTACTTCTCTCAAGTAAACCCCAACCCCCCTTCCGTAGTGATCATTCCCCCTTCTGGGATGGGACGTAAATATAGTCCAGGATCGCTGGGTACAATTGATGTGTTGGTCGGTGCCCCCCCCGGACAATTCCCTACCCCTGACAAAATCCCCCTGACAATTGCCCTAACCCTTTCCCTACCCTATAAACTGAACCTTCCCCTGAGGAAATTGTCATTGTGAATTTGTACGGGGAGGAAGTTCATTTGGGAAATTTTTGGTTGGGAGTCGTCCGATCACGGTTCTCTCTCAATATCTCCTGATACATGTTCGTCGATTTGACTAATTGACATTGTGAAAAAACGATCTTTAGGAGCGCAAGTTAGAAATACACATTTCTTTATTTGCCAGTCTGTTAACATTATTTGAATCTAATCGAGTTGCAGGTTACGTGTTCAACTGGGCTAGAACAATTGTTTTCGATTGGTTACTGGATATGAAACATTCCACAAAGATAACTGACTCTGGAGAAAATTTCTATATATATATATATAGATTTGTAGTATTCTAGACTCGTGGGAGTAAAGTCCTCAATTAGAATACTAAGAGCAAATATATTTGTAATACTAATATGCTATGATAACAGTGTTTCACTCTGAAAGCGATTTTCGAGTACTTGAAAATACTTGAAAATCGCTTTCAGCGTGAAACACGTGTAGTAGACTGTTATCATAGCATATTAGTATTACAAATATATATATATATATTTATTATCATTCCATCGGCGGAGACGGTTTTTGTGACGAGAGACGTAAGATGATTACTCGCATGAACTATTTGACGATGCAGTTAAATTACTGTGCCAAGGCTGAACTCCGACTGACACGTTCAGTTCATGCCCTCAACTTTTACCCCCTCCCTCCGTCAATTCATTACATGATTTATAAATCGGCACAAAAAAAAATTACATTTTAGTGAAGAAAATAGAGTGAAACGTGACTCACGCTTTCTGGTTTGTTGTGTCAACGATCTCACTGAATTCAGTTAGTAGGACAAAAAAAAGCAAAGAAAATGTCACTGTCAATTTGAGCAATACCGTATTATTTAAGTCGCAAATGTGGAACTTTAAACAAGATGTGTCTTAGAACTAGGAGCTGTACTTAGCGCCCTGTTCTAACCCTGTTAATGTCAATTATATGGCAACCCTATACATGCATTTACATACAATGAAATGTTGTACTCCCAATACTTGGGTATGACCAGGACGTCAATGTACTTTGTGATTCCTTGCCAATCTTTATCATAAAAGGACAAACACATACCGAGTTTTGAAGTTCATATCAATTAAGATAACATTGTCTACACCTACGACTCAAAAACCCTTCTTTCCTTCTTTCATCTTCTTTCTACTCTCCCTTCTTTCTCTTCTTCTTCTTTTTGTTCCTTTGTTGTTTTACTGTTGTATTCTTGTTGTATATTTTTGCTCTTTTTCAATTTTTGGTCACTTGCTGAGATAACGGTCTATTACCCTTCATATGTATACATATATTATAATCTGCATTACTGAATTGTACATACATTGTAAAACATATGAGAAATGAATTTGAAATTGAAAACTTTAACTTTAAAAATGAACGAGATTACCTGCAAGATCTACCAATGTTAACGATTTGTAGTTTTAGCAACGTTCAGTTTCTATAAGATTTTTTTCCTCAGTAGGTTTATTTTAATCTTGATATCGTATTCTTAAGATCTTCATCTGTGATGGCCTCAAATGACATGTGACCGCCATGAAAAATGGCAGGGATCATCTACTTGTATTTGGGGGGGGGGGGGGTGATTCCATTTGTATATTAATTAGATAGAATTCATGATCAGGATTTCGCTGGAGACAACAGTGCTTTTGTGGAAGATGCCGAGGTTGCAACATGCTCAGACGTAACATTTGTTTCTGTAAAGTACAAGTAGATAATAGGTCAACGCCTTGATATGTAACCATTATTGAGTTTCACAAAGTGGTCCTTATAGCCTCCAGGGTACGTTGTGAAATCCCAGAAGGGCGCTGTTGGGGGGGGGGGGGGTACATGGCAATTACGACATGCACATCACCGCATCACATAAGGGCACAATGAATCATCCAGTGGATCATACCAGCTTCACTTGCCCTCCCCCCCCTTTACTTCTTTCTCCTTCACCCCTCACTGCCCTTTTCCCTTCCATTTAAATTAAATTTGTGACTCAAAAGTATTCAAAAATGGGTTCAGAAATTTGTTGAATTCCGCCCCTTACGGTAGGTCCAATCTCTTTCTCCTTTGGATTATACTACAGCAAAGACATTTTTTAACATATATATTGTTGAGTGTCCGGCTGAATGGATGGTAGGAAGGATGGATGGGGCAGCTTGAGGGGAGCACTGGGACAGTTCGAGGTGGTGAAATGGGCGGTAGCCTAAAAATAAGTGAGAACCGCAGCATTAGAATAAAGAATTCACTTCCAGATTCTAGGCATTCTGAACCTGAAGGTAACTCACGATGCACTCTACCATGGCGTTGTTGCCATAAGGGTTAAGTATTACGTCACAGTCAGAAAAGTTCACTAGTACAGCCCAGAGAGGCGTCAGAGAGGTGCATTTACAGTTTACGCAGTTATAGAGACATGACGGTTACAAGAAATGCAGGAATAATCTGAAAGTAACGAAGAACGAAGAGAATTTTTAGAGAAGGGAGACGTCCTTCTTGGTTTTACGAAGACTATTGTGTAACTTTTCAATAATGCTTCGACTATCATTAGGCCAAGAGGAGGAAAACTGGGTTCACGTGACTACATTTCAACCAATGAGAATATCAGAAATTGATTCAATCATGGACACTTCGGTGTTACAAAATATTTATGACCCTGTCTGTCTACAGAAGCTTATAACTCCTCCTCCCAATGTTATCTATTGTCTTTCCTTGCCGGACCCAAACTGACGGATGAAAATAATGGATAGGTTATTCAATTCTAGATTTGAGATTTCTCGTTTTGCAAAACCTGTTACAAATTACCGACGCTTTGAATGAACATCAGTACATAACACTGTACATCTTAATACTTGGAAATAACTTGGACGGATGCTTGATTGTTCAGAAGTGAAGTGTTGTCAATATGAACGCCGAGCCGTCCTATGTGAACAGAAGTAATTCAATATATTGATACAAGTTCTATCAGAAATAGGCCCAGTGGACAGAAAAAGAAATCCGTTTACTTTCTTTTCTAATGTTGACGTCTGCACCACACAATTTGTGTACAGTTCGCTCTCTAAATATAATTATTCAAAGTTATTTCGTCAAAGGTCGTCCTCGTTTTTTTTTATTTTTGCTTGATTTTTTTTTTATTCCTCGTCTTTTATTTGTGCTTGATGAGAACCCAATGTTATGCCATAAAATATTTTGATAGGTGGGGAAAGCATGAGATGATTGATGGTTGGCCAAGGAGAGGGTTGTGACGGACGGGATAGAGGTTTCTCCCATCATCCCTTTTGAGACATTTTTCAACTTCTAGGTAACCTTGGATGATGCAACCTAGTGCAATATTGGGAGTCTTTCAAAGTCATAAAATGTACTAGACTTAGATATGAAAAGTCCAAACTGGCATTTCAGAGTTACTGAGAATTGTTTCAATTACCAGATAACCTTAAACACAACCTGGTGACTATATATTTGGTATGTCATAAAATGTGCCAACTAGACTACATGAAAAATTTCAACTGGTATTTCGGATTTTCCGACTATCACCTCTTCTACACTTTCATATGAAAAATTCCAACTGGTGTTTCATTTTTTTTTTTACTTTTTGTTTAGTTTTTTTTTTTTTCAATTACCAGGTAACCTTAGAAATCTTAGAAAGTAGGCATCTTTCTATGTCATAAACTTGTGCTAGACGGAGATATAAAATAATTCAACAGGTATTTCAGACTTTCCGACTATCAACGCTTCTACCCTGTAATATAAAAAAATCCAATTGGTATTTCAGTTTCATTGAGAAATTTGTCAATTACGAGGTAACATTAGACACAATCTGGTGCAATAGCAAGCATCCTTCTATGTCATAAAATGTGCTAGACTGAGATATGAAAAATTCCAACAGATTTTCAGATTATCGTCACTTTGACATATTTTCGGGGTGATCGAGACACCCCACCCCCTCCCGTCGCAACGGCCCTCACGGCAGGCCATTTGGTTGGTATTCAGCCAATAAATCGCTGACGTCATAGAGACAGGAATGATGTGTTTTGGAAAGAGCAGGCTACAAATGAAGAAAAACTTGCTATTGCTAGTTTGTTGTAAGTTTCTGACTTAATTGACACATCATTTCAGCGGTCAACTTAATCTGTGCTTGCGGAAGAGCAATAGCCGCAGTTTCTCTCTGAAAAAAAAATATATCCTGAAAAAGAGGGGGGGGGGCTGACACCTTGGCACGTCGTATTAAAGAACAAAATTCTGGATGAATACGAAAATTAGCCTAATTTTCAGCAAAAACTACTTTCACCTTAGGAGGGGACCAAAACTCGGGAACAATCATATCTCTGCAACCCTCCGCCCCCCCCCCCGTCAGCCTTCTTCCTTTACACCCACCCCCCCCCCCCCACCTCGTGCTTTTTAAATAATCCCGGGAACGCAACTGATACCATGAAAAACTGTTCTATCAGTTCCAAAGCAAATTCTGTCGGCCTCAAGGGCCAAGCAATTGACGCCCATGACCTATAGTGATACTCATTCTGGTTTCGTGCTGTCCGGATAATGCGGGCCGGCAAGCGCGGGGCCTATATAGCACCAGCAGCCAAAGAGCCCGAAGTACTTCTGTGCGCATTATATGTGTCGCGACCAGCATTAACCCCAACCGCCACTTAATTTGATCCATTCAATTTTAAGAACCATAAAATTGATTTTATTAACGAACATGTTACTTGAAAATGCTACATCGCTCAGCGCTCACAAGTTAGATCAATAGTCATTTCTTGACGTCACACAAAAAAGTATAGCAAACATAAGAATGCAGAATGCCAATGGTACGAATGACCTTACAGGATTTTAATATTGTCAATCCCATAATGCATTATACGCTTACCTATATAAGAAGTTAAGACGACTAAAGATGGCGCTGAAGGCGGTGGTCGAGCAACGTAAGTTTGGAATCGTACACAAGTCTACAGTTTTCATTAGAGTCGGTGGTGGAAAGAGTCAATTCACATAAGTATCAAACCTTTTCAATTTCTCTCCATAAAGCGTTGACGAATGAGTTAAATGAAGGAATAATATGCAGTGTCAGTTCCTATATTGCGTTGGTCGTACATTAGATATCGATCACCTGGCCTTATACGTGAAGATTTACTGTAGTAGGCTATGCCACAGTTCATGCCATAGTCCATAGCCTGGCTCAGTTTGATAGTAGAGCCAATTAGCTTGCTGCCAATGCAAGTCACAAAAATGACCACAATAGATGTAGAATAAATGACGCACAGAAGTCCTAAGTAAGGTGGTATACATGCAATCTCATAAGGAAGCCCAGCTTGCGCATAATTCAAGTTTCCAATTAGACCCCATACACAATATAGGCCTGTGAAGATATGCCATGGACAACATGTCATGTGACTTAAGAGAAATTTTAGTTGTGAACATCGGTCTGGAGGCGGTTTTCCCCTTTTATATATAATATGTATTAATATATAATAAAGTAAGAGATAATATAATAATAATGTGTAATATAATGTTCGTGATTAGTGCATGCACGTTTTCTGCAAAGCTACCAAGGTGCATCATATTGTATCGATGATATCATTTACCACCTCTTCTGTCGTTTGGTGCAGTTGTGTGATTTGACTGTATTCATCTAACAGTATCTCAAATTTTGTTGTGAAAATTCTTTGCTATGATGATTGTTTTATTGGAGATCT
The DNA here is from genome assembly GCA_021234535.1 of Stichopus chloronotus. Lineage (NCBI taxonomy): Eukaryota > Metazoa > Echinodermata > Holothuroidea > Aspidochirotida > Stichopodidae > Stichopus > Stichopus chloronotus. The sequence continues at coordinate 19,383,954 of CM037838.1, forward strand.
TGACTTTGGCTCTTTTGAGTCACAGTACCCTCAAGTATGTACTGCAGTGCAATGATCGCTGACACGTTGCTGTGTGTCATTTAACTCACAAGCATGGGTTGGTACATGCTAACTAAGGCTCAAGTATCACAATCGTGTGGATGGTGCCGAATCATGCATGACATGTGACTACCAATCTTCCAGTTGGATGTAGAGGAATTATTAAGGTGTTATACCATGCTTTGTAGTAGTACATACACCAAAGTTTGCACACTGCCAAACTTTTGTGCACTTAGCAGTTTGATGCCTTGTGACTATCATTTCTTGTAAATTTGTAATGGCTTAGAGGAAGTTGTGATCATGTTGTCATCCTTGTTTGGGTAATCAACTTTGCTGTACATACTGTGTTCACACAGGAGATGTGAATTGCCCTATTTGCAGCTGCCACCTCGCTAACGTGGCACGATGTATGGGTACTTTCGTAAGTACAGTACCTCTCCACACTGGTACCGATACAGTGCTATACCACCAATGAAAAGGTACCGAAGTACCGCCAACAATGGTACCAAAGGGTACCGCGAAATTAGGCCAAACGTTAGACCTAGTGTTAGTTAGTCAGTATTACAACAATAGTTTATGCAAAATCTGCGAAAAGAAAAAGCATATATATTACAGCTTCGTCAAAATGAATTTACAACATAATGGCTTCGTAAGTGGTCTGTTCTGTACATAATCAGGAACTTGTACAGTATAGTGTGCACTGTGCAGATATTTAATAATGTACTCTGACTTTGGAAGTACAGCATCCAGTGACATCTCACTGGAAGTGCAATCAAACGAAACGTGTACCGTGAGTATAACAGGATTTATGGATTCCTTTTCAAGAAAAATTACTTCTGATGACTGAGAGAGATCTGTGGAAATTCATTGGATTGATGTCATTTACATAAAATTATTTCATGAGAAAAGAGAGGAACATTTGTGCATTTTGGAAACATTTTGAATATTTACCTTTCTCCTGTTATCAAAATTTCAGATAACTTCCAGGCATCAATGATTTCACATTTATAAACTCTTTGTAAAATGTTATCCAACATGCTACTGTAAGCATTTTTTGCACTCTCATTTGACAATACATGCATTGTTTCTGATTTTGCCGATACTTTAGCTTCAGAATCCTTTCCCCAGTAATTGTCCAGAGAGTTTTTCAGAACTTGCGTACACTGCAAAAAGAAAAAAAAAAACAGCTCTAGTTACGAGATCAAAGACTGCATCACAATTGCCACAAACGCCATTAACAACATCATGGTGCCTGTAAAGGTTAAGAATTGGCACTCGGTGCTATTCCTCCTACCATAGTACCACTGTGGACACATGTCGGGCCAAATCAGGGGTAACATATGGCAGAGCCACTCCATAAATATTGCTAATAAGAATCCAAGGTACCGTTCACTGACATTCATGTACCATTATCCCATTTTTAATAGTACATATTAGGGAAGAAGCCAACAGTCAGGAGAATGGCAGTGACAAGTTAAGTACTGTAATGCTATGTATATTAAAAGTTTTCTCCTCTCTTTGTTATTATTGAGAGTCTAGTCTTTACTTCTTTTTATGCATTCACTCAGAAAATAAGCTGGCTTGATTGTGGAAGACCGGGTACTTTAATAAACAGTTTATTAAGAAAATTGTTATTCCTTCCTTATTCCATTTCCTTGAAGTTCCTATAATCGAATTATTTGCTGGCATTCAGTTTCAAAACATATATTTCTAATTCTGTCAATACAAAATCTGCAGTCGCCACAACATAGACTGAAAGGATATGTTTTTAGTAACGATACACATGGACATAATGGTATCAGTACGATCGAGGCAATCGGTTTCAAAATCATGTCATTTAATCAATCTCATTAATAATTACTTGGCTATACACTGTGCAATTCATATAATGTTAAGAAGTTATATGCTGTGCAAACATCATACGTCACTGAATTGTCGGAGCCTTGGGGCGTGGCATAGCTCACTAGACTCGATCAGAGCTGGCGAACAACAGCTGAAAATTTCCCATTGAAATAATGCAGGGATTTACTAGCTTCGAGCGGCTGATTCACTGTACAAATAGTGTGTGTCGAATGTCCAATAGACCTTGTAGTATTTCAGTCATGTGGTTTGCATATATGATGGGCCGGCACAAAATTGTCTTTTATTTCCGGAGAATGTTTTCACAAGACAAAACAAGTTTTCAGGATTTTATGCTATGAAATAATTGTAATTATTACTTGTAGTAAACTACAAGTATGTAAAACACATAATGTTTTTCAGAGTATTTTCTTGAGTTAAAAGTCAGAGTTTTCCTCTCTCTCTGGGTTGACTGGTGTAAGCACGGCACCGGTACCATTCGTGACGGTACTAACGGTACTAATGTACAAATTTTACATGGCACTGTGAAACCTTACGACTTACGTTGACCATTCAGTGGGCTTGTTCGTGGCCCTCTTTTTTTTTTTTTTGGCTGACTTCTTGACTTCTTCACACATCATTGTTGCACATGGTGCAGGATTTGTTTACAAGGAAATTAAGGAAATTCCTCATTATGAGGTGCTAAAAAATTTGGCAGGTTTGCAATGCATCTTTGATTCAAGCTGATGTTGGTTAACTGACAGGTTTGAAAGTTTAACTATACGAAACTTCATCCATCTGTGCTCCAGTACTGTGTTAGTTTCAGCCTAAGTAACTATTACTGTATTAGGCCAAGTAACCTCCAGTTGGAATACTGTACAACATTTGCCTAACTTCAAGCAAAATCATTTGTATTCAAATGGTATTGATTTTCCGGGAACACAATCCACAGTGCTGTCTGCCAGCTTTGCAGTAGGTTCTGCCACTAAGACAACCTTAAAAACTAATGGAATGTGTTACAGCTCATGCAGCCCCTGTGTAAGGATACAAAATGATCTGTCACTGATTCCCTGAGACTGTTTATAGCCCTGACAGAGACTAGCATGCAAAATGATCCGTCACAACGTTCCCTTCGCTGACAGCTGTTAATAGCCCCGACAGAAACTTAGCATGCAAAATGATCCGTCACCGAGCACCCTTCCCTGACAACTTTGTATAGCCCAGACAGACACTAGCATACAAAATGATCCGTCACAGAGCCCCCTTCCCTGAGGGCTGTTAATAGCCCAGACAGACACTAGCATGCAAAATGATCGGATAAAGTCTGCCCGTGTCATGAATATTCAAATGTACTGTAAGGTGGTTGAATAAGCACCTGACCAGCTGAAGTTACTGTTGATGTATGCACTTAAGTGTGCAGTGAGCAACAGGGCCCCCCCTTGACTGACACTGTCAACCTGTGTGTCATTGTGTGATATTTATGTGTCTGAAGTGTAATTTCTGCTACCCACTAATTCTGCCATAATGATCTCTCTCTTTAACATGCTCCTCAAACTACTGTACGGTTTCTCTTGCCTCATTGCGGAAGTCATGGCACCTTAGCAGTTGCTATGAAGAATGATAGCCCTGCCAAATAACAACACTGTTCATACAGTAGCCTACACATGTACTGTACTGTGGTGAATGTGCAACATGCATTCTATGATTATCGGATGGTTTTGTTGTCACTTGACTGCCGACGTAGTATGTTATATTGGGAGCATCATCTTGATTTGCCGAGACCTACATGTAGTAACCTCCCTTTGTAAAGTTAGCTGTGATTGGTCCAAACATTCTCTGCCACAGTCATAGTGTACAGTATGAAGGTGTCATGGTGTGTAGTGAAAACATCTGACAGTCAGTTATTTAGCACTACCATATGTGACTGCACAAGTGTGGAGAAACCCTGTGGCTTATACTGTATATGCCACCACCTTTGTCCACTCGAAGGCGGCACTCATACCTGCTGTACTGCATGATCTAGCTATTTTTCAAGTGAAATGTGTACAGTATTGATTCTGGTACAAACCATACACTGAATTTTGTTAGAAAATTGTCTCGTTGCATTGTCATTTTGCTTGGTTCCTTTTCTGCATTTTCTGCTGTTGGTTTTTTTCAGTTCCTCCTTTGGTTGGTTTCACATAACTGCAGGAAATCATTTTGTTTCAATCACTCTTGCAGCAGATGATTAGTCATTTTTCCTCTGTTTCTCTTCCCTATCTCAGGTATATTACGGGATGTTCTTTATCCCCTGACTGACAAGAAAAATAAAATATGGAGGGTGAGTATAAATACTTTTCCACATTGACACCAAGTGCATCACAGTGCTGTAAAAACATGTAAGGTCAAAGTTTGTTCTATTGAATTCCTTAGAGGGGAGAAAGGAAGTGTAAAGGAAGTTGCAGAAAGAGGTCGCTACTTGCCTGGTCACAGAATGCTGTCTCTTCACAGAGTCCAAAAGTTTCCAATCTATTGAATAGATTGTCAAGAGTATGCAATGCTAATATGTCATGAATAGTTTTGTGAATTTCTGGGATGGTGAGTGATTCTCACCAGTTAGAACTTACTGCATGTTGGCAACAAATGTGCAATTCAACATTTTCTCCCATTTGCATGTCCCTCTTCTCAGCAAATTTGTATCTTAGGAACAGTAGCTTCAATACTAACCATTGACAGCATGGCTAGGGGGTCCAGGAAACCATGTCCAGCAGTGTTTTTTTTGGGGGGGTGGATAGGGCACCTCAGGAGTGAAAGGGCACTGGTGGATCCTGGGAAGGTAATTTCCCATCTGTGGTCTTTGGGGTATTGTCATCCAAAAGTTTTCCGGCTTGCTCCATCCCAGCTCTGATGGTGGCACTGGGTGTAATCTTCCTGCAATTCTAGCTAGCATGTTGGCAATGATGGGTATCAATTGACGTATGCCCCAACCTCCCTCCCTCCCCCCACCATTCCCTCTCCCCAGAAAGATCCACCCATGCTGCGACTGTTACTGAACCTGCACGAAGCGCAGAACTGAGAAAAGCCAAACACACACACTTGCCCCAGCAATAACCTGTGATGTGTCATGTGTATCATTCTTATTGTGCTCTTTGTAATGGTCAAAATTTCGAACATAAAAGTAACATCTTTTTCAAAATGTCTCAGCATATTAACCCAGTCATTTTAAATCTTGTACCAAAAAGGTAGAACTCCCGAAGAAAAATTACCAATAATTTCTTTCACTAGACCAGCAAAGTCTTTTTGAAGCTGTGCACATGTGCAAGGTTTTGTAAAGAATCAGCCTTGTAAGCTGATTTAAAGAACACAGATATTCTGAGAACTCTGCAAGTTGTATTTTGTAAGAACTGGTTTCATAAGGTTTTCTAAGAACTCTGAAAGATCTTGTAAGGACCGATGTCATAATTACACAGTAAGCAGTCCCTGGAATTAGTCCACATTCCGAGATGCAGTAAAAATGTGGCATCTTTTTATGGTATTTCTTAATTTTATACAATAAACAATAATTGTTCTCCCTTTTATACAGTATGCACTCTTTTATTATCTACAGTAAGACAAAGTGAATAACTACAGATACATCTGTAGGCATGCATGCACTCCTAGAGATACGACCCACCGAGCATTGCAGAGATGATGATAAACATGTGGTTTATTACCCATAGTTATAGCCCATATTGCTGCAATATGTGTTGTGTCTTCATAAACTTTATTGAACAGATTTGGTGTGGCAGCTGCCTACTGTACGATGTGACACCAGGCTCATTGATTTACTATCACTACAGACTGGTGGGACTTTCAATTACCATGCTATACCTAAGGACGCCAGAAATGAAAGAAAAATGCTTCAATAACCCACTTCTTTTTTTTTTTTCCAAAAACTCTAAATTAGTCACTATCCCAATGATTTTCAATAAAAATTCCAAAAATGTGCTGTTTCCAGGTTAGTCCAGTCATTCAATAAGATTTTTGAAGTAGGATGAAGAATACATGTATGTTTGTTTCACCCTCCCTGATTTGACGAACTCAAAGCTGAACACAAAAAGATGAAAGATTGTGAACTTTGACATAGCTGTTCTGTGTTGACCGCACATAGTTGTTCTGAAAGACGGCACTGAAGTCTTGGCAGATACGTGAAGTATTAGCAGGGCCGCTGCTGCTGGTGAGAGGAGGTACAGCCCTTTCCACCCAAAATTTCTAGGAACGAAAAGTGCCATTTGCTGTGAAAAATTTCCTCATTGACATTGTCTTGCAGTGGCTAAGTTTTATCTCTGAGTCCCACTAACTTCCATACCTGTGAGAGGGTTTATGCCCTTTTTGGACGTTTATCTTCCTTCTCCCAACTGAGAGTGTTGTGCCAACCCTGGAAAAAACCCTTGTCTCTGTCTTGATACACGCAGGTGTTGGTGGTGGACAACCTCAGTATGCGGATAATATCCTCCTGCTGCAAGATGAAGACGATCACAGAAGCCGGCATCACTCGTAAGTAATGGGACAATTCCGTCATGTACCATGATGAATTGATGTTGTTGAAATAATCAGCAAAGACTCCCTTTTTCAAAAACACAATTTTTGTCAGTGACCATGGCAATTCTCATCTCATGGCATTAGTGTTGTAGTTACAGTTTGTTGGGTCTTGTCATTATCAAAACTAGGCCTATGTGCCACTCAAGTTAGAGACATAATATGAAACCTTACAAGACTACAAAACCCTTGACTTCACCCTTGACCCCCACTTGGGGCCCTTAAGCAGGCCTCTGGACCCGTAGTGACAAGGCATGAAACTCTGGTCACTACACTCCTCTTCCTCTGTTTGGGATAATTAATAAAACATTAATTAGCTACCACTTAAATTAGGCTAGCTGCAACCCTGCATGCCATGGTACTGTAGCTTACTTTAATTTGAGAACAATGCTATGTCTGATAGACTGTGTTTTTGTTTGTAACATTAGTGGGGTAGAATCACTGTGAGGTGATAAAAACAACCTGAGAAGATAGGGGTTTGTCAGCAATATATGCGTCAAGTAGACACTAGGAAAGTGAGGTTCAAAAAACCATGACATGTAGCAGCTTCAATACAGCATGCAACATGAAGGAAGTGGGATATCAAATAGTATATATCAGTGAAAGTGCTTTGAACAAGGCCAACACAGGGATTGCACTGCAAAACATCTGGTCAGGTCTATTCCCTGGAGATCCTGGTAAAACTCTCGGATTACAGTACCTTTTCAGCTGCCAAATCTTGAAAAGCTGTGTAATTGTTGCGAAAAAAAATCTTCAGGTATATATGTAAAAAGGAAGTTGGCCTTTTTAATCCTAGCACAATACCATATGCAGAGGTGAAATTCCAGGAGGTAAACCCAAGTACATGCAGGAATAGAAAAATACATTATTGTTAGTGGTACAATATGCCACTCACTATTCTTTCCACTTTGAAACCATTCCTTCAACTGGTAATTGTAGAGGTCAACTTTCAGACTGAATGGGGGAAGACATAAACAGATTTAAACCAAGTGTGGTATCTATTTGCAACATATGCTACTTGAAATCTCCCTCTCTCATTTGAAAGAAAAGTAGGAACCTGTATCATCTATGCTTTCAGTATCCAGTACCATGGTTGTAGCTGTGGTGGATGGCGGCACTTAAGTAATTCCCTCCCCGCATTAGCAATCAGTTTACTGCCAGACACTTGCTCAACAAAATGTAGTAAATGCGATGGCAGACGAGGCCTTTTGAGTGAATTACCATTCGAAGAAGTTAGGAACATCTTTCTGTAAACAGTGCTTACAAGACATAGAGTGCTCTAGCAGGGGCACTGCTCCTTGGACCCTTGCCCAATGCATTGCCCCTGGACCCCAACAGGGGTCCTTTCAAGAGCCTCTGAACTCCACCACAAGAGGCTGGTTTCCTTGTTTGTAACCAGAGACTGACTTTGTCTGGCTGTGACCCTCTCCATGACAAATATGTGCTTGTAGAAAGAGAATGTCAGAAGAGAGATACCTGACTCAGATGAAAAAAAGTAATGGCTAGACATTGAATGCAGTAGTGTGTCAACACACTAACATTTGAACTGTTGGAAGTACAGTCCATTGTATGTAAATTGTCATGATGCTGCACATGACTTGCAACATGTAGGCCAATTGAACTTATTGTGTGTATAGTACATAACCTTTAGTATGTTGTGTGAGTGTGTGTCTTCACAGGAACAGGGGGAAAGTGAGAAAATCTGATTTAATTAAATGTGGTGAATAAAAAAAATGATTGAAGGAGACGTTTATCGGCCTCTTTACGAAAAGGAAAACTTGGCAGAGATTCCTGCTTGTGCAGCCTGTAGTATGCCTCATGCAGTGATTGCCAAAACCGGCAGCAAACTTTATCAAACAAAGGAAAATCGAAAGTTCAATTTTTTTGCACACTAGCCCAGTCTGGACCACCTTCATGCAAATATTTAGACCTCACACATCATCCACTTCAAATTTGTGCAAAATGGAGATGTTTGTTCAAATTGGCCTTAACCAGGAAGATTCGAATGCAGTCAGTTCAGAAAGATTCGAACGCTTACAAGTAATGTGTTTTTTTTTTGTTTTGTTAGACTGTAGTTTTGATGTATCTTTAGATGTATATTAATGTAAGTGTCTTTTCAGCCACACTGTGATAGTCTGTGTAGTTCGACTCATCACTTAACGTCATATGTGTCTGATTGTTACCCTTAGTGGTGGAAGATCTGATGAAGAAAAGAGAACCATTGAGAAATGTCGAGGCTATCTATCTGATCCAACCGATCGAAAAGGTAGGTGGAACTACCCCACTATGACAAATTCATTGCTTCTTCATTGACAGATGTTTTGACGGCAGTATACTACACTTCAAAAAGTCTGAACATAGTGCTGAAATGTTAGGAGAAAATTTTCCACCTCCCCTATTCTGTTTCCTATGTGTACCCCCAATAATCTAGAAGACTAAAGAGTATGTACGCACAGAAATATGGGAACTACAAAGAAAACCATGCATTTAATTTCAATTCAGTGCTGATGGACTTGAAAAGAAGAATGTCCATTTATGAAATATTACGAGAGAAAAGTTTTGGATAACTCTCTCCCTCTCCAAGAGTTTTCTGTTGCTTTCGGTTAAGTTTTTTGGAGAAAAGCGTGACAAAATGGAAATGGCCAACCACTGTGATACGTTATCTCAATGCACTGCTGTTTGAAAAATATAAGAAAAAATCTAGAACCATATCAGTGTGGATTGTTAGAAAGGGGTCAAATTCGAAAACGTGAGACAGTAATCACCCTACATAAATGAGTGAAGGTGTTTTTATTCTTCGCCACATGTGGCGTTACACATACACTCTCAGTGTGACACCTGACACTGTCATTTCCACTACCATCATGCACTTTCTCAGCATTTAATTGAAGAAAAAAAATTGCACTTGAGACTTGATGAACATGTGTCGAAGAAAACATCTAGTTTGCATTTCGACAGAACTTGTGCATGCATTCTTTTGGTGGATAAATCCCTAAATCTGAAGCCGAGCTTCGAATTGGTCTTCCTTCTTGCACCCTTACACCATGTTAATAAGGGCAGAACCTTTTCAGTGCTTGCCTACTTATATGGTTTGCTTTCACGCAGCTTGTCTGTGTCGTTGACTTGACATTTTTGCAACCACTGGCTTTTTGCCAGTAGGGTCTTGGAACATATCTTAATCCCATCACAAGTCGAGTGGATGGATCAAAGTCCTGTGAGGGGCGTATCTTGCTTCTTTGTCTAGCTTTCAATTACTCTTTGAGTTGCTGTCAGACACTCCATGCTCCAGTGCCTTTTAAGCCTCCTGATTCCATAATATGGCAGAGACAAAAGAACAAGTGCTAAAAGGGTGGAATTTGGCTATGAGTGTATGGAACTATATAAATATAGTTTGAAGTGGGTTTCTTTTAATGTGGTGGTTAATACCACACCCTTTTTTCACCTTTTTTTTATCATCCTCTTTTCACAGTCTGTGAACATACTAATCAATGACTTCAAAGAACCACTCAACCCACAGTACAAGGTAGCCCATGTATTCTTTACTGGAGGTAAGTCTGCTGCCATGTGTGAGTAAATGAAGTTGCTTGTTGTGTATTGCCTCTGTCTCTCTGTTTTCATTGATATTATTCCCTGGACTGTGATTTTATGAAATGACTTGCAGTTTGATACAGCTTTGTTCTGGCTTATGGCTCACCTGTATATGAATGAGCATACACTATGAGGGGGAGATGTTTTTTGTGATGTACCTTCTGGGTACCCAAATGAATTGGTTTGAAGTATATCCCTTTTTTTTTTCTTATTGTATTATTTTAAGAACTTTGTATTTCTGTAGATCACTCCTCCCCTGCCCCTCCCACCCCCTTTCTTTTCCTCTTCACCTTATCCAAATTTACTCACGGTAACCCTTTTGGCTCGGATATACTGCTAATGATTCTAAAATTACGAACATTCCAGACATTTTTATCAACTGTGGAGATGTGTGACTGAATTGAAACTTTTGTCTAGATATCCTTTTTGATACCACCACCCTCACCGATCATCATTATTACAAGAAAGAAGACATGCTCCGGCGGTCTTTAATGTTTCAGAGTTAGTCTTAAGTATGTGACATATTTTTTTTTTTTATCTCAGAGACCTGTTTGTCATTTTCTGGATTTTTTATCTCAAATTTTTGTTCTCTCTTGTTCATGTTGTCAATCACAATTTGTCAAAGTCAAACATTGGTACAACCAAATCCATTTGAACGTAAACAACTTGGTATATGCCACCTCTACTATGAAATGCAAATAAGATGTTTTAATTTCGAAGAATGTCCCTGCACTCTATCTCTTTATGCAAATCTTCTCGCATAATCTGTTTGAAAAACATTAACACCCATTAAACATGAACATATCTTATGTTTGCATCTGTCCTCGAAAGTAGGGCAGCTACCTGTCCACAAGTTTCTAGGTGTATCAGTGTGGCAAGTTAATGTTGTTTACTTTTGGTTGGTCCTGCGGAAACACTTCTCGTTAAAAATGTGACGATGTATTTGCAGTAGACAGATAAAAAATATATATTTTTTATATTATCGCCGATAGGTGGTCAAAGATCACACCATCGAATCGATGTTATTCTCGTCAGATTTTACTAAACCGCAGAGTTTGGGCAAGTTGTAATGAAGGACTAAAACAAACATCGCAACTCTATGTGTTTTTATATTTATGAGAGACAATGTTACCATTTTGGCAGGAAGGAATCCCTGCAGTGAGCATGTGCTAAAGGCTGCATTCCTCCCTGTTCTGCATTGTACAGACAAATCAACTCATCCGTTTCACACAGCTTTCCGAGTTTGTCGATAATTTGTAAATAAATCCAAAATTTGGGAAGAAGTACAAAAAAGTGTGATTTTGGACCTTTCATCAGTGGAATAGAAAATAGATGTTTTTTTTTTTTTTTGTCATTTTGGGGACATTCAGACACATAATCGGATTAATATAATGCAAAATTGATTTTCCCATTTTTTTTTTCCTTTAACCCAGCTTGTCCTGACCAACTGTTCAGTGAGATATGCAAGAGCGCTGCTTCAAAGTACATCAAGACTCTTAAAGAGATCAATATTGCATTCCTTCCGTACGAGTCACAGGTGAGCCACTGAGTCATCTGTATTCAAGAACTGACAGAAGAACTTTGAGCCGGTTTACAAAGCCCCCCCCCCACCAAGAGCTTGACTCCATGCTTGGGAACAATTTAGCCAAAGAACCCCTCCCCCATTCAAGGAAAAAAAATCGACCCATTTCTATACATTGAAACATTGCAACTTGATATTGCTCAAAGCAGCATCAATTACCGTGACATATCTGATGGTAAAATCCAATTCAAGGTTAGTGTTGTCTCCCAAAATAATTTTGCGAGGGAAGCTGGGTTCACCTGGGAAAAATAAAACAACCAAGAATTTTAAAAAATTGATAAAAAAAACATGATCCTAACTGACAACTGGGTGATTATCATTCGTCAATTTAATAAGAGTTCTGAATCGATTGCAACTGCAGTTATTCGAGTGAACCTCTAAGTCCTAGAAAACCTATAAAAACAAAAAAAGGAAAAAATCCTATTTTCAAAGTGGGGCCTATGCTTGTTGGAAGATGCCATAAAAACCCATAGAATCCCTATGTTTTGTAGTTTTTAAGTGTGAAATATGAAAAAAGGCAAACAACCAGAAAGACTTAAAAGTACTCTCAAGCTCCATAGTCCAGGGTTTGCTGACGAGTGAAAGTTTTTAGGTGACAAGCTACTTGCTGAAACAAAATGAGTGAAGGTATGTTACTGTGTATTTTTTTTTATATCAACAACTACTGTGTTTGTGCTCAATTTTTCTGATGTATAAAAATCCAGCTATATTTGACCTATAAAAAGCCTATATGTATGGGAAACGCTCATATATTTTGAAAATGTCACCGGCAAAAATCCTATATTTTCTTTTTTGGGACTTGAATAACTATTGCTGGTATTTTGCGAATAACTGTTGCTGGTATTTTGCTTTCTTTGCTCCCGGTCATAGGTATTCTCTTTGGATTCACCTGACAGCTTCAACATATTTTTCAGTACATCTCGTGCCCAACAGAGGGCTGGCATGATCGAACGTGTCGCCGAACAGATCGCCACTATCTGTGCAACTCTCGGAGAGTATCCTGCAATCCGATATCGTAGGTAATAATCGAAGGTTTCCGCTGTCATGGAAAACCTGGAAAAGTCATGAAAATTTGGCAAGTTATCTCAAGGCCTGGAAAAGTTTTGAAATTCAGGGAAATTGTGTTAAGTCCTGATTAAATCATCGACATTTTCACAAAGTGGCATTGTTTCTTTCGTGCTCATAGTGTCAAACGTATTCTCACTCTGGAATATCAAAATTCCTTTTTGGTCTCCACATCTTATTGCTTGGCTTTTGCTGTTATTATTAAAAACATGTAAGAAAGAAGGAAGATGGTCATGAAAATGCCAGGGCTTGTTTGATTTAAGTCACGCTTAAAATCATGATTTTAAAATCATGATTTAAATCTATTTATTTTACTCCAGTCACAGTTTTATATTTAAATCATGACAATTTTTTCTCAAGGAAAGTAAAAAAGTCAACAACCCTGGAAAGGACTTTATTTTGTCTTGGGAAAGTTATAGAAACCCCATCAAAATTGGTTTGCTAGAAAGTGCAGTCCTAACCTTGTAATAAGCATCAAAGAGATAGTTGGGAGCATACTCGCACCATCGTTGCCTCCTGTTTTATGGGGACATCTGATGATTTCTTTTCTTTTTTATTCATTTTTATTCCATTTCCTTTAGAAGTTATTATATTGTATAGTTCATGAAACACTGTAACTGAAGTTTATCGACATGTATCCCATTATTTCAAGGGAAACGTTCTCGGCATATCCTCTCCCCCTCCTAACGGTATCAAAAACACAGCTTCACCGATTTCAAATTACTATGATAGCATGGTTTCACATGTTCTGTTAGTTTTCTTGGAGGGAGTACTTCTAAGATAAGAACCTTTTCCTATCATGGCTATACAGTTGTAGGCTCTACATTGAATATTACCCTCCCCTCCCCACCACTGAAATTTTCTGCTAACATTTACTGGTGCAGTAACAGTTGTTTGGTCCCGCTGATGTTCTAGGACCTTTTTTTCTTTTGGGAGACCACTCAACTTTAGCCATTTCTGTTTGCACCAAAGCGCTTTCAGTTAAATCATCCTTTATCATTTGTCTTTCAGTGAATGTGACAAGAATCTGGAAGTCGCTCAAGCCATTCAGAGCAAGCTAGATGCATACAAAGCAGACGAACCTACGATGGGCGAGGTAGGCTTCACTCGGTGGAAGAGAGTGTCACTCAATTTCACGCTGATGAGATGCAAAGTTTACAGTCGGCAGTGACATGTGCACTTAATGTATTGAAATAGCCTGAAAACTGCATTCATATTACTGAAGCAGAAATGATTTGAAAATTTCACTGAAAAGTTTTACTTTCAAATGCCAGTTTAAAAGTGGTACTATGGTGAACTCACTTTGTGTATAAGCAAAGCAAGTGAAAGAAAATTGGTAGGCTGGGAGGGGAGAATATTTGAATAATGTTCTTTATTGTTCTTGCTCGGCTGTCTGTTATTTTGTGTTTGCAAATTAAATCATTGTGAAATCTTCACAGAGAATACGGTACATCTTTTGTGACACGCATGATGAAGGAGAGTTCCCATCGGTGTGCATAAAATTATTATGTCTGTGTCATACATTTAATTCAGTTGAACCACTTAGTCTTTATACTGAGGTTGTGGAAACTCAAGTGGACTGTGTTTGTGTGTATTAACTATTCCAATCGCTTTCAATTGATACTATCCATAAATGGGGCACTAGTTCAGTGAGAGAGTCAATAGATACCATCCGCAATTCGAGCACCTGTTCAGTGAGAGATTCAGAGAGTTTCGGAATTGTATGTTCGATACCCCAAAGTGATGAACAACTTATCAGAAAGATCCTTCAAATATGGAATTCATTTTTCAGTTCGACAAGACAGTGTGTATGGTAGAGTGAGAGGGATTTCTTAGATGGTGCACTTTGTTAAGCTGTGTGATTAATTAATCATAAATCAAGCTCAGTAATAATACTGTGATCATCCCATTCATTTGACATAGCTCCACTGTTATGAAATTACACCCAAAATTACACCAAACATTAGGTCACAAATTACACCAAACATTAGGTGTCTCGCATTCCTTGCCAATTCACCAGAAAAATGAGCTTTTCAAAGAAATTCTGCTTTGATATTTCAGGGTCCCGAGAAGCATCGCTCTCAGCTTCTGGTCATCGACCGTGGCTTTGATGTTGTCACTCCTTTGCTTCACGAGCTCACCTATCAGGCCATGGCGTACGACCTCCTCTCGATAGAAAATGACGTCTACCGGTACGAGTCGGACAACACAGGACCGGAGACGGAGGTCCTTCTGGACGAGAACGATGAACTATGGACCTCTCTTCGCCACCAGCATATCGCTCAAGTTTCCACGTACGTGTCATTTATTTTTGTGGCTCACAGTTTGCGGTGTGACCTTAACCTTAAGCAAGTGTGAATACTTTGTAAACTGTAGTCACAAAGTGGAAACAGAAAAGCCTGCCTTTTGAATCAACCAGATGTGCTATTTCAAACTGACATGTTACCCTTTTTTCAAAGTGGATCCTGAAAACTGGGCAGAGGGGGGTTTACTTTGCTTGTACTTGGGATTGGTTGCCTAGGAATGAGTAGCTGTGTATTTGTATATATATGCCTCAAAATTTGATGTCATTCTGAAAGAAGAATGTGAATCTTTATCCTTCCCTATTTTTTTCTTCTGGGAGTTGACTTGTAACCTCTTTAGAAGTCAAGATTGTTCTATTGTGAGAAAAGTAGTCCAGTGAATCCAAAATATGTCAAAAGGTTTAAGGTTTGAAATGGACAGCATTTATTTGCAAGAACGCAAGTTTGAAGACTGCAGAACAGAGTTGTGTTTTGACACACTGACTTTATCAGCACTTAAAAGCTTTGTGAAGATTCCTTTGTGATGGACTCTGTTACCAAAATACCACTGTAACAACTGCTGTTGGATAAAATGAGGCATCTTGTCAAAGGCACCATTACAATTATTTAAAGTTTGCCTCAGCCTGAACTCTCAACACGTAAGAGACATCTTGGCAGAGAGGTGGATTGTGCTTTGCATCGCTATTCTGTGAAAAAGGAAAAAAAAATATACAAACTCTAAAATTGACATGTCAAGTAGATTGAACAGAAGATGCTACCAGAGAACCCTCTCGTTATTGTCAATGGTTTTCAGGGTGTCACACTTTCCATTTACTAAACCAAATGTGTCAAGTAGTGGTAACCTCCTCAAACATAAAGCAAAAAAAAGCACCCATCTGCCTCGACTTCTTCTTTTTTCTTTTAAAATAATTTTGCTTTTTTCACTTTGTCTTGTTTTTATATTTTTGCCTGATTAGAGTGTTCTATTATCTTCAATTCCTGTTGGATGGTTGACTTTGTTTGAAGGTTTGGAGATAATTGTAACCCACCCTCCTCCCAACCCTCCCAGATAGCGGTATTGAATAGCGACTGACATTTTTGTATTCTGGTGCCCGTGAAAAATCGTATTTGTATCCATGGTAAAGATATGTTTTGTTGCTGTTTCATGTCAGGAATTATTTGGTTATGCTTTGAATTTTTCAAACAGACAAATCACCAGCAAACTGAAAAAATTCGCCAAAGAGAAGAAGATGGGCTCCGGTGATAAGGTTGGTAGCATTTAAAGCATTTTATAAACCCAAGCATGTTTTGTGGTTCGGGTATGTTTGACAGTCTTCTTACTTTATTTCACACTGAGCTAGATAAAATCCGTTTCACTTTACAGTGAAGGTTTATAACTTTTGTAACTGTGATTGTGTGCACTTGGATACTTAACCATCACCCTTGATGCCATTGACAAAATTTTCTATGTGTCTCCTACTTTCTTGCCTCTGGTTTTTTCTCTTCCTTTTTTGCTCTGTCCGTTGAATCTGTAATCCCATCAGTTTCACATTACAAGCAGTACTCAAAGCAGGTCTGATACTATCTTGCTAAGTTCGCAACAATGCCAAATAACCATTATGTTCTGCGATGAAGGTGATTACTGCTGATTTACGGCGTGACTGGACAACTCCAAGGCGGACAATCTTCTCCCCCTCCCCCGGATAATTTCCCCCTGCAAGTTCCCCCTCGGATAAAGTCTCCCCGACAATTTTCCCCAGAAAAATTACCAATTAGGAGAATTCCACCCTGGAAAGATCTATCCCATCCTGATAGTTCCTTCAGGAAAAGGGATAGCTTTAAGGACAGAGTTACGGGATTTGTCCGGGTGGAATTTGTCCGGGAACCGATGAGCTGTACTCATAGATTGTGTTGATAGGCTGCTTGAGATGCCAACGTGTTCAGTTTATTTTAAGGTTATGTCACACCCTGCACTCAAATGTCATTACTCTGTTATTTAAGGTTTGTCCCTCTTCCTTTTATGTAACTTGTAGGAATATGAATAACATACACTGATCATCTGTTTTTTATTCTGTTTCCTCATCACCAAGGCAACAATGCGAGAGCTGTCTCTAATGATGAAGAGGATGCCACAGTACCAGAAAGTCCTTCGAGGGGTGAGTCTTTGCTTCTCTTTGCTGTCAGACAGGATCAGTGTGGACTGTGAAATGAAATTAATTTTTGTAACACTTTTGTGTTCACGCTTGAACACTCTTTAACCATTTCGACAAAGTTATTCCTTATCCTAATTTACTAGATAACAACGTGGTTTGAAAGTCCATGATATGCAATTTATTGCTCCTATCGAAACTCAAACTTTTCTTACATAGGATATGTGTTTACCCCGATTGTCTTTCATTTGGTTAAGTTACGTTAAGGTAATTGGTATTTCAGTGCAAAACTCTCTTTCAAAGTCTGATGTCAGATACGGCCGGGTCAGATTTTTCGCTAATTCAAGAAATTGCGATGTATGTCCTTCATGTATAGACAGTACATGGTAAAGTATCTTAGTGCGTTCTTATTTCTGTGCCTTTCCACAAGACCTACGTGCCCTCTTACCACAAACGAAGGTTTATCGTCAATAAGTTTGTCCACAGGCATTATACTTCATCTCAATGAATATGTGTTGTCACAGTTCAGGTCATGTTCAGTTTACAACAACTGCCACTGACGTGAAGTCGGTCTTTTGTAATGTTGAAGAGGCTTCCAAGCTTGACCAATGAGGGAAAAGTGATGATTGAGATCTCCCTTTGATCGTAAAGGTATCGAGGTGATCGGAACCTCAAACTGTGATTTAGGCTGTAATTTGTCTCCTTGCCTCCTCTTTGTATTCTCTGTAGTATTCCACTCAGCTCCGTCTGGCTGAAGATTGCATGAAACAATTTCAGAATGGAGTCGACAAACTCTGCCAGGTCGAGCAGGACCTTGCTGTCGGTACTGATGCAGATGGGGACAGGATCAGAGACCAGATGAGGAACATCGTACCCATCCTCCTGAACCAGAAGATATCCCCCTACGATAAGATCCGCATCATCCTCCTCTACATCGTCGGGAGAAACGGTACGTCAGAGGAAGATCACTCTTTCAGTGTGATTTGTTTTGTGTTTAAGATTCGTGCCGTTAATACAGTAGCTTGCTTGGTTTTTCCTTTAAGTAAGTTTTCCACATTGTCTGAACATACTGGTTCTGTTCACTCTTTATTTTCCTTTACGTGTTATTATCCATGCTGAAGAAACCTATAGCTTGGTGATGGATTGTTCATGTGTGTGTATGTTTGGAACTGTTTGCTCGTATTTGTCAAACTTTCAGATAAACCATATACATATTGCATGCTTGTAAGAACAGCAAAATTGCCCTTCGAGGAGAGCAGAGATAAATTTCAATCAGCGAAGGTCACGGTCCAGATGTATTTTCCTAACGTAATTCATAGAATAATTCACATTCCACTTTTTGGCATGAATGTGATAGCATTAATGTGATAGCGTAGCATGAAGGTTTGTCTTCAGTAATTTGGTGGCACTTTGTTTCAGCAGGAATTACTTGTTTTGTTTTGTTTGCCACTGAAGGTATCAGCGAAGAAAACTTGAGCAAACTGATCCAGCATGCCCAGATTCCAGAACCTGAACGACCAATTGTGACCAACATGAAACTCCTAGGTGTCCAAATATTCCAGGACGTAAGTCACTTTGTGTCGGTTTTTCTGATCAACATTTGTTTTTTGTTTTCTGTAATCCTTTCTTACCAAAGGATTTATCTTGGGGGAGGGTTGAGGATGTGATTCACATTGAATCACTTTGGGGGGGGGGGGCTTAAAGTAGCCTTGTTGGAAGAATTGAAACTGCAAAGGTAGATATAAGTATCACTCTATAATACAAAACAGTCTGATTGGCACTCCCAGGTAAAGATGATTGCAAGTTACGTTTGATTTCATCAAGTTACATCACATCAAGTCATTTACTTAGGTTTCCTCATATTAAAACTGTTTTAATGTTTCTTTCTCACTCAGAAAGGTTTTGTGTCTCACATAGTATGCCCAGAAAGTCGATGATGAGTGCCTCTTAAAGCCGTGTCCTTGTGAACAAATTCGCTCAGGTCTTCCCCTTCGTTGAAAAGTACAGACATCTTTTGAGAGTCAAAAGTGGACCATTTGTTTCGACTAGTTGTCAGTTAATTTTGTCACTTTTTTATTGCATCTACCATGACAATTTAGAAGTTTGTATATAGTAGCCATTGCCCATGAACTGTTTGTTGAATTTTAAGTTACTCGGTGTTGAATTCATTCACTTCTAATTAATTCACTCTTCATTAATTCGCTTCAGTCGAGGGCCAGGCGTCCAAGGCAGGTTGAACGTAAAGAGCGGATCACGGAGAACACGTACCAGCTTTCGAGGTGGACACCAGTGATCAAAGACATCATGGAGGTTAGTTTAAATTAAAACAGTTATCTTTTGTTGTAAATATTCCACTACTGCACCTCCCCTGCTGCTAACTTCTGGTCTTAATACAGCATCAGATATTTAAATAGCAACACCAAAAGGGGAGAATAATGTTGTTGACTAAAAGCAGATGATTGTTTAGTTGAGGTTATTGAAAAGCAAGAGGGAGGTCTTTCTTTATTCTGTGACTTTCCAATTGGTGAAAATGCAAAGCATTGTAAAGAAGAAGGAAGTGTGAGAAACATTCCACTTTTTGGAGAAAGGTTGAGAAGCAACACTCAGGTTAAAATGAAAGACATCTCCAGAGTTTGAACTGTCACAGAGTTTTCAATTCTTTTGCTGTACTCTGTTAGATGTCTTCTTTTACTGGAAAAAGAAAAAATAGGTTAAAAGTCTGTTGCTCAAACAGTAAACCTCCTGCTTGTTGAATACATGTGTGACAAGTCTCATACCCCTGACCTTGTACTGTACAGTTAACATTTCAGACAATACAGACAACTGTTATGTGATATCACAACAAATGTTCAAGGTGTAGTCTTGATTTTTACTGGAAGGATCAATACTTTAATCACCATGGCAACTTCTCAGTCGTTAAGTGTTTGAACCATTTTTTTGTAATCAGGACGCTGTCAGTGACAACCTGGATGCCAAGCTGTACCCTTACTTGTCTGGAAGAACCAACTCAACATCCTATGGCGGAGGGTCTGCAGCTAGAAGGTGAGCGTTCTTGAACAGTAAAGGCCGAGTCGTATATGCGACGCTTCAACATGAGATCCAATTTTCAAGGAAAAAAGTGCAATTTGAGTCAATCAGAATGTTAGCACTGTTATGGTTTCTTTAAATCCCGGTCGTCTTGAATAGGAGAATCATTTTTCAAGTTGATAATTTGCTTCTGTTAATGTAAGCACTAATGCAAATTGTGCAATTTTAGTTAAAAGTTAAAATTGCATGTTGAATCATGCATACATGATCTGGCTTTACCATGACTCCTCACGTAGTTGTCCCCACGCAATCACTGCACTCCCAGACAAAAGTCAGTCTGTAAACTTGTAAGTGGGCACCTCCAGTCAAGAGTATGTCTCTCAAAACCCACATCTGCGAGTGGCAATGTTAGCAGTTAGTCAGTTAGTTTGCTGTTAGAGACATACTGACAGATATACTGACACACATATCAGCAATCCTCCTGGTAACTGTCAGGTTGACATGGTCAAAAGTGTTTATTTTGTCATCGTTCATTCCACCAAGACACTCTTTACCTAGTCTCAGTAACTGCCCTCCAAGGTTGAACAATGGTCAAACCCAGTCAACAGTCCACAAAGGGAGAACGTAGTCAAGCCACCCAGTCAACAAATTTGTAATGTCCAGTAACATGCAGTACTAACAGATCAAACAGTGTGAAACAACTCTAGTGCGATGTTTAAGTAAGAAGGATTAAATTGGTTAGCCTCTACTGATCATACTGTAACAAGGAGAAGCAACTCAGTGTACCATTGAAGTCTCAGCAAGAGCTAACTTGCAGACTTCAGCACACTGTCACTGCAGTCTGTTAAAGGTGCATTACTTGCGAAGTTGCCAGCGTCGTTCAGACTGATTTCTATTTTCTTCTCGGCAGTGCTCGATATGGCCACTGGCACAAGGACAAGAGCTCCCTGGACAGGAAGAGCGGACCTCGCCTCATTGTGTTCATACTCGGAGGAGTCGGCTATTCGGAGATGAGAGCGGCGGCAGAAGTCTCAAAGGAAAACACCAAGAAGAACTGGGAGATTTATGTCGGTGAGTGCAGCTGTGCCCCTGGTTGAGAAGACAGTGTTGTGGGTGAACAAAGTACAAAGAGGGCAGCAGGAGCTGCAGTGTGCCGTTGAGGAAATATTTTCCATTTTTGGTCTTAAGTATTTTTAAAGATAATCCAGTCAACTTAATTTGAAGATGTAAAGATCATTTGTTTGGTTTGTCTTCTTTGACTGAGAGTGATTTGGCAGTGTCGGTGCTCTTTTAACAGAGGAATGGGTCATATCTGCCACCAAATTCTGCATTCTCAAAATGAATTTGGTTCGTGGTCTGTTACAAGTTGGTACACTAACCAAATGGGAAGAGTGCAGATCTTTAGTAAAATATTGTTATTTCATATAAAACATAGGATGAAGTTTGAATCTCTTGAAGTCAACCAAAGATTATTTAGTCCAGATTAGTTGATGAGGAGCAATTGATGCATTCAGTTCAGGATCACCAGTGAAACCATGCAGGTTGCTTCAAGTTAGGTTCCCTAGTCACGTGCATACAGAACATTTTGTCGCAAAATCCCTCCTCGTTGCAAGCTGTAGCTTCGATGTGTTCATTTTTTCCTTTTTTCCCTTTCTTGCTCTTTTAGGCTCCACCCACTTGCTGACCCCAGAGGCATTCCTGAGCGATGTCCGTGACCTGGAGAGTTAAGCAGCTTGAGGAGGAGTCTGGTAGTAGCTGGCAGGTGTTTGCTGAGTCCATTCCGTATAAGTGGCAACCATATGATGATGTTTAATCTCTTGACAAAACTGTTCATGGTATACTGCGGTAAAAAAAAAAAAAAATTGAAACAATGTGAGGAAAAAAAAAAATTGTGTACCTTTCTTTGTACATTAACTTCCATATTGCTTGTATATAAATCAATTTACAGATGTATCGTTTTTAACTTTACAATGGAAGGGAACCAAAAAAAAAAGGATTATACAATATGGAAGAGCAGTTTTGAAATAATTCTGAAAATATTGTGAAATAAAATTTTGTTATTTGCCGTTGCCTGTTTCACAGGTTCTCGATAGAGTCGCATTGTTTTGATGGATGATTGCTTTGATGGATTAGGAAAGTAAACAAAAACTTTGCTGCCCGAAAAAAAATAAGGAAAAAAAAATATGTAGGGTCAGGAAACTGTCATGTTGGTGTTCTGGTGATTGACACATATAACTAGAGGTTAAAAAGGAAAACATTTCACATCTGATTAAACAGCATTTTTTTCTATGCAGAATCCGCTCCTTGATGAACATCTGCAGTTCAGCCAAAGTGGAAATAACTTGAAATTATTTCAGCACAGCAGTTAAGAGTCTGTTCGGTGGTGTTAAATCCTCGTCATCACCAGAAAATTTATGCCGTCGAGTCGGGATTTTTGGCAATTTCAATGTCCAGTGTTGTTTCTCGTGCATCGATGAACTTATCTGGCAGTCTCTTGAACGAAAAATGTTAGCATTCATTCTTTCGATATCTGTTGAAAGAGTAAGAACAGAACTTTTCGTTCAATGCTCTAGAATATTGTCTCAGTCTATTCACTCATTATTTTGTCACAGAAGAAGGCACTAGTCTGTAGGATCTGCAAAAAGTCCATTTTGTATCTAAATATAGCAACGATTAAGGTCCACAAAAATATATGCGTAGATGATCCTTGATATTTTTCAGTTAGTTATCATCTCAGTAAAACATGTATGTCAAAATTCAAAAAAAAAAGGAAGAAAAATTACAAAAAAAATTGTTAAGACTAAAACATTAAAAAAAAAATGCTAAGACAAACATAGGAAAAAAAGCTTGTAAATAGTTACTAGACAAAAAAAACTGAAATTAATATTTAAGTTTGTGACAGATTTCTAATTTGGGTAAAATTGAAAAGCAATACGTATATAAGTTTTGTTGATGTTAACTTTCTGAATAGGGTTTGGGTGAAGCTTTCATGTGCCTCAATATATCTCTAGTAGAGTGTTTAGTATCTTAGAAAAAGAGAACACATCACCTTCCTTGCACTTGGAAAAGGCAAAGTAGCAGTTGGTGAGTGACAGTGTCACACTTCCATGGGCGGTCTGTGACAGGCTGGCAGAGGTGTGCGTAGGGATCTAGTCTTTGAAAAGAAAATAAATTTGTCTGTTTGCTTTGATTTGACAGCAAATTTGGTGGTTTTATTCATAAGGTGTAACGAGGTCACAATAGATAATTTTACGACCCCTGATAATTTCATGACCCATGGCTGCAATGTAACTTAACCCCATCAACATAGTGAACCAACAACGCCCATCCGGGGGCTATGACAAGGTGGTTTTGCCCACCGTCCTTGGCTCACAATTGAAATAATGGCCTAGTTTTAGAGTTGTGTTTTATAGGGTGAACGTTTCTTCATTTAATGGGGGAAACCCCGGGGGGGGGGGGGAATTTGGATAAGGAGTGATTACTCAGGAGTTCACAAAATTAAGGGAGAATTTGAATATTCAGTGTAAGAGGTGGCGAATTAGTTTTGCAAAATAGTGCTCATATATTTACATGTATACATTGAAATGTATCTTGCCATGTATACATTAGAATGTATCTTGTCATAAGTATTGTCTAGTTTCTATCAATCATCACCAGATTTTGTGTCACTATGGGAATGAAGTCATTATCTATACGAGAGTATTTTCCATAGCTGGTGTAGCAGATGAAGAGATCAGTGGATCAAATTTATTGATGTATGGCAATAAGTGTTTGGTAACAGGGGAGTAACAGAGAAGTTATAAATTTTGTGTGATCCATGTGTGTGTTCATCGGTGGTCGTGTGGCAAGTGGGTAGAATAAGTATTTGGCAGTCCACCTGGTCCGGATCTAGATAGAAAATTTGAAATGTATTCTTGTCTTTTTCTCCATCCACATCACTGCCAACTGTTTCCCTTCTTATTTGCAATTTTGATTTTTCGTTTTCTTAGAGGCCAAATGAGAAGTGGTTGATGTTTTCAAGTAACATGCCCATGCTGGGGATTTGTTTATATGCTCTCAGATGACAAGGAAACGTTTTTTCCCCTGATAGTGAAGGCTTTTTGGCTTCGCCAAGTCGCAGGTTCTATCAGGTGAATGTATGAAATGTCAGGTGCTATGACACCCACCAAATTATTCCCTCCTAACTCTGTCCCATCCTCACCCTTCACCCTAAAAAATTTGTTTTTGCTTTTATTTCAAGTTGATCAGTGAACTCCTTCAATGTTTTCATTAGTCAGTGGCCAACTGCAAAAATCCCCAGATGGTATCCTGTTTCAGTTAGTGCGTAGGAAGAGTTAAAGTGGAATTTAATCTTTGTTCTGTATCTGAGGCATGGTATGGTAGGTTTTTTTTTTTCAAATGATCAAAGCAATGTATTTGTCAATGAGTAATCAGGCTATGGGGAAGGGTGGTGTGCTGCAAGATTCAGAAATTTGTCCAAAAAACAAAATGGGGGCGGGGCAAATTTAGGAAGCAAATTTTCTAGTGATACTGTCATCTTCAAAGTCAAATGAACACATGATACACGAGAAGTGTTGATCCTTTGTACTTTCGAAGAATTATTTTAATTTTCTTTTAATTTGACCAGTAATTGTGCAATATCAGTTGTCATCTTAGGAGAGTGGGAATAAATGGTGGATTTAATTTTGGGATGAAAAAGTACATTCCCAGGAACTTTACTTCTTCATTTAGTACTTTTCTATGTAAAAGGATCTTGGAAAGTGGGAATGAATGTGGGTTGCGATTTTGGGTCGGAGAAGTACATTCCCAGGAACTGATGTCTTCATTTAGTACTTTTCTCTTTTTCTTCTAAAAAGCATGCGCATAATCTTTGCAGTTGCTTTTATTTTTCTCTTCTGGCAAACGGAAACATCCACCATCTAGATGGAGGGATGACATTTCATTGACCAGCAACACATGTCAAGAAATGTTAGATTGCTTACTAGTAACCATTTCCACAGATGTTGTCACTGCTGATTGGGCTGTACATGCATCTTCTATTTTGTGTACTGTTTGTGGAATGTATGCATCGATCATTCTGAGGGAGAATCGGTAGACCCTTTGCACGTGACATCGAAGTGATGCGCCCTCCTTGAGGGCAAGCAACTCAACTTGGCATGTGCATCGAATCTCTGCCATGCGATCCGTACGCGTTTATTGTAGCCATGTGCGCTTAATTTCATTTGTCCTGTTTTGTCGTCATGTGACGTCAGTGCAACGGGTCTGTCGCGGGTCGCCTTCGACAATCGGGCAGGGTGTGTGACCAGTTGTGTCCACAGGACCATGGTTCGAATGTGACAACTGGAAGGTTATTCATTTAGAGAGGAGAAAAAGAAAAAAAGATTTATGGGGTTATAAGAAAAATGATGAGATCATATTATTGTATTGTACTTATCAAGATTGTAAACTTTATTTAGCTTTGATGTTTATACTAAATATTTAAATATATTAAATAAAACATTAGATGTTCCATTGTACATGTTGGTGACAATAAAAGTTGATGTAATCTCGGTCAATGGTTGTCAGTTTCATCGTCTGCTAAATTTGCCAAGAACCTTTGACAGAGATTTCCAGATATGTTTCAATAAAATAACATCTGCTACATCATCCCACCTACTTGATACAACTCTCATTCCCAAAGCAACCGTACATGCCTGTATCAAGGGGGTTCACACCCACAAGATCTGGTGTTCCACTTATAATAGTGGGTCTACTTTGGAAATATAATAACTTTTTGTTGGAGTTTAAAGCCTCAACTTCTAACCTCGTTAAATCTAGCAGAGCCCATGGCTTGCACATTCAGCTTAACTTTTCCATCCAGTGTCTTCAACACTTTCAGGTCAAAATTGGTTGGCAAAATGCTCCACATGTGGGGAACATCAAACCACCCTCACACTGAAAAAACAGCATGCAGGCTTAGGATGCACACCGATGCAAATAGGTACCACAAAATGCAAGTAGGATACAACAGCTAACACTAGTAATGTTACTCGTGTGTTTGGGGTCTTCCCTATATGATGCTTGGTCTACCCAATGGTGGCACCAGGATTTTAGAATTGAGAGGGAAAATGGAGGGAAAAGAAAATGGGTAGGCAAAAGTGTATGCATGTAACACAAGCATTAGTGAATGGAGAATTTGTGCAGGGTCTACCTCATGGTAGGCTCGTGGGGCAAAACTTGGTGGGGATCCAGAGATCAAAGCCTCTGGAAGCTCTGAGGGTTTAGGATACCTCTGGGAGAAAAATTAAGTCTCATGACATTTTACAAACTCCTTTGAGCTAGAGAAACACAACTGTCTATTTTAGGGTTTTAAGCAATTGACTAAAAACAAAGCACACCGTTATTGTGCAACCACTTAAATGGAAAATCAGACCAACTGCTACCATCAGCAACAAGAGTAATGTGACTAGCATCCAGGACAGTATATTGGAAATAACCACAAATGCTCTTTGGTTCCAGAAAACTCCCAAGAGATTCTCCCTCTATACATCATCCATCTTCACAAAGGAGAGCAGACTACAGCTGGTCAGTTTTTGTTTCACCTTGCCATCCTGAGTTGTATTCTCCCTCATCCTCCATGCAATGTAGAGATGAAGACTATTCGGTCACCATTTTTTATTTCATACTCGAGTTCTCCCTGCGATTCAAGAAGATAAAATGAAACAGACTGGTAATAAAGACAAAAACGACTTCTAAGAACTTGAACGACATCATGTCAAGAACAAGTTTTTCTTGACATAAATTATATGATGTACTGTACAACTCAGTGAGATAACTGTCAGTGTGAATGTTGATAATATTCAGCGAATAAGATGTTTACAGAAGCGTTGTTGACTTCACCTGGAGAGGTGAAATACTGTAACAGAAAAAAAAGCCCATTTCAAGTACAAAGTGTTAATTCCTAGAAACGGAACTCTTGAAAGTTGAAAGAAAAAGTACTCTGAGTGGTTCCCAGACAATTCACCTGTCCTCTGAAAATTCCCCTAAATCTTTCTTTAACTCTAGCCCTTACCAAGAAGGAATTGCCAAGGGTCAGCTGTCTGAGGGTAAATTTTCCAGGCTGGGAATTGCCCGGGTGGGAACTGTCTGCGAGTGGTTGTCCCAGTGAACTTACCAGGCGGATCGTCTGTGGGACACTGTCTGGGTTGGAGTTGTCCAGTCAGACTCAGAACAACTCAGTTTTGACTTTTTGGTTGATTTCAAAAGTGCATGCCGGTTCACAAAATGACCCCCATCTCCTTGAAGCAGATTTGACCAAAATTTCATTTGGACATACTTAGACACTTTCATCAATAAGCAATTAAGCTGAGATTCTGTGGAATTAAAATACACAGGTTCTTTCTTGAGCTGTAGTACTAGAACCAATTTATTACTGTTACAAACTTCAAATGTTCCAAGATTTTTTAAAACCTGACTGCAAAGTGAAGTTAATAATCAGAAATGACTCTGACTAACTGACTAATGGAGACAGTTAACAATGATTTCAAACTGTCACTTTGTAAAAGTCTCAAAGTATTGAACCAAAGTTTTTTAGCTATTCAAAAAATGTAACCACTTTGACATTTTTTTGGCATCCTATCAAGGGCTGCCATCTGTCCCAATCAGCATTGTCCCGTTTTTCAAAGGAAAAGTGAGCATCCCAGCCAGGAAGACAAATCGTCCTAACTCTCTCTGAAACAAGTACATGGCCTACAGTAGCTGGACATTATAATCCGTATGCATGCTTTTTGTGTGTGCAATGAAAATCTATTTGCTTCATTACTGTATCTGCATCACAAACTGAGCACTTCCTTTCAGTATCATGGACTGCACTAGGTCCTCCCCCCCCCCCCAAGAAAAAAGATTTAGGGGCTTGTCAAAGGGAACCCCTCCCTCATGTCAGTCTAAAGAAAGTTATGTCCCAATTTCAGCTTAGAGAAATAATGCAAATCTATTCTTGCCACAGAAATTACATGTTACCTTTAAGATGACTGTATTGACCTCAAAGTCAGTGAAAAAATATATGTCATTGTGAACAATGATGTGACATGTTCAGAGAGAGTCTAAACATTAACTGTTTCTCTTCTTCCTAACAGACACCTTGGGTAGGATACACTGCAGAGACAAAGGTACATTTTAAAACAAAGAGTCTTATACAGTCTTAAAAGCAGCTCTGCTTTTCAGGATTATTTGAAAAAGGCCTACCTAAGGTCACTTTACAACATGCAAGTTTATAAATTAGTCAGGAAGCTGCAGAGTACAAAAACATAACAAATACAGTAGCATGAGTCAGGAGATACAACACAACAAATCACTGATGATATCCAACTACCTATGGTTGATTGGGGTTAGCTGCAATCTGTACATTTCGAGTAGCTTTTCGCCTTAAAGTAGCTAAGCAAGGAAAGTGGGAGGTCATCACTCACCACAAGTTCCCAGTCTGAGTCATTCACTAGAACAAGAATTCCTGGTCTCCTGCAGAGGAAAACCAGAGCTCAATTGAAAAACAAAACCCATGAAATGTGAGAATACATAGCAAACAAAGAATTGTGGAAACAGCAAGACAATATCTTATATGGGAACTGACCTAATGACTACTGGAAAATCCTGAACACATCACACAGAATGGAAAATCAAGACTACATACAGTTTAGTTTTCAAAAATGTGCACAGATGATTCTATAAATTATTATGCTAATCTACTACATTGGTATTTATATAATTTACAAGTAACATGAATTAATACATCTCAGTCTTAAGGGCATTTTGTCTTTGTCAAAGTCACAAGAAGGTTTAAAGGGTCTTTCTTAGAGAGTGGCCTATACACGCAGTAATGTTGACTTCAATACACAAACCATGGAATACAGTCACTGCCAAGTTTCCTTGAAGTGCATTCATTTTGCATTCACAGATTCATGACCTACAAATGTGAATAATAGTTTTATAATGTCAAGTACATTAGGTGGCTATCCAACTGTTTGTTTTTTATAAAAACCTTAGGTAGCAATTCCATAACAAACACACATACAACACTGGCTTAGTTACGAGAATCTGAGCGTTCTACGTAAATCAATGACGAACATTTGCAATTGTGGAAGCAAAAAGAAAATTGTTTACAGTTATTGAAAAAAGCCACATCCTGATTACAAGCTCATTTGCAAATGTATAAATTTTCTGAGACTTTGATAGATTTTTTTAAAATCACATCTTGCAAAAATCTCTTTGTTTTGTTGTTTTACAATTTTAGGTGCATTTATCAACCAAAGGAAACAAACGTCATAAGGTAAATCTTTTATAAAGTTCCACTCTTTCCATTTAATATTGAACTGACTGCTAAGGAAACATTTCCATATGAATGATGTTTAGCAGATACCCTGGTGTCCAGGATGCCCTACAGTTTCTACAGGGGGCAACCATAATCTCTAACAGAGTTGTCTTTCAGCCAATCAAACCAGTGGGGGCTATACCCAAATGTAGATATTTTACAGCAGGTCTGAAGATAAATATTCTACATGCAGAAAATGAATTCTGCTTTGTAAACAACACCTTGCAAATGTGAGCACTGTACTAAAAATTCATCAAATGAAATCACCGGGCACATTTTCAGAGTGGCAAGTTAAAGTTAAGCGAAACAGTGAGCACATTTTCTAAAATTTCAGCATTGAATGTGTCAAATCCACACACAAATAGAATACCACATCAGAGGAAAAACTGAAAAGTCTTTGAAGAACATCCTGCTGGGACTGCATCAAAACAAGTATGCACCCACTTTGTGCACTCATAAGGTGTATTGTGAAGTTTATCCTAGCGATAAGATAACCACACCTGGAGTAAAGGCAGCATGTTGCATCCACCAATAACAGTTTTCTAATGGCAACGACTGCAAAATATCATATCTGCAAAATTGTCTATTTGAAACAGTGAAATAAAAGTAAAGAAAGTACAACTGTCTGCTTTGCATTCTATTACAAAGTTGCATTAAACTTCACCCATGTTATGAAAATTTTAAAAATTTAGATTGTTGAATAATATGACCAGTTTCAGAAATTCTAACCTAATCCATTTCTCTTATTTATTCAATGTACATAACTGTGTACAAGTGTGTAATATCTAAGAAACATTTGGGAGGTTGTATGTATGAACATTGTACTGCAAACAGCATGGACATGGTGAAATGGTATCTGTGGGTCCAACAAGACTTTACGGGCATGGAACCGCCACCATTCGATATCAAATTTAAGTTGCTAAATCCGACACTGCATGATATTGTTTCAAAATATCCCTTACAGTTTCATTTCCCGAAAAAATACTGCTTAAATTCCCGTAATTAAACTTGAATGCGAATGCAAACTCACACTGTGTCCTCTTGAACAAACAATTCTGGTCTCTCCTTCAGAAGATTGTCTTTGATCCAGACCAGAAGCCTCCTGATGGTCCCTGTGGATAAATCAATTATATGATACCAGCAATACAGAAGAGTTACAGTGGGCACTATGCAGTAGTCTACAGAAATAATGTAATTGCCATTAAAGGACAGTTGTTGTACTGCATTTCTACCACGAATTGCACTTCAAGAGACGAA
Source organism: Stichopus chloronotus (assembly GCA_021234535.1). Taxonomy (NCBI): domain Eukaryota; kingdom Metazoa; phylum Echinodermata; class Holothuroidea; order Aspidochirotida; family Stichopodidae; genus Stichopus; species Stichopus chloronotus. The sequence goes on from CM037838.1 coordinate 19,414,683, forward strand.
ATAACCTGGTTTGCAATTTGTGACCCATTATCACCCATGAAAGCCAAGTTTTGATACAATGCATGTTTAATTGGCAATAGTTGCAACTCCCAACTTTCTCTTTTCCTACCTGAAAAACTTACTCTCCAATTGTTTGAAGTCAAAGCCACAACTTTGCTTTAAAATGGTACAAACCTGAGTGAGTTTTAAGTTTTCAACTTAAATGTGTACAATGTTTCTTTAACATCTATTGATCAAAATGGGTTGACTGTTAACCAATTCAAACACTGATTAGCAATAAGCTGCTTGTCAATTTTTTTTCACACTACACATTCAAACATATCCAGTGCATTGGATGAGAGTTTAAACGTACTACAGCAGAGCAGCATGACATAACTTGGAAATTTCACTGAATTACTTAATCAAGAGCTGCCATGCTACATATGTCCTTCATACTTGATTACCGTACATCTGTCACTGAGAAAACCTTAGGAGAGTATTGCACCACTGAGAAGCAGTGTATGTGCATTATATTGGTTCAGCAAACGTTACATATATTGTACATTTCACATGGAGAATATGAAACAAGTGGATCTGGATCATTTTATGAGGAAATCACACAGTATGGTGTAGTAACTCTGTGGCAAGAACAGAACTTTAACAGTATCTCAAATTTAACTTTGAAAAGCTCACCTCCTGTACTGCAAGTGATGTGAAAAATCAAAACGAAAAAAAGGAACCTAAGATACATATGTACATGTGTCACACTGTGAGGTGTGTGATACAGTGGCAACAAGTTAGCATGAACAAATACATTGAGATGACATGGCCTAGCTAACCTTGAGGATATTGAATGGGTAAATATCGCATGACTTGACCATTGAAATACTTACACTGGATGTCATCCACAGGCAACTTTACTTTGTGCTCCTTAACTTTCTCAAAGAGTAACTCTGCACCACCACTAGTAAAAAGGAATAAAACTAAAGCTTGTTAACACTGAAAATATTTTCATTTTACTGGATTCTGGTGACTTCACGAAGCAAATTTAGGACCTCTGTCAGTCACTTTGATATACTGGTAGGCAATCATGTAAGACTTTTAAAGTACAACAAACACTACACACGAACAAAACGACTGGCATCAGAAAATGTACAGTAACAACTGGACTCAGATATTTTCCCTTAGTGTTCTCTCTTTCTCCTTTCCTCTCCTAAAAATTAAGGTGAAACTAACAATTTTTTGCCCTTCTAAGAAATTCATATTTCACTTAAGTAGTAAGGAAACTGGATGAAGACCCACTTGTTATAGACGTGCAACTACATACTGTATGCAAGCAATTTTTAGAAATTACCAAGAATCACTCTAGGTAACTGGATCAGTGAATGTCTGGAAATTGAGCTGAACTGCTCTGCTCATGGATCAGTCAATACCATACCAGCAGAACATGTTTTGATCTGAGGCATTGGATGGAAATTAATGGACAAGGCAAGACTTGAAGAATAACAGTATCAGGGATGTGCCCATGCAAGGTGGCACTGGGTGTTACTACCCAGCACATGCATATTTCACCTGGCTCAGCCACAAATGTCAAAATGTATCTGGCACTAATTTAAGCTTTTTTACTCAGTAGAACACTTTTTCATTAAAAGCTTTTTTGAAGCTGGCTCCAACTAAGTGGACAAGCTTGAGTTACCCAGCATTCAGAACCAAATAGGCACAAACCAGAATATGAGATGCATTAAAGTGTAATTAAGAATAATATTTCTATGGGTTACAAACAGCTCAGCCTCATCGCCCCAGACATTTTCAATTCTTCAAACCACTTCCGTGTAATTAGTCCTTCCCACTGCGTGTCTAAAATTCCTCTACATGTATAACCAAAACAATGGGCTCGTAGGCCTACATGCTGTATAATGTTGAGCTACAGTACTGTACTGTGCTCTGCATCTTCAGAATTTGCTGTCAACCTACAAGTTACTGTATTGCGGAGAAAAAGTGAAACAAAGTGGAACTTATATAGCTTAGGTTAGCAAAGAGTGCTCTTCGAGGACTAATGTAGGCTACGCCTAGGCTATAGCCCTAACGTTAGGCCTAGGCTAGGCCAGCCTAGAGTAGGCCATGTCTTACTCAGTCTAACTTAGTTAGGCCTAGGTCTACGGATTCTCTTTTCAAGTTGGTACTTTAAAAAATGGCATTGATATAAAGACTGAAGAATCACCCAAATTCTACTTGAATACTTATGAACTGGTCGCTTGCTGCCATTTTCTTTACCGATACTTCACACAGTAACTAGCTCGGTCGTATAAAGCGGATTACACCGACTCGGTGACTGACAGTTAATGCTAAGTAGTTTCGCGCAACTAATACCGCGAACCATATGGTGATAAGGCTGCACAGATCTAAGACCCCGCCTACACATCATGATATGCACAGACGCATGTAACATACATTGAACTGAAGCATTTCCGACTGAGACAACCTCAATTTGCAGAAAGCCTTAACGCGATCTACCAATCTTTCACAGCATCGATCTCAGCATTCATTAGATATTTAACATCATCCAGATACAGGGCCATTGCGACAGGGGGAGGGGTGCCGGAGTATCACTCGATCCACACAAAAATTATCGGAGCGACGATAGTCGGAAAATATGAAATGCCAGTTGGAATTTTTCAGACCAGTAAGTCGAGTCACGATCGATTTCAAAACGAAGGCCAAACATTGCATTAGGTTGCCTCTACGATTAACTAGTAGGTAAAAAGAGGATGAAGTTGTCTACTGCTTGGTACCCTCTCCCGTCCCTACCATCAAGGCTCATCTCATACTTTATCCCACCTATCAAAATTCGACAGATGTGGAAAACAAGTAAAGTGAGAAGAGGTAATCGCCAAACATTGAATGTTGGAGTACCTTTTCTGGAAATTAGGATTTCTCAGTAAAACTCAAATGTGACTTCAAGAGATGTAAAACTGTATACGCTACATGGCAAACGAACTATTTTCCAAGTGGTACGGGTTCCACTCACCCCTTAGACCCCTCCCTAGGCTGATGATCATGCACCCATCTCCTAACTTCCCCGCTCCATCAATTGAAACATCCCGGCCAATGAACAGGACATGTTCCCATCATTTGGACTTTATAAAATATAGGAGGATCCAGTGCTCACACCGCCCCTCCTCCCCTCCCCATCTCTTATTGAACAAATGCAGGGGCAGACAGTGGCGGCCCCAGAATGTCAGACTTGGGGGGCAAACTGAGGGCAGAGGAAAATGTTGGGGGGCAAAGATTTTCGCGCGAAGCGCGAGGCCTTGAGGGTGGGGTCCAGGGGCCGGCCTTACGGGGCTCCTGGTGAGGTTCCGGGGCAAAGCCCAGGTTGGGGTCCAGGGGGGAGGCCCCGGAAGCTCTGAGGTTTTAGCATATCTCTGGGTGAAAAATTAAGTCCCAAGAGAGGTATATTATTTATTTTTATGTTATTTATTTTTTTGTCCATACTCCAAAGTTCCCAACTTTTTTCTTTGGGAGTACCATTTCACATTTACGCGGTGCCACCGAGTACACACACACACGCACACACACACGCACACACATAGGTTACATACACTTCCATTCCATTCCTATATTTAGGAAAACAACGACATTCCTATATTTAGGAAAACAACCACCTACCCGCCCTTCCCTTATACTGGACGGTAAACATTCCAGAGAAAATTGGTCTGACCAGGCTGGCCTACTGTTGAAGTGCCTACGGGCATGATATGAAAACTGGTAGCCTGTGTAACATAAATTAGGCATTTATCAATCATGGTTCCCCGGAAGCTGTTCTTATTCAGTCCAATGCCAATACATAATTTTGTGATTAAATTAATTTTGGATAAGTACAAGATATGATTGGGAAAGGTGAGAGCAACTGGGGGGAGGGAAACTGGGGGGCAAGGAAACAATCTGGAGGGGCAAATTCCCCCTCATGCCCCCCCCCCCCCCGTAGCGCCGCCACTAGGGGCAGACTGAAGTTCACGGAGGACTGAAAATTCGGTCCGAAAGGCGGATAGATTTTCGGGTTTAGTTTAGTTTAGAATTTGAGGATCAGACTGTTCGAAGACACATCGAGGATGCTATACCATGTTGAATGTGGATGAGCACTGGCGAAATATGCCTAGTTTTTCGAACCAACAATTTTATACAAACCCAAACCTGCCGCTCCGGGGAGCGCCATTTAATGTCCCCATCTGACGGACAGAGAGTATATCCCCCACGGCATGAGTCTTTAGCCACTTTCCAAAACTGGCTGGGAGAGGTGGAGGACTTATCCAGTAGCCTACTAACTATACAGAGCAACATGAAGCGGACGATACCTGAATCGGACAACAATGGAAACCCCGAATCACCAAATAACCCCCTCAGCTGGCACCACTGTAAACAGGTTTACCGAACAAGTACAGCCTAATTTTAAGTCCCTAGAAAGTCTCCAAGTGGCTCCACCTGGATTTGATCAAGGGTGATTGCAAGACGGACACTCTAACCACCAAGCTTATCTAGATTAAGTTATTCGAACACCTTAGTTTTACATCTCCTATGTCACCTTTTGTCCACCATTATGTAAATTTGTGACTATTTTTTATTTTGTAGAATGGTAAACGCATTAGAAGCATGGTGCTTGAGGCCTTGATGGAAGAAAATTCGAAAAGGATCGTGTGCTCAAATTCCTTTCCATTTATCGCTTTATACCAAATTTTTGTCATCACTTCATGCCTGAAAATACAAAATCGACACAAATCGATGTCTCTAAGACTCCGTGTATAGTGTATAAGATGGTATCATGATCTCGAAGGTATTTCCAGCCATAAGTTTCCGGTACGCATGTATGCAAATGATGGTGGCGCTCCACTTGGAAAGTACATAGACGGTAAGATGTTTTCTAGTCACGTCGATTTAATAAAGATTACTACAGCCGAAAGAGCCAAAGCGATTTGACACACGTGGAAATATGTCAAGAAACGCAATTCAACTTAGAACCATACTTCTAAGGATCCATGTTTTTTTTTTTTTCTCATTCCAAGGCTGGGTACATGGAGCACAAAATCTAGAAATTGTCATTTCCTGCCATCTCAGAAGCAAAACGTTTTCTGATATGCCCATCTGATACCCCCCCCCCCTCCTACTGGTGTGGCGTTCCTTGATAGAGATGGGACTAATAATATGTAGTGACTCTGGGTTTTCACTACTTACGTAATCGGTGGCAGCATTTCATTTTAGCTGAGTAACAGTACTGTTTATTTCTGAATTACTTTTCCGGTAACTTGCACATGTACTTTTCCGTTATTTGCTGCTTCTTTAATTGTCGGGTTAAATGTTCCACTTGTGGTAAAATCAAACCCCCTCCCCACTGAAAAAGCTGCATACGGGCCTGATCAATTTGTCCAAATGTTAAGAAAAAACGGTTGTTACCGTATATTTTAGTCTACATGTCATGACCGTTTGAGGTTTTCATTTTTTTTTTTAAGGTAACATGCGGCCTCCGAACGACTAAAGGTACAAATATTCAGGCTGGATAAAAATTCAAATTATTATATTTTTTTCCATAGAATGATATTTAAGCTCATTGAGAAATTGCAGACATGAGATCTGTATTTTAAGGTTGCGTACATGCACTGCAGCCCAGGACACTAGAAAGGTGCCGTTTCCGGCCATTTGGAAAGTGGTGGGAGGGGGATGTTGTAAAACTTGCATGGTGCACTCGGCGCCAATCAATGGTTACGTAGTCCTGCTGTTACTGAAACAACCCCCCCCCCCCCCTCGGCCCGGCTTTGCTTTTTTGTGGAGACTGCACACCCTCCTTTATAAAATACTGGATTTGCTTCTAATTAGGTGTTCCTACTATGCGAAACCGACGTGGTGGTTTCTCCGACGTGGCAGTTTCTCCAACTGAGTGGTGAAGCCACTCAGTTGGAAACTGCAACCAGCCAGTCGAAACTGGGGACCTTCACACCCCCCCCCCCTCGCTTCCCTTCCACTCCCCCTAAGATATGACCTTAGCAACTGTCCTGACATCATGAACATTTCATTTGTTTCATTTGTTAGCCGGAAACTATGTAATTTTTTTCACTCTACAAAGAAATTCATCATAAAACCGTTTATTTTCAAATTATTTTCCTTGTGTTTCAAAGATTTTTTTTATCTGAAGATTATTTTTTTCATATTTTTTCCTCCAAAACAAACATATTGTTTTTCCAAAGAAAATGTTTTTGTTTTGCGAAGAAAATTTCACGGCAAAGGTTTTTGCTCTGAATTTTGTTTTTCGAAGATTACTTTGTTTTCAAAAAAAAAAAACACAGAAAGCCAAAAGCCTATAGTGATTCCTTGCTATATGGTTATATTATAACAAACATGAATTACCCACATGACAAGTATGAGGTCAATTACACTTTATTCCTCTTGAAACATGATCGTAACAAGCTTTTAATTGACCCAAACTGACATTTCACTTTCTCTCAAAACAACATGTTAAAAAATTGATAGAAATCATTTATTCAGTATAGCCAATGCACATGATAAGTATGAAATTCCTCACAGTTACCCTCCTGGAGTTAGCCTATATAAAGTATTTACAAGATTTTGACTTGTAGTGACATCAAATGACCTTTGACCTCAACCTAAAACAGTAGTGTACAACTACCGAACATGTGCAATAGACATGCAAAGTATGAAATCTCTCACCGCTTCTCCTTTTGAGATAATAGTTTACATAATTTCGACTCTGATCACTCAAGTTACCCTTCTGGAGATATTGTGATTACATGATTATCACACTTTGACCTCTGGTGACATCAAATGAACTTTGACCTACATACAAAACTATAGGCATCATCTACTTAGTATGGCCAACCCACACACAAAGTATGAGATCAGTCAAGGTTACCTTCTGGAAATATTGTTAACAGGTTTATTACACTTTGTCCTCTTGTGACCTCATATGACCTTTGACCTCCACATGTTTGAGTTATAGTTGTCTTTCTTCAGATATACTGTTCAAAAGGCTTTTTGTAATTGGTTTTGATGGAGGGCAAATGTCATTAACCTCAAATGACGTTTGACCTCCACCAAATGCAAGATGGGATATTTACTCTGAATGAACAAACAAGACAGTAAGTATGACATCAACCAAGGTTACCCTTCTGGATATATCATGTTTACAAGGTTTTCACACTTTGACCTCTGGTGACCTCAGATGACCTTTGACCTCCATCAAAAATGATAGGGGCCATCCACTAAGTATGGCTAACCCACACATCAGTCAAGGTTACCCTTCTGGAGATATTGTATTAACAATGTTATCACACTTTGACCACTGGTGACCTCAAATGACCTATGACTCAACAATAGGGATCATCTCCTAAGTATGGTCAACCCACAAATCAACTATGAGATCAGTAAAGGCTACCCATCTTGAGATACCGTGTTTACAAGCAGCATCACACACACGCACACACATGCTTTACATCGCATACAGAGTAAGAACTCCATTGAATTTTCCTTGGTTCCTTCCTGAACCCTAACCTTAACAATGCACTCCCTATTGTTGTTTCCCTGAAGACGTTTAGGAGATGTTCACATTTCTACTTCCGCTCACATCAGATTACCTTTGACCGCCACCAAAAATAATTGAGTTCTTGCATGTAGTATGGTGTGTTCTTATACCAAATATGACATCAGACCGCCAAGCTTCCCTCCTTGAGATATCGTGCTTAGTGCAAAAACGACACATGCCCATACACAAACACATACCATTACAATCACATAAGTCATCGTTTTGTTAGGGGAAATCAAACACACTATCTAGTATACGTCACAAATGGTCAATAATCAATTCAACTACTCAGTCCTCAGCTGCTGCAGCACCATGATACAGAGGGCGCTGGTGTTTGCAAAGAGATGATCGAAATTGGCATACATCGTCCAGTTTTCTTCAGAGGTGGAAAGTTTGCACTGCTTAATGCTAGTTAACCCCAGAGGTAAATTTGAAGCTTCACTACTTTAGGTTATGCCACTTCAACCAAAGTTCTGTGTACCGTTCAATACTAGTTTTGCAGTGATCAATCAAGTGTGTGTTTTGTAGGTAGAAGAACGCTGGGTATATGCAATGATGTATCTATTATTGCTGTGATTCTTGACTTGGATTTTGTCCAACTAAGGCAGTTGTGAATGGATGTAAGATTCCAGTAAAAAGTCAATCACTAATAATTAAGATGTAACTTGGAGACACCTGGAAACTCTGTGGTGACACCAAAATTGCTGTTTGCAGTTGTTACATAAGGAATGAGGTACATGTCCTCTTACTTTTCAGGATGTAATTCATCTTCACGAGACAGCATGAAAGAAAAAAAAAATGTACACGAAATATAAAGTGTTCTCAAGACGCTTTTTGTTGATACTGTCTCGAACAATGTTTTAAAAACTCATAACTTAGTTGATATGATGAAAACAAGGCTTGATTTGACATGAGCGATATAACTTCCATTACAAAAGACAGGCATTCGAGAAATAAGTTGCATAGTTAATTAGCAATAAATCATTAATGAGTTATAAATCATCCGCTACAAAAAAAAATTATTTTGTGTTGGCAAGCAACGTGATGCTCTGACAAAAACAGTCAGAAAAATCTTCCTTCTCAAATACACATTTTGCTATACATGGGTGCGACAAGTAATATATATCCTCTGTCATGATATGAAATACAGCTAAAAAATTCTAGGCATTTTACGTCTCTTATCCAGATATTATTTTTGCAACCTGAGAGAGACAGAGTTACCAGGAAGTGACACAAATGATCAACAAAAGGCAATCAGATTGCTAGCTAATTACCTATTGTCTCAGGTATGATATGGAAAACAGGATTTTTGGTTTTAGTCAGAATGAATGTAACATTCACATCAAGGGATAACCACATGGATCCATCTCCAAAGTGAGGAGCGGGAGGGGAATTTAACCATTTAAATGTGTCCATCATCGGAGGGGAGGGAATTGGAAGGTGCGTATTAGGTAAAAGGTGCAATGTTTGGTAACAATTTAGCTCTAAAAAGGGAAGTGCCAATCTGTGATAAATTATTCACACCTTTACGTGAAGGGTTGGAATTCTCACATCTATACCACAATGGCATAGTAACATAGATTCAATGTACTGAGCAGTAAGTGGCTCACAATAATTTAGATGATAGTTGTTTAGATGATATTAGTAGTACATACTGCAAGACAAGTAATGACATGTGGCCTGCCATAGGTACGTCTATAAGTTACAAGAGTAAGTGCTAGGGCCTGTACATGGCAGAAAAATGTGTCCTCAGTCACAAGGAACTTGTAAATGACATTCATCATAATGACATCATAATCCCATCCCAACTACATTTGTCAACGAATAACATATCGTCACCGGATGGCTACGACCTTGAATAACTACACGACAAAATTGATGAGTACAACATTTTAAGTCAAGAAGAGCATTCAGTATTCTATATTTTCACTGTACATCGCAGCTTTAGGTTTCATCTTTGTAAAAAAAAATTGGGGGGAAAGATTATTGAAGACGTCCCTCCTTTCAAAAAAGTGAGGGGGTGTATCCCCATGGCATAATGATTCACACCTATGCAAAGGCCCTTTCACACAAGGCGTGCCACAATGCGATACCATAAAAATGAAATGAAAATGTCATTCAGCATATATTTATTTGGCTATCACACAATACAGATGGTGACTTTTTCTCTTATCTCTCCCAATACTTTAGCTGCATTTTTAGTCATGTGATTTTAAAGAGAGCAACTATTGGTCACAAAAAAAAATTTTGCCGAGATAGCATTATCACTTTACCTCATGTTATATCATGACTGGTGTCAAAGGGGCCAAGTAATGACATTGTTTCAACTTTCCCTTCCATCGTATTGCATCACATTATATTGCATCATAGAGATACATGTTTAAATGGCAAGCAAGCAAGCAAGCAAGCAATTACCCTTCAGTTATGTCATATGGCTATTTTCACCCTGCAAAACCCAAAAGTTCAGGAAAACAAAGTATGTTTTATAGCTTTAATTAAAGTTTCATTTTTCAGTACATTTCCCTCTGATTTGTTCATCTCTGTACACTCTAACAATGCAAACACTTGAAAGAGGTTTTGGGGAGTGACGCGATGATTCACGCAGGATGATTACATTCAAAGTATAAAATATGTAATCACTTTGGTTTCACTTTGGTTTCACTTTGGTTACACTTGAACAAACCTACTTTTGAAAGAAATACCGTTATGTTTCATGACTGAATACTGATCAACAGACTGATCACCTACACGGCATGCACTCACATTTTTAACACGTATGTATTTACCGATGATTCCTTTGGCATTTATGTAGATATCAACAATGGCCACATGCAAGTTATGAATAAATGTCTGCAGCAATTAACGATATAGAAATAAGCATTTGCAACAGTAACAAAATTTGGACATAGGTGCTCACAGTTCAAATTCGGTCGAGGAACCGGGTAAGAAAAAAACGTAACTTCCATTGGGGTGCAAGTTCATTGTGAAGTCACAATCATTATGCTTTTGCATGTTAATACAACACCATGTATCTTACATACAGGGCGGGCATGACAATGACATGTTCTTGGTTTGACATACACGTTGAACTGTCTCACACATACGATGTTACACTGGTAAAACTTTGTGGGATCCGGGTGGCAATTTTAGAACCAGGTCTTGACATTGCCGATCGGGTATCCGTTACAAGGACTAATGGAAGATATAGCAAGCTTCTGAATGTTACTTTCAAAGCAAATGAAAGAAAAAATACAGTTTCTAATCAACAAGTGGGGGACCCATTGTATCCGAAGAAATAGCAAAAGCAAACTACCATTAGAATTTTATCTTTCATTCCAAACTGTAATTCAAATTTTCAGCCATACCAATTTTTTTAGATCTGCTGTATTGGCAACAATTCTATAGCATTTTGTAACATGGGAGATTTAACAGTTGATATTTGACTCACCAAAACACAACTTCATTATACAGTAGGCCTATGTTATTAAATCTTGGCTGCAAAGGCACCAGCAAATTTAAAGAATTTACAAAACTTCTTTCTTGTGTACTGTACATGTCGCCTTCCAAACAAGTCATAAACGGTCACTATGCATACATTGTAAGTAGATCAACAGCATGTTAATCAAGCGATAAATTTTCTTTATTGAATGATCATACAATGAATCTTTTTCCTTTTTGTTTTTGTTTTGAGTGTGTGTCCTACATGAAAGGAAAATTCAATAAAGTTTATATTGTGCTTTCTGTTGGCTTAAAAGTGTTTGGCTAAGATTTCACCCTTTAAGTTAATTTCTTCTCATGAAATATTAAAATGGCATACCAATGACCTATCTGGATGCATGGAGACTGCACAAACAAACACAAAAATGAAATATCAACAATTTGTCTGCCATCTTCGGCCAAGTTCATGAACTTGATCTATTTCATAAAAATGCATGCAAAAATGATTCCACATTGAGACTTGAACGTTACATTCTCAGACAGTTTACATTCTTGGACAGCTTTACATTTTCAGAGAGCATTACATTCTTGGAGAGCGTTACATTCTTGGAGATCATTACATTCTCAAAGTGGTACCTTCTCCGAGAGCGTTACATTCTTGAAGAGTGTTACATTCTCAAAGAGTGTACTCTCAGAGAGGGTTAAATTTTAAGACAATGTTACATTCTCAGAGTGTGTTACATTCTCAGACATGTAGTGTTACATCCTCAGAAAGTCTTACATTCTCAGACATGAAGTGTTACATTCTCAGTGAGTCTTACATTCTCAGACAGTGGTACATTCTCAGTGTTACATTCTCAGACAGTGTAACATTCTCATAGTCTTAAATTCTCAGACAATGTTACATTCTCAGAAACTGTTACATTCTCAGACAGTGTTACAGTCTCAGAAAGTCTAACATTCTCAGACAGTGCTACATTCTCAGAGTGTTACATTCTCAGATAGTGTTACATTATTAGACAGTGTTACCTTCTTGGAAGAGCATTACATTCTTAGACTAAAGAAAACAAAACAGACTGTGGGATAGCTTCGAGTTACTAAGTAAAATATCAGGAAATGGGCTATTTCCATGAAACTTCCTCCCTGCAGAAATGTGAGCCAATGGCCGCAGTATACATCAACCAACAGTTTTGTCATAGGGTCCATCTCTCCGTCTGCAATCATGGTGACTTCAGGATGTGAAAGGGAACACACTTTTTCTTTTCATCTGCAGATTGCAAAGAGTCGTTGTATTTCAAGTTTAAATTAATCATGTGCGAAATGATGATTCAACTCCTGCCTGAACTCCATCTTCTCATGCTTCCCTCAGCTTATCTATCGCCTAGGGATTTCTGTCCTTGCTTTTGCACCATGAAGTAATTGCACTTTCAGGTAGTAATTTGTTCTGTCTTCAAGTACCCAATTATCACTGGAATGATTGTGTGGTGAAAAAAATCCAGCTACAGCTTCAACACCTTCAGCATCAACTTGTGGAACTCCTCTTCGTTCGCTTTCGTGACGAGCGTAACGTCATGTCCTTCGCTCTTCTCTCGCCACTTCGATGTCAGCTCCACCAACTTACCCCTGGTGTATACTCCCCCCATCTCGACGTGAGTGGGCCCAACTCTGGTCTCTTCCACCAATCCATCGTTGATCAAGATAGCAGCGGCCAGTGCATCGCACATAACAAATCCGTTCAAACCTTTCTTTGACTGTATTGATGCCGAATGGCTGGTGATCTCGCTCAAGAATCGACACACGGGGGATGAGCTTGACTTCAAGGAGTCATAGTATTCCTGAACAATCAAAGCACAAAGAAAGCAAACACCAATGACAAAAACAAGAGAGCAATCCATGGAGTTGCATATATCGATTCATCCCTATGGTTGTCCTTAATCATTCACTCTTTTACACGTACTATATATTATAATCCATCTAGAGTTTGATTGAACACACCGGGCTATACATTATACACAGTAAATAAGTGGACATAGCTACACTTAGCCATGGATGCAAAGAATGCACAAGTGTTGTGTGAATGTAGAAGTCACATGCATGTCAAAGTATTTCCAGGCAGCAATCCCATGTGCGTCAAAGTAATCCTCAGAGTTCCTGTATTTCTCAGATCGGCACGCCATGTTTTTTAATAGTTCTAAGAAGTGTGTGATGATCATTTGCACCATTCAATTTCTTTTCCCACCAAATTTGCACTGTTGACAGCTGAAGTCCCTGCCTAGTGTGATACACCACAGTAAATACTGAGTGAGGGTATAATCAAAAGCATGGAAAATCACATCTTTATTAGACAAAGATGTCATAATTGCTCAGGCTAAATGTGGTTGCACAGGTTGAAATGTTAAGTCACATTGCATGGAAAAGCAAAAATCTGATGAATTATGTTGACATCTTGTACTAACAGAAGCTACCATACTTTAGTATGTGTAGTAATAGCCGTGACCTTCGCCGTCACCAATCGAGTGAACACTACATATGATACTAGGGTCCCTAACATGCAAGTTTACAGTTTATTAGACTTAAGGTCTAGAAGGAAATCAGACATTTTTTTAAACATTTTTCATATTTGAGATGTGACCTTTAACCTCAAAACACATACAAACATGTTTAGATAAAATCCTGTTTACCGGTCATATATTTGAAGGTTCCATGAGAACAGCCATTTGGGGTTAAGAAATACTGTAAAAGTATGATTTTCACTAATTTGACCTTTGGCTTTGCGGTCTTGGAGAGAGTTGCAGACACATAACATTTGAAATTGTAAATTTTCTTTCTGGCACACACACATACAAACACATACACATGTTGACATTACACATGGAATGTGAAATTTCTTGAATTTTGCCTTGTTGTTGCTTCCTGAACCATACTCTCAATAGTACACTCTCTACTTTTTGTCCAAGGACATGAGAAATCCATAGAAACTTTCTCTGAAAACCAGAAGTTATTTTGTCCACGTCCTCAGAAAGCATGTTGTCAGAGAGTCCATTAGCCATATGCTGCATCTCTGCAGCTTTGTCTACCCCTCTCCAGATTTGTTTTCCCTAATTTGATCTCTTGAACCATAGACCATAACTTCCTTATCAGCAAGATGTTGGAACTGCTTGCTATAACTCAGTTCATTGTTCCAGACTAGACGTGCACCACTGTACGGAAGCGGTGGGAGAGGATGACTCATGCTCTGAGAAGTCCAAAAAACCCACCTAGACAGGCACAGGGTGGGTTTTTCAGTTTTCAGATAGCGCAGCATAAGCGTAATGGGGAAATTAATGGCATGAGTATCACAATACAAAGGTACACAGACACACACACACATCTTCACATGTTTTGACACCTACTTATATGGGGGTGTTCCAGGTCACTTTAAGTATCATACCAGGTTAGACTCCCCGTGTATTGAATGCCAGTCACACATAATTTTACCATGGCAACTGTTGCTATGACAACTAAGAGAGCCATAATACCCAGGCTCTAACCATCAAGCAACTACAAGATCTCATCCCATGTATAGGGATGAGAAAAAAAAATGCCCATTCACAAAACTGACAAATTATGTTAGTTCTTCTGTAAACTTGCTGCAGTTTGCATTTTTAAGATTGAATCTACAGCAACACCGGCCATCAATTTTCAACAACTCTTAAAACCTCAGACACTATCTCACAAAGCTTCAATGTGTCAGTGTCAATGTGTCAGTCATTTCAAATTGACAGTTTGACAAATCAATTTTATACACAGATGAAGTATGCATTCAACTTTGTAACTTGTGCCATAATAGGAGACTGGAAGGAGAATCACATGTAACAAAAATTTAAGCCCTGCAACCTTATTGATGGTGGAGATTGAGTGGCAATATAATGTGACAGTATGTCTGCTATGGTAGCCTGAACTGAGTTAAACATGTTGGACAGAAGCTGTCGAAATGCTGTTTTCTTGCTAAATTAGTCAGAAAGCCTTCTTTCCTTCTCAAGAACACATTTTTTTACCCATGGCAATGATATTGAAGATCCCCAAAGGCTGCAATTACATGAAATACAGCTTAGGAGAACCAAGGCATTTGGTATTTGATGTCTAACTGACTGTAATATTTTTTGGTATCTGAGGGGGATACAATCACCATGAAATGATAAAACTGACTTAAAGCAATGAGTTAGGTAACATGATGTACCACACTTATCCTTTGTCTTTAATAGTGTGGTACATGAAAAACAGAATTTTTAGCAGCCTCAGTTCAGCATGAAATGGAAATGCTCAATGATGTGAAAAATAAGGAAGTTCTCTGGAGTGATATTGTAAACCCCGATCAAAATTCCAGTTGAATGCAGTCAACCCAGTTGAAAGCGGGCGACCCAGTTCAGCCAATTGGTTTAATATGTAATTTGGACGAAACCAACTGGGTTCAACGGGCTCCCAGATATACTGGGTTCGACCTGGTTCAACTGTATCCAGTCAGAACCCAGCTAGAAACCAGTTGAAAACCAGTTAATCTAATATGTGTTTTTGAACAATGCAACTGGATTAATTGTAGTCAACAGTTGAACCACGTTGAATTGGTCAACTGGGTTCAACTTGAATTTGTACGGGGTAATGCAAGGAGATGCACTAGCATGCTAGGTGTTACATATAAATCTAGTCAGTAGCAACACTCACAAGAGGTAGCGGAGTGCCATAGCACGTTTCAAAAGGCACCACAGTAACAGGGCACTCTGCCTCTTTCAGCACTACATGTGCTGCTTCTGGGTCAGTATAAAAGTTGAATTCAGCCATAGGAGTTATGGTTGATCCTTTTCCTATATTTGAAAAAAAGAAAAGAACAAAATGGGAATGCAAGCACTCCTTGCACAATCCTGTTGATTTCTGACTCGGACATCAACAGTATCAACATAAAATAAAGTAAATCTGAGTTCGAGGTTTGCCTATATCCCTTTTATAAACAGCACAATGAACAGGAATGGAAAAAGTTTGATTGATACTAATCTTATCTGACAACTACGCGATGCGCTGTTTTCCGAAGGAACTTTGCACCAACAATTGAAGGGGCTTTTAAATGAAAGAGAGTACTTGTTCATTTTAAACCCATATCTGATTCCCAATTCAAAATATTACTGCTTGAAGAAAAACTTTCCTGGTCAAAAAAGATTCCAAACTGGCTAAAGATTACAAACATGGCATGTAACAGCAGCAAATTATTGCAAGAAGTTTTTCGTTATCTTTGAAAATTAAGTCCTTATTAAACCTTGAAATTTGGCACCAGTAAATGACTGTTTAAATTAAGGCCACATCTCTTAAACCATGATGTTTTTTCTTTTTTCAAGACATTCAAGATTTTACAGAAATAAAAACGATATTCAACAGTTGTGCTTGATGGGCGAAATCGCAAATTTGCCTTAAAGCAATGTATCACTTTGAAAGAGAGATTTTTTTTCTTTAAATTCTTTAACTTCCACATGGAACATGCTTTTTGAGATTATACAATTTTAACCAATAAAGAAAGTAAACCTTCCTGATTTCTTGAAATTCCAATTTCCTTTGGCAACCAATCCCTTCAATTGCAGCTCTTCCGTTAGATTACGCTTCAAAATATTGCAGTTTACATAGAACCACAGACAAATTGCTTTTGTCATTCATGCTGTACCTTCCAATTATCATGGAGAAGAGTAAAAAGCATGAAAATATTACTTTTTAAAGTATTATAAATTTTAAGTTTGAATATTAAATAATCATAATTTACTATCTATTTCTCTTCAGACACCTTGATAAGACAGATCTCCAGCATTCAATTCAATTGCTCAACCAGTTAACTGCATATATACAGAATGCATTTGTCATGTGCTAACTGCACACGGCTGCGTAAGATGGATATGTTCCTCTTGCATATGCACAAAGCTATGCCACGTCTACTGCCTAGCCAATCAACAATACATCTTGAACAATCGTGCCCTGTACACGGCAAATGTTCTGGCAATATTTAAACTGTTGGCTAATGTCACAGAACTGATATATACTCATCTTCACATAACACGCTGATCAAGTAAGTAGAACCTGGAGATTTTCTTGAGCTTTCCGTGGTGGTTACACTTTTCTTTCGCAGGTAGCATACACTTTGTAGCAGAACTGGTGGATTTCTCCGGGAGTGATCGAGTGTTTACTGTCAGTGAATAGGCCTAAAAGTGGATCTGCTTCAATATTTCACACCAAATACCAAAAGGGCTGGTCTTTATGTGACTACTTGGGTATCAAATCAGGTGCGTTGAAGTACATGTGGTGTAAAAATTGAGGCAATTGATGTAAATTTTGATGATGTTATGGCCTTATAGCAACTCTTAGGCCGGCCGGGGAAAAATTTGCATAAAACCATTTCACCCACATCGAAATGTTTGTTGACCTCTAAGGCAAAATATAACCACTTAATGTATGGAAAATTGAAAGTGGCATGAATGTTCAAAATGTTGGCTTTATGTAGCTCATGTTTCTTTTTGATTGAGTGTGTAAGTCAATGGGGCAGTAAATAGGGATGCAGTATGCTACTTGCAGAGACCCCATGGGTGTATTTTCTTTCTGATTTAGGTATTGCAATGACCCACTTCTATCTCAAAAAGTATAATTCTTGACCTGAGAAGATTTGCAGTTTTATTTGATTAGAGTTTGGAGTCAGATAGTGGCTCAGATATAGAGGAAGGAGAAGGGTATTTGTATTGGACAAACCCCTACAAAGACACTTTCCTATGCTTGTATTTCCTTGAAATATGAAAAAAGAAATGTGACACTTGTCATAGTATTCACAGGGTATGTCTGAATAGTGATAAGTTGAAATTTACACACACAAAAAAAAACACTTTTGCTCACAATAGTGCCACAGTGGGATGAAGACTACAGTGTATTAATTTCTCAGTTAACTGGCTAAGTACAAACCTCTTTGAATTAGTGTTGCTCACTCACCAATGGAATCTCCACCCATGATCAGTAAGCCTTTCAATCTCTTCGT
Source organism: Stichopus chloronotus (assembly GCA_021234535.1). Lineage (NCBI taxonomy): Eukaryota > Metazoa > Echinodermata > Holothuroidea > Aspidochirotida > Stichopodidae > Stichopus > Stichopus chloronotus. Next base: position 19,432,724 of record CM037838.1, read on the forward strand.
GAAGTCAGGATCCATTCGTATAGCAAGGGCTATATTTGTGAGAGGTCCGATGGCCAACAGCGTAATCTTCCCTGGTTGTTCCTGTGTCAGTCTCAGCAATGCTGTAACTGCATGTTCTGGCTGGCATGCTTCCTCACACGTGGCTAATGATGTCGGTCTAGCCACCCCACCGAGGCCTCCTTCACCGTGGAAATGCTCAGCAGACACGTTTTCTCCGATTAGACTCTTCCCAGCACCCTTGAAGATGGGAATCTGTCACAGATAGGTAACACTAAACATGCAATAACTAAAACTTGATTCTGCCTTGGACTTGGAAAAGTTTCCAATTCAGCTGTCCTACCAGGGTCTAGTGGTGGTGGTGGGGGGCACATACCACCATATGCACATATGAGAGGACATATCAGGTGCATGCCCAAGATTTGAAACAGTGAAGGTCTGCCCTGAGGGCATTGTGTGGATGAGTGGGCAGTATTAATTAAGTAAAACATCAGTATAGGATGGCACAGAGAGCATCACAAAATGTTTGTCCCAACACAGCTCCCAGATCACCGAAAATGGAATTTGCTAACCCATTTTTCTGTTTAGCTTACACCTAACCCCACTTCCAAAAACACATGTAGCTTAAATCTGTTTGCACGTAGAAGTATTTTTGGGGTCAAAATATAATTAGGGTGGAATGTGCCCCATGCACCCTCCCTCCCCCTCCCCCCTCCCCCCCCCCCATGGCGGCGATACTGCTACAAGTGAACTACAAACAGGCTGATCACAATCATACTGGTGTTTATGCTTGCAGCCTAAAATCTCTTTCAAGTTATTTTTATAATTAGTAAGTGTGATGTAGCAGACTTGCAAACTCTCAGCTTGAGTGGGAAGATCATTGTTTCGGGCATTGTCTCACAGTGAAAGCTGCGAGATCTCACAGAGGAAACCAGTTTGACTGCAATGCGAGACATTTTCTTATCTACAAGATCAATTCTTTCCATTGTTTTTATAAGCTACGACTGTACTGCAAAAAAAGTGGCTAATTTAGGAAAAGACTGTCTGCAGAAGATAGTAAAGGGTAAAGGAAAAAATGTAAATCATCCTAATATAGAAAACGCTTTCTAAAGGAGGCAGAACGTTTTGAATGTATCCAGGTTTGAAACGTAATTTTACTTTTTCTTGCAAATATCTTAAGGTTTTGTCATTTTTGAAGTTGGCAAGTCTGATGCAATGTACCCACCTCTTTCCTCTTCATAACACTCAGCAGCCATTCTGTGTTCGATATTACATTATTCAATGAGGTGTTTCCATGGACACAGGTGATTCCAATAATGTCGACATCGCTGGCTATGCAAAGTGCGAGAGCAACTGCATCGTCGACTCCAACATCACAATCTACAATCACAGGGCCAGCCGACGACGTCATAGTAAAGAGTTAAAGTGATAAATCTAGAAGAGAAAAAAAAAACCAAGAACCTTGCAAGCACAGTAAAGGCTCTCACAACAAATAGGGTGCCATTTTGTGGATCTGCTCAAAGAAACTTTCTGAATTTATATCATCTTTTGAGTTCTGTTTGTTCTCAAGACCACACAAGCTATCTAAATATCACAAAATTTTTCAGTAACAGTCAAATTCCAATGAATATGTCATAGCCACAACTAAATAACACTTTTAGGCCTTACTTTTGCATATTCATTGTTTTATGAACATTCACATTCATTACAAATTAGTCGTTGTTTGATTTCAAGTTACAGTGATTCAAATATCTGGAAGTTCAATGCCTAGATCTCTTTCAAATTTTGTGACAGGTGACCTTTCCCTCTACTTTCTGTTCCCTGAAACACCAACAAAGAGCAAATTTAAGGTAGATGACCAGGCAATTACCAGTGCAACTCATTTTACGGCTTCAAAATATCGTAACTTTCATTGCGATGAGGAATTACTTTTTGTAATAAAGTCTCTCTTGCAAATTCTAACTGAATACTGAAAAAATCACAAACTGTAAATATTTAACACAAATACTGGTCACGATTTTCATGGATTTTTACCTTCAGGATTTGTGGCAATATCTTTAAAGTTGTAAACAAGTAAATTTTAAAGAGTGAATATATTTAAAGGTTATCCTGTTTTACTCCCATTTGATGACCAAATTGGTTATCAAATGGGAGTCAAACAGGATGGCTGAATTAGGCTCAAAGTATTTGATCCAGAATGCATAAATGCATTGTGGTTTCAATGATTTCATTAAGGGGAAATTTTTTTTTTGAATCTGACATACAATAAGTGATATGCATCCTATTTCAACATGCACAACTGTACAATACAGACACATGTCCAAGAGCTTTCTATCTTGAGATGTCAAGATATGGTTTTCACAAAGTCCAAAATGGCCTCCACCAAAAATAGGTTTTGTGGTCAATATGCTACATCATTGCACCTACACAGCAAGTATGAGATCAATGCAAGCTTTCTTTTTGGGATATCATTTTTACAATGCTTTCACTTTTTGACCTCTTTTGACCCCAAATGACATCTGACCTCCACTAAAAGCAATTGGGGTCTTGTATCTAATGGGTTCACCTACACATACAATACACAACATCTGTCCAAGCCTCCCATCTTAAGATATTGTGAGTACAACGTTTACACAATTTGCCCCTGTTGATACCAAATGACATTTGATCTCTACAAAAAGGGATAGAGTCACTGCACTCAATATGGAACACTTACATGTACATATCAGACCTGTCCAAGCTTCCTTTCTTGAAATACTGTACCTTAGTTTTCACAATCTGAGCCCTGTCGACCCAAAATGACCTTTGACCTCTTCCAATGAAAACAATGAGATTCTTGTACTCATTGTGGTAAACCTACATACTGAATATCAGACCCTTCCAAGCTATTCCCTCCTTGATATATCATACTTACAAGGTTTTCACAATTTGACCCTGCTGCAGCCAAACAACATCTGACCCCACCAAAAATGACATGATTCTTGTATTTAATATGATACATCCATGCACTAACTATGGAATTTTTCTAAGCTTCTCTTCTTAAGACATTGGGGTTACAAGTTTTTCACAGTTTGACCCATGTTGACCTCAAATGACCTTTGAACTCCTCAAAAAGCATTCTGGTCCTCTACCTCAATGTGGTACACCAACATGTCAAATCTGTTAAAGCTTCCTTTCTTGAAATATTGTGTTTTACAAGTTTTTCACAACTGACCCCTGTTGACCTTAGCTGACCTCTGACAATTTCAAAACCAACAGAATGTTGTACTTGATGTGGTGCACATATCAAATATGAGACTGCGTGGCACAAGCTACCCTTCTTGAGGCATCATGTTGAAAAGGTCCCTGTTGAACCCAAAGGTCGCAGTTGAACCCAAATGACCTTTAAACTACCCAAAATGAAAGCATTCATTTACTCAAAGTGGTACACCTTTATATACCAAATATGAGTTGCACATGCTTCCCTCCTTGAGATATCCCATTTACAATGTTTTCACAATCTGACACCTGTTGATGCCAAATGACCCTTCACCTCCACCAAAAACTTGTCCTCAATGTGGTACACCTACATACCAAATATGGGATCTGTCCAAACTTCCCTCCTTGAGACAACATGGGTAGGCCTCACAGACAAACACAAACATGGAGCGCATACTCGCACTCAATTCGTTAAAGGGTGCTGCCGACGGTGTCCCTGTACGGAAGTTACTGGAATTCCCTTTTTCCAGTGATCACATGCAGCACTGCCGGAAGAGAGGGCAGGCTCCAGGTATCAGGTGACAAACCTCCTTGCAGCATCAGATTTTTCGGACAGCTACGCCAAGTTCCACATGAGCGAGGAAAGAAGTGCGAGGTGCTCGCTCTTGCAAGTGACTGACACTTGCTACGACAACTTCCGTAGATGCACACACACACATAACTTTGCCCTAAGACACACATACATAAGCACACATGCTGGTATGATTGTACAAAGGGACTATTGTCAAAACCAGGAATAACATTTACTGCTGGAATTGTTAACTATGGACCAAGGCTACTAGCTAGGGTATTTAATATTAACTTCAAGGAATAACAGTTAACCAACCAAACTTTTGGGCTATATTAAATGACATGTCAGCTAAGTATAGCTGCTTAAATTTAGATTTAGTTGGTGGTTATTTAACTAATCATGAGGTAAATCAATGATGGCAATCTGCTTACTACCTGCAGATGCAAACAAATAAGAACAATTTTAAGAACTTATTCACGTGATCATTGGGCACTAACCATGAGAGTAATTAGCCATTAGCTACTTTTTCACCAAAATTGCAGCAGAGTTCAAGGTCTGCAACTCACATATTGTGCTGTAATATTCCAGTTTTTGAGACCCATTCAAGGGTGCGATACTGTTCACCACTATTGCTCAAGTGTGCTCCTTATCTGATCACTATGAAAGCACATGGAATGACCATGGTCAAATAATAGAGGTAACAAACTAATCAAGTGCAATGGAGCAGAAAACCTGATTTGCTACTGGCAGGTCAGGGAAGATTATTGTTGATTGGAAATCAAAATCAGGTTTATCAAAGAAACCAGGATAAATCAGGTTTATAAAAAACTTGCTTTGATAAACCTGGACAATCTTTCAGCAATCCAAGATTATCAAAATAAAAATGGTAAACTTGGTTTATCATTAGAGGATTCAAGGTTATCAGTTGAAAAACCAAGATTATCAAAAGTCATTTTGATTGACCTTGTCTGTTAGTCGAGAAGTCATGATTATCAAAATTTATGTTGATAAATCTGGCTTATCAGTGAAGAATCCAAATTATCAATTTCTTTAGAAACCTTGTTTATCATGCAGTCCAGATTCCAAGGTTGTCCATCGATAATCAAGTATTATCCAAAATTTATTTTTGATAAAGTTGGTTTATCAGTCTACTATCTACAATTATCAGTTGAAAACTGGAAAATCAGGTTTATTAGATCTTCTTGATCAAAAGCACTGGATTATCTGGGGACAATTTTGGATTATCGGTCGAGAATCCTAGATTATCAATCGGTCGTAAATCTCGAATGATTGAGCCAAATGTGCAAGAAAGCAATAATCTATAACATTCGTGTGATCAACTGAACAAGGTTTGGCAAGCTAAATGTCGCATTCGGCCAAACTCTAGCACTGCAGCCTAATAGTAACACTAGTACTTAAATAACCTATAGTTCAATAACCCGATGATCAGAAAAACAGCCTAAGTACAACGAAACTATCTACAAATGACCTTTGTCCTTGTGGGGAAAACAGCCAAAAGGCAGGCTACATTGAGTCCGTCTAGGCCGAACTAACTTAGTGAGTTACATTAGCCTTTCCTACATGTCCTACAAAACACCATCGCAGCTCCAGCTTGCTTAGTACATTAGTTACTACAAAAATACTAACAACCATTAACACTGAGCTCGATTTTCCGATCTCCACCTGCAAATGATGGCAAAGCTGTAAATTGTGGATTACCAACTATTCCTAAGACTGAGAAGAGGACGTAGCTTGAATCACTCACAGTCATACAAGCAGCCACCTAACTTAGGCTTATCGCTGGTAGCTTGAACTGATGTGAAATGTAAATGGCAAGTCTTCTCTTATCTTGCGCATATGTACACTACAGTCGTAACTGCCGAAGATCCGTGCATGTGTACTCGTATGTGTGATGTCTTTGCTTCAGCACAGTGTCATGAAAATGTATGGAGAAGTTGCAAATTCACACATAAGGGGTCATGTTACATCAAGGGTATCAGACCCTGACACAAACAGTTGTACACGGAAGCGTAGAAAGGGCATGAGCATGAAACCTGGAAACGTCAAGGAACTGGCCAAACGGCAATTACACATTTATAGGACAACCTTTGGAAAGGTTTGAAAAGTTTCATTTTGAAAAGTTTCATTTCGACTTTAACTTGGCAAAATTGAAAATTTCCCTGTGTTGTCATTTTGACTTTTGATCTGCACAAAAATTATCCACATTTTATGGTTTTTACGTCAAACGATTGCACCCGTTGCTTTGGTTTCAGCCTGCTGAAGCTTTTACACCTCCCGCCTTCCCAGCAAACTAGCCCCATGAAACCCCAAGTGGGTTTTATTTGATGGAGCTAGCACTTGCTGAGCCTGGGAATTTAGGACGATTTCTGGCAATCTAGGGGATATTTTATGTATTTCTTTTTTCAGGTATGCTCCTTTCCAAACAATGCTGACGCTCCTCTTAGACAATCAAGACAGACAAAAATTCTCTCTGCGCCAATGCAACAGGGGGCATACTGTATTTCCGTATCACACTATACACTTCACTCAGTAAAATAACAGTGTGATACGGAAATACAGTAAAATACAGGCTCAGTAGGCAAATATAACTACTTGCCGCTCAAGGCTTTGAGTCTCTTAATTGACCCTGCAAACAATCATTGTGACTCCACTACCCAATATAAAAAAGTGTGGGTCTAAAAATATGTTAATACGCAATCAAATATTTGCCAAGTGCTCCAAGAATATGATGAAAGAGGATGCATAATTTATGATTCTTGCATAAGCTCAAATAATCTAATATGTATCAGTATTTTCATAGATTTACTTTTGCTCCCATAAATATGAGAAATTGCAAAATGAGATCCGTCGGTTTCAAGACTGTGCATAGCAGTCTTATAATGTGCAGCTTATAATTCCCGGAAACTGCATGCTGTTTCCGGCCGTCTGGATAGTTTAAAAATCCAACTTGTACGCTCCGAGGCAACTGATGGTGGCGCTCCGCTATTTAGAGAGGATTGCGACAACTACTTCTTTGACGCCGTATCAAACTGTACGACGTACCTTATTGATCCTTTCTGATACATGATAAATAATGAAGATGGCCGTTTTGCAAGTATTTTTTCACTTAAAAAGCTGAGATCATGTATCACCGTTTGAATAACTTTCATGCATGTCCATACAGTGTTCGGGCAGTTGATCGCAAAATGGTATCTTAAATCGCACCCCTCTCTGTACAGGAACCACGGTCCTGCTAGTACCCCCCCCCCTCCCCTCCCACCTCCAATATCATATTAAAGGGTAGTAGGCATTTCTATTGTACAGCACCCCTAAAGGACAATTTCGCCCCCTGTCACTGAAACTGCTAGCTCCGCGGCCACTGTACTCGCCCAGAGGTTAGTAAAAATTAAGAAATTATTAAGGAATCCGAAATTATAACGTTGACGAAAGAGAAAAACGTCAAACGACTTTGTGATTCCTTGCCAATATCTCCTTTTCCATACACAAACAGTAACTTAGCACCAAATCAAAACGAAAAACAAATGACAAGAATGTAAACCACATGTTTTGGCTTACTGTTACCAAATCATGCTGATATGAATAAGTCTATTGGCTCAGCCTTGATGAAAATAGTGGTGAATGAAAGATGATATTATATATATATATATATATATATATATATATATTATTATCATTATTATTAACAAAGGTAGTTCACAGGTGGATAGAAAGTTCCTGATACCAAACTGTGCCAGATCTGAAATTGTGCAATACAACAAAGGCAATGTATTCCAAAAGTGTACTTCCCTACGAGGCTGGTCTATCAGGTGACTAAAACGAAGTTGTTTGTAAACCTTGACAGGGAGTTGCCGACTGAGATATAATTCACTGATTCCTTAGAAGCGGTGATTAAAAAAAAAAGCCATGTTACGTTAGTCAGTCACAAAAATGGGCTGTCATAAGTTGAAAGAACATAAAACCATACATAGGCCATATAGCCAGGAAAGGAAAATGCGGTGTAAATCACATCTTGTATATAGGCCTAACTAACGCATGGCCACTCCTAATGAGTGCTGTAGAATGTAATGTAGGCCTACCAATTGATGTGTAGTGTATAAAATAATTTACCAATATCAGGCACGGAAAGAGGGGAACTACGCCTTGAGTGTAAATAACATTTGTATACATTAAAAGAATGTGAATATTCCGTGCACATCACAGACAATTGTGTACAATAGTCACAGAGACTTCCATATTAGTTCTTAAAGTCTCTAATAAAGTCTCAGAAACAATTGAAAACAGTCGTTAGATTTTTTCATACCATCTGTATGCCAAAGAAAAATATTTTATTTTTTCCATTTCAGAAGGATTATAACATAAGGCTCTTTCCAAACGTTATTTATTTTTGCTACTTGTTTTAGTTTCGTTTGTAAAGTTTATTTTGACGGCATATCAAAAATAAAACAGAAAAAGATCAGTCAGGTAGTTCCCGCCAGGCTTTGCTTTTAAAATTCATAGATTTGAAGTTTAATTGCTTCGAGGTTTTCCACTCCATGATTTTGTGTAAGTGAATATTGTTCGCGCAGGCCAGCCAAGTGCAGATATATACACCCCGGTCTCGTTACAGTCAATATATGGCTCTAACGGTAAATGCGACACAGTTAACAGAAGCAGACTAAGGCCGACTGAAGTTGAAAAAAAATTGTTATCTGGAATATCTCTGTTTCCGCACATTCATCGATCATGGCCCAAGGATTCACAAATAATTTCTGTGGGCCAGGGGACAATTATTGTCGTCAGAAAAGACCCGACAACCGTAAAACCAGGCTCACTGAAACCAAGAAAATCATCCGCCCACACTGCCTGAAACACCTGTCAAACATCACAACCGAATCATGCAAACCATTCCTGATTCCATTCTTCATGAAAGGATTTTCCAACATCCTGATTACGTAACCTACAGTGTGTACATCTAGAACTCCTTAATTGTTTGGACCACTTACCAAATCAGTCGACGCCATTAGCAACTTCTTGCGCTTTAGTTTTTTCTTCTTTTTTAATAACAAGACAGGTGCATTATTTGTCAAAACCAAGCAGAGGTCAAAGGGGGAGGGGGCACCGTGTAATACTAGCTTGTTGCCGCCCTGCAGCTGGCATAGTGTGCCACACTGCTATTTATAGAAACCCTCACTATACTCTGGTATGCGCCATCTGTAACTCTCTCCTGGTCTGCCGATACACGTTTTCGGCCGCGCTCCCGCTCATTTCGTTTATAGGATTCCGGTCAGTCAAACAACCTAGCCATACACAATGTTGGAGAATCGGTAGAAGTTAGCGAACAATAGCAGCAAGTGAACCATTCTATCATTACGGACGTGCGTAATTGCCATTCTATTAGTCAATCGTGGAAAACAGCAAGTATCATATAAAAAGAAATTTTGGGGACATACAGGAATTTCAACACCAATCTTTGCTAACAAATCAACATTGTAACGCAATATAATGAGGTTCTGGTTGTAGAGGGAATCACCCACTATCACACCACAGTCTGTAACCTTGGGGGAAATTGTCGAGGAAAAAGATATTCAACCCGAAACTCACAACATGATGCAGCATTTCTTACTTTCAACACTTTTAGATGACAAATCAACAATTCTGGTAGAAAAAGTTGTAGCCATTTTAGTAGTCAATTATTTTGCTAGATATTTTCTGTCAGTGTCCACTTCATTAGCACTTTGATTGCTGGAGTGTATGTTCTGCGTGCAGTTTCACTAAATATGATATATATGTTTCCACTTAATATGCTCTGCTTAATAGATCAAATACTTTGCCTGTCACTTTAAGCTAGATTTTCGTGATACCAGTTCACAGTATTATAAATTGGATTGAAAAATTGAAAAGAAACTTTCTGCTAAATTTCATACTAACCGGCACTCCACATGTCAAACGATAAGCGAGATTTTCCTCCTAGTAACCATTTTACAGGTCAAACCTTTGGTAGATTCTTTCGGCTAGCGTTTATGTAACCATTTCTCGTCGCGCTTGGTCACAATTCCCTCGATTGTTTGAAACCTTTGGTGTTTATATGCTCCTTCGACTTGTCGATCATACAGTGTGCCCCTTTTGAATAATGCTGAATCCCAATAGTTATTCGGCTAAAGTTTAGTGTAACCGTTTCTTAATGCAATAAATTGATTAGACATAGGGTGCTAGATTTTGTATTGCCCATTTCACAAGTCAATTATTTTGCTAGATATTTTCTGCTTAATTTTAATGGTACCAATTAACAATGCGATATATTAGCTAGATGTTTTTCAGCTAGAGATACGTGTAACCGTCTTAGTAGTCAATTATTTTGCTAGACATTTTCTGCTAGATTTTAGTCTGACCATTTTACAATACCGTGAAATGGCTAAATTTATATTCTGCTAGATTCTGCAGAAACCATTTGTCAAGCCAATTATTTTGCTAGATATTTTCTGCTAGATTTTTAGGTAACCAATTAGCAATGACATTAAATAGCTAGATATATTCTGCTAGAAATACTTGTAGCCATTTTCGCAGTCAATTATCTTGCTGAGTATTTTCTGCTAGATTTTAATCTGACTATTTTCCAATACCATGAAATAGCTAAATATGTTCTGCTAGATTAAGTAGTAACCATTTTTCAAGCCAATTATTTTGCTAGATATATTCTGCTAGATTTAAGGTAACCAATTAGCAATGACATTAAATAGCTAGACATATTCTGCTAGAAATACTTGTAGCCATTTTAGCAGTCAATTATTTTGCTAAGTATTTTCTGCTAGAATTTTAACTGACCATTTTACAATACCATGAAATAGCTACATATGTTCTGCTACATTTTGTAGTAACCATTTCACAAGCCAATTACTTTGCAAGATATTTCCTGCTTAATTAAGTGTGACCATTTCACACTTAATACAATCAATTGGGTAGACGCATTCTTGCTAGATTTCATAGAAGCAATCCTACAAGTCAAAAGTTCGGTAAATACATTACCTACATGTTATTTGCTAAATTTGACCAGTAAATTGAACTATTCTCATGAATTCTCATGCCAGATATAACTGTTAAGTCTTTCGTGAGGTTTACAGAAGATTTCTGGGTTAATGATATTTCTAGACATCTGTATATAGGGATAATGTGTTGATTGTGGTGAACATGCAAGATATTGCATTTAGTAACTTCTAAAGTTTGCAGAATCATAGCCGAAAGTTTTAACCGGTAATGAAAAGGATGATGCACGCATACACACACAGAGTTCGAGGCATATGACTTAATAAGACAGTTTGCTAGACGGGGTAAATGCATGATATCGGCACTCACCAAAAAATCTACAGTACTATAAGTGATTCTGTTAAACTAAGTTTTTTCATCTACCACAGTACAAATAATTTAGAAGTTAAGAACTTAAACATCTGCAATTTAGTTTTCTCACTTGTGTACTGCATGGAGAATCCTGGTTAAATATTTCATCCATAAATACGTGATAATAAGTAGGCTATGTCCAATTGAATAAAAGTTAAATCCCTGAAATAGCACGGCAGAGTTCACCGAGTAATCAATCAAAACCTGACTAACCGTTTCTCGGCTTGCCAGAAGAAAAAAAAAGAATGTTTGTGGCCACGTACAATTTCTTTTGATCCCTTAGTTCGACAGTATTTCAAGATTTTAAACTCCTCTCCTAGAAATACTGAACCATTAATCTCTCTTTATCCTTCGCATCTCTGTAATTCTTTATACATCTTTGACACTCGCTGTTCAACTGCAGCGAAGTAAATAGAACGATAAGCCTTAATTTTGCTTTAAGCAAGGCTGTCTTTCCAACAAGCTTAGCATACCATATACCAGCTGAGATGTTTGAGTCCAATGCGGTATTACACTCGTTGCAATGCAAGCAGCCTCAACAATCGTGTTTTCAGGTCCTAGAATCCCCGAGGCTTTAAAAAGTATGGATATATGTTCACCTCGAAAGCACTGCATATCTCTTATTAAGGATGTAGCTTTCTTTTCCTGAGAGTAGATTTAGGGCAATGACGTTAATAACTCAACTTTCTCTCGTTTTCCTTGATGAAATAGACGTCTGTTAAACTTCCCGCCTGATTGTGTCTTGATATAAACGGCAAAGTTCAGTGTCTGATTCATCAGCACTTTGTGTGCTAGAGTGTCCGTGTTCTGCGTGCAGTTTCACTAAACATGATATTATATGTTTCCACTAAACATGCTCTGCTTGATAGATCAAATACTTTGCCTGTCATTTTACGCTAGATTTTCGTGATACCAGTCCACAGTATTATAAATTGGATTGAAAAATTGAATAGAAACTTTCTGCTAAATTTCATACTAACCGGCACTCCACATGTCAAACAATAAGCGAGATTTACCTCCTGGTAACCATTTTACAGGTCAAACCTTTGGTAGATTCTTTCGGCTAGCGTTTATGTAACCATTTCTCGTCGCGCTTGGTCACAATTCCCTCGATTGTTTGAAACCTTTGGTGTTTATATGCTCCTTCGACTTGTCGATCATACAGTTTGCCCCTTTTGAATAATGCTGAATCCCAATAGTTCAGCTGGCCAAATATCTGGTTGATTGCGAACCCCCCACCCCCTCCGTACGTGCTGTCGCCAAGAAGATTTTCGTAGCGCGTAGGGAAACGAAAACGCTCGTCCACTTCGCTGGGTGAATATCCTGAGTAGACGACGATGATGAAGGCGGTTGCATTAAAGTTCTGCAGCGAAGTAAACACACGGCGGTTTGGAATACCCTTCCTTGGCAATGCGGATTCTCAAACGTCCTCGTCAACATGAGATGATGGATGGAAACTGTAGAGGAGGGTGGTGCGATTGTATATACCAAAGTGGATTCGACGACAAAAGAAAAAAATCCAAGGGTCTCGACTGGAGTTTGCCTTTGCGTGTAGTCGTGAACTCCTTGAAAACTGTACAAATAAACATTTGGTGAAATTCAGAGCGAAATACACAAATTATACAAACATTTCAAACTATCAAGTTAACACATAACACCAAAATATGAAGGAATTATACAAGTACGAGAAAAACGAAAAACATTAAACATCGACTCCTCTGCGTCTCTCCAGCCTCAATTCATTTACCCTTAAATTAAGTTACACGAAAAATTCATAAAAGTACAAAAAGTACACGTACCTCCTTGGACTCTCTATCACACCAAAAGGTTTCTTAGGTAAGTAAATGTGTTGCAGGTGAGGTTTCGCAGGTATGTTCTCAGGTAAGTATATGACGGAAAGGGCTGACACGCCCGTGGCGGTCTGCTGGCTGTAAGTGTGAGTATGTTGACTTTTCGGAAGCGGGTACCGGTAACAGAGGGCCTTTTGCTAGCCTTGCAAAGCTTTGACTATAACAGCTAAACAATGGCGTCTCTATTACTAGCAGCCGCGGCCCACATTCTTGAGATGAGCGCAATATTTTCGGGCTGTTCCTCAGCATAACAAGTACTTTAAAGAGTAAGTACTGTAACAGAAACCCTAATGTTTCTTAAAATAATGTAAGGAACATGTATGCAGAGCCAGGTTGCATTTGTAACAGTGTAACTGCATTACGTCACGTTGGCACTGTGAGAGTGGGGGTTGTTATTTCTGTGCAGGAAATCATTTCAGGACTGATGTGCAGGTAGAAACCAAGCCCTCAGTCACTGTTGCATGCCTAGAACATTGGCTGACAATTAGTTGATGGAAAGGATGGGAAGAGGGGAGGTGTTGTGTAATTTCAATCTACAAAGACTCATTTGAGTCAGCTTCCGTTATCTTGAATTTGCCTTTTTTTCATACAGCCCTCCCTTTTTTACTCTTGAACTTGACTCATGTTTTGAATTACTGATAGCATAAGTTAAATCGTAAAGACATTATCATCACACTTAAACGTTAGACTCGACAGAGTCCTTGAAATTAATTTCACTAACCAGTAAACAGGTGGAAGTAACCTGCTCATTATGACTATGCTCAACAATTTTACACTAAATTACCCCCTGTGGGGTGATAGTGGGTGGTGCCACCTACAACCACCTATTGCGTTATAATTTTGATTTGTTAGCCAAAACTGAGTTGTGTTGAAAATCAGATATGTCGCATAATGTACTGACTTTGAGGTTGAGTACCTTTCTCCTCAACAATTTCCCCCAAGGTTACGGCCTGTGGGGACAGTGGGTGGTACTTGCCACTTACAACCACCACCCTCATATTATATTGCGTTACAATGTTGATTTGTTAGCCGAAATCTAAGTGTTGAAAATCAGATATGTTGCATTATGTAGTGATTTTGAGGTCGCATACCTTTCTCCTCGTCAATGTCCCCCAAGGTTATCACCTGTAAGGTCATTTTGGTTGATGACCCCTACAACCAGCACCCCACAATATTGCGTTACAATGTTGATTTGTGAGCTAAAAGTTGTGTTGAAAATCCAACATGTCGCATCATATAATTGACGTGCAATGTTGATTTGGAAGCCGAAGCAAGTTTTAAAATTACAAGACTTCGCCTGATGTTCTGTTTTTAAAGTTGAACAATTTTCTCCCTGACTACCCCCCCCCCCCCCCATTTTTTTTTTTTAACGTTGCAACATTCAACCAGTATCTTAATACTATTCAGTTACTTTGTTGATACGTTAACTAAAACCGGCGTCCTATGTATCCCAGATAACAAATTCTTCAGGTCAAAGAGGTCATTAAAAATTTTCAGCTGCATGTGCAGCACTCCAGGCGTTTGGAATAAATGTTGAAACTTTAAATGTGTCAAGTCTTCATTGTAACCAACCAAAATGACAATTCACAACTCCAAAATGTTCAGTTGATGACTACACATTATTTGTGGTTACGAAAATGCATATTTAATTCAAATCTGTTATCTCATGCTAGCACGCCTCTATGTCATCATAGTAGGGCGTAATTATTCCTCGTATACCGCACTTGCTATAGTAAGCCTTGATGTAGACGTTGCATTTCCCCAAACGCCTCTTATAACGGTCATTATAGGATTCCTTAGTAGAATATGTGCTTTCTGGCCGCTTTATTGGGCGCCTTATCGTTGGCCGCTGGTGTGCGCTCTTATTGTTCGCTAGCTTCAGCCCGATAAGTTGGAGTTTGGGTTGTTGAACTTTGTTACTTACCAATACCAGGTGTGGGCATGCAATCCGTGCTATCCGAACGTCGGAAGTTTACTGTAGTCTGCACCTACGTGAAACCAGCTGCGTTAGTCCGAGCTGTAAAACTTTCCTAGAAGTAATAATAATAGTAACACCATCGTTAGGCAACGAAGAAGATAACCTGAACCTGTTCAGGTAAGTGCTTTGGAAATTACTAAGTCGTAGAGTGAAGTAAGTGAACGCCTGTTTAGTGAACGTCTGTTTTAGAAATGCGCTGAAACCAAGACCTTTGTCTGTTTGGTACCCTGGGCAAATGCTAAGTTAGGCTTCTGTACTGTGTATGCCTACCTTAACAAGGTCAACTTACGAAACTTTATTATTTGTACTTTATAGCCTACCACTTTACCAGCACTGCTGTGCTAAACGTTTCATTATCACTTACTAACTGTAGGCCCTATCAAGCAGGCCTATATAGTGTAGTGGCAAGGCAGACTCATCCACAATGTGCAGTGCATCCATCAACTACTGGCAACTGACTGGCAGTGGGCAAGTTTGATGCCCCAGACAGCCCATATTTCATGGCATTAGATGTGGATGGGGTCATTAAAACTGGGGTGGACAGTCATCTCTGGCTTATATGTTGAATCCCCTTCTCTTATGGAAAAAAGGAACAATTATGTCCTTGTCAATAATTACACCTAAATCCTTCTCATTCTCAGTGGTTTCAACTTGAACAGTAACGTTACCAATAAAATAACTGGCTAGAGCATTTGAGTGATCAAGGGGCAGACACTTGCACTTCTGTGCATTAAATAACATTTGTCAATTGCAGTACCGCTCCTATCATGTATCCTTTACAAGTCCTGTTGCAACTCAGTCACTTTACCCATTAGATGAACATCAGAAAAGACCTTAGTATCATCTGCAAACTTCAGTACTGATTTATTGGTACTAATTTAGAATCAGTGACCGGAAGTGACTTATTCTTGCTAAAATCCTTGTTTTTGCCCAATTTCACCCTAGACTTAACCCTAACTCTCAATTGTAACCATGATTGGTGGTTATTTAGGTTAAAGCTAGGCCTAAATAGCTTTTTACACCTTCAACTTGGTTTATTCGCATCAAATACTTAATCCTAACCATCATCAATAACCTTGTATGGTGGTCACTGATTCTAAATTAGAGCCGAATTATTCAAACAAGCATCCAAATCATTAATGTACAGTATGAAAGGAATAGGACCTAACACAGATCCCTGCAGCACACCAGTAGTCAACGTTATTAACTAACATAACAACATAAAAGAGCAGGCGGTTGGTTGTTCCATTAGAACACCACACTTTGCTTGCAAAATATTTCTTAAAATCCAGTCTACAATTTAGAAATCTATGAAGAATGACAGAAGTTACCTTATTGACATCAACAGCCAACACAGCAATGAACTCCTGAGTTTAAAGTACTAGCAGGATATAACTTCTTATATACTGGACTTTCTGAACCTGGGGCACAGAAATGAGGCAGAGGTCCTGTGATGCCCTCCAAAGCATTTGCAGTGGCGTTTGGTAGAGTGGTGTGGCAGCAGACTTTAAAAGTTCTCCCGGGACCATTTCTTGTACTTTATGGGTTAATTATTTCCAATGGAAACTCTTCCAGTATTTATCCAGTCTTTCTCTGAAGGAACTTGAGCTTGGACCCTGGGTGGCGTTTTGCGGTGAACTGTTTACACAAAGTTACTGCTCTGCTTGAGAAACTGTGATGACATAACTGTGTATGTGTTCTCTGTTTGTTAAGGCTGGGTTGTCATCACCTGGTGAAGTGACCAGTATTACTCAATGTGTAAAATTTGTCATGTTTTCCAGATTATTTAAGATTTTGTAGACTTGAATGGGCATTGAGCTCTTGCACAATTGTATTGTGCAGATCCAGATATAAGTGTCTCATGTGATAAGGCATGTCCTTAATAGTATAGCTCTGCATTGAAAATTTTCCAAATAGAGAATATTTTTAATCAGTAGTTGGTTCCAAATGACATTATTATATCCCCGGAATCGGTGTAACTAAGCTCTTACAGAGAATGCAAAATGACCGTCAATCTAATGTTGAGAAAATATATTCATCAGATGGAGTCTACTGTTAGTCTTCTTAAGGTACTGTAGGCCATCATCAACTTGAGGTTTACAGACAAATCACTTCTGGTGACCTCCACACCAAATTGGAAATTTCAGCACTTTTCCTTTCTTGAGATACAGCTAGTCTGGTTTCCAATAATGACCTTTTGACCTCAAATGATCTTTGACCCTCCGTAAAATTTTGCATATACACAGTACCTACTCACTAATAAATGCCAATAGTTTCAGTTCAAAGTTTCAGCAACATCCACTTTTTGAGGTATTTTTCTTTAAATTTAGACTTTCACCTGTTGGTGACCTGAAATGACCTCTGACCTCTGTGAAAAACAGTGAGGATCATCCGTTCACAATGGAATACCTAAACACCAACTACGAAGTCCAAATAGTTCTTTCTCTAGATCATGTTTACAAGCCAAGGTGTCACATATACACAAACACAGGGCCATCACCATCTCAGGGAATTCAAAGAGCATCTCTGTTAGTGCATATCTAGAGTAGATGATTCTGCTAGCACAGTTTAGCAGTGCTGCACTTTTTTCCCCACACTGTTCTCAAAAGGACTCCTCTTGTGAAGCAGAATCAAATGCTTTCATAACAGTAGGAACTGTTGGTGTATTCACAGTGTGGAAGAGATATTTGTTTTCAGCATTTGTAAATTGGCATGCATGTCCAATGGATTGGTGTCAACAACTGTCAACAACATCTCGTCATCAACATCTTGTTATGTAAATATAAATGCACCCAGACCTAGATTATGATTCTTGATTTCCTCAGTCTCCCCAATTTTGAACCAATTCATACTTTGGTATGTAACAGCAAAATGTCAGAAAAGAAGAATGAGATGGGTAATTACTCAACAGTTTAAAGATAAGTATCTTGTTGAAATTGTGAAATGATTTAAATCAAAACATTCATTTCTTTCAGACACTTCAAACTGCAAGTCTTCTGCTTCCTTTCTCCATTTCTCCTCTGGAATATCATCCACGACCACGACTGTAGACAACATGTCATCCATCGGAGGCCCATTGATCGTTGACTGTGACGTCGGAGTGGATGATGCAATGGCTCTCGCTCTTTGCATAGCAAATGGCGTTGATGTCATTGGTGTCACTTGTGTCCATGGCAACACCTCCTTGGAAAATGTAATAACCAACACACAGTGGTTGCTGAGCGTTCTTAACAAAACAGAGGTTAGAAATTCTTGAATAAATATGCACACTGAAGACTGGCTGTTTTCCTGTCTTTTCTCCACCTTCACTCAGTGGAGACAGCACTCAGTGCTTGTCATATCGCACACGACTGCATCAGTTGGAACATTTAAATCATTTTTTCGAATCTTTTTGTACAGCAACTTGAGTGATGCACTGACCCACATATGGTCATGACATGTTTGGATTTTGTAAGATTATATCATGAATATTTTGCAACATATATGCATCATGACCTCGCAGGATGGAGAGACTTGTAGAGCACATCATTCTCTTTAGATGTCGGTACTGTACTATTATGAACCCCTTTCTTAAATTATGGCGTGTTTGCAGTGTTTGACCAACATCACTAATTGCTTGTTCTGACCATGCTCAGGCTTGTAATTATGTGTGGACTTAATTCAACTTAGAAGATTTCAGGGCAGTGCTGGGGTATGAGATTACTAAACTTCTGAAAAAACCAACCACGTTCTGTGATAGAGGTTGCGTTTGTGGACAACCGAATCGGCAGTTGTTATAACCCAAATTTTTAAAACCAACACTTTTACGTTTGAACTGGAATGAATTTTGGCAATGAATTTGTAAACAGCAGAATAAAAGTGTGTTCATGGTACAGCAACATAGGGAATTAGGCAACTTTAATTGGGAATTCAACAAATATGAGAATTCAGTTGCTATGCTTGTAAATTGCAGTAACTGTAGGTGAGAATTCAATGACTAAATTGACTTTATTGGAAGGTAGACTTATTTTTCCAAAGGTTAGCCTCATTTTTCATTGTGATTCTAGGTTGCTCAACCATTTGGAGTTGCTTGAATACATTTGCACATCATTGATGTGGCTAAGGCTCCCTTGAAATGACTATATATTTGAAATTCTTCCACAGATTCCTATCTATAAAGGAGCTGAAAGGAATCTCATTGGAGAAGTAGGCTATGCTCATTACTTTCATGGGGAAGGGGGCCTTGGCGGTGTAGCTTCACCAGAATCAATCTCAGGAGATGATATCTGTCAGGAAGAACATGCTGTTATGGCATTGCTAAGGTTGACAAAGGAACGACCAGGAGAGATAACCCTGCTAGCCATTGGACCTCTCACAAATGTAGCTCTTGCAATACGGATGGACCCAGGATTTACAGAGCGATTAAAAGCCCTGGTTGTTATGGGTGGAGAATCAACTGGTGAGCTATTCTTTTAAACTCTTGTCAGGTTTGTAGGGGTGTAATGTTGTCTGTTCCTGTCAAGAGGCAAACTTTCATTTTGTAGACACTGGAGAATATATCTCATTCTGCTATCCCTACTGACCGCAGTCCCTTTTGGAACTGTTCTGTCTTCCTTTGCTTTGCATGTATAAGTAATCGTCAAAATATTTGTGATAAGATTAAGTGAAATCATTGGAATGGTATGGACTTGAGTAGTTTCATCAGGCCTGTGGTTAAGGAAGCCTGCAAAGACCCCAGCATTCATGCATGTAACATCAGGGCAAAAAAAATGTTTAGGTGAATTACAGCATGTGAAGGAAAAAAGTAAGATAAATCAAGTTTGTCTCCTGCAAGCCATATAATGTCCAACCTTGTGGCATTTAGGATCAGAATAAGCAATTCAATCTTGGAATTATCTCACCTTTTACTTTTGATTTACTTATGGAACCATATCAGCCCAAATGCTGATGTCAACATCTCCTTCTGCCAAGGTAAGCCAAAGAACTAAGGATTTCAACTAAACCTTGAAATATAATAACATGAACTCTATCTAGGTATTTTACGTGATGGATGTCATTACTCAAAGTAATTTCGACAACTAAGCTGAAAGACTGGTTCCTGTTCTGCTGCCCCTTTTTCTGCTCCGCTCCCCCACCTTCTCCCCCCATCCTCCCCCCTAGATCTCTGCATTAGGATCCACTGGCGAGGTTTCAGATGTAACATAACATCAGGTCACTCAAACGAATGAAGGTTGGCCTTATATGCCTTTTTGCAGAGTTACAGTAGCCATTTTCCAAGGAAATGCCGTAGGAAAAATTGCCCGTGGTTCTGCTTTGCATCTACCAGCCCACACCTACAGTAGGCAATAGAGCAATATCTGGGAAATCATTTTAGTGATCACTTCTGGTTTTTTTTTGGTTTTTTTTGTGGAGAAAAATGCCAATTCTGAGGAACATTGTATTTAACCTTTACCTCACTCCACCACCACTGTATCAGTCATTACATGGACACATTGTAAATGTTGTACAGTATGTAGTAGATTGGGACTGTTCCTTTGGTCCACAGGAAAAGGAGCGAGTGACAACCCTGTGGCTGAATTCAACTTTTATACTGACCCTGAAGCAGCGCATGTGGTGGTGAAAGAAGCGAAGTGCCCTGTCACGGTAGTGCCTTTTGAAACCTGCTATGGCACTCCACTACCCTTTGTGAGTTTTTTTTTTTCATTACAGTGTAAGGTGTAACCACAATAATTACACCTTACATACG
Source organism: Stichopus chloronotus (assembly GCA_021234535.1). NCBI lineage: Eukaryota > Metazoa > Echinodermata > Holothuroidea > Aspidochirotida > Stichopodidae > Stichopus > Stichopus chloronotus. Next base: position 19,453,435 of record CM037838.1, read on the forward strand.
CTAATAAAAAAAAAGGGAACAGGAATGTTACCATGAAGTTGATTGGCCTTTCCTGAAAAAGTTTTTAATTTGACCTAAGGTTTGTAGCAGTGCATTTTCTGTACAATAAGTCCTAGTCAAAGTAAAATGTCGTGTGTGAAAGAGTCAGTAGTGATGTCATCAGAAACAATACTAAGTAGAAGTCTAACAGAGTAGCTTCGGAACCGCAACTGTTTGGACGTGATTACTTGACTCCAAAAATGTGGGAGTCCCCCAAGCCTAGCGAGGGAATGATTATGGTACTGTCAATCCCCAACTTTGGAGGAGGTCTGCCTGGTCATGACATTTAAGATCAGCAGAGGTCAAACTTTGCATATTTTTGACAGGGGCTTAATGTTACAAAAACAATATGTACTGTGTATGCAGCCAGTAGTTTCTCCAAACTTTCCTTAAAGCTTCTTTCATACGTTTGCATTTGCCAGAGGTAAACATTCACTAAGTTAGTCACCTTATACCAGAAGAATTGTATTTGTACTAGCATTGTCCTTTCTGGAGCTAGTGTTTAACTCTGTTGTCTCAAGGCATGTGATATATACACAGGGTTTTCACTCTGGTTGTCCATGAAACACAACTTTTGATGCCACTCTAATGTCAAGTGGTGCTCGTCTTATTATGTATATGGACGAGCGGTCCATCAATTACAGTACTGAGTAACTTGTCACAATCAGAGGTACATCCAAAACTAGATTCTTCAAGATGAGTTGAAATTTACAACATGGAAGAAACTGTTACAAATAAGTGACTCAGCGCAAACCACAAATAACTCTCACCATGCTAATGAAGAAGGGCACTATTTGACTTGTTTCTGGCATTGCCTCTGTTCCTCATTTAAGGAATACTATGAGTCTATGAAGTCTAGTTCCTCTCCCGTGTGTCGATTCTTGAGTGAGATCACCGCTCATGCCGTAGCTGAAAACATCAAGGCCAGCGTTGTGGGATTCGTGATGTGCGACGCCCTCGCAGCGGCCGTCACAATCAATGAGAGGGTGGTGGGAGAAACCAGAGTTGGACCCGCTAATGTGGAGAGGATTGGAGAGTACACCAGGGGTAAGTTGGTGGAGCTGAGAACGCAATGGCAGGACCCAAAGGAAGGAAATGACATAAGACTTGTTACGAAAGCAAACAAGGAGGAGTTCCACAAGTTGATGTTGAATGTTTTGAATCTTTAGGTGTTTCCTATGTTACTCTTTTCTGGTAGAAGATATTTTGCAGCCTGAGGAGTACGTAACAAATTGGAAATGTGATCTTTGAACAGTACTAAAATCAAAGGAATCAGGGAAAATGTAGCAAAAACTTTCAGGTCAACAAAGTTGGACAAGGTAAGCTGCGGGTATATCCAATTCTGCTAATTTCTGCAAAACCAAACCAAATCAACATTTCTGTCAGACTTGCAAGAAAAGGAAAGGTTGCTGGAGGGGGAAGGTGGTTAAGAAACAGAAGGTCAGATGTCTTCCTTGTATTTATGTTGCAATGCATGGCAGTCTATATTGTCACATTTCTTCCCAGTTGGTAAGCCTTAGTCATTGTCATTCTGAACCTTTCTACCTCTTGACTACACAGTGCTTACCTTCAGTGCAGGTTAAATAAATGCATTTGATGAGTGTCATTTGTTGGCATTATCTTCTCAATATTTATCAGCATTATTAACCACTAGGTATTTTGCTGTTCTGAAGGTGTATGGTAGAACGATCATAAAAGGCAGTGACCAAGCAAGGCCATCACCTCATCAAGCTATATATTTGTACCCTTTCTGCCAGGCAGTACTAGGTGAACCAAGTCAGGCATTCATTTAATTCCAAGTTTCAATTTTGATCTTGTAGTCATATCGGTCCAAACCTACTGCTGTTTGTATTATACATTTTAGGGCTCATGATACTTCTCTGCACATAGTGCAGACAGTACTCCTTTTAAACCTTTCTATACCTTTGATCAAAAAATGCCAACTCAGTTAGTGACAGTTAGTGAGTGAAACAGTTAGTGACGATGAACCAAATCCACCCGATATGTATGCTTAAATAGTTGACTTTTAATTCTTGTAGTATTACTTCACTATTACGAGCTGACTTGAAGGTACATGCGATCTATACCAATGGTGAGGGCATGCTTTTGGGGATCCACAAGAGAGTTCCGAGAGCCCCTATCTGTGCACATAACTTTCTAAGATTACAAACACAGATGAGAGACTGCACGGCATACATGAGAATGTGACAACAGTGTATAAGTCAGAGGGCCAGATGGGTATAAACACCCAGATTTCTAGATACAGATCGACAGCTAGAGAAACTGGGTGCATGGGGAGGTTTTAAACAGTGTAATCTGAAATAGAACTCTCTTATGAACAGAAAAACATGTAAAAAGAGCAGGTGCTTCTGTGCAGCTGGAGCAATCAGCATATGAGTGGTCTGATGTAATTGTTTTACAAAATGTTTTCAACTACTAGAAGTAATAACAGAAAATCGGAAATAATATAACAAAGTGGTGGGCTGTAAATAAGGGGATACCAATTTGCAATGTGATTGCCACTGCCTAAGCGATATATGGCCACTCACAGGGGAGGGTCAGTGACCTCTGACCCAGGAAACAACTGACAATCAATTGCTTCAGTCTAAGTACTAGCAGGTGGGATACTATTAAGGTCACTAGACTTGAAAATCTAATCAGCCGATGGTTATTGTATCAATTTGTAGCCCAAACATAGACAAAAACAACTTGATACATTTGACCTTAACCCTTGTAGCACCATTTAATGGGAAGATTAGAAACAAAATTCACCTACCCTGAACATTAATGCCTGCAGGTACAGTTGGTCAGTTCATCTTCAACGAGCTAATGCAGCAATGGTAGCAAAATAATTTAGACCTGTCTTTTAGAGTTTTATGAATTGATGCCAATTAAAGGGAATCTTAATGAAGAAAATGACGCATATCCATGTTGAAATCACAGCAATGTCCATATCCTTGAAAGGCTGTAATTTTAACTGGACAGAATTGAACATTCTTTTACAAATAAGTAAGAGTCAAGCATATGTACTGTACAGTGTGAAGGTGTTCAGATACACGCAATTTAAAAGGAAATTCTAGTAAAATTTCTGAACAACATTTTAAGTTTATGCTGAAAATTAAAACAAAGTGAGAGGTGGTGAAGATGAAATGCCATCCACAGACAAATAATCACATAATTAGGGCATGGTAGCTGTATTTCAGTTCAATTCTAGTACCATATTTTTCAGCCTGGCACATTCCTTCACATATAGTGTGCACATGAGAAAACTACCTCCATGCGTGGCATGTTTTGGGCTTGCTACATCTGTAAGAGCCTGGTCCATTTACAGTATCTCAATGTTGGCAAATGTTGTTGGTGTTTGTTGTGCCACCTTAAACTATTGAGTCACTGGTACATGGTGTTACTCGGGTCCATAAATGCTTTGTGTTGCCACAGAAAGAAAACAAGGAATAATTACAAACCAAGTTTGTCACAAGAAAAAGCCTTTGTTTATTTAATTAATTCCAACTAAAGAGCAGTTAAAGAAAAGAAAGATGATGTGTTCCACAAATAGAGTAAAATCAAAGGAAGGATTATTTGTTGGGCTTGCTACATCTGTAAGATGTAGCAAGCCCAACAAATTGCAACTTCTAGACAAGCCCAACAAAATGCCCAACAAAAATGTTGCAAATTACACTTCACAATCTTAGACTTGTAACATCATTCAAGGCTCTATCCTCACATATATCATTACCAAGGCTCAACTGTCAGAATCACCCAAAAACCCTCCCCCCCCCTCTCAACAAGTGTAACTCTGGATCCATCCCATAATTTGTGGATACTCTGGTGTGCTCGGAACGCTTGGCATTGGTGTGAAAGTCTTGAAGAAAGGGGTGGTGTTGTGGAGAATCTCGTTAAAAGGAGGCTGCATCGATGTTCTCCGTTGTTTGTTAATCTTGGATCTCATGGAGTTTATTGTTGAGAGAGTTGGTGTTGAACTGCATTGTCAAGTTATGGTTGATCCATGTACTCTTTTCTTCTGTTTCATCAGGTTGGTGGGTGGGAATTTTTCCATGGATCACTGTTTCAGTGCAGACTGGATATCAGTGTCATCTATCATGAGACCCATGTGTTTCTTAGCCCTAGTAGTGACAGCTTGAAATGACGGTTTCGTCATTAGCAAGGAGTTTGTTTGTTGGTAGCTAGTAGAACTGTGATGAGGATATCAGCGATCGTGATGGCAAGGTTTCCTTTGATGTCATTCTGTTGTTCCCTGGTATGTTCTTGGACCTGTTGAAACATGGCACTGGTTGCCTCCATTGCCTTCGTGTCTGCCTCCTACAGTTGTTTTTGGTGGGCCACTTGCATTTTGTTGAGTCGCTACTGGTGCTCCTCTGTCAGCTAAGCAATTTGTAGTTGTTTCAGTGTAGGTCTAGAGTAACCTGTCCTGAATATTACATTCCTCCTTCACTTCAGATAAAATGTCTGACATGAACATTAAGGAGAGAATATTTTTAGCATTTCTGACTTGAAAATTAAGGAGAAAGTATCTTAAGCATTTCATGGCGTTTGGTCTTAAAAGAGTACATCAAAGCAAAACATAAAGTATTCAGAGCCTACTTCACAAGCTTGAAAGAACATTGCATATTCACTTATCTAAAAAGAAAAAAAATTAGGAAAATAAGAAGAAAATGATTGATATTTATTTCATTTGAAGAGATGATAAAAGCTACATTGATGATACACAAATGATACAGAGATGTGATGTTGGATGACTTATACAATTTACTTATCACTCAGATAATGTCCTTTTCTTATGGGAATTCAGAGGCTGTACCTATCAAGTGGTCATCTCACTCTTGTAGGACAGATTAATCTTTTGCTATTTGAGGAGTAGTAAGTAGGTCTTTGAAACAAGGGCATGTCATCATCTAGGTCATCCTCAGGCTGGGTGTTCTGTCTAGAATGATAGGCTTTGAAAAATGATGAATTTCTTGGTAATTGTGAGACTACCATCTGAGGCTGCAATCAATGAGACTTAGATGGACGTGAATTTGCAAGGTTTGCAATCATACAGGGTAGAGAATTTGTTTTTCTTTTGTTATTTTGCAAGGGTCATTTGACCTGCTTGAAATGAGTTATCTCTGGCCTTTGCATACCGGTCAGAATGTGTCCTCCCATAGTTTCACAGGCTGGCACCTTCTCAGTTAATGTCCATTCTCCTGTGTCTGTGTAGTTCACGTGTCTTATATTTGATGATCTGGTTTGCATATGACCTTGTTGCCCGAAAATGACAAGCCATGAAATCTGAAAAAGTACAATGAAGAAATGAGCATAAATAAGGTTTTGATGGCTTTGTAAGCATCGTTAGTTGACCAGAAGTAGTGATAAATGACAATAAATGACGTCAGTGAAATAAGACTACACTCAATTTAAGGTTCCTACATGATAACTAATGCTTTGATATTCCCATTGCAAGAGATGTATACTTAGTTAAACTTATTGTAATTCCACCAAGCCATTTACCTTAAACGTAGATAGCTTCAGATAGCTTCAGTCTGTTAGAGACTTTTTTTGTGAAAATAATCGTTCCTCATCCTGTGTCCACATATTGGTTTTGTTCACGTGACTTTTTTCCCTCTAAAACAAATGCCTCATTTTGCTTCCAAAAGATCAGGCACTTGTCAGGTCAATGCAGTAAGTCTGTAGACTAAGATCTTCATGGACATTTGTAGGGGGTGGTTTGATCTTATGGGAATGCCCCCCACCTCCCTCCAACATGGTTTCAATATATGCTGGCCTTTTCTTAGTTAATCTGTCCGTTCTTCTGTCTGCATGTCATTCACAGATTTTATTTTTGATGATCTGGTTTAGAAATGATCTTGTTGCCTCGAAGTGACAGCGAAGTGAAATCTGAAGAGGTAAAATAAATGCATGAGCATGAATAAGGTGTTGATGGCTTTGTAAGTTTTATCAGTGGACAAGAAACAGAAATAAACAATGTGATATCTCCAGTGTTTTGATGAGGTTATTGCCGTTAGTAGATGAGATCGATGATAAGACAAGTTTCCGATGGAACGTGAAAGGTAGAAAGTGTGAATTTGGTCTCCGACTTCATGACACGCTCAAAAGCATCAGAAATGGGTATTGCTTTCTTAGGTCCATATGCGACTACTTTGCACTGAGATGGTTTCAGCTTCAGGGCATTTGGGAGTTGGTGGTACTTAGGTTTGTCAAGAATGTTAACTCCTGCACCCGTGCCAGTTACGAAGTGGACGGATGTGTTCTGCATTTTTACTTTTAAATGGGGGATCCTAGCCTTTAGTGGTGCTGTAGATATGCGTCATCACTCGAATCACTGGAGATGTGGTCATTGGTGATGGCTTGTTCAACCATGTTGTTCGGTCTTGTTGTGGTGTTGATTCTGCGTAGACTTTGTGCTTGTTGTTGGCGTTTCTTGGTCAGACAGTGTTTTTCAAAGTGATTAAGATTGTGACAATGCATTCTACACCATGGACAGGGCGTGATGTTGGACCGTCTGGGTGGGGATACTGCAGTTGGGACAGAGGGTGGTCCTACCTTGATTCAATGACTGTCTTTGTTGATGTTTTTGTTGACCTGGTTTGCGTTTTGGTTTGGTTTGCATTGTTTGGATTACTTGTAACGAATGTTGTTGACGGTTGTGTTTTGATTGGTCGTCTCCATGGCACCTGCTTGTTTGTCTGAAATTTCAAAAGATCTACCCTCTCGAAGTAGGTGTGAGAGCTTAAAATCTTCGTGCAAGGCTCGTCGTGGTAGTCCTCTAGATGAGCATGAATGGACAATTTGGTTTTTGTTTTCTCTGTTTGCGTCGGTGAAGTTACATGAAGAGGTAAGATGGCTGAGTCTCGCGTGAAATTGATCAAGTGACTCTGAAGACAACTTGTTTGGCTGACCTACAACTGTAGATTACAAAATCGATGTTGGTTTTGGGGGCGAAATACTTTGTCAGGGCATCTTCACTTCCTTATCTTTGTCAAAGTTTTTTCCTTCTCCAGTTTCTGGTAATATGTCGAATATATTGTAGACTTGTGGGCCTGCAAGGCTCTGCATAGTGAAGTACAGTAGCCCGTTTTATCCTGGTATCATCGTCAGTGTTCATGACAACTAGATAATTTTCAAAATGGCCTAAGCAACTTACCCCATCTCGGTACGGCATTTGTTCTGTTGACGTCAAATTGTGGAAACAGTTTTGTTGATTACTTATCGAAAGATAATGATAATTAAGTAACCAAAGTAATATGCAAAGAAGTGTCACTGGAACGGTTGTTGGATATAATCCTCGTTGCCAATGTGATATCTCCAGTGTTTTGATGAAGTTGGTGGCATTGATAGATGAGAGCAGTGATGAGACAAGAGAAAGGAACCAAGTTGTGCGTTGTGGTGCTATCTCTATATTATTCCAATTCATTCTGGTAATATCAAGTTATTTTATAAGTATATTGTCAAAGATATGAAAAGTGGTGGCGGTGTGCAAGTTTTATGAATACGCAACGTTACAAACGACATCAGTAAAATTTTAATGAAACTCAGTTAAAAGTCCATGCATGGCATCGTCCTCACCACAGCCTCCTTTTTGAGGAGGTCTTGCAACTCTTTTTCCAGAATTTCCTGTTGCAATGAATCTTCTGGGGTGGGTGCTGACCACCCAGCCCCTCAATACCTCTCCCCCTTTCCACAGAGAGGTGGCACGGCTGTGAACCCGATGTATTACCCTTGGGTTACACCTTTTATGGTGGAGGATTTGTTTTTCTTTTGCCGTGTTGCAAGGACTATTTGACCTCCTTGAAATTAGTTATGCCAGGCCTTTGTATTCCAGTCAACAAATGTCCCCTTTCCCTCTGGTTTTACAGGCTGGCACCTTCTTACTTTATGTCCAATCTTCTGTCTCTGTGTAGTTCACAGATCTGATAAATTTTTGGTGATTTGGTTTATATACAATCTTGTTGCCTTTAGGTGACAAGCCTTGAAATCCAAACAGTAGAATAAACACATACATGGGCATAAATAATATTTTGACGGCTTTGTAAGCTTAATTAGTGGACCAGAAACAGTAAAAAAATGATGTATGTAAACATTTCACTAAATTCAATCGAAGGTTCCTATGGGAAACCGATGCTTTTATTTCAATACCCCATTGTAAGAGATGTACTTATTTAAACACATTGTTTTACACCAAGCCATTTACCTTAAACATAGATAGCTTCTGCCACCATTTTAAGGCCCATTGCTCATAGTAGAGTGAAGACTCATCTGGAACTTCCTTGTTGGATTTCATGGTATAGTGTGGCTACATCCATTCCATGATTGCATCATTAAATAATGCAGTGAATAACTAAATAATTAAATCATTAAATTATGTTAAGTATTACAGTAGACATACACATATGTTGTAGCAGTTGTTAAGATCTGTGTAATATTTGGAAAATTTAATTCAGGCCTTGAAGGATATATAGGAAAAGATACGCACCCAAGGGGGGACGTGGAAGGGGGTTCCGTTGTGTTGCCAGAAAGGACACAGTACAGTTGTGAATGGTAGCACCAATCTATTCACCCACTGACAAAAAAAAAACAGCCTCTATGAACCAGCCCAACATGAATTAATAGTGATAGGACACAGCTGACATCCTGTCATAGCCACATACCCCTGGGGAATCTATAGCAACATGGCAAGTCTCTACCCACACTTGAATAGTCTTCCTGCAAGCAGGGACATCTAAGTCTACCCAAACTTGCACTTGGAGCAAAATGTCCACCACATCCTCTGCTGGCAGGTGACAGATGAAGTGTGCAAACCAAAAGAAGTACGACCACATTATAAATCCAACCCCATCACTCGTCCAGAAATATCCCAGAACCATGGCAGCAGCCAATGTCTAATGCCAGATTCCACCCCTGGTAACTCCCAACCAATCAGGATCCAAGCACATGACCAGGATCTACTCTTTCTGGCACCTGAACATGGCACCTGAAGGGCATAGAGTGGCTAAAGAATGGACAATGGGGTTCAGAGGTCACAGGCTCTCCAGGAGGCAAGGAGACCCTGGAAGCAAGAGGAGAAGAACTATAAGGGAGGCCAATTGTGCAAAATTTCACTTTACTGCATATAATTATTTCTTGTCATTAAGCGACCACACAAGTGTGAAGATAGGCTATGGTTTTTCAAGTTATCAATTTTTGATCAAACTTGGTATTTTTTTCACAAGGTCAGTTCAGAGTCAGTAAAGTCTGTAAGCATAGCCATAAATATTAAAAATATTCAAGAGACAAAGACCAGTTCCTCACACAGGCCAATTGTGTAGTTATGGGGAGGAAAAACATTCCTGCACACCATGTTACAACTAAAAAATAAGGTGAAATTTTTTTTTCATTCTCTGCAAGAAACATCTGCATCCTGTGATTTGTGAACACTTAATAAGAGTCCCTACTTCAAAGGACCAATTAAATTTTACACTGAACAAACTTAAAGCCTTTTTCATTTGTTGAGAAGTTTGGGCTATTTACATACCCCTACTTACTCATGAATTATTAGTAAGCCAAGTCAGCATGTTGGTGGAGGAACTATTCACCATTGATTGATTGATATGTTCTCATTCATGTAATTTATAAAATTGCATAACATTCCATAGTGTGCTTCACCTGTAGTAACTGTCATGCCTAGAGGTCCACAATGGGTTTTGTTCAAAACATAAAATGGTGGGAATTCTGTTTTCTGTGCCTGCAGAGGATGAATATCAGGGAATTTAAATCCAGAATAGTCACCTGCACTTGATTACGTTCCCTTCTAAAGAACAAAACAATTGATTTACCTTGTGAGGGAAGTGCAAGTATCTTTATCTGAAGCAGAGCCTCTTCGACATTGCCAATTTTACCCTCAGAGCATACTCACCTTGGGATAACTCCTGACATGAGAACATCTTGCGTTCATTGTCGCAGATGAAACACTTAAGAACTGTGATGCTGACAGGTCGTATTTGACCTTCATTTTTCGCTTGCTGATCAGTCCCTTCATGGACTGAGGAGTACTTACCAAGTATCGTCGATGAGGCTTCTGTGTTCCTCACTGACAGGTCAAAGTGATCACTGAAAATTGGCTTTCTTTCCCTTCTGGTCAGTATCTCATGAGCCGCTTAATAACCCACAATTTTTGCCGGTGTGTGCTGTACTCACACCATGTTCAAAACTGGTGGCGCTATACAGCCAGATAACCTAAGATAACCCTCAAATAACCAAACAGACGAACCAAAACAAACCACGAGAAGCTTCTCTTTGCGTTTCTTGTAGTTTATTGGACGCTAATATGTATGGTTACTATATGGTGATGTAAGCGGTAAAACTGAAAAGTAAAAGAAGGATAAAACAAAATTAAGTAATCTATACAATAGCGCTGCCTGAAAGCGCAAACTCTCAAACAAGGAAGCTACATCAATGGGTACGGTGACGCAATTTTATCGCAAGTTACGGACGGAACTCAACTATACGGCGACTTCCAGTCGTGCACTGCACCTCAAATTCAAGATTTAGCATAAAAGGAAAGGTAAATAAAGTTTAATAAACCACATAAATAATATTCGACTACAAACACGGCAAACACAGAAACACTGGGCCCATAGGAACCTCTACTATGCATACAACAACTTTATAGGCGACCCCATGCGACCCTTAGCGCTGAATATTACGATAAAGATACTAGCACCATGGTAACGATAACACCTGTTCCCAAATTCAATTGCGGCAACGGTACTTCCATAAGCTAACTAGCCCTGTACAAACTTGGCCCTGCCTAGAAAACTAGAAAAGGAAATAACCTTGTAAACAATTTCAACTTATAAAGTTAACGAAACACAATTATAGGAAGTACTCACGGACTGTGATTAGCTTGCATCAAAGCATATATGAGAAAGATAAAATACGAAATCTGAATTTTGTAGTCGCTACTGTGTTGGCTACAACTTGAACTTGATAATGCAATCAACGACTGAAACAATACACGAATACACTGTGTACTGTGTAATACACTACCAAATTCGGCAATACCCCAAGGCCCCACCTGCAAACATGGAAGTGGAAGGGTCAACGGAGTCGTACCAAGAATTTCATAAGATTGACCTTGGCATTGATAGTAAATGATATGCTGGCGCTTTTCCTAAAATTGAATCTAAAACTGTAAAGCGATTAATTCCAACACATGGTGGTTTGCAAGCAGATTCTGAATTTTGAGTAGTAATACTGCTACTGTAAGGTTGTAATTCACCATTATGAAACAAAGTAATAAATTGCAAATCAAAATTCATCTCTTTCACAGCTAGTTGATGGATGCATCGATCTGATGTCACAGAACTTGAAATTTGTGGCTAATCGTCAAGCTCTCTGCTGGTATATTATACCTTGCATTTGGCACATGAGAGCTGCTTTAATATGGTATGGTTTTAATTTTCTGTTAATTAAATTTGTTTTCCCCCTAATTAAGCTACTACACTGTGTGAAGCACTTCGCTGGCAATAGGTGTTCTTCTGTAATCCCTCTTTGCTAAACATCTGAGGCCCGCTTAGTTCGGACATGTTTGAGACTAAGGTGCTTTATAATCTGATGTGTGTCAACGAACCTCGATCGCAGGATATCATTTTGCATCACAACAGTACTTCATGTGGCGATGATAATTTATGAAAATCAAATTTCCTGTTTACCAAAGAGCTCATTTCTTTTATTTTGTCAAGCGTGTAAATTGATCTATTGTTTGAAGGACTCATAATGATGTATACAGGGGTTTGCAGCTATTTCTGATTGGAGGATTTGCTGCCTTCTTGGTTTTGAATTTTGGTTTCGGGTTCACTCCTATCAGATTTATCGCATGTTTCGGATCCTGTCTGCTGTACAGTGAATGCAGTTTCAGATAATTTATTAACTCACGCCCATGGAATGTTACATACACTGTAAACACGATATCTGAAGAAGGGAAGCTTGTACATATCTCATATCTGGTATGCTGGCGTACCATGTCGTGTAAAAGAAGCCTATTGTTTTTGGTGCCGCGTAGTTTGTGACTGTGCGAAGGATGGGGATGTGGCAATGTGTGAAGGGGACCTTTGTGTACAATCAGTGCACTTACCTCTCAACTAAGAGGATTGTTCCTCACAATGTTAATTCACTCTCTCAGAGATCCATTGGACTTTTTTATGATAACCCCTTCTCCCCACTGATATGGTGATGACAAGGACTAACTCCAATTTCGGGACTGTCCAGTTAACGTTGCCTCGATTGGTTCTTTTTTTTTTCTTGCAAGCTCAATTACAAACACCTTAATTCTCCCACCGTATATTGAAAGCATCTTCCCCCTCCTCTGCTTCTTTTGCAACTGTGCCATGTCCTGCATGTAGGGACTACTACTTGAACTGGTGAGTTTTGCTCTTTGGGAATCATTTCTGATACTCTTAAGGCATGTGATGTTGCGCATATATCCTCTGAACAGGAAAAGGCATGGCATGCCAATAGGGCAAAAATTATTTTTCTGTTGGCTGTTGGGCCAAATCCAAAATTACATTGTGGTGGTATGGAATTTGATAGATTATTTCAGTTATACCTATTGGTAAACAAGTTCTGTGAATGATTGATGGGATTTATATAAACAAGGCAGGTACTGACTACAACTAGACCCACTTAAATGAGTACAAAGAATGAAACATGTTACCACGGTAACAGCAGTTTATTGATGTGGTGGGACGGAATGATAAGTTTTCAAGAATGAGAAACATGTAACAATTGTTGAATTATTATCAAAAGCATGAAGATGGATGTTCTAATTTAAACATTAAAAACAAGTTCTATTAGTGTTCTTTCATCATGGAAATAATGGTAGAATATAATGCTCACCCATTAGAAATGGAACAATTCCAGAAAAAAAGTGTCATTGTGGTGGGAGGGAATTTTGCTACCTGTTGTAAGTGCGTGGAAATAACGTATCGCAAAGGTACAGAATAATCATGTTTCTACTCTCTAAAATGTTTGCAGCCCCTTGCTGGTTGCAAACTGTTACAGCAAAGTTGATCGGCAACAGTAGGCAGCATTAGAGGGGGTAGAAGTTGGGGGATCTTCAAGGACGTTTGAGACTAAGTGAAAAATTACCCAGCTATAGGTGCAGTAACTCTCAAATGCCAAATCGATGAAATTGCATAGCTGATTATGGTATTAAACCATGCAAAAGTGAACAAGAATGTTGAACACATGCTTCTGATGATGCAACACTGCTTCACTGATCTAGCACACATTTACGTTGGCCTCTCGATCTGACTGGAATGGGTGCTGGTGTTTTCCATAGCACTTTATCTTTTGAGTACCACACCCTATCTAGAAGATAAGGCCACTTCCAGAAGCCTCCTGATCTAACCATAACCTCGACTTGTGTATATAGCCATTGACCAATGAAATGACCTCACCAGGGTATATCTCTCCATCGTACTCCACTTTGACCCAGTCACCAATATCCCATACTGTTTCAACATCACTCTCAGTCTCACACATCACGCTACTCATACTGCTACCAGGTGCTCCAACCTGACTACCATACACCTGGCAATGAAACGGTATTTCGTTAAATGACAGATTTCCAAACTGACTTTGATGGTAAAATCTGAGACTCACTTTCCCCGTTATCTATGGATCTGTCAACAAAGTGGATGATTCGGGTTCCTGGAACATCAGGTACTTTGTCAGGCATTTGGGGGACATCCATCCAAGATATTTTCCTCTGACACGTACAGAGTCTCAATTTTCTGGACTCGTTTATTCGCATGATTCGCAAACTGCTCACCATTCCCTATAACCACATGCTCTGTCTTTACATCACTGTACACAGTGGACTTTATATTCCCACCAACACCATCAACAGGGCCTTTGCCGTGATGAAACTCAAAGAAACTCCACGTGATATGGAGGTCATGAGGGTACATTTCTGCCAGGAGGTAGAAGCAAAATTTCCTCTTGAACTGAGCAGCACAGTCATCTGGCCAGAAGTGCACTGCTTTAACTCCATGTTTTATTTGACGGACTTCGTCAATGATCATTTTGTTGAAATGAAGGGCTGAGAACTTATCGTGTAATAATGCGTCACTGACGAAACCCATGCTCTTACATTTCGAGACTTCCTCCCCATTCTCAAACTCTCCATATCACACACACGTACTGTGTGTATCGAAAAATTTTAATGTCCAAAATATGCAGATTGTATTTCATCTTTCTGTTTGTTGGTATAGTTTTCACTGAAATCTACGTGAACAACAGCTTGGTTGCTCGCAGGTACACCTGTGCTGGCCTTCAACATATTCAGCTCCTCATGCTGGCGAAAGCAGCTATAGTTATGACTCTTGAAGGTGCAAATCTGGCTACCTGGTACAGTATGTCTGCCTCATGGGCCGGTCCCACATTTAAAAACTTTCTCTGGGTACTTCTCACCAGGGACCCACTGATAGTAGACTACTTCCATTTTTGCTTTCACCCCTTCCATCATATCGTCATAGAATTCATTGCCATCACTGCAGTCTTGGTAAGTCTCATTCACACATGCTTCATTAGAAGGATCACAGAGAATATGCTGCATCAGCTTGGATCCATCTTTTGGGAGGTCTGGATAATCAATGGTGACCAAGAGAGGCTCTAGATTCTCACATGTATCACACACACATGAAGACTCTTGCATTTCGTCCTTGTATCTGAAGTATTTGAGGGACTTGATGAATCGCCACAGTGATTCATATCACACGTGAAATTGTCACCTGGGAGCTTCTCAGTAATTTCCTGATTTACGAGAGGAACAATCTCTTCCAGGGTACCACAGCAAGTAACGTTTTCCATGGTACTGCCGGGTACCATCCTCGCCCTTCCCTATGTTGATAGCCTCCCTCCTCCCAGGACAGTTGTAGGATATGTTGGGGCACTTTAGAAAGCTTGTTAGCCATTCTCACCGGAAACTCATTGAAGGATGGTCGCCTTGTCTGATTTGTCATCAGAGATCTCCTTGCACTGCTTAAAACTTTACTTTTAGAGTTGGAAGTCAGAAAGCCAACCACTGATGAAAGGACTTCAACTTTTTTAGGAGTGTTATTTTGTAAGGCACACTTAGTCTGCTGCACACTCCTTGCCAGACACTGCTTTGAGGAGAATGTTGGTGTGTTTCCCCTTCTTTCTTCAGCTGCGGTAGGCATGGTCTTTGTCGTTTTCTTGCATGGTAACATGCTAACGAAGCCTCATATGCTGCCCGATAACATGCTTTCGCTTTCGATCACGTTCCCATTCTCGGAATGCTGCAGCCCCCATTCCCTCCTTCTTTTTCTTTCTGTAATGTATGTATCTGCTTATGACAGCATTGTTGGGCTCAAAATTATCCATAAGTGATCTGTTTGTAACAAGAAAATGAAATATTTAGCGTGCATTTCCCTGGTAGACCTTACGCCTTAGCAACTACTGTAAGGATAGAACAGGGTTCCCCCCACCCTTTTTGAAATGCAAAAATGCAGGACAGGTTCCAGACTCTTTCAAGACTAAATTGAATATTTTTAGCACTGAAAAATAAAGAAATGTACAAAAGAGAACAAAACAGCCTTTGTTTCAATGAAGTGTACCCTGCATGCATACTGTGCTAAATATGAGCACAACTACCAAAGTGTAGACCTACTGCTTTTATATTTCAAAACCATATGGGAATTTTCGTGACTAAAATCCCAAAATTCAAGGATTTTCAAGACCATGAAAAAATTCCAGACTTTTCCCATTTGCCCTACTATGTGGGAACCCTGATAGGATCGCATGACCAACATACTGAAACAGCTGCCAGGGTATCTATAAGCTAGGCAGTCCAGAAGCTACAGTACAGGTATGGTTCTGCACTGCTAGAAAACTTTTAATTTCAGGCTATACCTATAGGCCAGTACCGTATTTGGTGTAAACTGACTAGGGGAATCCCTCTTGTGGATTCTGTCCTACCACACTGCGTTTCCGTCCCACCACGAATATGTCAGACCACTACCACCCCTACCCAAGTTGTTTGATCCAACTTTTACTCACATTTTTTGTTTGTTTCATCTATGATTGATACTTTGTGGAGTTTCAGATTTTTCCTTCTAAGTCTCACCTTTGAAAATTAAATTTAAATGACCGAAAATGTGGTGGGACGGAAATTGGCATTTTTGTTTTCATTGTTTTTTCAATTTTCCAAAAGTGCCACTGATATGAATCCACGTGCCTAAATTATCTTGAACAGGTTCCCTTCCTTCTGTAAAAATGAAAGAACCCAGATTTACCTCCATTTGGAATTATACAAATATTTTCAAATTCCGTCCCACCACACAGGGTTCATGCAACCTGCATTTTGAAATACCCACATTTCAACTGTTATGTAACTAATCACAATTTCTTCCATTTTTTCTCGATCACTGGTTCCTTAGCTATGATATCATAGGTAAATACACTCCAAATACACTCTTCAAATTTTAGGTCAGGTGATGACCACTTTTGGATTTGGCCCTGTTGTTAAAACCATGATTCACTTTACCACATGTTATTTGGCCTGCAGGAACTCCATTGAAATGCTCCCTTTTAAGTCTGCAAGTCATCTGAAATCCACGCTGAGAATTCTGTGTTCAAAGTAAAGTTTGCCCAGGCTCATCATACAGGGACATCATACTGGGTTGGTTCACTGAAAGCAATGGGCCGAGATTACGAAGTAGGGCCCGCAGCGAAGGTGCATGTAACTTGCACTTTTTGATGTGGATCTTTCCATTTGAACAAACTATTCAAGCTACTGTACTCCAAAGAAGATTGTACTCATTCATTGAAACTCTGCCCCAAGAAATTAGAAAGCCTTGGTCATTGCCTTGTGGTTGTTTTATCATTGCCTGTGTATTATTTGCCTATTAAAGTGTGCGTGCACACGTGTGCACATTAACTCACTGCCTTACATTTTAAACAAAAGGAGCCTTGACTGCACCTACCTCAGAAGTTAAAACACATCAACTGATGTTGCACCTCAGTTTCAATGTTGTACAATTTCACTATTTGTACCTCTTTCATGGTAATTAGCCTTGTTTCTTTGTTTTTTAACTTTTTTTTTCTTTTCTTTTGGTAATAAGGTGTACAGTATTAGGATAAGTTGGTAATCTGCATTGCCAGTTTTTCTTTCTTAATCACAGAGCCTTCTTAATTACAAAATGAAAAGCTCTAGTAGAGTGTAGTTTTCTTCAATAAGGTCATTACCTGGTGGGAGAATTTATCTATACATGGTGGCAGTTGTTCTGTACACGTGATATACTGTAATCTCATCAATATACTGCACCTATTTGTATCTTAGGTACAGCATTTTTGTTTAAGTATTTCTTTTTGTTGGACTTCTATTTTTCTTATAATTAAAATTTTCCTACAAGCCATCTGTCCAAACTTTTCCTAGTGCTTTGTTCAGGTATCCTTACAGTAAACACCTTTGCAGTTGACCGTATGGACACTTGTGGTTAAATGTGTACATGTGAATACACAGAAGTGAGCTTACATAAAAAGATTGCACTGTGCAAAATCACCAACTTTCATGGTTTCACTGTAATACTCCCGGTTCCTTGCAATCATCTCATGATGAGAATGTTCAATCAATTTGACAAAATCACTTATATGTAGAGTTAGATTTTTTTTTTATCTAGACCAATATTTATCAACACTTTCTGTTGCCATTTTTAGTTTTATATTATTGAATTGTGTACAATGTATTGCTGTCAGAAAAGTGACTTATTTAAAAACATACTTTCTGTGGGAGATCTGAATCTTTCCTAGTTTAGAAAACACTTTTCCACATGATGAGGTACAAAATCTCCAGGTTTGGAATGTTACTTCCAGCTTTTCTCGCAAGAACCTTAAGGTGTGCCATATTATTGAGGTTGTCAAGTCTGAGTGTGTGTGTGAAAAGCAGTCGAAGAAGATGTGTTAATGGCAAAAAGCAGGAGGCTTATACATGACCTGTAGGCTGATTTTCCTGATGTAAATTATTGTGACCTTTTTCATCTTTTTCTTTTTTGTTTGGTTTACTGTTAGTACTGTATATCTCATTAATGACATGAACATAATATCATGTTTGGATCTGAAATGTTACCTCCCCTCAATTTGGACCGAACTTTGCACAAGGAAGTGATCTTTAACAGAGTTTAAGTGTGTGTAACATTAATATGTGCAAAGAGAAACTAAAAGAGGAAGTAGATTCACTTCAATATTATGCAATAGTTTAGCAAAAAGCGGTTTTGTACCGAGCAAAATCTTCATTGCACATTTTAATTAATGAGGCTGTTTAACCCAACTATTGTAATTTATAGGATACTATTTCCTTTCATTTTTTTCTCGTTATTTTTTTTGTTTTGGGGGGTTTCTATGTTCTGCTGTACTTGTAAATCTCACTCTTTGCATGACTGGAATATCATGCCAGAAGAAAAAACAGTCATTTATATCTCCCTTCTCTTTGTTTCTTTCTGAAAAAAAAAAAAAACTGATTGAAATGTTTTCGATGGAAAGATGTATGACGTGGTAGTGTTTTGCTGTACAACATTACGCTGCCTTTATTGGCACGCAGATAGCGGAATAAACGGAAGAATTCTCGTGCTTTTTCAATAAAACCCCTTGCAAATTCTCAATGCTGAATTCTTTCCACATTCCACGTGCGGATTGCAGACCAACAACATGGAAAGCACAGGCGACATTTTGCTCAGGCAGTACGTTGTTCACTGGTTTTGCAATAGCTGAATGCAAAACGATCTGCATGGGGTGTTCATTGGCCACGTGGATCCTTTTTGCATTCAATGCTCTGCCTCTTGGGTTCCGCTATCTGCAGTCCCTGTAAATGCAGCTTCAGGGATTTGCAGCTTTTGGTACAGACTAAATATGCTTTTAATATTTGTGATAGCTTCCATATCATCATTTTGCATGAAAGAAATACTGTATCATCTTGAGGCATGTACAGTTTGTACTAAGTCAATTTAGATCACGTTGTACTTGCCCATTTCTTAATGTTTATAAAGGAAAGGCTGACAAAAAAGGGATTTCAAAATAAAATTCATAATTTCACTGAAACGTTTTTGTGCCACTGTCAACAATTTTAATCAGTGTTACTGTAGTGCAATTTTCTTGATGTTTATAAAGGAAAGGCTGACAAAAAAGGGGTTTCAAAATTCATAATTTCACTGAAATGTTTTTGTGCCACTGTCAACAATTTAATCAGTGCTACTGTACAATAGCTTAAACATCAGTTTCTTCCATAGGTTATCTGTTATGACTTGTTTTACGTCAGTCTATTGCCAGTTCTGTCCTTGCATGTTTCATGGTGGTTACTTCAAACATCAAATGATCAAAAGTAAAAATTGTCTTTAATATACTTTATTCAATTACAACTTCTTTTTTTTCTGTTTCACCTGCTATTCAGTCAAAATTTTTACTGTCAGTCTGCTAAATACCTTCATGTGTCTTACAAAATCTTGCTTTTTGCTGGAATTTTCCATCAGGGTAATAGGTTTTTTTTTTTATTGTACTGATGTACTGTACCCTCATATATCACATATTTTATCAAAATATAATCTTTTCTGTATGAAATTATTACTGAAATTCTCATTTTGTATAATGAAATAAATTTATTTTCATGACAATGTGGAGATGAGAACTCGAGAAGTTCTGCATCTGTTTTATTTTTGTTCTCTCTCCCTGTCAGCGAGGGTCAGCGGCACATGCATACATTAAGCCCTGTAAACCAGAAAGTTTTGTCATATCATCTTGCATTACAAGAAATGTAGATTTGATAATTGTGTGTATTTTGTTCAAATTTTAATACATTCATCTTAACTGGTGTAAAACTGCTATAAAAATTTTGATGTATGAAAATAAAGTCCCCTCCCCTTCACCCTCCCTCCCTCTCACACCTCTTTCCACTATTACGTATGAAAATCAAAAGTAGGCCACAGTTTGTTCAAATTGAAGCTGGAATAGAAGATGTACTGGAAATTGCCTCGTCATCTACCTTTGTTCTTTGTCAGTGTTTCAGGGAAGAGACAGTAGATGTCAGGAAAAGATTACATGTCACAAAACATGAAAGAGAACCATGCACTCATTCTCCAGATATTTGAATATGAAAATTGTCCTGACATTTTTGTTGGCCCTACAAAATACAGACTCTCCAAGAAAGCATAGCAGTCAATCACCGTTACTTGAAATCAAACAGACTAATTGAGAATGGATATGAATATTTATGTTATTTTGTAGTGGCTACCACATATTCCACTGAATTTGACTTTCACTGACAAATTTTAAACTCATATTCCGGCTTTAGGTACTGTTCAACAAAGTATAAAAACTGGGTACAGCTGCAAATCTAACAAGAATGGGCCTTATAATTATATAACTTTCTGACATACAAAAAGTATTTTCTTAAACAGGTCTTGATAAAAGATTTTCTTCAAAGGCGAACTACAGGCAACCTGAAAGGGATACGAAGATTTAACCTAACACAACAGCTAATGGTAGAGCTCTGATGAAATGTCTAGATGGTCTGTTTTAATCCCCTTTCCCTTATCTAAAAATTGGGATCATTCCTACTTTCAAACTTTCATTAGATGCCTTGCATTAAGGAATGTTTCCTGATTACATAATGTGCCATGGTCAGAAAATGGATACCCAAGTCTCAACAAGTTAAGCCTACACAGACGTGTGAGCTTCCTTTGAGATAAAAAAAAAAGATATAACAATGTGACCTAAAGTGTATTTTACAGAAGATGTGGGTGGTGGTAACACAACGCCTGCTCACACAGGGCCCATCAGATGACTGTGTGTAAATCGTGAATGATTTCTCTGTGTTGGCATGATTGGCCTTGGAGCCATCACTGTATATGCTTGAAAAGTGGCTACTATCCACAAACCATAAATGTACTCCTTAGTACAGTGAGCAATCTATGCACTGCACTTCTGTTTAATATGTAGTCTATCATGCAACTCTGAATGTACAAATTTATGAAATACAAATAAAAGTAAACACTTAAAATTTTTCAGGCTTTGAACAGATAAAAGGTTAGTAAAATGCACCCTGTGGGTAAGCCCACCAATGAACAAGATGGACACATTGAGGTACCACCATACAGTAATAATATTTGGTAAAGATAATTCCACAACTGAGTTACATTTTTGACAAAGGATTAGGAAGCAAGTTACACCCTGCGCACCAGCATTAACACATTCATGCACTATACTGTACTAATGGAGTAGGGGAAAAGATGCATCCCCCTGTGCACAGGCCTTTCAACACTGATGCACTACACTGTACTCAATAAAGTGTTCTTGTTCCAGAAAAGAACAACCTATTCTACTCTTTTAATGCTATGAGATCTTGTTGTCATCCACATCTTCATTTGCGATCAATTGCGAACCACATCTTCGATGCCGCGTTCTAGATTTTTTCCACTGGAGTGTCCCAAACAGAAAGTATCCAAAAACGGAACCTGTGACCACAGCAATGAATATGTAAGCATTGTAGGACATGACGGCAAGCATCAACAGATAGCCGAGGAAAATCCTAGATAGATGCAAGAGACATCTGATGACATGGATCTTTAACCTACGGACGGTAAGACGAGAGACATGTTTTGATGAAAGAATTGTACAAATATTGCGATATTATTTATGATGAAAAGGAGAACTGGCTGTAGTATATATGAAAACACCTGACTGGTGACCAATATCGATCTTGGTAACATTATCATGAGTTTGTGACATCTTTGTAAATAGGTCTCTGGACATATGATGCTACTGTACATACTACATTAACCCCCGGATTTTCCTGTTAGGGTAGCCCCACTGGCAACAAATTTTTAAAGAGTGATGACTAAAATGAAAACTGCAGCTTGAAATTGACTTCAAAAGATCTAAGTTTGCTGGGCAAACTGCTGTTTTGATTTTCAAGCCAGTTGAAATACTTACAAAAGGCATATTATAAACCAAAAAATTTCCTTTTTGTTTTTGTTAAAATTACTGATACAGCGCTCTCAGCTTGAGGAATGTATTTATTGCTAGTGGGGGTCAGGGTTGTTGATTTCTGTATTTTTTTTAAAGAAAATCATGATTTCAATCAGTGATTTAAATCAAATAAAATTGATTTAAATCACTGACTTTTTTAAGACTTTATAACAAGAGCCCAAGGGCACTGTGGTTCCTTGCACAGATGGAGAGTGTAATATAAATTATGAAGTAAAAGGGAGCATATTGCATTATTTTGCACAATCGCCCATATGGCCCATTTCTGATCATGAACCCTCACTGCAACATAAAATCTGTAGAGACAGAAACATATTTCATGCTTTTATAAAATGGCCCATTTCAGACATTGGACCCCAAACATGACAAACATGCACCAACATGGAACCACTTCCATAGCACTAACGTGACCAACCATCAACAGCGTTACATAAAGAGAAGTATTTTGCATGATTTCACAACAGCCTATGGGCACTATGGTTCCTTGTACTTGGAATGTACATACTGTAAAATGATATGCCTGAGTTCATAAATATCAAAAAAACCATTTCAATTAATGCAATGAATTGAAGATGTTGATTTCTGCAATATACAGCAATATCCCAGTCATTTTACAAAACACGAACAGCTGTGAATCTCTCATTTCAAGAAGGGGCTCTGCAAATTGAAATAAGGCTTATCACATCTATGTCCCTTTAAAGTCCACCAAACTGATAGCATGCCCTGGAGGGAACTCCTGGGGTATAGTTTAAACTGGTAAGAACACCAACTGACTTATTTTGTTTCATTGTTACCTGCCCACCTCACTAATTGAAAAGAACTTACATGAATGCACACATTAGCACTCAGGCAGCAGGAGGTAAACTAATCCAGCCAAAAATTGTCTGGTGTGACCACCTACAGTACTGCAAACAGCACTTGCTGCTTTTACACTTGATGAAGAAACTGCTAACTCAAACAGTACTTCCATGATGCACTGGAGGGGGACTGATGGAACATATGAGCATCCATAGCCTGACAAGGTTTTCAGACTTTTTCCCCCAGTTCTTCTAGATGACCTTTGAACTCCACCAAAAACAAAAGGGCACACCTTCTCAATATGGCAAACCTACATACCAAGTTTGACTTTCATCTGACATTCCCCTATTGAGTTACAGCATACCCAAGCAAAACAGACTTTTGCCACCAGTTCCCCCAGATGACCTTTGACCTCCACCAAAAACAATAGGGCACACCTTCCCAATATGGCAAACCTACATACCAAGTTTGACTTTCATCTGACATTCTCCTATTGAGTTAGAGCATACCTAAGCAAGTGTCACAGATGCACACACACACACATGCACGCCAACCTGACTGCATAGGTTCCTTCGCTGATGCAAGGAACCAAAAATGATGATTTAAATCATAATTTTAATCAGCTTGATTTAAATCAAACAACCCTGGTGGGGGCTTTACAATTGTCACTGCTTGTTGACACACATCAAATGGTACTTTTGAAATCACGTCAGAGTTCATTATTTAAAATAGAAAATTATCCAAAAAGTCACTTTCATTGAACGTTTACGGGAAGCCGACTTTGGGAGCGAGGTGCAAATAAATGCACCACAGCCAGAGCAAGCATTCATTATACATAATATCTATTTAAGGTACACATAGGACACTCCTCTTTGCTGAATATAATTTTTAATAACAGCTTGCTTTGCTACAAACATAGCTGAACATGAGATTAAAGGTAATCCAAAGTCTAAACCACAACACAGAGAACCTTTAAAAGGTCCAAACATGGCAAACTTTTCCAAAATGTCTACACCTTAGAGGCACAGAAAGCATGTTTTGCTGAATAGCCTCTGGTTAAATTCTGTTGGCAATCCATCTCACTTGTGTGCCCTTTCCGTGATTGCACGGTGTGTTCCTTTGTGCGTTTAAAAAGGTTCACAGACTCTAAAATTTCAGTCATGTTTTCAACCACGTGAACTTTTGTGTCTTGCAGTTGAGCAAACAATGTCTACTGTACATATACTCCCTAGCATAGAGGACTCTCAGGAAAAGAAAGACTGTTTCCCTTCCATCATTTACAGACTAATAAGGATTGTGAGGGTTTTGTGAAATGTTTGTCATTCTGTCAACAGACCTGCCATTTTTCCAGGTCCAGTCCGGTGGGTTGGAGTTGTAGTACTGAGTTGAAATCAGTTCCAGGTGTGCTAGGGCTTCTAAAACAATGGCCAGGAACATGAAAAACAGGAATGTAAAGATGAAATCTGTGGAATAATTAAAAAAACAAAATATATTCAAACACAATCATTCTATTTTAATCATTCATGCTCAAAGGTATGTGGTTGTATTATTTCCAAAATTTCTGATTCAAAGTATTGTTTACCTTAGCAGAGATGATCCTGCCAGCAAACCTATCACAGTCGTGCTGCATTTCACACTGTCCTATAGTGGAAACACACATTCATTACAGTTGTCAGTCAAGTACAGTTCCTAACAGCTTGTCCACAAAATCAAGCTGGGCTGTTACAAAAACCTGCAAACCGTTCGTACAATCTAGGGTGAGAAGCTGCATAAGAGACTGCAAGGCTTACAACCAGATTAGTATGAAAAGCTGTAAGTCCTCCTACACCTCAAAATATAATGCTGGCTGCCACATCAAACTTGCCCAATGTGATATCCAAAAGAACTGAATAGAAGGTGTAGCTGTGTTAGCTCTGTGCTCACAGATCACCACGGTAACAGTTGGCAACCAGATCTTGGTGTACATATGAGAGAAAGTGAACCAGAGTACTTTTAATAGCTATCACTGAGGACAAACTGAAATTGATCAACTGCAGTAAACAGCTACAATCCAGACAATTTTAAGACATAATTATTTGCAGTTTCATAGAATGTAATAAATTGAGCAAGCTGCTGACTTGTGATGATTGAAAGTCTTCTGCAGTTGTGTTGAAGAAATTTTCAGTTCAACACACAGTAATGGCCAATAAACTTTTATTCCCAGAGCACCGCTCCTTCTCAGCTTTCCTAGCATTAACCAAAGTCACATTTAGATAACAAGAAAATTTTTTCAAACCTGAGCAAAGCTAATATACAGCAAGATGTGAGTTCAGGGTTATATGCAGGGGTGTTGGTCATGACCAAGGTTGTAGCTAGACTAATTTCAGTACTGAGTTCCAAGCAAGGGAACCAGACACTTCTGGTGGGGTCCAAGGGCAATGTCCCATGCAAGGGTCCACGGAGAAGCTTCCCCAGAGAGCTCTGTGTAAAGTACTATAAGCAATGTTATCGGAAAGTACTCCCAAAATCTTTGGACATTAACTCAAAAGGCTCAGTGATTCACCTGTTATATTTACCATATTTTGTGAAGTTAGTGCCAGGGGGCTAAGAGTAAAATGATCTTGAATGCCAGGCAGGAATCACTAGTACTAGGCAGGGTTGCCAGTGCCACGTGCCACCCACCACAGCTACAACCCTGGTCATGACACATAAAAGTCCAAATTTCTCATCCTAAAGATTGATATTCTCTTGAAAACAAAGGTACCATCTGTACTGTTGGCATGAAGCATTTTCAAAACACATTCTTACTATTCCAGCCATTTGTATTCCAGTTGTAAAAAAGGAGGTTTGTTAACTTTGTTCCAAAGTGAAACGCACTGCCTTCCATCTCCGTATACTTCTGCAAAGTAAAAGGAAAAATCTCTTGTCAAAATTATATGTCATTACTGTTGTTCATAGACAGACTGCATAGAATGGTTGGGCATGTAAATGCTTTTAAACAAACACCTATTTACGATTTGTGAATCGACAAACTGACACATAATGCACCGCATGTTTTTATTTTGAATAGTATGATGATGATAATCAATTCAATTTAAAACACCAAAGGAATAAGACTGACTAATTCTATGATCGTTTAGAGATATGGCTTCAAGTGTTCACCATGACATCCGTCATCATTCATTGACAATTTACCAGACAATATTGTTCAAAGCACTCATCCATAAATATGTTCATCCATGGAGAGTATTTGCGATGAATGCAGTTAAGGTTACGAGTTGAACAGCACAGGTCTTATTCTAGTGCACAGTAATTGCATTCTTCAAAATCCAAACGAACAAATAGGAAGATGTATATCAGAGAGGGCACATTTCATGTGATGTTTTCATGTGAAGTCCAGGTACACACATGGTATTTGACTACGGGGACCCAAAATTACCACCAGTGATTCTATTAACGAGTAGGTGTAGGCTGGTGTATGTACTATGTGGTACACTAGTACAAATGTGGTGTATGGCACTTTGGAGATGCCAATGTTTGCGGCACAAGCGACGTTTTGGTCGGGTAACAGTATAACTAACTCAATGGGTATGGAAAGACATTACCTGCTTGTGGCTTTTAAGTTCAATGAAAACACTCATTTCACTCACAACATGCTTCTACTGTAATAACCATAAATTTGTCCTATCTCACATCATTCCTTGCATTTTTAACCCCATGACTGCAGCATGAGCACCGAGGTATAAATGCATGATGAGACGAACCAAGTCAGGAGTCTCGGTACCAAGTTCTGAAATTGCTAACAGGTCCCAAAGTATGATCATCAACAGACATTATGTACGAGTCACAGTGGGACAAAATTCAGCATATTTGCCTATAAGTAAGAACATTATGTAAAATAGACGGTGTTACCTGCACAGCCGAATGTTGCATAGGACTTTTCACCAAACTCATAGCATAACAGAAGTTACACAGTATACTGAGCAGGGAGGGGGGGGAAGCAACCAACTTAGCACTGTGGGGAATCTGAGTCTGAATTTTGGCAAACAGTACATGGTGGGCTCTAGGATGGATGTGAGGATTTGATCGATGCTTCTTAAAGGTAGTGATGTAAAAAGATTAACGGTGCTGTCCCATATCACTACATTAACTTGCTCACTTAAATTTTGCCTCTTTTAAACCCTCTACAATGACATTTATTATATTAAAATTAGAAATGTGAAATGCCCATTTCCTGCAATCTGGCAAATACCCTTATCAAATTTTCTCCAATACACTACTCGTCCACCAGTGATATTGCTCTGTTAAGATGGTGTCTTAGGTATTGACTTCAAAGTAACCTAGCAAGTTTTGCGCCTTGTGAAATTCTTATGTTAAAATTGGACCTGGAAAGTGCCATTTCCTGAGACCTGACGAGTCAATCGTTCAAAACTTTGGTGGCGCTCCACTTAGATGGTGCGAAGGTCTATCCTAAATACCCAAGCAAATTTCCCTCTATGAAGTCCTCTTAAATGAAATACTATGAACAAAACGTAACGTTCAGCGGTGGTGGCATGGGGAGGCGGATTTGGAGGCTTAGCCCCTCAATGAAAATGTGACTGGTTAAAGATACGTTTAGGCCCTCTCATCATTTGCCAAGTGCTTCAAGAATAAATGAAACTGATTCTTGTGTCATCTCACCCCATCACATATGTTATACCATTTTTATAGCTTTTTTTTCTCATTGACTGAAAATTGCAGATGGAAAATCCCTATGGCAAGGCTGCCTAAAGGTAGCTTAGAATACCTGGTAAGTGCTGTTTCCAGCCATCGGGGGAGGGATGCAAACCAGAAATTTGCTTTTACTCTGCCCCAACCGATGGTGGCATTTCGCTTAGATAGTTCTATACTCTCTCATCAGAACACATTATTAAGTTCCATCGCATCTGGTAACCCCATCCCCCCCCTTGATTGTCTGTCACCTTCGGTCTGTATGTTCCTCCCACTAGTCAATCCTTCACGTTTGCCCACCCTGAACTCTCTTTGAACAATCCAGGCTACACCAGCGTCAGTTATTGTACAGGTACTTCAGAAAATGTATCTTATTGGCACATATTAACATTCCTTTGAGCGGTCAAGGAATACTCCCATGTATTTATGTGTATGCTAAAAGTACCAGTTATGATGTCCAACTGGCAGCAAAATACCACTGCACTGTTTAAAAATGAGAAGTGGGGACAGCTGGTCAAATTCCATACAGTAGCGGCTCTTTGGCAGTCTCCCCCCCCCCCCCCATCATATGGCTGACACCCTGAAGATATTTCATAGTAAGAATAGCCGATCGAAAAACTTGTAGGGTATACAGGGTAAATACCTGGAGGAGAGAGCAATGATGAAAGTGTATGCATTAAAGTTCTGTCAAATGCAAACATGCCAGATTGGGTAACTTTCCTGCAGTCCTCTTTGACAATGAGGGTTCTCAAATGTCCCAACCAGCAGTGTCCCTGCTGGGCAGATACAGTACTCAGTCGAGTGATATCGTGATGAGAACACTACAGGTGAGTTTGTCACAAAGATGATTGGAACCCTTGACTGTTTCTTAAATGTACCGAACATGTTTTACGGAGCCATGTTACACTTCTCACGGTGTAACTGCAGTATGTCATGTTGGCGCTGGAGGTGTGTTGTTAATTCTGTACAGGACTGATGTACAGGGCACTGAAGGGGTGTTGTTAATTCTGTACAGGACTGATGTACAGGTAGAAAAAATTGTCCTCAGTCAAGGTCTTGCACATAACACATTGGCTGGCAGTTAGTTTATGGAGGGGGGAAGGGGTTTGCTAGTCTTCAGAGAATCATTTGACTCAGCTTGTGTAATCTTGAGTTTGTCTTTTGCATACAGTGCTCCTTTTTACCCTTCTATTGTTGATGTTTTGAATAATTGATACACAGTAGCTTAAGTTAAATGGTAAAGACATTATATCACATTTATTTAACGCTACATTCTACAGCATCCTTGAAGTTTATCTCACTAAACAGTCCACAGGTGGAAGTAACCACCTTTCTATGACTACTACCTAAAAGCTGTCATGAAAATTCTATTCCAAAAATGTGTTTCATCAGTGATGATCTAGTAGTTGTGAATAGGTTTACAACGAAATATCAATAGTGCAACAATGGTAAGGGGTATTTTTATGGCCTACTCTGGTAATGATTCGCAGAAAACAGTACATTTGAAATTGCACAGTGACTCGAGGACTCAGACTCTGAAACTGTGACTCAGACTCAGCACCTAAGACGCAGATTTGGACTCGAAAGGTAAGAACTCCGATTTGTGGACAGTGCTACAGCACTGACAAGTATGTGCACTTAAGGCCTAGCCTAGTTGCCATTCATACCTATAATCTAGCACACCCATAGATGTGTCATTTTTATGGTGAGGCAATGTTATTTTGAGCATTCCCAGTGAAGGCCAAACTGTATATTCTGGCATATGAGTATACCGTTGTCATTGACAGCCAGACACCTGAAAATTGCATAGGCTACCAACTTTCACAAAGTCACGAAATATGTCACTCACTCAGTTTACAATATAATTGGAACTTGAGTTTGCTGAGAAGTGATGCAGCTTAAGTAATAGATACCACCCACCTACATCGTGTAGATCTTAAGTAATGCGTCAATCTAAACTAAACGCTAGGCGTACTTACAACAGCATGTGGTTGTAGGCTGTGACAATAAGGCAGTAAGGTTAAGTAGCATGGATGTATGAAACTTCCCGCATCTAACGTAAAACCTTGAAATTTCTAGTTTAACAGCTTTGGCAGTTTCGAAGTTTGGTGTATGTACTTTACATAGTTATACTATACTCATTATTAGTTGCACTGTAGTGTTAGGTAGTTACTCACCTACTTCTGTACTGTCTTTATTTGATACACGAAAAACGGATTTTCAAATACCGTTACACTGAGTCTGAAGAAGGCTTAGGCAAAAGTGAAAACATCGGTATGTCAGTTCAGGGTCACATCAATTTCTACTGATCTGCTTGAACTGATCAGTATCGTGCAGAAAAGTTGGTTAGTTGCATTCAGCATTTTGTCAGCTGATACGAGTAACCGGAAACAGGCTTCATTTTTCGCAGATCTCGTGCCTGCCTGCAATAAGAATACTGTTGTTGTTGTACTGCCGTTGGTGTTTACATGTTCCAGCGATATGCTGTTCCGGACGTCTAGTCCTACCATGTGACTTGTCACATGTCATGACCTCGATGTATTATGGTTGCCTTTGCCAAACGTCACCATAGATTATATTCACTGGAAGATTCGACTCGATTATGTACAATGTACAAGTTCATTCCGGTATGGCAGTTTTGTCCAATCAGAGCTCTGGAAAGGGAATTAATCGTAATTCTAGGTAGTTGCCATTCTCCAACACAATCACGAAAACTGACACTAGATGATGAATAGAATTGACACTTGTCGATTTACTTCTGCCTGAGACAGTTTCTTCCATATCTGAATCCCATTGCATGCACTGTCATCTGCTCGTCTTGTCCAATAGGATCACAGGAAACTCGTGCATGTTTTTTTTTTAAATGAATATATCAATTATATTACTTTTTTTAATATTCCTGAACATTGAGATATCAGGTTCATACTTTACTACACCCACAGTTTACGGAAACGGAAGTTGCAGCAATAAGTGCTTTCACAATTAGTGTACTTCGATGTTACTGAAAGTTATCGATGAACTTAACATGTTTTCTAATTAATAAATTGCACTGGAGCGTAATTCATTTTCCAAACAAAAAGTCAACAAAACACGTCTCTTAGAACTGAAAACTAGTACATCTTTATTGTTTTTGGTTTTGTTTTCAGGATAAAGCACTCTTCTTCTAGCACAAGCTCACACTGATTTATAAAATTAGAAACAATCCCATGACTAGTTTAAAGTTGTATATGTAAAGCTTCACATGTAATGAACACAAATTATTTATAATTTATATTATTTGTACTATTATTTATAAATTGGGGACTTAACCTCATCTGTATAGCCAATTCACCATTTCTCTATTGAAAGTAACATTTTGTCTTAAGCAACCCAGGAAAAGTTCCTCTCAGAATTGCATTTTTAACATTGCATAACCAAAATAAATGTCCCAAGAATTCCTTATCGGCGTTACATTAAGTACATTCAGAGGCTCTTTGGTTGATTTTGCATAAGAAAGGATCCGTTGCTGTTAGTTTGAATTTTTGTGTCCAGCTAATGGCCCAAAAAAATGTAAATGAGAAATGTTATTCCAATGAAAAGCTTGCCACACATAACAGGGGCGGCACCAAGGGGGGGGGGGGCAAATTCCCCCCGTCCGAGCTCTTGCCTCCCAGTTGCCCCCCCCCCCCACTCAGCTCCTGATGTATAGTGTCCTTTCAGGGGATTTTTAGGCAAAATAATTCACAAATAATTTTCCTCCCTGTTTGAATCATTGCCAAACTTTTCGAAGTATTTAAAACCAGCCTGAGGGCTCTCTGTAAAACTATGCAAGTCACATACTTTAACTTCCTGTCACTGAAAATTTTCACTGCACACATCCCTCTTATACTTTATGTACCACCTGGTATGCTCGATATATAAACTTAAAGGCTGTATTGCATCACCCTAAGCTATATTTTTACCTCCCGGAAAGCAAAATTCTTGAACTGGTTCTAAGTTACAGTACTCTTAGATTGACAGCAAATTCGAAAGATGCAGAGCAGCTTGTATTGCACAGCATACACAGGGATCCATTGTTTTGATTACACATGTGGAGGAATTTAAGACAGGCTGAGGGAGGGACTAGAGGTAGGTGGTTGGGAGAATTTACACTGTCCGGGGTGATGAGTTTTTGTCTTTAAAGTGTAACAGATACATATATATATATATCTATTCCCTGTTAATATACTGTACATATTGCATTCACCTTTCTGTTTTAAGAAAAGTGCTAAAAGTGTCAAGAGATTGCTAATAAGTAGCTTTTAAACATATTGTCGCTTTCCAACATTTAATGTTGTCAGCTAAGAAGAGTAATAGCCAAATAAGCCTAGCTTGCATTAAAATCATTTGGAATCTTTGCTTTGGATGATGCATTATGGACCAACATACACCTATCCTGAGACTTAATTTTTTACCAACAGATTTGCTAGAAGCCCAGAGCTTCCGGGGGCTTCGCCCCCTGAACCCCCACCGGGTTTGGCCCCTGGGCCCCACCAGGGGCCCTAAGGTGGGCCCCTGGGCCCCACCTGGTAAGTCACGAACTTCGCGCGAAAATTCTTTTGCCCCTACATTTTCTTATGCCCTCCATTTACTCCCACCCCCCACTTTTAAAATCCTGGTGCCGTCACTGCAGACATTTGTTCTTATTTGGGGATATTAGATATATGGTGTGGAAGAAAAAACTTGCCTACATTAATCTATTTTGACGAAAACTTGTGATGAATCCTATCAGTTGAGAAGTGTTTTCATTTGGTTTTTATGTATGGATGACATTTAGTTTCCCTGCGCTGTATTGAAATAGATTAAGCAGTAATACAACGTAGGCAGAAAATTTCACAAGCCGTGAAGGATACTGTAGAAGACGCAATAGTCTTTATTTTCTTCAAAGAAATTGCTTACATTAAATGTATTTTCTTCGAGGTAACATTTTGAAAAATCATTTAGCATGTTGGTGAACATAATGATTGACAGGGAGACAGACTTTTAACTCTGCCCATTCATTACAAACATCCTTTTTTTAAACGAATCGTTAATTTTTATGTCCTCTTTTAGAAATGACAATTAAATGAAAATCCATCACCATATTTTCTCAAGATCACCGTCCGGCTGGCCAAATAATAGCTTCTAAAAAGAAGGACGTCATCTAAACGCAAACTAGTCTCCATTTACAGTTCAAATATTAAGCACACGGCTCTTAATCATGTGAAGTTCCCCTTCCCCTTGCCATGTTGATTGGTGAAAAGAGTTCATTTACTTTGTCAGTTTTATAGACCAGACATTTGAAATTATGAAAAAGACTAACACCATCGAATTATTTGAAGAATTGAGTCGATGGAAGTAGGGAGGACTGTGAGCAAATAAGCAAGTACTGAAACAGCAACTGTCTTGGTAATTTCGATCTAAGCTCATACCAGCTAGCTGGTGTGAGCTGTTGTAATGCAGGCCCGTAGTCAAGTGGGGTCGGAGCGTTCGAACGACCCACCCCAATTTGAGGGAGGTCCATTTTTCCAGCCCTGTGTTTGAAGGGTCAGCTATGAAATATTCTTTATCTTGACATATTGAGGCCGAATTTCCGTTCACTTTTAACAGGAAGATAAAACCTTTCCACTTATGTCATGAAATGTATGCAGGCCCAAACTGACCACAATGTCTCATCACCACATACATATACTATGTGGGGTGATGAGATAGTAAGCTCAAAAACGCGCATGCGTGGGTTACGTCATTGTGGCCGTGGATATCATTGAACTAGATACAATACAAATCCCGGGACACACTGCCACGACGATCTGCGACACGACGGCGACCACCCAACGCGTCTGACGTGTGACCGGTTCCACGAATAGAGTGTTCAATTGTAGTCGGGTGCAGTCGGTGCATTTTAAGTCCTGTTCAAACGACTACCAAAGTGTCTACTCAGGCGCGTAGCCAAGGAGGGGCGAAGGAGGCGACTGCCCCATCCCTTCAAGTTGGCCATAGTAGGGTATTTTTTTACCAAGGCAGGGGTGGAATGCAGGGTTGGGAGCATGTATATATGCATGTAAAAACCCCATGAAGGGCCGTTTTCTACTATCTGAGTGGTTTGTAGAGCCAAACATTTCTTTGAATGCTCATCTTGGCATTGCATCATTTTTTCCAGACTAATTGTTTTCTCAGCAATTGAGAAACTGTAGACAAGAGATCTATATTCCAAGGCTGGGTTCATGCAGCTGAAAAGACTTGGGAAGGGCTATTTCCGGCCATGTAGGGGGTTTGTTAAACTCAAAATTTTCTTGTACACTCCGCACCAACTGATGGTGGCGCTCTGCTTAGACAGTCTTCACGAATTCACACCCCCCTCAATTCTTGGAGTTCACAACGAAATGTTGCAGATTTCAAGAATTTCCCGGAGAAGCATCCAGCAGACCCCCTAGCAACTGCATGCTTGCGGCACGCGCCAGCCACTTCCGTATTGGAAAAAGGGCCATCTTGGAAAAAAGACCCACCCTTACACATGGGCTGGCTACGGGCCTGTAATTGTGGAGCATCACTCTATCCATCCATCCATCCATCTATTGATCTATCTACAGTATCTTTCTACTATCTATCCATCCATCTGTTCACAATTGTTCAAAATGCTTCTCCTCCATCATGCTTTCATGGATTTGTCTGAAACTTGGACACAATGTTCCTTATGTGGTGGACCATTTGAGGTCTTCATTAACTTTTGGTCTAACATCCCATGTAGGCCCTATGGCCCATTTTATGAAATTTTACAAAATGCTTCCCCTCCAACAGATTCTCTTGTACAATGTTGGTGGTTTGTTACAATAACGCTCTATTAGTGGTCCTTCGGGGTGTTCTAGGATTTTAAATCCAAGGCCCCATGTGGACCCTACAGCCCATTTTATGAAATTCTGGTCTAAATGCTGCTTTTTGCACATGCTTCAATGGATTTGTATGAAATTTGGACACAATGTTCCCTAAGAGGTAGCTAGGTAAATTTGGGGTGTTCAAAACTGCTTGGTCCAAGGTCACATGTTGACTCTATGGCCCATTTTATGAAATTCTGCAAAATGCTCCAACAGACTTTCTTGTACAATGATGATGGTTTGTCATAATGATACTCTGTTAGTGGTCCATCTCAGAGTGCACATGAATTTGTAGTCCGGGGTTCCATGTGGGCCCTACAGCCCATTTTGTGAAATCCTGCGAGGGATTTCTCCTCATACTTTAAAAGTGCCCCTCTAAATGTTATCCAGCATCTCGCATATTCCTATCATACATGAATGATAATTGAATAATGGGGCAATGAGTCAGATTGTGCCTAAATGAAACCAAATCTAGTCTTGAGGTATACATGTAGATCTAGAAATTAAACGGGCACTTTGAGTTCATTTCGTAGGTCTTCCTAAAACTTCTCAACTTTGTGTAAAGATGGCTATAAGGGTTATATGTACTGACCGATCCATGGTCAAGCTGATATGGTTCTCATGTGACGCAAGCAAATGAACAGAAAGGAGCTAGGCTTGAATGATTGGTTTTGGAAAATTTGCAATTTCCAAAATTTTTGCACATTAGTACTAATTCATATGACCAAAGTCACTACAAAATGTACAAAATAGACAGTTTCATAATTATTGGATGTCATATTTGAATAGTGATGCAAATATAGGCAATGTAATTTGGTGGCACCCATTAAATGTATCTCAAATTTATTGACAAAGATCCAACTTCTACACTGTTCTCTAGTTTGTGATATTCTGCAAATTATCCAGTTTATCCATATTAGCAAGTTATTCTCTCATACATGCAATATGGTATGTTGGTGATTCAATATGACTCTACTAGTGGTTCCTTTGATTATGATAATACTGATGTGTAAATGGTACCCTCTGGATGTTCAGGTATGAGCTTATTCTTGCCAATTGTATGTCAAGTTAAAGAGCCTAGACATCACAAGGAGAGTCAGTGTACTGGACTTAGTAGCTGAAAGACATAAAATAAATATACAAGAAGTTAATGAGAACACAAAGGCATACAATACACATAATGTTAAAACAAAAGAGACCTCTAATTTGAGTGATGACACCAACATGATGTCATTGTATTGCAACAGTTGCATGCTATTGATGATAAATAATTTGCATCATGGGACAGTACTCATAAGATGGCTGCTTGCATCACACGACATGAGAGCGCAGTGCTGATAACGCAGTGGTCAAGGGTACGTGTCCTGTTTAAAGATGGGGTTTTTTGGGGGTGTTCAGTCTCAAAAGATGGCTGCTTGCATCACACGACATGAGAGCACCATGCTGATAATGCAGCCGTCATGGGTACATGTCCTGTTTGATGGGGGTTTTGGGGGGGTTTTCAGTCTACTCTTGATACGGCTGCCCCAGCGACGGATGTTTCAGTTGTTAACAACACACTTAAATTCCAGGTATAAGTTACACAGAGCGAGGGAAACATCAGAACAAAAGAAAGTCCACAGAGAGAGACAGGTTTCTTTGATTTTGATCAATCAGAATTCAAATTTATTCACAGGTATGTTGATTTGACTGGCACACATAAATTAATTTGACAATGGTTCGAGAAAAATCGATGAAAGAGTTACATGATGACAGAGAAAAACAGGAACAGAGAGAGTTTACAACGGTGACACAGGCCTACATAGTACACGAGAGAGAGACGTTTACAGTTTAACAGTCAGATTGCCAGTGTGGGTCCTGTTGCTGACTCTTAGCCTTGTGGCTTCCCAGGGTTAGATGGTCACGAGGTCTACGTGACAACGTTGACCAATCATCATAGAGCCAATGATTGTCTGTGACGATGTATGTAAATGGTCGCTACCCGTGATCTACCAATAAGATAAGCATTGCAAAATATTTCTACGAACAGGACCTAAGTTTTCTATTTTTAATCTATTGATTGTGTAATCTGACCCTCTAAGGGGAACAAAGAAAAGCTTAATAAACTCTAGTAAACACTAGAAGATTGAACTCTGTATGACCCTTGTGAGTACCCTGGCATAGGCTGACCACCTCTATACAACAGAAGCATGTAACCATACTATAGTCAGAACACACAATGCAAAAAAAATGGTGACTAAAATTTCCATAAGACATCTCTGTTTTCATGTAAAGTTATTGCCACATTGTAAAATATTCAGTAGGGAGGTTTATTACACAGAAAATAAGAACTGACCAGTTTGTAAGGGTAAGGCTACAGTAGTTCCTACACCTCTCATTCGCTGATCATATATGTGTCAGTATATCTCTAAAAGAAAATGAAACATTTAGTACTAAAAAAAAAAAGAAGTGTTTGCACTGCTTGAATGTACTAAGAGTAAGAAATACACTGTCCCTGTGCAAAGAAACAATTACTGAAATAAAAATGATGCATACGTGACATGTATAATTTATTTAAATTTGTGTTGACTACATCTCTCATACATTCTGTCTATGTAAATGCAAAAATCATAGCAGAATTGAATGCCCCTATCCAATACAATACACAACCCCTGTGACTACAATACCATGTACAACATCAAAATTGTTCATGTGACACAAATAAGAAATACCATAGAATACTAAGACACATTGTGTCAGCATGTTGTACTGAGAAAGTCCCTTAGGCCCGGCAATGTTAACACGAGATACAAATTATCACTTGTTGGCAGATGTATATATCTGATATTCAATTCAAACTTACTGAAGTTGGTACACCTTATCCTAAGTTTGACATTTAGAACAGAACCACTGATCCTCATTTAGTTCTTCCTCATCTCCATACAGTCCAACACATTGGTAATGATACCAAATATCACAGGTATCGCAACAAACGCTATCCGCGACACATTCAGTCCCACACCCTCCACATGGCCATTTTACAACCATTCGCTTCTTTGCTTTACTCTTACCCTTTCCCTTTGACTTTTGTGATACAAGCTTAAGAGATGCACATTTTGTGGATATGTGTGGTGTTTCCTGATTCTTGGAAGTTGGTTTCATTTTGATTTGCTTTCTATGTGCTTCTCCTTTTTTTACCTGTTGCATGTGCAAATATTCCTTTCTGAATTGACCACATGAGATCTTCTGATATTTGTGAATTTCTTCATTATGTTTCATGATGCTGTAGAGATTTAGACATGTTGTGCACACACCAGTCTGGGATGTCCAAATGTTTACTTGCTTACAGCTTTTGGAACGTGCTACATAACTTTCACTTTCATTACCATTTTTGTATTTCTCTTTAGTGTAACTTTCTCTGCCTCCCAAGACTGACTTCATGTATGGAAATCCTTTGCATAATGTCATTTTTCTTACAGTATCAATTATTCGGAGCGCATGTTCCTTTGAAGGGGTGAATGAACAATCCAGTTGTAATGATGAAAGATCAACCTGGTAACCTCTAACCCACAGTTCCCACTTTGAGTGTGACAACTTTACTGTTTTGACGACCATGTTGTCATTTACAGACACTGAGGAATCAATGTTCAAAATTAAGGTGTTATCAGATAACTGTACCATTATATCATATGGCAAGTATTTTGGTAACTCATCCAAAGGGCACTCTGCTGCTGCTGCTGGAACAATGTTTTCTTTATCCACTTTAGAGATTCCTCTGTAGAGAACTTCAGGCCTTCCTGATACTCTTTTCTTATGAACTGTAACCCCTGGGAACACTTTCCTCACCGTAATCCCGAATTTTCTCCTGCTAGCCATTGTTCCGCCTTCAAACAAATCTCTGAACAATACTTCTCCATTTTGATCGTTTTTGACATTTTCTGCCAACCTATGTATACAAAAGTGATCTTATCGTTTAAACATTGGGTGTGTTTATTATTGGAGGGAAAGTAAAAAACAAAGCTTATTCAACATCCATCCTCTTATAATTTGTAGCAGAGAATTTTGAGTACTTTACAAAGGCATCCACTTATCAAATGTTGTTGTATGGGCATGCCCCTCTATTCAGACTTATTGTCATTAGGTATGAAACTACAACTTATGTGAAGTTATTCAATTCATTAAACCCAGGTATGCATGTCAACACATTTTAAAGAGAAGTAATGAAACAGTAAATGCAATGTTTACAGTACCCCAAGTTTGGACCTTGAGGATAAAGTGTCAGTGTTGTTGGTTCATACAAAGATTTACATTTGATACCTTTAATATTTCTTGGAAAATTGCAAGTTGAATAACTTAATTGCAGCTTTTAATTCAAAAGAAAAGACAACTACTCTTTCATAACTATATTGGTCTATTATAACAACTTCCTTTACTTTCTTCATAAGCCTGTTCCAACCATGGCAGGTACTAATGTTAGTGGATAGGGTACTGAAATTTGAGAACCTCTTAGTAATATTGTAGTCCAACCCCCCCCCCCCCCCCCACCAATTGTCCAATACCCTCAGCTTGAGCTGCAGTGCCATGTAAGACCAGAAAGCCAAAAGGCTTTGTGATTCCTTGCTACATGGTTATATTACAACAAACACGAATTATTCACATGACAAGTATAAGATCAACTGCAGTTATTTTTCTTGATACACCACAAGCCTTTAACCCAAAATGACCTTTATTTTGGTGACCTAAAATGAACGTGACATTTGACGTCCACCAAAAGCAATAGGGATCACCTACCCAGGCCATACAACCCACACATCAAGTACAGTATGAGTATGACATCAGTCAACATTATCTCTGAGCTCCCAGAAACACACAGTAGTCAATGCTGCTTCTAAGTTCTAGTCTTGCCTGTTGTTAGTTGAATCAAATAACTCAACCTTACCTCATCTGAACTCAGCTTGTCTGCCATATTTACCTCAAAATTCTTCATAAACGACCAGAATATTCTTGGGTCTCCATCGTATGGTGGAATTTCTGCCTTAGGTAATTCCAACGCTAATTTGAAACTCAATTTCCTCCTTTAACTTTTTCAATGCTTCCTCCCTCTCCTCAGTATAATGCTTTTGGCATTCCAACATCCAGCTTTCTGCTTGCTCAAATGCTTCATCAGACAACAGCCCAGCCAGATCAGCATGAACCTCTTCCATTGCCTCAAATTGGCGCTCTGCCTTTTGCAAATTTTCCTTTATCGACTCTGCGATAATTTCTTCCTTGTTACAAGTAGCTTTTAACACACTCAAAGTCCTCATAAGTTGACCCTAAGTTATGATTCCTCCTCAATATTTTTGCTTCCCCCATCCTTCCAACATTGTGAAATATGATTGAAAGCACTCCAATTTGATTGTTAAGAAACCTTGTTCTGCTACCAGCTGTTCCTCTGGATATTGATATTATCCAAATAAATGACAGAACAGATGTTTTTTTTTATTTTCTTCATTTTTTATAAACCCATTAACATTCCAATGCATTAAAATATAATGCCACCTTGTCTATCTGACCCCATGATCCCCCATACCAAGACCATCTCTCTGGACAACTTATTGGAGGCCCATCACACTAGAGGTTACTCACTAAGTTACAAATGCAGTACTGTAGGGAGCAATCCCATTGAGTTAACTGTGTGCGACAGAATCAAAAACTGCCATTGCACAATGTAGCCCCATATGCATTTGTACGGTAGTTTATAATAACCACAATAATGGTGTTTAGGCTACTATTATTATTTAATAGTGAAAAATTATCCCTTCCTCTCTAATGATAAGCATTAAATTTCACAGGGTCCTGAACCTGTTAATAACAGACAACCTTATCAAGTTTAAAACAAATCTGACCCACGGATAAGGAACTATAGCAGTTTTAACACTTTTTGTGTTTTACCGCATAACCTCATTAATATGCAAGATTTGGACACCAAAAACAATAGGGATCATCTACTCAATATGGGCAACCTACATGCCAAAAATGAAATTACTCAGAGTTACCCTTCTTGAGATACAGTGTTTACGAGCAACCGACACACACACATACATACACACACACAACATCAGGACCGCATAGATTCCCCTGCCTACGGCAAGGAATCAATA
The DNA here is from genome assembly GCA_021234535.1 of Stichopus chloronotus. Classification (NCBI taxonomy): domain Eukaryota; kingdom Metazoa; phylum Echinodermata; class Holothuroidea; order Aspidochirotida; family Stichopodidae; genus Stichopus; species Stichopus chloronotus. Next base: position 19,494,005 of record CM037838.1, read on the forward strand.
ATACATGGTTTGGTGCAAAACTATGAACTCCTCTGCCCCTCCCCCCCCCCCCCCTCACCAAAGGACTGCCACTTAAATCATTATGCACATTGTATGAATCACCCCAGTTTAAAATCTACTGTCCCCATTGGTTCATTGAAAGGACTAGTACCATATTGTAAAGATACGACATGAGTGGCTAATCATCTTCTTGAAATCCCTCTTCCTCCATGCACAGTTTGATTCCAAATATCCACGCCTTCCCATCTCCTTATTTGAAATGCTACTGAGTTGTGAGTGCAGTACATAAATAGTAAAAACCAAATCTAATAATATTGCCCTACCATGTCATAAGCTGTTTTCCTGAAGCCATCCCTTTAGTCTGCACCGCCAAAATGTTCAAAAATCAAAGCTAGCTGTCAGAGCCTTCACGGATTCATGTCACAGAATTCGTAGAACTGGCTTGGTACGTACTCCCCACAGTAAGTTTTGCAGCAAATTGAGACTGAGAGGACTTGGACAAGTTCAATATCTACCAAAAAAAAAAAACAAATATTCGCGTATCTGGTGTTTATGCTGTATTAACAGAAAAAATATTTGAAATGCTACTGAGTTGTGAGTGCAGTACATAAATAGTAAAAACCAAATCTAATAATATTGGCCTACCATGTCATAAGCTGTTTTCCTGAAGCCATCTCTTTAGTCTGCACCGCCAAAATGTTCAAAAATCAAAGCTAGCTGTCAGAGCCTTCACGGATTCATGTCACAGAATTCGTAGAACTGGCTTTGTACGTACTCCCCACAGTAAGTTTTGCAGCAAATTGAGACTGAGAGGACTTGGACAAGTTCAATATCTACCAAAAAAAAAAAACAAATATTCGCGTATCTGGTGTTTATGCTGTATTAACAGAAAAAATATTTGAAATGCTACTGAGTTGTGAGTGCAGTACATAAATAGTAAAACTAAATCTAATAATATTGGCCCACCATGTCATAAGCTGTTTTCCTGAAGCCATCTCTTTAGTCTGCACCGCCAAAATGTTCAAAAATCAAAGCTAGCTGTCAGAGCCTTCACGGATTCATGTTACAGAATTCGTAGAACTGGCTTTGTACGTACTCCCCACAGTAAGTTTTGCAGCAAATTGAGACTGAGAGGACTTGGACAAGTTCAATATCTACCAAAAAAAAAAAAACAAATATTCGCGTATCTGGTGTTTATGCTGTATTAACAGAAAAAATATTTGAAATGCTACTGAGTTGTGAGTGCAGTACATAAATAGTAAAAACCAAATCTAATAATATTGGTCTACCATGTCATAAGCTGTTTTCCTGAAGCCATCTCTTTAGTGTGCACCGCCAAAATGTTCAAAAATCAAAGCTAGCTGTCAGAGCTCTTCACGGATTCATGTTACAGAATTCGTAGAACTGGCTTTGTAGTTGTACGGTTAGGGCTTTTGAATCAACACCATCGCCAGGTTTTTCATACTTCGGGTGCACAGCGCTTTTCATACTTACCGAACGTCTGAAAACATGTGACGTCAGATATTTACATATTAAAAGGTAATTTTTAATGTAATTTTAAAATGTGCGTTTGTTTACTATCCTTTGTTTACGTATAACCTGATTGGTCAACGAAGCACATGAAATCACGGACACCGGAACCTGCCTAGCAGTGTAAAGTATAACCGCAGTATGAGCGAGTTGCTGTCAGCGTAGTATGAAAAACCTGGCGATAGTGTTGGTTCAAAAGCCCTAACCTGGTTGTACGTACTCCCTACATAAAGTTTTGCAGCAAATTGAGAGGACTTGGACAAGTTCAACATCTACCAAAAACAAATATTCGCGTATCTGGTGTTTATGTTGTATCAATAAAAATTGCCACTGTTTGGGTTTAGCCCTGGAAATTCGCTAAACTTTCCCAACAATTAACCAGTTGATGTTTGTAATTCGGACCATTTCTTGTGAAACTTGAAATTTCAAAATTTAGAATCAGTGACCGGAAGTGACTTATTCTTTCTAAAATCCTTGTTTTTGCCTAATTTCACCCTAACTCTAAATTTTAAACATGATTGGTGGTTGGTTAAAGCTAGACCTATCTTTTACACCTTCAATTTGGTTTATTCTCATCAAACACTTAATCCTAACCATCATCAATAACCTTGACTGGTGGTCACTGATTCTAAATTGAGCCTAAACTGACTGATTTAGAATCAGTGACCAGAATGACGTATGCTTGCTAAAATTCTTGTTTTTGTCAAATTTCACCTTCGACTTAACCCTAACTCTCAATTTTATCTCCTTATATTACGTGAGTGATCAGCAGTGACATCTACTGTGAAGAGTGTCTGCAACATGTAGTGTATCGTTGTTTTAGTACCACCCACTGAGGTGACAGGCCTACGGTAGTGTACGTACACCTCATATCAGTGCTCAGAAGTGGAACAGTTTCGTGAAACTACTTTTTCTTTTAACTAAGCTGAATGGATTTTTTTTCAGATATTCCAAATTAACGCTTTTTCCTACAACCGAACGCTACTTTTGCAGGAGATAATTTATTTTTTTAATCTAATTAAATGTTTAAAAAAAAGACAAATTTAGGCCTATATGGCACTTCGCTGACTAACTTTTTATGATCAATGTTAAGTACCTGTGTAGGCCTAACTGTCAAGCTATTGCATTTGGGTGCAGTCTGGGTGTTCAATTGGTTGCAGACGACAAACCGGAAGCCGCTTATAACTACCTTTTTTTTAACTTTTGTGAGTCCTGTACGCCTAGGTGTAGCATGTTGTGTGAGCCGCAGTTATTCACAAAACTACGTAATTTTAGATGCAAAACTATCCAATGAGAGAAGGGGATTTAGATGTGGGAACTTCCATCCCCGATATGAAACGTGACGTCATTCCTTGGTTACAAGTGTTCTCGTAAACGATGGTAGGGGATTCGCTCCGAAGAGACGTTTCGTTTTTGGACTATTTTTTGTTTCACACAAACCATCGTACTACTTTACAGGGAAGCTAATTGGGACGTTCTTGGGTAATAAAAAGAGGCAAAATGAAAAAAAAAAACTTGGACGAAACTTTCGTGCTGCGATCAGCGATCTGTCATACCTTGTCTCACGACCTGTGCTATTCCCATATGTCCAATGATATTAGTGACTTTGAGTTTACAAATTAATTTGATTAAACAAGTTAGTAAGTTGCTTAAACAAATGAATAAATTGATTTAACAAAAGGAAAAAATACGTTACTCGACCCTGGAAGGCTTACCCTCGCGCTTAGCCCAGGGTACGTATCCACAAAATGCTGGCGCTATTCCCATATGTCCAACGCTATTAGTTTCATCTTCGGATCTATCTAAGTGTACGCTAACTTTACTGTTACCTAACAAATTACGTAACACGTTGTTGCCCATGTATTGTTTATGAAAATTGAGGCGAATTTCTGGTCTGTTGATAATGATACGAGAATAGCAGTCGCAGACACGACATATCTGCCGTAATATCTCGATCTCATCACGTACCAGTGCCGACGAAAGTGCTTTCAAAGTTACTTGATTGTCAAATTACAGTACAGGTTTCGACTGACTAGCAGTAGGTTTTGACTGATCTTAATTTTGCTCGGCCGTTGCTCGTCCGGGACTTGTGATTAGTGAAAAGGCCTAGGACCTACCCCCAATAGAGCCAGTAGCTTAAGGCCTAGCGTTAGGTTAGGTTTAAGTTAAGGCCTAACTCGTGTCTAGTAGTGTCAATAGCACAGGTGTTCCTACTGTTAAGTATACACTAAAGTATTACCTACACCTATATAACAAGATATAGGTGTAGCTAGGAATACCAGTGGTCAGGAGTAGGCTGCACACTTCTTTCACTAAAGCCCTCTCATTTGAAGTTTATTCCAAGGCAAGCTTTAATGTAACAATATTCAGACACTGTGGAGAGTATCGTAGGTAAGGTTTTGTCACAGTACACCTTGCCTATAGCAATGATTTCAGGACATTTACCCCAGTGTACTGCAACTGAAAAAAATGATGGTGAAAATTATCATGAGCAAATTATTATGGTACATAATGACCTGGACTTTTGTAATCGCTCCAGAGTCAGTAAGAAAGATCCACATATTATTTAATTAAGGAGGCCTACCCCAAGTGCCCCTGTGGAATGCATATATACTGGATCATGTTTGTCCAATGGCAGGTAATCTTTTTTTTTGTGCCAAGAGAATGGAAACAAGAAATGGACAAAATATTCTCAAAAAACATAAAAATCTAGTGTTTCCCATTTTTCTGGGCAAAAGTAAAATTCAGTCACATTACATTTATAGTGATATGGCCTACATTTAACCCCTTGCAATAATTTCAAATTGATAAGAAAAGAATGGGAAAATTTCTTCAAAAGTGTACAGTCAGGAAAACAAGACAATGTGGTTTTTTGTAAACTGCAATAGTCAGTAATTTCCAACTGTGGTTAGGAAAACAACTTTGTTTTAATCTTGTCAGATGTCAGATAATTTTTTCTTCATTTACATGCTGGTCTACATCAAGCTGTTATCCATTTTCTGTCTTTTTGTATCCTTTCTAAGCTTTTCTCCTTCATGTATGTCTTCTGTCTGTTTTTTTTTAGTTTTTTGGCTTCATAGACTACTAGTCCATTAGGTCTTTTGTGAGTTTTAATATCCTGCCTTCATTTTATACTAAATATCTCTGTTTTGTATATTTGTATCTATGGAGAAGAAAAATAAGTGACTTAATGAAATGGATAGATGGATGGGGTGTGGTTCGATGGATAGATGGATGAATGAAATTAGCCAGACTGTTACTGTATGTTGGCCCAGACATGACAGTGTGGCTAGAATGGCCACATTGCACATACTTGCAACTGATTGAATTGCTGAAAATAACTGACTTTTCATGTACAGATTTTGAAAAAAATAATAAAGATAAAAACACATCAATACTGCATAACAGATTTCCATGAGAAATACTGTTTACTCTCAGAAAGTATCAACGAGTTTGATAATTCCATCCAGCTAAACTGGGCATGAGGAAATGTTACATAACACTAATACAATGAATTAACAAAGTAGCATTCCACCACAGCATGCATTTTTTACCCCAGTGTATTACTCCACAAGTCATGATCAATGACCATCATGTCCTTACAGAGAGCTTGTTGTTTTGGGATACTATAGGCAGCTACCTGCTGCAGGTATTAGTCATTCTTTTCAGTTTGAGGAATATTTTTTCAAAGGTTGGCAACCCTGCCATTTGAGCATTTGTTCCAGGGGTTGTTTGGTTAAAATCAATCTAATTAACATCACAATTAAAATAATGATTTAATGTGGGGAAAAAATGATTTAAATTTATTTTTATTATTAAAATCAATTTGATTTGTTATTGATTTAAATCATGATTTTTTCAATGAAATTGTAACTTTTGTCGTCAAGAATTCATGTGTGTGTATGTGTGTTTGTGACACCTTGCTTGTAAACATGACATTTCAAAGAGGGAAGCTTGGACATATGTCCTATTTGGTTTGCAGGTGTATAACACTGAGTACAAGAACCAAATTCTTTTTGAGGGGAAAAGGTCATGTGGGCCTACAGGGGTCAAATTGTGAAAACATTGTAATCATATCTCAACAATTGAAGGCTGTACATGTGTTGTATTTGAGATGTAGGTACCACATTGAGTAATGAATACTATTGTTTTGGTGGGGTTGAAGGTCATTTGGGGTTAACAGGGGTCAAATTGTGAAGCATTGTAACACAATTGCTCAATAAGTTAAGCTTGGACATAAGTCATATTAATGTGCAGATGTACCACATGAGGTCAAGAAACCTATTGTCATTGGAGGAGGTTAAAGGTCAGTTAGGATCAACAGCGGTGAGACTGTGAACCCTGGATACTTGATATCTCAAGAAGGAAACCTTGGAAAAATCTGGTGTAGTAAGTGTTTCACATGTAGTACAAAAATCCTAACATTTTGGTGGGGGTCAAAGGTCATTTTAGGTCAACAGGCATCAAATTGTAAAATCCTTGTAAACATGGTATCTCAAGAGGGAAGCTTGGATGTATGTCATACTTGGCATGTAGGATAAGATTTGATCAACTCATTAAACCCCACAGGGATAACTGAATGCACACATAAACACATTAAACAGACAACATTGCTCAAGAACCAAATATATAGGAAAGCAGAGATAAGTGCAGATATAAGAAAGCAAAGTATTAACATGTGGCAAAAGGTTAAAAAGGATGTACCACATTGGGATTGAGTACAAGAACCCTATTGTTTTTGGGTAGATGTTAAAGGTCACTTGGGGTCAACAGAGGTCAAACTTGGAAAAGCTTGTTAATACAAAGGAAGGGTGGAGCACGGGGCACAGGGTTTGCTTGTGTCCTGATTACAACACATAGCCCAACAATCCTGATTTTGTATTTCCAAATAAACAGTAAGACTGTTCTGCATCCTCAAAACTAAACAGCATTTTCTGATTCTGATTAAAAATAATGACTATCCCTGATTTGTTCGAAATGTAATACGAAGAGCCCTGATGTTGCACGGGTGTGATTGATCAAATTATAAAATGAGATACACAGACCACAAACATGAGTTTTCCACTCATTGATTGACCAAAGGTTACATCCACTGCTGTTCAATTAATGAACAAAATTTACAGTTGTTCCTTCTTCTGGACATGTACATATAACAAGTTTGAAGACTCAAAATAACTGCATTTGTTCAACAGCTGGTCAGGCTCAGGGCTGTGTTACAAGCTAATTCATGAAGCCTGTATTTTACATGAATGTCCTATCTGTCACAGAAACCCAAACATTTCTAGCATTATTTTGTAATTGTCAAAGGACAAAATCCCTGGACTTGCATTGCAATTTGCAACCCATAAAACCCAATTGCAATTCAATTTCATGTATGCCTCACAATTAATACTTGAGACCCTGTATTTTATTTGTTCCTACTTGAAAAGTTCATTTTTTTCTGGAATCGTTTGGCGTGAAGACCACAACTTTGCCTATACGGCACATATTTGAGCGAGTTAAGATTTCAATTCATCCACACCACAAAGTTTGTTTAACATCTACTTATCAAAATGAATTGGCTGCTAACCAATTCAAACATTGATTAGCCCTGAGAAAATTTGTTCACATTTATCACCGTTTTATTGAGGATATTGGAAGAAGGGCTCGAAATGTTTGAATTATCTCAATTAAGGACAAAGTTGACACATACTGGAAAACAAAATGCTCTTTGGAATCCATGGAGTATAGACAATCTTCTAGCAACATTCATGCAACTCTTTAAATTGAAAAATTCCAGTTTTGAGTATATTGCTTTATTACTCCATTCCATAAATATTGTCTTTACATCATTGAATCATTCAGTGCTAACAAACAAGTGCCTAAAATGCCAATATCTTCAGTCATTTCTTTTTTTATTTAAATAAGGAAACTTATATTGGATTTATCATAGCTTATTAAGGTCTCACACCTGCATTGAGGACACTCAACTTAACTCTTAATATTTTTTTTTTTTTTGCGGTGAGACATTCTCTTGACCACATATAACTGATAAAACTGTGTGTGTTCCACTAATGTAAAGACCCTGGTTAGTCTACGTACTGTAATCTCACCTAAGAGAACATAAATGATACAGTGCGTGTTACTTTTCCTTTGCCCAGCCCTCTGATCTTTTGCAGAAGAAAATGAAGCACAGAACAGTACACTGGTTCAGGAAAGGATTACGACTCCACGACAATCCGACTCTCATTAAGTCCATCGAAAGCAGTCGGAATCTCTGGCCTGTCTTTATTCTTGATCCACATTTTGTCAAATCTGGAAATGTTGGTATCAACAGATGGAGATTTTTATTAGAGTCCTTGGAAGATTTGGACAAGAGTTTCCAAAACCTAGGTTCAAGGTGACTAAAAGTATACCAGTCTGACTAATTATCATATTTTGGTAATAAACATATTAATTAAAATGACATGTATTGTCTTACATTTCTAATTGTATCTCAAAGATGATGCTCGATAGTAGATTTGGGAATTTGCTCAGAACCAAACCAAAAAATCTCTAAAAAGTGCCATATGGCACAAGTTGTAAGAACATATTTCATGAGAATCTCATAGTGTGAGCTAACATCAGTAGATAGTAGATAGAATCTTTAGTGGATAGCTTCTCTCAGAAAATGATTTTAGCCCCTCGTTCTTCATTGTTAATTCAATACTTTCAAACAACTTTTTTTGACAAATGTATGCATTTTGTCATGTATTTATTGTTCCCACTCAATCAAGTATGTGTCTTCCAGTCCAGGCTGTAAGATATGAGCACATTTTATCCACAGTTCAGTAATGAGCTGGTACAAACCGAATATTTGCAACTTTGAAAATGTACAAATCATTTTTGATTCCTTGCCGACGGCCAAAGAAATCTATGCGATGGTGATGTCGTGTGTGTGTGTGCGAGGGTGTGTGTGCGTGTGTGTGTGTGTGACGCTGCTTGTAAACACGATATCGAAAGAAGGGTAACCATGAACGATCTCATACTTGGTGTGTGGGTTGGTCATAGTGAGTAGATGATCCCTATTGTTTTTGGTGGAGGTCAAAGGTCACTTGAGGTCAACAGAGGTCAAAATGTGAAAACCATGTAAACACAATATCTCAAGAATGGTAACTGTGACTGCTGTCATACAAGGTGTGTTGGTTGGTCATATTGAGTAGATGATCCCTATTGTGTGTGGTGGAGGTCAAAGGTCATTTGTTGTCATTTCATTGATTATCTCTAGAAGGGTAACTGTGACTGATGTCATATGTGGTGTGTTGGTTGGTCATATTGAGTAGATGATTCTTATTGTTTTTGGGTGGAGGTCAAAGGTCATTTGAGGTCATCGAAGGTCAAACTGCGAAAAACTTGTAAACACAATATCTCCAAGAGGGTTACTGTGACTGATTTCATACTTAGTGTGTTGCTTGTTCATACTGATTAGATGATCCCTATCATCTTTGGTGGGGAGCAAAGGTCATTTGAGTTCACCAGAGGTCAAACTGTAAAAACCTTGAAAACACAATATCTCCAGAAGAGTAACCATGACTGTAATACTTGGTCTGTGGGTTGGTAGTGGTGAGCAGAAGATCTCTATTGTTTTGGTGGAGGTCAAGGGTCATGTGAGGTCACCAGAGGTCAAACTGTAAAAATGTGTAAACACAATATCTCCAGGAGTCTAACCTTGACTGATGTCTTACTTGATGTGTAGATTGTATATACTAAGCAGAAGACTCCTTTTGTATGTGGTGGAGGTCAAAGGTTGTTTGAGGTCACCCAAGGTCAAACCTTGCTAACACCTTAACTCCAGAAGGGTAATGTTGACTGATGTCATACTTGATGTGTGGGTTGGCTATACTGGGTAGGTGATCCCTACTGCTTTTGGTGGATGTCAAATGTCACGGTCATTTTAGGTCACCAAAATAAAGAAGGTCATTTTGGGTTAAAGGCACGTGGTGCATCAAGAACAATAACTGCAGTTGATCATATATTTGTCATGTGGATAATTCATGTTTGTTATAATACAACCATGTAGCAAGGAATCACAAAGCCTTTTGGCTTTCTGGTCGTCATATCTGGCTATGACTGAACCACAAAAAGATCCTCCTTGCTAGCTTCGATAATTCTCTTTCGTATTGTCCGTTGCTTTTCATCAAACAGTATAAATTTCATTTTGGTAGGCTGTTTGTCATCCAAGGCACTCCTTCTGAAGTGTTTCCCAGAATTTTCAAGGACTGGAAGATCAGCCAACTTTCATTCGAGACAGACACCGAACCATATGCGAGGCAGAGAGATTCTGAGATAGTGAAGCTAGCCGAGGAAAATGACATCAATGTTATCCAGGAAGTTTCGCATACCCTCTTTGACACTGAGATGTAAGCTTAACACTCAGCTATCAGACTTTGTGGGTGGATTGGGATTTGGGGGAGGTTTTTTTTGGGGGGTGGGGGTAAAAATTGAGGATATAGAAGGTGGTCTTCATCTTCTTTCAGGTTGTCCCCCCCATCCTAAGGGAAGTTAAAGGTGTTAGGTGCACAGCATCTCCACAAGATGAATTTTTTTTTATATATTTAGAATTTTCAAGTGATTGAGTTATCAAATTTTGGATGGGGAAATTTTTAAAGGAAATTTTAGAAGGGAAAGAGGCATATTCTTCTTGTTGAGTTTGAAGTCCACTACTACCCCCTTTCAAAAAGCACAGTTGGTTTTCCAATCACTTTCTGCTCCCTTCCACTCCATCATAGTTTGGGTAAAATCTGTCATGATGAACATTGTATCTCTGGCAAAGGTTATCATTTGACTACGTATGTACTTCAGACATTTTATTTACAGTAATCACTTAATGATTTATTTCTTTCATCAGGGTTATCAAAGCAAATGGTGGCAAGCCTCCATTGACATACCAAAGACTGCAGACGGTGCTCTCCAAAATGGGACCACCACCAAAACCAATAGCTGCACCAACCATGGACACCTTTAGTGGTATGCATGTTGTATTTTCCTGGGAACTTTGGTTTCGATGAAAATCATATGTAACCATTATTGTGTGTGTGTGTGTGTGTGTGTGTTTATGATGCATCAAGCCTTGCTTGGGAAAATAGTATTAGAAGAAAGTAAACTTGAGCTGATGTTGTATGTGTATCATATTAAAGGAAAAGAACCCTATTATTTTTTGGTGAAGGTCAAAGATCAGCAGAGGTCAAAAGAGGTGAATACCTTGCAAACACATAATCTTGAGAATGCAACTTTGGAGTGATCTTATGTTCACTATTTACATCATTCATTGTGAGTTCAAGATTGCTATTGTTTTTTGTTAGAGGGCAAAGGTCAACCCAGTTCAGATGATCTGAAACTGAAAATTAAGAATACATCAGTTTTCTGCAATCAGCTAGGCTACTGCCTGTCACATCAGAACTGCAATGCATTTGTGCATTCTGGTTGATTGTTCTTTCATGATTGCACAAATTCTAAGTATAAGAGAGGTGGGGGAAGCAAGGAGATGAACTAAAATATGTATTGCTTTTGTAGTAGGGAAGATGTAACTGTCCAAACATCAAAATCCATATCCAGTGTATTGTTGAACTGACTTTAAACTTGCCTTCACATTTATGGAACAGCTCAAAAATTACTAGGAAAGGATAGATATTTCAAAATGAAAGTAACATTCAAGGTACAACAGGTACAAAAAGTGTTCAGGATTCTTTGTGCTGGCCTCATTTCTTGGTGGTCATGGGAACCACCTGACAGCCATAGTATGGTCTGTTGCTTGTTGATTTCAAAGTTTCTCCTTGTCTGACGAACGTTTGGTCTTAACACTCAACAGGTTTACTTGAACAAACAGTAAACACTTTTATTCATTTCTTTCATGATTAGTGCAGGAAATGGTCCATATTGGTCTTAACACTCTCAAACTGTCGATGCATTGCTTGCATTTTGTAGATACCTCTGGATGTCTCAATTTGCTGAATTTCTGAAATCTGACCCTGTCAATTCAATCACCACCTAAATAAATAAATGTTAAAATGGTGCCTTAAAGATAATTTCAGTCTAGTTAGGTGTTTTAGAGCAAAATTTTGGGGTGATGAAAAACTTGCTCTTCCACCAGTATCCTCATCAATTACCTCTTTGAAATGCTCAGTCTGAAACAAGTGTTGCATTGCAACATTGGAGAAAATCTTTATTTCATTAGTGATGTATAAGACGATAGAAAAACGTCAAGAGTCTTGCAGAGTATCAAAAAAATTCTCGAAGGCAAAAGTTAGATGAAAGGCAGGTTAGGCTTAAAAATGTCTACATGTTGAGCTAGTGATGTTGACTTATGATGGAATTAATTCAAGAGCAGTGGATCTCTAGTAAAGCCTTTCTTTAGGACCGGTAGTCCTCATTGATTCACCAAAAGGACACCACATTGCTCATGTTGATCATGTCTTAATAATGATAACCTTAAAATTGAAGTGAACTTGGCACATGAAGTCTCTTTCCGATAGAACCACTTCAAAGTTATGTCTGTCGCTGAAGTCATCTTTCTGTGTATTGTGACATAGACATTTGAAAGTTGAATTTAAGATGTAAACTTATCGGTGTCATGATGTATGAAGTTTGGTCATGATTGGAAAAGGAACAACAGCCGTTTACAAAGGCACATTTTCAGAATGCAGATCAGTGTCAATGAATGATTTCCCTTCACGCCAAACGTTTGCTCACATTAATTCGTTCCAGAATGTGAGACTCCCGTGGAGGCTGGTCACGATTCTAAGTTTGGCATCCCTACTCTGGAACAGCTCGGGATACCCGCCGAAGGGATGTCTCCCGTGGTCTTCCCTGGAGGAGAGAAGGAAGCACTGAGCAGGATGGAGAGACATCTAGCGAAACATGTAGGAATTTGCCGAGAATCATGTTTCATCTCTGACTTAAGTTTCTCTTTGTTTTTTTTTTTCCTTCTGATACTGCCATTTTCTTCATTGCCTTTCCTCAGGACTGGAAGGAATCATATCTCTCTTTCTAGTGGTGGCACAGTCCCAAACAGTACTGGTGAATTTGAATAACGCTCCCCGCACTGCACTGAGTGGTCTGATGCTCAGACAATCTACCAGAATTTCTGATGGCAGCAAACACAATCTTTACTTGCAGTGATTAAATTTCATTTGGTAGTCCAAGAGGCACCTGGGGTGTAAAATGTGGTTTTCCTTTTCGAAATTACGTTGTCCTGACAACGGTTATGTCATGGCTTATTTCTAGGTTCCTGCACCATGAACACACTTGCATTGTAATGTAAGCAAAATCATTGCCACATTTTGTGACATTCACTCAGTTATTGTCAGCAAAATCTTAATTTGATTCAAGCATCAACCAATATTTATTTTCTGAAGAACAACCTCGAAGAAAATGTGTCCAGTTTAGATTGAAGATTTGAGGATTCTATGATTACCCCTAAGCTTCATCTCTGTCATGTTCTATCGGTATGACAGTTTTATTCAAATGCTATATTTTATTTTTTTGCACAGAAATGGATCTGCAGTTTTGAGAAACCAAAGACCTCCCCAAACTCTTTGACCGCATCCACCACCGTTCTCAGTCCATATCTGAAGTTTGGTTGTCTCTCTGCTCGCTCCTTTTACTATGGTATCCAGGCTGTATACAGTAAGCAGGTACATCACCTTTGGCATGTGTAGCCTTTGTAATGGTTGCCGGGCAATAACGTCTTGTACAAATACCCCCTGGTCTAATTGTGGAAGCACGAAAACCTAACATGAAATGGGATCAAATTAAAAAAGTACTCACTATTTATTTATTTAGTTGATAGTCTCACTGACATAACATGGATAGCCTAGAAGATTAATGGTAGTCGTGTGGAAACCCTGACAGAATTTTCTCCGTGGTCTTCCTTCTGAACTAGCCAAAAACATATGACATACAAAGATAATGAACAGAAAGTATTAAAACAGCCAGCAGAGTGGCAAGCAAAATCTCTCCTTTGTCAGAAACCACAAATTTCCTGAATTTTTTGTTGTTCCCAGAAGGAAATACTCAAATATCAAACTGTGTTTCCAGTTAATTTTAGGGACATTTGATCAGACTATCTGCCCATCAAGCCAGGTTTCGTGGGTAGGCTTGTCTAATTACTCACTGGAAGATAGACTACTGTGCAAACGGTTGTGTTAAATCGTTCTCACCACCATCTACGGCATCTTGCTTAAAGATTCAAGGAAGAAAGGAAAGGAACTCTTCCTCGTGTTTCATGTCAAGAGTGTAACTTATCTAGATGAGAAGTTGAGAACTTCACTTTTAAACAGCGCCCTCCCAGCGATGCTCACTATGTGTAGCACTTTATTACAGGAAAAAAGAAGGCAGAAAGGTGAGATAGGAGAATGATAAAAGTAGCATGGTCTACATAGCAAAAAGTAAGCTGTCTGTGCAGCATATGAAAAAGGAATCCTTCAAAGATGAGATGTGTAATTTCTTCTGCCAATGTTCACATTGTTGGCTTGACAAAGTATAAGAGGAAGGTCACCTGACAAAAGAGATGCATAGATCAGTGCTCAGAGAATGAACACGGACTTATCGGTGTTTTTGTATCCCATGTCACAAAAGAAGTAACAAGAACGTTTTATTTACGTTCATGAAATCGGATATAAACAAACATGAATGGGTCACTTTCTCTTTTCCGCACAGGCTCACACTAAACCCCCCGTGTCACTCCACGGGCAGTTGCTGTGGAGGGAATTCTTCTACGCAGCGGCAGCAGGGACTCCAAACTTTCACAAGATGAAAGGCAACCCTGTCAGTTTGCAGATACCATGGGACGAAAACAAAGAGTTCCTCGATGCCTGGACTTGGGTAAGTCATCAGACTGAGCAGCATCCAAAGAAGTCCCTTCTCTCGGAGGTAGATGGGAGCAAGATTGCAGAAAGAGTCTTGTTAACTCATGAAGAAAGCGACAAGCATTTCACTACCATGCCCCCTTTTCCCTTGTCATATATTAAGTTAAATTGTTAGTGTGTTCTCAGATCGTTTGGGAGATACAGTTTGTATGCACATGGTCTTTTGTGCAGCAATAGTTCTTTGACAAAACGACATCATTTGACAGCGTAGCTTTCGTTCATGCAAAACGGCGTCATTTTTAGCTGCAGTTCAAACTCAAAATGGGATCATTTGTACACTCAGTTTGTGTAGCTGTCGGTATCAAAGCCATGCCATGAATGCTTGAGTTAATAAGCAAGGAAGGGTTACAATGTACAAAAGCAGGCAGACAAATTCTGGTCACTGACAGTAGAAACCCTCTTTAATGATTCCTATGTCATCATTTGGTTACGTAAAGTTTTATTTCTCCCATTTGTAACAAACTTCAGACTCAAAAACTTTAAGACATTTCTTTTGATCCCCATATGATATTATTTTATCAAAAAGTTTTCCACATGTTGCTGCACACAAGTTTTGGTCATCTTCGGTAAAGTTATCAACACTTTCAAAGCAACGATTATTCCTTCTTTTTTTCTCTCTTCAATAAAATCTCTTCGTTTCCTCCAAAAATATCGTCTGACTTCCATTTGCTCTCACTGAAGGGAAAGACCGGGTACCCTTTCATCGATGCCATCATGATCCAACTCAGGAAAGAAGGTTGGATCCACCATCTTGCCAGACACGCCGTAGCTTGTTTCCTCACTCGAGGGGACCTATGGATCAGCTGGGAGGAAGGCGAAAGGGTAAAAAACTATAACTTCAAACAAGTAAAGAAATTGGTCTTGCCTGAAGATGTTTTTTTGTCGATATTTTTAATACAATTTCTTTAATACAAGTCAAACTGTAAGCTGATGGTAATGGCAGGTTGTCAACAAGGGTGAAGGAAAGGAACTTGAGACGGTGATGTGTTGTTTGTTCACAGTGCTGTGAAACAGTTTCTTATTTTCAGTGTGTATCTGTGAGCATTCATCATAGACTGCCTGAAGTGTCACTGAAAACGTAGTAAACAAACCTAAGCGTTATCGACACCTCTCAGTTTAGCCAAAAGGAAAAGCGCTAAAGTACTCAACCTCATTCTGTAATCTGGTTTAGGATGATAAAGCTTATACTATTTGGTGATAAATTAGAAAAGTGTGTGGTTCAATAAGTGCAGTTTGTTGTTTTCAATATTTCAAAGTCCAGATGAGTTATCATTTGGTATGCAATAGGAACAAGGAGTAAGTTAGCCCGTCCTCATTCTCCCTTTATTCCTAATACCTGCACCTAGTGTATGCAACACCAAGGATCAATCCCTGTGAATGCAACAATAAGTTGTGATATACTACACCCAGATCTGTCTAATCATGGATGCAGTTGATTCTATTACTCCTCTGAGCTGTGTAGGTACATTTCATTTATCGTTGCGAATTATCTCGAAAGCAAACAAACAAGGTGGTAATGTGAGAGGGGGAGGGTGGGGAGAGGTGGTGGTGCATTTTGGGTAATTAAATCCTCGCCGCCGCAATGAGTTGTTCTTGACTCTTTTTGATTCCTTGCCGAAGGCAGAGGAATCTATGCGATGGTGATGTCGTGTGTGTGTGTATGTATGTATGTATGTGCGTGTGTGACGCATGCTTGTAAACACGATATCTCAAGAAGCATAACTCTGAGTGATCTCATACTTGGCATGTATATTGCCCTTATTGAGTAGATGATCCCTATTGTTTTTGGTGGAGGTCAAAGGTCATTTGGGGTGACTAGAGGTCAAAAGGTAAATACCTTGAAAATTGCTTGTAAACACGATATCTCGAGAATCGTAGCTCTGAGTGATCTCATACTTGGCATGAAGGTTGCCCTTATTGAGTAGATGATCCCTATCGTTTTTGGTGGAGGTCAAAGGTCATTTGGGGTCAACATGGGTCAGATTGTGAAAACCTTGTTAACATGATATCTCAAGAAAGGAAGCTTGTAGAAATCTCATGTCTAGTATGTAGTTGCACCATTTTGAGTAGAGGAACCCTATTGTTTTCAGTGGAGGTCAAAGGTCATTTGGGGTCAACAGGGGTCAAATTGTGAAAACCATGTAAACACGATATCTCAAGAAGAGAAGCTTGAGCAGATGTCATACGAAGTGTGTAGGTGTATCTTATTGAGTGCAAGGGTCACCAGAGGTCAGAAGGTAAATACCTTGAAAATTGCTTGTAAACACGATATCTCCAGAACAATAAATGTGAGAGATCTCATAGTTAGCGTGTGGTTTGCCCATATAGAGTAGATGGTCCCTATTTTTTTTTTGGCAGAGGTGAAAGGTCATTTGGGGTCATGGGAGGTCAAAATGTGCAAAACTTGAATCTACAATATTTAAAGAACTTCTAGTGAATTTTATACTTGTAATGTAGAATCCTGTTGTTGATTTGAGAACTTCTTTTAGGACATACCAACATAGTCTCTTTGATAACCATAAAGAAAAGATGAAGACAACATTAAATTTGGTGTCAAAGATTATTATTTGGCAAACCTGCCAATGTCCTCATAAGGACATGTGAGCATTCATGAATTGTAAATTGGAATTGATTAAATATACCACGGGTTATTAGCTTTATAAAAAGAACTAAATTACTGATCATTTGGATCAAATAGCCTTGAGCGTGCATGAACTGTGATTGCTTAATTGAATGAATCAAATTGTAACTGACCCACCTCTGTTCAAATTGGTCTCTGTTATCTGACATAATTTATCACAGTTGACTGCCAGTAGAAACCACAATGCCCAGAATAAATCATACAGTTTGTTGAGCCAGGTGCTTAAAGGGAAATAGGGCGTTTGTTTGAGAGAAAACATCTATATTTTTGAAACCAATGTTTGTGGACGTAGAATGATAGATTTTTCAAAATAAGGAAGGACAGTAGCCTTCTTTGAAAGAAATAAGCTCCTCACAGATAAAAATTCAGTTATTTGTTACTCAACACTTATTTGTTCAACCAAACTTTTCAAAATTCAAATGATGCATCTTCCATTACTCATCACATGCATAATGTTTTAAGAAGATAAAGTTTTCGTAAATGTTTATTGATGAAACTGTATGGTTTAACAATGATTACCGCTATTTTCTTTTGCATGTCATGTTGGTGTATTCTAAACGCCCTATTTCCCTTTAATGGACTTAACCATTTACTTTATAAACAGTGTATCTGTTTAGCCCTTAAAGGGAAATAGGGCGTTTGCTTTACAGAAAACAACCATATTTTTAAAACCATTATCTGTGGACATAGAATGATAGATTATTCAAAATAATGAATTACAGTAGCCTTATTTTCAAGGAATAAGATTCTCACAGATCAGAAATTTAGTTATTTATTGCTCAACAATAATTTGTTCACCCAAACTTTTTAAAATTCAAATGATGCATCCGTTACTTATCACATGCATAATGTTTTGAGGAGATGAAGCTTTGACAGATATTTATTGATGAGACTGAATGGTTTAACAATGGTTGAAGCGAATTTCTTTGTACGCCATGTTGGTGTATTCTAAACGCCCTATTTCACTTTACAGTAGTTCAGGTAAGCTTTGAACAAATGACTACTGTGTTTCAAACCAGGGAAACTTGTACTGTGTGTTGTGTCTTTAAGTAGACTAAAGGCAAAATTGCAAGTCATGGCAGATTCTGGTTTAATAGGGTTATCCGTTTTTGCTAATTTTCAAGGACCTCATAGTCATTGGGAAGGGCATCACGCCAAAAAAATCAAATACGGAAGAGCTGCCACCAATAGCTGTAACTCGACAAAATAAAGTGCTATAATTTTGATTAAATAAACATGTTTACCTTTTTATCAAGTTATTAGACACGACAAAATATAATTTGTTCCCCTGCAGCATCTTATCCATTTGGGAGTTTTCTCATGTTTGTGTAGGTCAAAGGTTATTTGGGGTGACAAAAGGTCAAAACCTTGTATACATGATATTTTAAGGGTGATAAATGTGAGGGGTGTTATACTTAAATTGTGAATTGTTCATATTTAGCATGTTGATGGCCATATAGTGTAGGTGATCCCTATTGTTGTAAGTGGAGGTGAAAGGTCATTTTGAGTCACGAGATTTCAAAAGGTTTTGACCTTACTAAGATGGTATCTCAAGTAGGATAACTGTGTGGGATCTCCTGCTTGTCGTGTGGGCGATTCATGTTTGTTACAATATATATCATGAGGCAAGGAATCACTAAGCCTTTTGGCTTTCTAGTTTAATATTTCTGTTGTCGCTGTGATTGCTTTTAGTTTTCTCTGCTCTTTGTGCTGATTTCTCGTGAGAAACTCAGACCAGCCGTAGAAATCACTGTTCTTGTATCACTCAGGTCTTCGAGGAACTCCTGTTGGACGCAGACTACAGTCTTAACGCTGGTAACTGGATGTGGCTTTCGGCCAGCGCTTTCTTCCATCAGTATTTCAGAGTTTACAGTCCGGTGGCATTTGGAAAGAAGACAGAC
The DNA here is from genome assembly GCA_021234535.1 of Stichopus chloronotus. NCBI lineage: Eukaryota > Metazoa > Echinodermata > Holothuroidea > Aspidochirotida > Stichopodidae > Stichopus > Stichopus chloronotus. Next base: position 19,512,961 of record CM037838.1, read on the forward strand.
CCTAATGGCGATTACATCAAGTGAGTAATCCCTCATTTGACTTGACCTTTGAACTTTCGTCGTGATGCAAAAACCGGTCAGTTCAGGTGTATATACTCCCTTTTGTGAGCAATGTAATAGTATCCAGTAACATTCTTTTGCCAGTCAGTTGCAGATGTCAAGCTAGCGATGGCGGTGTTGTTGTTGCTGTTGGATATAATCCTAACCATTCCTGCTTTGTTGTTGTGTTTTTGCTATGACCAGAGGACCTCAACTACAACTGCTGACTCTTTTTCTTCCAGCCATGTTTTGTGACAGCAACTTTCGACAACGATAGGGCCTTGGTGACGATTACATAATTATAGTTTTGGTGCATTTACGATGGTGCCAAAAAAGTTTGACAAATGTGTTTGACAAAACTGCTTTTCCGTGGAAGTACCTGTAAAATAGAACACAGTGCTAGCATGCCCATCTGATGTTTCAGTCTCAACAGATCTTGGTGAAAGGCAGACAGTCACTAGTAAATAAAGTGCTCAACACATCGCACCTGAGGTAACCCCCAGATTTAGTGATCTCATCTCACAGGTCAGTGAGATGCAAAACACAGAAGTATAGCTAATATAACATGAACAAGTTTGGTCAATCGCCGTCCCTCTCTGGGAGCCTTTGTTTGTCCAGACCTTTCACTTGTTCTGCTTTCTTTCAACTCTGCAGGAAATATCTGCCCATACTGAAGAAGTTTCCATCCAAGTACATCTACGAACCATGGCTGGCCCCCCTCTCTGTGCAGGAGCAGGCCGGCTGCATCATTGGGGAAGACTACCCAAAACCCATCGTAGACCATGGGACAATCTCGAAAAAGAACATAAACAGAATGAAAGAGGCTAGAGCCAACCAACCTGGCATGAAAGAAATGGAAACTCCTGATGAAGACAAACCCAAAAAAGGTTACTTGATTTTATTTAACTGGATGATCCAGAGTGATGTTAATTGATTTTGTCTTGTAAAGAGCAATGTCAAATATGACCCTTCCATGTGATGATTGTCCCCCCCCCCTTACACTCTTTATCAAACCCCAAACCTTACCTCTGACAATACTCCCAAAGGAGCTGTCGTATCATAGATTGTTATCAGTTGTAAATATTTGATGATTTAACCATCAAGAACAACTTGACTTTGCAATTGTCTGATGTTGCTACTCTCATTTTCTTCATTAGTATGGTATGCATTGACAGAAGGATCAAAGGAGTAATCAAAGTTTTGGGACTCAGAATCACTGTTGTATCTCAAAAAGTTTCATCTTGCCATTCTTTTGTCTCGCTGGAGACTGTTGAACATTTCCAAGAGTCGTCCACGTCATGAATCATCCAATCAAAGGAGGATGTAGAGCATGGTTGAACAGAACTGCTCCATATAGACAATGGTGTAGGAAGGTCTGAAAGGTCAAAAACATTCAGGGGAAGACATGTTCACTTGCCCCCCAGTTTCTAGGAACAGAATACCCTATTCACAATGTCAGAGAAACTTGTATGTGCCATTTCCTGCATCTGAGAGGAAGTTCTAAAAAAATAATTGTTCTCCACTTTAGATGGAGTCATTACTGCTCGTCCCACATTTGAACTCGTTGCCACCACCCCCTTCTTGAATTCAAAAGTCTGTCGACACCATCTATGAGATAGATGTTTTAGGCTAGCTCTCTGCCTCCTACCCCACTGCATTGCTTCTTGTGTGCTGTCCTATCCCTAAAGTGTGTGCCTTGAAGTGCCAGCTTGGCATGTGGTTTTTCCAGATGTAGTTTCTCTAAATAAACATCTGCTAAATAAATCAAGAAATATGAAATAAAAGTTATTACAAACTGAGTCATTTGCTAGCACTAAACAGCACCTTAGGACCTCTAATTCATCCAGACTTATAAAGGGGAAGGGAACACCAGCTCCCCTGAGACCCTCCCCCAAGGCTAGTGATTTCAATCCATCAGGTTCACCCCCTCCCCTCCTCTTTACAGAAGTTTCTTTCCCCATGTATGCATACAAGCAATCTTATATCGTAATGCTTTAACTTTTTTGGTTAATTTTCATTTGTAAATATATGATAAATAGCCACTGTACATATCTGACCAAATATATTGAATCGTGGTGAGGTAGTCTGCAGCTTACTGAAACATTGGCACTAGGGGTTAACTGATGTGATTTTCTCTGTTGATCTGATGGCTGATGATTTTATCACAATATTGGCCGAAATCTGATCTGATATTGTCAATAAAGGTCACCAGAGGTCAAAATGTTAAAATCTTGTAAACACAATATCCCAAGGAGAGTACTCTTGATTAATGTCATACTTGGTGTGTGGGTTGGACATAGTGAGTAGATGATTCCCATTGATTTTGGTGGGGGTCAAATTTCATTTGAGGTCACCAAAGGTCACATTGTGGAAACATATCAAACTGCTTGGTACACACTACAGAGCTTAGTGTAGGCATGCTCTCTCTAGGAGGATAAGGTGTTTGAATTTCAAAGTTGGTATGTACATGTTGTACTCTGTTTGTCATGAATATTGGCAAGGAATCACAAGATCCTTTGACTTTCTTGTTCTTCTCTTCTCATGAATCTATCGCAGACGGAAAGCGGAAGTCAGATTCCAACAATTCAGGACACAAGACCAAGACAGCAAAACATGATAGCTTGAAGCAGAAGAAATTGACACAGTTCGTGAAGAAATGACAAGTGATAGAAATGCTGGCTGCAGGCATCAAACTGTCTAGAGTCTCTCGGCCGTTGTCTTCCGCCATTCAAATCCGTCCTTCTAGACTGGTTCTGTACATGTATTTTCTTGTTTTATCTTAACAACCAAAGATAAATTTCAGTAGATTTCCTTGAGGCTGGTAGAAAGTGAAGGGGGTTCATTTACGCTCTATTTATTGAATCGTGAAAGGGCAAACATATTAACTTGACCCTGCAGTGCTCATTTAGGCACTGCTTTCTCAGAGCATTTCCAGTTATCTCTTTTGTTTATTGTAAATAGAGCTGTTATTTATATTTTTTTTTCTTGTAGAGCACAATGATTATCATCATTCCATGAAGCGGTAGATACACAATACACAGGGTACTTTAAGACATTGGCATTCTCTTCCACCCCCTCCTCTCCATTTATTAATTCTCCCATTTTCCCTCTTAGCATCTAGTACTTCTCTTGAAAATTAAAAATAAGCTGCTTAAATAATTGCTATTTCATTGCCATTTTATGATATCAAGTTTTGTATCTAAGGTCTCAACTGAGAAAGCAAGGTATCTTTCATATGTATGTTCCATAACCCCCCCCCCCCTTCATGGAGAGCCACCAAAACACCTCTAACCCCCTTTTATTGACTTTCATTTAAAAATCATGGATATCCTTCTTTTGCATTACCAAAGTGTCTCATAAGAAATGCATTCCACAGTAAAGCAAAAAGTGTAATATTATGTAGTGAATGTAGTTAGTTGTTTCTACTCACAGCAAATAAGAATCTGTGATGGTATTTTTCCTAATGAATTGTTTTAATTTATTCAGTTTTCTCTGTTACTGACAATTCCCCCCCCAAAAAAAAAAAAAAAAGAGTGCTCTGTGTAAAGGTTCTGCTGTTTTGGCTTCACCAAGTCAGCATTCTGTACTGTAAAAGTCCTTCTGGCAGGTGATGTACTTACCTATATCAACCAATAAACAAATACAATGCTCTTGCAAGTGAGCTTCTTATCACAACAGAGCGCTGGTGGAGAACGAAGTAGGTAAATTCATAGATATCTTTGTGGCACCCTGACAGGTCACTTATGCTATCAGAAAACTTCCCCATTGTAAAATACTGCAATTGAGGCCATTGCACAGACTTTTCATAAGCACAAACTTTTAAATAGATAAAACTGTGATAATGCATGAAAGACAGAAAAAATAACACTTTTATCAGGTCCTTTCTTCTCACATATGTTTTGTCTCACTTCTACCCTCAACCACCCTTTGTCCACCACTTCGACGTTCCCCTCCAGGAACCAGTAAGCACCCTTTGTCCACCACCTCAACGTTCTTATTCAGAAATTGTGATAACTTATTTCCTACAACCCATGCCTTGTCATATATAGTACTTTTGAGGTCGATTGATCAATATATCATAGGACAGTTGTCACTTTGATAGAATTAACCTTTAAAGATTGGCTGATATATTCAGAGGTTGGTTGCAAACTCTATCATTTGTTGAATATTTCAGTGTTCTTGTTTTGAAAATTGTGTGATAATTCATCTAGTCACATTGGCCTTTCTTTGGGAGAAAATAATATCCAAAAGTTACTTGCAAAAATGACAGTCTGGGCAGATCAATGTTAAAGGCGTTATTCAAATACAAAGAACATCTCTAAGACTTGTGTGCACTGATCGAGGTAAGCTTAAGTTTGTCAGCTTGTGGGGAGTTTGCCAATCTCCTTTACACAAATACAATGTGCTGCAAGGTTGTGCACATCTGAGTGAGGAAGTTCTACAAATTCCGTTATAAGAGAGCAGATACCAAAAAGATGGAAACTCATCTCCCCTAACTACAGCCTTTCTAATATTCCTCCACAGGTGTAATTAAAACAATTGATCCTTGTGCACTCTGTATAATGTGAGCTACTCTGCATATTTCGAATTTGCTGTCAATCAAAGGGTAGAACTAAGTTAAGAATTCTGTTCTCCGGAAGCCAAAAATATAGCTTGGGTTGATGAGTTTCTGTCTTTAACAAGAGAAGACTAATGTGACTATGCAGGAGAGAAAATGAAAACCATGTTCATGTTCTAAAGATAAAAAGTTTAAAAATGAAAACCACTTTTTCAACTTATTTCCAAAGTTTGTTTCATGTTTTTTTTTTTTTTTGCTCCACCTTTATTTTTTTTCTTTTCCATATATATTTTTTTGGCTGTGAATACCTCTTCAACAATATATACACAGTATTTACATTATGCAGTTGACTTTATTTTTGCACAATACATTGCTCATACCAGAATCTTATGGTAATTAGCATTCTTCACATTGCAAATGATCAATCGTGAAAGGATTGCACATATCACCACATGAAAATGAAAATGAGTTCCTTTAAAACTTGGCCAACTCAGGACAATGCAAAGAGAAACAAGAAAGCAAATTCGCCTCAAGAAGATTGGCACCTGACAAAAATTATCAATTTAACAAAATTTGCTAACTTGGTAGACCTAGAACTTTCCTCATGTAAAATGGGATTTTCCAAAGTGAAACTTGACTTTGTATAGAAATATAGTAGAAAGGGGTTTACCGTTTTGTAAAAGGAAATTTGGTAAAACCCTCTGTTCAGTATCCTAAAATAACTCAAAAATAACCCCACACTACTGTTATAAATAGTGATTAGTCTCTCCCTGATTCCTACCAAATTAACAAGAGGAACTTTCTGACAATGCCACGCGGTGAGTCAGGGAATTAGTATCTAGGGTCGTCAGGGACGTAGCTGGACTACTTTTAGCCGGATGGGGGGCGGAACGTTGTTCCCAGATTGCTTAAAGCACTGCATTGTGCATATACCAACAAGGAACAAAGTTTTACCCTGTTTTAACAGTTACTATCACATTAACTTTTTAACATCAAACATAAACGAAAGCACGCTTGACATTCGTGAGTTCTTTACACAGGTCACCGTACCAAACACGTATCAGGGAGCTCCCTGCTTGCAGGGAATGGACTGGTTTGGTCTTAGCAGAGGCAGGGAATTCGACAAAGAACCTTGTAGTCACTGTCGTCCAAACATCAGAAGGAAGAAAAGGAAAAACGTACCACTAAAAGTAAAAAGGGTGACAACAGCATCGCCAGTATATGAAGAAAAAAAAATATGGACGTCGATATGGTCTACGTGATAAGGGTGCTCCCCATCTCTCTCTCCACCTCTCTCTCTCCACCTCTCTCTCTCTCTCTCTCTCTCTCTTGAATTATGATGAAGATAAGGATACCGCTTTCATACTGGGCTTGAATCAGGGGCGGTCGCCCCCCCCAAAAAAAAAAAAAAATTAACGCGAAAAAAAAATAAAAGAGAAAAAATGGGAAGGAAGAAAGGAGAGGAAGGAATACAGGAAAGGATTACGTAAGAGGGTAGCGATTTATATTTGAGCATATGTTTTTGTAGTGTGGAGTGAATGCGATTGGTATTTCTATCCAATTTTCCATAGGTCCTAGTGGCAATTCGAACACTAGATTGACTAGAATTCCGTCCAAATCGTTAAATTGACGATAAACGCTACTACAGATCAGAGATGGGGATTGGCGCCACAGGGTACTCATCGTAGGCCCCTTGACCAGTGGAGTATGCAGGAATTTTCGGAGGGGGACCCTTATTTTTGCTTTGTGCCATTTCAGATCTATTCTGGCGTAGACATAAAATGTGCGTACTTTTATTTTTCTGGAATGCTGGCTACGTCACTGCCATGACGTATCCTGAAACTGAATACTCTGCTCTTTTATATACGACAAATGAAAGATGCAGTATAGGCAAAACACTTCTCCCGTGTGAGGGTAGGAGGATGGGTGGGGGACAGGAAGATCCAAAATTGACGAAAAATTAAAATCATTACTTGAAAAATAGGGATTCCTGGAGATATGTTAAATTCAAATTCAGATGTGGCATCATTTTGCATCTAGAGCACCCTCTGTGAGCTGAAATTTTCCTCCCCCTATGGGCCGCCCCCTAACATTAAATCTTCGCTAGCCCCCTGGCGTGAATTCCCAGATTTTAAGTACTGATTTTAATCATCTTGGTTGACGAAATATCCATTCTTATAGACCTTACCTAGGGTAATTGGGTGGGGATGTACAGTATGAAATCCACTCACATTAACTCAATTCTGCATAGCGAAGACAAAAAAAAAAAAAAATTGCAGGTTGATATTTATTAAATACGCGGCATACAAGGAAATATGCCAAATTGCTTCATATCTGCCAAATACCGGTTGAACTCGTTGACACAATTTTCCCCAGAGAGTGGAGAAAAAGAGGACAATTGGCAAAGTTGACCAGACTAGTAGTTTATTTGAAGTCTTCCCCAGCGTTTTTTTTTTTTTATTTCATTTTGAGCGGAACACCACCTGGAACGAGTGGGAATGCATCTACCCGACCCCAACCCCTCCCCACTAAACCCCTAATATTTGCATGCACTGGAAATTGCCATGCTCACCGGTTCGTAGCTAAAGTCATATTTTGTGGGGTGAAATTCCAAGTTTCCGACTGGATGGATGTTACTTCGAACTGGGTGGTGGAGGCCGTATCAACCCCCCCCCCCCCAACGGCACTTCCCGGGTGTACTTGAGTTGCATATAAAAATAAAAGGAACTTGAAAATTTTGGGTTTTACAAACGGCGTTTCCCAAGTGTACCCAGCCATTATGTCTGCAATCTATGAACAATGTTAATATGTTAAAAATTTCCGGTGAAACGTCTCACGGAGAGTGGTTTAAGGACAAAAAAGAACAACAACTTCCATCAGTTTGGCATAGCGTGCAGTGAAGAGAATGTAAATAGAAATTACTAAAGCACCGCCAAGTTATAATTAATTTTTTTTGGGGGGGGAGGGGACATAATGCTTATACGTAATTGATAGGACATATGCGGCGCCAATCCAGGGCTTTCAGCAGGCCGTAGACGTTTGGGGCGCACCGCAATGGCAGAACTATCTAAGCGGAGTGTCACCATCTGTTGGCGAGCTGCGTAAAAGAGAACTTTTGGCTTTACAACACCCCTCCCCCCGCCCCCCCCCCCCCCTGATTATCCCGGAAAAGGTACTTCCCAGATGTTTTCGATTGCATGTGCCCAGCCTTGAAATAGAGTTCCCATGTCTGCAATTTCTCAATTAACGAGAAAAACATCATTCTATGGAAAATGTTAATATTTTGGATTCATCTAGAATGTTTATGCTATCGTAATTAAAAAAAAAAAGTTTTTTTTTTTACAGTTTTTACTTAATAACGATAACAGATTTTTCTTTTCTAGAAATTTTCACCTACCAGGTAACCTTAGACAAAACTGGTGCAATAGTTTGCAGCAAGTGCAGTCTATTTTTTCCCGAGCAATTATATTCCCCCAAAAGTCATTCCAATAATTTTGATTCTCTACCGATTACATTGTTTTATTACTTTGCTACAACCGTCGATGATCGCATAACAAAGTTTATTTATCGTTATAGTTTCTGGTACCGATAACTTTTGTAAATGATATATCCACTTTGATGAGAACAAATGTCATGGAATTTCATTTGATAGGTGAGGGAAAGCATGAAATGAGTGATGGTTGGCCTTGGAGAAGGTTATCTTTTTTTAACTTTTCACCTACTAGATAGCCTAACCTTAAATGCAATCTAGTGCAATACTTGGCTTCTTTTCAAGTCATAAAGCCATGTGCAAGACCAAAATACATAAAATTCCAACCGGTATTTCACATTTTCCGATAGTCGTCGTTCCTAGATTAAAATATGAGAAACTAAAATGTTTTTTTTTTTTTCAAATTTACTGAGAAATTTTCCCATTACCAGGTAATCTGAGACACAATCATTTGTCATCTATTTAGGTCACTAAAATGTGCTAGACTGAGATATGAAAAAAAATCTAACTTTTGTATTTACATTTGCCGACTATAGTCGCTCTGACATTTGTTTTTATTTTTGGTGGGGCGGGGAAGACACACCCCTCCCTGTCGCGACGGCCCTGTAGATTCGATCCCCGAAATGTTTCAGATAGCCAGTTTTTCAGGCGATTGTATTACGTGTGCAAATAAGGGTGGGGGTGAATCCGTTTATCTCCATATTTCCATAAATAGCTATACTGCTGAGGGCGCCCTATCTGAAAACCTCTTCATAGTGTAGTCTACTAGAATGTGAGTGTGTTCATTTTATTTTCTCTTTACTTTTTCTTCTCATGATGCAGATCGAAATATTTGGCGACCGATCTATGAAGGGATTAAGTTTACTTTTTTCAAAGGTTATATTTAGATAATCAACATAATCTACACAAATGCTTCCCGTTCGACTCTTCAGGGTTGGAGATTATGACTAAGAATTGGAATTTCGAAGGACCATGAAACTGTTCATTGGTCAATACATCGAGCGGCTTATGACGTACAATCCCTTCGCCGTACTGTCGTCATTTGATAAAGTTAGACAGTGAGGTCCTCTACTTGGTGGGGAGGGGGAGGGAGCACATATTGCCACTCCACTATATGGCTATGCTCTTTTAATCTTTGATGACCTTTGACCAAATAACAGCTTTCCATGTTCAAAGCTAGGTATAGAGGCATAAAACACAAACCAATGAACATTATGTGTGGGACATCACCATAGGAAAAAAACATAGTAACGGTTGTTTTCCTCTACTGGGGCACTTTCTGACTCAGAATTTGTCATTTGGAGATCAATTTTACTAATTTGTTAAGGAGATATGCTTATAGCCGATTTGGGAGGAAGAAATACAAATATATATGTAAGATGAACGTCCCATCTACCCATGATCCTTCTATAAGATCTTGCGCCTGTCCCCCTGAAAGGAGTTGCAGGTATTTCCAGCAGGGTGAGAGACTAGGTTGATTTACCTGTGTAAGGAATGGCTTATTTAGTTTTCGGCTTTTTCATGTTCTTTTCATGAAAAGTCGACGTTGTCGTCCTCCCTGATCTTTTCTCTCTTAAAGGGAAATAAAGCGTTTGTTTTACAGAAAACAATCATACTTTTAAGACCGATGTTTGTGGACATGGAATGATAGATGATTCAAAATAAAGAAGGAAAGTGGCCTTCATTTCAAGAAATAAGTTTTGTTTTACATATAATTTTTTTTTTTTGGAGATGTTTACTGATGAGACTGAGGTTTTTTAAAAAAAAAGCTATTTTAGTTTGGAGTTACCTTGGAGTTATCTTGACCCGTTGAGCTAGATATCACGGGCAATGGTATCAGTTTTATTGATTAAGGAGAGGAAGGGGGCTATAGGTATTTTTTCAATGCGAAATTGAAGTGTGCCATATTTTAAATACAACTAAGGTGTAGATGGGAAGAGGAATGACTCATTTTGTGTTATGGTCGCTGTCTGCTTTATTGTTGTTCGAAACTTACAACATTCTCCAAAAAAATATTTAGAATTTTTTGAATAATGATTTACTACATATTTTCCTTCACACTATTGCCCCTCGAGACGCACCGTATTTTCAGAGGGCGAAAATTTGTTGAGAGGGGGAAATGTGTAAAAATGTTTTAAGTCAACGGCTATCTTCAAGCTCTCTGGGTGCACATGTATTCCATTGGGCATCATCACTCCTTGGGTACAGGCCGGGGGTCCATACGTCACCGGGCCGGGCATAGATTCTCCAGACCAGATTTATGTTTCCATAGTTAAAGGAAAATAGCCGGCTATGGAATACACATGATATACAAAGAAAACAGTTAAACTTCCGAGTTTCATCAAGAAACATTTGCAAAAGCTTCATCTCCTCAAAACATTATGCATGTGGTGAGTATAACAGAAGATGCATCATTTGAATTTGAAAAGTTCTGGTGAACAAATTATTATTAAACAAACGCCTATTTCCCTTTAAACCCTAAGGCAAAAACACTCCAAATAAACAGGTAGGCCTTCTATTTAAAAGAAGGAGACCGTTAAAAAGCAAAATGTCTGCAAATATAGCCTACTTCCAAACTCCAAAAGACTTAGTTTGGTGCAACCGAAAGAAGGAAGTATAGGAAATAAAATAAAGGAACGGTATTTGGTGCCAACTGTTGGAATTATTTGTTTTTTTTTTCTTTCATGTGTCATGAGTAATAACAAATGCAAATTGTCTCAGTCAGTTTTGTCCCCACATTAATTTCCGTGAATGTCGCCATGATGAAGAGGTTGATAGTGCATGCCATGAGTGAATTCTACTGAAAAAAAAAAATTAAGAGTTTCAATGCAGTACAGTCCTACGTGAAAACAGTGATACTGATAGGTTACTACAGCATCGTATTGTATGGGACATTCACTGAGCTTAGGTTGGGATCTGTCACTGACTTTGTCACAAATAGAGCAATCTAGAGAGTGAAATCTCTGTGGCAGTTTTATGTCGTGAACAGCAAATAAGATGTGGTTTTCTCTCATTTATGTGTTTCACCTGTAGTCACGACATGTTAATGGTTCACCATATAATAGCTTTCATAATGATCGTTCGCCATATGTGTAATTGTCAGAATTTTTCAGATTACTCAGAATTTGCAGTAAATTTCACTCAAATCAATCGCACGACATCGAGTAAGACGTACACTAACGTTGCATAGGCTAGCTTTGGCACAAAAGTCCGAGATTCGGTGGAAAATTATAGTTGACGTCCCTTGAAAGTGGAAAGCAGTTTTCTGTGGGCCTGGTTATCCTGGCAATACACTGAAGTAGCAATCCATCCCAATATAGTGCTCAGTAACCACAGAGCATACTTAGCTACTCCACAGGGGGTGACTGGTAATGTCCCGGGAGTTGGTCTAAGTCAGTGCATGGTTCTTAACCTTTTTCCTTGCAGTTTCCCCCTTGCCAATCAGCCGATCGGGCTGTTCCCCCTGGAAAGATATATCAGAAAAACATGATTTCCAGTGAGAATAATTTTCGTAGTTAGGATAAAAGACAACAAAGACACATTTGAGTATCACATATCTGATACAAACAAAACAACTTTTTAATTCCAACGACATTATCAGTGGGATTTTTGGCACTGCTTTAGGGCAGCCAGATGGTCAATGTCAGGAATGGTGGACGACAAGGCACATCTCAGGTCAGGTTCAACATTCAGACGGTTTCTGAACTTCGTCTTGACACGCATTAGTGCCGAAAAGCCTGATTCACAGAGATAAGTTGACGAAAACTGTGTCAGGACAACAAGAGCATTATTCTTAGCCAGTCGCGGATAAGTTGTTTGCATTAAAATCCAGAACTCTTCGAGGTCGACAAATTTGAATTGATCTTTCGATGCAGAATCATTCTAAAATTCTAAAAAGAATCAGGCTGAAAGCCCCCGCAAAAAGTCCCCCCCCCCCTGGAACCCCAAAAGTTCTCACAGGGGGAACTCTCCCCCCCCCCGTTTAGAACCACAGATCTAAGTTATACTGTGGCCCGTGTGAGCCATAATGTTATGAGAGAGTCAAAACATTTTGATTAAGAGAATGATGTTATCTCTTCCTGTGAGTAGCCTATGCATTTTGAGGCCGAAAATAACTAAGTTTCACTGACACAACAAAAAGCCTAGGACTTGAATAGGGTTCTGTACTGTCTCATGAAATTGGTAAAAAAATCATCATTTTTTTAAGGGACCATCCCCCTAAATCACTCTGCCTCGTACACCTGTGCTTTGTAGACAATTTGTGGTATAGGCCTACCATCGGTTGAGAAGCAAATATGTGAACTTTCAGAAATGTCAAAACTATAGTCACAAGAATGCATATCGTTTAACTCCCATCTTTATATTCCTGAGCTGAGACAGAGTTAACACATGCGTTTGGCTGATGAAAAACAAAATTCTCAACTGGTTTTAGTCGAGCTACAGTTCAGGCTTTGATTGCCAGCAAATTTGAAAGATGCCGAGTAGCTCGCGATCATACATATGGAGGAATTTCAAAGAGGCTGAGTGAGGAACTTGAACTACGCAATTGTGGTCAGGAATATTTAAAGACAAAACTCATCACCCCAGACAGTTTCAATTCTCCCAACCACCTACCTCTAGTCCCTCCCTCAGCCTGTCTGAAATTCCTCCACATGTGTGATCAAAACAATGGATCCCTGTGTACGCTGTGTAATACGAGCTGCTCTGCATCTTTCGAATTTGCTGTCAATCTAAGAGTACTGTAACTTAGAACCAGTTGAGAATTTTGCTTTCCGGGAGGTAAAAATATAGCTAAGGGTGATGTAATACAGCCTTTAAAGTGTCTGGTAGTGTCTTTAATCAATTGGAAAATTGGTTGATTGCGCAATAATTTGAGATGTCATGTTTTGTACTTCTCAAATTCCTTTTTCCCTTTGTTTTTGAAATTGATGGCACCGTATATCGCAAATATGGTCACCGTCTAGTACTGTGGTTATGGGTAGATACAAGCCTTCCCCATACAGCATGCTATGCTGGATATGACAGTAAAGTTTTCAAGGTTCAAACTTGAACTTTAGTATATCCAGTGGCGGCGTCAGAATGTCAGACTTGCGGGGGGGGGGGGGCAAACTGAGGGCAGAGGAAAATGTTGGGGGGCAAAGATTTTCCGAGAAGAAATACTCGGAAAGAAACCGAGTGCGAAGCGCGAGGCCGTGCTGGTGGGGTCCAGGGGCCCACCTTAGGGCCCCTGGTGGGGTCCAGGGGCGAAGCCCGCGGAAGCTCTGAGGTTCTAGCATATCTCTGGGTGGAAAATTAAGTCCCAAGAGAGGTATATTATTTATTTTTATATTATTTATTTTTTTGGTTGACCGTACTCCAAGGTTCCCAACTTTTTTCCTTTGGGAGTACCATTTCACATTTACGCGGTGCCACCGAGTACACACACACACATATAGGCTACGTACACTTCCATTCCAGTCACTTTATTCTATAAAAATGTGCAGTACTTACCAATATTCTTTGACAGTTCAATTCTACAACGACATTCCTATATTTAGGAAAACAACCACCTACCCGTCCTTCCCTTATACTGGACGGTAAACATTCCAGAGAAAATTGGTCTGACCAGGCTGGCCTACTGTTGAAGTGGCTACGGGCATGATGTGAAAACTGGCAGCCTGTGTAACATAAATTAGGCATTTATCATTCATGGTTCACCGGAAGCTGTTCTAATTCAGTTCAATGCCAATACATAGTTTTGTGATTAAATTAATTTTGGATGAGTACAAGATCTGATTGGGAAGGGTGAGAGCAACTGGGGGGGGGGGGCAACTGGGGGGAGGAAACAATCTGGAAGGGCAAATGCCCCCTCATGCCCCCTCCCCCCGTAGCGCCGCCACTGAGTATATCAAAAAGTAAAGCATGTAATGTAAGATGTGAAAGAAGGACATCACAAATTATTGGAAAAGTGGCTCTGCCTACATAAAAAAAAATGGCCGTTCAGGGTACGCTGGACATGAATGAGATGTACGTGTATGACAATGTGAATGTGTTACACCTTCTAACCAACCTTCTGGGCTCCCGCAAATGTCGCTATGGTTGGATTAGATTTTGAAAGTTTCGCGCCATGTAGTTCATGACTATTCAAATTACTCCCCCGCAACGGATACATCACAAGTTCACTACACACGTACACAAACCGGACCGTACGATGTATAAGTTCTGACTGTACTACGAGTAGGACGTGCCAAATGCGATGATCAATAGAAGCATTGTCATACGTCATTTGTATTCACGAGAATGATCTCGAAAACACGATGTCGAGTTTTGGCGCGAATTGTCTGCTTAAAAATAAAAACAAACTCTTTACAACAAGAAAGTTGTACCTCAAGGTAACTTGACTGCAGTCGAATGGACACCTTTTGAAATTTGTATAGGAAATTAAGGTGAGTTTGAGAATTTTGTTTTAGTTCGTTACACACGTGGGTCAGCCTTGTGCTCTCTTCCTCGGCTGAGACCGTGTAAGTTAGTAACTGTTACTAACACCGCATTGACTCAATGACTGGCGTGCATCTTTCCATTTCCTTGTTATTACTATTGCTAACTTAGCCTAACTTAACTGTAGACTGCAGTGTAACTGTAACTTAGCACTCACTCATTGACATAGGCCTGGCAGTAGCTAGTTTTATTAACTGACCAAGGACTCGTGACTCTCAGACAGGCCTCAGTGAGGAAGTGGGATGCGTTGTCATTTGAAACACTGGCGGCAATTGGGACTATTTATTTACGTTTATTCCAGAATTTTATTTTTGGTCGCATGTTTCAAATTTCAAGCATTAGTTAATTTAGGCTAAAGCGTATTGGTGGTGTGACATGAAAATAACTCTTTGGACTAGTATTGGGTGCATTAAGCATTGAAAAATAGCCACCGATTCCATCCAGATCTGTCAAAGATGGACCCATTTACAGGCAAATTAAAGTTAGTGTCCTATACAGCTGTGTCATGAGTAAACAAAGGCAAAGTACATGAAGGCCTATTGCAAATTTGTGACATCAAGAGATGGACTCCCATGATAGGTCTTATGTCAATCCTTTGTTTACACTTTTATTTCAAGGACATTAGAGAATTTTATAGGCCTATGCCCAGAGGGTGTTATTTTGGAAACATATTTTTGCTTTAAAGATATTGATATCATTTACCAATGAGAAACTCAGTAGGCCTAATTAAGAAGCAAAATATAGGTTTAGCAAAAGAAAAACATACTGTGCAACACTCCATCATGTCATCTGTACATTTAGCAATTTTTTTTTCAAACTTTTGAAAGTCATATCAATAACAGGTATTCCAACAGATTTTCACTATGGATTTTACTTTGAAACTTTTGCGTGAAGGGTGCTCTTTTCTTGAAGCATGTCACATAACCTTTAAAAAGCAAAGAAAAAGTAGCCCAAGTCTGCACTAGGCCCCAGGCGCAGTACAGGCCAAAGCATTGTCATGCCAGATTTTCTAATGAATTTCCAAATCTGTCGGCATAAACATCAACTAAGGAATGCACTGTCCGATGCCCATTGAATTTATTCAGACGTAGAGTCTGACATGTTCCAGTTAGGCTTTGTTTTGATAGCCATTTTGGCGTAAAATACAACGGTTGACTGTACGTCTTTAAGACAAAGAGATTTGTGTTAGTGAAAATTTAAAAGAGGAAAAGTGTTAATGATGTCTACTTATGATAGGGTGGCTGCATGGGTACCTGTTAGTTAATGTTAGCTGTCAAATTAAACCCTGAATGCATTTACCTGCCTTCCTAAATGATCCGTAGATCTAATAGTTACAGAACGATCGTCTTGATTGATCCAATGACCGTGGCACCGTTGGACACACATGTACATGATAAGGTGACACTTGTCATTAACTGTTACGCAGTGCTAAGATCCGGAGTGTACTAGTAGCACATAGGAGGTGAGATGTGTCTGGGTGATTGTTGGTTGAATTTCAGATTGAAATGCTTGCAAAATATGGAGAGGATCTGTTAACCGAGTTGGATACATAGCGGTTTAACATGCACAGATGCATGTAAAATTGGTTCTATGCATGTAAGCTTTGCCTATGCATGCAAAATTAACTGTTTTTTCCCATTTTGCAAGTAAAATTTCAGTTGTGGATGCAACTTTTCAATTCCTACTTCAAACTCCAGATCTGCATCCTTGTTGCGTGGTTGCTCAATTATGCTGAAATCTTAGCATGTGAGATAAATCCCCCCCCCCCCCACACACACACCCAGCACACTTTCCAATCTGGGTTGTTTTTAATCTTTCTTTGGTGACAGGGTCTACCTCACTCAGACTTCATAAGTTGCATTATTTTGCAACTTGTGATCTTTTCAACTTGATTAATTTCAGTAGCAATAGCCAGTAGTAATGCTGTAGCTTGATTACATGCCATCACTCCGTCGACTTGTATTACTTCCGTAAAAAAGCAATTACTTTTAAAACTTGAGAGCAAGATGATTTCATACGCATGTTTTCATGTTGCTTATGATTTGAACAAAGGACAATAACTTGTACTTATTTTCCAGCCATCCAACTTTTGTAGTAAAGAAAATGTTGGCTATTATAAGGAGAACCTATTCATGAAGACGCAACAAAAATAATGTTTAAGATCTTATAGTTATTAGTCTAACCCCACTTAGAGTATGTTATCATTTGTGGGATTTGTACATTAGAAAGATTGTGGATAACTAAAAAGTGCAAAGATGGGTGACCGAGATGTTTGCTGATTTGTCACATAAATTTATAGTTTTGAGAAGAGGCTCACTGGACCTTATCTTTTTTTCACTAGAAGAGTGAAGGAAAATGAAAATTTGAAAAGTTCTGAGAGCTGTGAAAAGGTCAGAGAGTAAATGAGGCAGTCAGCACTGTTCGCACTAAGGCCTTTCAACCGGGGAGGAAAATCCCTCTAAAAATCTTTGGGAGGGGTTTCTAAAATCAAGGAGGGAGTTGTCATTTGGTCAAGATTCAGATAGCAAATTTATTGTTTGTGTTTATAATTACAGCTACGATCTCAGCTGTGAAAAATTGAGGGGGATTTTCCCGCATGAGATTAATATTTGTGTGGGATTCAGGAGACAAATGAGGGATTCACGCGATCTGGTGCCTTTGTGTGAGCACAAGCAGAATACAGTCTAAAGTGTCCAAAGGACAAGGGAACTCAAGGTCGTGTAAGCAGGACTGTGGGTGGGACATTACAAAATAACTTTTTTTGCCAAGCATGATTTTCAAATGGAACAACCGGCCTGCCATCAGAACCTATCTCTGCCACTTTCTGAAAATTATTCGATGAGCTAGATTAAATTGATCTTGAAAGGTAAGCAGCGGCTCTTCATTTGCCTAAAGAAGCACAAGGCTAACAAAGGACCCCAAGATCTGGTGAGTTATTGACTACTAGAGTTAGTTTTGACTGAAAGCTGAAGACTGTATGCAGTGTGCAGTAGCCCAAAAGCTCACATCATATTTTAGTTACAATCATATCTAATTACAGTAGAGTAAAATGAGATTAAAAAGGGAATTGAGTGAATCTCAGTGAAGTGATTGTCCCAAACTCCCAGTGACCGAATCACCAACAACATTGAATGCAAAATCAAACTTTGTCACAACTTTGACCTTCAGACATGCTGTTCATATTTTACGCAGAGTCTTTGAATGAGTAATACAATTTGGCAGTAACATTCCATTGTAAAGTGTACAATATAAGTGCATCATGATGGTACTGCTACTTGGAAAATAGATCTACCGTCACTTGCATTTTACAATTTCGAAACATATATTGAGAATGACAAAATTTACATTTTGGTCGTTGGCTGTTCCGTTGTCAACGAGATCTATAAAAGTTGATTGCAATTACTTCAGAGCTTAGGTGGTTGAAAATCAGTTCCGGACATGCAGGTTACATGTGACAGGTTGGCACAAACTCAGCTGCAGTACAATGAATCAGCTCCCGTAATCTACAGTGAACCACTTGCATGAAATGGTTGGTTTGAATCAAATGTTTCACTTCACTTCATGGCAACAGTGTTTGCAAACTCAGGGTGCAAGACAAAACCCCTTTCTTTTTCAACAGAATGCATGTATGTTGCAATTTCGTTTCTTTACCCAAATGTGCCCTCAACACATTAAAAGTATCAGCGTGCTTTGAGCAATCAGTCACTTGTCAAGCTTGTTATTTGGATTATTTACAGTATTTGGAAAAGCAGTTTGTGCAGCCATTTGCCTGATTCATCGTTCATGATCCATGGTTACTGGTACATTCTCTTCTACTCTGTTTCCTAAGCATATCACACACTGAATTGGAACAATTCCTCCTGAAAATGTAGTTGTTGTAAGGTCTAATCTAATTAGTAATGTATGCTCTGAAGTTGAACAAGTCACACATACCTAGTCTGTAAAAGTTGTGAAAACAAAAGTGGAACAAAATGGAACCTTGTCATCAAATTGGCCATGGAAATCGGTCCCTGACACTGGAGGGTTACAAATTGATCTACAGAAACTCTTCAGGGGTGAATAGTAAATAATACTGACAAAAAAGACAAAAGCACTCAAAACTTATTTTTGTATGAGTGTGTGTGTTACATGTACATTTTGTTTTCTTCCATGTACAATACCCCCCTCTCCGTTCGCTCTGAACTATCAAAGAAATGGTTCAGTCTTCAAGGAAATATTCTAATGACAGGTAAATGTGCTTCATAAATTGAATGTCGCATTTTGCACTTTGGTATTTCATTTCAAACCCCATTTATCGGTATCTTGTTCAAAACTCAATGTAATGTCACTGATGTCGGAGGAAAGACCGCTCAGGTCGAGACAAGATTTTCAGAACTTTATGAATTTATGTTATGTCACAACAAGTAATGCTGCAAAGAACATCATTGTTATAGTTAAGTAGGTATTTGACCTTTCAGTTTGTCCACCAGAGTGATCAGCGAAACAATTATCCTGTAATCCTGGAATCTTCATCAAGTCCTTAAAACGTCGTGGAAATTGATGTCACAACTTTAAAACTATTGTGATGTTTCTTTTTGAGCCAATCAAGATTATAAAGAAATGCAATGGGATACATTCAAGCACTGTGCCGCAGTCAGCCTGTCGCAGCAAAAAGATTTTCCACCATGCAATATATCACTTAGAGGTAAATGTTTTGTTGGTAAAATAAATGTTTAAAAATCCATTGCTTATAAACAGAACAGGTTATAGTGATATGGTTTTCAAAAAAAAAGAAGGGAAAAGTGCCCTAATTTTTTCATGCAAGTTTAATCTACCTCACTGGCAGATACATTCAAAAGTTGAAGTGAAATCAAAAGTGGAAGACTTAATAACCTATACATAGAGACCATTCATGCAACGGGAATGAGCAATTCATGCAACAGAAATGAGCAAGTATGTAATCACAGTGTGAGTGTTGAAATGTAGGCAGTGGCAGTTGGCAGTCCATAATTTCTAACAGACAACTAGTCATGCAGAAAAAGTGGTCATCCTTCTGTCTCCAACCAAACAGTGTTGTGAAAATTGTGAATTTACACATAATTTAACTTTAAATCTCTAGCTTACTTTTCCATGGACACACACTCATGCAGTGCAATTTCATTTCCAGAGTGCAATAATTACAGCATTGTCACTGCAGGTCGTCTGTGAGTAAACTATTCATGAGATTCTACAGCATTACAATTGCTTGCATGTTTGGCCGAAAAACAACGTTATCATTGGATTTGTTTGCCGAAAGAGCACATTTCATTCTACCTGCTGAGTAGTACGTAGGTCACAGACATTGGGAATTCTGCAAAACAACTTCCACTGGCACTGCTGTCAGGTTGTGGGCGTCGTAGGCTCAATTTGAGCCGTGAGACAGTTATGACAATTCTTTTGACATTGATGGCATCGTGGAAAAGATGGTAGAACAATGACTATTAATGAGGTGTGGCATTGATGATATTCTGTGGCAATGTCATTCATGTGTGAACTACATCACTTTCCTGGAACACCCTTTCTATTCTTTCGTCAGTTCTGTTAGTTCCTTCACTTACACATTAACTATTATCGTGACATAGCAATAGCCACAATGAAACATAGATTGTCTGGTAGTGGGACTATTGAATATTGATTGTTTGTCGCAGGTGCAAAGCAGCCAGACTATCCAGTATGAGGGGGGAAGGTTCATTGATGTTGGAGTTTTGATGGCCTGAGGCTGGGAGAGGGGTCTAAGGGGAGGGGTCAAAAAATTTTTTACTTATCCAAGGGTTCTTAGTCCAAAATTGTGGATTTTCATGTTTTCTCCCTGCGTGTATTCCAAAAAAGCAGGACCTTGTATTTCAAATTTTTTAAAATACTGAAATTTGTTTGGAAAATGTGACCTTCTTGGTGCAAAGTCAATTGTTACACCATAATTAAGCCTAGTATGTCATTGTACAGTACTTCAACAGTACCTACTACCTACCCAGTCCCTGTACATGGACAGACACTGTAGATCTGCATGTGGTTAGGATAGTACCATGGTTCTCATGCAAAGACCAGAGAGGTACATGTCCTTTGACCTTGTGGTCAGACAATTACATTGTTCCACTGAACTTGGGGTAATTTTTCGTATGGACTCAGTTTTCAGAGTGAGATGTATCACATCTTGCACTTTTTGGCCACCCACTGTTGGCATCAGTTACTATTCATTACAGAAGTAGTTTGAATCTTAGAAATTGTTCCCTTGTTCATTCTTTATCTTTGTTGCCATGGGAACTGTTGAAGTAAAGATTTTTTTTTTTTGAAGGATGTATTTAGTGTAGTTTGATTACTG
Source organism: Stichopus chloronotus (assembly GCA_021234535.1). Lineage (NCBI taxonomy): Eukaryota > Metazoa > Echinodermata > Holothuroidea > Aspidochirotida > Stichopodidae > Stichopus > Stichopus chloronotus. Next base: position 19,533,862 of record CM037838.1, read on the forward strand.
CAGGTCTTGGAAGGGTTTGATTTTTATATGAGGGAAAGTAACTTGTTTTTGATTCCTTCCAGGTCACCAAAATAAAAGTCATTTTGGGTTAAAGGCCGGTGGTGTATCAAGAAAAATAACTGCAGTTGATCTTATACTTGTCATGTGGATAATTCATGTTTGTTATAATATAACCATGTAGCAAGGAATCACAAAGCCTTTTGACTTTGTGGTTGTTTGTGCCACTCAATCGAAATTGTGGAACAGTTTTTTCAATACATGTGTATGTCCTGGAAAATTCACCCCGTGAACCTTAAATCAAATTGAAAGCAAAAATGAAATGCATTGTTCTAAAATGTCCACAAGTTAATCAGTGCTATGAATGGTGGCTGGTAATTGGTCAAAGCACTGAGATATGCATTTATAAAGAGGTTAAAATAATAAAGTGAGGAAGTGCTTCAAGTTTCTGTTTCCTTGAGATACTGTATGTCACATGCAAGAACCCCTTAGAGGTTTGTAACACCAGATAATATGCTGGAATTCTTATTGAACTCTTTCTTAAAGGGAAATAGGGCATTTGAATACACCAACATGACATACAAAAGAAAGTAAGAAATAGCATTATTCATTGTTAAACCATTCAGTCTCATCAATAAACATCTGCCAAAGCTTCATCTCCTCAAAACATTAAGCATGTGCTGAGAAACGGAAGATGCATCATTTGAATTTTGAAAAGTTTGGGTGAATAAATTAGTGTTGAGCAACAAATAACTGAGTTTTTAACTGTGAGGAGCTTATTTCTTGAAAAGAATGCCACTGTCCTTCCTTATTTGGAATAATCTATCATTCTGCGTCCACAAACATTGGTTTTAAAAGTATGGATGTTTCCTGTGAAACAAATGCCCTATTTCCCTTTAAATTGCATCTACAGTACCTTCAATCTTGGTCCAGGTTACATCTTTTTCTTCCACTTGGTGGTTAATAGACTGTCAGTCATTCAGCCTCTTGAATGGTTTGTTGTGGATGGTGAAAAGGTCAGGAAAAAGGGCAGAAAGCTCAGAGATACAGAATTTAAATACCTAAATGTCTGAAGTTTGGAGGAAAAGAACTTGGAAGAAATGGATAAGAATCTAAAAAAAAAAAAAAATTGTCTTTCTTTTACAAGCAAATTATAGCATGCTCTGAATTTGGCCATTATTTGCAGAGGACCTTAAAAACTATGTGATTGGAACTAATCATATGCACTCAGTCCTCGCTTCGTTGTGCACTTAAAGATGAGTGAAATTTTTGCTTCAACAAGAAGATAAGTGCACTTAATACAAAGCCTTTGCTAAGGCATCTCACTGGCAGGGAAGAATGGTAAGCAAAGGTAACCTAATTACAAATGTGTAGCCTGCCAAAGGATTTGCTTATCAAGTTTTCCAAGTGATAGCTTCTTTTTGCTGCATTTTTGGTTCCTTGCCAAAGGCAGAAGGAATCTTTGCGATGGTGATGTTGTGTGCATGTATGTGTGTGTGTGTGTATACATGTGACACTTCGTGAAGACACAGTATATCAAGAAAGGTAACAATGACTGATCTCATACATGGTGTGTGGATTGATAGATCATTTTGAGTGGATGATTCTTATTGTTTTTGGTGTAGGTCAAAGGTCATTTGAGGTCACCAGAGGTCAAAATGTGAAAAGCACATATCTAAAAAAACGGTAACCATGACTGATCTGATATTTGGTATCGGAGTGTGGCTTACTGAGTAGATGATTGCTAATGTTTTTGGTCAAGGTCAAAGGTCATTTGAGGTCACTAGAGTTCAAACTGTAAAAATGTAAACACTATCTCCAGAAGGGTAACTGTGACTAATGTCATACTTGGTGTGTGAGTTAGTCTTACTGAGTAGATGATCCCATTCTTTTTGTTGGAGGTCAAATGTCATTTGAGGTCACCAGAGGTCAAAATGTCATTCACTTCTTGACCTTGCATTTAATTGGTATAATGAGCTTTTCACCACTTGCTTTGCCATTTCTTTTCTCTTTTTTTTTCTTTCGCTTTGTGTGTGTTTAATGTATTTTAAATCAATTATGATCAAGTTAAGTCAATTGAAAGTTTTGAAAAGTCATAGTTATGGGTTTAAAAATATGTCATAATTCGGAGGTTGCATAAATTTGGCGTTTTGAATGGCACAATTACCTTGTAAATGTACTGGATTTAGTGTAACTCAGAATTTACAAGGTTAGGGAATGTGAAGACGTTGACATTGATTTTGCAATGCCAACTTAGTTTGTGATCATTTTCCAAACCTATGTCATACTCAGGTCTTTGCCCCAAAAGTCTTCTCCAAGCAGTCTGGCTGTGAAAGATTTTGAGACGCTGGTATGAACCCTGACATTAATGGTGGCAACGATCATGGAACCTCCCACAGTGTTCTGTCATTTGTCCTTTGCAAAGATTTACAAGAGCAGTCGGTCACATTGTCGTTTTTGTCCTCACAGGTCACGTGACAAGAATGGTGCGGTGTTCATAGTTTGTGTTTGTAACTAAAAGTAGCAATCTGAGCAAAGATGTAGGTGTAGTGTGCAGGATGTCAGTGACGTTTCCGTAAATTCGTGCTGGTACTTGCATTTTCCTACATGTATGCTGTGCTGAAAAAAATTACTACTGTACTCCCATCCCTGTAGTCTCACTCCTGCAGTGTTAATTCAGGAAATTGCAGTGCGTTAACTAAATAGCTACAGTATGACCCCCATGGCAGGCATAAGTTATGTTTCAGCAGTTGGCAGGGGATAATTTATACAGTGTCGCAGTGTCTCATTTTGTGACACAAAATGGTCAAATTGCTACACAAATGGAATGTTGTGTAGCACAATTAATTGCCCTCACAGATGTTACAACAAAATACCCAAGAATCCTGAAAACGGCTATGCAAATTTTGAAAACCTAAATTATTCCCTGCTTAGCACCATGTGCAGTAGGTGCCTCAACTTGAATTACTTCATTGGTATCGACTACAGTATCTGACTTTTCTCCTTGCTGATGACTTTCATCACGTAAAGGTCGTCTGCAAGAGAGAATGTGCACCAAATCCTTCTGAAATCCACAATCAGTCACAGAGGAAAAAAAAAAATACTGCACGTAGAGATGCATGAGAGATACGTACAATAATATTTAAGTGATCAGTACCACTGCCATGGGTGTCTGTCAAGCTTGAAAAAGGGGATGCACTGAACAGCTGAACCACCATGGAAATAAACAATGGTAGAGAGCCTTTCTGGTGGACCTACACCTGTGTCTTGTCCTAAACAGCCATTGATCTTCCCTTTTAAAAAAAAGATGACTTTATAATGTATACAGAACTTTGTGTTATAATTTTGCAATCCAGTTTACAAGCTGTGGTTTCACATCATTTTCTCCAACCATGAAGCTGGAATATGAGTTGAGAATTTGTCATTGAAAGTCAAATTCTACAGAATATGTCATGGCCATTACAAAAACCATTGTTAAAGCCCCATTTTGAGGTTCATGAATATTCCTATCCATTCCCATTGGTCTGTTTGATTTCAAGTAATGGTGATTGACAGCTATGCTTTCTTGAAGAGTTTGATTTTTATAGGGCCAACAAAAATGTTGAGGCTATTTTCGTAATCAGATTTCTGAAAGATTAGTGCATAGTCATCTTTCAGATTTTGTGAAAGGTGATATTTTTCTTCTTTCTCTTCCCTGAAACACTGATAAGGGCAAAGGTAGATGACCAGGGATTACCAGTAAAACTCATATTCCAGCTTAATTTACTATTTTCCTGCATGGGACTTTTCCTCCTTGGATGTGTGTTATCAGTAGAACTTATCTGCATGTTGGCTCCACAGGCCATTGCCAAAACTAGTTGAAAACACTTCCTTGTCATACCTTTGTGATGTGTAGTGCAGCTGCAATGGGTACATGCATTTTTTTTCTACATATCAACAAATGAATTTTTGTTTTTAAGTAATTGATCATAAATTACCATGTCATCTCATCTTGTCTAATTTTGCGAGCTCACTTCAGGGTATTTCCTTTTGTTTTCTTTAATGATTTAATCCCAGTGATTTAATATTTGATTATGCCACACCCAGTACAGATAGGTATAACATATCTCAGTAAAATACTGTAGATACATACTGATTAAACCTACCTCAATTTGCCAAAATTTTTGAACTACTGAGAAACTTTGAATCAGTACAAGGGAAGAACTACTAAAAATAATAAGAGGATCGCGTCCAACAATAGCATTGGTGAGACTTCTTAATTTGTTTTTCTCAAAAATTACGTTGCACCGTCTGTCCTCTGTCCCTCACCCTTTGTTCCTGTGTTCCTCAACCTTTCCTGTGTCCCCGCGACCTTCCCTGTGCCCCTCAGCCTTCCCTGTGCACCAAACTTAGTTTTGATATAGTTGTCATTAAGTTGTCAGTACAGGTTTCTTCATTACCAGGTGTATGGAAGATAGCAGTTGAAACAATTTGTGCACTCACCTCATAACCCTTGCATTGTTGACTGTATTGACCATGGTCTAGCAACTGGCAGTTATATGCGTGCGTATCTGGTCACAATCCTTCCGTAATTGCCAGCCTTTTAAGCCTAATGGTGAGGAAATCAGTATCTTTTTTACATCCTTTCAGATACGGTAGTCCTGACATTTATTACAGGGTGTTTGAAAAATACATAGCAATTGAAATATCAAACTGTTTGACAGATGTGCTGTATGCAATTGGGTGTCATGAAAATACGATCTGCTCAAATTGTATGGTGAAGCATATAAAGTGAACTTTTGGTCCCCATTTATCATGTGATCAAAAGGAGCATATGCCCCTATTTTTGAAAATGTTCCCCAAAACGCCAATCCTTGTTTTGTTGAGTAGAAGAAGCACTGTTCTGTTTTTGCAAGTTGATGAAATAAAAATACAGAATGAGGAGGTCCTAGAGTATTGAATGGCACTGAGTGCTCCTGAGTGTGATTGGTTACGTCGGTACACACGAATTTTTATTCTGTACGCACATTAAGTCGAAATCCGAGTGGTAGTTCCCGGACATTGGTATTACAAATGGAGTCAAAGGTGATTCATCAGTAACATACGCCTGCTGTGCGGGCAAGTCAGAGCTTAGCAATGCTTCTTTGAGAATATGTTGGCAAACTATTAAATAAATTTTGTAAAACAGCATGAACTTTGTGTGCACGCATGCGGTATTTAAGACTTGTGCAGTAGTACTGAGCTATTTCGTAGATGTGCCGTAGGCCTGCAGCTGGGTTAGCCATATGTTTCATTCATTCCAGTTAATTCCCCATGGACTGTACGGTAAAAAATCCTCAATGAAGTCAGACCCTCCAGACAGCACTGCACATTTCAAGTACACCTCTAGGGTTCATGGTAGATGAGCCATGACACAGCACTGCATGATGTTTGCATCATGACACAGAGTAAGTAGACTGTTATGATATGTGTAAACAGTAATATTAAGACAACCTGTTTTACATTATGTGGAACATTTCCTCAAAATTTACCAAAGCAGTAATTGCTTTCAAATTTATGCTGTACCTAAATACCCGAGTACAGTGCAAGAGCCTGGTACAGAAATGAACGAACTGTTGGTTATGAATTATGCAAGTAGTACGTACTGTAATGTCGCTAATGATGAAATCCTGTTTTACATTAAACCATGGCCTAAAATTTGCCTCGGGATTACTGTCTTTGGACTTACAAAAAAAAAAAAAATTGGTCCACTCCCCAATGGGCTTACATTTATAGCTGATAAGGGACTCCAGATCCTTGTAACTGCACATTTCTCAAAGGATGAAATGAAAGTCTATTGATTTGTATCTATGACTGTACTGCACATATTGTTTTCTTTTTTAGGCATTTCTGTTTTAAGTGCTCACATGCACATACTAAGATATCAAATTAACCATTGAACCTGGCCCTCTTTCACTTTCCGCAACAAAGCCTTCAACAAAATTCGTCCCACCCTGGTGTTGTATACTCGTTTAAAAATTTGTAATCTTGTTGCCGTTATTATGTCTACTGCAAATTTAAATTTGATAAATTTTATTTGCTCACCAGTTCTAATGCATCCCATTACCCTGTAAACTGTGGTACTGTTCAAATACTAGCTCACATAATACCATAGTCTTGACTACAGTACTGCATACATCATGGTAAATAGCTAATCACTGATTTTTGATCTTTCGTTGTTCTTCATCTGAATTTTTTTTTTCACCAAACTGTTCAAACACGTCTCTTTACATTATGGTACAATGTGATAAGAGCACACAGATCAATAATGTTTGCATAGTTATCCTCAGACTCGTATAAAGCGAACATCGTATACTGTGGGGTCTTGTAGAAACTCAGCATTAATTGTACATGTGCACATTCCTCCCACGCTTCAAATCTACATTTGAAGATACTGGGTACTCTGAGAAGGTGATTTGAATTTGGTTTTATGCATAGAGTGCCAACGTGGCTTTTGATTAAGACTTTTCACTCGGTTCTAGGCCACGTGGGAGTAAATCTCTTTCAACGCTCTCTTTTTCTCGTTTGCTCTTGGTGCGTATTTCGTGCGAGCCTTGTACATAATGTGACTGTCAGGACTGCTGAGACCCCGGCAGGTCTCCACACCTCACAAACAATCGACAAGAGTCGAACTAATTATGTGAGCAGTGCATTTCGTTGCAGTTTTGCGCTCATCAATCTACATTCAGTGAAACAGCCAATCGAGGGGACTGTGCAGTACAACGTCTCCTCGGCTTTCGATCCTTGGCAATAGATTACGACGTCGCACGCGGAGCTTGCGGCTGCTGCCTCTCGATCAAGCGGGTGGCGATGCTGTGTTTGGTTGTTGTTCCAGTGTTGTTAAAACAGTATATCTCAGATTTTGATTCGGCTCCAGTTGTAATAATAATAATAATGCAGAGCCACTTCATCGCTTTGTTTATACAGATGCTAAATTTGTGGGAGAGATGGGGGGGGGGGGCATTCTACAGGGTTTCTACAGCCCTCTTCATAGAGTTTCCCTGCTCTCCCTACTTGGCAAATGATCTGAGTTGTGTCATGGGATGTCGTTCTTCATTTTCATTTCCGGACCATCGACAGATAATTAGCATTCCAATCAGTTCAAGCTGTATGGTAGTGAAAACATCTTTGGCTTGTTGCCAATCTGTGGACACTATCAGTCAATTTCTTTCCCGTCGAGGCTTGAAAAATAATATCTCGATTTCAACCTTTACGTTGATGACAGAGAGGTACTGTAGATGAGATGTCATGGGTACATTTAGGTCGCCAAGAGAGACAAATATGAAATGCGCTTTTGTTCGTTCTTGATGTATTTATTATATCTCATTGTTATGGATACTGTCCATCCTTTCCATTTGCAGAGCCACCCACCTTCACAAACGTAAAACAGTACTCAGGTGAAAAGAAATAAAAAATAAAAATGGATTCGGGGGCAAAAAAAGGACTTTCAAAATTGGCAAGAACCATGCAATTCGTTCATAGGCTACAATGAAATATTTTATCTCATTACAGGAAAAAGGCAGCAAAAATGGATTGGTTGGCAGCACTTGCCATTGACTTTACTTTGAAAGCTATTTCCTTTTTTTTCTGTCTGGTATCAAGAGTCAAAATAGGTGACCTCGTTTAAAACAGTCCTGCATAAATCAGCTCAGAAGTGTATCGGTTGAGTTTTCGCTGAGGATGTCTGACACCAAGATTTGTTAAAGAAGAACATTGTGATTTTAAATAAAAAAAATTGTGATTTAATTCAAAAAAAGTGATTGAGATCAAATCAATGGATTTGAACGTATTTGAATTTTTTCAAAAAAGAATGACCTTAATCGTGATTTGTAGCAGCTTGATTTGAATCAAACAACTGTGTGACATTAAATGAATTTTCAAAAAGTGTTTCACCATTTCATCTAAAAGATTTGCTTGAGTACTTAACATGCATGCCCTCCTGGGAATGATGTTGAAAATTTTTTCGATCCTTTGTTTGATTCATGCTAACGCTTAAATAGTGATGAAGCAAATAGTGAACTGCATCTTTCTTTGCAGCTGTATTTTTGCTTTGACCAAATCTAGTATGGGCTTGCTATTTTGACATCACTCTGCAAGACTGGGTTGAAAGCGTAGCTTTTCTTATTCCTTGGAACTTGCTTCATACAGTGCACTGTTAGTGGAGATACAGTACATGTACTGTATGGCAGTTCAGTTTAATGTATTCTGTGCTGCCCTTTTTTTTTTGCCTTTGCAGTTTGACAGTGTCTGCAAAGTTCTGCTGAGCCTGTATTTTGTGTTAATCCTGCACATGTACATTCATTGCATTTTCAGTGGATGTTTAATGAATCAAATTATTGAGTACCCACTTATCTCGGTAGAAAGTATCAGCTCTTTAAAACTGTTCTTTCTCTGACAGAAGAAGCTGCTGTCTGTAGTACTGGCGCCGTGTTATCTCGAAGGAAAACCCATTCAGGCTCATCGATTAACATCCACCTAGGTTTCATTTCCTGAAAAGATTATAGATGTATTATCTGAAATTTTGAAAGTTTGGGTGAACATATTATTCTTGAGCCAAAAATAGCTGAATTTCTATCTGTGAGAAATTTATTTAGAAGTAGAACCTTGAAAAAAAGCCACCATCCTTCCATCATTCTGTGTCCACAAATACTGGTTTAAAGAAGATGAATTTTTTTCCTCTGAAACCAATGCATCGGTTTCCCCTATTACAGTACTGTACTCGTATAGTACACTGCTACAGTTCATTACCGGGCAATCGTATCTGAGCTGACAAAGACTTATTATGCTGTTCTACTAATATGTAGAATGCTCGTCTTGACTTCACTGGTGCATTTTATCATAACCTGTCATCTTATAAAATGTCTCCTACAAGTATGATGTATGACTTTTAAGATGATTCCACATTTTTCACATGATTCCATGATACTGTATGATGATTCCACATGGCTTCACAGACCAAACTGCGTATTGCTTTAGGAAAATATTCACCACTCTCAGTGAGATAATGCAGTCATACAATCAGCAATATTCTTAAACATTAATTAAGAATATTCCACTGACGAGTGAATGCCAATTCTTAAATGAAAGAGGCTAATCTCTCACTGTAGGCACTTTAAATCCCTTGCCAATATCTCTTTTCCCAACTCATACAGTGTTTATTTTGAGGTGAACTTTCTTGCAGTCAAGAAAGATTTCAAGTTGCCTCTACACTTTGTTTGATACAAAAATGCCTCTACATTCTTTGAAACTGAAATGTCTATTTGACCTTATTTGACCTGAATTTGGCAATTAATGGTATGGTGTCGATTTACTTTGAAATATTCTGGAAATTAAGGTCACGTCTCTCTCTTAATGTTTCTTGTAAGATAGTCAAGATGAGAAAAAAAAAATACAAAGGATAAAATACCTGTGGATGTGATGACATTACAAATTTCCCATAATGCATTTTACCATTTTAAAATAGATATTTAAAAAATCTGTCACTTCCAAAGAGAACATACTATATTTTCACCAGTGGAGAAAAATATTCTTAATTTTACATTAATTTAGGTTCATTTTAAATATCAGTTTTGTCATTGTCCAATCCCTTCAAAGCAGGATGTGCTGTTTGATGAAAAAAACAAGTCTTTATCATTACACAAATTTTAAGTCTTTCATTTCCATTTGATACCAACCTGGAAAACAACATCTATGCCAGTTTTCTTTCAGGATTTATAATTAGAGTTTGAGTGAATAATCACAGTTAACAAAGATTGATTTAGTTTTTCAGCTAACGAGTTAAATGGCATGTAAATAACATCAATTAAACTCTCATGCAAAAGCATTTCTGAATATGGAAATTCTGTGAATCTTAGACAAATTGGCCCACAGTACAAGACAGTAGTTTTTACAGCTTTTTGCAACTGAGAAGTAAAATCAATCCCTTGGTGCACGTTTGAAAATGTAAGAAAAAGCAGCACTCCCTGATTTTACAGACTTAAAAAATTGCTGCAAAAGTTAGTTTGCCAAATTTATCAAAGATTTTCGAAGGGTTCTCATAAAACTGTGTTTTACTTTATTAACACACCTTTTACTACACCAGTGAGCATATACATGCTTCAAATCCAGTTGAACATTCATTTATGAGTATACTATGTTAGCATGTAGACCTGCCTGTACATGTCCACATTTGTACACATTTTGTAAACAAATTATTAATTCAGATGCCTTTCATAAAAGTATCCTGTTGCAATACACAGTGTGTTCCAACATGCGGTTGTCATGGTTACAGAATACATAATGTTTTTGTTCTGCATTTGTATGTGTTGTATGTTTTCATCAAAAACACTGCATAGGATCATATTGTTCTGTCCAAACACCATGTACAGTAGGATCAAAAACACTGTATATGATCATACTGATCGGGTAAAATATCACATCTAATAGTAATAATAATAGTAAATTAATTAAAAAAAACAAGAATTGTGATGTACCAAATCCACCTCTGCATAGGATCACATTGGTCAGATTTGAAAATATTGCACAGGATCAGACAAAAACACTGCATCACTGCATAGGATCGTATCAACTATCAAGTAAGGAGAACATAGGATCGTAGGATCAAACAAACAGTACATAGGAACAGACAAATGATCAATGTTGGTTCAAAGCGCTGGTTGAAGAAAGGCACCCAAAATTGACATCATGACAGCCAGTCAAAGCAACATAAATGCAGGCAATGCCATTGTTGATACAAGTTGATTCGTGTAGGGAGGCGGATGATGTGTTTTTCATACTATAGATGCATGCAAATCACAATACATTCTTACCAGTATTAATCACTGGTTTTTACCCCATTTGTGTTTTAATACGTCCACTTACTTTGCACAGTTTCTGCACTTCTGCCCTTTACCTGGATTTTTAGCACTGTATTTCTATTTACCTTTCAATACAGCAAGGTTAGTTGCCAACTCTTTAAAGGGAAATAGGGCATATATTCTACATGGCATACAGAGAAATAGCCGCAATCATTATCAAACCTTGCAGACTCCTCAATAAACATGATCAGGAAAAGCCTCCATCTCCTGAAAACATCGTGCATGAGATGAGTTTACCGAAGATGCATCATTTGAATTTTTGACAGTTTGGTGAACAAATTATATCTCAGCAACGAATAACTGAATTTTCATCCGTAGGAAACTTAATTTTTCACACTAAGACTACTGTCTGTCCTCATTTTGAATATAATCTGTCATTCTGTGTCAACAAACATTGGTTTTGAACATGCGACTTTTCTTCTGTAAAGCAAATGCCCTTTAATGTTAGTGCAAATAACATCAGGTGAGTGTACCATTATGTACAACAGGTGTAAAGATAGAGAGGGAAATAGTAAAAGGAAGTAAGAAGAACAAAAGAAGGAAACAACCTTTTCTGAATACTATAGCTAGTGTTTTCCTTACAAGCACTGTTATGGGTTCTTCCTTTCAATGATTTTTATCACGTCTTTACCCAGACTAGTTCCCATACAGCACTCTCGTTACCATCATGCAGCACTTATCATGATGATAACATGTGCCATATGTTTGGTCTAAATTTTTAGGGAATCCCCATTAACACCCTGAATGGTTTTCTAAAAATATGCAAATTTGCAACAGTTTTTGTTAATAGCAATTTTAACTTGTCTGTATCTTAATCATATGTGATAATACTAACATGACCTATCTTTCATCATGGCCAGAAGTCCTGTTACTAATGGACTGCTAGTAGTAAAGCTCTGCATAATTTTCTGGTGAGGGAAGCAACTAACAATGGCTGCAATAGATGTAACAAGTCTTGAGGAATCTGCCAGAATAGAAGTGGGTTTGTGGTTACACAGTCTCTGGTACCTGGAAACCGACTTGTGGTCAATGTGTTTCCTGAGTGTATTTAACAAGTTTATTGTCACTGATCTAGTTTTCGAGAGAGAGTTTTATGACTTAATGACTCCCATCGTCCCTCATGAGCAAACCCCCCCAGCATGCCGTCACAACAGTGGACTTAAAATTGCCTTGCCCTTCACAAGACAATACCCACCCATTTAAAAACATATTTCTCTAGGCTTATTGTGGTCTTCAGTTACCCTAGACCCTAGACTCTGTTCTAGAGATACTGTGTATCTCTCTGCAATCAGCACTTTTCCTGGAGAAAAACAATGATACTCATCCATTGGGTGACATCCCTTTCATAAGCATTTCTCAGAAACCCCACAGAAAACTCAGAAATAGTGAAAGACTCATCTGAGCTTTGGCTCCAATGGGGATCATTTACAGTTGACTGCATGTTGATGTTCCAGGCTGACTCATCCGACAGACAAGCTGTGTAAATACCATTCAGCTGCAATTATTTACCCCCGTAGGATCTTAAACAACTGGTGACATAGTTGTACTGTCCATGACGGTCATGGACAGTACAGTACATTTCGGGAGGCAGTTCTTTTGTTCAATGTTTCTTGATTCACATTGAGTGGTTTGCATTGCAGTTGATGTCAGTGTGTCCAGTGAATCATGTAGACGAGAACGAGAGGGCCTCCTTTTTCATGCAGACTCACTCAGTCCATATGGACTACAGCATTGGAATATAGTTGTTATTCACTCTGCAGTAGAACTGCACCAAGAGAAATTACTCGCCCTTCAGTAACCTATGTATAGGCCTAGATGCTACCTGGCTGGTCCCAGTGAAGACTTAAGCCTTAGTCGGCTGGCCCTAACCTGAAATTTTTAAATTAAATCTCGGGTTCATGAAAATGGATGGTAGTCACCACCCCAAAGTGAAATTTTTGTGGCTCGATCTTCCGTGTGCCTTGCCTGATTAGTCCAGCACTGCCTGGTGCACTCAGCAATTATGTTTAGTTTGTACGCACCAAAGAACACAATAAACATGTTATTGCACATAATCATTGTTTTCTCATTCAGTTCTGTATCTGCCACAACTGCAAACGATACCAACAGACTGAAGTGTCCATACTGCATCAAATAGACCTATCTTCTCCAACTTATAACCCAAGTTCAGTACTTCCGGATTTCGGTAGAGAACATGCTTTGAATACAACAGCTAGGCATATACTGAGGGAATATGTCGTTTAATCCAAAGTAAAAAATATCATTCCTAGAACGTTATTTCTCCTTTCTTTAGTACTAGCTGAAAGTAGCCTCCTCGTGCATGGTATTCATGCATAGCCTTTGCCATCTGCTAAAGCTGTTAAATTAAAAGGATAAGTTCACAAAGCTTTAGTGTCTTCAAATAACCTGGCCCAGGAACACTGGTTATGGACAGTAAGTGGTTGCAATTTTCGTAACCACATTCTCTAGTTCTCTCTGGGGCTGCTATCCTGAACTTCAGGGATTATACAAGTAGTTAAAACCCGAGTATATTAATTCGTTTGTGAAATTGAACCCATTCTACTTTCTTGGTCTTTGAACCCATTCTACTTTACTTGATCTTTGATCAATCAGGTTGTCTAGTATTTTTTTTCATTGGTTCATCTGAAAGACTATTGTCATGGCATCTGTGGTACCAATGGCAAAGAGACACTTGAAGAGAGGTCATAAGGCCAGACTAATACATACGTACTTAATTGAGTTAACAAGCGCACTAACCATTCACAATAACAAAAATTTGATTATTTAGTTAATAGCTAAAATTCTCTTTAATTTCCATTGAATTAGCTGGTGTTTGAACTATGCAGGAGTTTTGTGCTGTTATACTGTTTATTTAACCTGTTTTAGGAAGCTTATTTTGATTCTGAGAAAAAAAAAACAACACAACAAAACACAGTTGAGCTTTTCAAATGTACTGATGTGTGCAGGTATGTGTCCCATAGATCCAAATACCATTGATAGCAGTATTGTGTGAAGGTATTGGTTGTGGTTCACGTTCCTGGGACCCCTATTGAAAACTATTCAGCTGTCCAGGAGTCTGCATCTTATCCATTATCCAAGCTTGGAGGGCCCATGGACTCATCGGTCAGGAGGAAGGATAGGCCGAGTAACCTCTCCTGAATAGGATTAAGTACAGTACTGTAGGTGACTATTCAAAGTCAGGGTGAGGTTGGCTTGTTACATGAAGGTCTACCCGATTCAGATGTTTCACCTCGGAAGTACACAGTTGGTAATTGTTCTCTATGTTCCTTAAGATGATAGCTTTTTTGTGTGGTCTTTTTTTGTTTTGTTTTTGTTGATCCTTTTCAAGCCCTGTAAACAGTGTGAACAATTTTTTTTTTTTTTTTAGCTGGAAAAAATGCTAAGGTACTTACCAATTTCAATAAACTCAAAATGAAAAAAAAAAACAACAGATGAACCCTTCAGAAGGACAACGAGTTTCAAGGTCAACAAATCCAAAACCAAATGGCCCAGTGGACAATGTTTCCAGCATGGAGAGCCATAGGTCTAGTTCTGGAGCTGTAGTTACTTGGTTGACTCTTCTAATACTGTAGGCTATGTATGGTAGAACCAGAGAACATCTGTAGTACAGTGTGAATTCCTTCATCATTCCTTTGTTCAGTAAACATTGAAATGAATTTTACATGTATGTCTTTCAGGCCAACATTGTCTCATCCAAGATTTTTTTTTTTTCTTGGAGGGAGAAAAAAGTTTTCTGTGCATTTTTTTTTCTTTTTGGTACAGTATCAGTATTTCAGTATTAGTCCCCCTGTGGAAAGTTATTCTAAAACTGTGGCATTGAAGCTCGGCTTATCTCTTGCCACTTGTCAAATATCAGCTCCTTCAGCATCGACTGCCACACCAGTTTTAGCTGGTACTTAGATTCACGGATCTTCACGGCTGTTAGTGGTTTTAGTATAATGCAGATATCATATACCAGCAGAGATTATTCAAAGAACTCTTAGATTCATATCCAACATTCACTGTTTTTAGGGTAGTTGCCATGGTAACGTCCTCTTGAGTCTTGATTGCTTTATAAGCCATGCAATTAGTATTTCATTGTAATTAGAATTTTAGCGTGTATTGATGTATGGTAATTTGTGCAAATATCCATAGATACTTTAAATAAATTTTTTTATTGATTTTCTTGAAGTTAAATGACAGTTTATTTTTAAGCCAGTTTATGGTAAAAGCAATTAGCCTGTCAATCGTAAGTTTTGAAGCCTATTGAACAATATGCAATTGCTTTCTTGACATAGAATCGAATGGATAAAGATAGCATAGGATCTGACCTTTAAAGGGATTGGCCACATAAAAAGTAACGATATTCTCTTGCCATTGTTAAAAACTGTATCTCGGTAGCATGTTCGGTTTGAAAGCTATGGGAAAAAAAATGCAAGACGTGTTTAAATTTCAGTAAATGGTGCATTGCATAATCGGGAACTTGTGATGTCATCCATTCACAACTATGTACGGATATCCCTCTTCGTAGTCTTGGCTGTCATACAGGTAGTTGTAACCTTAATTCCCACAATATTTTAAGATAAATCTACAACCTACTCAGTCTAGTGGCAAATTTAATTCATGGTTAAATGAGGGTTTCAATGTTAAAAGAAAAAAAGAGAGTTCTTGCAATAATTTGCCACTCTTACATGGCAATTCAGGAGCCTTGTGGTAACTGGACATCCTTCTTGACTTAAGAAGTCTTTCTGCAATGAGCAATATATTCTTGAGATCTATAGAAACGAGATATTGGCATGTGGGTTTGGAATGCGGTGAAAAATTATTTTTTTCATTTAATAATCCCTTTAATCCCGGCCAGTAAAATGTGCCTTTAATATGCAGTCGCACCTGTGTGTCATCATTGTATTTCTTTACCGAAGAGGACGTTTTTGCACCTGAAATCTTGAGAAACCAATCTCACAGAATACAGGAAACCAATATTGGCCCTCATAGGGAATGGCCCCAACAGGCCAACCCAATAAAGCCATGTCCTATTTGCTAGTAAGTACTGTAGTTTGTTCCTACTTTCACACACTCCCTAACATTGCCCTTTGCATTAAGCATGTGTTTGCATTGTAGCACAGTGTCTCACTATTCATTGGGTGCAGTAAATCCTAATGCCAGATGTAACTTTGCTCTCCTGAAAGTCTGTTACAGTCATAGGTGTAAATACTCTAAGTATGGGACAAGTAGCACTTATGTCTCCATTTGAAATCGAATCTGGCCCTTGAAAACATCAAGCTGTACTGGAAGGGACACGTACTCCGGGAGATTGTACATGTGCATTCGTATTGTGTTTGACTTTGTATACTCTGCAGCATAGATGCACTACTTCAGTTGCTTTAAGTTGTATTGAACATTGAATTACTGGTTAGTATTCTGTAGTCAGAAGATCATGTAGACATGTCCATCATCCATGCCCCCAGAAAGAGGTCCCCTCCCCTAAAAAACACCCTCTGTGTTTATTCAATGAGTTGAATGTCAGTATTCAGAGGCTAAGTCTATGTCACTGTAGAAATAATTTTGGAGGCAGTGTAGGGTGAGAAGATATACTGTACTGGATTGAAGCCAAATTATGACATTAATTCTGTGGAAAAAAGAAAAAAATGCAGTAGAAAATGTAGCGATAAGGAGAGCACTTCAAGTGCATGACAGCCATGGGAAACCGAATTTAACCCACAGTAAAGATAATGCCATCATTAAACTTCTATCTGTTAAATTTTGGGCTAGAAATACATTGCAATAAAATGTGTGTACAATATAAACTACATGCAAACTTAAATGCAGACTGTGTTAACTGCACCATTTATTGGCATGCTGGTTTTCACTTTACCCCCCACTGGATAGATTGATTTTGCGTTTTGCCAAGTTTCGTGGGGGTATAACGTCGTTTTCCTGGTTCGTTCCATCTGCTCCTAATTCAGTGAAACAAAAACAACGAAGTAAGCAACTTGCTTGCAACCAAAAGTTCTCCAGCCGCTACCCTTTTTTTTTTTTTTTGCATGTTAATGAAACTACAATCAACTTCTGTTTCAAATGTTGATGGAAGAGCAGAAGTGTCTGTTAAAACAGGAATCAAGCAATTACCTGTAACTGACATGTTATGTAATGGTTTTAGCTGGGATGTCATTATTTAGGGCTGCATACTGAGAACTCTGCTGCTAATATTCTACAGTAACTTCATCTAATATTTTCTAGGGCACAGGATATGGGGATGTGCACTAGTACTATGTGTTCAAACATTTCATGGAGTTAAAGGTCAGCAGGAGAGATAAAAAAAATTTTATTTTCATCATTGGAAGGTTTACTCTTGCTCTGGATAAAATATGGTAGCTTCTGCATTAAGATGTATGGTAACTTAGTAGTGCAAGTGCTTTAGAATTAGTCAGAGTTAAGATTTGGTTTTGGTAGCCTCTTACATGCTTCAAAAATACTAGGTCACTGCTTGGTTTGACAGATGGAGAAACTACTTGCCCCTTTTTGACCTTAACCCTTCCTTACTTCAAAAGACTTATCTGCAGTTCATTATCAAATTTTCCAGATGAAAAAGGGTTTTTTCTTTCACTCTTGCTTTCATTCTGTGTGGAAACACTGATAAGAAATGAAACTAAGGCAGTGGAGCCACTGTGTGTACATACATGTCTTTAACTAGCTATTATGGCACTGGGTGCACTAAGTGTGTCCTTTTAAATTGACACTTAAGTTGTCCCTTAAAGGCTTGATCCTATCTATCTTCATCCTAAACAGGACCCTTTTGCAATTATTGATTCTTTGAAAGTTGACATTTAAACAACTCCTCATGAGGAACAACAGGTTAAATCGATATATTGATTGTGATGAGTTAACACATTGCCAGCTACCTGGATCAAGTAGCTACTGCTTTTGTCAAGAGATTTGGGCTTCATTTAGTATGATCGCTAAAAAAAAAAGCTCTCAGTTATTCATTTTGCTGAGAAGGATTTCCATTTGTGCTGACATGTTCTTCTTATATGTGAATTGGTTGTGTCCCTGACGACTGTCTTCTTTCTTAAATTACCACTTATGTAAAAAAAATATGAAAGTAAGCAAAATAAAAGTGGAGAAACCATCAGGTGAAAAATTTAATTGCTACAGGTCTGTAGATCAATCAGTGTGCATTAGATGGACGTGTTGCGAGGAGGCTGTAAACTGAATGCATTTTATAGATTAGGTAGAAAATATTAAGTTCTCAAAATTGGGAAGAGGCAAAGAGAAATTGGGTCAAGTATAAAAGAAAGATTATTTTAAGGATGCATGTATCATTCATTTATGTAGAGATCTCTGTGTCTTCATTGAAATGAGCGTGTACAGTACAGCATTGCAGCGCTTGCCCATTACATGGAAAAGACGAACATTGGTCACTCACCAAAGGATGGTTTCGTTAACCTCTGGGATATTCTCCAAACAACCTTATTCCAGGACAATTTGACCCCGTAAAATAGTAGAGCTGCAACAGTGTGGTGCATTTAAGCTAATGTTAGCCATATACGTTATTATTGTTTACAAAGAGTACGGAATTTTCACTTACAAAATTTAATCTGACTCCAAAAGTCCCTATAGATCATTAAACGCAATTGTTTATAGGAAAGCTCTTTTGCACCCACAAATAAAATGGACATATAGTGATAATACCTCGTCGATATACTTACCCTTGCTCATACAAATGCATTGTTAGACAAGCCTGAACTCTCACTCGAATGAAAAGTTCTTGCACTCCACCCTCAGTGCTCTAGCTCTTTCTCGTTAGAAGTTCAGTCTGTGTTGTCTTTGCACCTTACGTCAGCGTAACGTAATGATCATCAAAGCAAAAGAACTGACATAGAAATGAGATGAAACTGGACATTTCAGGTGACAAGATTCTCAGATAAGTACATAAAAAGAGCCAGAGATAAGAAACCTATAATTACCTCTTAGAGCTATGAACAAGAATTCATCTCATGACCAATAAATTAACAAAAGGAGTTCTATAATTTAAGATGAAGGTAGGTGCATTGTCACATCTTACATGACCAGCAAGTGAAAGTTTTGATGACAGATGACAAAGAGACTACCCCTTGTTGTGATGGATTCCTTTATCTTGCAATCAAGACTGGTAGTACTTCCTGTGGGTGTAATTAAAGCTGTTTAGAACAAAGGCTGTGTTTTGGGTACCCCATGGTCACTTTTGCTGGTTGACAGAAACGTTCAGCGTTGAAGCTACGTACTTGGACAGACAATGTAATTTACACAGAGGTTTTTCTTGGAACTAGTGAATAATTTTGTGCTTGACTTTCTTGTAAATGTTGTGTAGAAAAAGTGAAAGCAATCTTAAAGCTTCAGAGAGAAAGCTACCAGGGTTGTTTGATTTAAATCAAGCTGATTAAAAGCATGGTTTGAATCATGATTTTTATCAAAACAATCATGATTTAAATTGATTTAAATCATGATTTTTAAAAGAAAAAAGAATCAACGACCTTAAAAACTACCCAATGGCAAGCCCTGATAGTGTTCTATTTCCACAGTGCTCTGGCCTATGCATACGTTTACAGTTTGTACCATGCTGTGATCTGCGGAAAGACACACTAGATGTAAGCGTATGGGATGGGTAGTAGATCATGGGCAATGGATGAGGCCACGAGGAGCTTTTGTGATACTGTATCTGAAGGGTGTTTGTTTTAGAACATACAATGTACATCACATTATTAAGTATTATTTGAGCTCATGGTGCAACTTTGCTCTATCCATCTGCAGTGGGCTATACCATATATCACATCTATCCATCTGCGTCGGTCTGTCTGTCAAACAATTTGATGAAACATTTGTTCCTCCTATAGCATGGTTGAACCATTTATGGTGGTGCAGTTGCTGTATCTTTCTCGTCCTCAGATGGTGTTTACATCTACGCATCATCTTGGAACTGCTTGCAGCTAACGATGGTTATATCTTCGTTGTTTTCTCTTCCAGAACTAGATGGAACCTTTAAAACTTTAGGAAAGGACTCTCTTCGTGTCACCCATCTGTTTCAGCTGAAATCACTCACAAAGAAAGATAAACATAAGGAACAAGAAGGAAAGATGGACTACAAGTTTGCAAACGGTAAGAAATACATAAATACCATGGAGCTGCTACGAATGGAGTAAAAGCAGCTTATGTAACCATTTGAAGTTATGATTTGTTCCGACTTTCGGACTATTATCTAGGATTACTGGAGGTTAAGCAACAGTTGTAGGCAAGAAATAGCGCCACCTACAATCCTGGTACAGACATCCTGTTGTTTTTGTCATAATTTTGAAGTAATATTAGAAGAGATTTCTGAGGATGCGCACTTTTGCGCACATATGCCATCAATTTTTTGAAAAACTAAGTGAGAATCTAGCTTTATTATAAGCTAAGTTTTGTTGTCAGGAAGGATCAGGAATGATGGGAAACTTACTTACGAAAAGTTTCTCGGTTTTCTTATACCCAAAAATATCCTCTATCGAGAAATAGGTGGTAGCACTGGAACAAAATGCCAATTTTTCTTTATTTGTGGGTTGTTTTGTAGATGTTAGTTTAATTGTAGACTGCACGTTTATTACTACAAAATGTACTGTTAATTTAGAAAATGCACAATGTCTTGGAGAAACTCATTTCCATTTTTGGATGTGTAAATTATGATAAGAGTGGTCCTTTTCATACAATAACATTTTTGACTCCTGTTTGTGGGAACAGATGAAGGAAGTTCAGATGGATTACATGGAGCAATGGCACAAAGGAATTGTCAGATTAGAAAGATAAGGTGCTAAATGGATTTGTAAAGGGATTGTTGAGAATGTGACTCAAGGTAACATTGGGTTGAACAATAGCACCATGTCACAATGACTCTGCTTTTACTCCATTCATAGTAGCTCCATGTATACTACATGAAAATTAAGTTACTGTTGTGTGTGCACAGCTGTCTGTGGTTGTAGTTGGAACTTTTGTTTTAAGTTTTGTTTAAGAGTTTTGTTTTGTTAAGAGTTTAAGGGTTAAGAGTTTAAGAGTTAAGAGTTTTGTTAAGAGTTTTGTTTAAGAGTGTGTATTAAAACATGTACTGTACAACCTTAAAAAAAGAAAGGGTGTGTCTGATGAAATTGTTGGCAATTGCTTTGGAATTTACCAGATTCTGCACGGCTTTATTTGCTCAACATGCAACAGTTTTAATATATAAACTTAAGTTACAGTACATTCTGCACCAACCTCAAAAGTTTGTACTAACACTGTACACTGTTCGTACTCAGCATTTTGGACCCAATATTTTACTCAATTACACAGAGCTGCTTGGAATGGTATTTGTGCTTGGCTTGCATTTTAAGAGTTAATTTCCCTCTCTCCCAATGATTTTGGGAGGGATTTGTGCAGAACGAGGGGCAAATACTACACTCTAGGTATTCCTTCATCAATCATGTTTCTGATAGATTACCCAATTCTAGTTTCATGATTTTGTAGGTTAATTCATGAATGTCCTTGTTGAGTGTCCTAATTAGCTTTTTGCTGTCTTAAGCTGATGACAATAATGATGTGGTCATACTGTTCAAACGTGAAGGAATTAATTCAGGCTGATTGTGACTGTTCAGGAGGATTCTTGTTCTTGCATTTTTTGCAGGCAGTGTGCATTTTCAATCCCATTGTGACACCAAACATTGGGATGGAATGTCTCTCCTTGAATTTTTTTTTGGGAGGCACTCTTCTTTTTGGGGAGAGAATTGCCCGATTATCCCCCCAGCTTAACTGTGTGCTGTGCTGGAGGTAGGCCTCCCTTCGGTGGTGTCGTGGCTACTGTACACCTGTGCTTGAATCTGGGTCAAATAAGTAGTCCAGGTTAATTTTTTGAGTCAGACGCCACCCCAGGTTGAAATCCAGGAACATTCTAACCTTTTAAATGCTTGCTATAATGGTAGCCTGTCCCACCAAATATCTCACTGTACTTTGTCAAGATTCTTAGCAAGTAACAATAAGCAAGAACCATTTTCCTCCCAAACCTCCCAAAACCTTAGGGACAGGGAACATTACACGTTTTACCACCACCTCAGGTTGAAATCCAGGAACGTTCTAACCTGTTAATGCTTGCTATAATGGTACAGTAGCCTATCCCACCAAATATCTCACTGTACTTTGTCAAGATTCTTGGCTAGTAACAATAGGCAGGAGCTATTTACCTATCAAACCTCCGAAGACCTAAAGGACAGGGGACATTAATTTCAGTTAGTGTAGATGTGTTTGTTTTAGTTGCACCATTCAGACAATTTGGGGGGTAATAAATAGGTAACTGTGGGAAGTGCATGACCCATCTAATAATTATGTCTCACACAGAAGTCAAGAACCGTCTCATTTTGTCACCCCTCCTGGCCATCAAAGAGAGCGAATGGTCCGCCTCCATCCTGGAGTGTATGAACACCATGAGGAAGCAGAGAGCCTTCCACGATGTGCTGCTCTGCGTCGGCAAGCACGAGATACCCGCCCATCGGGCCATCCTGGCCTGCTACAGCCCTTACATGGCGAACCAGCTACAGCTGAGCAAGATACCAAATAAGGAAGAATCAATGCTGAGGAAGGAGCTCTTGGAAATCGATCCCAGCTCTGCCGAAGTGCTGGTGGAATTTGCGTACACTGGAAAGTGAGTCGCTGACCCCTTTTTTGATGGGAACAGGAATGGAGGGAGTGACCTTTATGGTTAGGGGATATTTACTTCATGCCTTACTTACTTGTCTCATAACAACAACTGCACTCTCACCTACCATGCCAAGAGTCCTGGCAGAATGTTAAAGGAGTCTCTGCCAGCACTCTTGCCATTTTAGATGGGAGTGCAGTTGTGATGAGACAGTAAGTGAGGTCATTCGTAAAAAACCAAACTTATCAGTTTTGGGATCACAACCTTCGTGGGTTACAAGTTGGATGTTTCGAATGATGCAATAATTCTTGAAAAGACACAAGAGACCACTACTAGGACTGATGCACCGTTAATATGGCCTAATCTGTGTAATGCAAGGAAGTGTTGGTTTTTGTTGTTAGAAGTTTGGGAGAAGTTTGTTTCTGTAAATAGTGAATGTTTACTGGTCAGCAGAATCACAGAAATAAACAAGAAAGTAGTTAAGTTGATTGAAGTTGGGTTCACCAAAAGATTGTGAGATACATGCCGTAGAATTAGGAATTTAATTACTCAAGAAAAGTGAAGACACAGATTTTTAATGGAGCCAGTGAGCCTATTGTTTTCACTGGCAGTCATGTTCATTTTTGTACATTCATGGTGATTTTTGTTTGTTCAATCCATAGGTTAGAGACGACGAGTCAACATGTTTCCAGCTTGTACCATGCTGCAAACTTGTGGCAGGTCCACAAAGTGAAAACCGCATGTGGGATGCACCTCCTGGACAATATGAACTGGTCTAACTGCATAGGTAAGAAAGCAAGTCACTGCATGGATGCTGTAAAAATTTGCCAAAGTTATGTGAGAGAACCAAACGGGATGATGGAAAACATTCATAGCAACAAATCAAGAAATGTATGTCGGTTGGTCGCATAATTTGTAATGAGCTTAAATATTGCTTTCATTTCTCAATAGTCTGTCTACAGAATGGGTATACATCATGCATATCTTCATTCCAAGTGTGGGCAATTTGCTCTCAACGGGAAAATTTGGTCCAAATTTTTGTCAAAAGGGAATGTTTCTGATGGTACAGTAGAAAGCATCGCTTAATTTTATGACAACTTTTGTTAGACTCGCTGTTATTCCTTTTTGTCAATGAAAGTAGTATGGTCCCTCGGGATTTGGGAAGAATGTTTTACTTCAAAGTTAGATGTGGAAAGTAAATTTATCGCAGAATCAGTGTATTGTTGTATCTCTTTCACGTTGTCCTCAAGAAAAATCTGACGGCACTATGGTAGTAGTAGACTGCTCTGCTTGTGTGTTTCCTTATAACTTACAGAGTGTAGAGTAGCATGATTTACATAGCTGGGGAGTATCTACTGTCTTTGACGTAAATGAAGAAGTTGACTTGACACGTGGAGTAAACGAGTAATCACTCAGATATACTACATCACATCAGACCTGATTGGAATATTGAGGAAGATGTCAATGATCCGCTGGTAATGCGAGTCAGTGATAATCACCTCTCTTTGTATTTTCTAAGATTTGTTTTCACCCCAGTTGTGCCATTTGTAATCTAGGAATTGGGATTCAGTCTTTGATCTTTTCGCTGTGAGGAAGATTCCAATTTGGCGATTTTCTGAGGGGAATGTAATGGGTTCGAAAATTTGGGTTTGTGTTAGAGATCATTTTCAAAAGATCAACAGAAGAGAGTTTTGGCTGAAGATGATCAACCCAGTAAGTTTACACTTTTGATACAGAAAGACAAGTGAAACCTTGCCTTATGCAATTAGTTGTCATTTATGGAAAGTTTTGTGTGTTTATCGGTAACCCTGATTTTCCTCTTTGTTTGTTGTAGATACTGTTTAATAAAAAGGGGGTTTGTCAAGATCAAAAATTTTTTTCCTGTACAATCTGGGAACATCGCAGCCCCTCCCCCCATTCATTGTATTCTTAGTGGTTGTTTGAGATGTAAGTTCCTGGTACTGTTTGTGTTTTTGAGAACTTTATATCAGACAGCAAGTCTGTTCTTATCTGACATCCTGCGTCACATACAACGTGACGACATTCACCAAATGTCAAGTGAAGAGCAGTGCTCGGGATTTGCAGAAGTTGGGGTATCAGTTCATTTGGATCATTGTTTTTGACGTAAAAGTTACGTGTAGTTTGTGACTGATGCACTATGTGGGAGGAGGGAGGGGGGACGGATGACGCAACCACTCTCTGCCGAAATAGATTATGACCCCAACAAAAACTGCTGTTGAATATACAGCACAATCATGACATTTTAACTGTCAGAGGTGGTATCATGTGACCATAATTGAGTTTGCTCTTTTCCTTCAAGTAACAAGTTTATGCTTGTGTGCAAGCAAATGATACCTGACAACGAGGGGTTAAAGGTTACATGTTCTTACGGTCAGTGATGATATATCAGGTGCCAGGATAATGTGTGGAATTATCTTTGTTGAGACTCAAGGTATGTTTGGGTGTCATTATGCTTGATCGGTACTGCGCTTACAACCTGTAGAGCCAAATGCTGGATTAACATTTTCAGTCTCCGGAAGTCTAGGTTTTGCTCTCGTTCAAGAGACAGCACAGCAATTGCAACATACGCAAAGAACTGCTTTACAGAGTAGTACAGTGCATGGTTACTGTGGTGTGTAGTGTGTATTGGCCAGGACTTAAGGTGGTGAGAAGAAGCAGTATCATCAGTTCACTTTCCAAATCACTGAAGGTGGAGGCTTTGGGATGAATTTGAAAGTTGAAGGCGACATTTTAGGCGACAGCAAGCAAACTTTTAAACTTTAGAAGTACGGACATGATATGGCAAATGGGATCTACATCCCTCTTGATTGATGGCTATATCAGGCAAACGTGTTTTGACTCGTGGACTGACCCCAATGTCCCAGAAAACGTTTATTGCTTGTTGTCTTCGTTTTGGATTTTTATGTAGGTCTTACTGGCAAAGTTCATAATTGAACAAGATACAAAAAGATGTGTCCAAAATTGGCACTCACAGTACAGTATCTGAAAAGTGACATCCTTTTCCGAATGTGGGGCATTCTTTCAGGTCATTGTGATTGTTGTCCTTCGGGTGAATTTACTTACACTCTGTAACCTCGTTTGTTGCAATTAACACTCGCATTGCTATCCCTGCTTCCTCCTAAGCGAGGGTTTGCCCGGAGGGTTGAACATGACCGGCATGAGAAATAATTTATCAAATCTCATCCGATCAAACCTCATCCGACCGGTTTATTCTGGAATTTAACTCTCTGTCATCAAACACATCCTTTTTCACCCTGTAGTTGACGCGAGCGTCTCGTCAAAACCTTGCGAAAAGACGGGAAGCAATTTGTCAGTATTAGACAAGACAGGATTCTGCTTCCTGAGAGAGATGATCACTCTCATTTGGTGATTTCAATTTTTGTTTTGAATCGTGAAGACAGAGAACATAAACGATATGGTATCTATGGAAGCAGATTTTATTTAACTTGTGCCGCAGTGAAAAAGGCGGAAATGGAACCATTGACCCAGGAATGCTTTTTAGCAAATTGAAATCAAGAACAGAAAGCTGTAGTCTGTCAACACATCACACCAATTATGTGATCCTTCAGCACAGGTTTATTCCTCTTTTTGGCGTGTTGTTGTTTTTTGTGTGTGTGTGTGTGTTGTTTTTTACGACATTTGCAAATCATCAACAAATTTGGAAGAATCTTGGCAATTCATCACTCTGATGTATCCTTGGGACTTTGAAGATAGTTGCAAGCTTCGTTAAGAAATAGAAGGAAGATTGATGTAACTGCATCTTGCATCCAAAATAGCCAATACTCTCAAAGAAACAGGGGGGGATGGGAGCACAGGGAACTTGGGTTTTGAGAGATACGAAACTCAGTGGTTGTGATTGCTTGATGTCGTTTCAAGGTAAATGTCAAAAATATCCATAGTAGATGATCTGGCCTTTTGAATCACATTTTTCCTTGTCTGATGAAATATAGAAAGTTCAGATTTAGTCAAGTAAACATAGTAAGTTGTACAGTGTTTGATCATCCATGGTTCGATCCATCTTTGAATTCTAGTAGGAATGACTGTCTGCAACAAAATTTTGTGATATTTTCACATCCTCCAAAGCAGAGGTGTTGCAGCTGGGGACAGTGAAGTCTAAACATTTAGCACTAGCTCAGTACTAGAACCAGCATGAACTGCAATTGAGATGGAAACAGACCTCAATATTTGTTTTCAGTATTGTCTACCATGGTTTTAATGCAAACTGTTTGAATGACATCTGGTGAAGGATTTCACCCTTACATGGCACTGCTTCAATGTTTTGATCAAATATTGTTTTATGTGAGTCATCATGAAAAGATTGATTGAAATGTTAAATAAAAAGCTATAGGATTGCAACAGTGACTTGATGTGATGCATCAGAGTATCCGTCATTACGGAAAGTCTGACCTGTTCGGTTTTCTCTAAATTGTGTTGAGCAAACGAAGATCAGTGAAGTTGCACAGTATCTATGGTGAATGGTGAATGTGTATCGTTGGGAATGTCCACCAACCTACTGCTGAATTTGTTTATTCTCAGTGGCAGAATGAGCTGTCACTGGCATCGTATGGAGCCAAGGTTGAATAGTGGCATTGACTATACAGTAGTGTGCATTTGCCCCACACTCATAAAGACACTAGTACCCATGGCTGTTCAGTTAGATTGCCTGTTTTAGGAAGAACTACATATCACAAAGTTCCTGGAGAGGGTGATTTGTAGATAAAGGTCATTCTGCTATTACTGCATGTCAACTATGACCCCTCCCACCATGTTTTTTTTTTTTTTTCATTTTCATCTTGTTGCATGGAGTGAAACTGTGGTTCATGATAGAACATAGTAAAATGAAAGAGGCATTCCTCATTTCTCGTTTCTGTGAAATTTTTGGTTAAATATCGATCACACTATTTCTCACAGTGAATCTGTACCACTCCATTGATGGTGTAGGAATGTTAGGTCAGTCACATGGGGGATGAACATTTGCAGAGATTGCCTTCATAAACCAAAATACCATACATGGAATTTCTAAAATCAACACAAGAAAATTTGGCTCCAACAAATTGCTGTGATCACATCTTAATTGAGCACCGTGCAAACTGTGCAAAATGCATTGGCAGTCCACATCACTAAAGTCATCGGAGATGTGAAAAGTTAATTCAGTTTTACGTATGCTACTGCACTGTGCACTACCACCAGAAGGTAAACAGAGGGTAAGGTGCAGATAAGAATGATGCCCAGGCACGGTCATCTTGCTGGCAGTCCAATATGACTGTTATAGTTGAAGATTCTATAGGCCTACAGCATTGCAAGACTGTTAGTGATGTTATATCCTGACACCAGCGCAATGAGTGCATGGGTTGAAACTACAAACTGCAGAGGATTCAGGGTAGCCGTCTGCATTCTCAATTAGTAAAGAGAGAATGGTTAAAAGACCATTCTTTGATTCCATTGCACTCCTTCATTACTGTACGTATGTGGTCACAGTGCAAATGCACGTGGCACGTGCTAGTTGCTATGGCTACCCAAATGATGCGTGTGTAGGGACTTGCAGAACATAGTACATCCTGCTTATATTGTTCATATTGATGAACTGTCTGAAAGTACATACAAACCATGAGTCTAGAGTGAATTTGTTTCCTAAAGCATTTCATTTCCTGCATGTAGTTTAGCCTGAGTTCTTGTCTTTTTCGTAAAAGGAAACTTCAGGCAAGTCGTAGACAATGGCTGCCAAGCAGCAGTATGTAATCTCTGCATCGCTGTCAGTTGTTGTCTAATTGTTTACATGCAGTGTGCACTTGTAAGCAGAGTCAAAGGTTTCTTTTTCATTTTTTTTTGTTTGTGGTTATGTGTGCAATTGATTGTGGTTGTGATTACCAGGAAATTTAAAACTTTCCTATTTGCGTTCATTCCACTGTGAGATTTTCATTGACAGTTCCTTGCCAGGTGCTTGATGTAACTGCCCACCAGCATTATACTGTAACTACTCGGGTGGTTTATAACATTGTAGCTGCCCCAGGTGCATAGCCAATTGTAATTGTCCAAGTTTCACTTCCATGTAGACAATTGAACCATAGAAAATTGTCATCTGCTGGTCTGCCTTTAGTCCAGGATTTCATCTCAAAGAGTATTTCATTGGACACTCCTTGTTCCCTATACATAACAGATTAACGGGTAATCTATGCTTAGCATTCTGACCAAATTTTTCTTTGAAAATCCAATGAATGAAATTAGGAATCACTCTGTACTGTCAACTGCCAACAGTGATCTTGAAGCAAACAATTGTCAGGAGAGGTACATTTAACCAACCCATGAAAAGTAACGTTTGCACCTTTCAATTTACGTGTGGTATCTAGGACAAGCAGTGCCAGCTACATTGCTGCAAACTAGCCTCTCTGTTTCCTTAGATTTTGCCTTGTCAAAAATATTTTCAATGCCTGGGGGAAAAAATATGCCACGTATTTTGCCAACGGACATGAGCGAACGTTAAACATGCAGGACATATTTTGTAAAATGTTTGCAATTTCAGTTTGTAAGTACTGCAATCTCTAGCGCAAATAGAAACTATGGAAAATTTTGAAAGAGCATCTAGGCATACTGTACCATTGGCCATGCTCGTACCTGCTACTTTATACAGTACTGCAGTGAGTTACATGTGCAAACTAATGACTATCCTGTACTGCCTAATATTTGTTGAAATGTAGGTGCTTGTGCATTTGTTACTTTCTACAAATATGAAACACAGTCCACAAAATCAGTTGCCTCTCTGCCTCTAATTGTTGCCTTTTACTGCATCAATTGGTTAAAATCCCTCTTTGGATACAGTCAAGGGTTGGATTTGCATTTAAGAGGAACGGTAGTGGGTGTTTCAATTTCAACCTACACTTATGTGCACATCTTTTTAAAAACAGTCATAACAGTATTGGTTTTATTTTCATAATAACTTCTTTCCAAATAAAACTTCAAACTTCCTGCCGTTGTTGTACAGGGTATCGCCATTTTGGAAGTGTACATATCATATGCACTGGCAACACTACATGACATGTACAGGTGCATGTGTCACATAATTTTGCAACAACATGGCTACCTGCAAGTGAATGAAATGTATGTTCATAAAAACCATATTTTCTTGCACGCGACTTTATTGTGCTACCGAATGTTGTCTTATTGTTTGAAAAACTGTATTTGAAATATCAGGACTATCTGGGAGGTTTTCCTGTAAATTTTGTTGGGTTGTTGAGCAAGAATGTGTCATTTTGAAAGCATTCTGTACATTTACATGTACACATGCAAAGCGATCACAAAATTGCAATCTGTTAATTTCATTCTGTAAGGGCACAAAATTAGGGTTCATCATTTTTACTTGTTGCTCCTATGGCCAGACCTGGCAACCATCCCGATTTTGAGTAAATCTTATATCATCTTATGAAGTATTAAGGCAAGCCAACAGTACTTCTTAATACTGCCTGTACTAAAAACTTTTAACAAAAAATAGGCCTAAACTTATTTTTGAGTCCTTGCCGAAGGCAAAAGGAATCAATGCGATGGTTATGTGGGTGTGTGTGTATCAGTATGTGTGTATGTGACACCTTGCTTGTAAACACGTTATCTCTAAAAGTGTAACCTCAACTAATCTCATACTTGGTGTATGAGTTGGTCATGTTGAGTAGATCTGATCCCTAATGTTTGTGGTGGCTGGCGAAGGTCGTTTGAGGTCACCAGAGGTCAAAATGTGAAAACCTTGTAAACATGGTATCTCAATAAGTGTAATTGTGATTAATGTCATACTTAGTGTGTGGGTTGGTCATAGTGACTAGATGATCCCTATTGTTTTGGGTAAAGGTCAAAGGTCATTTGAGGTCACCAGAAGTCAAACTGTGAAAACATGGTAAACATGGTATCTCAAGAAGCACGGTCTACTTAGTGTGTGGGTTAATCATAGTGAGTTGATGATTCCCATTGATATTTGGTGGAGGTCAAATTTCATTTGAGGTCACCAGAGGCCAAGTAGTGGAAACATAAATTTTTTTGTGGAAATTGTGAAAAGTCTCTGTGTGAAAAAAAAGTTAGATGTCTAGACAAAGTTGCAATGCAGTAACATGGAACTTCCATGCTAGGCTATATTATTAACACTTTGGTATTATACTACAGTGGAATAGAAGATAATTGCTAAGCCCCACAAACCACTGTATTTGTAACTATGCCCCACAAGCCACTGTATCTGTAACTATGTGGTATGTTCCTCTTTTTTTTTTTCTCGTGGGGAATAGATGCTTCACATGACAGTACATGTAGATGTACATATAGATGTGCCTGAAGATAGTAAAAATCTCTCCTGCAACATGAATTTGATATTCCCTGAAGTTAGTTCCTTTTGCCTTCTGGAGAGTTTTTTTTATAGCTATGTATAGTTTTGTACATGAAGGCCCTATCCTTTAGGTACACAGAGAGACTTCGCTCTTTACGCCAACTACTCATGTGTTGAACCACACACTACATGTGTACAGTAACTGGTCCACGGGTCTATGGATTCGTTCTTGATTTCTGTGTACATTTTAGGAACACTGTCTGAGTGCACTTTGCTCACTCCCTTCAACAAACAAAGACTTTTCTCAGATTTCACAGTTGTTTACCATTTTTTTTCCTTCTTTCTTTGTGGTTGTGCCTCCTTTTTATGCCATTCTCTTTTCTCAGTGACTGTGCTGAGACAATCAAGAGTGATTGTTTTGAAGCAACTGGTTGATCATTTAAATATCTAATGTTCCTAGGAAACAATGGCACTCCACAGTAATCCGAACCAGTGAGAATAAAGCCTTTCCTTGACTCTTGTGGGGTTTGTTTCACATTGTCTGCATCTTGATCTAGTTTTTTTTTTTGTTCATTTTTTTTTTTTATGTTGGTGATGGCTTCTTGATGGATCTTATAACAGACTTCATATTCAAAGAGTACAACATCTCAAAGACAAGTTTTCTCTTTTGCTCTTCCTTGGGTTTTTTCATCCTCTTCCCATAATAGGTTTTCACCTGAAAGGTTACCATGACGACTGATGTGCAGATTTACATTACCTGCATGTGTTAAAGTGTCATAAATGTCATTCTGTGAGTTCCACATTTCTTAGTGGGTTTTTATCATGTCTTTGTCATCCTCTCTCTCTCAGTTGCTGCTGCAGTGTTGAATTGATTGTAAGTAATATGCAGTTTTGTTGATAAGAATTTAAAGCAGAGTGGTAGAAACCTGATTGCCTTGATCTAGCTTGGCATTTTCTCTATTACGGCTGGATGCGGGATGAAAACGTGAAACTCTACTGTGATGTAGAGCAGATTAATATATTATGGCCAACACAAGGAAAAATATGCAAAGGTTGTGTTTTGTGCCAAAGTATTGCCAAATTTGGGTACGCGTGCATTGAAGTCTGATGATATGTGTTCGAGTGAAAGAAAAAGCCATCACAAAGTCATCTTCCTCATTACATGTTGCCATGGTAACAGTCACCCCATCTTTCAATACGCCTGCACTTTTAAGCATTTTCCGTTTGGCTGTTTACCGGGGCGTTGAATAATCATGCTAAAAGGAAGCCAAACAAACACAGCTTACATAAAGCTGCATGTGTGAAAATAAACGAAACCTTGTCGACAATTTTGAACGCAGGTTCCAGGGTTGAAGACATTATCATAGCAGCCATGTGTTGATGTAACATGTTCATCAATGCTGTGCAGTAAACGTTGGATTTGTAGAGGTAGATGTGATTGTAGAATGTCAGCATGCCAAGTAGAACATTGTGCTGTTGCGATGCTGCCAAAAACGAGTAAGCCCGTGCACCCTTAAGGAGAAGTCACACCTATTACATGTGTGATATGCCTCTTGTGTGTGTAGTTCTAGAAAAGGGCAAACATTACCCCTGTGAAGTAAAAAGCCATTACCACAGGCTCCCATATTTCAAAGTATCCACACTCTTAATCATTTCACCTCAACCAAAAATGTGGTTCTTCTATTTTCAGATTCTGTTTTTTAGAGTCAAGTTCTCTTAGATTTCTTTGTAAATAAGAGTACTGTTTGGACACATGGATTTCCTTTCTTTCATATTGCTGATGTAGTAAATTGCATGACTAAGCTTTATTTTCCTTTCCTTTTTTTTTTTCAGAAATTTACAAATTAGCCAAAGCAGAAAGTGATACAGAATTGAGCAATGCAGCTGAAGAATTTATCAAAAATAATATGGAGCATGTGGCCACTACACATGAGTTCACAGAGCTACCAAGAATAAAGGTAACCCACACTCCTCCATGTGTTCCATGTCACACCTTTACACACTTCCTCTTTTCCCTTCCCATTAACTACCATCTTTATCCAGATCGAGGCTGTTTCCCCTAAAGGAGTTAAAGTAGTAGTGGTAACAAACTGTGCATGATTGATGTTCCCCCCTTCCCTTTCTAAAGGCAGTAAGCTTGGAGAGAGAAAAAATAAGCAACAATCAACAATACACAAAATATGTCCTTCTTTGCCAGCATACTCTCTTGCTACTTCTGTGATTTGATGTTCTGTTAAGTATCTAATGGAAGAAGTGTGTGAACATTTTTCAAATCAGTTATGGCCTCATGGACTTTGAAATCTATGTTTGAAGAGCGGTCTTATCATAGTGTTAAGTTTAAAACTAACTTAGTGCCAAGGCATCACATTGCCATAGCACTACCTGTCACCCCTTCCCCTCCCTCCATTCCCACCATTCAATTCCTTGTCCGTGGGCTATCTTTCACTGCTGTCTTTAGTAAGTGGTCAGTTCTGGAAGATTTAGTGGTAGTTCCAGCAAAAGAGACACTTAAAAAGTTCTGTCAGAATTTGTGATGGGGTCATCCATCTGAGAAAGGTAGTAGTCGGGGCTGTTTTGTTTGCAACAAAATGTACGTTTTTACTCAAAAGTTGCTTTAAAGATAAGGTTGAAAACCTGCAATTAACTCATCTACTGTTGATGTGAATTGCACTTTGCAAAGGTGTCTATACTGCCCATCCTAAAATATATACGAGATATTACATTCATTCATTAGTAACATTTACTGGAGGGACAATTTCTAGAATAAAAGACCATCTTTCGCTTGCTACCGAAGTTGTTCAACTGGACAACAGTCTGAAATTGCCTCAGCTCTAATCCTGCTGGTTTATTTGATTAATTCTGACTGTTATCATATTTTGAAAGTTGTCTTGTCCTTGATGTAAAATTAAAAGGGTAAGATTAATTTATGTGATTTATCCCGTATTTGCATTTTCTGTTTTCTCCCCTCCTGAAAAATTCTTCACCTGCATACATGGCAATTTACTGTATCTCTTTGTTCACTCCTTTTATTTATTTTTTTTTTCCTCCATTTTTTATTTAATCTTGAACTTTTTTATTTACAATATCTACCGTCTTGCAAGTAATACATGGCTGTAGAACTTAAAACATGAAATGAATACAGACAGCTTATATTAGATGACAGGATATTACGAAAATACCCCGTGCGTAATGGAAATACTGTAAGTCGGTATGACACGAGAAGAACACAAAAAGACATTAAAAATCAAGAATAAGATCACAGCGACCAAAAACCTCTTTGAGATCTTTATAGCTAATACAACTTTTCGTCCTTTTCTGGCCATAAAAGTAAATATGCTTTTCGACTCGTAGAGCAAACTGAAACTTGTGTAAGAACTCAATATAATTTAAAGTCTTATTTTGACGCTTCTTACTAAAAATGAAATATTTCAAATGCAAGATAAGAAAATTATATGGATGGCGTTTTAACCTTTGGTATGTTCACTCCTTTTAACAGATTGAATTAATTTCCACATTAACCAAAGAAACCATCCACAGTGACAAGACTCTCTTTGATACCGCCCTCAACTGGATCAGGAGAACCATCAAGAGTGGCACCAGTTACGAAAATTTACTTGAAGAGGTGAGAGGCAAGGAAATGTGGAGTTGATTCTCTTCCTGACCCCTGATTAAGCCTCCCTGAGTGTTAGGCTATGTATCAAGATTAATTTCATTGGTACTATTGCTCAGATCACCATATCCAAAGGTTTTTTTTTTTTTCCCCATCAGCGCAGTTTGTCTCTACCATTCTTGGGAAAAACAATGCTTTACAATGATTGCACTACTGTGGTGTTTCTACTAGTAATATGGGTACCCGCATAGTATTCTACTACCCTGATCCAAAATTACTACCCAGTTCCTTCAAAGAGTAAAAAAACGACACAACCACTGTGTGAACACACTGTGTCAGGTTGCAGATTTGCGGTGATTACACGCAGCAAGTAGTTTAAATCAGATTATTTTTTGGTCTTAATCGCGGGGAAAATTGGTGGCCCTATTAGTGGGGTGTAGGTGGATGTATGTTGTACACCAGTAAGGTCCCTCCATGCAAATTTGATGCACAGCACTGTGGAAATTTCAATGTTAATGATACGGCTGACATGTTGGTCAGATACCTGGACACCTGACGAGGGTGAAACAAAATTATCGCTATTCCAGTTTCGATTTTTAGGAACTGATGAAACTGCTAGAGTAAACCGTTTTGGTGAGCCATAATCAAAGATTAGTTCGGAAGCGAGTTGCATGAAAAGTTTGGTAACATCGCTGCAATTCCAATGAGATGGTCACTGCAAGCTTGTCATTCATCACAGTTTGCTCCCTTGTGGAAAATTTGTGGTTTCCATTTGTATGGAAGACTTGTAATGGAAAATACTAACACACTTTATGACTTCTTAAGTTGCGTTTCAGTGTATTCTGTGAATATTCCTTAGTTTGCATCTAGGATGCTAGGACAAGCATTTGTCGATCCTTTGTTGGCCTGTCCCAAATGAATATTGTAGAAACACAAAAAGAAAGGGTTGCAAACACTCATCCAGCTTCCCATCCTCCTTGAAAACATTTTTTTAATCTTTTTTATGACACGCACTAATTGGTTAAGGTTGGACTTTGTATTTCATATCTTCTGCTCTTCCTCTGTTCCCCAGCCACAAACCCTGCTGCTGACGCCCGACAACGAACTGAAGACGTTGGAGGAAGTCGAGGAGATAGAAGCCACCTTGATTGAAGACTATAACCTTGACCCAACCAGAGTAGGGATCCTCACCCCAGAGAGGAAGCAGACAGGCAGCTCCGAGGCACGGAACAAAAATAATAACAGTAGTAGTACCCCAAGGAAACTGATCATGACACCAGAAGAAAACGGAACCTTGCACAGAAATTCTGACTGGAAGGTCCTCGCTGCAACAGACATGGCAGGTCAGCAGCTATGTCAGCATAGTTTGAAAGGGGAAGGCAAAGTTTGCGTTTTCAATCATAGTGGGATTTTCCATGCCTGGAAAATCTGGGAAAATATCAGTTTTTCTCTAAAAGTCTTGAAAAAGCCAGGAAATTTTAGGAAAAACATGTCTTTAAATTGATAAATAATTTTGGGGGAGTTCTCTTAAAGTTATTAGCTGTATTCACCTTACATGCTTGATAATAAATCGGACACTGACTTAAGATCATTTGGTAATTATGCCTCGTTACTTACTCTTGGCTAAATAATTAGGCCGTATGACAATTGACATTTTCAGAAAAAAGGAAAGCATTGTTTATTGTATTTTAGATGTACAGGAGGGTTACTGTTGTCCTGGAATTTTTAGTTCAGGTCCATGAAACTCATAGAAGACTTAGGGGATTCTGCCAATTAGATTGTGTACCAACAATTCTCTTCAATGTCCTTGAAAAGAGGGTTAAGTGAGCAAAGGATAACATAAGACATTTAAAGCGAGTCCATCTCTTGACATAATAAATTTGTACACTTAGTTCATGTTTATTTATGCCTGCAGGTGTAAGACAAATTTACGCAACCTTTAAAGGTTGTGTGACATTAAAATGACATTTTGGAATAATGGCTGTTTGATCATTAAAAATGTTGAAGATAGCAACAAATTCCATCAAAATCCACCAGATATTGATGATTTTTCATGCAAATTCCTGTCTTACACCTGCAGGCATGAATGAACATGAACTAAGTATGCAAATTTATAATGTCAAGTGATGGACTCGCTTCAAAATGTCATGTTATCCTTCATTCACTTAACCATTATTTCAAGGACAATTGAGAATTTTATACGCACCAAGTTTTGGAAGCTTATATTTTCTTCTTGAAAAAATATTGGTATCACTAACAAAAGTGTAACCCAGAAATTAAGAGGTAATATATATAGGCCTAACCAAAAAAAAATAAATACTGACACTGTTCAACACCCCATGTCATCATTTGCATTTTTATCCATATCTCAAAAATGGTAGCAGATAAAAACAATTGTAAGGGACTCTTATTCAGGGTTTCAGAACGTTTGAATGAAGCAAGTCTTTTCTAGATGCTTGTCACACTTTAAAGGCAGTGACTCATCACCCCAGACAGTTCAAATTTTTCCAGCCATTACTTCTAGCCCCTCCCATAGCATGTGTAAAACTCCTTCACATGTGCAATCAAAGCAGTGGCCCCCTGTGTATGCTGTGTCATATGAGCTACTCTGAATCTCTTGAATTTGCTGGCAAGCAAGCAACCGAACCAACTGAGAATTTTGCTTAGCCCTAGCTAAGAATGTAGCTTGTGTTGATGAGTGACTGCCTTTAACTTTTGTCCCAATATATTTTTTTTTTTGTATCTAACCCTACATCTCACAGTTCCTTAACCAGAATATTATTTTCTCCTGTTTGATGACCTATTAAGTTTTATTTGCATGATCTCAATTTTTGTTGCTTGCAGATTTCAGATACGTTGCACTGGCAGAAGTGGACGGGGAGTTAGTGTGCATCGTCCTCTACGAGAAGCAGCAAAGTCCAAAGATTAAGAGAAAAACCAAAAGAAACCTTTCAATTGAAACTTGCAATCATCATCCGCCCTTGGCCCAGATGGGCCGACCTCTCTGTGCATTTGGCAGCGGCGTCATCCTCGGCAAAGTCATCATCAGCGGTCAGTAGCTTCCTCTTCTTTGTCACGTAAACCAACTCTGTCTTCTTGCAAACACTCTTGTCGGAATCAAAGGTATATAGAGGGCAATTGGGACAGCGTCTATGGGAGGGGTTCCCTTTTTTATCCCTGAACAGATTTTAAAAGTCATTAGCCACAGATTTTCTTTCTGTTCTGTTACATGTCAGAAATACCTTCTGCTTTGAGATAAAACTTGCAGACAATAAAGACTTGTGAGATCAAAATAATGACGTGACCTATGAAGGCTTTGTTATGCTCAGCATTTTCAAGTCAACTGCTAGGTGGGAAATCTTTCTTTCTTTCTTTCTTTCTTTCTTTCTTTCTTTAGGGAGGGAGGGAGGGAGGGGAGGGATGGAAGGGAGGGGAGGGAGGGATGGGAGGCGAGGGAGGGAGGGAGGGAGGGAGGAGGGAGGGAGGGAGGGAGGCTAGGGATGGGGTGATGGCCTAGGGGGGGAGGGGAGGGAGAGGGAGGGGGGGGGAGGGAGGGATGGGAGGGAGGAGGGGGGGAGGGAGGGCGAGGGGGAGGGAGGGTGATGGAAGGGAGGGTTATTAGGGAGGAGGGAGGGAGGGAGGGGATTAGGGATGTCTTCTTTCTTTCTTTTCTTTTTCTTTCTTTCTTTCTTTCTTTCTTTCTTTCTTTCTTTCTTTCTTTCTTCTTTCTTTCTTTCTTTCTTTCTTTCTTTCTTTCTTTCTTTCTTCTTTCTTTCTTTCTTTCTTTCTTTCTTTCTTTCTTTTTTTCTTTCTTTCTTTCTTTCTTTCTTCTTTCTTCTTTCTTCTTTCTTTCTTTCTTTCTTTCTTTCTTTCTTTCTTTCTTTCTTTCTTTCTTTCTTTTCTTTCTTTCTTTCTTTTTCTTTCTTTCTTTCTTTCTTTTTCTTTCTTTCTTTCTTTCTTTCTTTCTTTCTTTCTTTCTTTTTTCTTTCTTTCTTTCTTTCTTTCTTTCTTTTTTTCTTTCTTTCTTTTTCTTCTTTCTTTCTTTTTTTCTTTCTTTCTTTTTTTCTTTCTTTATTTCTTCTTTCTTCTTTCTTTCTTTCTTTCTTTCTTTCTTTCTTTCTTTCTTTCTTTCTTTCTTTCTTTCTTTCTTTCTTTCTTTCTTTCTAAGGAATTGTGAAACAGACAGTGTTACATTAGAAGCAGTTGAGAAAAGTAATTCTATGCCTCCTTGTTTTCCCAAGAAGGACACCCTTCCCACATTGAAATTGGTCAGAGATATAAAATTAGATGGGTTTGTCCCTGTTTTGTCTTCAGTATTAGTTTAAATTGAGGTCAAATCTGCACCCTTGCCTTATGTCAGATGTTTGGAAAACATTTACATTTTTGCAATTGTTTTTCTGTGTTTACATATTTTGTTTTTCCATGTTAAACCAGCCTGTCACCAGGGATGGTTGGATACAAGATTATAAAAAAGAAAAAGAAAACTACAATGATCTTTTGACATTTCCTTCACCCTGTCAGACAGGGCAGCATTTTTGGAAAATTTTCTCTAGTGATTTTCTTCATTTGGGCCTCAGTGCCCTGGTTCAAGTTGTTATTAAATGAGTAAAAAATATTGCATTTTTCATCCATCATCCTGTTTTTAATGTCCTTCATAAACAAAGCGGAAAAGATCTGAAAGTTTTCACTGTTGTGAATCTCGAGAGAGTTCCGTACAGGAATCATGCAACTGAAGAAACAGGCCACTTCTAAGAGGATTGGTCTCCCGGGGACCCATTATTGCTCCAAAAATACACTTTTTGTTAAAGAGTGGCAATGCGTAATGAGTTTTCCATTGTTTTGATAGTAGGTTAGAGGCTACTGAAATATTTGTTTGAATTTCATTCTTTGTAAAGAAAGAAAGGAAAAACTGGTTTCAGTGCCTCTGTACAGTGGAAAATGCAACTGCTTGGGATTGGTGCACAAAACATTTTTTCATGCATAAATTTGTTTTGTGTAATTTACCGTTCTTTCTTTCAAGAAATATCTCCCGAAATTCGGAAAATCAGACGCTTTCGTGAATTTTCCTACCAACCATTTGTGACATAGCACTTAGGAATCCAGCTTGTTGAAATGTTGTCATTGATGTGGTTAAAGTACTATCCTGATTCGTATTTGGTGATGAAACCCTAGTTTCACGTAATATTTTACTGAACCTACATATTCATGTCGTTTTCAAAAATGTTGAACAGAAAAGGTTTTGCATCCCGCAACCCCCCCCCCCACCACCAGTGGGAATGTTATCAAGGTATGAAACAGCATTCGTTGGTTCTACGTCACACATAGCCACCTCTGATGGCTCACAAATTTCTAGGCGTGTACTGAACCGTAACTTTTCAAACTGGTTGCTATGCAAGTGAGGAACCCTCTACCCGCAACTGTCGCTTTGTTCAACCGGTAAACGTCTGATTGCAGTAGGGCAAGTTTACGTATTGCAGGAGAATTCATTTAATCGTAACATTTTGTGTAGTCTGTCTGTGTGTGCGATGCCGTAAAGTCTTTGAGCAAATATTTGCAATGGACGGAAGTTTGATACATGACGTACACGATTGGGCCCGATGCCCATAGAATCGGACTCGTTACCAAATTGAATTCATCACTCTAAAACATCTGGGTACCACTTGTGTGTGTGTGTAATAAAGTCTGATTGATATGCTTGCATGTTACTGGTCGTTACAAATTAAAACAAAAGTTGATGAATAAATAGCGAGAGATTAAAAATGTGAATATTGATGGCATCACCAGCATAGTAAAGAATGCAATAACAATTTGCTGCTATTATAGTATCGGCAGTTTAATAATGCTAAATTTAGTGGAACGAGTAAAGCAAGAGGAGGGTTAATATTATGTTGAGTTTCTCATGTAGCTAGAGTTAACACTGACAATTTCTCTGACATACAGTTAATCCAAATAAATGCCACCCTCCTCACCCTTGATCTTTTGTCACACTATTTGTAGTGAAATTGTGAATTCCTGTGAGAAGAGAGTAAAAGGAAAATGAAATAGGTCCAGTCTCATCCCAGTGA
Organism: Stichopus chloronotus; assembly: GCA_021234535.1. Taxonomy (NCBI): domain Eukaryota; kingdom Metazoa; phylum Echinodermata; class Holothuroidea; order Aspidochirotida; family Stichopodidae; genus Stichopus; species Stichopus chloronotus. The sequence continues at coordinate 19,574,396 of CM037838.1, forward strand.
AGTCTAAGGAAGTCCCATCTATCCTGTCACAAAAGAATGTTTCTGAAAATTTTTGTTGGTGTGAATTGGGCTGTTACATTCTCCAGCTCAAAATCTTTCAAGGGAGGTTGATAGATGGAAAAATAGGAAAAAGGGCTGAATTTTTTTCGGTTCAATTTTTGTTGTTGTTCTTGATGTGTTGTGAAAATTCCTCTTAAACTTTTGTGTGGGACGTCAACTTATGAAAAATAAAAAAAAACAGGTAAACTTTGATTACCTTTGAACAACCAACATTTCTTGTTTATGCCAGTTAGTTAAAAACACATACTGTTGAATATCATCTGTGAGATGTCAATATAAGAAAAATTAAAAACTTAACATCTTTGATTCCTTGCCGAATGCAGGCAAGGAATCTAAGCAATGGTGATGGTGTGTGTGTGAGGTGCCTTGGCTTGTAAACATGACATCTCAGGAAGGGAAAGTTGCTTGAACTTCAAAGATTGGTGTGTAGGCAGACCATAGAGTGAGTAGATGATCCATAGAGGACATGGTTTGAAAACCTTGTAAACATGGTATTGCAAGCAGGGAAAGGTGCTTGAAATTTAAAGTTCTTTTGTTTTCATCATGAGTAGATCATCCCTACTGTTTTTCATGGGGGTCAAAGGTCATTTGAGGTCACCAGAGTTCGAAGTATAAAAACATGTAAGGGGGGGGGGATATCTCAGTGACTAAATGTTGTTGACACTTCAAACTCTTATCACTGGTAGAATTTAATGAGTAGATGATGTCTGTCATTTGTTATAGAGGTCAAAGGTTATTTGAGGTTAATTGAAGACATAGTTTGAAAACCTTCTACACACATCATCTCAAGGCCAGAGGGAAAGATGCTCGACCTGTTAAGTTGGTGTGTTGGTAGTCCACTGTAAATAGAGGATTCCAATTTTTTTCATGGAGGTTAAAGATCATTTGAGGTCAGTGCAAAAAGACATAACTTTTAACATGCTATATGGGTTGCCATCCTTCATCACCACAGTTGTCATCATGCTGAATCAATGAAGTTAATTCCAAACCAATAAGTAGTACGGTTGATTTCGTTTATGGTTCATTTCGTTAACAGTGATTGTGCATGTATGGAATAATGAGATACTGGCAAGGTATCATAAAAGTCATTTGACTTTCTGGTTTTTGTCTATTGGGGCACTTTCTGACTGAATTTTGTCATGTGTAAATTTGTCACCACCAATCTGTCAGAGAGATGCATAAATACCTGATCTGGAAGAACAAAGTGTAAAAGGTTATGTGACATATATGTCACAATTGCCTATCCTCCTTAAACACAGTCTGTGCGTAAGCTTGAGTAATGCTGAAATTGAGGTAAGATTCCTTGTTGGTATAAAATTTGGCCAAAGCAAACACCCCTTCACAACAGTATCACACCTGTGTGGTGTTAATTAGACTAAATACGCCAAGCACGGAACTCATTTCCGCTGTATCTGTCTCATTTCAGGAGGTTATGACAAGACCAGAGCATACAAAAAGACACAGTTGTACGACCCCGAGACAAATACTTGGGCATCCCTGAAGAGTATGACGAATCCAAGGATACGTTTCGAAATCGCCGTGATCGACGATCGCACATACGCCATCGGCGGTAGCGACGGCATGAATGAACTGAGATCTTGTGAGGTGTTTGACATGAAGACCGGCTGGCAGCCAATGGCAAGCATGCACAGGGAAAGATCTAATTTTGGTGAGTTTTGTAACTTACCAGTTTTCTTATTTTCTTCTCCTTCAGTAAACTTCCTGAATTGTTAAGGGGGAGAAGGTGGCGGTGGATTAAGGGATGAAGCAGGACCAAAGAACCGTTTGCTGGTATTTCTTGAACTCTCCTCTTGCTTCATCCTCAGAAGCTGTAGGCTCCATGTGGAAGCTGTTTGATCCCTTCAATTACGATTACGATCGAGATGTCACATGAAGTTGAAAATGATAGTCTATGTGCTGGCAATTGTTTATTTGTGACTTGTGTACAGTAACACGTAATGGACGTAAAATGTGTTTGGACTTCACAAAACTTCGTACATCCACCGCTCCGTATAAAGACTTGTTATATAGATGAACCTGGTCTGATGCTGCCGAAAATGTTTGAGATTAACAGAAGCAACCTAAGAAAGCAATTTTGCTGATGACACTTTGTGCAAGACTTGTGACAATAAAGATTGAAATCTTTTAGGCTATTTCCAAGGAGTCTCCAGTTTCTAAGTTACCTTAATGAAGCAGTTTGCAAATGTATACAAAATGAGGCATTGAAGAGTAACTCAGTGATTATGTGAATATTGACTAGTGTTTCTAAATGCCATTGTCTCTCTCTCTCTCAAAGGTGCTACGGTACTGGATGGGAAACTTTACGTTATAGGAGGCCACCGAGATGGTGTTTGCATCAAAAACTGTGAGGTCTATGACCCGAAGAATGACGAATGGACAGAAATAGCCCCTCTTCGTCAAGGTACACAGTAGCACCTTTTGTTGATCCCCTTCTTGATCTGTGACTCTACCTAACCTCCCTAAAAGGGAGTGAGCATTTTTTTTGTTCCTTTGTCATGGTTTTCACTTTGTTTTTCGACCTGAAAGTTGTTGATCTTGCTGCACTTGAGTGAAATATCATGCCCAGTAACTTTTGTATATGTAAAGGATATATATAGTCATGTGTCATGAAATGTTGCTGGGTGAAAACATTACCCCACCATGCACTCATCAGAAATTGGTGAAGAACATTCTGTTTTCAAATGGTTAACTTGACTCTTGCAATATTATCCCACCATCTCCTTGATTTGCTCAGAACACAACACTTCCCTTTTTGTAACAGGAAGCAAGAACCGGCATTGTCCTTTGATGAAATTTTACTTTTAAAGATAATTCTCCAGTCGTTTGTCTCTTACGATCTGGACAGTACCAAAATTCAGTTGTTGCTAGGACACATGCCTTCATTTGTGAAGTCTATTTCTGAACTGTCCCATCTCGGTTGCTTCGTTGCGTTTCATAAGGTAGGCCTACATTCTGCTCCATCTGCCTTGTGTGTGTGTCGGCTTAAAAGCATCCCACAGGGAGTGGAGGAGAAACAAACATGATACAGTGTTTGTGCAGTTCATTGCGCATGTCTCTTCGTTTTTTTTTTTCTGTACAGCGAGATCTCAGTTGGGAGTGTGCGCCCTCGATGGTCAAATTTATGCAGTCGGAGGCTCGTCGATGTGGAGTTGTGTCAGCACAGTGGAGGTCTATGATCCCGAACTAAACGAATGGAAGGCAACCACCTCCTTGAACACCAATCGGAGATCGGCAGGAGTCTGTGTGCACAGTGGTGAGTCTTCAGAAGAAGGAAAAACATCGTCAAACACTAATCCAAACAATGATTGGACAAATTAGGTGGAAACTCACACTCGACGTAGACGTAAATCCTCTTTAAACGTTCTTGACTTATGAAGTTATGTCATTGCTTGAGTTATCACAATGATCAACGGACATCAGGGGTGACTCTCAATACCTGCAAGGTATCCTTGTGTACTGAAATGGTTTGAATTGAGCCTAAACTTACATGAATATGCAAGTGGCATGGATATGGAGGTGACAGCTGGTAACTAAAGTAGCCATCAGCATTTCTGTGTAGACTCCCAAGCCCTTAGTCATTGTGGGTAATCCTTAACAGATCCTAAAACATCTCGTGCAGGTACACATGTAAGTTGATGCTGTAGAGCAAATGGCGAGGGAGTATCGTGGCTTACACAAGTCATACCCTACGCCCACTCGCACACTACACTCTTGAGTTGGTACTTTATCAACTCCTGGATACTGCCTTCACCTTTTTCTATTTTTTAACAAGAGGAATGTTTATGTGTTCTTATTCATTCATAGATGTAAACATCAGTTTTTAGAGGAGCTCTCTGAGTTGATATTGTTTATTTTGTTCGAAGAAAATCCTCCATTTCAGTACTTTTATTTAGCCTCATTAGTCATGTGTCTATTCCTGTGATCACCGAAAACATGAGAAACTACTTCTGGTGAACAATGGTTGCCTATGGTTCATACCCAAAAGTAAGAAGCGTCTGATCACAGATTTGCAACAAGTGACTTCGATTGTTGATTAGCCTAGCATTGCTACTTCAGTCGTGTATCAGACGTTCAGAATCTCTTAGTTTGACCATTTACAATCCCTATATAAGGAAACTCAACAGATGTGACAAAATATCATGAATTCTGTGACCAACTCTATGAGTCCCTTTAACATGGAGGTTTTGAAGCCCCCCCCCCAATTGAATCTGTGCCCCAAGTGATCCCCCTTGTAAACGACTTTCATATCTTCTTGAACTTTCAGGTAAGATATACGTCGTTGGGGGCAGCGACGGACAGACGGTGTTAGACTCCGTGGAGTTCTTCGACCCGACCCAACAGAAGTGGAGCCCTGTGATGAGCATGGATAACCCCAGGATGAACCTGAAGGTCATCTCAGCTAGAGATGCCATCTACGCTATGGGCGGCTTTGATGGCTCTTCGACTCTGGACAGCATCCAGTGCTACAAGGAAGATGCCAATGAGTGGTACTCGCATGCCATGCACCTCCTCCGCCGACAGTCTGCCACCCCTTCCCCGCCCAGCAGTCCGGTGGACGTGAAGAAAAAGATCATCGGCAGTGCCGAGTCCAGCGAAACAGAGAGCGTGTGAGATCAAAGCGTGCAAAGTCTATCCTTCTGGTTTGTCGTGGCAGTAAGCTTTGCTTGTTACTCTGGGCTTAACATAAACGTAAGAATGTGGAGGTTAAAGGAGCGCAGAAAGCGAGCCATGGACATTTGCTCTAATGAAATGTGGTTCCAAAAAATGAAAAACATGGAAGTAAATTGTTATCAATGGTTCTTATAATGTCCCTGCTCACTTTCTCAACTATTTTCTATGGTGCTTAAATTGTCAAGAGATTTTATCCCAGCAGTTTTGCATATGGGGCAATTTTCACAAATTTTATTTCTTCTCAAACTATCAGAGAGACTTTTCTAGGGTATGAAGATTGAAACCAGTATATAACTGTGTAAATGACAATATTTCTTGATATTAAATGACGTTGGTGTTAACTGTCGTGTTGTAGGAAGTTTGACGAAAATTGAATTTCATTTTGTTTTGACAACAACCTTGATACTGAGAATATGATGGGAATTATTTTCAAAAGTAACATTGGAAAAAAAACTTTTTATTTTTGATATCAATGTTCAATATTGAAAAACAAACATGTGTGTAGCTAATTTCACATGGCACCTTCAGCCAAGTATGGGCTCAGCTTTGTGAGCCAATAAACTGATTTGTGAAGTCGTTCTGTTTTTGTCCTTACCCGTGAAAGGTGTTATCCCCTGAATAAAATTCTGTAATAAAATGTGTTTGAATGTGTATATCGTAAGGCTAGTCTGTATGGTAATCTTTCATTATTTAGCTGTATCTTCATGGAACAACTGTCTCCTTCATTGCTAGATTATAGTTACACCTTTTTGGTTTTGATATCCATTCCTTGTTCCAATACTTCCACTGTTTTGTGTAAATTTGAACGGGTCACAGTCTTAGACGTCTCTGGTGCTCCCATCTCTCTGGTTTTGAAAGGATACTTTTAGAATGGAACATCAAATGATGAATCAAACTGCAGTTGCTTTAGATCTGTTTTATCGGTCTTTGGTTTAGCTAGCATGATACAACCAGGAAAGATGCAACTTTAGCAGCCACCTTTAATTGTCTTAGAATCACTTCAAGTCTACGGAGCCCTGCTTGACCCGAGTGCAATATGACAAAACTCCCTGCAACTGCTAATCGCAAGTGAGTCATAACAAGTCTTTAGCAGTTGCGTTGTGTTTCAGCCGCGTTCCATGCTAGCTGCACATGGAACCAACCAGACTCAACAATTTGAACCACTTGGTCCTCAGTCCATATGGGGGACCACCATTGTTGTATCGTGCAGTCACCTAAATAGCACCCTCAGTCCCTCACTGGCTCTGCAACGCCAGTCTTATCACAGCAGGGTTTGGTCACAAGCGCCCACTTACCCAATATGATCTCAGACTCAATGACATGAAACTCAACTTAAAACTATTGCAAGTCAGTCGGGCAGCACTACAAGCAAGTTATGCACCGATGCGACTCAAACCGAATAGACCAGTTGAAAGGAGTTTTGTGACATTGCGGTCCGGTCGTAAATGATCCATGTAGGTCAAGGTTCAAGATTGTATAAGGATTGTTTTTTCACAGGCGCCTCAATTTTGTCTTTTGGAAAATTATACCCAAATTAAAACCTTGATGGATTTTTAATAGCAAAAGGTCCTGATCACAGGGCCTTCTTCTGACATGTCAACATTATCCTCAAAGACCCCCCCACCCTTTTTTTTTTAAAAACTGCTAAAATGTTGCAATTGCTTCATGTGCCTAACTGGAGATACTGGGGTTTTTTGCTCCATTTGCAAGATCTTTTTTTTTTTTATAGCCTCCCACACCTCAGGGTGTGGTGTTAGGTTTTCATTAGCATACTACCTTAATTTTTTTTAATCTTCCCTCTGCATTTAGTGTATGACCAGTTGGTGGATTGCCTTTATTAGCATTTAACAGATTGCTCTGAGATGATGAAACATTGCTTTGATGTATCATCCGTTACCGGTCAGAGGAATTTACAAAAAGTCTTGAAATGACCTAAACTTTATATTTGCCGAATATCATTGTTTCGCGAGATTCCCGGAGAATTTTCTGAACAGTGCCATAAGCTAATAAGTGATAGGAAAAGATGGAAAAGTTTTCAAACATTTTGAACATTCATGGGGAAAGATGAAACATGCAGCCAGAAATTTGAACACTGTCGTACATGCTGGATGTTCAACTTTGTTGGGCAGCTTGTCTATACCATCACACATTTGTTCGGGAACATTGTCATACCGATATGTGACAGGTTTTAAACAAATAGATGAACATGCCAGATGGGATTTTATTCTCAACTTCAGAGAAGAAAACTCTGAGGATCATGAGAGTTTGAACTGATGGTCTGTATCCGGTCCGAAAAAGTGTGCCGTATCATCGTGAAGTTTTCAGACTTGTCACACACACTTTTCAGATGTGATGGCATATCAAAGCTGAAGTGATTAGGTCATTTGTGCCAAGAAATGTGTAGTCATGTTTGTGACAGATATGCGATGCTGTTCCTACAAAAAAATGGTAAATTGTTTCGTGAAGTAAAGAAAAATGCTTGGAAGATTGATGTGTGTATTATTATTAATGGTTCGTAGCATTTCACTTACTTTTTGTCTGTATTGCAGTTGAAAAAATGGAAATTTGGTACCACAAAATATATTATTAGCAATTTCGGCCACCTTGTGAATTGTTTTTTGTTTTAGTTTATATATTTTGTTGATTTCTTGTTTCCAAAACTATGGTTTTGCCTACAAGGTTTCAGTTCTTTGCTTTCATAGGAAGGTTGTTTTCTTATTTTCACTCGATTCTTTTGTTTGTTCTTATTATTTTCTGGTTGAATCTGTTAGTGGTCATCTGGTTAAATTTCACCACTGCAAGAAAGAAAACCAAATATGAACAAACTTGAAACTTTATCCATGAATTTGTCAATTACGCTCAATTTTGATGTGAGAAAAGATGGTATCGTTGTATTTTGTGATTTGATTTGATCAAGGTATTTGGGGTAACATCATCTCATAATCATCTATTTACATTCAGTACTAGTATATGCTTAAAAATGCAAACTTTGAGTAATTATGATATTTCGCTAATTACTACCTGTTGTTGTTGTTGTTTTTCTATGCTTTGCATTCAGACTTTGTTTCTGATATCCTTGTACCCTCGTTACCAACAGAAATACGATGGAAGTAAAAAGTATCTCATTGAACATACAATCAGTGGATTTAATGCTAAAGTTAGTTTCTTTATGCAATTTGGAAAAGGTTAAAAAGGAGAAGGGTACCTAATTTAAATTTATGATTCATGTTTGTATTATAAGAATGAAGTTATTAACAATTCTTAGTGCCATTAGTCCTCAATTTGTCACAAGATTAGTCGCCTAATGGCAGGTTTCTTTAACAGGATGAACAAAAAAAAAAAACCTTTTTCCAGCAAGTTTAATTGATTACTTTATCAGACTTTTGTGACATGGAAAATATGACAATATGATATGATAATTGACAGAAACGTCAATATCACAAATTACTGTTACAATTAATTTTTCAAAAGCTTTCCTTTTTGGATGGTTCATGGTGGTACGTTTGATCCATACTCGGGGTGTACTTTTCTGTTATAAGCTTGCTCTTAGTCACTGTTTGTTATTAGTGAAGGTTGTATTCAAGGGAATCTGAATATTCCCCAATTATTAGGCAGAGCAGAGAAAAGAGTCTTCATTTTGTCATATTATGTTGACCATATGTATTAGCAAAAATATGAAGGGGGGAGGGGGCATTAGCCGAAAAAAATTGGCAAATTGCTGTTTGAAAATGTGGAAATGGCTTTTCACAATGATGAGAATTTTAACAGCTATTTCAAAGATGTGAGAAAGGTTTAAAGTGTTAAAATATTTCAAATTATTTACCCTGATCCAAGTGTACTCAGCCCAGTTTTCACTTGATGTTATGGAGCTGTGCTTTCTCCAGAAGACAAACTCTTAAAAGTCTGCTGATCCTATTGATATTATTGATATCATGCAGGGAAACTATCTTTAGACAGTTTGATAGAAGATGAAATATTCTGTATGAACGTTAAGTACATCTATCTCGAGAAGTCTTGGGAATAATCGTGACAGACAGCTGCTAGCTATTTATGATATCCTGAAATTCTAAGGGTATGTTTTAATTTGTCAGTTTCTTTGAATTTTTGGAGTATATAGGCCTTGTGCTATCTATCAATGCTTTGAACAAGCATAAGTAACATGTTTTTTATATTGCCTTTTATAAACGTTTTCTTGGCAACCACATTTAGTAGCTTAGGCTCTCTGCATCCTACCACAGTAATGTATGTATTGTGCAGCCTACACACAATTCAAAGAATCATTCACATTGTCTGGTATTTGTGGTAATACAGCTACTGTTTACTTCTTCAAAACACATTCCAAGTCATTTCTAAGAAGAAATTGTTTTAGACCCTTACGAGATTTTTTTTTTTGCCAAACCTTGAATAATGCAGTTTCGGTTGTGTCTAATTTTTGTTGTCTAGATCTACGTAGCCTAAGTGTTGATTGTGTGTACTGATTAAGTCCTAAAATGACCGAGAATTTCAGTATGAATAAACAAGGTTGAAGTTTGTGGTGGACTTACAGAATACATGAAAAATACAAAAACTGCGGTGTCCCAAATACAGCTGTAAGTGGCATTAATTATTAAATTTATTCTTTACTTCATCTTTTGATCTATTAATTCCTCACAGTGAATTTTTCTTTGCATTTAAGTTATGTTGCTTTGTTTGATATTTGTGTTTACTTTTTTTGTTTGTGACGGGTCATTGTTACTTTGTTGATTTGTTCTATTGACAGATTGTAATAGTAGCTTATTGGTACGGTGCCTTTCTTAAGGTGTTCTCACAGAAAACACATTTTTGACAAGTTTTTATTTTTTTTTCCCTTTTGTTTCTGCACTCAAGTTAAGTGTCAGTATCGTTATGTAAATCCACACCCTTCAGTTACCTTTCTCTGCTAACCAGTCTTAACCCAAAGCATTGCTGTAAAGTTGAGGAAAAGCCCGCATTGTACAAATGCATTTGAGCACAGCTGGCTTTCAGTCATTAAAGCAGGATGTGTTGTTTTTCCTACAATGTCAAGGCCCACCAAAACACCGGCTATATTTTGTATAGTTGTGAAAAGCTGTACAAACTACCGTAGCATGGCCTATTTGTCCAAAAGAAGCCTAATTTCCTGAAACAATGCGTTTTTGTTGTGGGGCCTTCACACGGAAAAGCCGCAAATTTACTGCAGGGCCTGGTTCTGCTAACTTTTTACCAAAAAAAAAAATGAATCACTCTTCTTTCTGCCATAATTAACAATCTAATGAATGAAATTTCTCCTAAAAGAAACATATCATAGACGGTATTTTCCAGATTGGCACCGAATGGAAGAGAATGATGGAGAATAGACAATGAAGGCTATTTTTGCTCCTTCAAACAGCACATCCTGCTTTAAGTCCTATTCAATTCAGAAGTTTTCGTTTTTCTACAGTCAGCAGAAAATATGAGTAAGTCCCTGATTTTGGTGTCAAACTTGTTTGGATTTAGGAATTCACTATCTCAGCTAAAATAGCAAGACATTGCTGATACATGTATTGTAGAGGCCATAACTCAACACCCTAAGCTATGTTTTTACTTTCCGGAAAGCAAAACTCTCTACTGGTTCTAAGTTACAGTACTCTTTGATTGACAGCAAATTCGAAAGATACAGAACAGCTCGTATTGCACAGCGTACACAGATATCCATTGTTTTGATTGCACATGTGGAGGAATTTCAGACAGGCTGAGCGAGGGACTAGACGTTGGTTTTTGGGAGGATTGAAATTGTCTGTGGTCATGAGTTTTTGTCTTTAATATTTGTGTCATGGTCACATGACCTCAGTATAATGTAGAGATTTTGAGCGGAAGAAGATGGAGGGTTGGGAGGAGAGAGTTCCATATGGGTTCGTTTATGTTGGAATTGTTTATCGATTTATCGTTGTATGTCAGAAAGCATTATGCAATAGAAAAATCTTGACCTTCTAAGAATTGTTCTTACCCGACTATTAACTTTTAAGTTTTTATCACCAACATTACATTCCATTTAAGTCAAATTTCTGATACCAGTAGCAAAAAAAAAAAAAAAACAGTAGCAAAAAAATTAAAAAGACACCTTGGGATGAGGAGCTCATTTTCATTAGAAACTTTTAGAATGTAGTAAGTGATTACCTATGGATTTTTCTCTTGATATTCTTGCAATTTAATGTCACATTTGTCAATGCAAAGAAAAACTGAACTTCAGAAACTAGTAGTAGAAAAACAGTTTTGCAAGAGCCTAACTTGTGGCAGTGTAATGTAATTAGTCTGACTCTCGGTTCCTTTAGTGTCAAAAACATATAGCGCTAAGTCTAACATGATTCCTCCCTTCACCTTCATCGGTGCTGTCTGTGCTTCATGAGGAGAACATATTGATGGTGGATTTTGCAAAACAGGCGTTTGTGTGATTCAATTTATGAATTGATGAGCTTTTTCCTCACTTTTCATCATCATTACTTTGTTGTAAGAATGATGTGTCTGAAGGAAAAATTTTTAAAGAAAATGTGTCTAATTTTGGAATTGGAGTCATGCAGATATATATAGGGCAGAACGTCGAAATATCAAGTTAATTTATGAATTGTAATAGACCATTTAGTGATGACTAATACCAGACCTTCTTTACTTTAATGAAGTGATTGTTTTTATCTCCTATGTTTGTTGTAGTTGTGTTCGTTTCATTTTTTTTTTCCTTTCATATGATGGCCAGTGTGTGTCAATAAATAGAATGTGTGTGATAGGTATCACATGAATTGAAAAGATATGGTGGAGGTTCACCTAACAATCATGTGTACTATGAAATGTTTTTTCTTTTTTCTTCTCTTTTTTTTTCTTTTTGGATGTGTTTTTCACAAAACGTTTGGCATGGGAAACATGTTCTTTATGTGTGTACATAGAAATGCTGTGAATAAGTTGCAAAGGATGACAATATATTATATAGATTTTTTTTTTTTTTTTTCATTACACAAACTTAGTGGCATTGAATGTTGGACGGGGAGGTGTGTGGGAGGAGGGGTGGATTTAGTGTCTGTGATGGTTTCCTCCCCTAGTATCATTCCACCGCAGTAACACGCTAAGGTTTGAAAGAATGGTGAATGCTTCAACTGGAGTTACCGTCATGATTTGAGCAATTTGTCCATTTTCTCTCTGAGACATTTTCCTAATTCTTTGTTCAACAAGTCATTCCTTTCGTAAAAGGAGGCCTGCCAAACCGTTTTGAAACGAGGGAGGCGAAGGAGTTTTGAAAGGAGGGAGGGGAAGGGGGGTACTTGATACCTGAAAGTGAATTATTCAACACACTGATCTAATTTCAAGAAAAGTACATAATGGACAGGTTGAAAAAATTTGTAGATTTCTTAAGAAAATGGTGATTAAAGAAGCAGGTTATATATCACTTGAAGATACAGTACAAATGCTAGGTCATTCATGGGACTCTTGTTAAGATTTGAGATCATGTAGATTGAACACTTTTATTTCCAGATTGTTGTGTTTATTAATTTTGTGTTCTCACATCTTCTGTTGCGATCACCCTGTCGAGCAATCAATAAATAGAATCACATTCAATTTGCTTTTGTTGTCTTGCTTGATGCTGTTACTTGTTTTTCTTTCTTTTTCGTAAGTAGCAAAGCACATACTTCCATCCAGTTTCCTTACCATCGGTTACACACTGCACCTTACTCTTCCACACAAAAACCTGTTCCACATAATACAATTATTTCTTCACGAATTTTAAGACCAAGTTCTAGGGACTAGTAGGTGGGGTGTATCCCCCCTTGCACCCTGTTCACTCTAGTTGGTTGTAGTCATGTCAGACTAAATAAGACACACTGGTGGCAATCCAAGGCACTGAACACATATGCATATGTGCCAGTCACACCAGTATAGCTAGGAAATCACAAAAGCAAGGTTGTCAAATTATTTGGTGTATTGTATAGTTGTATTGTTAATTGTGATGTCTGGCATGTACTTCTTGAAAGGTGCATGGTGGTTGTAACAGAAGATAGAACCCAATGATAGGGTAGAATGTACTATGACTACCCCTCTCTATATGATAGTGAAAGGGCTTAAGATCAAAATAAGGTTAGCAGTTACCTTGCGCCTGCATTTAGTTGTTTTACAAACTAATTATAGTTTCTGAATACAAAACAATGTAAGAAAAAATTAAAACACTCTGATTGCCATGTACAAGGAAATTTATTGTGACTATTTGTAAATCATTTACGGAATGAAGAAGTTACAAAGTCAGGCTACAAGATTATAATTTGAGTTTTCCAGCAGAGTGCACCACACGGATTTAGCACACTGCCATCATGAGACCTTGGAGCCTTAAGCCAAAATACCCGACTGGTGGTACGACTTAATCTGAAACTTTGTTACAACAATCTGATTTGCTGCTCTCCCCTCTAGTTAGCTGCAGGCTTGAAAATAATCAGGGTGCAGAAGCACTCTCCTTTGAAATTTTAATTTACTGAATGATTGTAACATAGAAAACAGTGCAAACATGATTCTCACTAGAGGCATGAAATGGATAATTTTCAAGTGAAAAAAAATAAAGAACAATGTCAGTTGTGAGGCATGTGTCGATAAAATTTTCAGTTTTGTGTGTTTTTTTCTGGCATTTACAAACTCATCTGGACACAATTTTCTGTTGAATTATATTGCCTAAAGACAAGTTTCGGACGTTGCGAGGTACTCGGTGTTAGACGGACTTGACTTGGTCGGAAATAGTGCATACAACATGATAGATATGAGGAATGAAGTCTCTACACTCAGCGTCTACAAAACTCCCCAAACAACAAATACGTCACAAGGTTTTCATCTTTGGATCAACTGACATGATTCTTTTTGGTTCAATACATGGTGAAGGCAGCAAATTAGATTTCTTCTTGATTTCTCTCTCTCATTTCTATAACGCAAGATGTTGCTGGAGGAATTCTTCCACGGTATCGGTGTTCCACTTCTCAATGCTCATGACCTCTTCAATGTTGTTTTGGGCATCAAAGAATTTGAGGACAGGGTCAGCTCCTTTCACGTACTTAACGAGAGAAAACAAGAACATGATAAACAGTTATGGGATTTCAGCAACTGGACAATACGCACACAAAATGTCTACAAAAGAACAACTCCAAAGGAATTTTCTTGATTCTTCAATACAATATGACCACAGGATCAGTGACCACTGCAAAATTAGTTCATATGAGGCAATTTTGTCATGCATTGAATCGAAGTTCCAGACTGCAAAGAAATGCAGCGTTTGTACATTTTGAGGATAAAAGTTAAGCAATTTTCGAGGTATGATTTTTGTTTTTCATGAATCGGACATTTGTGATTTTTGCAATGTTATTCATTTCAACCAAATTTTACTAAACAAATTGGTCTAAACATTTGTTGTGGAATAATAACTTAAAAGTGTACAGCAATATTTGAAATCAGTAAGAATCCTCACACATGAGAACACCAACTACTCAGCAACAATTGACAATTTTTTTGAAAGATTGGACGATATTAAGACACGAAGGTGCTCACCTTGACCTTGAGATTGGTGAACTGATTAGGCTTGTCGCTCTTCAGGAACGCTGGATCCCGATGAGGAAAAAGAGATAGCCATGAAATCAGTATTTGCGTTTCACAAATTGTAGCATTTTGCGTTCAGGATTTTTCATTCAGGCCAGAAAAAAAAATTGGCCATGAATTTTGAAATTCAGGTGTAAATTGAACTAACAAAAGTAAAGAAAATACTAAGTATGCACTAACAGCATAACAGGTATGTTGAAATCTGGTCAAATTTCATTCAAGTTTCCAAATCCATTGGGGCAAATATCAAACAGAGGGATGTACTGTCCAAAAAATCCATTGAACTTACTCAGACGAAGACATGTACCAGGAAAGCGTAAAATAAAAATGACTATTCTGGCACACAATGTAAGCTTTGCATGAAATATTGCCCCCCAAAATGGAAACGATTAATCCAGGCTCAGCCATATGCTCAAGCACTTAAAAGCATTTCTAATTGTAACTGATCACAGAAGATTTACTCTAACTTTTGAGGTCTGAAAGATAAATTGACTTTGAATCACTGATGTTCTTTGAAAAAGAGAAAGTTTCCTGTGTTTGATACACTTGATTTGCTGTAACAGAAGAGGGACCTCTGTTAAAAGATTACATGGCACTGTCTGACATAAATTCATAATGTCTTTAAAAGTGTCACCAAAAGAATTTGCTCTCAGAGCAGCAATTTGAAGCTAGCTCAGTTGAAATGAGAGCAGCTCAAGACCTTTTTGAGGGTAAATATGTTTATGAGGGAAATTAAAACGCATTTGGGCAAAATAACTCCATGGTCGTGACATCGCATAACAATCATTTGCTGAGATCCCTGAATTTCCAGCGGCAATCTGCCTGTGTTTAAAGGTTCGTGCCAGGCTTCTACAAATATCAGTACTTAATGATAAGCAGGTCCAGATTTAGAAGCAGAGCTTCAAACTCTGGTGAATATACAAAGGCAGTTTCGAAATCATGGACAGGTCATGTACACTCTAGCTTGTTAATAGTTTTCAAAGTCATTGTTAAACAGTTGCCCCTAACAATTCAAGAGGTTTTGTGTAACGTTTAACTAAATTCAAAATAATATTAATTACTTGCCTTGAATCTGTGGGTATTTCCCTATTTTTCATCCGCATATTTCTAGCTGTGCTTTTGCATATGTCTGAAAACAAAAACAAAAAAAAAAGGATGGAAACACTACATGAGTGAGGTTCTGGGCCTAGACATGGTAAATTGAAAAGCATGCTGTCATAGATCTGTAACTTTGTATCAATAGCAGCAGACTCACTGTAGCATATCCAGTTTGGACAAGCAATATAATCTATTGAAAGCAACTGTTGGCTGATTCCAACCACATCTATTGTTAAAGAGGACTTGGTGAACTATCCAAATTCTCAATGAGCTATGGTGTGTAAAGCTACAAGTAATATTCTGGGGGCAGCAAACCAGATCGTCAAAAGCCAAACTGTTAGTTAAAATAATTTATAAATCGCATTTCAGAATTTTCTCCCTTTCAGAGGTCATAGGTCTTTGGGATTTAGGGCCAATTGCCAACTGAAGCCTTCAACAGGACAGAAAAACAAATCACAGTGAATGTGAAGATTAGTCAGCACACCATGCATTACGGATAAAAGATTAAATGTGATACACACTTGCACCTCTTTTGAAAAAATTAAATCCTCCATTTTTTCCAACTATTATAACTTTGAGAAGCAGACCTTCTTCTCTGTGTCAGCATCTTCAAGACAGCATTTCTGACAGACATCTGTTAGTTGTTCTAAACCAAACTCAGGCAGTCTTGCGCAGTTGCTACAGAGGAGGTTCGATGAGAAACCCTGTTCGACGCACAGCTCAGCCGAAAGCTTCTCTAACTGGCCCAATGACTCGGAGACCTGAACATGAAATTTACAACAGTTACATGGGCACAGAAATTAAAACAAAGGTAACTACTTTAGAGGTAATTATTTTAGATGTTACAAGGTCACTCTACCTGAATACAAAACTCTGAATGAAAATTC
The DNA here is from genome assembly GCA_021234535.1 of Stichopus chloronotus. Taxonomy (NCBI): domain Eukaryota; kingdom Metazoa; phylum Echinodermata; class Holothuroidea; order Aspidochirotida; family Stichopodidae; genus Stichopus; species Stichopus chloronotus. The sequence goes on from CM037838.1 coordinate 19,590,724, forward strand.
CAGCTACAATGACATTTGCAATGCAGAGATGGGATCTAGACCTGCCAGCCAAAACATTACAAAAAAATAAATAATTTGAAGATCGATCCCTTAAACGTGAACACGTACTGCAGTTTTACATAACGTGACAGCAAATTTCATAAGAGTACATTCCCAGTGGCTTGATACAAAAGAGTAAGCTTTAGCCAGTTGCCAAATATATCAATTTTTTCTGAATTAACAGACCGTTGATACTTACATGCATAAGTACGAAGGTGGTAACCACAGTTACCAGACCTACTAGGTCTGGTAGCATTGTGGGTCCTGACCTGTTAATCTAGTTCAAGGTAAGTTCTGCAAAATGGAAATTTCAAGACATTAAGCTTGTTACAATGCATGTTCGAGTTTTTTACTTCCCCACTCCTATAGGGATTTAACTATTTCAGATCAGTTATATTTGGCTATGTGACTGTACAGATATAGGCTTACTTGAAGATTTATGTCTTCATTTAATGGTAGCAGCGCAAGGACTGTGATATCGAGTTCAACGTAATGCACAGCCATGTTCAAGGGCTAGATAGGTTGGAGAGGAACAGGGTGTTGAATTTGTTGGAACTTGGATGCATCATTCATCCATGCTTCTTGATTGAATGCAACAGACTTGACTGGGGTTCCTGCACTGGCTAAACTAATAACTAGTCGCAATTGCAGGGGGTCTATTCACCAGATTCATGAACCATGTTCATCGTGGATGAACACCGGTGAGATTCCCCTACTTTTTTTTAAAAGGGTCCAGAGGATACCGAGGCAGGGGTGAAACCAGAAAATCACCAATGCAAGCCCAAGCCTGCTAAATGGAGCGCCATTAAACGTCCCCATCTGAGGACGAGAGTGTGCCCCCCCCCCAAACTTTACAGCCATCACTTTCCCAAAGACTGGGAGCGGTGCAAGGAGAACCTGCAGTTCAGCAACCCATCAGCTGTACATGCCAAGCAACCTGAAGTGGACAAGACCTAAATCGGATAACAGGAACCCAATAACCCCCTCAGCATCGCTGTAAACATCTTTACTGAACAAGCCAAATTTATAGGTTTCCAAGGAGTTCTGCTGGGACTTGGCCCAGGGACCCAAAGATTGCAAGATGGACACTCTAACCACCAAGCTAGCTCTCCATCCAAACCCAGGCTTGAGTCAATCAGTTCAAAATAAGATCTACCAAACGCTGTTAATTTATATCATCAATCATATTAAATTAAGAGAACTACAGAACAGTATCAAAAACAATAAAAATATCTTCTCTAACTTCAAAGGTCTATTCAAACTTTGAATGAGAGTTTCATTCAAGGCATTCTGGTTAACATTTTGGTACTATTTGAAACATTGATCACAGTTTGCAATAATGTTGAAACTTGAGAATTTGGCTGTAAAATGTTTCCATGAAAATGAAAAAAAGAACACAGTAAATAGTTGTTTTTGCTGCTGTTTGAAGTAAAATACAACGCAGGTGGTGCGTACAGAATCCCTTCCCATCCACGTCACTGCAGTCACTGGCGTTACGAATGCATTGTCATATTTTGACTTGACAATGTCAAGTCAAAATACTTATCGACTCACGGCCTGACGATATCTACCAGTACCACTATTACTACTATATTGTCTCCAGTATGAAGTTACACAAAAACCCACGGTGGGACTGGCGTATGATAGTTGCGCGACATTGAGGTCTACTGTAAGATACAGCACTGACAGTGTAGACATCGAAAAAAGGATGGGAGGATTAAGGTCTTGGAAACACTGCAATACGAGCATAATTCATATAAAATAATGTGACTAGAAATATCTTTGGTAGTATACGTCGACAGTACATACCCCGAAAATCTTCTTATCACAAAGTCTAAATGCCTAAGTTAGACCTATACTTCCATCTCTTCCTGAAATGATAACGTGTGACAATGTTACTCGACCGTTTCAATCGACGTGAGTCTACGTGTACGTGTGTCTATTTACAAAATCGCCGAACATTAATAACGCCTAGAGTGTCAACCTGTGCTGTATGATTACATCATGTGACTTGTTTCTGTAGTACGTACCGGTATAATATACTCCCTATACAAGCCAAGCTTCAAAATAAATTGACCCAATGTAACTACAGCACAAGTGAATTCTAGCCGAACTTGGTCTTGGGAACAATTTTAGAACTAGGCCTACATATAGGCCTAGGACAACTAACACATCGTCACTTTGGCAGTTTCGTGGCTTCTGTGTAAGTGGCAATTGACTTGGTTACATTAAATGCAGCTGACCATCACACACCGATGCCATCGTGGTTGTTTATACTATAATTTAGTCAAGGCTATAGGCCTAAGTTACTGCCTCCAGGCTCCAGCCGAACATGAACAGAAGCCTTTACACACGTAACTTTGTACTACAGCTATGCACTATATCCTACTTCCTAGGCCTAGTACGTGGGGGACCCCTGTACCCTAAATTAAGTTAGGCCTATACTTTGGGACATTGTGTCCTAGTCCTCTATTAGCTAGACTGTGAAGTTTGGCCTGCGCGGGGAACGCGTTCCCCTCGCAGGCCAGGCTACCCTGTTTTCCCGTCCACGCACTTCTGCAGTCTTTATTAAAATCCGCACACCTTTTTAATTGATAGTAAGTTATTATAATACATTTCATCCAGAACATAAACTTTACGTCATTAAAAGAGTAAGTAACATGCTTTTTTGGGTTGGTTTGTGTTTTTGTGAGTTTGTTCATACTTTGCTTTATTATTTTTTTCTCAGCGTTTAGTAATTCCGCACAAAATTAATCTGAAACAATGGTGTTCCGGGTTTTTCTGCGCAATTTTCCCATTGTGTTTTGGCGTTACCTGCGCCCAAAAAAAGTTTTCAGTCCACACAGAACTGTGTGGCTCTCATGCTCAGGTTTGGAGACTTGCCAACCTCAAGTATCAGACCTTGAGGTTTATGCATTAACATTGGAAATCACATTTTAAACGTGGAGACTTTAAGTTTAGAAGCTCAAACATTATAGTGAGTGTTTAATAAGTGTTACTTTATTTGCAAACTGAAAAAGTTACAAAAGGATAAATTATTAAAACCATTACTCCATAAAAATATAAGCATTATTGTTGTCATCATACGTTTCCACTTTAATTTCATGTGTTACCTGAATATATTTATGTGGGATAGTAATGTGAACATCATACTGTATTTTCTTTGACTTTTCATTTATGACTTACAGTATTGTTTTGCCAAAGGCAGGCAGGGAATCTGTAGATCATAGATGCAAAGGTGATACAGTGCATGTTTATGTGTTTGTGCATGCATATGTGATGCCTTCACATGTAAACACTATATATATCTCAAGAAGGGGAAAGTGCTTGAACTTCAAGGTTGGTGTGTTGGTAGTCCATAGCAAGTAGATGATCCCAGGTATTGCTTTTCATGGAGATCACTTGAGGTCAGCTAGGGTCATCATAGTTTAAAATATATGAAAACCTATGAAGGAATATATCTCAACAGCAGAATGTTGTTGTTACTAAACTCTTAGCATTAATAGCACTTGATGAGCAGACAATTGCTGTCATTTTTTATGGAGGTCAAAGGTCATATAAAGTCAGCATAGGTCAAAGTTTGAAAAGCTTGTAAACATGGTTCTCAATTCAGAGAAAGTCACTTGAACTTCAAAGTTGGTGTGTACATAGGTTATCCACTGTAAATAGAAGATCCCATTTGTTTTTCATGGAAGTCAAAGATCATTTGAGGTCACTAGAGGAGAAAGTATGAAAACTTTCGGAGGAAGAGATCTTAGCAACTGAATGTTGCTGGAACTTCAAACTGTGAACATCAGTAGCACTTGATTACTAGATACTTTTATGGAGGTCATGTGATGTCAGTAGAGGTCTTACTTTTAAACCTTGCAGACACAGAGTCTCAAGAAACATAAGGTGTTTGACCTTCAAAATTGGTACATATTGTTGTTTGTTTTTCATGCATATTGGCAAGGAACCACAAAGTCATTTGACTTTCTGGTTAAGCACTGGTGTATGGTGACAATGCTTCTCTAAGAGTGAAATAGTTTGCGCAGACAACGCTGTCAAATTGAAGACAAATAAGCTCTGTTATTTGCACGAATGTAACCCGTAACCCTCAATTTATAAACAGTAGCTCTCCTAAATTTTCTCATTCCTTTGCAAGAGTCCCAGAGCTGCTACAAATGAACTGATTGAAAGTTTACCACCAGTTATTCTAGAATATTCTTACATCTAGTTCATCTTGACCACTTATCTGTACTAGTCCCACATAACTATATTTTCATGTTGAAGTATTTTTAGATGATGTTCTTCTTTTTTTTTCTAATTGTCGCAGCCAACTGCTGCATGTGAGAACATGGTGCATGTCCGTATGTGTATCAATCAAGGCATGCATTTCCTCTCAGTTGCATTTTAAAGTCACATCTCATACAAACAAACAAACTCAGTGCCCATCAGTGACAACACTGACCCTTCTACTGTCGTTCTGTGCTGCAATATTTAGGCAGTGACCCTCAGCTCTTTTTCTGATGTTGCTGAAGATTGAACTGGAGTGAGTTGATGAGTATACATTACTATTTTTCAATTTCATGTGTGTGAGCATAGTGTTGTATAGAGATGGCCATTCTACCCCACCGTACGCAAAAACGTCGTACAAAGTTCAGTCTTCCGGTGTTTACCCCAGATTTATTTAAGTTTTTCTTTATTTCCCTCAGACAGTCAGATTAGGCAACACATTAAAAATAGTAAACTTAGACCCTGTTCTCAGAAAGGTTGCGCAACCCTTTCGTGATTGGTTGATCACGGATGGCAACCACCTCACTTAATTACGTAGGTAAACCATTTGACCTGTGATTGGCCAGTGTCGGCAATCTTTCCCGTGACCCTTAGCAGTTTAGCGTGGGTCAATCCATCGACCTCGCCACGCCGCCGGCACTGGCTTTCTGGACATCAAACCGTGTACACCATCTGTCTCTTGTACACTATGTAGGCCTTCGTCATCTCGTTTCTCTGTTACTCTTCCTTCCTTTCATCGTCAATTTAATTCGTGTTAATTTATGTGCCAGTCGGATCAAGAAATAAATGGAACTCTAACTTAATCGCTGCATCTTTCTCTACCCTGACGTCTCTTTCGTTCTGTGTCAACAATCCGTCGCTGGGGCAGCCACTCCTAGACTGTAAACCCCTAAAACCCCCAATATTCTACATAGTGGTCGGTATATTCTACAATAGGTTAGTTGGAATAAGCTACAATGTATTGTACGTTACCATTTTGTGTCATATAGCAACAATGTTGAAAAGTCTGCTGGCTGCAATGTAAAGCCACTTTGAAGGAGAATGCCACGAAAAAAATCAGCAGCAGTTGGTCAAAATTGCCGCACCGTAGGTACAGGCATGCGGTATGATATAATAAGTTAGTAACTCTATGCTCATCATGTACATGTTGACAATTTGCGTCGAATCAGCTGGTCGCACGCTTTTCGTCATAACTCCTTTTTAACTTGTATCATAACAGTGCAGTCTCTGCAATGATCTTTCATTGAAAGATGGATAGTGACAGGGTCAAGGAAGGAGATGATGCTCTTGATCAGAAGAACAGCAAAGGACTTCAGTCCAAGCCATTTTTCGTGGTGCATTTCAGATTGAACCTTCTTTTGGTTGTTTTGACATCACTGGCGTTTATTTCAAGGTTATGGAGATTGGAGGATCCTCGAGGTGTCGTGTAAGTACACAACGTGGTAACCATCACCCTATCTTGATGATTGTTTAACTCCAGAGAAGTTTCCAACAAATTTTTACTTTCTCGGACATAATATTCTGCCGTCATTTGCCAAAAATTTAAGTGTCCTCCTCAAGATACAGGTACGATGTCCACGTAAGGTATCAGTAAAATAAATGCTGAGGCAGGAAGGCAGTACCTGTAGTGTGTGTATATGCTACTGTAACTTGCATCCGAGTCTGGTGTCATTTTGAGACCATTGCAGTTTGATTTTATGTATAAATCAACGAGAATGCACAAGTGCATCGTGGCTTCAATGATTTCATTATGAGGATTTTTATTATGAATCTGACATAACCTTAACCCTGACTGATATGTATCATGTCTCAACATACACCACTGCACACTACGGACATTTTGTGTCCAAGAGCGTCCAGTCTTGAGCTGTCAAAACACGGATTTCACAAATTGACCCCAGTTGTTCAAAATGGCCTCCACGAAATATAATAAGTTCTTACAAGTGCTCAGTATGGTACATCACTACACCTACATAGCAAATATGGGATCAGTGCAATCTTTTCTTTTGCGATATCATGTGTACATGTTTTTCACTGTTTAACCACTGTTGACCAAAAATAGCATCTGACCTCCATTTTAAGCAACAGGAGCCTTGGGTTCACCCACATACTAAGTATAACATCTCTTTATGCTTCTCTTCTTGAGATCATGTTTACAAAGTTTTGATAATTTGACCTCTGATGACCCCAAATGACCTTTGATCTCCACCAAAAACAACAGGGATCTTGCGCTCAATGTGATACACCTACACTCCAAATGTAAGATGTCCAAGCTTCCCTTCCTGAGATAACTGTGTTTACAAGGTTTTCACAATATGACCTCGGCTGACCGCAAGTGTACTTCGACCTCCACCAAAAACGACTTCTGGACTTCATGTACTCAATGTGGTACACCTACATACCAATTATTAGATCTGTCCAAGCTTCTCTTTTTAAGATATCATGTTTCAAGGTTGGCATCACTGAAATGCAACACATACACACCCACATGCCTTCTTGATTACAAAGGTTACAATTCTCATTGAAACCAAAAAGTGACAAACCAGGCAATTTTTGAATTATTTTTAATTTATTAGATTTGCCAATGAAGGAACATGCTATTTGTAACCCATCATCTTTTTTTCTCTCTTTGCCATTTCTTCTGTGTGGTAAAGGTTCGATGAGATTCACTTTGGTAGATTTGCAAGTCTCTACCTCCAAGGAGTATTCTTCTTTGATGTCCATCCTCCTTTGGGCAAACTTCTCATCTCCCTTATGGGCTACATGTCAGGGTTTGATGGATACTTCGACTTCAGTGAAATAGGATCAGGTTAGTTTACTTCTGACACACACACACACACAAACATCTGCTCTATGGGTAGATGTTTCAGAGGTATGGTCCAGTTGTCAGAGGCTTCTGTGTCAATAGTGTAGATCTATGGTCGAGGCCGTAACATTGAAATTGTCCTCCACCGAAGTAATTACTTGTAGAATATTCCTTCAAGAGTGTTAGACTATCATGAATGAAGATCTACCTGTGTGTCTGAATTTCTTCTCTGAGGTTATCTTCTCCAAAGCAGTATTTTCCCAGTATGTTTATTTGTTTGCTTTCTTCCAACCAACAGAGTACCCCTGTAGTTTACCCATTTGGCATCTGCGCCTGATACCAGCGATCTGCGGGAGCCTTCTCTGCCCTGTCTCTTACCTCATCATCTCTGAACTGGGATTCCATGAATACTCAGCGTCTTTGGCCGCATTTCTGGTTTTAACCGGTAAACAGTCAAAGTTTGATATGTATTGATTAATATTATATCTAACTTTGCAAAGTTTACAGTGTTTAGTTGGTATATTGATCCTATTTTGTGCATGTGTTTTGTGTGGGGCCTATTTATGCACAACTTTGTACTAAGTATGCAATTATGCCAACTTGCCAACCTCAACAATGGCAAACCATGAGTTTCTTGCGAGAAAACCCGGAAATCACATTCAAACCTGGAAAATATTTAAAAACCAGTGATGGAAGCATTAATCTTGATCTAAATACAAAATATGTGATGTTGCATGAAAGTGATTTGCACCACGAGATCTGGCATGTTCACCGAGAGACCATGCCCCAAAACTGTGATCATTCTGAAATTGTTAGAGTTAGCTAGTCTGCAGATATGATGCTGTTACAAACACATACCATTTGCTCTGCAGTTTGATAACATGCTATATTGCATACATTGACAGTTGCAAAACGGTGGACCCTAGTTTCTGAGTAAAGTTGTTGAATATCTTTGCCATGTGGAAGTATTTTGGATGTAGTGAGTTACATAGCTCATCCTGAAATGATAAAGGGAAGCATCTTGAGATGAAAATGTGCATTTTTAAATGTGCATTAATTTAAGGCACTCAATAATCATAGCTGACATTTGCAGATCCCGCACATTGATTTATTACATCATCTGCAAGGAATCGATCTCTTGCGACTCTTTGAGAAGAGCATAGAAAGAAGTTGTATTTTACAAAAGAGTGGCTTTTTTTTCTAGGTCAGTTCTTCATCTTATCCTCCTCTTTTTCTGCAGACAATGCTGTGCTGACCCAGTCTCGGTTTATTTTGATCGATTCGATGCTCCTGCTGTCCATCCTGGTAATGATCTATTCCTTGCTGAAGTTCATAAAGTACTACAAAAGGTGAATCCTTGTCCATGTTGATAGATTTATTATTAAATTGTACACGCCTCTTAAAAAGAGATCAAATTCTGTTTTATGTTTGTGTTTTGATGTGAATCTGGCCAGATTACAGCATGATAATGTTGCTAGAAAAATGTCAAACCAAGGAGGTAGAACCTCCTTGGTCAAACTATACTTTTCTTCCTTGCTTTGTATGAATTATTAATGAGGATGTCGGTGGAATGCACACCGAGGAATGAGCATCGCGCTATGTTTGAGCGAATTTAATTAAAGGAATTAATCATTCATAAAGTGCCATCTATATATGTAAAAGATTATGCAAGGCGCAAAAGGAAAGTAGCTGATCGACACAAACAACGTCAAATGTAACAAAAATACCAGTAAAGAAAAAATCAATTGTAAACAATAGTGAACCAGTAAGTTTTTAAGACTTTTTCAAACCTTGCAGAACTACCAAGGTTTGCCTAGTGGAGGTACAGGCATATGAACTCGTAGGAGTATGTAAAATAACTGTCTTATACCAACACAAGAGAGTACTTATTTTCTGAGACCAGTTTTTATCTATGAGATTGCTTGTGTACCCTCATCCATTAGTGGACCATAAACACAAATTGGACCTTGTTTTCATGGCATAATGAAATTATCTGATAGAGTTGACAGTGACTGATTGCTATTAATAGATGCAAGGTAAAGAAGTCCATTGCAGTGAGTTGTTTGTCATACAGAAATGGTTTCCCAATGCACACACAAGCCTTTCTGTTTTACTCATCATTCATCACACAGTTGCCATGCCAACCTAAGTATGGCAAGCCATCACTGAATCATCAAATTAAGTCATCCAATCAAAGTTTGGTGTTGCAGTATAAATGAACGGCAAGTGGTTGAATCATCTCATTAATGACCAAAAGGTGGACCAAACCACACCCCTCCACATCAATTCAGTTTCATGCACAAAACGTTTTGCCGTTCTGTTAAAGTTCAAAAGAGTAGTGCCGAGATGCTGAGCTATTTTATACGTTCCATCAATCTTTGGGGGGGGGGATATTTCTTGCAAACCATACTTATTTTATCTTCGTATTTTGTCAATTGGATCAAGCTGTGATATGCATTTGCTATTTACACATTTAACAGAAATCGCTTATTTTTTTTTCATTTTCCTTTTTCTGCCAGACCTTTCAGTGTTCATGGAGGTGTTTGGGCATCCTTGCTCTCATTGTCCATCACAACCTCATTAAGGTATAGTATGTCATTCTATATTCCAGGGATCCCTTCTCTTGAAGAATTCCACTTTATTTTGGTGCGCTGTAGGGCTTCTCGTGGAAGCTTTTGGAAAAGCCTCTGTCACATTTCATTAGCTTACTTTTGTTTGCCTTGATGCATACAATATATTGACTGAGATGTTGTTCATATAACCATTTCTGACTTTTTCTTTGTCGTGCTACCCTTACAAAAATTACATGGCATTGAGAATTGATTTAATGGCTGAGTGCAGCACAGTACGTCAAAGCAAAGCACAGCACTCAATTGAATCATTCAGAATGTAAGGTGAGGGCAGTGCAGTTCACTTGAGTAGCCTGACTGTGCTCTTCTATGCCATACTGTACTGGCCAATATGCCAGAAAGCACTGCAACATTGGTATGTGCTTCACTGTGTTTTTTCTGTGGTTTGATGAGTAGAATAGCCCGGTGCAGTACAATACAGAAAAGCACAGTGTGGACTTTAGTTGAAGACCAAGTGACATGCATGTAGAAAAGAGTTGGGTTCATTCAGAAGTTGACGTGTGAAACCCTGAATGATAATCTGTTGAAATTGTGTGTATATTTATTACTGTTTTTAAGAAACGGCTTTTCGAAGTTTGATGAAAATGTCGAATTGATGCTGTGCCGGTCTTGCACTGTGTCAGCATTTCTTTTTTCAGGATGGTATTCGTTATCCCTGAATTACTGATTTTCACATCTGTAAGTGATATCAGTACTTTGAAAGAAGACAAGACATGCCTTCAGGGCAAATAAATTTCTCAATTGTCCTTGCAATAAAGGCTAAGTAAACAAAGGAAAACATGGCATATCATGTGAGTCCCTGCCTATATGTCACAATTGGCATAATTGACTTATGTTTATTCATGATGCAGCTGTAAAACTTGAATCTATTCATAAACTTGGTCAAATTGTGTATATTTTTGCTATTTTTTATGGTTAACACAGCCAGTACTCAAAAATATCTTTTCCCTGTCACATGTGCTTAAAGCACCACAATGTATGGTTCAGTACAGTGCAGTAGAGTACACTGTTATATTGCACAGAATGTAAGGTGAAAGACAGCACAGCACACGACAGTATTGCATTCTTCTTTGTGGTAGTGTGCTGTCCACTGTCCTTTATGCTATGTGCACTATGCTGTAGTGGCTTTTACTTTGCTGTTTCTCCTGTGATATGATGAGCAGAGTTGCCTAGCACACCACAGTAAATAAAGAAATCCACAAGCAGCACAAAGAAATTTTCTGTCTAAACTTTTGTTAATCAACTCAAGCAGTTACTCTACAGATATGCTGCCCAGTACAGCATAGGTTGTTGTACTGTACAACATTGCTGGGTTCAGCACAGAAGGTTGTACTTTCAATACAATGTAGCACACTGTAGTAGGAATTCTTCACTGAAAATAATTCTGCTGGTTTTGTCCTATTTTCCTATCTAGCATTAAATACTCAGGTCTGTTCTCTGTGGTGCTGGTCTCTCTAGTGCTACTGTACTACGCGTGGAAGATGATCATTGACAAGACGATACCAATGGTGAGTGTACGTGTGGATTCAGTGCCAGAGTAATCCTCGATTAAAGTTAATAGTGAATACGACTTAGCAAGGTGACATATTTCAACCTATTCAATCCAACCTGGATTTGCCATGAAGAGCAATCGTAAAAATGGTTTCCCAACTCGGGCATGCTCTGTTTAATTTCTGGTTGACAGACATATCCCTTAAATTTGGCTTCAAACTAGATGCGGAATTACTCAAAGGGAGAAGGAACATCTTGTTCATATGTCTTACACCCTTCATAAGGAGAGATCCACCACTAGTACAAAGGATTTTGCTTTATCTAAACTTGTGTCATAATTCAACACTTTTCAGATGATTTTTGAACTTCTTTTCTGGTGTGTCCTGTGAATGCCCCACCTTGCTCAGGAAGACTTCATTTTACCATGCTGGTGTAAATTGAGCTTAAACATGAACAGTGATGGTATAAATTATCATTACAAAATCACATCAATAAAACTTTAAACCATCACATGATTGTGTCTGTGTGTGCCCAGTCTCTTCAAGCAGTTCTCAGATATTTCAGTGTATTTCAAGTCACTGTTGTTTCAAAGAGTGGTCCTCAGACCTCTTTTAATTTTTGCAAGCAGTTTAGATGGTTTTTGTTACAAGTTTCTGGGACTGTCTTTTTTTTCACAAACCAGAACTAATGGAAAATTTTCTTCTGTGACCCTCTCTTTAAATTACTCATCCTAAACGTTGTTGTTTAGGAATTTTCAGTCTTATAGAGATATTTCTAAATGAATTTCTTGAAGGAATCACAGGTTTGTGTTTGTCAGTTATTCAAGCTAATTATCAGGTGGCAATACCCCTCAAAGTTCATCAGACAGTGATCTGTACTTTGTAATTAAAACTTAACACTTTCTTGTTTTTCTTTTTTGCTGGACAGATGCAAGTGGGCTTTCGTCTCTTTGGCTACCTTTGCATGTTTGTCTGCCTTCCAGTTATTTTATACTGTCTCATATTCTATGTCCACCTCGGTTTACTACCCAAGAGCGGACCCCATGACGAACTCATGTCCAGTACTTTTCAAGCAAGCTTAGAGGTGAATTTGCCTCTTTAAGATTTAAAGTAGATTCTTTACGAGCAATTTGACAATTTTCCACACCTTAGAGGGATATTTCTCACATTTTTCTGACGGTTGATCAACCACCAGCTATAATATATGTAAATAACAGTCAATTAGAGAGTAAATTGGAATGTATTTTGAAATTTTTCAGGCAAGACAATTACCCATGTTTGAAGTAAGAAGTTGCCCCTGGCCATTTGTAATCTTACATGCACTGAAAAACTCTCAACTTTTCAATGCTTTCTGGGGTCATTGCAATCGAAGGAGGAAACGAGAGAAAATTTGTTAAAGGATACTAGGTGAACGTGATCTTAAGATTAATAAAGTTCACTAGCAAAAGTGATTATGGTAGAAAAGAAATTGATTTATTTTTTTTCGCTATAAAACTCTCCTGCCAAGATGAAATTTTTCTTTGCACGGAAGTGCTCTACATTTATCACATAACCAGGGACAGCTTAAGTTATTGTTTGGCCTAAATTTGGTGGCATTTTATGAAATAGACCACTGCACAGTAGTTTTTATAGCTTCTGAAACTTATGAAGTATAGCCAGTCCTTTTGTGCACTTTATGCAAATGCAGCTGACAGCACATCCTATTTTAATCCGTTCCTTCCTCAAATTCATGGTTATGTTTAGTTTTGGAGTAGTTTTAACTCAACTCAAAGTAGTTCCAATCAGCTTTTGATCTTTTTCTTTAATTTCTCTTTGAAAGGGAGGTTTGGCTAAAATAACACAAGGCCAACCCAGAGGAATAGCCTATGGTTCTCAGATCACCTTGCGCCACACCCATGGTACCCCATGCTGGCTCCATTCTCACCCTGAACCCTACCCCGTCAGGTACAGCGACAACAGAGGTAGCAGCGCCCAGCAGCAAGTAACATGTTACTCTTACAAGGTATGTGAGAGTCTTGGGGGGATGCTTTGTTCAGTGTTGTGTGTTTTCTTTTTTTTTTGTCCTTTGTGAATTGTTAGTTATTAAATTTGATTTCCAACAGTTTTTTTTTTTTTTTTTGTGATGATAACACCTTTTTTGGAGGAGCTGTCATCGTCGTTTCCGTGTTCCGTGCCCACAGGACATCAATAATTGGTGGATCGTGGTACGAGAGGACGCGGAGAGCGTAGAGATTAAAGAACCACCGAAACCGGTGAAAGATGGCGACATCATCAAGCTGGTCCATGGTGTTACAGGGAGATCACTCAACAGGTATACTCAACAGATTACGTCCTCAGCAGTTATTGTAGGGGGCTTCACACCTCCCGGGGCCTTTTTAACTCTTCGCAGTCTGCACGACATGTTTAATTCTTAATTTTCCTGGTTTCTTCAAGGAAGCATGTCAAAATGGTAATCTCATGGTTGATTCAACATAACGACCTTGCAGAGCAGTTGTAATCTTCTCTGCAAACGAATCGTTCCTGATATTGATAATGTTGCTCTCTCGCGTAGACACATAACACCTAGTCATTGCCTCACATGAATTTTGATGATGTTGCTTCAAGATACAATTATGTGTCAGCAAACTTGAATGCGCTGTGGTTCAAGTGATGCCATTGGCAGAGACAACCCGTTCTAGTTTACCTTGCCTAACACTTCAACACAAGGGTCTTGGACCGCATTTACTGCTCAGGTGTCGTAAATCTTTGCCACTCTTTGCAGCAGTTATTTTGTGCAAGCATTTTAGTTGTCTGAAGGCTTCTGAGTTATTGCAAGAGTTCTAAACAGTTTGTAGATCAACATATATGCAAATTTCTGACACGATTGTAGCTTAAAAGCTGATGTTCAAGAGTGGCCAATTCTGTAATGGTAACTGGCGTTGCATTGCATCTATTTATGTTTTCAGTCACGACGTAGCAGCACCGATGTCACCCCAGTGCATGGAAGTCTCCTGTTACGTTGACTACAACATATCTTTTCCCGCTCAACCTCTGTGGAAAGTCGTAAGTTGCAATCCAAAATGAAGTTCCCTGGTGAAAGTTGTCACACATGTCCTTTCCACGCTTCCATTTAGTCGACTCTAGCATAAAAAAAGACTGTTGATTTCTCTGTGAAAAGATGGTGTTTTGACTCCATTTCGGTCGCAGAAGAATGTCAGACGACAACAAAATTCTGGTGCCAGTTTTACAATAATGTTTGTGAAGGTATCAGGTTAATGTTTCATAATACTAATATTATTAATTTGAAACTCACATGACTTTACTTTTAGGGTACTGATATTATCAATGTGTTTACCTGCAGGGCTGCACTTTGTATCATGTATATGTCTTAGGGTACTAGTATTATTAATTTGTTACCTCCAGGGCTCCATGTCGTTTATCAACTTGCAATCCATTTATTCTATCTTTAGTGTTCTGCTGTCTCTTTCTCAATGCTAGCAGGTTGAAAACATTTTCTGTTCAGTGGTTCATCTAGATTTGAAATATTCTGTGTTGCTCACTCTTGCTGCAGTGGCAATGTTTCACACTCAACTAAATACACAGTGCCCTCTCAAGGTGTTTGCACACCAGAGACTCATTCTCAGAGAAGGCATTGCAGGTTGGTTTGTATTGCCTAGAGTCAGGGCCATGCATGTTACAACCATATCACACAATGGGACCAATGCAGTGAATGTTTTAAATATTTTGCTGCGGGGACGAAAATGTTTTGTAAATGAGTGAAATTGGCATTTGCCCTCCTCTTCTTCACTCATCGTTTGATAAAATGAATGAAGGTTTACCAGGTGCACCAGGTGTTTGCAGTGGCATGTTGTTAGTTTCCTTGGATTCATCTCTATTGCATTCAACAGAATCAGCTGGTACTTTTAACATGATCTTGTAAATAAAAGTGTACCGGCCTACTTATGCTTCTGATCTCTCTGCATTAGAAATTGCTCAACAGCGACAAGACGAACCAAACGTGGCGGGCCATTGATTCCCATCTGAGACTGGTTCATGTCACCACAAATCAAGCACTCAAGGTAAGGTAGTGGGGCTATGTCAATGTTCCCAAAGTTCCCAGGATTCAGTGCTCCCAAGGTACAATGTTTCCAGAGTTCGATGTTCCCAAGGCTCAATGTTTCTGTGATTCGATTGTTTCCAGGGTTGGTGTTCTTAGGGTTCGATGTTCTGAGACATTCAACCCTGGGAATAACACTCTTGTGCTCATCACCAACCATTGAAAAGATGCAAAACCGGATAACATCGAACCCTGGGAACAATAACCATGGGACCATGACCCATGATAATATCTGACAATTTAACGTTAGTGTCCGCCAAAAGCAGACTTGCAAACCCTCACAATGTCACTGTGATTTTCACCTTTTTGGACAGATCTCATGTTGAAAGCCACTTTGTTGCAATGTGAGATATTTCCTCATTTATAGACCAAGACCACTGTTTTCCATCCCTGGTGTGAGTTATTGAATCACAGATTTATTATCGGCAGAAAAGTGACTAATTTGGTGAAAGACTTTCTACAGGAGATAGTATACATCATGAGGGTGAAGAAAAATCTACATCTTTCTAGTTTAGAAAACACTTTTTGAAATAGTGTTGGAGCTTTCTGAAAATCTCTGGGTTTGAAATGTGATTTGCAGGTTTTTTTCTGGGTTTGAATTGTGATTTCCAGGTTTTTTTTTTTTTGGAGAACTGTTACATTTGAGGTGTTTGAGGTCGGCAAGTCTGCAAAAGTACCAGACAGCTTAAAGTGGCATCTGCTTGTTACAGCCTCAAACACTTGTCAGATATTTTTGTTCATTTTACTAGTGTATATTCCTTTTGTATCTTAAGTAGCAGTTGTAGAACAACTGGACGTTATACCGCCCATGTCCCAGAAGTGAGTCATCTAGCATGGAACCACCACACAGTTTTACCTCCTTTTGGTTTGCATTTTAGATGATGGTGGCATGTATTCTTTTTGATTCTCTCGCCAATTTATCCAGTTCACTGGCCATCAGCTCCCAGAATGGGGATTCTACCAGTTTGAGGTTGCTACAGACAGAGTTCACCAACAAGAGTCCACAGTTTGGAATGTAGAAGAACACCATCTGTCTGCAGGTAATTGTCCCTCACCTGCTTACTTCTCTCCTGAAGAGACTGTGCAAACAATGTCTTGTGTGCCACATGTGCCACATGGAGGGGGTGCTAGAGTGGCAAAAGTTTCATACAAAAAGGGAAGGTGAAGCTTACGGAGATGAGTTTTAATACCGTTGCACTGGTGAATTTTGTTGCAACATCATTTTAAGTCAACTAATCCTTACACAATTAGCTCGCTCAGAACAATGCTTTGATTCTAGGTGCTTACCCACTCAAAAAATTGGAGAAGGTGAGGCAAAACTCCAGCAACTGTTTAATTGACATAAATGAATACATTTACATTGTTACATTGTTAACAATGGATGGCATGCAAATGAAATAAGTGACAAAAGTCTAATATTTTGTCAGCAACAGATACATCAACCAGGTTCAGATTCTCTGAATTGTCATTGTCGATTTCTTCAATCATGATTGAACCAGTGGGCTGTTATTTAGCTCCCTGATTGAACTGTTTCTAACATATTCAGAGCATTCATAGAAATGAACATTCAATTACTGGAGGTATTTAATTGAGATTCAGCGGCTTTGCAGCTCTAGCTCAGCAATCCTTTGCTATGATGCAGTGATCCTACCACAGAGGGAAAAAAATCATGTATTACTGAAAAGAAACTTTTACAGCAAAATCAGGCACCATCATCAGGGTAAGGCTCAATATCAGGAATGTAATACAGAGACAAAAAATACTCTGACAACCATTCCTCTCGTCATTCTCATCGTTTACCTTCTCATTGTTTTGTCATCCTCTTTTCCTTGATTTCCCTCAAAGCACCATCATCCTCATCATCCCAGGACCAGCAACTCCCTCCAGACATATGGACACCCGGAAAGCTCGGATTCTGGGAGAAGTTTTTAGAAGTTCAGGTACAGTGAAGGTTATCCTTGATATAAACAAAGGATTAACTGTGAATGCCTGGCTTTGTTAACTAGTATTTTGATGGTTCATGAATGTCATTTCAGTCTTTGTTTTGCTTAATCTGATAATCATTTTACTGTTTTTTTTTGTCTATTGTCAACATCATTTGATCTGTTTCTTGTGTTTCATGTCCACTACTTCCAGAACACAGATCTATTGTCCTTAAGTTATGTGGTATTTGCATAGTCTGTCAGGTGATGTTTCCCTACACCATGAGGGAAATTCATCGCTGTTTTGGATGAGAATATTTTGCTCTTTTACAGCGACGTTTTCTTGTAAGTTTATTATTCAATGCAAGCTTATGACATGATGCTTTGTAGTATTTTATCATGTCACGCTATTTCATTCTTCTTTGCTGTTTTTGAAGCGAAAAACCGATGTCTCATTACTTTTCCCCTCTGCCACTGTTTTCAATTTTTTCCAGATGAAGATGTTGTCTGCGAATCAAGATGTTACCCAAGAGCATCAGTACAGTTCATCACCAGTGGAATGGCCCATTATGACCAGAGGGGTGGCGTATTGGATCAGTCCCATCTCAAATGTAAAAATGTTCCAGATTTTTGTTTCCAGTTACACCTGTTAAAAGTTGTGAAGTTCATCTATTTGGCTTAAAATAATCTAATTGCAATACAGCCATTTTTGGATTCATCACAATTGCAAAAATACCTTTGTTGTCATTCATTTATGAACAATTGATGATCCAGTTTGGAAAATTGTATGTGATTTCATAACAAACAACAACAAAAAAGTCTAAGCACCCTTCAACCGTTTGGCAGGCAAAGCGATAAAAGCACAGTAAAATTAAAGGAGAGCTATTAAAGAACATAATGATTTTGTTGCATCACAGACCTTCCACTGTGATTCATTTCCAGGTTAAAAAGGTGTATTACGTGAGCTAACCTGACCCTTATATACTAAAAGTTTGGCACAAAATGTTGAAATGGAGGACGTTTTCCACGAAGCAGATATTTCTCTTCCGTGGCGGTCACGTCGTCTGCAACCCAGGATATGCCCTTGTAATCATGCCGATGTTTCGCTGAGCAGGAAATCCTTCTAGTTTGAGGATAGAAAAGAATCTTCAACCCATACCCGTTACTCCATTCATGTAGAAAAGAAAAAATGGCAAAGAAAGGTGCATGAACTGGAGTTTCCTGAATCTGTTTATTCATTTGAGTAATTTCCTCCTCAGGCACAAATTCATTTCCTGGGCAACCCAGTGACCTGGATCAGTGGTCTGGTAGCTCTCGCCATCTTCCTCCTCTTGTTTGTGGTCCTAGCCTTACGATGGAGGCGACAGTGTAAAGACCTCGCCTCAGGTGAGAATGTTGTCTCTCTGTCTCAAGAAGTGAAATAAAACAGATAAGAGAGAGTAAGGCTAGAACTGAGGGTGGTGGGTGTAGGTGGTATACAGGTTAGTGTTGTCCTTATTATTTTCATTGTTTATACCTTTATTTGCTCACCTTTCCTTTTTTCCAGGAATAATTTGTTGTTCAGCACTAACGCTCTTTCCTTCATCCTTTCACCCCAGTTTCTGCCCTTTCGCCTCATGCCCCCTGGTAGAACTCTCAACTGCTGAGGAATGTTTTCTTGTCTTTTGTAATGTTAACGTGTAACATTGGTCTGCACAGTAGTAATGCATGTCATTTTCATCATCCTTTCAGATGAGTGGTCTAGACTGATCCTCTCAGTTGTTCTCCTGGCGGGAGGATGGTTCATCAACATCGTACCTTACACGGGGATGGAGCGGACCCTGTTTCTCCATCACTACCTGCCTGCTCTCATGCATCTCTTCCTCATCATCCCAGTCACCATGGAGGTCCTGTACAGATACGTCTTCCGGTGAGACTTTTACGTGACGAAATATTGAGTTTCGGTCAGAAGGGTTGGATGGGGTATGGGTGGGAGGAGAGTGAGAATGGAAGGGATGGGAGGGGAACAAAATCTCTTCGGAGAGCTCTTCCCTGCATATCAATGAGCCAGAAGTTTACTCCTCCTAAGTAAATGAAAGATGTGACTCCTTTTGTGAGTATATATGGCCAAACATGTGTCAATTTTGACACCTCCAAGCAGCCCCTTGCTTCATCCAGCTTACTCTTTTCACCTCATTCTCATCCCTTTGCCTCACCCACCTCACTTTGCCTTCTTCGCCATCATGTTCTCATGACTAACATGTAACATAAATGCAGCTCGTACATGCGAGGTAGGTTGCTTCTGAAATCCCAAGTTCTTTCTCTCTTTATCTCTCAGCACCTCAATTCAGAGGAAGTTGATGACGGCCTTGCTTCCTGTCTGGCTGATGAGCATCCTCCTCGTGTTTGCGAGGCTCTCGCCTCTCAGCTATGGACACAGCTCTCTGACAGAGGATGAGATCAGATCTCTGCAATGGAGGGAGAGCTGGGGATTGATCTATCGAGAGGAGTTCACGTAGCAGTTCCTCTGTGGCTGTGTTTGAAAATGCTGTCAATTTGGGGATGGGAATGGTGAGGGGAACAACTAGAAAGTGAATTCATTTGAGGGTTCTGACTGTCTTCCTGTATGTCTAAACATATTCTTTCACATTTGGCAGATGTCATGCATGCATTTTTCTTGATAACAATGAATCACTCCTATCCATAGTTTCAAGATTCTCCCTTTTTCCGTAAAGAACACAAGTTTTTGAAAGAAAAAAAAATGCATGCCTTCCTCTCCCTTTCCCCCACTATATGCTCTTCAAACACTGACCCTGGAAGCTGAGATCAATTTAACAATAGAACTGTGTGCTCTTTGGCGACTGTATTCTCAGTCTTCAAACTCTTTCCACATGTTATCTGTAACATATTTACCAGTCATATATCAAGAGTAACTACTTCTAGTATTCAATAATTAAGTCGTGTGTGAATTTGAAAGTTTAAAAGAGGCAGACGGTCTTGAGGGTCTTTCCAAGTTTTTTTCACCTTGGACTGCAGAGTGAATCATTTTGGCACAAACACTTCATGAAAGCTCATCCTCATTTCACACACGTAGGATGACGATCTGAACCCCTGGACTGCTTGGTTTCAGTGAAAGCAACTTAGAAGAGTAACAAGAGGGAAAAGTTTGTGGTGGGATATGTGTGGGACTCGAAATGTACATCAGACTGGAGTACCTGCTAAGGGTTTAGACAAATGATAAATTTCGTGGGTCCAAAGAAGCAGAACTCCCGGGAGAATGCAAATGATCCGTTCATTCCATTGTGACTGTAACGACAATAATTACACAAAACGTATGTGGCGTTATGCAACCAAAGAGCTGCTGTCGGCCCTGCCTAAACTTTGTCAACTCTCGGAAAAGGAACTCCGAAAATGCTTTGACATCATGCAAACTTGCCATATAGGTGCTATTGTGCTTTATATTAGGAGAAAAGAAAAAGCTCAATTTTTTATTTGTTTCTGTTTGATTTTTTTAATATTTATATTGGCCTGCCAGTGAAGGATGTTTCAGAGCAACTGAACATGTCAGGGGTCATCCTCCGTGGTTGCCATGGAAGGTCTAAATCGGTCGTTCCTTGCTCTACAACAAGTATGCTGACGGTAGTAAATATGATCACGACCCAGGAATATAATGATACCTGTTTGAAAGAATTTTTTTGCAAGTTGAATAATATGCTCTTACAGCATCAGCCTTTCTGGTATAAAGGATCTTTCGGTGTAATGTGCAAGTTAGCTTATTGTTTGTGTGGTGTTGATGTGAACCTAAACACAAAGTGAACTGAAAGCATAGAGGGGTTGATATTTTTTGTTTACCTTTCTGTCGAGACAGTGCATGTCCTCTTTCTTTTGTATCAAGTTTTCAGTGTCCAGTTATGCTGCTGTAATATTTTTGTTCATTTGTCCCCCCCCCCCAAAAAAAAAAAAGACTCAGAGGATGCTCTCTGTTCTACCCAAACCATCCAAGCAAAGAATCAACGTAGTCCAATTGAAGGTTCAATCAAAACAGTAGACAGAAAATAAATGCTAAGCAAAACACAGGACTACATTCTTGGTGGTGTACTTATGGACATCATACCTGTTTGTTTGCTGCAAGTTTACATTTGCAAGTCATGCTTAATTGAAGCCGCTAAACTTCATGTTTTTCATACCACACTAAGATAAAACAAATGTGGTATATCTTGTTACCAACCTAACCGCCTTGGCCCATTTCCTGATTTCACGGTGATTCTGTTTCACTCAGAAAGCAAGCAATGACAGTCATTCAGACATCAAATACCTTGGTCTCTGTGAGCTGTATTTCATATCGTGGTAGGGAACTTAGTTATCATGCCAGTAGGCAAAAATGTGTCATTTAGGAGGGAAGGTTTTCCTCCCAATTTAGTGAGAAACAGGATTTTCAGTGGCTTTGATTCCTTGTGTAACGAGATTCCTCGAGTGACTGGCCGATCAGCTTCATTGAGGTTTTGCCATAATGCTTATCGTGCAGCATTCCCTGACTCCCAAAGTTTAGCAAGCTTCTTGTCTTTTTCTCAACAAGTCACTCATAGTTGAAGTGCTAAATACTTACCCAGTCAACTCCGTATCAATCAAGCTACTCACTGAACCTGTTACTCAGAAACAAATGCTCATACCAAACAGTATACACAAAAATGTACAAGCAATCTGCAGGCTAGTTTGTTGAAAATCTTAGTTCATTTAAATTAAGCAACGTGGCAGGTCGGTTACATAATCATTAGTCCCTCCCTACAGTATGCTACGAGATTGGGGCTGCTGCATGCTGAATATATCATCTGCCAAGTCTTCTTGACTGCATTCTCTGTTTAGCCTTTTGCATTCTTTCAAAGTTCTTAAAGAGCCTGGGACTGTGTGTGATCATCACCAGAAAGAAATTATTGTACCAGGCATTACCACCCACTGTTCCCTTATAGTGTGTGGGTAGCAGGGGGTGGGTAAACCCCAGTTTCCAAGAATAAAATCCTCTTTTTACAATGCCTGGGAGATGGGAAATACCATTTCCTGCAAATGTGAGTGGCGATTCTGTTGAAACATTTTCTTTGTACACCAATTATGGCACTATGCTTAGTCCTAACTCCTTGAAAACCACTTCATCTCCTCCCCCAGGATGGTGTCCACTTTCTACTGGGTTTGCCCTTCTCCCCCCACCCCCCCCCCCCAAAAAAAAGGAAAAATTTCCTTCCTATGCTCATGAATTTTCCAACCAGCAAGGTTAAATGTGGTGCAAAAAAAAGGTGCAAAAAAAAAAAAAGGAATGCATGTTGTCATCAGTCATCTCCTTATTATCAAACAATATGTAGAATGTTTCTGCATACAGAAATGATATTCTGGGTATTAAAGGGCCTATGTATGAGTTCAAGTTCCTGTTGGTATCATTACCAGGGTTTTTCTTGGAGAGGAGAGGGGGTTTGTCTAGGTGGATTTACTTTCAGTGAATTGATAAATACAGCTTTCTTTTTTCATTAGAGGTCAAACCAGCTACTTTGGACAAACAAGGTTGGTGTGCAAAAATAAACCTTCATGGCCCTAATTGTAACATGATGTTGTATCTCTAGGCTCTGTGTCACCTTTCTTTTACATTTCATGAACTCCAAATACATTATAACCGTTGTTTCTTTCAATATTTCTTTCTTTATAACATTAGTAAATGCAAATAAAATGAAAAACAACTAAAAAACCAAAGTTTGAAAGGTTTTACTTTTTTGGTACTTATTTTTTTATTTAGATCATCCAACACACAATATCACAGTTGATGTTATGTACACAGAAGAGATCGCACACACAAATTGAAATGTACACAAGTTGATTACCGCTCACTTAAGCCATCTTGAGATAAGTTTATTTAAGTAGGACTTAATACTTCAGTGAGATTAATACAAGGATTTTCTTTCACATAACCTAAATATAATATGCGCAACTATCTTTTCGAATGATAAGCTCTGCTGAAATACAAAAAAAAAGAGCAAAACTGAGGATATTAATGGTTATTATCCTTCAAAAACACTGGATTGTGCATATTAACCACACTGTTTCTCACTCAAATTTCTTAGCAACAAAGTTAACAGAAAATACATATTAATTCTATACACCAAAATAAATTCTGCCCTGTTTTAGCCAGGTTGACATAAGCTATGGTAAAAGAAAGATTGAATTTCCAACCATGGATTTATTCTTCTTCAGTGAGACTCTGATTTACAGTAGAGCAATAGAGACCCTGACTTGCTTTTTGATTTAATTTATAACCTAGGTCTAGCTATCACTGACCATGTCAGCTTGCATTTTATTTAAATTAAAACCCTTACAGGATATGAACGTCAAAGCATTCAACAAGCATGACATTTATTTAATGATAAATAGCGCATTCCCTCGTGTGAAACAATGGGCTCGGGATATCTCGTTCAAGTGGCTGTCAAAAATACGTTTTCTTTTCAGTATTAAGATATAGAAATATATTCAATTTAGAATATAGTTTTGTACAATATAATAAAGGCGAACTGCAACTGTTAGGCTATATGTGACATATTAAGACATCAAAAGTCTGAAGAGGGCTGTCATCTGGTAGACGCATCCTACCCCATTCACGATTCCAATTTAATTGAAAGTACAATCGAACGGTTACACCTGGAGTGCTCACACCGATGATCTTTAAAACTTGCTTTAGTTACAGGAGGATAAGCATGATCAGTGATATACGTAAATCAAAGGAACAATTTTCACAAAATGATCTCATTTTTATTAACCACTGTGACGAGTTACAATTTAACCAGAGGGGTGGCAGTGTCCATGAGACGCTGGACACCCCAAAGAAGATTGTGAAAACAATTTTGAGGTAGCCACTCCTTAGTATGATGAAGCATATTGTTCATTTTCATTCTGTGGAAGTAATGCTTTCAACATGGTGCAAACATGGATCCACGAGCCGGGAACAAATTTCTTAAAAAGTTTTGTATGTTACAAATTCATGTTAAATTGTGACAGCATTTACAACAATTTGCCTGTGGATGTTATAATCATACGCTGGCATTTAAACCTCATGTAGCATGTGGGCAATAGACCTTTGCTTTCACCAGATGCAGATCCACAATTCGATATGGCCGAAACATACCGCGAACATTATCTTACGGGGCTTCCTTCACGATGACCATTGCCTCTGCAACATACGTGCTTCTACCACGATTACAGAGTGGGCACTACTGACATTCAAATGGATACATCAGATGGGGGGGGTACCGCTGCGTGGCAAAACAAAAAAGCATTTCCATCATCAATGCCTTCACAGTAATCACATGGAAGAGGCACTGCAGTGCTTTTTTTATTTTTTGCTTTTTCGAATGCGGTCAACACGTAAATATTTGTTACATCAAGCGACCTGAATACCCTCATCCTCTTGTCTCCGACTTTTTTTTTTTTTCAAATTTTCATCTAAGGTTACCTTTAAATAGATCTTCACAAAACGGTACAAAAATGTCATATCAAAATATTTTTAATACTACTTTTCTTTTCTGCTACGAGGAATTGAATCAGTACAAATAAAGTCACTCCATCTGCAGATCACATCACAAAAACTAAAACAGAAAAAAAAAAAATAGTGACAACTGCCATCTGACGACTCAAAATACATTTCTCAGTCTACCTTCACAAACAAAGTATAATCTTTCACCAACATCTCTTACATATATTTTTAATCATTTCGAATATTTTTTCGCTAAATTTTACTTTCTGCTTTGCAGTTCCTTCATTTCTTTTTTTTTTATAAAACCAGTATCTCATCTTCCCTCTCCGATACTTCTCTAAAATTACATTTCAACATTTTTGTGACGAGTAGTCATCAGTGGTGTGAGCAGAATTTGATGGGTGAGGGGGCCCAAAATGTTATTGAGTTACCCTGTTCTCCTGGCAGGGGGGTCTACAGGGAGGACGCTGTCCCCCTCCCAATTTGTAAAATGTTTTTGGATTAAATAATACTGAAATGCAAAAGCTGGAAGATGTGACTAGTTTTTGATTACGTAGAGTGGTAAAATGTACTCCCATTTTTACAAATTTCACGTTTTCAAGGCTAGATCTTTCACCTTCCATTATCCCCCCCCCCCCGCACCGACTTGTGCACACAACACTTTTTTTGCGTGTATGTAGTTGGTTTTAAAATGCAGGTTAATTTCCTTTTTTTGTTTCCAAAAGGACATGCATACACAGACAACGATGATTCCCAAAGTGTATTCCTCCTATTCAGTAAAAGGTTTCCAACACATTTTTCCACACCATATGGTCAATTCTAGCATCCACTCTTAATCATACATTTTTGAAAATTTCTGTCCTCTTCAAAACACAAACTAAGTCTCAGTAATCGACACGTGCAGGTACCGTGTCATGATTACACATGGAAACAGAGACACCCAACAATCGCTACCATAAATAAATGAGCATGGAAACCGCCAACACCCAGACACAGTATTAAAATATCTGCTCCTGGAGATATCTAGACCATGAGCAAAATTAATATTTGTCATTTCCTGATCTCCATGACAGTCTGAGAAAGAATGCTCCGATTTATAATTTTTTTCATTTTCCAACCATCTCGTGTCTTATGTCACTTTCCTCCCCCCCCCCCCCCGTAGTCGAGAATTTCCTAGCACATTTCGAAGAAGCACATTCACAAACTGACTGCAAATTTTCTCAGTTGAACATTCAGAGCCAAGCTAAGTGGGGATTTGAACCAAAGCTCTGCATCAGTTATTAACACAGGTGATTCTGATATATCATTATGCTACCAGCACGATTTAAATGAATTATGAAAACAGGTCTGAAGAGCAAAGGCTACTGCAAAATTATGTAGAGCCTTGAACAGTTAAGGCCTGGTGATAACTGGATGAGAGGGAAAAAAAGGGTGCTACATTCACTACTGCAAAAATTTTTGGTCAAATTTGTGTACCAGTTATGACAATACCAGGTGGGAATGTTGGAACGATAGAAGTATGGGATAGGTCAGAGTACCAAATTAGAAAAAAAGGGGAAGGAGTAAAGTGTTATAAATTTGCACGGATCAACATGAATAATAGATGAGCATGCAATGTATTAATGGATACACCATTGGTCTTTTCAGTTCGTGCTACATTTGCTTCCCTCTCCTCTTTCTCACAAAGAAAATAGAAGAATTAACCACACAGAAGGGAGTTCTTTGGGTCCCAGTTGAAACCCAGTTCATCTACAATCATTGACATAGTGTACATAATGTATAAATAAGCAGTGTTACTAAACCATGTCTTGTTTTCAATCAGAAGTGCATTGGTTCAGTGCCACTGCAACATGGCCGATGGGCACTAAGTTACTCCACCTGGCTCTGGTAGATTTCTCATTCATCTCTGGTTTAGTTTTACCGTAAGTCCCTACTTCTGTGGCCTTTGATATGAACCCTGCAGCATATGATCTCAGCAAATTTTAGTGTCAGACTTTTGTCACAGGGTACGAGAAATGAGGGGAATAGAATATGCAGGTGAGCAAGATTACAAAGGGTGGCAGGATGGAAGATCAACTGCAATCAGTAAGATAATTGGCATACTTTTTTATTTATATATACATCCTTTGCAGTACATTCGCAGCACCGAACCCCTTAACTAATATCTTGCTGGATTTACCTCCACAGTTAAGTTACACCAAAGGGGTGGTAAGACCCCTTTTTGTACCATTGAAGCACACACATTAATTTCAATGCATATCTAATTCATTTCTTTTTATAGGACAAAACACACATCTGTCCAAATTCACAGGACTTAATGAATATTTATTTACTGTGATTTGTCTCTTCCCCGCTGTTTTTATCGCAAGTTGTTGCATTGTGGTATCACATATCTTCAACACAAGTATGAAACGTAAAACGAATCGATTGGAGGGAATAAGCCATCCTCCTTACTTTACTTTGAAAAATCATCAAAATTTTGCAATTTTTTTGTAATTACTCTTACAAACTATTCTTCACAACGTTGCGGAATATCAGTACTGCATGAAGCAAGGTGTTATGCTGCAAAATTAAGCAATTTGACAACAAAAACGACACCACATATTGGAAAAGAACCATTCATGAGTTAGCATGGGGGGTATATTAAGTCAGTCTGGTGTGACTGCACTTTCCCTTTAAGTTTCATGGATTGTGGGACTAATGATACCATATTAAGTTACTTCAAAGTGACAGACGAACCAAATATATCTTTCACCCAGTTAGGACGGAGAAGGCGATACTTGTTGAAGATGACTTGCCACAGTTTTATAAAATATTCATCATTAAATCATCATCAGTGAGTAAACTCTGAATGAATTATTGTTTTACAATTATGTGCCTTTTACAATTTGAGGCCAAATAATCTGACTGCACTAATGACCAAGCTATATTTCTGCTAATTTATCTTTCCAAAAATTGATATGTCAAATAACTGCGATTTACAATGGGATTCATGCATGTGGAAAAGCTAAATTGGGGTACGCGAAACCTGTCATGACTGGCATTAAAGCAGGATGCAGACTTTGAAGGAGCAAAACTAGCCTTCATTGTCTATTCTCCATCATTCTCTTCCATTCGATGCCAATCTGGAAAATACCATCTATGATATGTTTCTTTCAGGAGAAATTTCATTCATCAGATTGTTAATTACGGCAGACAGAAGGGTGATTCATTTTTTTTTCGGGTAAAAAGTTAACAGAACCAGGCTC
Source organism: Stichopus chloronotus (assembly GCA_021234535.1). Lineage (NCBI taxonomy): Eukaryota > Metazoa > Echinodermata > Holothuroidea > Aspidochirotida > Stichopodidae > Stichopus > Stichopus chloronotus. The sequence continues at coordinate 19,618,716 of CM037838.1, forward strand.
CGTAATAAATGTGTGGATTTTCCGTGTGAAGGCCCCACAACAAAAACGCATTGCTTCAGGAAATTAGGCTTCTTTTGGACAAATAGGCCAGGCTACGGTAGTTTGTACAGCTTTTTACAACTATACAAAATATAGCCAGTCTTTTGGTGCACTTTTGACAAGTGCAGGAAAAAAAGCATCCTGCTTTCCTTGAAGCTGGGTCAGAGAGGTGATAAGTGAGGGGGGTATATGCAAATAGTTCCCTCAATCTCTAATTCCACTGCTATTTCTTCTATCGATAACTCCAAAAATAAAAAGTAGGAACTTTTAAAACCAGTATCCCTTTGGCACAAGAATGAGAATCTAAGACAAGCAAACAAACCCTGCCAAAAGAAAATGTGACATAAAAAAAAATGGTCATTATGAAGGACTTATGTTTTGTGCTAGACTGTTTCTGTCGGTGAATACCTTCATATTGACAGAAGTGATTCAGAAAAACCTGACGCTGCAGAAAAAACGAGGAGAGAGATTAGGCCGGGAGGGATCTCACATAGGACAGAGAGAGGAGTGGGGACAGATAGCAAAATGATACTCATGCTGTCTTGCACAGCTCTGCCAAATTTACTTAAGACATATCTATTTACAAAGGATCAATAGAAGGTAGTGAGTAGACACATCTTTTATTAAATGTATAAACAGATTCCTTCCAGTAAGAAGGCTCAAGATGTGACCGAAGGAGCAAGATTTCCTCCTCTAGGACCACCGCTGCTTGGATATTCTACCGTTATGTGTACATCAGTGGAGCGACGTCTCCTTGGTTCCTGGATTTCTGCCTCAAAGATCACCTTGAAGTTCTCAGGTCAAAAGGGGACTGAAGGACAGCGACATTTGGACGTGAATCCGGCTTGAACTTCCAGGACAATTTAATAGGTCACTGATCGGGTCGCCAACATACTCGGGGAAACTTTCATATATAGCACATGTACATTTAAATGATTCTACCATGCAAAAAGAGTTGGCAACAAGAAGTTTCGCATCCATGACATCAGTCTTCCCCACATGAGTATTCCCTTCTCACTCCCTACTCCACTCCCCCGTTGACAGAAAATGGGAAAGGGGAGGGGTGAAAAGCATCTCTGGCGACAGAATTTCCTGGAGAAGGGTGCAGTATGTGACTGAGATGAGGGGTCGCCACCACTTACAGGAGATGTACACAGACAGCGTTAAAGTGACAGAGGGGGCTGGAGAGGTGCGGGCTACCCTCGGTGGTGGTGGTGATGGAGGTGAACTATTGTTGTCCCTGTTGGTTCTGTTGATTACTATGTTGTAGATGGTAAGCGTGCATCTGACACGCCTTCTCATGGATGTAGGTTATGTCTGGTCTCTTGCTGGGATCGGCGTGGATACACATGTTCACAAGATCACACAGCTAGAAGGGGAAAATAAAACAAAAGAAACCGTTAAAAGGGACATCTATTGTAGTGCCACAATAGTACGACAAACTTTTCCAAAATTATCACTTTTTTTTTCTAAAATCCTACCAAAATGTTTGCAAAACTCTGATGTCACCATGACGTTTGTTCTTTACTACGCTTATAATCTGACGTGCCCTTTCACAAGAGAGAAAAGAAAAAAAGAAACTGGGGTGTAAGAATGTGGTTCCAAGATAGAAGAGCTTCAATATATTGCAGAACAAAATGAACCTAATTCCTGCGTTTTGTTACTAAATCCAAACAGTGAGAACTGAGTCTGCCAATAAACACGACAAATGACCATCAAAATGGAAACTTGAGAACCTTTATGTAATGAATTTGAAAGCACCATCTTATGCATAACAAATATCTGGCACTTTTGGTTCACAGGCCTCTACAGCATTTGTTCCACATGATTTTATGTCTTATTATTGTTTAGTACGTTTGTGCAAATTGTTTTCTGTAAAGCGCCCTCGGCGCGGTGTGGCTTTGGCACGTTGTTCAGTCTTGTATTATCATTGTTATTACTGTTGCATGCGTCTCATTCATTGCATGTATCATGCAATCTGAATCATTCTACCATAGTACCTGAAATAATGCTATAAATGTATATATACGTTGTATGCAATTCATCCCTACTTAAAATACCTACAGTAATGTGTACAATTGTGAATCACCCTATGTGTAACGTTGTATGCACATGATCTTCACGGAACCATCCTTCACTATGTACGCTGATTAGGGTTAACATCAGTCCGGATTTATCAGGACTGTCCCGTCTCTTAAAGGAAGAGTCAGCATCCCGACCAGCGAGACAATTCGGTGAAACAAATCATTCCGATTTTCTCCAAAACGAATTTATGCATAGCTGTTCAGCCTGCATTACATATGTATATTTTGGCATCATGTGTAGTGGAAAACTAATTTGCTTTGACACTGTATCAGCATTACACAATGCCCTTCAGCAACCAGACCTTTCATTAGCTAACAAACATTTCTAGGAACTTTAACAAAGGGAACCCCTCCCCCAGGTCAATCTCCAAAAGTTCCATCCCACTTAAAGAAATAAGGTAATCATGGTGCCAGCCTATGTTTAACATTGTTCCCACATTTCTCAACCAATATCTGACAGTAGCATGTGTGTATGTGTATCATCCTATATCTAATGAACGCATGTACACCTTCTTATTTGATTCATCCTACAGTACATGTGTATAAACCTATATGTGTAACATTGTACTTTGTGCTTACGTAGTATGTGTATCATCCTCTGTGTGGCACTGTATGCGTATAACGGCTGGCCAAATCTCGCAATTCTACTATGAAAATCACTTTGAAGTCTGACGCAAACGTGAGATGCTTCCTTTATTTAGACCGAGATGTAATGCTTTCGGTCGTTGCTCTAAGTCATCATTGAAAGGCAAATTTATCATAGTCAGAAAAGAGGCTAATTTAGCAAATAAGCATCTCCGTCTACCTAGTTCAGAAAACACTTTTCATAGTAATTACACATTTTCAAATCTGCAGGTACAGAACGCGATTTCCAACTTTTCTTGTGGAAAACCCCCAACGTTTTACCATTTTTGAGGTTGGCAAGTCTGCACATATCACTTGATACACAACACCACACAGTGTTTTATAACACTGCAAACATTGTCTTTGTGTGTGTATCATCCTTCATTGTAGGGTACACATGCACTATCACGTACATCACTTAACCTTTGATCGAGAATCATCCTATTTTTTTAATCGCATCATGCATATTCATAAGACACGATTCATCAACAGTATAACATTCATGTTAAATGTGGTGCATATCATACTGTAAATGTATCTTTTGTTGTTGGCCAAGAAAGTCTGAATCATTGCATCTCACTGTATGTCGCAGTAATCTTCTACTTCACTGCCTGAACACAACAGAGCAAGTACCAATTACATCTACTATATACTACTCTTGAATGCTTTCTACTATAGACTTTTCTTTTTCTTTCTTTTTTTTTTTGCTGGTAACAGGGGGGCTTACAAAATCATCGCCACCATGCATTGAACGACAAAATAGCAAAAATCACATGGGACACACAGAGATCTGCAATTTTCTATTGGGTTTATGACAAATAAAAACAGAAGAAAAAAAACATCAAAAACAAAAGAAAGACTAAAATGCACAGATTGACCTTAATAAACCTCATGTATGAATATTAATATTAATGTTTGTTAATGACATCAAAATGGTTGCTCATCACATAAAATGTCACATGGGTCATGAAATTCTAATGAAAAGAATCAGGTTAAAACTGTGATAAAAACAAAGATGTTCAACATAAGTTCTACGATGAAGGCGAGAGAGAGAGCGCGCCTACGAAGAAAAAAGTTCAAATGGAATGTTTCCATCGAGGTGATGAATGATTACTATCCTCACTCAATTTTTTTTTTTTTTGGTGGCTATTCTTTCTGAAGACTTGAATCACTTTGCTAACACAGTCTTTTTCCTTCTTCTCTCTTTTCTTTGCCAAAGGGTTCAAGAAAGGAAGAGGGACCTGAGTAGCGACAGTCTGACTGTTGACCAACCATTCCGACAATTTACCTGTGGGAGCCCTTTTTGTCTTTTAGGAAACCTTTCATTAGTGCTAATGGAATGTCACTTCTCTCATTTGATTGAAAAGCAGCAGGAAAGTGGTCACGACTAGCAGATTATTGACAAGTTCAATGATGATACTTAACATAAGGTGTGGTGTGAAGGTGGGGATAGAAAGGGGGGTGGATACAAGAGCACAAGAGTAAACACTGATCATGGCTGGAAAATCGATTGGCTGAAGAAATTTTTTATGACTTTCATAAGGTACTACCAAGAAACTTATGACCAACATGTGCCACTAATATCTGGTTTGACAGTGGCATACATGCACCCAGACATTTTAACGTTTTGTTTCTTCAACAGAATTTCACCCTCCCTGCTTCTATTCAGCATTTAAACTTTTGAAGCCGGAGGGAGATAACAGGTGAGAGACGGCAGGGGAGGGGGCAATGGGTTGTCTTATGATCTGTCAACAATGTTCTTTGAAAGAAGAATGTAACTTTGGGGTTTTTGGATATGAGGGATGAGCTTTCTATTTATAGCAATTGTTGGCATTTATCAGACTTCATGGCAGTAGGTCCTTCATCCCTATCCTACCTTTCTTTAAAGACAGTGACTACCTAAAGTGTTTACCCACTGGGCTGGTAACATCTCAATTTTTTTTCTTTTTCAAACTGTCAACTTTGTTTACTGTTTCCAAATGATTTGCCATTTGACGCTGAAACCATCTCAGGGGTTTCCTCATACGATGTAAACCAACATTAAATGAAGCATGCAGAGATTCTCAATCAACAGAACGTTAACAGAACTGAACCAAAAAAAAAAAAAACGTGCTATACTCTACAAAATGCTCCATCATTCCAACTAAAAGTTCCGATGACAGCGACATGAGATCTCTCTCCAATTTCCTTTTTAATTTTTCTGTATTTTAAAAGTTGAACAGTATTTGACTTCTGAATCTAAGTACCTACTTTGATGTCTCTGATTGTCGATCTTTACAGTCTTGTCCCAAATGAACCATGCAGGCATATCGTTTTTTTTTTTTTTTTTCAGGTGATGATCCAAAGAAGATGCACGCTCTCATACGTCACAAACAATGGTGCGGTGTGCAAAACACTAGTCATTCGACGCAACACACAATGGTGATGTGTGCAAAAATGTTATGAGAACTGGACCTTAGAGACAACCAGTACATAATACCGTAGCAAAGAGCAGTCTTTCACAACTAACCTAAGTAACTGTTACTACCCCTAATCTACAATTATATTTTCTCTTAATTTCAGAGTAGTTGGTAGGGTATGAAGACACTTCAAAATTTTGCAAAGAGCTGTCGGGTGGTTGAAAACAGTGACAATATCTCCACACATGTTTAATATGTACTAAGACAAAAACACAAACAAAAAAAAACAACAGCAGTCTCTACAATATAACGTTTTTTATTATTCTTAGTTATCCTTTGAATCCTTTTCCTATTTTCTCTTGACAACAATCGCATGAAATGTCCTCCAAATTTAAGTCATGACCTGGAGCAGAGTTCAACTATTTTTTTTGCTAAATATTTGCCACAGGAAGAATGTAATCCAGTACCCGCCACCACAAGTTCAAAATTTCTGTGAGGATGTGATACGTACCTCATTTAAATAATTTGTTGGTATAGGAGGGTATTTGCATTCCTGTATTCTCTGGCACAACGTGTAGAGGTCAAGGCCTTCGGAATAAAATGGCGAATGTAGTGCTGCCATCTAGCAGAATCGAGAGGAAAGGGGGGCAGCAGGAGGAGGAGGAAGGTGGCAACACAGTGCAGAGGGTAGTTAACCATACACAAAACACAGCAATCAGTGTGGAGATATATCATAAAAAAAATAAAGTCAAGTGATTGAGATAGAGGAGTGGGGGGCGTGGAGCCAGGAAAAAAAAATATTGGGGGTCAAGACAACAGGAGAGAAGAGAGAGAAAGAGAGAGAAAAAAATGTTATCACTAAAAGAGAGAGATGTGAGACATCGAATGTTATTTAACACATACACAACGCAAGTCATCAGACTCGAAGTTGCAGAGAGTCCATACAATCTTGAAAACTGGCATTCCAAGTTGTAGAAAAATTGGTAAAGTGGTAACCATGGCAACCAAACAGTGCACCTCCAGAGAGCACTGCAGAGACGAGCCAAATTTGAGTGTGGCTTTAATGATTCCTCAGAAATTTTCAAAGACATGACCAGGTCAGTGTAACCTTTAGATCCCATGCCATCATGTGAAAAAGATGATTTTCTGAGAGGAAGGAGAGAGGTACATTTACAATGGCATCCACAACAGACAGGAATGATAAAATTCAGGAGGGGGGGAATCATCTGCAACCAACAAGACGATGACTTGCGTTTCTCTTCGATAAAATACAACGTGATCTACTTATCACCATGGCGACCAGCTGCAAGACAGCATTACCTGCTGGGTGTACGTATCGGCTGGTAGGGGAGGAAAGTCACACTGATCAATCTTCTTGCACAGAGAGTAGAGATTCATCTTGTCACCATAGAATGGAGACTGGAGTGCAGCCATCTTTGAATGCATTGTCAATGGTGAATTGCATGATGAAGCGCAAAAGAAAATGGAGCAGCCGTTTAGATACAGAAATAAAAAAAAAATGACTGGGAAAAATCTCAGATCGTGCTTGTTATTCGACCCTTTATGCAAGCATAGAGTTTCATGGTTGCAGACGTACATATACAGTTCTGTCTTCGGTGAGAAAATGCCTCACACTGAGGCAAGTTCTGCCACGACCGATATTTGTTCTTCCCAAGAAGGAAATTGCCATATAGCAAAGTGCCACATGGCAAAAACTATGTTGACGTAATGCACTACTCATTGCCATCTCGGGAAAGGGGTAAAAGGAGGTGCCCTCCTTGCCATTAAGAAAGTTGATATTGGGGGAAGGGGTTACAGAAGGAACCCAAGTGAAACATGGTGCAACGTTTGTTCCCTTTTTCAGGACAAAGTTTTCCAACAAATTGTCAAATTTTGGACTGATGGTGATTTCACTTTTTCATGAAATCAAATAAATTATTACTGGACTCTTCAACCTGTGAATTTTTAATAAGTGACAGCTTTCCTCACCGAATTTTTGTCACTACGGTTTGTAATACACGTTTCACTTTTTCCAATGTTCTTTCAATTATTTTTTGTGCACCATCCAAAACCATGTCACACGCCACAGTTGGCATGCACTGCCAATTGAGGATGTCTGAACTAAACAAATGAGGAATTACTCATGGCTTTTCTCAACCTAAGAACTATGTGATACAAGTCAGTGGGAGCTCACAAAGCGACAACAATAACTCACAATGTCTTGTAACAGACCTCAGAAAATTTACAATCTCCCAGCAAGGTCTGATGCCACCTGTGACATTTAAGTTTAAACTCTAGTTCCTTTTCCAGTAAAGTGGTTCCTGTTCACTAATTTCACAGGTAATCCAGAATTCAAAACTACCAAAGCATAAACAGCACCTTTACAGAATCCCGCGACAATTCACTGCCATTAACAGGTAACAAAGTTAGAACAGCATCCTGCACTTAACATCCAGAGGAAATGAAATATAAAGTCATTTAACAAGGGACAAATTTTTGGTTTCACTTTTCATGAGCAGCTCTGGAAAGAGTCAAATGTAAAGCAAATGGTAATATGGTTGCCAACATTAAACAAAGAGAATCACTCAGATCGTTTAAGTGTTATTGAACAACTCTTTTAATTATCACTTTTGATTTTGCCAACGGGTGTTTGAAGACAAAAGAACCGGGAAGACAGATCAAATGCTGTTTTGAGCGACTACATTAGAGGGAATAATTATCGTAGAATGGGCTTTGATTGCTTGTTGAATATGTCTCTTCTAAAAAAAACATCTTAACATTTACAATCAGTTTTTGACAAAAACCTTTTATCATACATTAATTTTTCACAGGGTACAGAACTGTCTGATCTTCAAGGTATCAATTTGGCTCTAAATCACAAAAAAGTTGAATTCAAAGAAACAAGATACACCAAAGACAGAACTGCACAACCCACTGCCAACAAAAATAACGACCCAGCATTTGAAAAGAAAATGATGGAACGCTTGAAATATTTTAAAAAATAGAAACTAATAAGCCTCCTTCTCCCTTTTGAGAGCAGAGACCATGCAAAAGAAATACAGTAAAAACAGAAATCATATACATTAAATAAAAAAGCCACTAATTTCTACAGACTATCGTTTTCATACTAAAAAATAAGCACCTTTTTTTTGCAAAAGATAAAAGGTAAAGAGATTCAAAAGTATAATACATAGCTAAATTGATATATTAAAAGCTGCCATTCTTAATACTGTTTGCTTTGTAGAAATGAAGTCATCAAGGCTTTGAAATCCATACCTGTGGTGAAAATACAGACTTTACAGAGCCAAGACAGGGAACAGACATCTCAAAGTTTTGTGATAAATTTAAAACAGACAGCTTTCTATTAGCCAGGGGGAGAAATGTGCAAACTCCCGTTGGGGACATGTTAAAACTAATTGACACTGCTGTGGCAATCAGACTAAAACAGTCTCAACAAAATCACGAGAGGATGGCTGAGATTGCGAGTCAATTTACTGCACTATTCTACGCACTAGCTTTGCTCTCTCCTTTTGGAATGGAGTTTCTTTATCTATCCATTTTACAATCATTTCATTTGGCGGTGTACTTTAACTACATCCTGCTTCTCATTCAAACAATGAAACGGAATGCTTTAAACGGAACATACATGAGGGAGGGCTGACGGTGCACTAGGCTGTACACAGAGAGAGGCATAACCTACGGTACTACTCGTAAGGACAACCTTCAAACTGATGTTTTGCACATCGCTTTAACTTTTTAGTCCCTTCAAATGAAAACACTACACTATGAGAGGGTTAAAGCTTCTCACAGGGACAACTCATTTGAATACAAAACACTGCTCTGTCCCTAGCGCGACACATTTCTTCACTACCAGTCTAGCCCTAGGTGTCACTGACATGATGACAGGGAAAACTGAAAGGGAAACTGAACAGGCTGATATAGCAAAATATGTTATATAGCAAAAGAAAGCATACGGGGAGCCGATAATTTGTTCCAAATTAGCAAAGAGAAAACAAAGAAGAAATAGAAGTACATTGGCTAGGAAATGAATACCCACCAGCAACCAGGTCAATGTGCTACATGTCATTTTTAATGTGAATATCGGATGAATCAAAAGGTACAAAGAAACTTGGTGAGTTAGACAAGAGGTTTGGCCGATTGCCTTGACATGTGCATTTAAAGCAATTCTTATTTTCTGGAGAGCAAATGCAGAAATGCAGCTTTAATGGATTTAGTACCAATGCATGAACATTCTATCTGAATTTCCCCCCTGCCCCCTCCCCTGGGTCTCTGCTGAGAGCCTGTTAGTAAAGTTTAAGATGGCTCTACTCTCTGTGCTTGAAAACAACACAATAAGGATATTTTTTCAAGGCAAAGGGACTCAAATGCAATTAAACATCAAGGCATCAGCTATTTCACAGTACAAAGATATATATGCAAGTAGTCAAAATAATTTGTTACATTATCAAAATCATTCATTGGTATACATTCCTACTGTATCCATTATGAGCTTTCACGCACAATCGGTTTTGAGGCGATGTCGCCGTTAAAGCGATGTGTGAACCTTACATTGCTGAAGTAGGTTAATTCATTGTAAAATGATGTAAATTTCAAATGAATGCCTCTAGGTATATGGTATCGTTTCATCATTTTCTCCCTCCATTCCATTCTCCCTCTGCCCATCACAACTACTGACACCATGTTGCCTGCTCTCACTTAATGCCTACAGTTGGTGGCTCACATTTTGATCACAGTTAACCCAGACAGCTTTTTCAACCAAGTCTGGCTGGTACACAAAGGTCAATGAAATTACTACGAAAATCACCATCTGTAAATCTGCAATCCCGTAGAAACCTGCTGAATGGCAAGAAAGTAAGCATTCTCGATGAAACTATTTTGCCACCCACATTTTTCCCTTGACAAAATAAGTCGTCCTTGTTTTGCACCAGATTATTTCCTAATTGTGCCGACACATCAGACAAACGAGCAAGAAATTCAGTCAAAGAAGCCAAATGTTCATTTTGTGGGCTATCAATTGCCAGACATACGCAGATTACTTCAGTTTTGGACACATTGCATAACTCATATTCAAAGTGCATGACTGGATTTCAAAGTCGCGACTTAACTAAGTTTGGTAGATACATGGCAGTGCAAAATGCTGACATCACAGAAAAATGTTTCACGTCCAACAGTGACAATGGTAGAGCTTGACAATACTTCTCACTTGGGACACAGGTCTGCTAATGACTATAAGAAATTTAAAACAGTTGTTAACAGCGTGTAAACATAACTTTCTGTATTGACTTTTAAAACTGTTCTACTGTCACACTGACAGGGGAGCATATCATGCCAGTTCTAATTGGCTAACATGAAAAGATTACTTACCTCGTAAAGTAAACAACCAAGGGACCAAATGTCCGATTTGAAATTGTAACCCGTTTCATGAATGCGTTCCGGCGACATGTAATAAGGTGTGCCAACCAATGAGTGGGCAGCCGTGGTTTTTGAACTAAAGTAACGGCCCAGGCCCAGGTCGCCGAGCTTAACCACCCCTTCTGCGGTGATAAACACATTAGCTGGTTTTATATCTGAAAGAGGAAATGTTGACACTTTGAAATCGCTGGATGCGATTTGCTGGCTGGAAAATCATCAATCCACCTACAAGTTTAGGAGCCTCTCCTGTTGGAAGTTGAATGTGAAGTGTACTAAAAATTGAAAGAAGTGATTTTGTGGATAAACCACCACTGTTTATCAGATATTCTAGCCATTCAAAGTAATGTGAGTACAATGAACAAATTTAACCTGAATCATCCAACAGGCTTCAGCATCTTGGTGCCTACAAACACTATGGGAGAGTATTGCATCATCTTCACATAAGAATGGTACACAAGGATGTACCATAGCTAAGGTTACAAAACACTGTCTACCAATGCTCAAGCCAGCAGTTGAAAAGTGGTCAATGACCAGTTGGAAACATCAAATGATGAATTGACATATCTTCTAAATAATAGTAAAAAAATGATGAGCTGAAACATCTTCTGAATAATAGTAAAAAAAAAAATCATGCCATTATATTTTTTTCCTTTTATGATTACCAAAAAATGCATTCTTACTGTTGAGAACGTTTATTGAGAACTTTTCTTTGTGTATTTAATTTATCCAAGACAGGATTTAATACCTGCCATCAGAAACTTCATTGCTCCAACCATTTGTCAAATACAAACCCCACAAAATCTGTTCTTATAGCTACAGATTGTCGTTATCTCTAAACTGTAGTGAGTGCTTATGCTACTGTGCTTGGCCTAACCTACCGCAATGATAGACAAATTCCATTCTGTGCTGATGTAGTTTATGTACTGTACATACAGTCCATGCTTTCATTCCGTTCCACTAAATACGAAGAGACTCACTACAAACTTTTCTACTGCAATTTTTAACCAATCTCAGTGCAGAATTTGAGGAACAGAATCGTAGATTTTCAGGGGAGAGGATTTGTGACTTGCAATTTCTTATGATTTCAAATGTACATGTCTATGTGCAGGGAAGGTGTCTTATAAACGCGACTACAGTGGATGTTATGTGGTTGAATTTTCGTCACTGCCCTAGTGTTAACTGCCTTAAAGCTGTGTGGGTATATTTTGGACTATTTCAATTAACAGTTACGCTCGCTGTGAATTTGGGTCACAACAAGGGCTGATTTTCCTTCAGAATCTCATTATTTTAGCTTTAAAAATAGCAAAATTTTCTATAGGGCTCCCCGGCCCCCTGACTGGTGACTCGGCCCCTTGGAACCCTGCCGAGGACCAAACCCCAAGACAGCAAGACCCCCATGACGAGTTGGACAGTATCACTGGTGCAAGCACTGTTGTTCACTGACATGTCAAATCTGTGATGTACTGAAAGACATGGCTTTAAGCCTTTAACACCGACACCTTGATCTCAAGCAAAAACAATAGGTTCTTGCACTCAAGGTGGTACACCTATGTACTAAGTATGAGATCTGTCCAAGCTTCCCTTCTTGAGGTATCGTGCTTACAACGTAGGTATCACAAACACACATACACACAAGCACAGACATCACACACACCGCCACGTGATTACAAAGATTACCATTTTATCGAAAGCAAAAAGTTTATATTCACTGCGCTGTGCAAAACTAGTTTGCCAACATGTTTTCAGCAACATTTGTTGGAGTGGTAAATGGTAATAGACATTCATACCTTTCATGGCTCATCCATGATTAATGACCATATTTGGGCAGCAAAGTTTGCATCTGAAACTACATCTCCATGCCTAGCTTAGGCATTGTTTGTACTGTACAATTTCTTCTGCATGTAACCATACACAAAAACATCACAGGTCTTAAAGTAACCTTATCGCAGCATCTCTAATGGTTTGGTGATCGTGGAAGCACATTTGGTGGAGCTGATTTATTAAAAGCTCTGTTGCAGCATATCTTTATTTACTACTACATTTTGTAGTATTAGAAAAAGTGGTAATTGTGATGGCACAAGGCATGCACATGCCAAAATTTCAACCAGACATTTTTGTAGGCCTTCCATTTGCATCAAAGTTTTGCTAATTCTGGTTTTGGGGCTATTTTGGTAAAACCTTACAAATTAAAATGTAAATGGGTGACCTGTCTGTTCATTGCATTAATTGGCATGGTCCTTGATAGCAAGCAAACTACCTGACGGTAAAATAGCATTAGACGATGGGAAGTTCGGCATCTACTGCATAAATTACCTCTGTGCATGACCCTTCGAGAGTGCATGTGTTCCAAGGCACTGCAGAGCTGTACGAAGTATTTCCAGATGGTTTTTTCCGGTATCAGCCGTTTATGCTTCTTGAAATGCTGCCGAGAGACGAGAGGAAATTGATAACAGAGGTGAGCGATTCACACCGAATCACCGACGAAGGAATTTAATTTTCCATAAATTTCCCAGGCCAAATGGAAGATTATTTGAGGACAACACCAGCCACTGGGAAAGACCAATTTCCTGAGTTCTTCTCCACCTAAACTGATCATAAGCAATACCACATCAATTGTTTATTGAGGAATAAATGAGGCTCTCCAGCAGTTTCTGTTTGAAAGACTGTCTGTAATTTCACTTCATGACATACAAAACTATATTTGGCAAATAATGCCATTAGGGACTGCACACCCCAGACGAGCATTTGTAACACAAGACTTAAAAAGGTCGTGTTACATGCATCTAGGCTGGAGCTGGCTCATTCAGAAGTCGCAGGGTGAAACCCTGAATGACAGTTCATTGGAATTAAGCTCTTTTACCATTTTTGCCATTTGACTTCCAAACTTTGATGAATAAGCAAAACAGATGACCTGGAATGTTGCACAGTGTCAGTATTTCTTTTGTTAACCCTCTATTTATTGTTTCTTAGTTACTTAAACACTGGGTTTCAAACTGGTAGTGTAAGTTACTGGGTTTCACACAGGTAAGTGATATCAATATTTTTGAAGAAAACATATGCCTCCAAAATGAAAACCTCTGGGCGTATAAAATTGTCATAAAGAAATGAAATAAAGATTAAGTAAACAAAGGATAACATAAGACATATCATATGAGTCCATCTCTTGATGTCATAAATTTGCATACTTAGCCACTGTTCATTCATGATACAGGTACGAAATAGGAATTTGCCTGTAAATTGTCAATATTAAAAGGATTTTGATGGAATTTGTGGGTATCCTCATCATTTTCAATGAAACATACACCCATTACTCCAAAATGGTGGTTTTCATGTCACATGACCTTTAAAAAAGTTGTCGATGCAGATCAGAGTTAGTTGCGGTCACAATGTGCCATAATCCTGGATGTTGTGTCATATGGCACGCTATTTGTACCAATTCATGTCGCCATAACTTATGCATTTGATGACCGAAGTCATTAGTAAGTGTCTTAAGCAGAAATTGACATACTTATCTTTGCCTTATATACAAGTTATCACGTGGTATGAGATTCCACTACTATTTGAACTTGGAATAATAAATATTAGGCTAAGCCAATCATTTTTGTTTAAATGTTTGCTGCCCCGGTATCGCTTTTAAATGGATCTATGAATGAAACGAAATGGGATACTTCGATTATCTTCTTCAAATGTGTGTTTGCACGCACATAGAAGCACGCACTACACCACCAAATGATCTGAGACGTAATCACTTTGGAACGCCCATCAAGCAGCTGTCACTTAATTCATACCTTCATCAAATGAGTGTGCATCATCGAATGACTGGAGCATATCACATGTACATGTAGAGACTTCACTCCTTCATCAGATAATGGGCGTACAGTACATCATCAAAAGAGTTGTTGATAACGTACATATGTTAACTTCACACCTTCATCAAATGATAAGTGTGCATCAGCAAATGGCTTTGGTGCTCATCAAATGCATAGGTTATGTCGACACAAATTCCTACAAATAGCGTGTCATAGTATTGCACCACTTTTACATGGCAAGTACTGTACTACACATATGTAGGCTACATAACAAATAAGAATATTAACGGAACATCAACTAGCAACAGTCAATTCTCACATGATATCATACATGTCTATGCCTTCTCAAGAGGACATTTCCTAGCCCTGACGGTCTCTTTATTATCATTACATTTCATCATCCAGGAAATGTTGTCTCGAGACATGACTCCAGCACAATACCAAAATCCTGAGAGGACAAATTGATAGCATGGAGATCAACTTTACCTGTACCATACTGTACTCTGCACACGCAAATTGTGGGTTACAATTGGTTAGTTCTCATAAAATCCCCAAAGCACAGCTAGAAACTTCGCCGTCAGTTCAAAAGGCTGGCAATTACAGAAGGTCGGTGACCAGATACACACACGCACACACACACACAAAATTGCCAGATGCTAGACCATGGTCAATACGGTAATGCATAGATTATACGAGGTAAAGGAGTATGCGCTGTGACTTTCACAGCTCTATTCAATACATCATTCAGTGAACTCCAGGTACTGTGTGATGTGCAATGATCTTCAAGATATTAAATTGTTTTTTTTTTTCTGTAAACTAAGTTTCCTCCAAATTTCATTGCCATTTGAGGTATGAGCAAAATATATGCCATACACAATCACAAAATTATTAGAGCAGGTGTATATCTCTTGAGAATCAAACTTGTCATTGCTATGTATACTTCAGTCACCTTCAGTCACTAAAGACAACGGTGAAACAGCACAGATCTAATCAAGAAAGGCAACCTACGGTTATCAGGAGATGGAGAAGAGCAATGATGAGAAGAGGGGAGGGGAGACAGGAGTGGAGAAGAAAAAGAGGATGATAGGAAGCGGATGGGAGCAAGGAAATTGGGGGGTAATTTCTTGCGCTCTCCTACCCCTCCCTCCCTCCTCCTACCTGTTTCATAATTATTACAACACATTATGCAACTCAAAACAGACAGTTCGTGTGATTGCACTCACTATGCATCATGTCCTTTTTCTGTATTTTATTTCCTGTAAGTCAGAGTGTTTGTCTCTTAAGGTAAAAAGGTCCTATCAAATATACAAAGTTTCATAAAGAAGGAAACTACTTTATTAGTACAGGAAATGTTCTTAAAGACATCTTTTGTACTTGTATGCAATATACAACGATGATGACAGAACTGCTCTATTTCATGTGCACATGCAATATCTCTTCATGGCAAGCAGACAAACCTCTTTGAAATGACATCAAAATAGTCTGTTTTCTTCGACTCGTCTCTGTCTCCTCTTCCTCCATCTTCCCCCCCTCCCCCTCCCTTCTCCTTCCCCCAAAGTACTTCTGGTGGTTCATAACAGTTCAATCACTGATACTGATCTACTTGACATTTCACATCTTCCAAATTAGTCGGTTCACATGAGCATGGTAATTTCCCACGACGTCACCGACGTTCGCAACACATGGCAGAAGAAATAATGTACTATGGACAATTCACTCATCGATAAGTTATGATTGGATGGTTGGGTCAATGTATAGCAATAATAAATGGACAGCTGAAAAGCACTTAAATCATACGCACTTCAGAAGCACTTTGGAAAAGATGGCCTTTCAGCCTATGCTATAAACTACAGGGATGAAATTTAGCGGTCGTCCGGTCGTCCGAGACGACCAAAATTTCTGTAGGACGACCAAAGTTACTACCTCAGGTTGTCCTTTGGACGACCAAATTTTTACCCCTGGTCATTTATATTGTGACACAATGCGTACAACTCAACACTGAGATGCAACCAAAATATTTAACATGCATGAACTCCATTCCAAAACATTTGTTTTCTTTCACAAAAATCCGCCAAAACAACCTGAAATCCACGGTAAGTAAAACGCCAAACAAACAGTCTCAGTGTACGATCATGTTTCAACTGATTTTACTGTACCAGACATGCACATACTGTACACAGCAAGTACCAGATAGATCAATCACAGTCGAAGAATTCGGTCATATGTGCCACGTGCAAGGAGAGCTGGTATGAATTTTCTAAATAGTGATAGTACCGTTCAAGATTAGTAATGTATCATATTTTGATTTGAAACAAACATTATACTATAAAGAGATTTTCTTCCATATGATATATACTTTACAGCATCAGTGATTCCCTTTGGAGAAACCCTGAGCATTACTTATAAGTTACAAGTCAGTAGTATAATTTAGCTGTGGAAAGTTTCAACCTGTATAAGAAAGACAAACAAAAACATCGTCTTGACTGTGCAAAATACACCTTTTGCACATTTCTTGTTTTTACATGTCCGTTGTGGAGGACGACCAAATTTTTGGGAGGACAACCAAATTTTTGCAGCTGGTTGTCCTTCGGACAACCATTTTCAGTTGCTTAGGGATCATCCCTGAACTGTCTAGTACATTTTCTCAACTCAAATGTACAATGCTCACCCCATAATCACACTGCCTGAATTCAGTTCTCAGTAATCCCAGTTAAATTTACAGGTATTGTTAACTACTACCCAACGAGGAATCCCAATAAAAGGAGGGGGACATGCTCTTCGATCAACAGTTGTTACAAGTAGTTGTACCTTTCTCCAGTCCCTCTACATTCTCTCTTCCCCTTCCCCACAGTCTTTCCACCCATCTCAGCATGGCCTCCTACTGCAAGCTGGCACCAACGCTGTTCACTGCCACAGTATTAACTATTGTAATGTACCTAGTACCTTAAATTAGGAATCATGTGAGAACCGCGCAAATTTGGATGACACGTGACTCAAATTGTAAGTACGTGTTAATACCTAGGTGACTTCAGCAATCCTGGATAGCTCTGATGTACACTAAATTATGCATGGTTGCTAATAATGTCAAAGGATTTTGACTGGCTGAAAAAAAAAGTTAGTGCCTGAGAAAAAAAGTTAGTGCCTGAGACAAGATAAATTGACTTCAGCTTTTGAGATGGTAAATGTATAACAGCTAATATATCGTGGTACAGCTTGCATAGATGTATGTACAGTACTAGTGTAGTACAAATCACATTGCATATTAGTGCAAGAGAGAACCATATGCTGCACTACACTATACACTGTAACACTGTACACTCTAATTTAACACTGCACCATTCTCGAGTGTACCTCTGTCCATTAATTACCATAATAATAATAAAGACTTATAATGCACCAAATCCATCCAAGTACTCAAGATGCTTCACAAAACAGCAAAAAAGAAAAACCAAAAGTAAGAAATAAGGAACGAACTCAACAAAGTACACTATTTTGCAAATTTAGCGCTGTACAGTATGCTCCACTGTACGTTACATAGTGGATGCAAATCATCCTCTCGTCTATTGTGCAGCCCTGTATTTCACTATGCAAGTGCTGCATAATCATACTGTACCCATCTGTAGCTAATACTTCAGTGTGCTGTACAATTGACTCTCATAAAAAGAATTTGAAAATGCATCGTATGTGTATACATACATAGCAATGAATTCTAGCACTTTTGATTCATAGACCTGTTTTTATCATGTGTTCTTATCTCTTCTTATTGTTCAATATCTTTGTGTAATTGTTTCTTTTGTAAAGCACCATAGGCACAATACAGTGGATTTGATGCAGTGTAAGTTTTGTATTACTATATTTCTGTGTCAAGACTATGCTTTAAGTGCACTGCACAGTAAAATTTGGCACTGTATGTAAGCACATACATACTACACCTTGCAGTGTACACTGCACAGTGTGTTACACCATATGTACAGTACTATCAATTGATGTAGGCTATGACAGCATGACCCATCTGTTCACAATCAACATCGAACATGATGCCAAGAACTTTTATCGCACACTGTGATGAATCAGAAAATAACTGGCTCACTGAGTAACAAACAGCCTCTGATGAGGTTGGAATATGAAAATTATGTTTACATAACTTGACAGTTGATTCAATAATATTATGTACACAACCTCTTCAAGCTGATAATCTGTCCAACGAACTGCTGTTCAGCATCAATGGAACATGTACACACAGTGTTTCCTGGAATACAGGAAGGAAGGTGCCAACAGGTGACACTGTGGTGGTGAATGCATCCCAAATAGCCGATTAAAAACGAGGCTCATTGACACACAGAAGTAGACTGCAATTGTGCGCGTATGAAATATGAAACTGCGTTGCAACTTGAGAAGCCTACATGAAGTAAAACCATGTTGGAAAATTTTAATGTCTGAAAATCAATGGAGTGTGGAATATACATTTGAATAAAAGCTGCTTGCCAGCCTTATCAGGTCCACTAGTTTCTTCCTGTTTTAATTCACATTAATAAACATTAATTCCCATTTTCCATCAGTCTTCCTTTCACTAACCCACCCCAATTTTCATTCCATATAGATGCTCTCCATTTGTGAAAGTCTGTGCAGTAGTGTCGCTCTTTGCACAAGAAACGTGATACAGTGAACTCCCCACAACTCCCTGGTGTGGGGTATTCATAAGTGACTGTACTTAACCCCTAGCTTCACTAATGCCTACATTTGACCTTGCTCTAAATGTCCTCGAAACTAATTCTAGCATCGCACCCTCTAAGGCCTAGTCCACCCTCCATGGACTGAGTGAGGTGCACGTTACCAAAACATTGGACACCTACAATACAGAGGGGCGAGTCCGCCGAGGTCATGCAGGTGTCGTCCGAGTGCAGACTCAGTAGGACTGTCCTCTGCTGTGCCCCCCAAGAGAGCCTGACCCTAAGCGTGAGCACATCCTGTCTGTCTTATGTTCCTTTTTGGTTTTTTTTTTTTTAGAGAATGAAAAACAATAGTGAACCCCCAACCTCTGCTTAAAATAATGCATAGTTAGACAACTAGCTCAGACACACACTCAAAAATAATCTTGCAGCACGCCCTCTATGCCCTAGCTCTGCCTCAATAGGCTTGAGCGCCAGCAAGCGGACGAACGAAAATAAAATCTGAACAATTACTGAGGCATAGATTTAGAAGAACGGGGTCCCGAAGGCGACCACAGGCTGGAGACCCGGAAAAGAAAGTCCGAGTTCTCGTAAATTCCTTTTTTTGTTCCATTTTGCAGAAAGGTAAAAACCCGCCCTAGAACAAACCCGCCTCTCAGAGCACCTAGGGCAGGAACCATGTACAATACATACATGAAACACAAATAGTTGGGTAGTTGGGTGGGAAGGTGGGCAGCAGCAAGGGGTAAGTATAGTCACTCGTTAATACCCACACGAGTGAGTTGTAAGGAATTCACATTGTAGACATATAGTTACACTGATGCATTAGAATGGCACCGTACTACTGTGCCTAGAGTGGCAGCAACCTTTAACATCGCTACTAGCCCCTTCCAGCCTAATACAGGAATAGTGCCTTCCCATTCTGCCTTCCTTGAATAACATTAACTGTGTAAAGTCCACAGTGCACAATGGAAACTGGACAAAAACAGCTTCTGAACCTCTTTCTCCAACCGTCCTCAAGACTACTCCGATGCACGACATTTACATAAAAAAAATTAAAAAAAAACAAATAATGTAGCATGGATGTATAAAACTTCTCCAGCTGCTGAAAATTCAACATCTCTATAAATATAACATATTCTTCTTTTATCAAGTCTTACAGGTAAGCTCCTTTTAACTATAATGTAACCTGATGTAGTAGAAATTTTACATTGAAATCTGTTTATTTACAATTAGTAATATCTCTTATGGAATCCATAATGGACATACAACAACCAAGCATATTTGCCAATCAAATCTTCAAGTGATTGTGTCACATACTGCAAGTTGAAGGTTATGGCAAGCACTTAACACCACATAATTTGCAATTTCATACAATTACAATATGTATACTTATGTACATGTACAGTATTGTCTTGATAGACTGACAGATTTTACTGTGCTTAAGCCTTTCCCAGCATGTGAACTAAATGTATTTTTCTCAGTCCTTGGTCAGGCCATACATACATACATGTGCAGGTTGACATACGAAGAACAGGAACATGACAGAAAAAGGGACAGTGCTGGCGGCAATTAACAAATCCTCTACTGCTTTACATTTCACCCCACATTAGACATTGCATGTCTGCTATTGTAGTGATCTTGGATAAAATTTACAAGATCATTGCTAAATGATTTGCAGAAATTTGTGATTTAAAATGCAGGACAGTGATAACCCTGCACCATGGTGATGGAAAGACTACAGTAGCAGCAAGGCTGTTGTGACTCTGGGCACGTCCCAGTCTTAAGGTATGTCTACGGTCAAGGGATGAATTCTGCTGTGATACGGCATTCCACCTACAGGTATACATGTACAATACAGAGTGACAATCTTGATATCCTAAAAACCAGTTGACTACAGTAGCATACTATCTAAAAAATTATGATACATGTTTCAGAAAGCACTTACATACATAACATTCCATGGGCTTAAAAGAACGTAAGCAGGAGTGGACATGTACATACAAAATGTACACTTAGAGCCATGGCAGTAACTGAGTGAGTCTTCACTCAATTGAAGCTGGAATATGAGTTGCAAATTTGTCAAAATAAGTCAAATTCTGCGGAATATGTCATGGCCACTACAAAAAAAAAAAAATTGCTTAAGCCCCATTTTTGGATACATAAATATTCATATTCATTCCCATTGGTCTGTTTGATTTCAGTTAACAGTTATTGACTGCTATGCTTTTTTGGAGAGTCTGAATTTTGTAGGGCCAACAAAAATGTCAAGACAATTTTCAAATTTTTTTCAAATATCTGGAAAATGAGTGCACAGGTCACTCTCAGATTTTGCAACAGGTGATCTTTTCCCCTACTTTCTCTTACCTGGAACACTGACAAAGAAAAAAGGGAGATTACCAGGCAATTGCCAGTACAACTCATAGTCCAGCTTCTTAAGTGAAAGCATGATACACAAGCCGGAATTATTTTGAAATTACATTGCAATTTGCTGTTGAGTCAATGATTTTTTTAATATACAACATACATTTCTGTACACTGAATGACAATGACTAGATCCACAAACTACAGTCAACCTGTGGCAAGTGGATTGTTGAGACGGGAACATTTTCTGGAACAATTTACTGTTTACCAAATACAATTCATAGGCTCACATGCCCTCGACTATGGCACTCAAGAACTCAACAAACAAAAGAAGTTTAAAATGGTTCGTTCTGTACACAACCATTGAAATCTATTATTTTGGTAATAGGGTGGGGGATCCAAAAATGTGGTTTTCCTCAAACACAGCACAAAAAAAAAAACAGAAAGAGCAACAAAAACTGATCAAGCCAGTCACTGACAAATTGCATTTGTGACCTTCCACAGACACTTGGAACGATTCTGTCACACACTGCATACACTGATTCTGTGACAGGACTTCAAGCAATCAACTCGCGATTACCCATGCATGACAGACCTACACTATTTGTCTCACTTTGCCATGATGGGCAGTGCTATGTTTGCTTAAATTTACTATGAGGTCTAATTCCAGGAACTGCTTGCAACACAATGTTAGATGACGCCACGGAGGGTAATGCCTTTTTGGTAAAATATTACATACTTGTGAGATAATTCTGGTGTTGCAGTCTCACGAAGAGGTCGCTTACAGTAGATGATGCAAGGACATTTCTGTTCCATGTTTCACTCTTATTTTCACAGATACTCACCCCCCTCTAGGTACTGTATACTTCTTATTAAGGTGTTCATCGACACCGAACTGGTCACTACCGGGTCTGCTATTTTGAACTTACCTGTTCCCACACAACTCCTGCATATCTCTCTATCAATCCGATCTTTGATGCAACCTAGAACCATTCTATTCAACTTTAAAGATACACAGTCTGATATAACAACAGTTTTTTTTTTTTTTTTTTTAACATTCTGAGAAATTTTCTGTACTGTCTGATACACATATTGCAAAGTCTTTACAACTAGAATTTAGAATTCCAGAGTAAAGATGTGTTTAGAAAAGCCACAAGACTCAGTTCATGAGAGTTGATGTTTCAAAGACAAAATGCTTGATAAGGAAACTGTGTGCACAAACAGGGAACTGAAAAATGGATACTGCATTACTTTTCATCAGACTATTGGCCATGCATTCCAAATGAACATATTTGCACTTGAAAACAGAAATGGCACCAAAACAGACAAAAAAAAGTTTGCAGACTGAGGTATGATGACAATTCATTTGATCTATCCGAGGGATTCCAACTGTTATTGATAAAGTATAAAGTATACACATTAGAAAAAGGAACTTGTAGATCTGACTTAATATGACCTTGTTAAAAATGTTTGAATTGTAACAAAAGGGAAAAAAAACACAAAAGAAAGGAATGCCAAGTACCAAGAAGTAACCTTAGGAAATTCAAAAGAAAGAATTCCATGTAACTTTAGGCTTGATTGACGTAAATGGTTAAGTAATAAAGAGTAATAAAGAGTACCAGCATGTCATTGTATAGTGAAGTTAACATTTGGACGAATACATTCACGTACCATTCACACTGGTCAGTGACTGGCACTCACTGAGACAAGGAGGTAAAAGTGAACATCATATAACAAAAGTGAAGTGAATTTTTAGTTAAATTTATGTCAATTTGGTCAATCCAGGATGAGCAAAAACCTCTGAGTGAACAATTGATGACAAATTGATAGATGTCATCAGATTACCATATATGAAAGTGAGCACATCTAGAAGAAACACTAAGAAAAAGAAAAAATCTAAAATATCTCTCCTGACAGGCATTACTGATTACTATTCTTCTTTTAAAGTGCCACAATGACTGAAGAAATTTCAAAAGACCAGACAAATGCTACAATTTGTTTCTCTCCTTGTCACACTTTAATATTTTATGGATTTATCAGAATTCCTTGCTTACCTTATACTATAATTTGTATCAATTATTTTCTTTTTACCTTTATCATTCTTGACAAATCTCCAGCGTCTGCCAACTCAAGGACTATGTTCAATTCATTATCTTCGATGAAAGAGGCAAGGTACTTTATCACGTTTGGATGGTCCAATTGCTACAAAAGAAACAAAACAAGAGATCTGCATTAAAAACATGTACATACTGTTTTAAAGGAAAAAAATGCTTTTAACACCAAGTCACATACAACTGGTTATCTAAAATTGTTTGACCATACGTTGCCACATGGTGTACAGTTGCTTGCCTTAAATAGGCTTATCACTTGTTTATATACTGTCACAAGTGTAACTCCGTAGGAAAAGGATCCAGCAAAAATACTGTACATACAGTAACACAATCAAGTTTGGTGCTATCAATTGCTACAAAAAGCTCCTAAAAGAACCAAATGTACATATTTATTCATACTGTATATCATGATGTACATATATGTAGCTGCTTGTGGAATGTTTTAAACCTGATACAGATTTAGATGGTGGCGTTTTTAGTAGCATTCAAGAAGTAGCCTTTTAAGACAAACAACGGTTTTGGCAGAGACAGCACAGGGTAGTTGCAGACCTACAGTACTGTTCCTGCACAGCACAACATACACTCTCCTAATTGCTTGATCTTCCCTTAAAGTGATTGCATGTCTACTGAAAAACCAAAAGGATAAAAGTATGTTTGATCTCAACTTCTTATTAACTCTTAAATGCACATACGAGGTAGTTCATGGATGGAATACGTCTTTCAACGAACAGAAATGACAGTAACTACTTTGAAAAGCAACTGGGAATGGCATAAAAACAATAAAAACAGAGATAATATTTGAAAGTTAATGGTTCTCACTATACTGTAAGCAGCTTAATAAATGCACTTGTACAGGTCTCAGTAGTGTATCAAAAACTCACTACTTGTTGCTCCTTGGTCGGTATCGGCAATCGTGGCATAGGGTGAAAGGAAGCAGTGTATAATTTACAAATCACCTACAAATTGCTCAAATCATTGCATGTCAGTGATCGGTTGTTTTGATTGACTGAACATTCACCACTAGTATTCATAAGTTTCCCACTGGCTGGTTCAAATAAGCACACAGTTGATTTGAATGAAAACCGTCAACCACTATTGTACATTATCTTATTTTACACTTTTTGTTCTTATGTTACAGTAGAAGAATTTGAAATCATATGAGGGAATGCACCACCCGAAACACAATCATTTTTTCTATTTCCTTAAAGTTCTTTAATGACTTCTCATATAGGGCCAAAGGACATCTTTAAAAAATGCAGAGTGACACCCTGAATAAAAATCCATTGGAATTGTGTCTCTGTCTATTACCATTTTTCAGATATGGTTGTTCAAAGTTTGATGAAAATGCAAATATGATGACAAGGAGTTTTGCACAGTGTCAGTATTGCTTTTGTTAGGGCCTACTATCTAATTACTTTATAACTGGGTTTCACTTTGGAAAGTGACATCAATATTTGTAAAAATAAACTAGGGCTGATATACTCTCAAAATCAAACCCTCTGTGCATACACAATTTTCAATTGTCCTCAAAAGAAAGGTTAAGTCAACAAAGGATAACATAAGACATACATGTACCATGCTAGTCCCTCAATTGACATCATAAATTTGCATACTGTACTTGGCCAATGTTTATTCATGATGCAGAAATAAGACTAACCTTCCCTGCAGATGTTGGTCTACCATTTCTTCTAACGGACATACCTAAACACCTGCGAATACTTAGAGATCTGTCACATCTAAGATCCAAGGTCTCTATATTTATGAGTGTTTCTTAATGTCTGATGATTAGCTCAAAAGAACATGAATATTTATAGCCTAAGGAAAAGAAACACTGAGTGCTACTGAGTGTAATTGATCATGTCGGCATACACAAATTTCAATGGAGCTATCTGTATGCAGATTTGGTTGGAATCCAAGCAACAGTTCGCAGGCATTGGTATGACGAATGCAGTCAGATTTGATGCCTGAGTAATACACATCAGTTGTGCGGGTTAGTATGAGACAGGAATTTGCCTGCAAAATCGTCAATGTTCAATGGATCTGGATGGAATTTGTGGCTACAAGTATGTTCAACATTTGTAATGGTTGGTACAGCCAGTATTCCATGATGCTACATTCATGTCATACAACCTTTAGAGTACCAAGAAGAACTACAGGTAGGCCTAAAAGTTGTAAACAAGAGGCAAGTATGGAGTCACTGAAGTATTAAAATAGCGCCTGCAGCTTTCTTAAGGAAAAGACACGGTAGGTATGATCACAAGTGCCATATCCAGACAATGGATAAATACTGAAAATTAAAAAAAAAAAAAAAACACAGCTTGGCAATTGAAAAACATAAAGTCAATCCATGCTCTTTCTGGCAAGAAAATGTATGGTTTCTTGCATGTTCAGGCCATCAATTTTGTTCAAATTTCTCAACGATGCAGTCCTCGCTGGATCGCCTCTCAATCACTCTTGATAATTCATCCACATTTTCCTGCTTTTAAGACTTAAAAAGTTTCCCCCGACATAAAGACCAGACATTCATTTTTGTTGCAGTTAACAATTTATCGGAGCAAAAAGCCTAGAAGAGAATCAGATTTACAGACAGACATAGACATCTCGCAAATTTTGAAATATGCCACATCCAGTAGGAAAGGGGGAAATGTTCTCAATCTATCATGCGCTATATGGGTCTATCAGAGCTAGAGGTGGCATTCAAAATGGTCACTTTGAAATATTACAAGCACGGTAACAGATTCAACTTTAATTTCGCATGGCGACGAGACCGGTCATTGGGGTCGCCTGTTTATACCTCACACGAGGGTTGAACACATCTCCCGCACTCACCGAGAACGAAATGGAATAAAATTTCACCGAGAATGAGAGGCCCATTGCATTTAAGGGTTTGCAATGTCATTTAATTACTCAAACCAGGGGGGAGCAAGTTTTCTGTCACCGGCGAGAAGACAAATGAGATAAATTACAGTATGGATTCTCAAATCCATGCATGTATATTTTTGTCAAGCCAAAGAGCACTAGAAGAGAAACTTGACAGAACTTCATGGCTGTGACTTCAACACTTTGGACATGGTGTACCAGAAGACAACATTTCAAGCAATGTTTAAAAAAACTATGGCAATTGCTAAAAAACTGACAAACATCTTGCTTTACTGTATCTCTCTTTTCTCTCTCCCTTGCAGTTTCTTTTCTTTCCTTGTTTGCTGAATGAAGTTTGGAAGACAAACTTACAGGAGAAAAAGTTTTCTTCCATTTTCATTTTATGGAAAGGTCGTTTTAATGAAAAGCTGTTCAAGAGAAAGAATTTCATTTTTGGTCCCCTCACTGACACCTTCCGCAGAGAATTATCGCCATTACCTATTTCAACATACAGCATTTAAAATGCAGACAAATCAGTCGTTCGCACATGCCAAGTTTTGTTTAAGTTTTGTTTAAAGTCTTCACGATCCTCGTAAACGAATTCGATATCACAGTATGTTACAGTAGGTTGTGCTTGCAAGAATGATGTCTAGATTAACCAACAGAATCTTGGAGAAATTTCCCCCCCCCCCAAAAAAAAAAAAAATTGAATTTGACAAAAAATGTTTTGATCAAAGAGATCGTACCAGAGAAAGTACTTGCAACTACTGACAGGATGTTTTCACTACACGTTGTCATCTTTAGGCACCGTGTCAAAAGTTGGCCCCCCAGCCACTGGCACAGCCGCTGCAGCGGCTGTTACTCAATTTGGGAACAAAAGAGCACCTTAGCAACAAGGCCTTGCCAGCTAGTGCAGCCGGCTGCATTACCGCTATGTTTGGTCATGACATGTTTCATTGATTCCCGATGCCACTATGGCTGGGAGGCTGCTGCAGCCACTATTAACAGTGTGTGTGTTGGAAAGTGGCTTCAGCCAGTGCAGCCACATGCTCTTTATCACTGAGTTTACCCTAGCAATGCCCAGCGGCTGCAGCGGCCTTGCCAGCCAACTTTTGACATTCGTACAATTATCGTGACGTGTTGTTGCAGTTTCCACAAGTTCAATGCAGGTTCACTCGTACTGTGCACTTTCAATGTTTGAAACCTATCCACTTGCTGGGTGGGTTCAAACACAGTGTTTCCATCTTCCACCAAGGTGCCTCACCAACAACATCAGGACCCAGTTATGAAATTGCTACCCAGATCTCGAGCATTTCCATCACTGTCTGATGTACAGAACACTGCACATGTGATGAAATTCAGCCTATCGATAAGAACGTTTACATTGTCAAGCCCGAGTGTAAGAAGCAACATGTCCTACTATGACTTCACAACCAACTCATACCCTGACGAAAATTATATTTTCAGGTACCCTGGTCTAAATTTTGCACCCAGTGCAAAAACACCACTATAGTTTATAAACCCTGGTATGAGAATAGGTACAGGAATTACCGCCCGCTATTAACCAGTGTATTCCAACAGAGTTCACTTTGTGCTTTGTGTTCTTCTCTTTGAGATACAATTATTGAGTGACAATGGGGTAATAAATTAACTGTAAAATAAAGGTGAAAACCTGCTTTTTCAACAAAGGAATTGTTCAATGTCCAACAATAACATGCAAACAAAGCAACCCGACATGTGAGTCAAAACAAAAACAAAGGGGGAAAAG
Organism: Stichopus chloronotus; assembly: GCA_021234535.1. Classification (NCBI taxonomy): domain Eukaryota; kingdom Metazoa; phylum Echinodermata; class Holothuroidea; order Aspidochirotida; family Stichopodidae; genus Stichopus; species Stichopus chloronotus. The sequence goes on from CM037838.1 coordinate 19,646,876, forward strand.
GGGCTTCTCACACTTCATTTCATTCTACTATTTCTTCTATCTCCTAATGTAAGACCTGCTACTGTATTGAAAAGGTCACGAAACCTTTCCACAGATCAACAGACTCTCTGAGGATGTGAATGTTAAAACAAAGTACCATATTTGCAGATTTCATCAAATTTATTCATTCTGACTTGTCCTCACGTTTCAGTGAATCGAGAGATAAGCTCAACTGCTACAGTATAAGGGTTGTTGACTTCCTGTGACAATATTTCTAAAGAGTGGAATGAGCACTGCCACTAAACGACAAAATGTAGGACTGGGTCACACGTCCACTGTAGCAACACATACCGTGAGCATACTGAAGACTCATTAATGAGCTTCTCTCAAAATGAAGTCGATAATCCGGTAATTGCGGGAACCGCTGGGTTCCTTCCTTCATGTCGTGAGCGATCTCTCCGTGGGAGAGCTGAACCAAACCAGGATGGAGAAAGAGGCGACTGTGTTACAATACAAATTATATGTACTTCAATAGACTTGGAACTGTACTACTGTAGTGCAACCACTCCGAGCAGTATAATCATTTCGAGCTCAGCTTTGGTATACAAATTAATAGAACAAATCTATCCAGAATGCCACCATCAATTGCTTAAACATGGCTAATCTCTTCAAGCAGTTACAGTATGTACTGCAGGGAAGGCCATAACACTGCTCAGTCTTCACTTTGAAACTGTTACAGCTGATCAAAGTAGGCTGCCATCACCGGTGTGAATTCAATGCTAGTTCGTTGTGTATCCAATCCGGTGCATAAAAAGTATATCATTACAGCTACAGTATAAACTCATCTTACTGTACAAAGCGTGACAAGCCGCAGTACAAGGAAGCAATGTAACAAAATGATCCATTTCCTTCTGCTCTCAGGCAGTCGAAGCATCCACGATTAAGACAAGAAAATACTGTGTACATTGTGGTTTTGGGAGTACATACACAGTAGGAGTCCATACTGTATGAAAAATGGTTAATGCACCAATAATTAAGTTGTCTTGAAACATTTTTAGACAGTTCGCAACAAGGACAGACAAGTAGATGGGGGGATCACTAGTCATTGAAATCAGAGAGACTGATCGGGACAAAAATGAAACATCATACAACCTGTAAGAGAGGATGGGAAGATAGAATGCGGCCTGAAGGGAGGGGGGTGAAGAGACAGGTTTCCTGTTAAAGAGATAGGACATAAGGTACCAGCAGTTTGTGGAGAGCTTTTCTCCCCTCTGCCAACAATGTGAACAGAGCTATCATCAATATGCCTGGAATTTGAAAACAACTGAAACTTCATTCACACCATTTTTTTTTCCTTTTTATGTCCACCATCAACATTTTCACCAGTTCTATCATGACGACAATTTTAGGGTAATTGTAAAGACTAATCCATAAGGTCGCATTTTGCGCATCGATTTGAAGTTCTGCACAGTCTCTTGGGATCCTTGTAAACAACTGGCACAGAATGGAACATTTCGGATGTGTCGTAGTCTACTTAAATTTATCCAATTGATGCAGATCACAGACACAAGAGTTGAAATTAAATACAAGGAAGTTCATCCCCTCGACTTCAGCAAGCTGCCCAGGTTCGAGGATGCAGCAGAAAGGTGTGACCAATGTCAGTGACTTCCTCTTGAGCTGCAAAGTTAATTTTCCGCTGTTTATTCAAAACGCACTTTCCTGGTATTTTGATTTTTTTTTGAACAAGAAGAAGAAGAAGAAGAAAGGTGGTGAAAGCCTTTGGTAGGCAGTCCACATGACACAGACTCAGTACTGTGGTGACTGTTAACGGCCTAGAGAAGGATGTAAACACATGTACAATGTGTATACAACACACAGTACGGACAGAATAAGACATGTGACTATAACGTTAGTGTACACAGTGACTTAGAGGAGGACAGGGTGAGAGAGGGAACATGAAAAAAGCTCTAACGAAAATACATGTATACTTTCTGAATATTTTACTTAAAAATGATTATTTTTCCCTGAAACAGCTCACGACAAGAAAAGGGCAATCAAATCCCTGTGATGAGATTACCCTGCAGAAAACCTAATCAACAGAAAGGTTTAACAAAATGCTGAATTGATTTAGAATATCTGCGATAACAATGATGAGCGCTGACAATAAATTTGCATTGTAAACAGCACAGTGTAAGTACTGTACACATCCATCATGCGGAAACCACACAATGTAGGTTGGTTTATTGACTGTATCAAACCATTCATGGATGGAAAAACTTACCTTTGAAAAGAGACGTGTCAACCACTACGTGAGTCCACATTTTCCAAGTCAGTTATCGATGGGACAACAAACTGTTAGACTACTGTAAGACTACAATATACTGGTACTACTGTATATACTGTAAGACATGTAAGCCCCCACAAATAGAGCTCAAAGATGAAATGTGTTTTCAAGTATTCTGCTCTTTAAACACTTTAAACATCTTAAGTGGATGTAAGACGTTAAGGGTCCTTGAGTGGGATCAGTACTGCAGAAATGTGACGGTAGAATCGGAACACTAATGTCTGTGAAGAAGGGCTTAAAGATGTGGGGAATTAAAAACAAAAGAATGAAGCTTAACTACATCACTGTGACAATAAGAAAACAAAACTATGCAGCACTGGACTTTGTACCTTGGCCTCTGTATCCTTCCGTGTAAAACAGAGTCTTTGGATTTTAAGATGTTTTTCCTCTCTGAATGAAGGACTTGTCTTCATGAGGCCAGAGATGGACAGGGGTACATTAAAGGGGTACAACTTCATCTACGTGTACCAATTTAAAAGTTCTCACAGAATTGTGATGACCAGGAACAATGCAGGGGGTAGTTTCCTGTCCCTGTCCATACACGTATTCCCACTGCATGGATTTTTTTTTTCTATTTTCAAAATCAGAATATTAAATAAAAACAAATATTGTCTCAATCTTGGAAATGACCTCTCCACATCTCAAGCAATGTTTTTGTAGCACAGTACTCATCAATTGCTGTGTTGCAAATAGGCTTTATAGGTTCCTGCTTAGCCCATTTGCAAAAAAAAAAGGGCCCACACACTCAAATTTTCTCAAAAGTTAGGATGAGAAACTATTTCCTTTTTTTTACTTGGCCTTATGTGTATTGAGACAACAAACAATATGATAAGAGAAAAGCAATCTAATATTTGCTAAAAGGGTACAAAAAACAAAAAAGGACAAGAACAAAACAGATTTAACAAACATAACAATAACAGACTTTTAAGGTATTTATTTTGAGGTTGTACAAGTTTAGGGCAACATTACCAAACTAAATAAGCAACGATATATAAACACTGAGTGGGTGCAACCATTGTGTGGAGGCAGGTTAGTGAAGAGAACAGCAGAGATTTTCACTGACAGTTTGCTCTCAGCTAATACCATACAACTGACACTCAAAACTAAGAAAAGAATAAATCTTTCAACATTCTAGACATTCACCTGTGGTGGAAGTATAATTACTCAAGACTATGTGATGGTCAGGGGCTCAAGTTTAATTTTTTTCCTTTTCCTACTAGACGAGAAAATAGAGGACTCAAGAGTGAAAGGATTGCAAAACCAACCAAATGTGGTACTTACCTTCAAAAGGTCAATTTCTTTCAGACAATCATGTCTGGCTTTGGCATCCATCAATTCAAATATCTATGGAGAAGGAAAAAAAAGATGCAATTCACTCTCCTGTAACTTAAATTGTCATAAGTACTTCATGCATATTCATAACTTCTTCTCTAAAACCCCATAAAAAGGTCATCCGAGGAATTTGAACCTACTGCCGTAAATTTATGACACTGAGAGTTCTACATAGTTCATCAGACATTGGTTATACCATTGAATTTCAGTGATGCATCATACAAAATGAATCAGTTAGTCAGACTGTATGCTGTTCATTTGTCCTGCAGCAGCAGAGGGTGACCTCAGAGACTGCAAGACCGCCCTCTATTACCCTTGTCCATTACTTGCCCTCTAGCTGGTGGTATGGATAAAAGCGAAAACATAGTGCCAACATATTACTTATCACGTAAGCTTTTATTTGGACAATGTCTTGCTTTATTACTTTTTCCTTGTTTGTTTACTTTTGGGTTTGAGGTGGCACACTACATCTCCACCTGCCACATTTGGCTCACAGGCCACAGGTTGGGGACCCTATACTTGATCATCCACTTGACTGGCGAGGAAATGTATTACAGTAAAAAGTGAAGGATAAATTACAAAATTAGCTGTTAAAAAATTGATGTGTTGTACATACAACACCTAACTTGCAGTAATGGAAATTTAAAAATTCACCGGCAGTCACACAGACATTGAAGTTACACATTAACAACACTGTAGTATTATATGACACAATAAAGGCAGAGTCCAACATAAAAATTATTAACAAGACGTACTCAATCCCCAAGATGTATCTCATGCAGTTTAAAAGGCTATAGCTAGCTGCAGTATGAAAGTTAATCCTCACAGTTAACTTTCACTAGCACAGTACAATAGCACATGCGAAAGACAGCATAATTTTGTAATTACTGCATTTGTTTCTTGTCCTAATTTTAACATTCACTGCCAAAACAGCACAGAAATAACAACAAAGACTGAAGCCTTATATGACTTGCAATGACGAAGTCTTATTCAGCCATGTGGCAAACTCAGTCAACAAAAATCAGAAACTTCAGCAAAGCCTTCACAGTAGTAAGCCATTGTGTGTCGGCATTTGCGATATCGACAGTACATCCACTCCCTACGCACCGAATTGCATACAATACAGTGTGAGTAATGATACAGTGCTATTCAAAGCAACTTGAAAAGGTGGTTACGAAAATTGCGACCACTTACTATCCATCACTGTTCCTGTGCCAGGTTAGTTTGGAATGTTCCAACAGTTCCCTAATTGAAGGTACAACGGTAGGCTATGGCTCAATTGGTATATCGTAGCTACTGTACCAAGCAGCCATACAATGGTTTCAGTTGTGTATTGTATGCAGATGTCTGTCTGGATTGCAGCAACCATGTGCAGAGCAATGAGATTCATGGGAAGTAAACAACAGTCATGCTTGCCTGTGCACCGTTGAGAGTTTGGCTTACTCAAGTCATTTCTTTGCACAACAATGAAATACATATTCGCCAAAATACAGTACAAATCGGTCTGATTAAGCCACATCCCATTAAAAATTTACCAAAAAATCTCCTTTCCATCTACATGATTAGCTCAACTCAATGAGCTCAATTGGAGTCCAGACCGCACAAAGTGCATCAAGAAATGCTGAATCAAAGTATCTGGCTCAAGAAAATGAGACACTTGCCTGGGTATTATCCACAATATCATAGACAGTATAACACACAGACAGTAACCAACACAAAACTTTTAATCTTTAACCACTCACAATTTCGGTCACAAGCTGACAAATGTGATCAGCATACAATATTGCATGGAAGCATAGAACAAGAGCAAACATGACTTCAACTCTTTCAACAGACAAGTTACTGTGGGTAATATTGTCATGTAATGGCTGCACAAATATTACCCAGGCAAAATGGGTTTGACTAAATTTCTCATCAAGAAGAGAGGAGAAAATTAACAGAGTTTTACCTTCAAGGTTAGGGCGTGCAAATGTCGGTCGGACAAATTGTACAGTCATACTCACTGGTCGTTGTAATGGCAATGACAGGTTGGCATGTGCACATGCAGCATTATATATTGCACACATTTCATACTGTATGTAGATTGGTTGAAAGTCAATTGCAAAGAGGACTCTTGAAGGTATTAACCATTTGAGGTAAATGTAACTGTGCAAGGGGACATTTACTGTTTTTACCCATGATGCTGTTCTCCCCCCACGAGAGATTCATTCAGAAGTCATTCAGTGCATACATGTACAGAAGTTGCTATGTTGCAATCCCCGTTTCCAATTTCCGAAAATCGACGAAACCTTGCCTGACAACGGGCTTAGTACAAAATAGGCCATTTTCACAGTTTTAAAGCAAAACTGTGCATCAAACTGAGTCTGAACACAATGATTTTATACTTCATTCTCCATACTTAATGAAGAGATACAGTACATTGAGGTTCTCTAGAAGGGCTCATTTCTGACAAAACACTATCCTAGTGACAATAACCATATGTGCTACAGAAAAAAAATGAGAACCCGAACATGTGTCATGTTCACTAATTACACCAACAAACTGACATGATCGTTACACCGACAAACTAATTAGACCAACCAACTGACATGATCGTTACATCGCCTCACATGGTCAAACTTAGCCTGAACTGCTCCCTCAAAGCTTGCACATCTGCGATGTCAACAGCTGGAGGGAGGATTGTACCATCAAGTGGTAAAAATGAAGAATGAAAGTTGGTTATGAAAGCACAAAAAGACATGCAGCAGGCTTCATCTGAGGCCAACTAGTATCGTGAAAATTAGACTGTAATATAATATGCAGCTCTCTATTAAAAGTGACCTTCAAAAATAATTAAAGATGACCACAAGACAACTGCAACTAATATGCTGGCATTCATGGGGCTCTTTCAAATCATTTCTAGCTGCGGACAAAGGTTCAAGTCTTGTCGCATGGTAGGTTTGATGATCATGGAGATAAACCTAGAGCAGGGGTGGCCAACCATTTCGATCAAGGTACCACTTGGCCACCTTTGAAATTCTGGGCAGGCCCCACATGTTGCGAGTAGGCCCTCTATTACCCTTCTCTTTTTACTAGCCCTCTGGCTAGAGGTGTGATAAAAGCAGCCGTTGGTCAACAAATTAGTTAATTATCACAACATTTTACATGGATAATGCCTTTTACTAATTTTCCCCCTTTATTCATTTACATTTTTCATCTTTAATTTCTATTTTGCTTCAGAAATCAGAACGGATTTTTGTACATGTTTATCTTTTTGCATGTTATCTTTTGTGAAATACATATTGTGCTTTTACCCTGACAATCTCATATCCTGAATGTCAATTCTATGTTACTGTGTGTTCCGCGCTAATTGTACTTTAACGCTACCTGTCACCACGACTACCGTTGCACAGTGCAACCAGTGCTACTTGAGCCTCCACAGGTGTCCCACAGACTCACCTGGACCTTCTTGAGAGCAACAGCTACATCATTGACCACACATCTGGCTTTGTAGACTTCACTGAACTGCCCCTTGCCCACCTTCTTCTCTATGGTGAAGTTTGCCATGGTACCGTAGACTCCATTGTCAACGATGGAACTGGCGTTCGGTAACTGTTCCACCCCATCCATAGGGGTAGTCATCCTGAGACTTGAAGGAGATAGCTTCTCAACGGATGATTCAACCCGAGGAGATACAAATAGACTTATATTTCCTGACTGTGAAAGAATATACGAGACAATGAATAATTTAATAATAAGATACAGATGTGATACTGATTCACGATGATTCATGTAGGACATTGCCAGCACTGCATTTATATTGGAAGCCAGTTTTGACCAAAATTTAAGGTGGGACTACACAAATTTAGTTTGCTGAAAGGCATTTTGCAGTAGTCAGAGAAAGACTTTCAAATTAACTTCTCTGTGCCATCTGTCTCCATATGAACCATAAACAAGCATTCTGCAAAGGTTTCAGACTACCAAAAATGTCTTAACAGCGGAAAATTGTGGCAAAATGCTTGCTGACAGGAAATCACATTTAAACTAGAAAGTGTTGATCTCCCACTCTGCATGGAACTAGTCAACATGAAGCTGCGGTCTGTCACCTAAGGAATAATTACTTAACAACTTTTGGCCATCAAATCAAGCTTTAATGAGTCTGTAACCATGCGGGGGGGGGGGACATTTCTGTTGATTTCCGGGGCAGACTGCCGAGGAAAGTGTTTTCCTTTTCTAGCGATTACTTAAATTCTCCTGTTGGGGGAAACGATGACGTAACAACTACTGGATGTACAGTACTGTTAGGATAGAGCTTCTGCACTGTCAAATGACTTTTTGTGCAACTTGTGGGTGAAGGGTTCACTAGATTTCTACCTTTAGTTTATCCCAAACTGACCAAATGGAAGATGCCTCTCCGGAGAGTTGGAGGTTTACTTTACAAATTAATCTCCATTCATTCAATAGCTGAGAAAAGCACCATTCTTTCTTCTCACTGTGCTACTAAAGATGGAAAAAAACATGCAACCTGTCTATTAGATTTGTACATCATCATGTAGTCAGCTGACAAACTTGACATTGAAGTAAAATTAAACGTACAGCATGATTTACAAATAATAAGCCCATATGGTACATTCTGTAATCAGTGACTGTTTATTACTGAATATTTAGGCCATTACTGAATATTCATCACCTTGGAAACCACAACAGGCAATCCTCACATGATATCATACATGTTTATGCCTTCTTGAGAGGAACATACCCTAATCATTACAGTATGTCTGGATATCACGTCATGTTCTATCATGCATAAAAGGTCTTTTCAAGACACAATTTTAGCACATTATGCATATTTTGTGAGAACTACCTGTAGGTGACTACAAAAGTTTTGTTGTGCTTGGTTTCACATTTGTGCCTCACGACATACTTGATAGACCTGACAAGGCTAGGTTATGGTCAGAGAAATTAGGAAAGTTTAGGGGCTTCAAGTCTCAAGACTTACGAAAATGAATGATATAATGTTGTGGATTGGGTGACCATGCATCTGTTCCACAGGATGTGCTGATTGTAGTACTGTGGTACAGTATACAAGTAAATGCCTTGATTCAGCACCACTCACCACCGAGCTTGTGAGATATGGTTACTATGAACAAAAAAGTGGGAAAATGGCACAGAATTGGCAGAAAAAAAAGGTTGACCTGATGGGTTTATAGGTGGGTTTATAACCTTGCACATATCTCTGATCCAAAAGGAATCTAATATCAAGCTCGTGTGACTGACTGAAGCTTAAGTATATACATGTTTGTTTAAATGTACTGTACATGGGACTTTCTTGTACGTGCAGACCTTGTACCATGTATGCATGTGGATTTTCCCTGAGGTACTGTAAAGTCTCTTTTTGAAGAGCCAGAATACCTCCAAGCATACTGTATCACAATGTTTTGGTATGTGCTGCTTACATCTTTTGTTGATGCCAGGACTACAGAGTTTTCTCATGAGGACTTAAAACAGAATGTTGAACAGTCAGCTATTGTCACATTCACAAGGGTCTACAAAGTTTACTCACACAATATTACGTGACATGTAATGAAAAAAAACATTCATGAAGCACACAAAAGTGCACTAGGTTACAGGTACATCCTTTGTTGTTTAATAGATGTCCTTTTGTGCACTCACTGTATAGGAGGTTCCTGCTTGCAAAACCTCCTTCAATACAATACACTGTGCCAAATTTTCAACTGACTGCACAATTCCACCTAAAGACTTGTAATGTTGCTGAAGGTCAATGGCTTGTCTATGCTTAACACCAGCAGTGGCTGATTCAACTTCTTTAATCCAACAGTATGTCACTTTAAAATTGCCTGAAGATTGATGCCGACTCCACTTCTGCATCAAAAGTTGGCTTATTGTTGGTAACATCTTAAAAGATGAAACTATCCTGGCACTTCCCAGGATGCACCTCTCTGATGAGACTTAATTTGAACTGACAAGTGCCCAAACAGGAAAATTATCAGCTCCTTGGTTACTATACATCCTCTCAGCAGGTTCAGTACAGAAACTCAGAGATGTCCCATGCCACAAACAACTTTTGAAAGACCAAAAGTCTTGTCAAAATTTCTGAGATGGTGTGCATATGATGTAAAAGCCAAGAAAATACTTGAAAAAATGTTTGCATTAACGTTTGGATTGAGCAAAACTTTAATCACACAGAGATGATGGAAGAGAGGTTCCCATAGCAACTGAAACATATCATATACATCACCAACAAAACACACACCCAGCATCTGAAGTGATCAAATCTTAGGACAAACTTCTCGTTTTGCAGAGACTTGACACTGGTGAGTCTGGAAAATAAACTGTACCTTTCAGAAGAAGAACAGTCGAGCATATGATTCATGAACCAGGTTCATCACTGGGACAAAGACTACTCCCAAACATGTCAGAGAGCTTTCAATTTGTATGTCCACATAGTCGACTGACATGATTATTATGTCATTTTGACAAATTGTCTCCTTCGTCCGATAGCCAAATCGAGACCTGCAAAACCACGTTTTACATGTTCTCGATTTCGCTAGTGGACACGGGATATCACAGTAACAGAGGTCAACTATGCGGACGCACGAATCGAAAGCTCCCCTATCAAAGTGGTGAGAGCACGTAGCAGAGGGGAATATGACTGCGTGCAGTGGTCATCAATCTCTTCTGTGGTTTGACAGACATGCAGTAATGTGAAACTTCCCAATATCTAGCAAATTCATTACTTCAAAGTTGGCCAACATGTGTTGATTTGTGATTTGTCTTGATTTTGTAAGAATGCATAACAAGTGCTGCCCTCTATATATGTAAAAAACTCTCATATTGTAAGACACACACTCCCTAAAAGTGTCCATGTTGAAATGTTTTTTCCTTCTGAATTATCACACTTGCATTCTGTAATAGTATGAAAAATTTGATCAAGATGAATAGCAATGCTACATGATTTTTGTGACGGACGTACACTTCTGAAAATTTTCGCATGGGCACATGCGTTTGTCAAAAGAAAAAAGTACATTCCCACAAGGAAATTTTTGAAAATAGTTGAGGAAGGTGACGAACGCTTCAACTGCTTGTTGCTGATAAACATAGAAAAGTGTCTTCTGTATGATACCCATAGTATTTAAGTTAGTACATCATTGCAAATCACAGAAGTATTAGAAACATAATTTCGATCTAAAAAAAAAACATTTTTGTGCAAGTTTGTCAATCACAGAGAGGCTTTTTGGACAGTTTTTGTGGTTTCGTTTGAAGGAAGCAGACAGATACCATATTTGTCCTCTCTTAAAGTTTTCAATTCAAAATTTTAAAACAGCTCTTTAACCAGTTAAGTGAGGAATTAAAATATCATAACTTTCATCCCACTGCGGAATTTATTTTCGCAAAAACAAGCCCTTTTTCCCAAACTTCAACTTTACTCTCGATAAATAACAGACTGTAAATATTTAAGACAAAAATATGTCAGCACCTTCTTTTTCTTCTTCTTTTTGATGCCAAATACAAGCAACAAACTGTACAGTGTCTCTATCTCATTTGTAGAGGTTGAAGAGTTGCTTTTTCTCTAAATAACATGCTTCATGCAAAAACCCTTACTATTCCTCATTTTCAGAGCCACCATGACTCGAAATTAAAATCAGATAATCTCTAGAAAGCTTCTTACATCCATTAGGTTGCTTTTTGCAAGATTAGTTTCCTTTTTGCAATACTGACACTTAGTAGCACTGCCCGTTCTAGAACACCTCTGGGTTTCACATATACTTGATTAACATCTCAAAACAAAGACATGTACATAAACGTAATCAGCAGCTACTGTAGAACAGTCAATGCACACAACCAACAATCTTACAGCAGTGTATCATTGATTGGCTGGGTGTTATGTTGACGCAGCTAGTTGCATATAATACAAGACAAGTTATGCAATGTGTGAAGGTTAGGACATGACGAATATACAGTACTCGCCATAGGCAGTTACCTGGTTAATTGTCAGTACCTGTTGCACAACATTTCCGCAAAGCACACAGCGATTGTCATAACTTGATGCTAAATAAAGCTCTGCAAATAAAACTTGTATGTACTGTAGTCAAATCCTCAACAGATACAGCAAGTTTAAACACAACTGATTAGGGATGCATTGGAACTTGGTTCCGGGCTCTAGAAGGAACACCTACAGTACAGTATTTTAATTACAGACTTCAGTTCTTTTTTTTCTTTTTTTTTTGCAGAAAGCTGGTTCCTGGGAACAAAACTGGGCATGAATATGCAAACATAAAAACATATGTACAGTTTGAGTTCAGACTTGTCTGCAACTTTTTAAAACATTGGCAAGAAAACAACACAACTGGGTCAGATAGGAAAACACCCTTTGTCAAAAGTCATTCTTTCATGAGGGCAAATCTTGGAAGCGTATGGTGGAGGAAAAGAAACTTATCTCCAGTGTGAGGCAGCAGGCATGAACACTTTCCATCAAAGATGTTACCAGCTTCCGAAAAGCTGGAGATGTCAGGTATCGTTCAACTTCATCTTGTCATTCTGAGAGCCCTGGACCACCTTTCTTCTTTGAATTTCCTCCAGTTGCATCTGGTATATCTGTATCCTTGTCTTCATAATAACACTTCATAGACACTCTATGAATTTTGCAATGAAGAGATGAGGAGGCTGTGCTTGTTGAAGTGTCAGGGTTTTGCAAATTTCCAGACTTGCTACATGAAGGTGGTGAATCTTGATCAATGTCCTCCTCTACGACTATAATTTCTTTTTCCTGTTCTGGGTAGGGGCTTACATGAACTTGAACTTCTTTTAGAAACCACTTTCTGACAGTATCTTTCCAATCTTTAGAAAACCTCAACTCGTACCTGGGATCCAATACAGTTGTCAAATCATAGTTTTTATCACTAAGCACATCCAGTTTTGTTGGAGTGAAAAGATGCCTACGAAGAGCACTGCGCAGTTAACCTTTCATAGTTTGAACTCAGAGTCACTACCAGGTTTTGATAGATAGCGATCTAAAGCAACAGCATTTGGGATCACATCACTCAATGAGGACATCTCAGAACTAACCTGCTTGGTTATTTAAAAAAAAAAAGTTGCAGAACCCACAACACCTTCTCAGTGATTTTCCATTCATTTGCACTTAGAACAAGAATGTTATCAAGATTAGCAGCATACAGCTGAATACGAACTCTTCAAATGAAGCCCTCTCTGAAGTATGAGGTAAGTGCTGTTCCATCTTGTGACCACATGCTGTACAGGGTGAGGAGCTTGTTTCGCGCCATGCTCACCTTGAAGATTCTTAAATGTACTCCGAGAAAGACGTGAATGACTGAATTGAGTACTTATTCTTTGAAACTTTGCACAAAGGTCAATTACAGTTCGCTGACTTAACATGGCATCCTTCACTATAAGATCAAGAATGGGCAAAAAGCAGTGCACACTAGCTATTTTAGCCAGCCGAGAACCAAGAGCTACATTAGCAGCCCCGCCTCTTACAAGTATGTGTTGCCTCTCTATAGAGATACACCACTTGATCATCATCTCATTGATCATACGTTGAATAAAAAAAATGACTTAAAATACATGTCTACAAATATATCAAAAGTTCTGGTTCTTTTCCGGATCTTTTTATCATGGTTCTGTTGCATCCCTTCAACTGATTTCCACTTTTCCTATGACGGGCAAGTTATTGGGTTAAAACATTTTAACTTAAAGTAGTATACCAGTGCAAAGTTTGCCCTGCAAATGCAATAGTACCAGTACCAGAATAACGCTAGTGGAAACATTAGCAAATAAACCTTGGCAATTAAATTTCCAAATGAAGGACATTTCTGCTACTATATACGAGCACATACTTAAACTGCATGCTGCACTAATTTATACATTTGCCCATTACGGCACCTAAACTAGATTGGCTCCCAAAAGCATCAAAGGAAGGACTGAAAATTTCTCAAACTATTTCTGTAAAACACAGGGTAAATTTTCCTCAAGCGCCAAACTTCCCCTCCAGATACACAAATTTTGTTCTAAATACACAAATTTCCTAGGAAGGAGCCTCCATGATCTTCCAACTTTTTCCACCCATGCCATACCCATACTAGTTGCTCACTTCAGTGAAGTACAAAGGAATCGAGTAAATACAGTGAGAGTACCCTTGGCATTATCAAGAGCTATCACCTCATACATTTTATTTTGGACCTGATTTTATTGCTACATTTAACCAAATGGATGACTGAAGACTATTACAGGGAGAGGGATCTGATGTAGTTGGACTGATAATGCAATAGTTTGAATTGGGGCAAGAAAAATTGTGCATTCAGATAATCTTTGGAATGCGCAGTGCATACTTTTGGCAGACTTGTCAACCTCAAAAACGTCAAACTTCGCAGTTCTCGCAGGAAAACCTGAAAATCACATTCCAGACCTTGAGATTTTGAAAACATTCATATTCTAGTGTGGAAAATGTTTTCTTAGCTACAAATATTCAATTTTTTTTTATAAATAATTCACTATATTCTGATCACGTTACATCTGCAACTCAATAACAATGATAGAAAGGATTTATATTGGTCAAATATAGAAATGTCTTGCATCCAGAGTGATTTTCACCATATGAGCTGGCATTTTCACCAAAAGACAACGCCCAAAATGATGACAGACACAGTGAAACCATGCGAGTTGGCAAGACTATTTTTGGTATACACTACATGTTGCATACAGTCTGGGGAAAAGACAAATATTGCATCTAGTGCATAACAAATGTGAAATGGTAATTGTTGATTCTGTTCACATGATTAAGTTATTAACTGGCCAATGATCTCTGTTATTCAAATCAAAGTTTGTAATAATATAGGGCCTAGCCTCAAAGTTTATGCTCGCTTTTTGCATGAACATGTTCGAGCGACTCTAAACAATTTCCAAAACTACATCTGCTGCTCATGTGCAGTAATTAAAGGCTGTATTGCATCACCCTAAGCTATATTTTTACCTCCCTGAAAGGAAAATTCTCAACTGGTTCTTAGTTACAGTACTCTTAGACTGCCAGCAAATTCGAAAGATGCAGAGCAGCTCGTATTACACAGCATACACAGGGATCCATTGTTTTGATTACACATGTGGAGAAATGTAAGACAGGCTGAGGGAGGGACTAGAGGTAGGTGGTTGGGAGAATTTAAACTGTCTGGGGTGATGCATTACAGCCTTTAACAAACTCAAGTTATTTTATATTCTCACTTGAACTTAAGGTATTAACTTACTTGGGCAAACACAATTGGGTCAAATTTAACAGTGCAACCTGATATGTCAGTATTACTTTTCTGACATTAATGATTCCAATTAATTCCATTTCCAAATAACATCTCTTTAAATATAATGTTTGCCTGTTGATAAGTAGGCTTAGGGCTGAGAAATTTGTGACTGTGATTTTTGTGACTGTGATTACTCTGTTACTGTAGTAGAAAAAATATGCCAGGTATAACTGAGGCATACTGCTCCTGTGGGGAGTGTGGGATGCAACGTTTTCTAATGTTGGGTCACTTTGGTACTAAGGCTTTAGCACGATCATAGTTCATACTTAGTTAACTTACTAACACAAGTGTTACTGCACATGACATATGTACGTATACAGTGGCTGAAGTAGTGGCCTAAGCGTAACACAGTGCTATCATGGCAACTTACAACTACAAGATCACTATACTAGTCTTGCATACAAATATACAGGTAAAACTGCGGTAAACTGATCTATCGACAACAAACCGAACGCTTGAAATTACTCACATTTTGGTACGTTTTGGGGTGGCATGCGCTGTGAAAATGACAACGTTACTTGACTTTCTTCGTGCTTCGATTTGTGTCTGTGATAACGACGACCACGAGGATGATTTTGTGGAAACTACGACTTCCGAGGGTTGTTTATAACGGAGATCTTTCCTAAGTAATCACTTTATTGCATTTGATCAACAGTCTGTTGCGATTACTGTGTGGCCATATTTAGGTACGATAAATTTGCCGAATGATAGAAAAAAAAACAATGATAAAGCTAGAAAACAATGTGCCTTACTCTCCGGGCCGGTAATTACATTCAAGTGGGGCTCAAGCTTCATTGGAGATTTAACAGTGATAGACACTACCTTGTAATTTATGTTTTCTTGGTTTTTTTTTATTTAGCGCAGAGTAAAACAAACACCTGCTTAAAAAAATAACATACATCATCACGATTCTATGACCAGTTGCAATGAATCTATGGTTGAATCAAAATGCAAGTACTTAGGTGTCATATTGGAAATTTGTGCTGTTGTAATGATTGGTTTCCTTCAAGTTGTCAAAACCAGTCTACCTTAGCAGGTGACTTTCTTTTACTGCACATACATGTCAAAGTAGTAAAATAGATCACAAAACAGGATGTTATCAAATATATCATTTTCTTCAAAATTATAGCTTGTAGGGGAGTGAACTTGTAATATCAACCTTTGCGTAAATTTGAGGATAACCATGCCAATACCAAGATAGGGAAAAGGACACCCACTGAGAAATTCATGACTAGAGGTTTGTATGTCTGCGTCTCCTGTTGAGAAAGATACCAATCCTTCTATCATCGATGCTCAAATCACTGGAGTTCAAAACTCAACCAAAATGCTAGTGAACCTCCAGAGAGCATATCACAAAAAGGTTCTATTGAGAGGTTACTTGTTATCTTCCCGTTCACACTTCGTGAGACAATGAGTAAAAACGCACTTTGAGAGTGCCCTTTAAATGCAGGACTTGGGTCCTATCATGACTTCCATCTACTTCACCGGTTGCCACGGAATGTTCAGTGCGTCACAAAAGCTATCTTTGGGTACCATACTCATTGGCATTGGCAACAGAACAGGGGGTGAGGCTTGGGGGCTCCTCCAATGGAAAAGTGATGGAGTAAAGGTATATTAAGGGTCACACCTCCAATATTTGCCAAGTGCTCCAAGAGTAAATGACAGAGGATGTAAAATTCATTCTGAATACATGAGATCTCTATTTCAAGGATGGGTAAATTCAGCCTGGGAAATGTCATTTCTGACCATCTGGGTGGTGTGTAATGCGAAAAGCTTTCTTGTACACTCCACACCATGAAACCAATGGTGGTGCTCTGCTTAGATAATACTGCCTTCACTTAGCCCCCCAATATTTTTTGATTCCACCACGCATGCTCATTGGAATGGTATAAAATTGAGCTAGCAATTGTTCTATCACTTGCTGAAGTAATATTGCAACATTACAAAATGCCATGTTTTACTAGCAGAAAGTTATGCTATTAACTGTGGACCAACCAGCTGTGGTCACCGTCAAATAAACATATTTCTGTACCAAAATAAGGAAGAAACACACAAAAATGTCTTTTGCAACAATAACATTTATTTGCATTCCATTACAAAGGCTAACATAGTTCCTTACTTGCCACTGACTCTTTGGTCAAAGGAATGGTAAAGAATCATTGACTTCATACAATTTTTAAGAGTGAAGTAAACTTTCAAGGATCGCTACATACTTTATGATAGCCGCATCAAAAGTCGTCACCAGAGATGATGCAAAGAACATGTTGACGGGCCATTTGAGGTTTCCACACAAAGACTGATGAGCCTGTAGAACTGCCAACACGTCAATATGAGAACGAAGCTAGTACCACTTCATGTACAAAGATTGTGAAGGAAAGTACCTTGGCTTTGTCAGAATACTGTTACATACGGATGTATGTTTATACAAACAAGGTTTGCATACTGTAACATTTATCAAAAAAGGTGTACAGCAAAACTATCAGTATTGAAAGATCCAAACTTGAAATATCAGTTATGTCTACTGGCAAAACACATTTTTGTCCTTATTTTCAAGGTAAGAACACTTGGTCTGCTGATTAACATTGACATGAGATTACTTGATGTCTCTACTTAATTATATTAATGTCAAGAGAAACTAGTAGAAAGTCATGTGAGATTCATTTACCTGGTTTAGCAGAATCAAATACCATATACCAATTTCTCAACATTATACTTAATTATTTATTTATGGACTTGAGTACCACTAACCAACGAGCATTCCCGTGGCCATACTTCAAATGACGACACAAATATGCAGAAATCGTCTTCTCAGAGTTGGGTCGCCAAGCCGTATGTTGCAAACGCAAAGGTATGGCGCAGAAAATGTAACTTACTTAAGTTTTGGTCTGGGGTGGTACTACTGCTTTGAACACTGAATAACAGGCATTCCAGACAGTATGAAAACACATCTCACATCTTTACATTATGTTTCCTTTAAATGAGCAAGAATTAGCAGAAAAAGATGACTGTATAACAAGCCAAAGGCTGAGAGCTATGACAATCATTCACCTTCCACTCAAACATAGGTCTATCATGATTACAACTTCTCTTTCAAATGACCAAAGAAAGAAATCTAGGTATTCAGAAGTTTTTGTGAACCAGTGTGGAGTCCAAAATGGCAACATTTTTGGGTACTGGAATACATTACTTGCAATCAAACTGACAGACTCGTATGCATGGTTTTGTGTTCCTACCTAGCCTGCAGACCACTTGTAAAGAGTAAAGGATAGACACAAGCCTTCCAAAGACAAGCCATCAGTTCCATTCTAAGTGTTTACAGACTTTAAATCAAACACATGAATGATTAAGCTAAACCTCAAAAGACTCTCAAGCAAATGCAGCGACTTTTTTAGTTTGCATTCCACAGAACTTCCTGATATTATTCCAAGTCAATATAAGTCATTGTGACCTGATGGAAAGAACAGCCAATGAACGCACACCCTGCGTGTCCTATGGATCTATGAAATGAACGATGAGGATGAACACTTTTCAAGTGCATTTTTGAAGGTTTTGTTTCGATACAGATATGGATATCCTTGTGCCGTCTGGTCTAAGAAGCATCAAAAGAACAGCAGCACAGTCCCCTCAGACACAGAGTGTACAACTTCTACATTGACATTCCATAGGTAGACAAGAGTTAGACTTCCCTTACATGTTTCTTTATGACACGCTCTTTGAGCGTTAGCGAATGGACAAATCTTTATTTTACTCTCTCACGATAAGATGGAGAAGGAAGAGAACAAATCCCTTTCCTAGCAGACAAAAGTACCTTCTACAGACTCAAATAAACCAATAACCAGTTCTGAACACACCATTCATGACCCCCTAGTTCAACGTGTTCTTCAAACTAGTGATCGCTTCAGTTTAAGTCCGCATCTCGTCACCCAAGTCATTTTAAAATATGAAAGGTTGCATCGTCACCGGAGTCATTTTAAAATATGAAAGGTTTCATTGAGTGACTATGTACAAAGGTTCACAGTGATGATGTCTAAGATACTTCCATGACTTCTACTGAGGTATCTATAACATCCAGAGTTAACGGTGTCACTGTCTGGGTTAGAACTGCTGTCGTGCCCCTCTTGTAGCTATAGTCTCCTTGCCTGGAGAAAAGAAAGAAGAGATGTACAAATTATTGATTACATGTATTAGTCTACCTAAAAGGAGTCATGTTTCCTCACCATGAAAGTACTGCACCAGCTGATGGAAAATATTCTCTAATTCGTAACAGACAGAATCTATAATATTTTGCTTCATTTCATCACAGATGTAAACATCAGTGCAGGCTTGTCTACAAATGGGGACTTCAGACAATGCCTCCCCCCCCCCCCCCCCCCCCACAGACAATATCCTCTGGAGTTCTGCTTTGAATGGTACTCAAGTGAAATATGATGAGACGTTCAGCACTAAAAGCAATCACACAGGATGAAGCTGCAGGGTCAATAACATGCACATATGAAAGCTCACCCTTCTCGTTGATGCTGCTCTTACAACATTTTGGAAGCAATATTCGTCACTATATAATAATTAGAAGATAGCACTACATGAGTAAAACCAGGGTTTCTAAAGCTAGATGGATGCCTGCTGACATAATCCCCTCTCAACCAGAATGTTTTAAAGCTGATAGGTGTGCTTTAGAGATTCTGAGGAGGTTTACCACCAGATGCCATCCCTTCCCCCTCCTTCCCTCTCTCTGGCCTCCTCCTTCTGTGCAACATCCAATAACCTACCACACGAAACATCCATATCCCCAGGTTTTCAGATATCATTGACAAAATATCACAAACCACGCAGAGCAAGCATTCCAGCCATGTAAATGACACTTAATCCCTGCAAATCAGTCTGAGATGGATTTTACTACGATCTCCAAAGCGATTTCCCTCTTTTTAACTCACCTAACTCCTTTGATATTTGCCTCATCGAATGGTCTTAGGTAGTCCACTTTGCCCTTCTTGATGACACAGAGGTCGACATTTGTTCCCGATCCCAAGTCATTAAATATACCAGCAGCTATTGCATCACGGACCAGTTGCTTTGCATCTTCCTCCTGACAGACAAAACAAAATCATCGTTTTACATTTTTGTGGAAGTTCAACTGTATCTGCAGTGTATGGCCTTGCTATGTCACCATTCCTTGGTAAAATGCAGTTTCCACAACAGAGCTCTTAGAAGAATTGGGAAGAATTAGTCAAGTAACAAGAGCATAGAACACAGTAGCAGGACTTACATGACAAAGACATGAGGACTATTGATGATCCTGCCTGTAGCCAAGTCAGATTCCTTGGGGGTTAGGGACTGACATAGAAATATTCTCACCCCCTCCTCCCAGTCAATGGCTACTCCAAACATATATCTACTGATCTGAATCATATTAATATACTTTGAATAGTGATTATTATCTGTAACTACAGAGCCACTATGGTGACATGTGGTCTCTCCATTAATAGTGGTCACATTTCTATTGACTTTGCTGTTGGTTATGTTTCACCTCAATGGTAACCATGTTTCTTTCAAACTGTCACAACATGGGACATTTGACAATTCATGACCAAAAGTTTTACACCACAAAAGGTTTGCATTACTCCTCAGAAAAGGTTCTTCTATACAGTAGCTGGTTTGTTACAGGGAACATCAAACTGTGGAACATAAACACAAATACTAACACACCTTCAATGCAGGTTATGTCAGTGCCTTGATGAACATTGTGTAAGCAACATGTGAACGAAGGCAGAAGTATTGTTTGGACATGGTCAAAAAGTTGGATCCAAGTACCCGTTGTCCAAAGTCATAAAAATCCTGTTAGACTTTGAGTATTTTGTGATGTCAAATATGACTTTTGCTTTGCATGTTCCTACCATCATTTCATATCTTACATACCGGCATGGCAATGAAGTTGTTTTTGATTAGAAATATGTAGAATTTTGTCACACGTACAGTGTACGTTGGTTGGACTTTGCATCTGGGTAGCAGAACCAGGTCCTCACATTGTCTGGCGGGTAGCCATTGCAGAGACTAACAAAAGTTTTATAACTTTCTGGACATGCTGCTCAACTCACATCAGCTGTCAGATCACAGCCTGTATTTTACGAAAACAATCGCATGCCAAAATTACCTCCATTTCAGGCTTATAGCGATCTTCAAATACCGACATGGCTGCAAGGGAACCTGACCCCATGGTGCAGTAAGGTAGTTTGTTGGTGGAGCCATGCGGGTAGATGCTGTACAGGTGGGGACCGTTGATGTCAACGCCACCGAGGACCAGAGCCGCTCCGATGTATCCCTGATATCTATCAACAGGACAGAAACAAAAGGAGACAAAGAACAGAGAGGTTAATAGTCTTTTTCCAATAGTGTAGTTAAGGCTAAGAAATGGTGTCTGTCTGGCAGTCTCTCAGTAACATGGTCTTATGATACACAAATAAGTTGCTCATTACAGATCATAGGTAAACAGAAAACAGTGACTTGGTAATCTTGTCACGAGAAAACAGTCTGTATATATAATCCCATAGTATCACTACCAATCACATTGACTGTGGTTAAAACCACTGCATTACATGAAGGTAACTTCACGCAAAATTCAACGGTGAATTGAAATGAGAATATGGTTGAAGAAGGCTGGGACCATCTTCAGTACAAAAGCTATTAATATTCATCACCTGGCAAATCTGGCTTGAAAGCGGGGACTAGGAAGGGGAGGCTTGGGAGGGAGCAAAGGAGGGAGGATGTGTAACGTACGAAACTGGAACGTTCATGGGGGACAAGATCCATCACCTACAGAACACTTAGCATATTGGTTTCAGTTGACCTCATTTCTTCACACACATTAGGTTCCATTTCAAAATGATGCTTTTGTTAACTGGCATACAATATCAAAAAAGATACATTAATTTTTGAAAGCTGCTGGGCAAACTGTAATATGCCGAATTCTTCATGACTATCGTGTCAACGGAATTACACCTGAAACATACCTGAAGAGCATTTGCTTCAGCATTCTGTTGGCAGTGACGACCCTGACTTCCCTCCCGGTTGACAGTCGGTGGAGTTCCAAGTTGGAAGATATCTTCTGTGTGGTCATCTCAGTGTCAGCAGCGGTTCCAGCACCACAGCAACTAGATTTAAAGATATGGATTTTATGGTTAACATATTATCATACCTGCCACATGGAATGACTGTGACAAAACTGCTATATCAAGGAATATCTACACTGATCATGTCAGCCAAAAAGAAGCTGTCATGAACAGGGTTGTAGCTGCAGTGGGTATCACAAGGTGGCCCCACCTAGCATTCCCTGTCAGTTATCACCTTGCCACTCAGCACAAACTTCACAAAATGAAGTAAACGTGACAGGAGAAGCAGTGTTTCAAGTTAACATGCAAAGATTTTAGGAGCACTTTCCCTATCATAGAGCTTACAAGGCATAGAGCACTCCGGGAGGGGGGAGAAGCTGTGTCCTGAACCCCTGCCAGGCCATTTTCTCCCTGCACACCACCAGGGGTCCTGGTGTGAACCTCTGGACCCCATCAGAAGTAGTCAGAAGTAGCCAGTTCCCTTACTTGGAGCCTGGCAAACACATTAGTCTAAGTACAACCCTAATGTCACAAATGTTATTTAACTTTTAGCTACAAGCTGGTTTTGCTCTAGGAAAAGTTTCTCTTAATCTGAATTGTTGAGGAACTTATGTACGAGTGTAAATCACAGCAGACAAGATAAAACCCCTTTGCAAACAAAGTGGAACAAAAAAAAGTTGTTCCCTATTATTTACAGACAATTATAATACCACCTCAATGATCATTGTGGAGACTTTGCAAGTCTAATCAGTTGAGTTGTTTCAAGAAACAAGTGGAGAGTATTATTACTGCCTACAAGTGTCTGGCTGTGTTAAGAGAAATTAAAAACAAAAGAATTGTTTTGTCTTTACTCACTAAATATTTGGAGCAATAAAGTGAATCTTTGAACAATTCTTGTCTGCAACTATTGTGTCTTCTGTGGCTCTTGTATCTGCACCAAGGACGACACCATCCTGGATAAAGAAAACAGAAGAAACAAATTGATTAAATATCCCTGAAAAATTAGCATGTTCTATCATATGTGACTAACATCATACAACATACATTACTAAAGGGTTGTTTTTTGCTTCTTTTTTTCTAAAAGGTCCTTTGCTTCTTTTTTTTTTCAAATCATGATTTAAATTATGAGTCTTTTCTGTCAATGTCTCATCTTAATCACATAAATCAATTTAACCATGATTTTCTTCAAATTTATTTTGATTGGCTTAATTTAAACAAAATAACCCTGATTTATTATACTTCTACTGTCTAACAACGTCCCTAGTAGTCAGAAGACAAAGAGAATACCTTGCAGGAATGCAGAACTTTCCATAAATTACAAGTGATATCAGATCCTAACTGAGGCAGAGAGAAGACTACACATTTCGCTAATAGAGTGATCAGTCCACTGTTTGTAATTTGGGGACTTCAGAGTAAGTACAGGGACATGAAAATGATACCCCAGTGAGGTACTTGTCAATCAATCTGAGTGGCTTATCTCAATGACTCCAGCCTTGAGTTTGGAAAATACTGTACGACCAACACGTGTCTGAGTTGCAGATGGGCTGACACTGAAGGTAGTAGGGTGGGGTGGGGCAGGCTACAAGGAATGAGACCTGTACATTACGTTTTACAATGAGTCTTGATACTTAAGAGCACTTTACATTGATTGAAATGTTGGTTTACCAGGGAACAAAGAGGGAAGCTATTATCATTTATCCAGGTCAAATGACTGATGTCAATTTCATTTGTTTCTCTGTAAAGGTTTTAGTTGATTAGTGATCTTCTTGCATACCATTAGGAACAGCAAAAAAAATCCATACCCAAAGTGAAATCCTAGGGGAATTAATGCAAGATCATTGCAAGGATCCAGTTTGTTCTCTCCACATGATCACAGTTATAACAAGTATTAGAATGGATGGTTCTTTTCCATTTTATTGTGGTCCAAGCATTGCTATCACTTGATACTAGACTTTTTATAATACATTTCTTTCTCTAACTTAATAAATTTTATGGAGGATATTTATTTACAACAACACACCATTTCACTGCATTAGCTACTTCACAAATACAACAACACTTTGCAATAAATAACAGTATTCATCAAAGGGTAGCGATGACATCACTACTGTACATCTACTAGATAACGTTTTATCTGACCTCATTGATGTCTGTATTTAGTGTACTCAGAAATCTTCAACTTCAAAATGGAAAGTGAACTTCTCTTGGCATATGTGGCAAAGATGGAAGACTGATGGATTTGACCACACCAATCAGAGATAAACATTCCTCGCTAGACTGTGTTGATGAATCATGAGATCATGGAAGCTTCTTGGCTAAAGAAAGTTGACTGCTTGGAACACCACCAGCACATGTTGAGCATGAAATGCACACTTGGCATTCATTAGTAGAAGAAAAGGCTTGAATAGTTGGCTTTCACAATATACTACCTTGAAAACTATTCCAGCAATGGTTGTTCCTGTCTTTCTGGCTGTGGGTCCTTTCAGTCCATTTCTTTCGAGAAGGGCATTTCTGTGAATTGAAATTGATAGACAGTTCAGCTTCAAATGAAGGGATGACATTCTTTATCTCACATTCACTAGATGAAAGCCCATTTAAAGTAATATTTCACTAACAGGTGAAGGGGGTACCTGAAAGAAAGAGAGTACTCTTTCACTGCAGGCATTTCATGCACCATGCCAATATCTTGTTCCTTACTGAAGATATTGCTGTTGTAAGAAAGATTTCTCTCCTTAGGAAGTTTTCCAGTTGCATCAGGGTTACAAAAATGCCATGTAATAATGGCAAATTATTGCAAGAAGTTTTTGCTCTGCTTTGAAATTGAGCATATTGTAGATTCACCTTAAACTGTTGTGACAATCATGGTCACATCTCTTCAGCTATTAAAATGTTAAAGAGTACAAAGGACATTCCAGTGGCTGTGTCCACATGACCAAACAAATTTCCCATAATGCAATGTACCATTTTGAGGAAGAAATTTCTTAAAAAATTCATAACTTTCCAATAGAACGATAAAATTAAGATATAGTTTGTAAGTTTGTACTAATAAAGAGAGAAACATATCTCTAATTTTTATGAAATATCATTTTTTTCCCCTCCATTTCCATTCCCCTTAATATAGATCTATGCTACATTTGTGTAAATATAAATGTTTATGTCATGCATGGCACAGATTAGAATCATAATTGTCAGTAAGATGTTGCTGTCCAAAATAAGGCAAATTACGAATTGTTTGATTTGTAATCAAAGTAGAGTTCACTGTTTTTCCAAGTTTATGTCTAGATCAATGGTTACCCGTCGGCTGACTATGTTGGGCATCATGTTTAGCCTTCCTTCCATCTTGTTTGGGAGCTTTAAGATCCCAGCTGGTTTATTTTTTGGTCCACACTTAATCGGTTGTTATAACTTCCTATAACATATCATGCAGCCCATTGCTGCATTTTATTAAGTGAGTTAGATGTCAGTATAGGTCCTTGTTGGGTCAAAGACCACTAATAGCACTCTCCAGACTGGAAAGTTTGCTGTGCATGCACTGGGAACTTATCCCATGTGCAAAGATTTTGAGTACTATCGCCAAGAGGCACAGAAAGGATACAGATCATAGGATACATATTTGGAACTTGGATTCCTCAGTCATGATTAGTGGTGATGGTGCAAACTAAATGTTCTGTTGTTTGAGCTGACTTAAACCATGCAGCTATCAGTAGAAGGCAGAAGACAACATCCCTATCATGCTCAGTTGTTCTCAAAATAACTGCAAATTCCATGTAGGCTTTGGCCTAGAGCAGCTGGGATATGGCCACTGGGCCTGCAACCTGTGAGTGTGAGTTATCAGGGTGCTATACGTAGCCCATTGCAAACACTCCAAATTGCTATCTTCTGTTTGTTTCAAGGCCTCTGCTTCAGTGCTACGCACTTAACAAGTAAATTGACATGACAAATAAATTGTCAACGTGTTCCTAGCTTAGGTCTTGGCCTAACTTTGACCTAACCAGTAATGTATACTAATTAGGCTAGAAGAATCTACACGACACTACAGTGTGGGAAAACTGGAGGAATAATTAGGCAGTACTATGATGACATTGATGTGTGCTAGCATGAGATAACCTTTATAAAAGAATCTGAAGGAAATATGCATTTTCGTAATCACAAACGTTTAGGCATCAACTGAACAAAATTCATCCAGGAATATTAATTCTACAAAACATGGAATTTGGTTTACTTATTTAAGATGCACAGTTTCATATTTGAACTTGAAGCAAATATACACAATGGTGCTCATTAACCAAAACCAACACCGTCCGTAATTTATAGTTATACTGCCAAAATTCGGGCTTCCTTAAACACAGTGCTCGCACGCATGGATTTCATCATAGTGGGGCCTAAGTATTTGTGGAAAGCTGAGCATGAGCCCTTACGGGGCCTTAGCCTAACTTGCTTAACTTTAAACAAGTAAGCTGTATTTATGTCAATATGTGTAACACTAACAACTAACATTAGGCTTCACATTACATTGTAACTTAGTGATAGTCAGCTAAGTACAAATTTGCGAACTACGTAACCAACACTTTCATTTTCTTACCTCCGAACGTTTTCAAAGACGAAACCGCCCGGCGCAGATGGAGCTGCGAGAGGTGCAGAAGACATACTTGGTCTGTTGGTCGACTATCTCCAAATATCTATCACTTCAGAATTATTGTCGTATTGTGGACCTTTCTGGCTTTCGCGTGCAGGGAGACGGGATTTGCTGTATCACCTAGTTCCAGTACTAGCTATTTGGAACGCCTTCTATGCCAAAAGTGCAACAACAAATAACAACACTGAATCACTGTGAGATCGGATGAATTGTATCAAAATTTAGGAGGATCAGATAAACTTAATTTTCTTTGATTATATTAATTTATCTGATTCTTCCTAACGCCAAAGTCAAATGTGCACAACAGAGTTAATAATGTGGTCATGCATTTGTGAATAATAATAATGATAAGTCTAATGACAACAACTCCATCCTTGGTCGTAAAATCTTTTTTATGTATTACCTATTATTCCAACTTTTCAGGGCAATTTTGGTCAAGGGTGGGTCCAAGCTATTTGCACTGTACAGGAAATTTCAGACACTGAAAACTGTCTTTCACTTACAAGAAAGAGAAATTACCCATTCTTTTGTTGTAGCCATAATTTTACAAGCTAACCCTTAATTACAAATACACAACAAATTTTGTAAAGTTATAAATGAGAAATATATCTAGTTAATTATTCATCGTAACTTACGAAACAGGAAGAATTTTTTTTCATTTCAAAATGTAAGTCAAAATTTTCTGAATTTCTGAGTGATACAATAATGCTCATAGCATTAATTTATAGTACAAACACTTACAGGTCATATTGCAAATTATCAAGTAAAATTCTTAAGTGGTTATGCTACCATGTATAAGTTCGCAAGCAAATTCAGCGTGACCTACGGGGCATGTGATAGAGGACCAATTTGGAGATATTGCAGTGAAAAACTGATTTAAGTTTGATGTTTCCGGCCTCTAAAGTATTTTTTTTAAACATGCATGTCATCAGATCTTTACTATCGTTATCAATGCCAACTTGAGATGGTTGTCAGACTAGGGAAGAGAGGACGGCTGAAAATATAGGTACACACACTTCTTGACGGTAACCTGGCAACCCTGCCCAAGAGACAACTCGACCCAAAGACAAAGCGACCGTGAGACAACTCGGTCTCGAGACATCTCGGCCCTAGAGGACATCTTGGCCCCAAGACACCTCGCGTGCAACAGGGCTTAAGTCTATAAAAGACTTTACTTTTGAAATAAGGTTTGATAAAAGGATAGTCGTTCGAGAAAGAAGATTCACAAGAGGTCGTTTTAATGCACTAATAGTCGCATTTATCACTGGTGCGCTATTAAGTTTGTCGATCTTTAAAGCATAAGACTCCTAAGCCACGAGTATAACATATTTAAATGCATACTACCGATGACTCCTACTTTCAAATTTGAGGAGAGCAGAATTAAACCGATCTAGTTTCGTCATTAGAGCCACTCCTGTCGCATCACTACATCAAAAGTCAGTTTATTTCACCTAAAAGGTGAAAATTCTTCTTCGAGGAACATACAATAAGTCCATGTATACCTCAGGGCATTCCCTAAAAAATCTCATCAGATTCTCCGCCGAGTCGTTGAGTTATATAATGAATCAGCGCCCACTCCCTCTTTCATTTCCATGACTTTATGGTTTGTCAATTAGTCCGAGATATTCTTTTTAAAATAGACTCCATTACTTAGCACACAAGTGAGACTGACAGGAGGATAATTGCAAGGCTCTGATTTATCCCCCTTCTTGAAAATTTGGGTAATGTTTGCACTTTTCCACTCTTGTGACACATAACCCTCACACATGGATTTATCAAAAACCGATGACAGTGGAACACATAGCTGATCTGCAAACGTTTTGACCCTATAAAAGGATAGACTGCATTAGGGCCATGGGCCTTAGGGACATTAAGACACAGTAGTTCTTCTCTGCAGGGAAGCAACAGAGTCCTTAACCTTCTGCTTAGATCTTACATAAGAAAAGGAAGCATTAGGATTATCCTTAACATTTGGAGCAAGATTGCGATCGAAATTATGTTTAGAATTGGAGACTACAGGCTAATGACCTTAGATTGATGAATTTAATTAAAATAGAGGCAGACTTTGTCTGTTTATGCAACTTTGACATCCTTCTCTCATCCTTCTAGTTTGTTATAAATATAATTCATCTTCTCACCCCATTTCCCATCCTGCGCTGCTCGATCTCCCCCCCCCCCCCTCCCCACCCCAGTCACCATCACTTGTCTAAATGACTGTCATCAATAATCTACACGAAATGTATCCATGGGTAGTCAATTTGAAAGATTCTGTATACAAGCTGTGACTCTTACCATGTTTAATTGGGTATACTGAACATATAGGTTTTCCACACATTTAGACTAAACGCTGGAAATTGTCATAAAACATTCCTAAGTACGGATCCTATCTATGTTCGTAGTCTCTTGCAAAGCGAAATTAAGAAAGCTAAATTTTCTAACTTGAAAGCCTGAAGTACAATTCATTGCCAGGCTAAAGGTCAAGGTCCAGTATCTTGGGTTATCATGACGTGCTAAAGGTAAATTTCACACCGTCTGAAGTCATGTTTATTCAGTGTCGGGGGTGGACCAAAAAATCGCTTATATAGAAGTTGAAGCTTGGACGTTAATTTCACAATTGTACACTTTTTTTTCGCACCAATCGGCACGTAGGGACATTCAATTGAGGAAGTATTTTTCAAACGTTAGAGGAACGCTCCACCACCACATACCCGTCTCCAGCATATGGCAACCGGGTTTTGCCCCTCCAGCGAAAAGCGGCTTGGATCCTCCAGTTTTCATATCACATACTACAGACTGTGTAATGCTGGCATATGTTTTTCATTGGAGACACTAATTGTTGACAGTAACTCTTAGGAGCCAGATTCTGTAACTATATATATGCACCAATTTGTAGAAGGGAGTGATGAAGAATGATGAGAATGATATAAGAATGATATATCACAGTTTAGTATTCCTTCCCCCCCCCCCCCCCTCCTTTTTTGTGGGTATCATAGAAAAACTAGTAAAAATAGTTAATCATGACAAACTAGACAAAAGTCACTTTTTTTATCGGACTGACGAACTGTTCCGGTTGAAAAGCACAGCCGTGTTATCTGTAGGGGTCCAAATGGCCTAGTATAAATATCTTGCGCCTCCAAAAAGCCCAATCTTTTGGTATATGAATACATGGGTGGAGTTGTTCCGGAAATGTTACAATTTTGAAGGAAAATTGAGAGCGTTACTCAAAGGTGACGTTTCATACAGCCATTTGTTTATTAGGACACATGGTTATTTTTTCTTTCCAAATAAACGACAGAGTCATGTAAGAACGCGATTTTCGACAATTATCGTATATGTATTGATGATGTATTTCGGACACTTACCCTAAAAAGTACTGTAATTTTCTACCGGACCAAGTTCCTCGGATAAAAAACATGCTTCTTGTTAGTTTGTAATTTTATAACACATTAACCTGTGGAAATAGTGGATGGAATATTGAATTGATATCGTCTGCACTAGTTGAATCTTACAGAAAATGATAAACATCCGTGCTTACATATCAAAGCAGCAAACAGTATGATTGACTAATGATGATTGATAATTAATAAGCTCCGTCATAAATTTATCACGAAAACTCTAGAATGATGGCTTATATTTCACTATTTCACTTTTCTTCAACCCCAAACTCTTACAGGCGTTCGACTCGCGAAAGAGGTCTGTCTATCCATTTAAAATTAGCGCCATCACAAGTTTTCCTAATCGATGATTCAAAATTCCAGCTCACGTAAACAAGGCCACCGTTATTCACATACGTAAACAAATATGAACTGTGGTGCTTTTGTCACTTAAAAGGCACGGAAAATGGATTCGATATTTGGTGAAGATCCTTCGTTGCCTATCAACTTTGAGGA
The DNA here is from genome assembly GCA_021234535.1 of Stichopus chloronotus. Taxonomy (NCBI): domain Eukaryota; kingdom Metazoa; phylum Echinodermata; class Holothuroidea; order Aspidochirotida; family Stichopodidae; genus Stichopus; species Stichopus chloronotus. The sequence continues at coordinate 19,677,466 of CM037838.1, forward strand.
GAGGTAAGACTTTTGGTTTTCTTGGCAGTATTTTTAGATTTCAAGCTTACGTTACACTCGAAAGTTTTCAATTGCATCAACCACCTTACGGAAAGAGTTTCGCGAAATCGGTGTACAATGTGACTACAATGTGTACTACACTCTGCAGCATCCCTAATTCAATTGAACGTATTCTGTAATGTAATCATGTATTCAAAGTTAATTAAAATTACGTAGGCCTAGGCCTACCTTTTTTACTGTACAGTACCAACAGGAATTCTCTAAATATACAATTCTTGATTCATAAATAAGAGGCCATACCTGTTCACTAAGTTAAGCTGGCAGTAGCACTAGCACCATGCAGATTACCCTGCAAGATAAGGCTCTGTTGAGTGTTGTTTGCGCTTACAGGGCTGTGCTTGACTGTGTATCCTTTGACTTTGTATCCTCCTGTCCCACAGAAAGTTAGTAAAAATATATCGGACGATATGACTGCGTATACTCTAGCCTTTTTACAACAACCTATTGACTGATGATGAGTTTTACTCAAATCAGTGTTTACGTAAATGAGTCCATTGAGTTGAGCAGTACCACAAAAATCACCAGTACCGGTATTTGTGGCACACCGGCAGTTACGGCAGTACTGCAGTAAGTTACTGGTATAGTAAGAAATCATGAGTTGATTAGTACAGACTGCAGTATCATGAGTTGATCATTGCATTCTAAACACCAGCAAAGCATGAAAAAGTGATGCGATTTCAATGTCAACCTGACCTGCAATGTATGTTCCTCAAACAATATCAAAAGCAATTATTTGCCTCAGCAGTTTTGATGTGAAAATGTTACTGTTATGATGATATTTTAAGTTTCTGCTTAAGTATGAACTAAAAATTTTGCAAACATTACCAAAATTTGGGAACAAAATGTGTCAATGAGACTTATATTGCATAATTTTAGAAGAAAAAGGCAATGTTCTTACTGTTTATAAACATCATCATTCTTAATTGTGGTACTTAATTGTTTTTCGTCGCTTTTTGTTTCATAGCAATTGACTCAAGATTACTTTATAGTCATTGCATTGTGTATTGCAACCTCATTTCAAAATTCAGTTTCTAAAGATTACTCAATATATCCTGTGGCCTGGGCATCACCAAAATATAGGACAATGAGAAAGACACATAACAAATTAAATTATTGCTACAAAGTTTTATTGATTTTAGTAAATGTTTAAATATTTTATGGTCATGATGTTTGTTAAGTGATCGAGTCGACGCATGATGCTCCTAGTGTACTTTCTGCATGTTCACACTCAAAGTGATAAAAACAAGAACTTCTGTGCTCTATATACTGTACTGGAGCGGTAATGTAGTAAATGTTTTCATGTCGTCGAGTGAATGTATTGCCAAAAAAAAGTCATGACATGGGGGGGGAGTTTTATTTATGCAGCTTCAGCAGGGTTTGAGATGCGTTGTATATGAGAAAATGTTCATTGTTAGGCCTAATTTACATCTGTCTGCTGCACACCGATTTTGGGAATGGAAACGATCATCATCGCACAATCTCAAACCTGATCTCAAATTGTTCATCCACATTCTGTCTGTAACAAAAGTTGAAGTAAATTGTATACTTTGGACAACTTTGCAGGTAGCTTTTATATATTATTGATTTCTATAAGTTATGAGAAGCTGTTATCATAAAGTTTCCGGAAGATTCTTCACATCCCCTATCCTATGTTCAACATCAATTTGAAAATGTAAGCTCAGGTCTGATTTAAAACCCTACAGTAGTTCTATGACTATGATGCAATCTGATCTGTTTGCAAGGTGGCCTTGTGTTGTAAACTTTTTTAACATTACTGCAGGTCTAAATGTTTAGATAGAATAGAGGTCCTTTAGACACAAATTTTGTATCAATGTTGATTGAAATGCAATGAAAATTTGCTTTTATTTGTGTGTTGAGGTATTTTTGCCAAAAGCTGACAAACTTAGGTCACTATTTTCAAATACTCTACATTTATAGTAATGTTACACCAGGCACCGACCTACATACGCTAGGCATAACGGCAGTCAGGCTACGCAAATTACTGCGAAAAATTCTCATTGACGGAGTGAAATCTTGACACCTAAAAATATTGTAAAAGTCATTCTTTTTACATAAAAATGCTGCCTTTTCATAATTATAAAACAATTTGATAAAATAACAGCACTATTTGTACAGAAGGCCTGTTTCAACTAACCTAGAGAATACACCCACTGTACCATACAGGGCAGTATGATTTTAGAAAGTATTATGGATTTAAAGAAGAAAAGAGGTCATAATGAAAAGAATAATATTGGCAGCAAAACAAATTTTGTATTTTCTTGTTGCATTCATTGATGGATTCTTTCAGAGAGATCAGAAAGTGATGTTTTATTGTTATTTCTCCAACAAAGCATTTTGAGGGGATGGCATACAGTAATGGAAAATTCTGTTCGTCTATTGTATGTGAAGTGCATAATATGATGCCCTCACTTGACCTCTTTTGACCTTTGTGACATTTTTGTGATCAGCTACAGTAGGTCGTGTTAGACAAACCAAAATGGCAATCATACGACCTTCCTGTGATGCTCCTAACTCAAGTACTGTAAGTGAATTGCAGTGAAAGCTCATGAGGACTGAAACTTTTAACAGAGCTTTTTAACAGATCGCATACAGGTTAATGGAAGTGTACTGTATGTGCATTTTGACAGATGACAGTTTCTTTTCATAAGTTTCTTTGTACAGCGCTTGGAGTTCTTTTGGAAAGTGCTTTATAAATGTTATTATTATGATACTGTACATGAAAGTAAGTGCAAAGCGCAGGTTGTGCTGAATACAGACTGTGTGAATGTATACAATTATTGTAATCATGCATGCAAGTTGTTGTGTCATTGCTTGAGTATAGTTTTAGAAGGCACACACACACACACACACACACACACACACACACACACACACACACACACACACACACACACACACACACACACACACACACACACACACACACACACACACACACACACACACACACACACACACACACACACACACACACACACACACACACACACACACACACACACACACACACACACACACACACACACACACACACACACACACACACACACACACACACACACACACACACACACACACACACACACACACACACACACACACACACACACACACACACACACACACACACACACACACTACTGTACTGCACCTTTACGTGTGTACTGCATTGTAAATGGAGCAATTCTTCCAATTTTCATAAACTCCCATTTATACCTACAAATGTTTAGAAATTTCATAGTTGACCTCTATCTACTGACTGAAAAAAAATACCTCCAACAAGTAAATGATATGATTATATATTTGCTTCTAAAGACCTTCATGACCCTAATCACCTTTATGATTTATACTTCTGCCAGCACTTTCCAGACTCTCAAAACTGCTTGGTCCAAGGTCCCATCTGGACCCTATGGCCCATTTTATGAAAATCTGAAAAATGCTCACCCTGCAGATTCTCTTGTACATTGTTGATGGTTTGTCATAATGATACTCTGTTAGTGGTCTATCTTTATCTTAGGCTGTTCATGAATTTACAATCCAGAGTTCTTTGTGGGCCCTATGGCACATTTTGTGAAATCTTGCAAAAGTTTTCTCTTCCTACTTTAAAAGTGCCCCTTTTGTTGTCATACACCATCTCAAATATCCTTATCTTACATGAATGATAACTGAGTAATGGGGCACTGGGTCAGATTGTGTCCTAACTGAAACTCAGTCTACCTGTGGTCGAGGTACTGTATACATGTAGGTCTAGACATTAAAGGGGCACTTCGAGTTATTCAGTTGGTCTTCCCAAACCTGTCAACTTTGTATGTAAAGTTTCCTATAAGGGTTCTACTGACCATGGAGTTGTTAGAGAACATGGAAAACAACTCCCTTTACTGACATATCAATGGTCAAGCATACCTGTACTCCCCATGTGACACATGCAAATAGACATTAGTTAGCTAGTAGTTAATGATTGAAATTGGTTTTGGAAAATTTGCCCATAGCTACAGTAGTACAACCCTGGTAGAAAGTGTACAAAAATGACAGTTTCATAAATATTGGATGTCAAACTTGAAGCAATTATAAGAATTGTAATTTGGTAGTGCACATTAAATGTATAACAAATTTATTGACAAAGATCCGACTTCTGCACAGTTTGTGGCCACTTCGTGCTCTAGTTTATGATATTCTGGAAATTATGCAGTATCTACAGATTCTCTTTTATGTATGTAATATGTTGGTGATTCAATACAATTATACTGTACTTCTGGTGTGGTGCCTATGATTATGCCTAATATGTGTAAATGGTACCCTCAGGATGTTCAGGTATGAGCCTCTTCACTGTTGGTGCCCTAGTTTAGCTGCAATTTTAAATTCCCAATTTATAATGGTAGTATGTAAACATTTTCCTTGTGTCTGAACGTGTACTAAAGATTCATCACACAATCTACCATCATTATACTGTACCAGACAACTGAGAGCTATGTCTGTTCAGAAAGGCAGTTATAACTTCCTGATACTCTGATTTATGTACTAGTGTTATGTAAACTGTATCATGTCATTAAGTGCTTGTTCAAATCAAGCCATTTTCCTGTCCATGTTCTGTGGTGCGTGGAATTGAATCAAAATCCACCAATTCTCGTAAATGTTGTCGTCATCGCACTATGTATAGTATGTGATGCTCAGAAGTTACTACATATGGTGAAGCACAGTATGTACACAGCCTAAACTACATTGTTTCAACTTTCAAGCTCAGAAACATACTTGACATATGGTGAAAATATGCATGGTTTTTGTGATGCCATTGCATCACACTTGTTGATTTTGAGCTTGTACAAACTACCAATCCTTGTCTTTTCCCCTAAACATTCTAATCAAGTATATAGCTACACTAACATATTGATAACACTGGGTGCCTAAGTACTGTATGTTTACCACTGCATTGTATTCTCCTACCTTCCTTGGAATTCTGGCCTTACAAAAAAATACCACGTAGCCTCAGCCTAGCTTGGGTCCTTCACCCAACCGTCTGACAAGTTTTCAGCCACCAGGACAAATTTTCTGTCTGAAAATGAAGAAGGTCCACAATTTCTCAGTCCAACTTAAAGGATTTAAAGGCAGATATTGGGCATTAATTTTTGTTACTGTCTACAGAAAGTTTGTCCTTTGTTATTCTACGTAATCTCCTACAGTATAACATACTACACATATTTCACTGTTTCTTGCCATTAGTTTCACTGATGTTTATGTCGCATTTCATTTTCATTTCATTTATTAAAACCAGTACAAATGGGAAACATTCAGAAAAAGGAGTATAAAAATGTTCAGAAATCAAAACGGTAAAAACGTTACAACAAAGATTGCAAAGATGCATTCATTTGCCTACCTGTACTTTCAAATTTATGAACTAATGTTGTGATTATGAATTGAACGTAAAGTTGTCAACAAGAAATCAATAAAAGAGTTGAAAAAAGAGATGTAGGATGTATGTCATCATATACAGTAACAATCAAGTGCTTCAAGATCGTAACGGTTCGATCCAATATCATCTATAGTCAATTGATCCATGTTAACTTCATTGTGCAAAATGTTCGTGTTAGAAGGTAGGCAGCTGTCATAATAAGTAATTAAATATCCATAAAGTATCAACATGTAGGTGTTTATGCAAGTGTACACAATGACTTCAAATTTCTGACTGGTAGACTGACTGACTGATTGACTGACTGACCAACTGACGGAGAATATGTATCTTGCTGTACTTTTGGAGTGACAACTCGTTTTGTTCAAACTTCCAAACGTAAATTTTATTTTCAAACTGTGTAGGACTAAAATCTTGTTCTTTTGGACTAAAAATGTGCATTTGACATTTTTGCACAGAAAATGTACAGTATCAGACCGAAATGTGTGGGACAGAAAACATGAATGTCAGTATTTACCTTTACACCCGCTCCTCCTTCTTTGTTTGTAAATCATTACCATACTGTCCTTTGTGATGCATGCTGGGAATTCTTCTCTATGCACAGTAAATTTATGTGCTTACAATCCACTGTGTAGGTACAGTAGGTCACACGACCATTTTCTTTTACTCATTTTATGGTACAGACTGCTTTCTGTGCAGTCCCAACTGACATGTGCAGTGTGTTCAAACATGTCACAATGCGACAGTGACACATACACCGTGTATGCATGCTACAGTGTAGGCCAATGTATCGCGCCCATGTTTGCATGCATGTCACTGTTCTCATGGAAGTGCTGTGCAGTGTTTCCATAGAACAAAAAGAGTCTAGTTCAGAGATGAAATTTCTTTCCCTTTTTGGGATAGGTGCATTTCTTCTGGATTAAGGATTAATTTGATCATTCACAGGTCCAGCAAGCAAAGAAACCTGTTGTTGAATGTCTCTGGAGTTATCCTGATGCAGATCACAGCCCAAAGTCCTCCAACCAGATACACTGTGCCCTGATATACCACAAGATGTGTGAACAAAAAAACTGGTTATCTGACACCACTCTTTATATGTAGCCTACCTGTAATAAGACCCTACAGTTTATTCACTGCAAGGTCTGAGGTCATTAAAGTGATTAATTCAATGAAAGAGCATTCATTGTATTTGAAGGGCTTGAAGAAATGAAAGAAAATTAGCTGTTTCCAAATGTTGCACATTTTCATTGAAGTCTTTATTAAAGGGCATTACTGTACATATGCTGTACACTCTAGTTGTGGTCTGGCTTCCACTGATAAGAGAGGCTTTGAGATTGAGCAGTCTTTGTTGATCTGGTGGCAGCTGTCTTGGAAGTTCAGACAAAAAGAAAAATAGATCTCTCTTCTGATTACGAGGTTGTACAGAGGTAGGTCTTGTGCAACCCAAGTATAGTACCCATACTGTAGTGAAAGTGATTTTACATGTTAGAGAGGCAACTTTTCATGAGTTGTTTGTGAATCCATAAAGCTTAAAAACATTTGGAGATGGCTCTGTTTGAACATGGATACTGTTGATAGGGTAGGAAACCATGGTAACTAATGAAAATTGTTGAGTAATGAAATTTGTTTCAACTGACACCTGATAGCTTTATCAACATCATCGACCCAGAAACATGTGTTGACTATTTGGAAACATTCAATATTCATCTGTTACAAAATTTGACCTCATTCTTCGGAATGCTTCGACCTCCTTTATTAGGGGGCTTGTTTTTGGTAGCACTGTTGAATAATTCTCTTATCAGAGTGCTGGGAGTCATGATCAAACTGGAACCAGTCTAAACTTCTAATTGGTGAATTGGCAGATCTCAGCTTTATCTGAAACCAATCAGAGCACTGGATACTCGTCTGAAATTGGCGCTTCCTTCCTGTTGTTCAGCGTGCCCTTGTTGCTCCCAACAGTCCTTACACTGAATGGCTTCAGTACGCTGCAACGTGTTAGCTACTTTCTACTATGCTTTCCTGCTTCTTATGCAGTCATTAGTGTTGTAAACCAGTGTTATTGTGCCAGGATAAAAAGCGTACCGATCGAGTGGGAGTTTGCCCGGTGCAGCCGCGTCACTCATTTTTGTTTTTACTCAGGACACAGGTCTACAGATTTGTATTTCATGAAAGGTCTGTCTGTTTCAACGAAGCATTAACTTACTTTCATTTATTTTATCTCAGTTCAGTATTTAAGTAATCATTTTAGCTCTAGGCATGTACTGTATGTACATGCATGTATTTCTGACTCTTCAGTGATGTTTTGTGCCAACCTTCGGTATCAGCTGTTAATCTTCTCAGTTGTTGTAGAGCATGTCTACAACATGGTCAGTTTAAGACAGCATTACGTACAATACCTGTGCAGTGTCCCCTGCCCGATCATTAAGGTCTACCACACAGGCAGGTACTGCATATAAATGTACTGTACTACCATATTCAGTAGTTTAGTACCATAATGCACATTTATATTTGTATCTTGAATACATATGCTCCAAAAAGTTTGGTGGTTGTAGCCCTCAAAAAGTAGGAATCATAATTGTCTGACACAATGTTGATCAATTCATCTGATATTGAACGCTACAGTCTTTTAAAATTATGATATATACAGTAGGTACGTAAGTAGCAATGGGGGGCAGGGGGATCAACGACCTTTTCAATAAAAGGTCCTGCTTTTTTGGAATACAAATACAGGGAGGAAAGATGGAAATCTTAACACCATTTTTCCATCTAGGACCATTGCAAAGGCACAGATTTTTCAAAGGGAGGAATAACCTCCTTCCCTTAGACCTTTCTCCTAGGCTGGCAAAACTCCACCATTGATATGACTGCCCCCAAATTGATAAGTCTGGCTATGTACCTGATGGTATAGTCTTAAAATCATGTTTGTCTTTCACGGATTGAGTCAACCACTGATCCGGCAGTACAAGCCTGCGGTGTATATTCAACAGATTGAGCCATGTGCTCATATTAGTGTTTGCATCAGGTACATGTCGAGGTACCTGACCAACCATGTTAGGACCCCTCCACCGTTCTGGAATCTCTACCCTCACCCACAGTTTTAATAAGTCCATTGTATGGTCTGTGACCTATTTTCAGCACGTCAGTCTGTAAAACTAAAAACTCTTCACTGTCGTACCTGTGGGTAAGTTACAAAGTGTTATATTACTATGTGAAGCAAAATGTATTATTACTTAGTAAGGAACTGGAATGCTACACAGAAGTTATCTTCAGGTGTCCGGTTGTCGGACTGATTGCATACTTTGGTTACCTGGGTCTGAATGTTTGACCCTGTGGAAACACTTTTCATATACAGTATCCTCCTTTTGTTTTGCATCGCTTGATAATCTGCAACAAGCTTTGTTATAGAACTGTACCTTGTGCAGTTCCTGCCGGTCTACTCTGTCTGATCTGTGCACATTGTAAGTCTGATAACAAGCTTATTAAATCCAAGTACCCCAACTTTCAGTGTTTTTCTTCTCTTCACATTGAATTTTCAGCAAAATCAGGAGTCACAATATTAGATTGAGACCCAATTGTTGCTACAGTTGTTCCCATGTCCAGATTTAGCATGTACACATGAGAGCCAATTGTTGACCACTGCATTGAACGCCCACATAAGTATATCACAGGGAAAATATATGCAAGGCTCGTCTTCAATGTGTTCTCTTAACTATTGTAAATATGTATACAGGATATAGCTCTTGATTCGCATACAAACACAAAAAATAATGATAACAACAGTAATAAAATAAGACTTATAATGCACCAAATCCACCAAAGTACTCATGGCGCTTTACAAAAATAGAAGAATAGGAAAAGCCAAAGTAGGAAGCATAGCTCCCAAGTTCCGTGAGGCTAGATGCGTGTCCACCTCTGACCTGTCCGTCGGTGGACCGCCGGCCTGGGGGTGGGGTAAGGGCAGGGGGTTTCCCCCTCCTCTTTTCAAAAATTTTTGAATTTTAGAAGTGTCGAAACACAATTTGGTGACACTTTTTTAGCAAAGAAGGGTAGGGTGTTGTGACAACAAACGTAGCATTTGAAGGCTGTACTGTAGCGCGATAAGGGAATGTAGACCTACTGTACATGAACTGTGAAATAGTTGATTTTGTGTGTAGAGTTGGAAGTTTCCGGTAAGTTTAAAGTGCTTGATATTTGTGCGTGGCACTCCCAAGACTGGGAAGATGTGAAATGTGGGTTTTTCAGAGGGCTGGGCTGGGCGGGTCAGCAGGTTTGGGTGTTCAACTGCGGGTCAAACCCGCGAACTGCGGGTAACTTGGAAGGTATGAATAAGTGAGGAACATGCACAACAAATAATTAGAGCAAAGATGCAGTAAGGTAATGTCATACAACGGATTTTGTTTAGGTCTCAAAGGCAACTCAGGTTCAAAGCCATGTGAAACAACAGTGAGACATTTTGGAAAGATGAACAACAACACAGCATGGTGTAATTATGTAATTAAGAACTTTTTGTTTTTAATTTTAATTGGTCTTGAAGAAATGCATTGTTTATTGAACTTAAAACCAGTACTGAATTACTGTGTCAACTCTAGGCCTATCTCAAGAAGTTTGTGTCAAAATCTCACAATTAAAAAATCTGTTGTAAAGTGTTTAATGTCATGAATTTTGTTGTTGATGCACAGAAGGACAGCGTAGCACATTTTGCTTGTTATGCACAGAAGAACTGTACTGGAAACTAAAATGTAACTAACATGTAGTCATTGCAATGACTTGTACAGGTCTACGCACCACTTAAGTGTAGATGACTAGTACCCTTTCTACATGGATGTAAATCAGTGAAACAACCACCTTGGGTTTTTGCTGCAAGAGAAACCTTTTCAGCATATTTGTCATAACTCACTGCATTTCTTGAGCTCTTTGTTACCATTTGCTGTTGAAATACAGTACCTGTAAACTCAGCATTTCAACATACTTGTATGCATGCATGCATGGATGCTTCTCTTCGATCAATTCTTTAAGTGCAATGTTTATTTGACTGGTTAATTAGTTGGTTACATAAATGGATAAAAGGCATTTTTTAAATGGAGCCCTTCTCAAGTAAAAAAAGCTAGGCAAAACATCTCAATAGAAAACAAGGAGTCAAGAGCAGTTTGTTGAAATGTAGTGGACTGTAACGTAGAATACAGGTATTGTACGGTAGGACCTGGACCTTGGTGTCAGTATGTGAAGTTTGACGGTAAACCAATCAAATCTTCTGTACGTAGTATCTAAATTTTCTTTGAGTGCACCTGTGAATGAAGGTACTGTAGACTTACAGTAAGCGGCAATCACAGACTTTGAGGAAAAACAGAAAGCACAGAAATTCAAGGAAAGCACAATTTTTCAGTGACAAAAATAAAAGTGTGAGGGAAAAAAGGATAAATAAGCAATAAAAAAAAGATCTGTCTTGGAAGACATCATGCAATCAGATTTGGTGGTGCTGTTAAAGGGTGTGTGGAGGTCTAAATTGGGAAGTAGAGATACAGTATGCTTGCAGTTAATTTTGATTTGCGAAGTGTACTTTAAATTGTAATCACAGAATGTGAATATGGAATTAACACTACATCACAGAAAATCATGGAACTTGGCCCTTTTTAAACATGCATAAAAAGTGACCACCTCTCGGTAAAAACATTTACATAAGAAACAGGTGATTTATGAATATGCAATATATTGGAAATGAGGCCGGCTTGTGATTCTTAAGGGTAATGGTTCCAAGATAAACATTTACCGCACTTTTCTAAAGGGCTTTTATTCCGAAGGTTTGTCATTCCTATTGAAACAAAGGTATTTCTCCAAAGGGTTGTGGGCCATTATTCTGGAGGGATTATTTCTGAAGGGTCAAATTACCAAGAAAATCATTTTCAAGTTTGTTTAAACACGTCCGACAGATTCGTAATGAAATTCTCAGTTCCAAACAATGTTCCATACGATTGATTCAAATAACAATCCTTTGGAAAAATGACCCTTTGGAGTGACTGACGGTTTGGAAAAGTAACATCTTATTCAAAATACTTTAACAACCCTTCTCAAAAACAACTTCTCATATTAATGACCTTTGCTCCCGATTTGCTATAATGACCCTTCTGAATAGAATACCTTCGGATCAATGGGCGGCAACCATTGGGAATGGTTTACCTTTTATTCAACAACATCAAACAAGAATCACATTCCTTCTCTCAGTCGAGATATACCTTTTCAGAGAACATGTGGAATACAAACCTTTGTAAGTTTGTCTTTCAAACTTCATCAGCAAACAGAACATCACCAAACCTTTAGACTCTTTACAGTTCTACTACAGTACACGTGGTGCACATCTTCCTTTGATAAAGTGCTACGTATCTTCCAAAGTTCCAGTTGGTAAATTTAAATAACATTACTGTTCTACCTTTGTACATGAGTTCAAACTTCAATGGATTAATTGTAACTTGGCCACAGTAGCCTACAGTATAGCAACTATTGTATACTGTCCTGTAATTGTGAATGAAAAAATGTGTTGGCAGAAAAAAACGCTTTTCTTTTTGTGTTGATGTCTGAATGATGCGTTTTACACTAGAACTTACTATGGTGATATATGATGTGCAGTGACGTATACAGTGCATTTGGTTGTTTACATTTGAGTTGCAAACGTTATACATTCTACACTATATTCCGTCCAGGGAAGTCAGTGTCAGGCGGCTTGTAGGCTGTTACCATGGCAATGTTTCCGCTGGGAAACTGAATGCTCCGTCTACTCCGTTCTTGCACATGGGTAGAAATTGAAAGTAATATCTATAGTCTGCAGTGTTTTTGTGAAAAACTAGTGTGTAGGCTGCAGTACATAGTGGTTAGTGCACTTTATACTAAATAAAGCATTATCATGCTCTAATGTGGACAGGTAGACCAGCCACCGAAGCTTGTTTTAGTGCAAGCACAGTATAGATACAATACTGTGCTCTTGTCCAGTATGTATTATCGGTTTCAGTGGAAGGAGGGATGGGATACTTAGTTTGAAATTTAAGGTGGGAATAATTTAGTTTTCAAAATTTGTATAGCAGTTTTCCAGTTTCTTGGGTATGTTGTCACAAAGTCAGTGAAAGCCTTTACTGTTGTATGCACAGAATCTGCCACACAGTATTCCATTTGTATAGCAATTTGACCATTTTGTGCAGCAAAATGAATTGTGATCTTGGATGTTGGGATAAATTGTTCCTTGAATGATGAACATTTCAAACTTTGAATACACTGTACTGCACCTTCTTAATACATTTGAACCAATTCAGTTGTCTGTGACACCCCATTTGCCTACTGTATGTACTATACTGCACCACCTTTCCATTAAAATACCCCAGAGAGTGAAAATTCCCTAAAGGAACATATTTCAAAACATTAGTCATACTGTACCTACTGTACATGTACAGGTAACAGCTATAACAACTTTGCACAATATTTTCAGGTTCTGCAGAGAGTTGCCTGCAGCACCCGTACGGTCACTATTCACCGTCTCACACAGAGGCATTTACATTCCAGATATTCCCATTTAAAAAATTTCTGAAAACTTGTCATCAAATGCAGTTACTTGTTGCATTTTCCTGGAAGAGAATTTCCCTTACTTTTACATGCCTTGCTGCGTTGCTCTTTTCCTCTTCTTCGTTGTCTTGCATTGTTTTGTATGATTGTTGGTTAAATTCATCTTTATAGTATGGTCAACAACCTTGATGAACCTTTTGTTTTTCTAATGTTCTGTGTATGTCATACTGTAGGTTTCTACTCTCACTCACTGTAACCTTTTAAAACACACATATGTGAAATAAATTTGAACTTTGAACAGTGTTTTGATTCATACCCCAGGGCAGTATTTAGCACATGATGTTGTGATATAAAATTAGTTGGAATCTTGTCAAAGCTAACATTTCCTCATCGAACTCATCTTTTCCTCATTCTCGTCAAATCCATTACAGCGGCAGATTCGGCGGCCTGCAAAATGACACCAGTGTATATCCAGATGTAACAGCCGAGAATTTCAGCCAGCATTTTCCAAGTTCGGGAGCTACAGGTGCAGTACTCCATTCTCACGCAGCACTTTGTGTATGTCTTTGCATATATACTATACATAGGAGAAGCATGTTTCTCCTGTATGAGCCAAGCTAGATGGACAGTATGAACACTTAAAGTTGGGCATACTTCAACCTGGCTTGGGATTTCTTGTTTTTTCGGGGCTGATCAATCGTTGTTTTTGGGGGAGTTGATTAGCTGATGATTCGAAGGATGGTTTGGTTATACTGAGCCTACAGTGGTTACTGCAAGTAAGTTAGTGAATGGTTTTCACCTCAAGTATAATGCGGGCTAAGTTTAAGAGGTCTTAGAAAAGAGAAATTAATGCCAAGTGTTTTTAAAGGGGAAATCAGGGTTTATTTTCACAGTTTATTTCACTATAATTCCCCACCCGGTATCGTACAATGAGTTATAACTAACAAATATGATCAAGATTATCTCAAAACATGTGGACAATTTCTAGAAACGAGTCAAATTTGCAAAAAATAGGTGAAGAACTACAAAAGTCTGTAACATCCATATTCATCGAATCAAATATGAATATTCAATACTATCAGGGGAAATAAGGGTTTATTTTCACAATTTATTTTACTACAATTCCCCACCTTTATCGTACAATGAGTTATAACTAACAAATATGATCAAGATTATCTCAAAACATGTGGACAATTTCGAGAAACGAGTCAAATTTGCAAAAAATAGGTGAAGAACTCCAAAAGTTTGTAGCATCCATATTCATCGAATCAAATATGAATATTCAACGATATCAGGGGAAATCAGGGTTTATTTTCATTATTTATTTAACTACAATTCCCCTACGGTATTGTACAATGAGTTATAACTAACAAATATGATCAAGATTATCTCAAACATGTGGACAATTTCGAGAAACGAGTCAAATTTGCAAAAAATCGTTGAAGAACTCCAAAAGTCTGTAACATCGATATTCATCGAATCAAGTATGAATATTCAATACTATCAGGGGAAATCAGGGTTTATGTTCACAATTTATTTTACTACAATTCCCCACCTTTATCGTACAATGAGTTATAACTAACAAATATGATAAGATTATCTCAAAACATGTGGACAATTTTGAGAAACAAGTCAAATTTGCAAAAAATAGGTGAAGAACTCCAAAAGTTTGTAGCATCCATATTCATCAAATCAAATATGAATATTCAACACTATCAGGGGAAATCAGGGTTTATTTTCACAATTTATTTTACTGCAATTCCCCACCGGTATCGTACAATGAGTTATAACTAACAAATATGATTAAGATTATCTCAAAACATGTGGACAATTTCGAGAAACGAGTCAAATTTGCAAAAAATTGGTGAAGAACTCCAAAAGTCTGTAGCATCCATATTCATTGAATCAAATATGAATATTCAACACTATCAGGGGAAATAAGGGTTTATTTTCACAATTTATTTTACTACAATTCCCCACCTTTATCGTACAATGAGTTATAACTAACAAATATGATCAAGATTATCTCAAAACATGTGGACAATTTCGAGAAACGAGTCAAATTTGCAAAAAATAGGTGAAGAACTCCAAAAGTTTGTAGCATCCATATTGATCGAATCAAATATGAATATGCAACGATATCAGGGGAAATCAGGGTTTATTTTCATTATTTATTTAACTACAATTCCCCTACGGTATCGTACAGTGAGTTATAACTAACAAATATGATCAAGATTATCTCAAACATGTGGACAATTTCGAGAAACGAGTCAAATTTGCAAAAAATAGGTGAAGAACTCCAAAAGTCTGTAGCATCCA
Source organism: Stichopus chloronotus (assembly GCA_021234535.1). NCBI lineage: Eukaryota > Metazoa > Echinodermata > Holothuroidea > Aspidochirotida > Stichopodidae > Stichopus > Stichopus chloronotus. Next base: position 19,692,815 of record CM037838.1, read on the forward strand.
TATTCATTGAATCAAATATGAATATTCAACACTATCAGGGGAAATAAGGGTTTATTTTCACAATTTATTTTACTACAATTCCCCACCTTTATCGTACAATGAGTTATAACTAACAAATATGATCAAGATTATCTCAAAACATGTGGACAATTTCGAGAAACGAGTCAAATTTGCAAAAAATAGGTGAAGAACTCCAAAAGTTTGTAGCATCCATATTGATCGAATCAAATATGAATATGCAACGATATCAGGGGAAATCAGGGTTTATTTTCATTATTTATTTAACTACAATTCCCCTACGGTATCGTACAGTGAGTTATAACTAACAAATATGATCAAGATTATCTCAAACATGTGGACAATTTCGAGAAACGAGTCAAATTTGCAAAAAATTGGTGAAGAACTCCAAAAGTCTGTAGCATCCATATTCATTGAATCAAATATGAATATTCAACACTATCAGGGGAAATAAGGGTTTATTTTCACAATTTATTTTACTACAATTCCCCACCTTTATCGTACAATGAGTTATAACTAACAAATATGATCAAGATTATCTCAAAACATGTGGACAATTTCGAGAAACGAGTCAAATTTGCAAAAAATAGGTGAAGAACTCCAAAAGTTTGTAGCATCCATATTGATCGAATCAAATATGAATATGCAACGATATCAGGGGAAATCAGGGTTTATTTTCATTATTTATTTAACTACAATTCCCCTACGGTATCGTACAGTGAGTTATAACTAACAAATATGATCAAGATTATCTCAAACATGTGGACAATTTCGAGAAACGAGTCAAATTTGCAAAAAATCGTTGAAGAACTCCAAAAGTCTGTAACATCCATATTCATCGAATCAAGTATGAATATTCAATACTATCAGGGGAAATCAGGGTTTATGTTCACAATTTATTTTACTACAATTCCCCACCTTTATCGTACAATGAGTTATAACTAACAAATATGATAAGATTATCTCAAAACATGTGGACAATTTCGAGAAACAAGTCAAATTTGCAAAAAATTGGTGAAGAACTCCAAAAGTCTGTAACAGTCCATATTGATCAAGTCAAATATGATATACTCAATACTATTGCCTCTTCAAGATATGAGGAGGTGTGGCTGAACAGTTTCATACGTAGCCTACGTGTGCTGTATGTATTATCACTTACAGCATCACTAAACTCTTGTTTACATAGCATTGTGCAATGCATGAACAGCATGGGAACCGTAAACATTCGGTTATGCTTATTCATATAATGTCATCTCAGTCTTACGCTGTGATTGGTCATCGTATAGAGGAGGCTGTCTTGTACATGAATGTTTATTTTTTGTAACCGACAAATATTAAGAGTTCTCATTCAACAGTAATAAATGTAATAATTACCGTTTCTTCTACCTTCAAACACCTCCCCAACGTCTATATACTGTATTACGGTGATACTGCTGTAAAATGAAACTTTAGAAGTTGCATAAGACAATGTTAGTTCCGGGGGGGGGACTTGATATCCTATCACAATATCGCATGCATACTAAAAGCTAGGGCTAAAAGGGAGACTGGCAATGTTATCATGTAACCCCATTTTATACAACATTGTATATAGTGCATTTAAGTTGCAGTACATGCATTCTCAGAAATTCGTTTAAACATATATCATCAACCAAATTAGCATTAAGACTTGATCATGGAAATCGATCTGTTTATGAAGTTAAAACCATCATTAAATATGGTATATTATTTCCTGCTGTGTTTGATCTGTCTGTATTCAGGATGCAGTGCCTTGTTTATTGGGAATGACACTTTTTCAAAGAGGCAATAATCATCAATGTTGAAACTAAATCCTTCATTTGCAGTTATGTTCACATCCTTGAAGACCACTTTAAGCAAATACACTTTGTTTATTCATTTCATTTTTTTGTGTGTGTGTGTGTGTTAAAGTACTATAGACAGAGTGAGTATGAAAGGTTGGTTTGAGGTGTGTACTTTTACATCTTTACTGTACATCTCACTGGTACACACTGTTCTTATTTGAATCTACAGTATTTGTAGTTGGATCATTATCAAATTTAAGTAACCAGGTTGTAAAATGTGAAATGTACTGTACATCCAAAGTGGAAACACGTTAAAGACTGTTTCCTGTCTGCAAAATTATTTTTCGATAATCCTGAGTCCTTTGCTCAGTCGGAACAATACAGTATATACTTGAAGCACTGCACTGAAAATTGATGCTTTGAAAGTCGCATAAGTATTCCTGCCTACAGTGGTGTTCATCACTTGCACTGGGTGTACACTCTCACTTCACAGGTATGCTACATTCAGGGATCATGTCTTTATTTTTCTTTTTTTTCAGGAGGGCCAATCATGAATACAAGCAACGGGAGGTTGTCGCCCTCAAGGACGTACACCATGAAAGACTTAGAACAGGTACAAAATTAAGCTGTTGAACCAATCAGAACCCTCTGAATAAGGAAGTATAATTGTATGAAATGACTGAAGTGAGGAAATCACCATATATTCATCTAAATATCTTTTTCTCCTGGCAAACGATCACCTTAGCACTGTATCTTGTGAAACTTTCTTTCTTGTAACTTGTTCATTGAATCCAACACAGTTATATACAAATGTATTGGTGAAAAGTTTGGACTCTTGGTTGCAGTTTACATGAGTTCTCCATCACAAAATTGAAAGAATGTCATGCTAAGTAGCCTGTGAATAATTAAGTCAGCCAATCAGAAAGTATATACAGTACAAAAAAGTCACACAAAAGGTCATGTTTTCACAGAACTTTGCAGATCTATTAAATTGTTGTCTCCCTATCATCCAGTTTCTTTGACTTCTTTCATTAAATCTTTGATGCAAGATGGCCTCTTCTAGTAGTGTTTGCTCACAGTTTCAGCTATTGGAGGATAATCCAAACAGCAAAGAGCAAATGAATGCTTAGCTCATGGTTTTGTCTGAATTTTGGTCACCGCAATGAATAAGTTCTGAAATCTGTAACGGATGTGCTTTCGACTCTTTCCGTACATTTCCAGTCATCCGGAAACACGTACCTGTAAACTGCAAAACAACATAAATCCAGTGAGCGCACGCTCTCAGAGTTAGTCCTAAACTTGCATGTGCCAGCTGACATGTACAGTACAGCAGTTAGTAGTGAAGTATTAGAAAGGTTTTGTTGCCTCACAATTAATGTTAAAGTATCTTCGTTTCTCATTGTCTTTATCTACCAAAACAACCTGTTGCATTATACAGTAAGAAAGAGACAGTTCTGATAAGTGTAGGAAGTTTCTGAATTGTTACAGGAAGATTTTCAACCTAGAGCTCTTAGTATTCCTGGGTCTGTTACTGTGCCAAAGCTAAGGCCACAGCAAAATGTTATAGCATACAGTTAGCGAAAATATTTTTAATTTGGTCATGAAACATTGAAGTGATGAATGACTTCGGATGCATTGGAATGCGTGTCACCTCCCTCTTCTCGGTGTTTTCAAAAGTCAACCCCTGCACGTTTGTAAATATTTCGCCTTCAGCAAATTTCCGAACTCAAGAAGGAGAACTTCAGTCTCAAGTTGAGGATATACTACATGGAGGAGAAGATACAACAGAAATACGAGGACGATGATGACGTCAAGACGGTGAGTGAAACCAGAATCAATCATTTTAAATCAGAATTTAGTAATTGCTGGGGCAGGTAGTCCACATTTCAATTTAGTGCCCTCCTGTGAGACAGTGTCGTTAAGTTGGATCAGTATAACAGATTGGATCAGTATTAGGTCAGTGAGACTGATCCTCTCTTTCACTCGCTGAAAGATTGGTGCCAGTAAACTTCAATATTTAGTTGCCAGATTCCTCCCTGTTTTCCAACTTTTGAGCAAATATTATAACACGACCAAAACTATGCAAAACATCTTGTTCTGTATACAGTAGATATAATAGACAGTGGTGTGTCTTCTGCTGAAAGTGCATCCATGGGGTGAAAAATAAAATGTCAGCCATGCTCAGTTTTGAAAGAGTTTTTTGCCCAGTCAGGATAGGGCAGGCAGTTTTACTTCTATTCTAACTTTTGTTTCATTTGTTCAAACTTGATGAATCAGTCAACATTTTTGGATGACAAAGTCTTACAGCCTTAAAACAAGGTAACTCCTGATTTAGGTTCCTTATAGTTATTTTAAGATGTTTGTGTTGAAGTCCAACTTTCTACCTTCAAGAGTGAAAAATTTTCATGACATTTTAGTTTTGATGACCTTGCTGTGGTTGATTTTGAACCAGTATTTCCTGAAGGAACTCTTCAGTATACAGTAGTCCTGGTTCATGCTGGAATGGTCGGAGTGTCTGATAAACAATGAGCTTCAAATATTGTTGCATTGTTTGCTCGGTGGTAGTAACAGGCAAACACAAAGGCCTAATTGAAAGGATGCTTTTGGAGGACTTTTGGAAGTTAATTTCACATTCATAATATCATTTATTTAAAGCATAGAATGAATAAATTTGTTTCTTGAATTCTGTTAGAGATTGTAAGTCATTGTCTGCTTGATATGGCTTTAAAAGTGAGATGGGTACGTTTTTGCGAAAAGCACGCTCTGCTCCACGTAATGTCTTCTTGGATCATCCATCTGTTTGCAGTTCATCTTGAAATTGTGACATAAAAAAGGAAAGGCTTCATCAACAAAAATAGACTTGTGTATTCCAGTTAGTGTTTCTACGGAAAAGAGATTCTTTGTCGAAGATGCAGATAATTTTGGTAGAAAGGTTGCGTGTTCTCATGCCTTGCCTTTCAAGGGATGCTTCTGTCTGCTTTTTGGAAAAGCCTTGAATATGTAAAAATAACATCTTTGTATGGCATTGTCTGCATACTCAGAGCTAACGATTGTTTTGGAATAAGTCAAGAAGAAGTCACAAAGAAATTACAACAAAATCATTTTTAAAAACTCTTCCATCAGACAACTACTTCCCAGTTTACTTTAAACCTCATGTGAAATCTCATTCGTCTATACAATTGATCTTACATGAGTTTGCAAAATATCTATAAATTGAAATGAATATAAATGAAAGAGCATGATAGAAATTTTTGCCAGTCTATTCATAGTTCTAAATAATAACTTCTCAATAGAAGGCTTAAAGGGAAATAGGGCGTTTAAAATACACCAACATGACATGCAAAAGAAAATAGCGGTAATCATTGTTAAACCATTCAGTCTCATCAATAAACATCTACCAAAGCTTCATCTCCTCAAAACATTATGCATGTGATGAGTAAAAGATGCATCATTTGAATTTTGAAAAGTTTGGGTGAACAAATTAGTGCTGAGCAACAAATAACTGAATTTCTGTCTATGAGAAGCTTATTTCTTGAAAAGAAGGCTACTGTCCTTCCTTATTTTTAACTATCTATTATTCTATGTCCACAAACATTGGTTTCAAAAATATGGATGTTTTCTCTAAAACAAACACCCTATTTCCCTTTAAAGACAAAAACTCATCACCCCAGACAGTTTCATTTCTCCTAACCTCTAACTTAAGTCCATCCCACAGCCTGTCTAAAATTCCTCCACATGCGTAATCAGAACAATGGATCCCTGTATACACTGTGTCATGCGAGCTACTCTGCATCCTTCGAATTTGCTGTCAATCAAAGAGTAGAACCAGTTAAAAATTCTGCTATCTGAAAGCCAAAATATAGCTTGGGGTGATAAGTTACTGCACTTTGACCAAAGTCTTTATTTTGATACAGTAGGTCCCCATAAAATACTGTCTGTGAGCTAGCATCAGTGTGATATTTGACTTTCAAAGTACACACCGCTCATGAAGTCTATGAAATTCTATTTGATAAGGTTTTCATCCTCAATGTGAATGCCCCTTTTTCTTTTTTTTTTTCTTTTCCACATAATTGTGAGCTGTTGCATCCCTGTGAAATCATAGTGTACAGTAACACTGCTGCTTTTTTTTTTTTTTCAATTGATGACATTCAGTCAGTATTGCTGTTTTACTCGACTGTTCCTTCGATTCAAGGCAACTTACATCCCAAACTGTCGGACTATCAATTACGAAATGTAAACAATGTCAGCTGATTGGCCAATAGCCAATTACAACGCTAAAAGGGGCTCTCCCTTTCAAAATTAGAGGCTCATCCTTTTTTATTATTTGCTGGTGAATTTCGGAATGTAGTCATATTAAGCATATTCCAAATGTTCTCTGAGACTGTGGATTTGATGGAAAAAAGAAGTAAATGTGTCTCAATCAAGAGGAGGAAATTTTACCTCTTGTGGTATGAACAATCTACAGTATATAAATGAATTTGACCACGCTTTCCAACAGACTGCATTCTCTTACAGTGGTTCAACCACTGTATTCCATCATGCAATGTATGTTTACCAGTCTTCACAGCACTCATGAACAAAATTGATAGAAGTATCTTGGTGTTTACTCAGCTCTGTTGTGTAGAACTGACAGATGAGACTGATGCCCAGGAAAATTTGAGGAGTCTTCAAAACAATGGGGAATTTAATTAAACTTAAAGGGATTCAAATTAAGACGCACAGTAGGAATATCATGATAGAAAAAGAAGGAGGATGTAAACTTCAACAGGATGGCTCAAGTTTAGCAATGTAGCCTATTTTGTGCAATCTTTGTGAGAAGTTTCATTCTCCGTATTCTAAACATGTTATGCGCTGTAAATAAAAGTAGCATTTATATGATTAATGTTGAAGGGAAATAAGGCATTTGTTTTACAGAAAACAGTCATATTTTTAAAACCAGTGTTTGTGGATACAAAATAGATTAATCAAAATAAGGCAGGACTGTAGCCTTATTTTCAAAGAAATAAGTTTCTCACAGATAGAAATTTAGTCATCTGTTGCTCAATAATAATTTGTGCACACAAACTTTTCAATATTTAAATGATGCATCTTCTGTTACTTATCACATACATAATGTTTTGAGCAGATGAAGCTTTGGCAAACGTTTATTGACGAGACTGAATGGTTTAACAGTGATTAAAGCTATTTTCTTCGTATGCCACACTGGTGTATTTTAAAGGCCTTTTTTTCTCATTAATTTGGTTTCTGATGAAAAATTTCTATATCTACTTCACTCCTCAGTTACCAGTCTCAGCATAACAAATGCACTTTCAGAGTTTTGCGATTTCTGCATCATATCTCCTCACACACAGTCCCATTTCATCTTCTAGGCTGTCAATCCACCCTTTTGGCATGTCCCCTCTTCCTACTTTCTCAACTCATTTTCATGGCCCTTTGTAGCTTTCATCAAATCTCCACACAGTTAATATACTTAATTTAGTATTCTGTGTTACTGTGCCATGGACATACCTCATGACATTTGCCAGCATGCAGATTTTGTTACTACCCTAGTATTTATCACTCTGCCATTTAGCACACACTTCTTTGTGAAGAGCAAGGAGCTGCAGTGAACTGCTAGACAGTAAAATCTTTGGCACCAACAATTTGTTTTCTCACATGAAATGAACATTTCATCTTAATATTACTTCACTTACTTTTCTCGTTTTGTTCCAGAAGTCATCAATAATTCTGGAGTGTTTGATTCAATCAAAAAAAAAAAATGAAGCTTTTGACGAGAATGCCTGAAAAAGTGTTGATTTTAAATAAACTTTAATCACGGCAATATGGTTCTATTCATCTTTTCACCAAAACCAGACAGATCAACTGTACAGTGATATTGACAGGGTCTACTCTCTAGCAGGGGTTCCTTGGGTGAGGTACAGTAGTCTATCCCGTCCTATATGCACTAATAACACCTATCAAGTCAGTGGTTGTTACAAGTTTTGTTTGAATTCAATTGTGTGGATAATTCACTCCAACAGTTAAAACTAGGCAGTTCTCTCTTTGTTGAGAATTTCATTCCCAAACTGTGTGTCCTATTTTGTTAAACTGTGCATTTAACGTGCGCAGAGAAGGAAAATAAAATTCAAAGTGGCTCTACCCTGGTGTTGAAATGTCAAAAATTCTGCCCAATGAGTTGGTTTTTTGAAGCCACAGAAAGAAAAGGCTTGTTTAGGAAACCTTTGCATCGGACTTGTCACTGTTTCCTTTGGATCTGCTCTTTTCTTCAGAATATCGAGCTGAAAGTGGAGGCGGAGAGTCTGAAAAAGGAGCTAATGGATAAACAGCAGCTTCTTGGCAAAGCATCGTAAGTTGAAGCCATTTGTTATTTTCATATGTCAGTCTTGTTTCTTCAGGAACGTGTTTGTCGTTATTTTGCAGAAAGTGGTACTGTACAGTTGTCAAGGGTGGAAGTAGTTCACCTGCGTAATGCGTATTTATTGGCTGAGGTGACTGAATGCTCATAGCCTTTATTCCGCCATGGCAAAAGCTGACCAGTATCAGAAATCAAAATGTTGATCTGTTACACTTAAAGGGAAATAGGGCGTTTGTTTTACAGGAAACATCGATACTTTAAAACCAATGTTTGTGGACGCAAAATGATAGATTATTCAAAATAAGGAAGGGCAGTGGCCTTCTTTTCAAGAAATAAGTTTCTCACTGATAGAAACTCAGTTATTTGTTGCTCAACACTAATTTGTTCACCCAAACTTTTCAAAATTCAAACGATGCATCTTCCATTACTCATCACATGCATAATGTTTTGAGGAGATGAAGTTTTGCCAGATGTTTATTGATGACACTGAATAGTTTAAAAATGACTAATGCTATTTCTTTTGTATGTCATGTTGGTATATTCTAAACTCCCTATTTCCACTTAAAGGCAGTAACTCATCACTCCAAGCTCTATCTTGGGCTTCGGGATAGCAGAATTCTTAACTGGTTCTACCCTTGGATTGATGTAAGTGGTCGGGAAAATTGAAACTCTCCTGGGTGATGAGTTTTTGTCTTTAATGCATGACAATCTTGAGACAAAACAACTACACTCCCACAAGATGAAGAAAAGGAGTCTGTTGCTGGAACTCCGAGAGTTCACTCCGAATGAAACTATCCATGCGTGGACACATCATTACTGTATATTACTGTAGTGGTGTGCATTAGTCCATTTCATAAATTTTTGGAGTCCATTTCATCTATGTCTTAATGCTGGAGAATAAGGTGATTACCAATGCAGCAGTGATCATTTACATTTGTTTTGTTCTCTAGTATTTACAGTCCAAAGCGAAAATTATTATATTTCTGTTTTGACCACTACCGACTTTTGATACGAATACTCGTGTATTTTAAAAACCAGCTTGATGGTTTTTTGTGACCTGCTGTTCAAAATTCACGCCAGAATGACGTCTTTTTCACAAAGTTTGAGTGGCAGATAAACAAGGCTCACAAATTTGCCACTTGATAAAGCCACAGCTCCCATTTCCTAGTTTGTCGCTTCCAAGTTATCAGTGGATGGTGAGCTCACTGTACTGGTATAACAACCAATCTGATTATCATTTGGTCCCCATGGCAACACTGGTTTTCTCTTCCTTTCATTTTACTAAATCCACTCAGAGCAGATTTTCTTAATGCTTTCTTTTAATGAGCCTTCCAAGATCCCATATGTGTGCCTTAAATCATACTGCGTATTTTAATAATTGCTTCCTATATATCTAGTTTTGTTTTCATTAGTGCTCTCACATTTCAAGTTGTATCAAATTTTCTTTCAATAGTGCTACGTAGTTCAATCAAGCTTTGCTCACTGTCATTTGTCTTACATAGATGAAACTTTGGAGAAAAGATTGATGGATAAGTTGACATTATCCTCATGTGTATCTAGTCACCAATTTTCAAATTGCCCGTTGCTCTAGCATAACAGACCATCAGGTGGCGATACGGGTTTTTTTATTACATGAAGTTACAACTTGTCACTGATGGAGCTGCTTTTTTGGTAAGAATCTCTTGCCATTAGCTGCAACCAGAGAATCAGTGGTAAATCATTATTCATTAGTTAATATTAGAAAACATAAGTGGAAGATGAAGACTTCTTTTTCATGTCCAAAGGTTGAGTCCTGAACAATTTAGATAAAATTTGTAGGGAAGAGGAAAACCGGAGGCTTTTCCTCTCTCTTCCTGTTCAAAAGGTTTTGTCAAAGTAGGTTTTCCTTTTTCATCCTTCCTTGTTTCCTGAATATCTTATCTTGTATGAACTTGTCTCCTTACTTACTTACCACAGCTATTGTAGTGCCACTCTTCTGGCTTGTGCCCTATGGGAACCTTATCAAAAGAAAGGTACAAAGTTATAATGAAAGATTAATCAATGCTGGACTGTGCATTAGCAGGCTGATAATGCATGATTGGGGTTAATGTGAGTGATGCACAAGGGTGCAGCTGAGTGCATCCAGAGATAGCATTAACCCACAGGTCCAAAGTTGTTCATTCATACAATACGACCACATTTTCGTGAAAAAGACGAAAATGAAAGAAAATTCGGGTTTGTAAATTACCGCATTTTCATTGAAAACGAAGCCTGAGAACTGGTAAACATGATTAACGATTTACATTTTGGTTTCGATGATAATTGTAACATTTGTAATCATGCATAGGAGTGTGTATGTATGTGTATATGTGTATGTTTGTGATGCCCTACATTGTAAACATGATATCTCAAGAAGGGACCCTTTGACAGATCTCATATTTAGTGTATAGGTGTACCACATTGAGTAGAAGAACCCTATTTTTTAGTGGAGGTCAAAGGTCATTTTGGATCAATGAGGATCAAATTGTGAAATCCTTGTAACTATGGTATCTCAAGAAGGGAAGCTTGGACAGTTCTCATATTAAGTATGTAGGTGTACCACATTGATTAGAAGGTCGTCATTGTTTTTGGTGGAGGTCAAAGGTCATTTGGGGTCAACAGGGCTCAAACTGTGAAAGCTTTGTGAACATGATGTGTCAACAAGGGAAGCTTTGACCGATTGTGTATGTAATTTGTAGGTGCATAACATTGAGTAGAAGAATCCTTTTGGTTTTGTCGGAGTCTAACGTTCATTTGGAGTCAAAAGGGTTGAAATTGTGACAACCTAGTAAACAATGATATTGCAAGGAGGGAAGCTTGAAGCTATGATCTCACATGTTATGTGTAGGTGTTGCATCACTGTAACTGCAGTATGCAGTTGTTCATGTTGAGACATGATACATATCAGTCTTCAGATATGTAAATATCCTCATCAGTGCAGTCATCGAAACCACAGTGCATTTGTGCATTCTGGTTATTGTATTCATCGGCCGGTGATTTTACTCTTTAATTGATAGTGTTTTATCCGTCGGATAATGTATTTACCGGACTGTAGGGGGCCAACAGGAGTTGAGAATTCTTGCCGAATATGAATGAACATTTAATACTGTAAAACAGAAGATACATATTGTCAGTCAGCTAAATTATTGTATTGTCACTTTTAATAGGACTTGCTGTATCAGTTTAATACGTGATCGCTTCACCTTTCTTCTTCCTTTACAGACAAGCTGTCGAGAGCCTGGCACTGGAAAAGGAGCAACTCATGAAAAAGCAAGAGAGAGAGCAAGAAATGAATATGAAACAGATTCAGGAGAAATATGAGGACAAACTGAGAGATAAAGAGGAGGTAATGAGAGAGCGATGAGACATCTCTCTGGAACTATTAAGTCAAAGAAACCTTTGATTGTCACTTGAAAATATCTTGTTTTATGTGTTTTTTTCCTCCTTCCTTTAAATTTTTACTTGTTTGGGACAATCATTGGCATTTTAAGGTTATTTTATTTCATTTCTAATGGTAACATGAGATTGAAATGTTCTTGGTATTGGCATCCTTATCTAGTCAATAAATAAATTCTTTGCAAACTATTAGCCAAATAATTCTAGAAGGGGCACATCTGGGAAAAGTGGGATCTTAAGTCATTCTTTGTCTCCAGACATTGCTAACTTCTCAATGTTTTTGTCAATGTGATACTGTACATCATCAAAATGCATAAATAGTAATGTTTTCTTCCGTTCCTAAATTCAGAGCAATGTAGTTTCTGTCGGGTACCCATTGATTATCTGTATGAGGATGGATGAAGGAGACATATTTTGGAATATGTGATGAAATGATAATTTTATTTTCACTTCAGATCAAAACTAATACATGTTACTGTACAGTTTCATTAAATAAATAGTTAAAATAGATATCAGATATGACATAACATCAGATGTTGACCTATAAAAGTATTGTTGTTCTCTTCTGAAAGGAACCAGGTAATAACTTTGGAACCAAACAATAAATACAAGGGGGGTGCTTGAGTTACCTATGAAAATACTTTTGCAAATGAAATGCAGTAAACTCTGACCGATGTATAATAGGCAATAGCACTTAGTGTCATTTGCTCTGTAAGTCTGTCTACAGCAGTTTCACCTAAAATATTCATTGCAAAATATGTTTAAATTCCATAATTATTATTTCTTCATGGGTAAATGTTATCCATGGGGTGAAAGATTAATGGATCCTTTAAATCATACAAGTGAAGGGAAACAAGCGGGAAGATCACCTGTTGATAAACAAGGGCTGTAGTTCAGGTGGCCTCAATCCACGAGTCGGTGCTTCAGTTTGCTAAAAATGTGTTCATGAATGATCATCTGATTTGACTGTTTGCCAGCTCAGAGCGTCCAAAACGCTGCTCGCTGATCATTCGGCTCTTCTCCTTTCACCAAAATCATCTCCACATTCCCACAGGAGAACAAAAACCTGAAGGACATCCAAGAGGACTTACAGAGACAGCTGGAGAACGCTCAAGAGCTCCAGCAAGAGCTGGAAAGAGCGGTGCAAGAAAAGACAGACGAAAAAGAGCAGGCGATGGAAAATAACAGGGAATCCATCTCAGAGAAAGACAAGTAAGTCCACGTTGGTTGCAGTGTATGGTTGAGATGGTGCCCTCGACAATCCATCACTGAGATGGCAGGCTATCTGTGTGGCTTATCAGTAGAGTTCACCAGTTTTGCCGAAAATGGATAAAAATCGTGGAAAATCGTAGCACGAGGTGGAAAATGCAAAGCCAAAAAGCAAGAAGAAAAGACAAAAGAAAACACTGTGAAAAATGGAAAGTGTCTAAATGTGTCATCAGGTTCAATTCATTCCTACCATTTCCAAATAAAAAAAAAGTTAAAAAATCATGTCATTTGATTGTCATCCAAGACTCTGCAACCTCAACGAAAATGCAAAAAAGTGGACGTAATCGTGATGTTTCCTTGGATTGTGGTACGCAATTCTACCTTTGCAAATGGAAACATTATTGGATAAAAGGGAAATCCTTTAAGAAAAAAAGAGAGAGAAAATGGAATTTGGCAAAACTGTAAATGCTTGTTTGCTCTTCTGTGACCCGGTAATTTGCTACTGCCCTCCTTTCTTCTATTCAACCTGTTTGGCCGGCTTGATTTCTCTTAGGCACGTGTATCATATTCTGCGACGGGGTTATTTCTGAATCCTGTTAAATATGTCAAATACCAGATTATTGCACCATTGTTGAAGTAAAGAGCAGGCACTGACAGTGACATTCCACTCACTGGACTGCTGTACGATAAATTTGCTATCTTGAGATTTACTCAAGCAATGGTGGATTCTGTTTTTGTAATTTCTTCACTGTGTCACTCTTCACCAGTGAAACAGTTCCCCCGACATTCTTTTTATTATTTCACCATTCTAGGTTCAGCCCAGCTTTTACAAAAGGGAATGATCCATGTGGCTCTTAGATAGATTAAAGTGGCCACAAATGTGCAAGTCATTGCTGAAAGGGGATGAGAACATTTGAATGAAAGTTGAAGTAAATCAATCACAAGTAATGGTGAAATATAAAAGAATTAATTCTGGTGGCTATGGTTCTGCTAAATTTATTGTTTGGCATAAAAATAATAGAATGTCGTATAGTCTTTTGGCTTGAATTTAGGATATTAATGTTAGGGGTTGGGTGAGGGTTACATGGCCTTGTGAATGGGCATCCAATGACTATATAGTAATGCTTTGGAGCAAGGATGCACCCTCACGTGACTGTCATGGGAATAGGCTCCACCAAAGTAAAGTGATTCTTTTTGCTAACTAGAAAATAAAAGCAAATTGGTGGAAACATCCCTGAAGTATCCCTTATCATCATCATATCCTCTGAAAGCTCCCTAAATATTGAAACAAGGAAGCAGTATGTAACATTTGATCTCGTTTGTACTTTCGCAGGGTCATCGATCAACTGCAGTCCGCCCTTCAGACCAAGGAAGAGTTGATTTCGAGACTGACGGAGGAGAAGCTGGAGATTGCAGAAGGCATTGTGCAACCTCTCAGGAAAGACAACGATAATCTGAAGAAGGAACTCGAGCAGAAAAAGAAAGAAATTGAGGTATTGTTCACAATACGTCTCCCTTGTCAATTCCAAATTTGACCTAGGGTAAAAAAACTTCTCTGCAGGTTGTGATAAACAAGGAGCAATCAAGTGATAAAAAAGGAGACAGTGGTGGGGTTTCTGTTTCATGTTTGAGTTATTCTGTCCAATAGACATTTAAATTTTCTTGACATTTCATGACGGAAATTGATACAGTCCGTGTTGTAGCTTAGAGGGATTCACCAATGAAAAGGATAGGAACTTTATAAACTTAGGAAATTTTTTCTCTCTTTGCTAGTTAGAACTATATTCCAGGAGCATGTTCTCTTTGAAAGTTTTAGACTTTAAAACAAATTTTGTTTCACAGTGGTGCATTGCATTATGGGAAATCTATGATGTTATTACAGACAAACTAATTAGATAGCTTTTGTATTCTTGACTGTCTTAAAAAGAAATGTTACAGCACTTTGGAAGTTGTGACCGTTTTGAAGATCAACCTGCAGACCACTCCAAGGCAATTGTTTGCTGGTGTCAAAGAATTGCAAGAATTCAGCAGAAGATGCAAGTTGTTTCAACTATCTCTATTTTCTACTTTAACATCAACTAGAATTTGAAATTTATAACAAAAAGTGAGTATGATAAACATCTGCTAATATTTATCCAGGATTTGAAGAGAGAACTTGAGAATGAGCTGGCAGAGGAAAAGAAATCAGAAGAGAGAATGGAGGTAAAAGATGGATTTCAAAATGTCATCTAAAATTGTTATGCTATTTAAACTCTCTTTCCCAGGTGATGTTATAGTCACTTCAAGAAACATTTTTTGAGTCCCCTTTTTGCAATTATGAATATTCATATCCATTCCCATTGGTCTGTTTGATTTCAAGTAACAGTGATTGACGATTAGGCTTTCTTTAAGAGTCTGAATTTTGTAGGGCCAACAAAAAATGTCGA
Organism: Stichopus chloronotus; assembly: GCA_021234535.1. NCBI lineage: Eukaryota > Metazoa > Echinodermata > Holothuroidea > Aspidochirotida > Stichopodidae > Stichopus > Stichopus chloronotus. The sequence continues at coordinate 19,708,036 of CM037838.1, forward strand.
GATAATTTTCGTATTCAAGTATCTGGAAGATGAGTGCATATTTCTCTTTCAAAAGTTCTTTTTGTAACAAGTGGTTTTTTCCTCCACTTTCTCTATCCTGAAACACTGCTGAAGAACAAAGATAGATGACCAGGCGATTGCCTGTTCAACTAAATTCCAGCTTTAAGCAAACTTGACTGCAATTAGTCTGAAACTTCGATACTCTGAACTTCAGTGGTCGGAATCTGCAGATTCTCTCAGTGCTTTTTGTTATCTGATTGGTATGCCTACCACATCGTTGAGAAAGTACATTGTTCACCTTTTCCGAAATTGTATTTGCATATTATTTTGGGTTGATGATGTCATAGAAATCAGGCAAAGAGGGGAGTTGCCAACCAGTGGTAGCAGTGTTGGAGGAAGAAATGCCTGATATCTGTCACATTTAAGATGAGTTTTATCAATTTTAAAAAATCGCAAAATGTGATTTTTGTTTTTCATGACAAAAGCTCTAAACTGACCATACTGCTCATTTTAAGGTTGATGTTGAAAGTGATTGCCATGTTAATTCTTAAATTAATTTTGCATGCTGTTAATTGCTTGATTATTTCTCAATGCTGTCCTCTTAAGATGGACAATCCTGATCTATCTTTCGACTCCTGAGGTAAAGGTCAAAGGCAGAGGACTTAATTTTATCATTTGATAAGATACGCACAGTCAGTAGGAAATGAAGCCCCAAATGGGATCTTTACGAAATACTTGTTATCAAACTTTAGATGTGGGGATCGTTAAATTACATTTAGGTTGACAGTTAGGCCATTGTTGACTTATCTCCCATTGTGTTTTCAGAAACAAAGAGAAGGAAACTTGAAGAAGATGAAGCAACTTGAAGATGCCTTGGAGAAAGCCAAAGAAGAACTTGCAGATAAGGATGATAACATAAAGGTGACACCCATAGTCAACACTGAAGTAGTTTTAGGAAATCGTATTTTTCTGAGCTGTGTTGTAGCTATGTGGGGCGACAAGGGTAGAAAGTTGTTTGCATTAGCGTTTACTGACCTGCAGCACTAAAGTGAAATGTAATTAAAAATTAAAAGGCGCTTCAATAATGAAATACATGCTTTTGAAAGAGTAAGTTCCTGCAATCTTGAGACTTCCATGAATATAAATTTTCTTATATTCTATGCTCCAGTCAATGATCACGCCCAACTTAAGTGGTCAAGCAAAGAATTTGCATCCCCTCCCGACTCAGTCTCCCTAACTGCATCCCTGGTTGTGAGGTAATACATCTCTGACAATAGTAAACATCCATACTCTCTCATCACTGGGTGAATAGTTAAATTCTCATGGCATGGTGCATCTCAGAGTTTCAAAGTTTTAGAGTTTGCAGAAATGGCGAAGACAGATATTTGACACTGTCATGGAGGACGCTGTCAACTATGGTAGTGAAATAGTTTGTCAAACTTTAGAGGCAATTTGAGTTGACGATATCGTGGACCACTGACCTCAGTGCAGTGGTCTAGGCTTTAGCTGACAAGGAAAATGACTTACCCTTCCCAACAATAGAAAGAGAGCAAGACTGTTTGTAAAGTGCCTGTTCAGAAGAAAAAACCTGTGTAGGGAAGTTTTTGAAAACATGTCGGTCTGGCATCTCAATCCTGGCAGAATCTTTTTCAGAGATAAACTGAAGAACATTTTGCTCTAACTGAAAGGCCATTGGAACCTATTTTTGCACATTATGTAAGTAAATTATGTAAAGTAAATTATATAAGTTATAAAGAACATAGTAAAACATGTATTTTTTTCTCTCTCTCTATTTGTTATGAAGGACCTAGAAAACAATTTGAGGAATTCACAGAGAGCTGAAAAGGTTAGCAGTTGTTACCCTTTTTTTTGTGTCATTACTGTTTTTCAAGAAGTCGTAAAAGATATGTTGGAGTTAAATAATGCTATAGCAAAATAGTTCTATTGTCAGACAAATGCAGAGATGTTTAGAACTTTGGTAAATCTACAGCAAATAATTTCAGAAAATTAGAGAATGAAAATTCATTTAACCTGTAACATGCAAATTCATTTACACTTGATCTTTTTTTTTCTCCTGTGACTGCAGAGATATCAAAGTGGCTTTTTGTTATGTGATGTTCAAGTATTTTATTTAACTTGTCTGTGACGTCTAACACTTTAGTAGAATCATTCATGTTGCTGTCTCAGTGAACAGAATGTTTCAAGCACACTTCAAATCAAACCCAGGTGAATAATCTGACCATTAGAGACTTAAAACCTTTCTTTGGAGGAATGTCTCCCTCCTCCTGCATGCAACACCAGGATTCGGTATTCCTCTTCAGTCTCCTCCCTCGCTTTTGTCCACCAACAGGAAGCGGGAAACGAGATCAAGATGAAGGAGCAGGAGATCCAGTCTCTGGAGAGCAATTCTCTGAAGAGAGACAAAGCCATCCAAGGATTTGTTCAAGCCCTGAGAGCCAAGGAGAAAGAGGTCAGAAACATTAGGATAAAGAGAAAAGAGAAAGAAAAATTTTCTGTGTCGATCATCGTGCCCTTTCGAAAGAAGGGAACGTTTTGTGGTGGGATATCGCGTCAGGGTGCTCGCCCAGTAAATTGCCACATCATCATCGTCCTGCGGGCTTTCATTTTCCCCTGGAGAGGATGAAAGTCTGCCTCCATACTGCTCATTGCTTTGAGTGGTTAACCGTGATTTCCATGGTAACTAACCACACCCCCGATGATCGGCATTTTGATCTTCAATCACCATTGATTGGCTGCTCACCCTACGTGGTAGCTGCGGATTGTTGCATTTAGACTGTATTTTGAAAGAAGGATAAAATCTAGGCACTCACTAGATGTGTGGACATCCATGTGGCTTGTACATCTTTTGTTAACTGTATCTTACCACTCAACAAAACCCTCAGTCTACAACTTCACAATTGCAACAAAAAAAAATGTATGAACTGTCATATACTGTTGTTAATAGTTCAGGTCATCTGTCTATTCCACTTGCTTCACCTACTTTTAGCTGTTGGTTTTCTTCATTCACAGAAAAAAAAGACTCCAAAGCATTCGTGCTTTCAAACAAATAAGAGTTGGTTGGTTACTTCTTGTGCCAAGCTTCATCCAAAGATTCTGAGCTGAGAGTGTTTATACTTTTCTTTAAATGAAAAGAAAACGTCTGCCATTCGTAGGTTGTAGTTATTTGATAATTGTTTCTTTGTTTGATTTTTGTCAGATCGACCAGCTTTACAAGCAAATGGAAAACAAGGACCAAGAAATAGCTCTCGCCAGAGAAGCCATGCACAAAGCAGAAATGAAGAAATACAAGGTTTGTTGTATTAACTTTTAAAAATTGTCAGTGGTGGCCATTTTGCAGGCCATGGTAGGAGTGGCATCTAAGATCCCTCGTTTCTTCTCTGGAGTGGTGGATGTTCAAGTTTTGGTCCTTGGAAACAGGGATAAGTTAATATTCATAATCAAACCTTGTCACAAATTGTAATGTTTACGTTCATGTTTGTATGTAACATGACTGATGTCTGTGCAGATGTCGGGCACAACAAGGAAAGGTTCACATCTCAAGGTTTGGGCATTGGAATCAACCTAATGCCTGCCCAACCTAAAGATTGAACTTGCAAAATAATATGAAGTACAAGTCTTCAAAAAAACACTCCACTTCAAGGATATGCTTAACATGTTTGGAATACGAAGTTGAGACAAAAGTGCCAAAGAAAAACAAAATGTTCTGTCAATTTGATGAGAGTTGATGACATCTCACTTGTTTTATTTTATCTTTTGTTGGTTTTGTGAAAGATCTTTTTTTTTGCAGGGTGGGAGGGACACTTATTGTTATCTTTCCTGATCATCAGTATGACAGATCAGTGTCAAAGGTTGACAAAGCGGTGAAAGTGAGGTAGATATTATCAGGGGGCTGCTCAGGGATAACTCCTGTACATATGGCATGTCAAAAATAAACAAGTTTCAGGTGTTATTCGTAATTCATGGGATAAGTGTCTCGCCATATACCTCAGGAGTTCTTTTGTTTCTCTTTTGGGTGTTTACATTTTAGGATATGGAGCAGTACCAGTCATCTGTCTCGGACATCCAGACTAACGTTGCCGAACTGAAAGCTGACCTTCATTCCAAGCAATTGGAAAATGAGGTTAGGACTACTTTGTCATGTTCCCAATTTTGAAATATTTTAACCATAGTTTACCAACTTTTTTCACATCTTGAACTTTTTTCTTGTCAGTTTTCAGCTGTACCTCTTGCAAGCAACTAAGGAAGCAAGAAAATACCCAATAAAAGAAAACAAACAACTGTTAGGTTGTCAGTTAGTTGCATTCACTTGATCAAAAGGGTTGCAAAGGAATGAATAAACAGCATATGAGACTGCTTTTTGTTCCTCATTAGAAAAAAGATTTTCCTTAAAGGGAATAGGCACTCACCCCAACTTTATTCTGAAGCATTATAGGCTATCTTACAAATCTCCTCTTATATGCCTAGTAAGTATCCTTCAGGGCATTTCAAACTATTGTGTATTCAAAGTAAACACATAATTTGCATAAATTTAGCAATCCAGTGGCAAAAATATTGTCACTTGATTCAAAAGAGCTATCCATGAAATAGGATAGGAGACTATACTAATACAATTGGGATGACTGCATTTTCCCTTTAACTTTGATAAGTAGGCTTTATCATGTACATTACTTGGAGGTAGCAAAAAGCAAAGCTTTCAAGGATCCTTAAGTTACAGATTTTTTTCTATTTCTGGTGAAACAAGGATTTGTTGTATGAGTGTGTGACATAAAGGGGTACGTGCCCAAAAAGTGAGGGCGGTGTTCTGTTCATTTGTTCGGAGGATCTCCTCTAAAGGCCTGCCATTTCTTGCGCTCAAAACGTACTCTTTGTCTATGGCATGTTATTATCATTCACATCTGCACGTATTGGAATCACAAGCTCGTAGATATTGAAGCACAAGGAAGTATGTTAGGGAACAACACCCTTACTTTTTGGAGCCCTATAGTACATCAGTATTCCTTTAATAAAATTGATCCTGGCACAGAATTGGGGTCAGTGACTGATAGCATCAAAAGAATGGATTTCATGAATTGGTGAGATGGATGTGAGAATGGTGAAAGGAATTTCAAGGAAGTACTCATTGGTTGGAAGTATCATTAGATACTTTACAGGAATATTTTACTGTGGAAATTGAAATTGTCATGCCTCATTCGACGCTTCAACAACAGGGACTGCAAAAAGCAAACTTTCGGAAACAACAGGAGGCCGACCGCCTGAGAAACGAGAAGATACAGGCAGAGGCGGACAACCAGAAAGCTCTTGGAGAAAAAGATGCTGAAATCCAGGTATTGAATTCAAGAAAATTGTTCAGATTTCTTCCTCCTCAAAAGTGGAAAATTGAGGTCGCTGGTATTCATATATATTCATAAATTAAATTAATCACAGTTTTCACACAATGGTGGAAATTAAAGTATAATTCTGCAATATTGAAGTGGATGGGCATGCTCCCAAGCACATCATTGCCATGAATTTTTAGCTACAGTTAAAAGGATGGTCTAGCCATGAATATAGCTTTGATATGTTGAAGAGCAAGTTAATCTGACCATTACAGTGAAACTTCCATTCAATTCCCATGTGTGGTTCCGGAGATATGAGCAGTTGAAGTTGCCACATTTGTCACCAACAGTTGACTTGAAGCAAGCAGGAGTGATGTCATTTCCCCACATTGATAGAGTATTTTATGTTTTTCCTTCAACTTTACACCAAATTTAATACTTCAATATCTAGTGCTATCATAATGTGAATGTATGAGGGGTATGAGAATTTCGCGACCTTTACATAACCAGTACCTAAGCTGACCACCTATTGATTTCAAGGTCGCTGTAATAAATTCAATAATAAAGAAAACAAAAGACTATTCAGCCATGTGAGGAGATGATGTCACTTCTGCTTGCCTCAAGTTTACAGTTGGTAGGAAGGTGGGTAACTTCAACTGGTAATATCTTGAGAACCACACATGGGAACTGAATCGAAGTTTCACCCGAATGGTTGGATAAACTTACTCTTCAACATATCCACGCTAAATTTGTGGCTAGACCATCCTTTTAAAGCTTTGTTTTGATTTATTTTTTAGGATCTTCATAATCAAGTACAGGAGGCAAGGAACAGAGCAACTCGGGAAACCAGGGACATGAAAGAACACTATGAGGTTAGAGTGACTGTTTTATCTGTCTGTATTTTGTTAATCTGTCTGTCTGGTTTTCTTTGTTTCATTTGTGTTGTATCATGTTTACTTTACTGTAAAGGAATGTAACTGTTTATGTATCAACACAACACAGGTAATTTCAGAGAGGTATTACTAGAGGTCCGTACATGTACACTTAAAAGTTTCTTTGTATTTGTTCTGCTGTTTTGTTTAAGTATCAGCATTAAGTAAACAAACACTGGCCAAAGTCCAGTTCTAAGATCGGCATGAAACAGATAATTGTTGGTGTCTGCACTAGACGAGGGAACATTCCCTTTTGTCTGCTGAAAAAGGTAGACTGGGGTCACACATTGGCATCAGTGAACACTGTTTCCAACATATGAGCTATTTCTCAAGGTAAATAGTCTCTGCCTGCATATTTTCCTTCACAGTCATCTCTGTCATTATATGACAGGTTATTTACCATCAGACTTCCCATTAAAGGATGCTTGTTATTTCCTTTCAAATAATTTTGGTCAGGTTCATGAGCATGTGTTGGTTTGAAACCAAATCTGTAAATTCTGGTATGTTTTTCAGTTTTTAGAACACTCTTTGTGCAAAGTTATTTTCCAAACTGTTAAACATCCTTCCCTTTTGCAAGAAGTGGACTTCAAGCTAGCGATCACCAATTTTGCCTCTTGGGTTTGTCTCCATGTCTCATAATTTCTTCCGCTTGCCTAACTTCAGGATTTGCTGGACGACTGCAAGAAGGATATCGACAAGAAAGACAAAGCGATCCAAAAGTTGAACAAAGTACTGCAAGATAAAGATGAAGTCATTCAGGTTGGTACTAGACACAACAATCGCCTTTAAGATCGCATTATTATGTATTATATTTTCTTACAATATTGCTCAAAACTTTGGGATTTTTGTTTGATCAAGGCATGAAAAATGAACTAATCTATGAGTTTGTGTGTTTCATGTAGAAGTTAGCACAATTTTTTTTTTCTTAGTTTTGTATTATTTTGATGATGATGCTGCTGGTGCCGTGAATCACACTGTCTGAGAACTTATTTTCAAGACATTTCTTGTTATTCCCTTTTGCTTCTGATAGAGATTTTTTTTTAGGCCTTCATCTTTTTGGTAAGGTGCAAGGATGAGCATTTGAGCATTAGTACTCTGGAGCAGCAATCATTTAAACTGTGTAACTGTTTTGCTGAAAAAGTATGTGACAAAATGTTCTTTAGCAATGTTATGCGTCACTGGTAAAGAGGGGGGGATGCCAGTGAAGAACTATTAATGTACATCAATGTATTCAATTGTCACCGTCCTCCCACACCATAAACTTCACAGGATCTTATGGAAAATGCTCGAAGCCACCCCTCGAATTATGTGAGTTCATTTGCCACTTGGACATCCTATTTGCTTCCCCCAAAGGGCTTTTAAAGGACAGACCAGACCAAAATTTATTTCAGCTGATGTATCATGTAGAAGACGAACACATCTGAGCATTTCGGCAAAATTTGAGTATAAGCTGTAGTCTTTTAGGTTTTCGAGATAATTACATTCAAAGGTATTATGTTTCATCTCCAAAAGTGAATTTGGTGTAAATTGATGTGATGTCATCCTGGCAACTGTTTGTCGACTTGAGTGCATCAATTTCAGAAAAAAAACCATGGATCTACATGAGAAATACCAAAGAAAAGAAAAAGATTGGAGCTAAAGGTGAATGTCAGAGTGCAGTGAATATATCAAGAACAATTTGCAGAACTGGAAATTCAAAGAGGGAGGGAAATCATGGAACAAAAAGAGGTGGAGATGAAAGGCCAGCAACTTCCCCATGCTCTACAGCGTTGTCAACCTAGAAATTCTCCTTGTTCGATGAGCATGTATTGGTTCTCATCTTTTCTGAAACATTTTGAACCTTATGCATCTGCCGTTGATTATCTCAAGAAAGACTGCTCCTCCTTGATTAGTACCTGCATGATGAGTACAAAACTACAATACGTAATTGTCTTTTGTTAAATTACCTCAATAACATCACTCTTGGTTTGCTTTCAGTATAAGTTTTGGTGAAGAACCATGTTGATGTGAACCATTATCAGGCCAACAAAGGCCAATGGGAACTGAGCTGTATTGAGATGTGTTTATCTCCCAATTACCATCACAACTAAATTGTGGTCTGGACTGTACCTTTCATTTTTTCTCGTGAAGTGCTACCTTTGTGTCTTCACTTGCTCACTGAATATTTTCCAATGTAGCGAAGTTTTCACACATCCCATGTACCCTTGTCAAACAACTTGTGAAACTAATGCATTTTTGTTCATCTACTTCTTGTACCTCATATTTTACATTCAAAAGAAGCACCACTCTTAGTAATTTTTAACAAACATGGTTGAATCTTGCCCACTTGCAATAAATGTCATTCTTTTTTTAAAACCAAGGAAGCATGTTACCCCATGATTTGTGAATCGTGGCAGACAGTGAAATGTTCCCATGAATTTTGTGCTTTTTCATACAGAAGTTAAAGATGGTTGGTTGTAGTAGTAGTAACATGAATGTATAATCCTTTCAGCAGTTTTAAGTTTGACACATGTTATTTCCTGCACTCAGTTTGCTCATTCTTTGGCATGAAGCTTATTGCAACATGGAAACTCATCTGTGCGCAATCAAAATGGCGACCAGTGTAATTTCAAATGTTGTTAAACATCAGTGCAGCTTTAACATTGAGTCAGATGCGTAGAACATGACTTGTTTTTACTTGTGCTATCATGATGAAATAGTTTCAAATTAGTGCAAAGTACACAAAAAAGAAAAAAATGCAAAGCAGATACACCAGCTTCTCAATGTCATGCATTTGTCCAGGTTTAACTGCTGGTTAGTATTAAACTCAAAGAGAATAGATAGAAAATATCAGAGCCCCCCGTGTGTACCACGCTTTGCTTGTGATCTGTCGATGTTATCGAGCATTTTGTAGTTAGCTTTGCACCAAGTCTGTGCACCAAGTCAATGTTTTGTCCACCATTAAATATTTGGTTGATTTTGGTAAACAGTGCTCAATAGTCGATCAATCGATCAGTCGATAGTCACAGTGCTCAATAGTCGATCAATCGATCGATCGATAGTCACACTCAGGGACGGTTTCATCCAGCTGTTTCTGAGGGCCGAATGGGGGATGCCGGGCACAATCTGCCGTCTTCTTACGGCAGCAGGGTAGGTTGATGCTTCATTGTGAAATGAACTTGGAATTTGCAGTACTTAGACAGGGAAATGCTGCAATTGCACATCACTTTTAAAAAATACAGCTTTGGACTATGAAGCAGTACAATGACGCCTCATGCAATGCAAAGGGCATCCCTTTTAGGTGTGAGAATCATTAAATATTTGGTAAATGTTGTCCATGGGTCTTTTTTACCCAGAGCTTTCTTTTGAATACAATGATACATACTTCCTTTTCTTTTTTCTCGTCTGTGTGGTGGGATGTGTTATTTCTTTCCAAAGGAATAGAACCTTAAGAAGTTTTGGTAGCTTTTAGACAAAGAGACCAGCTAACCCTCCCATAATTCTCTCTCTCTGTGGTGGTTCTGAGGGACATTCCATTTTTAGTGTGGTTTGCAGTTTTCTTTTGAAGTTTTTCTTTCTTTTGTTTACTTTTCTTTTTAATTTATCTGCTTTTTCTTCTGTGATCCTGGTTTGACATCCTTTGTTTCGAAACAAAAGAGGAAGTCTGCAATGAAACTGCAATTTAAGGGCAAAACAATGCAAATCAATTAATACTGCTACTCAAATATTCTAAAATTTCTCCCATCATCAGAACGAGTCTTGCTGAAAATTGCACAGTTGTTTCTTTAGCATCGATGTACATCCCAGCACTGTAGATTATCATCATTTCAGAATGTCACCGAAGACACTGATTCACACCCACAAGCGCAAGAAGTAGTCAGCATGTTATTGATTAGCAAAATGTGTTTGAAATGAAGAATGGTAACGTTAACTAGTTCGCAGAAAAAGCCATTCCTTTTTGATATTTCATATCCATCTCCCAACCTCCCACAACCTGTCTTGTTAGAAATTGTAACAGTCCTGATGACACTGCCACCGATGAAAGTGTGCAAAGGGAAACTTTGATGGTGCATTTCTCACTACTAGTCCTCTCCGTGACAGCAGGAGTGTTTTGTCGTTGATGTGTTTCTCATCACATTTTCATCCTGTTGTAAATGAGACTCTGCTGATGGAAATCACGTCTCACTATTATATCCTGACTTGAAGATGTTGAGTTCCTGTTTGATGATGTTCCTTTCAACTTTGACCCTTTAAGATGAATGCCTCTATCTTCTTTTTGAGGTATCAGCTTTTCTGAATAAAGTTATGTTCATCATCTCTCAAGATGTGTTCTATTACCAAGTTGACATTCTTTTGGCATGAGTTGACACGTCAAAAAAATCATCTCATTATGTTGACATTTGACCCAAGAGTTGTCCAAAGTTGTGGTAAAATCTCACCATGTGGTCTTCCTGCAAAACAGGATGTTAACGTGATTGAGATAGATTACACCAACACCAGAATTTTGAAGGGTGCTATGAGAGCTTCGTATTTAAAGAAATATTCTGGTGTCAGACACCGTCCGGAGCTGAATAGTTACTTGTCGTCCCTGGCTTGAGGTGAAATTGTTATCCGCCAAGTGTTCCAGACATGTGCTTTAAATATAACACCTGCTTGCTTTATTTTCTTAAATTAGCAATTTTAAGACTCTGATGCTTTTTGTCCCATTTTGAAATTTTAAAAGTTTATAGCGTGCAGTTTATTTAGCTTTTCCTGTTCAGTTTGTTTTCTCCCTTTTTTTTTTGCAGCTCAATTTTACTGTTTAGTTCCTTTGTTACATGGTTGTCATTGGGGTTGGTGTGTGGTGTGTACATAACTGAGTTACTTAGTTGTGTATGTGTCGAGGGTGCTAGAATTTTGAAACTTTAAGGAAACTGTTATTAGCTGCATTGAATTCTTTCATCATATATACATAATTCACACCATGTAAATTACTCGATCACACAGCACATTTTTTGTCACCATGCACCAATGTATTTATGTGTATATGTTTTGTCAGATTTAGCTTATAACCAACCACCATTCTTTGTAATATAGCCATAAAACTGGTCATTATTGGTTTTATGTGATCAGTCACTATATCCAATTCCATGAACAAAGCAGTCATCGATATATCTATAGTTATGTGTGAGTAAGCTACAAATTCATTTAATTCACCTTTATCCTCTATCAGCATTTGTAAGTGTGTCCAAGGCCATTATTAAATATTCACGTAAAAAACACCCCAAGGGTTGCTTTGGTTATGTGGGACAACGTTAAACTTGGCAGTTGTGTTGAAATTTGCCACCTGATGATGCCCCAGCTTAACATTCTGTGAGTGTGTGTTTGTATGTATGGTTGTTTAGATTGAACACGAGAAAGAACAGTGAGCCATATCCCTGTTGCACAACACCTGTCTACATTCTCAGACCTTCAGTCGCAGAGATCAGGCAGTTACCATGGTGACTTCCTGTCTTTGTAAAGGGTCCAACACCCTTTAACCATGCATTCATCTTTAATTTGTAAGTGTCTATTTTACTCTCTTTGCTCCTCAGAGCCAGACGGCTGATGCAGATTCAGCTTTGGATGATTTGAAGAACAGGATGAAGGAGAAAGAGAAGAAACTAGAGGTAAGAGGATGGAGGTGCCAGGAGTATCTTCTTACTTGACCTTTGACCTACATTTAACTGAAAAATTTTGAGGATCAGAGAGCTGGTATCGGTTCATCAAGGACCCTACACCATGCTGACTGTGGATGAACACCGGCGAGATTCACGTACTCATTTAGATTGGTGTCGGGATGGTAAACCAGGCAGGGGTGAAACCAGACAATCTCGAGGCAGACCAAAACCGAGACTACCATTTAATGTCTCCATCAGGTGGACTTGAATGTATCCTGCAGTCTTTAGCTACTCTTCCAAAGCCTGGTGGAGGTCTTACCCAGCTCAGCTGTCCATCAGCTGTACCAAGCAGCCTTAGCGAACTCTGACAACAGGAACCCAAGCAACCCCTTCAGCGCCTCTGTCGAAGGCATATTTCACTGACAATTGATGAGGTTCTAAAATGAAAGAGAATAGTTTCTCCTTGCAGGCATTTCAGACCCCATGCCAATATCTTAAACTCAAGATGATGTCTGAAGAAAGATTTCTCCGGTCAAGAATGATTTAAAGTTGCCTTGAGGTTACCAAAATGCCATTTTACCGTAGCAAATTATCGCAAGAACTCTATGCTTTTTTTTTAAATTGAAGCCCACATTTAACCTTGAAATGTGACTCTGGTGAAAATGTAGATTAAGGTCACATCTCGTAAAGTATTTGAACATTTCTTTAAAGCTGGAATATGGGCTGAAAATTTGTCATATTTTGCCACTGAAAGTCAAATATATTATAATCATAACCAAAGTAAAAATTGAAAAATGTTTAAAAACCCAATTTTGCAACATGAATATTCATATCTATTCCCATTGTTCTGTGGGATTTGAAGTAATGGTGATTCATGGCTAGGCTTTCTTGGAGAGTCTGAATTTTGTAGGGCCAACAAAAATGTCAAGACAATTGTCATATTCAAATATCTGAAAGATGAATGCATAGTTCTCATTCAGATTTTGTGACTGGTCATCTTTTCCCCTATTTTTTCTTCCCTGAAACACTGACACAGAACAAAGACAGATGACCAGGCCATTGACAGTAAAACTCATATTCCAGCTTTTTTGAAGGATGGCAGTCTTGACCAAGATTATTCAGCTGTCCAGAACAGAATGTTTTGGCTCAATGCATCATAAGAGTTGTGGATCATATTTGTGAGAACTTTTGCTGTTTAGATAAGTTTATGAAAGCACTATGAAAAGCATTATTTGCACAACCATTAAAGAGAGTTATGAGCTTTTGCTGACAGTGGTGCTATTTCTTGTATCATCTGTCTCATAACAGCTTTGTAAATGCTTTTAATTCCTACACATTTTCGTTGAGACAATCTGGAAAATGAGTATATATTACTCTTGGTTTCTATTTTGAGGTTCCATTTGTCTTCATGTAAAATCTACCTTTTGTAATGAGCTCTAATTTTCCAGTCAGCTCTTCAATCCACCTTCACAATTGTCATAACAGGGTAAAGTCCAGGAGCAAATACTAGTAGCAGAAGCAGCAGAAGCTGAAGTGTTTGACCTCAAGAAACAGTTGAAAGAAAGAGACAATGATCTTGAACAACTTCAGATGGCCAACCAAGAGCAGAAACAAAAATGCAAAGTAAGGAGAACATTTTTTGTTTTGTTTTTGAGCTAGGAATTCAATCTTAAATCTTATGTAAATATGTAAATTTTTCAATTTCATGTTTTCACAAAACATCATGGTGTTTCCATCGTTTGCAAAGTTTTGGGGATTTGATCATTTTCATTGTTCTTCCCTAGGAAATATACAATTTTTCCATTGATGCGTAGAAGTAATTCACTGGAAACCAAAAAGTACAAAAAAAAAATCATAATGCATTTTATTTCATCTCTGAGTGGGAACTTTGTCTTTTCATCTTTCTTCAGAACTTAGAAAATAAGCTGAAAGGTGCTGGTGATAAAAACAAACAACTCGCAGAGTCTCTGAATATGCAAAACAGGTCCAAAGAGGTTAGTTTAACTCTTATTTCAGTAAATGAAGAAATTGGAAAGTTACAAACTGGAAGGTCAGTTTTGATTGTGAATTTTATTAAATGTTAGTGAAGCCTGTGTAAGTACTTTCAGTGTAACCTGCTTTGAAAACAAACCAAATTTTTGTCCTCATGGAGGCTCTGAATTGTCTTTTTTTTGTGGTTATATTTAAAATTGTGCTGTTTGTTGAATAATTTGTTTCATGAAGATATTAACATATTGAGTAGTTCAAATGGTAATTTATCGGTTGATTTACTGTATCTCATAGTTTTGTGATAAAACAAGTAGATTCTTCTTGTGTTGAGCTCATACATATTCACTGATGTTGCTTGTATTGTGAAGTTCACATTGTGCCCATGACTTTTGTTTTGATATGCAGTGGCCACTCTAGTGTGACCCTGTATTGAAGACCGGAGGCAATTTTCTTTCCAAGTAATTCCTCCCCACAACTGCCCTCAACATATATTCCTCTGTAATAATGACTGTGTTACCATGGCAATCTGCAGGTCCAGGATGAAGGTATGAAACGCTCGCTGGACGAGAAAGAAGCCATCATTGCCAACCTCCAAAAATCAATCGCGGAGAAGGACAGTATGTTGGAGAACTTACGGGACCTCCTACAGGGCCAGGCCCAGGGCGAGTCGGCCAAGGAGGACCTCTTTAATCAGCTGACTGCAAAACTAAAGGACAAAGAAAGGCAATTGCAGGTGAATTTTTAAGTTTGATTTTTGGCAGTGGACACAAAGCAAAGCAACGTGTGAATTGCATGTTGAAAGTTGGTGCAGTAAGCATAATTTTTTTCTTCTGCAGGCTGCAAAGTGAAAGCAAAAGAAAGTTATGGCAGGACAGGAGATGTATAGTGTTGATATGATGACTTTGTTGTTTGGAAGCTTTTTCATGATGTCATCACTCTTAGCATGGACATTATCTGGCAAACACCATTATTGGAACAATTCATGTCTATTTTGAATTCAATAGCAGAATCTAAATCTGAAATTGAAATAGGGTGTTTTCAGTGCACCAACATGACATACAAAGGAAATAGCTTTGAATCACTGTTAAATCATTCAGGGTCATCAATTAACATCGTCCTCAAAACAGTATGCATTAAGTGAGTTATGGCAGACGTATCGTTTAAATTTTTGAAAGTCTGGGTGAAAAAATTCTTTTTGAATAACATATAATTCACGTTCTATCTGTGAGGAATTCATTTCTTGAAAGAAGGCCACTGTATTGCCTTATTTTGAATCTACCACTCTGTGTCCACAAACATTGGTTGAAAAATTTCATTTTCTTTCTCTGTAAAACAAATACCTTAATTCCTGGTTAAGTGGTTATCATCAGAATGACACTAAATGCAGATCCACAGGCCTAATTCATTGTCTAACTCAATTCAGTTAAATCTGTCACATTGAAGAAACTGGGTAATATCTTCTGGTCAACCAGACTTACCGACACCATGATGGTAGTATCTTAAGTTAATCAAGAACGGTCACTGCTATTCAAGAATCCGTGACATTCACTTGACTAGTTTTGTCGATGAAACAGCCACAGAATTTCCCCAACCGTGTGTTTTGGACTATTTTCTCTCCCAGGAAATGGTGACGGAAAGAGCAGATGTTGCAAAAGCGACCGAGAAAGCCACCCAGGGTTTACTAGATGCACTCAGAGACAAGGATGAACAGATAAAGGTGAGAAACTTGGAGATACTTCATATAAGCCTACCTCAAATTCAGGTGAAAACGCATCAGCTAATGCTTGAGACATGATTTTAGCACATTAGGCATATTTCGTGAGGACTAGGTGAACGCATCAGAAGGGAAATGAATAGAGTGAACAGCCTTCACTGAATAGGATTAGCCAGATCCTATTCAAGTACGTTTGAGTTTGGCTCACATGATGTAGATACCGAGAAACACTGATAAAGTTAAGAAAAATGTGTTTCTTTTGTTTTGTTTTTTTTCAGTGACTTTTATCATCTTACAAGATATACTCAGCGTGCACTAGCTAATACAGGAACAGTTTCCCATTGACAGTTGTCTGCCAATCATTCTGATCAAGTCGTAGTTTTAGTTTTGAGTGAAAAACTTGAAAATGTAGTCAATCAACAGTGGTTGTAGTGTTTGAATTTTGACATGAACTTTTTATATTCTCACATTTGTAGCCATCATTGGTTTTAGGATTGCAAGTTCACATGAGAAACAAACTCTGGACAAAAACATTTGAAATTTTTTTCATTCTCAACCTTCCAGGATATGAAAGCCAGTATGGGTAAGCAGACAGCTCAACATAGCAACAAGATCCGTGATTTGCAGAGGGAGCTAGATAACAAAGAAATAGAACTTAAGGTGAGAGTGCAGATTTCACAGAATGGCTCCATTTCTGAATAACCTTATTTTCTTAAGATGTTTCTCAAGTGTTTGTGAACTTTTGGTGTGGTAGTTGCGTTTAAAAAAAACTTTTCAAATGGATCCTAAAATATTTTTGTACCTAAAGGGAGCTGGTGATGCACTGAACAGAGCAGAGAAAGAGCAAGACAACCTGGTTGGAAAACTGAGAAAAGCTTTGGAAGAAAAGGACAAAACCATTGAGGTAGCGTTGATTTACTTCACGTTGTTTGCAGACTTTACGACAAAATATCTCAAATTTCTGGAGGGAATTATTTGGATGTTGTGGTGTGATTTTGGTCTACCTACCACCAAGGGATAAAGCAGTTATGGTTTTTGAAGTTTTGTTCACATCGAGAGGGGGGGTGCTATCAGATTTAAAGTAGGCAACAAACCCAGAACCTAGTGTACCAAGAGAAATTAGCAACATGGAACACCTCCATAAATATTGCACCCCGTAAGGTTACGTCTTTGAGGGGAATTTGGCTGCCAAACATTTTTGTAGAACTAGCATTTGGAAGCAGTCATCTGACTCAGTTGAAAACTTCATCTTGTCAGTTTTTTTTATTTTTTTTTAAAACTGTCAGTAAGTTTGTCAGGAATTTGACTCCGCAATGCATCATCCGGATGTATGTATTGCATTTTGTTGTGAGGTATTCCATTGAATTAAGGGAACACTGATCATTGTGTTATGATAAAACATTAGAAACTGTCAGGAGACATTCTACTCTCGACCTGAAACGTCATGACTTTCAAATTTTTTTATGCCTCCGCCTGTTCTTCACTATCAACAGAAACTTCTGGACAGTGGGCGAGAGAAGGATAAGCTGTTTGTGGAGATGCAACAGGCAAAGAATCTCCCGAGCCCCGTCAAGCCATCAGAGGTTCAGAGGTTGAAAGACGAAGTTGAGGGTCTCAGAGAAGCCCTCTCGGGGAAAGAAGGTATTGCTGAAGAACAGCTTTGGCTTAGTCTTTTACTTTCATTTGATTTACTTAAACCTGCTCTCAATTAGTTTACTTTGTTCGTATCAGTACTGCTAAAGAAAATTATCTCATACAGCACATGTTAGTGCACAGCGTGCTGGACATCTTATCATTCACTCTGCTAAAGTGAAATTGCTCTCACCCTGTTTATCCATCATTCCTGCATATGATTACAGTGTTCATCCATTATCAGATTGAAACTTGACATTGAACTCGACGGTCTTAGAAAAATATCACTTTTGTGAAGGAGATTTGATCACCTTTGTATCTGTTGAAGCCTGTTGTGATTTCCATTTCTCGTACCATCATGGTTGCCCAAATAACTGCATAACGTTCCGATGGTGTCGTATGTGCGCGGCTAATTTCAAGTTCATTTTGTGTTCTTAATTGTTGGTCGGAGATGTCTCAGCTTTGACATATTTTGGTTTTGTGAAGGGTCCCTGGGTTGAGTCAGAAAGTTCTTGAAAACGATAACACACATTCAAATGTTGTAAGTTGCAATGAGTGATGTGACATGTCGATGCTCCTTATTTTTTAGATGAAGTGAGACGGCTCAAGGCATCTCTACCTGAGAAAGGAGAGCTAGATTCTCTGAGAGCGGAAGTTGTCACCAAGAATGAATTATTAGAAAGAGCCAAGTAAGTGAGAAAGTGCAGGGGAGAAAGTTCAGGTGGTGATTCCTTAGAAGTTACAAAAAGATGTCATCCCTTAGCTCACTCATTGTAAATGCTTTCTTGATCACATCTGACAGGAATGTTCCTGTCAGTATTTTTGTCTGAGGCAGTAAATGTTCATTCTTTACTGTGTTGTATGTAAGTACAATGTTAGCAAGAGCCCTGTTCTTCTGCTGAATGGATTGCTAGCTTGCTGAATGCAAGATTTCTTTGTTTTTCCCCTCTTTCTTGTCATAGGGCCACAATTGACCAACTTCAACAACCAGAGGTAAACAAGTACGAGATGGTAAGTCAAACAGCAAACATTCTCTACCTTGTAATATCAATTGCAATGAGCTCTATGAACAAATAAATGATTTTTATATCTCCTCTCATGCCACAATTGTGTTCCATGTCTGTGCCTCACATTGTGTGGATTTAAATTTTTGAGAGGCAATTTGAAATTTTAAGGCTTATCTATATTGATACCCATAGTCTCATATAAAATCAGTATTGTTGTCCTCCTGTTTTCGTGCTTGCTACTTCTTCCTAGAGGAAAATTTGAAATTGATCAGAAAATAAAGTTTCATTTTTCTTTCGCCTTTTATCGAAGTTTTTTTTAAGTTCATCTGTTAAATGTACCTCTCATATGGCGGTATCAAGTGGGTGTTTAGCTTTTCTATAATAATTTGATGATCGCTCAATATTGGGGGCTTTTACTTTTTCAGGCGAGACAGAAGAGGAAGGTCAGCGAGCTAGAGGCCGACTTGGCTGCTAAACAGCGAGAACTTGATGCCAAAGCAGAGGATGAAAGGGCAAAGGACAGATTGATCAAGGTAAACTTGAAAAAGAAATTTATTTGTTTGAAAGGTGGAGCTCTTTACTCTGAGAAAAATCCTCAAATGATAAACGAGAAGAAGGTCATATGAATGAACGTTTGAAATGAAATCGTTCTGTGGGTGATGTCAATGTGAATCATAAAGAGTGGTCTTGATCTGCTCAAAACTCTGTAGTCCTTATTGAAGCTGGAATATGAGTTTTACTAGCAATTGCCTGGTCATCTATCTTAGTTCTTTGTCAGTGTTTCAGGGGAGACAAAGAAAGGGAAAAGATCACCTGTCGCAACATCTGAAAGAGAACTGTGCTCTGATCTTCCAGATATTTGGAATATGAAAATTGTCTCTACATTTTTCTTAGCCCTACAAAATTCAGGCTCTTCAAGAAAGCATATCAGTCAATCACCTTTACTTGAGATCAAATAGACCAATGGGAATGGATATGAATATTTATGAATGCAAAAATGGGGCTTAAACAATGTTTTTCTGTCATGACTTTGACATATTCCAGGAAATTTTACTTTCACTGACAAATTTTAAACTCATATTCCATCTTTAAGGGGAATTATCATGTGAGCCCAAACATAGTTTGGTGTAATGTTTGTGACTTCTCAGCAACAACAGCAGTAAATATATATAATAGTCAAGAATTGAGAAAATCAAAGTGACAAAAACCTGCTGCATCATTTGTGAGCAAAGCGAGAGAATTTGCATGGTGTTCCGGGTTGCCGGACAAATACCCCCCCTGGTCTCCGGTCTTGTACCTCGGGTGAAATAACACCTCATGTTGTGAGGTTTTTGCCAGGGATAATTGTCCAGTCACTCTGGTCTGTTTCATGTCTCTTTGTTTAACAGTAAGGTAATCGTGTTTGTTATTTGATTGGGATATTGAAACTCTGATTGATATCAAATCTGAAAATTCAGTGATCTGGATTGACCCCCATTTTCCGTCCCATTATTTTTGTGTTTGTAAATTGGTTTACCACTCAAAGCAATGGCCTATCTTCTGTGTTGTTGAGGAGAGGGGATGAGACATGGCATGGGCGAAGTGTCTTCTTCACTCTTCCGTCAGGAACTGTAACAAGTAAATATTCATGCATCAAGTTTTGAGAAAGAAAATCTTTGTCATACCACGTGAAGTTGCAACATTTACGGAGTCCATTGTTCGTCGGAAAACCCAAACGGTCTTTTGTTACTTCTTTCGTCATAAACAGGAACTTCAGATCAGGGTCAATCTCAGCGACAGCCGCAAAGGGAGGGATTCCTCCAACGATGATGTAAGTTCGCTGATATTATATTGAAATATTAACACAAAGTGACATGTGGAATTCTTCTAGCATTTTTAGAACGTTTGCATGCGCTGCCTGTATCAAGATCTGAACCATACGTTAGCTGCTGACCTGTGACCAGTCTACAGATTCAGCTGTACATCATGTTAAAGTTCCATAATTTAAGTCAATTCTCAAAGAATTCATCTGTAAAAAAGTAGTTTTACAGAGTCAAAGGAGCACTCTGCTGATGCTGTGTGTGTGTTAACCTACGAGCTGATGCAGCGCAGAACTGATGTTATGAATATTCAGTGATTGTTTCTGAATCACTAAAAGAAAGTGAAAGATGATTTGACTTGAAAGAATTTTCAATATTATGTAACATAAACAGCCAGAGAAGGTGTTTTTGATCCATTTGATCTTTGACAAGATAACTACACTGAGACCTCACGGTGACCGGCACTCTCCAAGAATGTTAACCTACACACCATGAAAAATGTTTCCAGATTTCGTTTTGCAACTCGTGCTGTTTCAATGGATGTAGG
This sequence comes from Stichopus chloronotus, assembly GCA_021234535.1. NCBI lineage: Eukaryota > Metazoa > Echinodermata > Holothuroidea > Aspidochirotida > Stichopodidae > Stichopus > Stichopus chloronotus. Next base: position 19,728,610 of record CM037838.1, read on the forward strand.
TACTGGAAGAAGGAGACATGTATAGCACACTGCATTAACAGCTATTGGCGGAGGGGCACAGATAGGTGGACGGGGTGCATAGGTGGTAGGGGCAGAGACAAAAGACGTGACGTAGTACTCAGGAAAAAATGACCTGTAAACAAAACATGCAGGCTTTCAGTTTGTATGTGGAGACTAAGGGTAGAAAAAATTGTTGGCACTTCATTTACACCTTGTGATGTGAATTTTATGGGTTCTTTTTATTGTTTATCGTTTTACAAAACCTGTACTTCATTTTTCTAGGTTTGTATTGTATGCTTATTTGCTCTGCCCAAAATTGTTTTGAAGGATTTTTATTTGCATGAAAATCACGTTTGTAGAAGACTACTTACTGCATGATTCAACACGGCTGATAACCGTAGGTTCTGTCACAGTTGGTTTTTTTTTTTTTCTTGAGAGGGCTTCAACATGTGTTGTCTTATGTTAGGATTGGTTGTGTTCTGCTTGTGCGATCCCTATTCTGCAAACGACTTTCTCACAATTTGCTGTTAACACTTCTTGGCCTGTTCTTTAGAAACCTTGTTTTTTTTTTCTCATATCAGTGGTTGAATGGTTTGAGCATTATCCTCCATTCATCCTTCATTTTCGTCCATTACCATGCTTAGGTATGGCCATATGGGCAGAGGGACTGTCATGGTAAAGATTTGTCTTCTCGAGAAGCCATCAACATGGGTTTTATCATGTAAGGATTGCCTGTATTCTCCATCACTGATCTCCGCTCTGCAATTGTCTTTTTCACAATTTGCTGTTTTTTAGGCTTTGACTACACTTTCAAAAAGTTTTTTTTTTTGTTATGATAGCATTGTTGTCATGATTTGAGAATTCTCCTCCATTCAACCTTCCTTCATCTATCACCATCATTGTCTTTGCAGCTTCACGATGCTCTGAGAGAGCAGATCAGGGAGTTGAGTCGGTTGACCGATGCCCTGAAAGCAGAGAGACAGCTCTACGTGAACATCGTACAGAGCGGGAACAAGGACGACGCCGATTCCAGCAGGACTCAACAGCTTGAATCTGAGCTTGCGAAGGTCCAGGCCCTGCGACATCAACTGGAGAACGGCCTGTCTGGAAGGGAAGACATCCACATAAACATTGATGGCCGACCTTTCTTCTCTTCCAATACCAGTGGAGTTGGCAGCGACGTGCAGGGTGAGCCATGACGCTCTTTTAATTGAGTCACCCCTGGTAACGTCAATGATATTGGTAGCGACCTCAGAGGGGGTCATTTGTTTTTGTCAAAGGGGCATGACGTGCTCTTCATTTTCTATAACAGCAGGTCCTACAACAACCTGCCCCAGGGTTTGTGACGTGGCTTTGTCAGTGAAAGCCAGCAAATTGTCTCACAAATCACATGAGTGCCTCAGCTTAGTCTTGTACTTCATGGGTTGTATGGTTACACATATTGCATGTACTGTATGTCACTTGTGTGCACAAGTCAACTGTTGTTGACAACTCCCATCAATGTGCAGTAAATAACAATGGTAGACTAAAATGCGGAAGTGTCGTGGCAAATGCTGAGGCACTCAAATTTTGTGAGACAATCCATTGCCTTTAAGTCAGTAGAGTTTTTTTTTTTCTCCCTACGAAATGCCTGGAGGCGGGGGTAAGGAGGACAGCAGGTATTTGCATAGTGAGTGAAGTTACTTTGCAAAATGAATAGCTGCTTTATATCTGTTGAAATAAGTTTCTGAGATTTCTTACTACATGTAATGTAGTGTAACTGCTGTTGAAATTTGAATTCATAGCTTGCTCCAAATGGCTTAGTGCGATGTTATCATTCAATGCTTTTACTTCATTTGTTGATCACAATAAAGGTAAGCTCATCTTTAAGTATTAAGATGAAGGGTGATCATTAACACTTCTCTGGACTTTTTGGTTCCTTGCATTAGCAAAGGAAGCTATGCAACCAGGTTGGCTTTTGTGTGTGTGTCTGTGACTCTTGTTAGTGATAGAGATGTGACAGTCAATTTCAAGCAATTTATTTTATCACAATGGTACAAAGGAATAGACACAGAACCCCAACCAAGTAATCTACACGTACTTTGCTTCTCTTGTTGACAGGAAGCTCCTTTGGACACTCCTCCAGAGGTCAGAGTTCAAGGGAACTCCCCTCAAAGGAAATCCAGACTGGTAGATCACAGAACATGAATAGCTTTGTGTCCGAACCCTTGGCCAAGAGACAATATGTTAATGTAATGGACATGACCGTCCCAGAGATGCGAGGAGAGCTCATAGACCTACGCAATCAGCTGGATGAATCGGTCAAACAGCAACAAGTCTTGGAAGAGAGGTTGGGCCAGGAGGACATGGAGAGTTTGCGGAGCATTCCGGGGCAGGAGGATGACTCCAAAGATAAAGCCAACTTGGCCCTGCAACAGAGGGTAGTTCTCCTGGAGGCCCAGTTGCAGAAGCGGGAGAAGGAAGCAGAATCTCTGAATCATCAGCTGGAGGCGGCACTGCTGAACCAGCCGAGAGATGGAGCAGAGTCCAGCAGCCATGTGATCCCCATTCTGAAACAGCAGCTGGACCAGGCCAAGACTCTGCTACGGGAGAAAGATGCAGCCCTGCAGGAGAAAGAGCAGGAATGCCAGAGGATGAGGCAAAAGTCAAGAGGTGAGAGGGACTCCTCCCAGGTCAATGCCGCCCTGCAGCAGGAAAATGAGAGGTTGAGTCAGTTCCATAAAGACCTGATAACCAAGGTGCAACAAAAGACAGAGACGGTGAGAGACTTGGAGGAGAAAAATGACAGGCTGAAAGAGATCAACGAGAGGCTGACGAAGAAGATGGATGAAATGACTGCAGAGGCTCCCCATCTGAGGTCGCAGCTGGAGAAAGCCAAGTCTGTGATACGGAAACGAGAGAGGGAGAATGTGGCGCTGAGGGAGAAACTCGGCATCGGGCCAAAGGACGAATATGACTCTGGGAAGACAAAGGTGGACCACTTGGAAGCTGCCAACGCAATCCTGAAAGAACAGCTGCAGGATAAAACCAATGAGACAGACAATGTCAGAAGTGAACTAGATTCAGCAAGAATGGAAATAAACGAGCTGAACGAGAGAAGCCAGGAAAAGCTAAACCCAGAGCTGCACAACCTCCGGAAGAAGCTGAGGACAGCAGAAAACATGAACGGACTCTTGAAGAGGCACATCGCCATTAACACCCCAAGAGATGGGGAAGCCGGTGAGTTCAACCCACAGCTGATCATTGATTTGGCTAGGGAAATTGAACGTTTGCAACAGGAACTGAAAACGGCTGGGATTGACCCCAAAGAGGGTTCAGAAACGGACTGCAAGGAAACCCAAACGAGGGAAGTTCCAGGCAGCAAGGATGTAATGACAGCACTAGAGGAGCAGCTAGCTCGCACTCAGATGGAACTGAAAGAGTCCATCAAAAAGAACTCATCCCTACAGAGGAAAGTCCGGGCTACAGAGGGCACTGTTCATCTTCAAGCAAATCGTATTCAAAGGTACAGGAGACAGTTGCACAACAATGGCCTCTCTCCGGCCAGTACACCAAAGAGAGTTAACAGCGACTCAAATCTGCTTCGTTCATCGCTGACCTTCAGTCAGCAGTTTCCAGCTGCGGAGTCGGACTCAGAACCGACTCTGGTGACGGGAGACCTCTTGGATAATTCCTATGCAGACTTCGGCCATTCTGACGACGTCTTCGAACTCAGGGAGCAGGTCGCTCTCCTGAAGAACCAAAACGAAAGATGCCGTCGGGCTGTGAGGATGCTTCAGAACAGTCGATCCAACAGCAGGTCGACGAGCCCGTCCCGCAGCGTCAGCCCGGACCGGGAGAAGAGTTCGTGGTTTCAGGTCGTCGCAAATCAAGGGGCTTTCGATCGAATGCAAGAGGAGGTGGAGAACCTCAAGGCCCAGTTGCAGCAAGCCAACGACTTGAACTTCACAATGCAGGAACAGTATAAAGACATCCAGACACAGATTGAAGAGGCCCAGGTGATCCCTAACAATCCTGGCAAAGAGGCTCTGAAAGCTAAGGAGAAGGAAATTGTCCTTTTGAGAGGTTACCTGGAGGAATCCCAGAAACTGTGCGACCTGATGAAGCAGATGTTGCTGGAAGCCCTCAGAACGATGGACGAGATAAAACAGGCTCGTGATTGGCTAGATGGAAACTTGGGAGAGGAGATCCTGCAGAGGTTTGACGTCGCCCATGACAGACTGAAAAGAGGTGCAGATATGGTGGACACTCTCCACAAAGCTCTCGGTGGTAAGTATTAAACTGTCCAACAGACTCCTTTTCCTTTGTGTTAGAAAGACGTGAATGCAATAGGCAGATGATTCTTACTTTAAAAGTGTCTTGTCCTTTCTGGACGAAAAGTCTTGAGGTCATGGTCTTCGGTGTTTAAGTTTGACCAAGTATTTGATATCATAGTTCCACAGCTGAGGAGGTTTTATCGTTAGCTTGCTTGCAATCCCACTTGAAATGTTCACATTTGAATATAACAGTTTGTTTCCTTGGACATAAAACCTGGAGCAAATGACCAAGGAGCTGACAGTAATTCAGTATCAATTAAAGTGGTGACATTCACATATCCCCTGTGAACTGCGAGAAACCATTTGTCACTACCTGAGATGCAACCAACCACTTTAAGAGGGCAAAGCATTTGCTTAATATTATTTTTAGTCAATTAAATTGGTGACATGCCATCAAAAACAAAGTAAACCTTGCAATGATTACATTTAACTCTTTTGATTGATTTTTGTAATTTATTGCAATGGACATTCTATTTTCAGAGCCTTCGTCAAGCAGTGGCAGATCTACTCCCCGGAAAAAGTCAACATTTGCAGAAAGGTGGGACTTTTGTGAATGAAAGAGCTGAATCCCCCTCCCCCTTTTGTGATTACCAAGTTTCGTTTCAGCTTGTTGCTGTAATTTAAGCTTCAGTCATTACCCAACATAACCTGTCTTGGTTGTTTTGTCACCTGTGAAAGTGAAACACAAATTAGTAAGCAAAGCAGGGCTTCTCTCTGGGTTTAGCATGTCTGTGTATATAATCACTGGCAATGTGTTCTCGAGTGGGCTGGAGAACAAATGTGATCTCTATTGATTAAACTTGGAATCAGTGTCAATTTGTACCATTTTTGTTAACAGACTATCTTGCCACAATGAAAGGCATAAACATGGCTTGGCAGTGCATTAAGAGGAGGATAACGCACAATCGAAGGTTACTGCAAGCGCTGCGTGACGATGCAGTTCGAGTGCATCCAGCGATAACATTAACCTCAGGAGGGTGCATTATCCATTCGGTAAATGCACAGGTCTAAAGTTGAATAACCTTGTTTATTTATACAAAACAAGACTTTAATAAAAAAAAGACAGAAATGAAAGCAAATTTGGGTTTGTAAGTAACTGCATTTTCACCAAAAACCAACCTCAAGAAAAGACAAACGCGATTAATGACATGTCTGCAATGTTCCTACATGATAGACAAAGTACCATCATTGGTTTGTGTAAGATAGCAGATGACGAAACACTGTCGATTTACATTATCATTGTATTCATCTGCTGGTGATTTTACTCTAAAATTGACCATGGATTATCCATAGGATGATGAAGTCATCCTTTATATAATATATCCCTGTATGTAATAGATGTTCAAATGGTTTTTCTTCTGTTTCAGCTTAAAGACAAAATTGAGAGAAATATCAAACCTTCAGAAACATCTCGAGAAAAGCAGAAAGACAAACCAGAGCCTGAATAAACTCTTAGAAGAAAACCAGCAGGTTGCAGATGAAACCAGAAAGGAACTTGAAAAGTAAGTACTTACATCTCTTTTTTTCTACATTTTCTTTTAAAGTTTGCCCTTTCAAATATGTGAAGCAAGTCCAGATGCAAGCGCAGGTTGACTAAGTCATTTCAGTTTCTAATCCCCCAAATAAGTAAAATCCAAAGCAGTATGTGGTTTTCACTACCCGTGTGGCATGTATCTATCGCTCTAGAAAAAAATGCACGAATGTCTTAATGTTTTGGGCAACTTTGAAAATGAGTCCTCAAGGCACTACAGAAGAAAAATACAGGGGGCTAATTCAATGACAGACAGCCAGTAGGAGGGTGCAAGTGTTTGTGGAAGTTTATTTTCAGAATGGAAGTGTCAATAGTATGCATAGAGAAGGATTGTAAGAACTGGAAGGCAGACTTCCGACATTCTGTGTGATTTCATGGAGGGTCTGCCGCCGTTACGAAAGAAGTCTAAGTTTTTGCTATCATCCTACAAAAGTGGGTGATAAAAAAAGCCCCTCTACCCCACGGTGTCAAGGCCTGAACATAAAAAGTAATTTTGTAAGACACTGGCCACAGACATGCTTGCTGCAAAAAGTCTGGCGTGTTTCCTGGAGATACTTTATCCTCTCTCAATTTTTTTTTTTTCTTTTGTTTAAAGGCTTTCAGCTGATGCAGTGGATAAGCAACAAACTATCTCCAAGCTTCAGCACCAACTCAAAGAAGCACTGAAAGCAAAATCTCTTCTGGAGAAGCAGAGAGACAGAAGATCTTCCAAGGGCATAAGCACATCATCTGCCCAGACAGACCCTGCAGACATCGTCCTCCACGATGTCCCCGACCTCGCCCAACTTCATTCGAAGCTCAGAGAGAACCAGTTGTTAGTGTGTACCCTCAAGTCGGAACTCGAGGTCTATCGGAACGTACTGCATTCCAAAACTCCGGAAGGAAGCCCCCATTCTGCGAAAAGTGGACACTTGGGCAAGAGAGATGGCATGGACGACACCCTGAGGGATTATCTGGAGGAGCTCAGGGCACTGAGGAAGAAGTTGGAAGATTCCATCAGGGTCAATGACAAACTCAGGAAGCAACTGGAGGGGAAACTAGTTGACTCAGGAGGAGGTGAGAGACGACAAGAAATCGGTGCTTTGTTTCGGCATCTTCGCATTGTACAGCTGAGACATATCGTGTAATGACACCATTGATTCCAAGATTTTCAAAGATTTGCGGTGCTTCCAACTAAGAGATGGGAAACAATTTGGGGCTATACATTTTCATTTTCAGAGTGTAGATTTTCCAAAATCAGATCAAGATGAATAGATGCAAAAAGTCTTAATGAGTTTCAGTGTGATGCCAATGCCCTATCAAGCTATCGCCAAGGAGACGTACGTTGATATGGTTACCAGCCACTTTTTGGCTTCCAGTAAAGTAAGGGCATTAGTAATAGGATTAAGCAAACTATATTTACCAGCATTGTCTAAACACTTATCACAGTAAATTGTGGTTGGCCATCCCAATATTGGTCATCGATGCTCATTGCTGCTATCGCCAAGGAGACGAAGGTTGATACGGTTACCAGGGACTCTTATTGTTATTGCTATTTGAAGACTGGTCTCAGCATCTATTCATCATTGACTTTGATTTTACCGTAAATTTCTTTTTAATTTATCAGGTTCCACCACCACCACCAACATTCACTTGCAAGAAACCAACATACAGCTGACGACCAAAGTGGAGGCCTTGAATGCCAAACTGGTCGAGAAGAATAACCAGAACCAGAAACTGAAGGAGGATTATAGGAAGGCTCAGAGAGATATCTCAAGGTAAACAAAGACCTTTTTTCGAAACTTTGAAGACAGTAGTTTTTCGCCTAATTTTTCAGATGGAGCTTTGGTCACAAAATCACCACAGATATACCACACTGTCAGATATTGTGGAAATGTTATAGAAATGTTCACTGAATTGTAAACTTCGTTTGGAACCTTGGGTTTGTTAACATTTTATTTTAACATGCCATAACTTCAAAATGGATAAAAAATCGATGAACTGTTTTTGATACTTTTATACAATGTCTGCAATAATACTTTGAGATTTACCTTTGTCAAGTCCTTTCACTTCTCACAAAAAGGTATTGAAGAAGAAATAAAAACTTTCCTCCTCTCCCTATTTTTATTTTCACTTTGATTAGAAAAGCATCATCTGTGAAACCAATAATGTAGTTCTACCCGCAAACACTCGATGTAGGAAAATGCTATTGAGAGCATTGTGTGGTATACTTTGCATAATTTTCTAGCTGTGCAACTACAATCCTTACCCTGGTACATTTAGCTGCTAGTTTTTGTAACATTAGAAACTTTTACTACCTACGGTGAAAACAAAGTTCCCCTTCGAGCATGATGGTCTGTAGAATGAGGTTAACGTGTGAAGTGGCCAACAAAAGTACTACAACATCCAAACCGGTTAGAAAATGTGTAAGAATATTGATACACGACTGATGGCAAAGTGCTGTAGAAGTTGAAAGTACATAGCAAATTTCGTTGCAGAAACTAAAATGCTTCTATCATTTTGTTGACTCCTTTGCAACCATCAGGTTGGAGTCTGAAAATCGCAAGCTGTCAGAACAACTCGAGGAGACCGTTCAACTGCAGAACACTCTTCGCTTTGAGCTCAGCGTCTATGAACAGCTCCATCCAACTGGTATCATATTTGTTTCTTTTTTGTTTTGCCCTTTTATAATATTTCTTTTGATTTTCTTAGAAGTTAGTTTTCTATGAAATAATTGACTGTGAAAGCTGTGAAGGGGGGGGGGGGGGTGGAGTGGTGAAGGTGGTGGTATTATTGATTTCTTGCCGAAGGTAGGCAAGGAATCGATGCAATGGTGATGTCATGTGTATGCGTGTACGTATGTGTGTTTGTATGTGACACTTTGCTTGTAAACGCGATATCTCAAGCAGGGTAACTCTGAGGGATTCTGTACTTGGCATGTGGATTGCCCAAATGAAGTAGAAGGTCCCTATTGTTTTTGGTGAAGGTCAAAGGTCATTTGAGGTCACCAGAGGTCAGAATGTGAAAACCTTGTAAACACGATATCTCCAGAAGGGTAACTGTGACTGATGTCATGCTTAGTGTGTGGGTTGGTCATATCGAGTAAATGGTCCCCATTGTTTTTGGTGAAGGTTAAAGGTCATTTGAGGTCACCAGAGGTCAAATTGTAAAAACTTTGTAAACACCCCATATTTCCAGAAGGATAACTGTGACTGATGTGGTACTTGGTGTGTGGGCTAGTCATATTGAGTGGATGGTCCCTTTTGCTTGTGGTGAAGGTCAAAGGTCATTTAAGGTCACCAGAGGTCAAACTGTAAAAACCTTGTAAACATGATATCTCCAGAAGCTTAACTGTGACTGATGTCATACTTGGTGTGTGGGTTGGTCATATTGAGTAGATGGTCCCTATTGTTTGAGGTTGAGGTCAAAGGTCATTTAAGGTCACCAGAGGTCAAACTGTAAAAACCTTGTAAACATGATATCTCCAGAAGCTTAACTGTGACTGATGTCATACTTGGTGTGTGGGTTGGTCATATTGAGTAGATGGTCCCTATTGTTTGAGGTTGAGGTCAAAGGTCATTTAAGGTCACCAGAAGTCAAACTGTAAAAACCTTGTAAACACAACATCTCCTGAAGGGTAGCTGTGACTGATGTCATACTTCGAGTGTTGGTTAGACATATTGAGTAGATGATTCCTATTGTTTTTGGTTTAGGTCAAAGGTCATTTGAGGTCACCAGAGGCCAAACTGTAAAAACTTTGTAAACACCATATTTCCAGAAGGGTAACTGTGACTGATGTCATACCTAAATGTGTGGGTTGGTTATATTGAGTACATGGTTCCTATTGTTTGTGGTTGAGGTCAAAGGTCATTTGAGGTCACCAGAGGTCGAACCATAAAAACCTTGTAAACAATATCTCCTGAAAGGTAACTGTGACTGATGTTGTACTTGGATTGTTGGTTATACATATTAAGTAGATGATTCCTATTGTTTTTGGTTGAGGTCAAAGGTCATTTGAGGTCACCAGAGGTCAAACTGTAAAAACCTTGTAAACACAATACTGTATCTCCTGAAGGCTAACTGTGACTGATGTCATACTTGGTGTGTATATTGGTCATATGAAGTAGATGATCCCTATTGTTTGTGGTCTAGGTCAAAGGTCATTTCCGTTCACCAGAAGTCAACCTGTAAAAACCTTGTAAACCCAATATCTTAAAGGCTCATTAATGTGGTGTTTTAAGAATAATAACTGTAGTTGATCTCATACTTGTCATGTGGATAACTCATGTTTGTTATAATATAACCATGTCACAAGGAATCACAAAGCCTTTTGGCTTTCTGGTATTTAAATTGCCTGGTTTCTTTTAATGTATTGCAAGTGCACAGAAATACCAAAAGTGATGTATCAATTAATTTACTGATAAGCAATGGAGGAATTTTGAATTATGGTCTACCAGTATTCTGAAAACAACTAAATTGTTTTTGGAAAAGCTTCTTGGAGAGGATTTTCTGCATTTGCATCTTAAGAATAGTTGGAAGCTATTGTTTAGTCATTTATTGGTGTTAAATTTAACATGTATATTTCATCCTTAAACCTGTCTCGCCTATTTACAGCATTTTACGGTATTTGTCACAGCAGAAAGGGTCTTCCAACATCATAATTTATTCAAGAAGATTATAAACAATGGTGCAACTGTTTCCTTTCCAGATTCACCGACGGATGGTGGGGCAGATGTCGGTGGTCCCGCTCTGCCGAAGATCACAGACCCTAAGACTGGTATAGACCTCTCTGAACTCATCAAAGAGATGAGGCGCCTCAGAGTCCAGTTGGAGCGAAGCATCGACACCAACAACGCCCTCAGGTCGAGGTTGGAGGAACTCATGAAGGACAGACACTGGTCTCCGAACATGGAGTACAAGTACAGCCACATCACAATGAAAGATACGGTCACGGAAAACAACAGGAGCACGAGGAATGCTAAGCTGTCGAGAAGGCTGTTTGTTAACACAGGTAGTTTTCATGGATGGGGGAGAAAATGCCCGTCTCTTACAATCTGTAACGTTACGATTGTTTGTGTGTCACATTATCTGTCATTCATATGTGTTTGCATTGGGTATTCGTCTCGGTTTTCAAACTTCTGTCGGTCCCTCATGCCACGAAATGGCTCCTCCATGAGGTGAACCCCTTTGAATTCTCGATATACAACCGCTTGTTCCAGTGTCAAGCTAAATGCTCATAGTTCTAGCGTACGCAAACACAAAAAGGTGTCACTATGTAGCATCTGTGAGTGAAAGACAGAGAGTTCATCCTGGTATCAGTTCATGATAATTGGGTTAGAGGAATAAAAAAAAAAAAAAAAGAGACAAAGACACTTATATTTGCACTTCTTATCCCCATTTTGCTTTTGCTTTCGTTAATTTTTAAGATGACAATGATGGTGCTGATAAAGATGACTTCCATGCCGACTTCAGTCCGTACGAAGATCCCCAGTTCTATGAAATAGCTGGTAGGTGATTTCAACTGCGCTCCATGGTACATGGTTCAGTACTCTTTGCCCTTCATCTCAGCTTAGGTCTATTCCTTCTCTCATGTCCAGTTGATGTTTAGAATGGCAGTAAGGGCATAAGTCTGATTATCTACATATCTTATGTATGTTTAAGTGCATAGCTTGTTGTTGCTTAGTAGTGTATCTAATTCACTTTAGATTTGGAGGTGCAGAAATCCATTTTACCTAATGCAATCTGTCGGTGCTTTCAAAATACAAAAAAAAAGAGAGGGGCTGTGGATGTTATATCACATAGAGCCAAACTTAGGAAACAATACTAAACTGTGTGAACTGCTGCATTTGAAAGCATGCATAGGTTTGTACTTGCTGTCAAGAAAGTCTTTGTGGTCAAAAGCTACATACAAGTGATTGGGTGACCAGTGTTGTTGGTACTGAGAGAGAAAGTAATGTATAACTAGTCTTCTTTGTTCAATATAGCAATGTGGGCTGGCCCTCTGTGTTAAGTCAAGTAACTTCTCATCGCCTGTTCAAAAAATCCAACATTCCCAAAGTGCTCTTAGGTTCCTCCAAAAGTGAGAATGTGAAGTGTAAAATCCTTGGGATCTCTGAAAGTGAGTCAAGGCTTTTACCCAGTGCTCTCTCTCTCTCTGTGTTTCAGCCAGTAACAAATCCCCTAGCAAGCAGAATGGTACAGTCCACTCACCACCATCTAAGGATACAGAACACTTCGCGGTCGGGAGTTTGCTCACCTACGAGAGGCTGAAGAAGACCCTCGGAGAGATCAGAGCGGTTCTCAGGGTGTTTGACGCTCTTTTGGGAGGAGATGAAAAAGGATCTCTAGCTCAGGTGTGTACCGACAATATTTCTGGTGCGGTGGAGGTCCGCCATGGAAAATTGGATGCATTTTTATGGAGCGGAAATCAAGTGAAACAGATGTCATCTGTAACAAGACTATTGCTTATCACATTAAGACTGGGAATGTCATAAATGTTTAGTTTAATGATAATTTTTGCGTGAGAGTCATATAAACATTCAGGTGGGGACAACATTATCTACAACATGCTTTCATGTTAAGTGTTTTCTTAGATGCAGTCTGAAAATCGTGTCTTTATTTTGCACACAGGAAAAAACAAAGATAAACACGATGCACCAGCTGAAGTCATTGATAAGCAAAGCGTCCGTCCTGATCGAGGAGAGCAATGTCCATCTCGCCAAGTTCACGACCGAGCGTCTACCGAGGACGGAGGAGATAAGCCGACTGAAGAGGCAGCTGGTTTCTCAGCAGAAACTGATGAAGGACACCATGTCCCATCTCAGCCTCTCCAATCGCTCCAAGGAGAGCATAGAGGATGCCATCGTTAACAATTGTAAGGAGACTTCACGTAAATTGCACCTCCAATGTTAACATGAAAGTTAAGACCAAGCTGTTTGTATTTAAATTAAAGCATCAAGTAGAAATGATTTTTATGGATAGTCATGTAACAGATCCGGAACAGATGAGTGGCGATGTGAAAGGCTGTTTATTATATAGTGAGTGGTAGCTTGCCTTGTTGCCTTTGGATTAATTTTACAGAGGCTGTGTGTGGAGGTAGGAAAAACAATCTGTATCACCCATTGTTTGATATGGAATATTTTTTTATGTTGAAGTACTGAAACTTTTTTTTTCTTGAGGGGGAGGAGGGGTTGTTTGAGTTGGGTGCTTACATTTGGATATACAAGCCCAAAATGCTTTTTAATAATGTCTAAAACGATATCAAGTATATGTTGCTTTAACGTACTCAAACTTGAATTAGCATCAATTGTAACCGTTAGTCTTCCTTCTTTGTTTTTTTCAGTGATTGAGCACGAAGCTAACCTGGTTCGAGCTCACAGAAATTTAGAGGTAAAGTTTGTGATCTACAATTGTCATCTTAATAGCCTAGTTTTGTGGCTAAAGTAAAAGACATTTTGAAGTTGAAGTAAAGGCCATGTGGTATCTTTCATTTGCAAACATGAGAATAACTTATCTTTTTTGAGAATATATTCAACGATTGTTTTATGGCCATTTTTTAATGGTTCATATGCAACATCTTTTAAGAAAATTGAGTCCCATTACCAGGCAGATGATATTTTGTCAGGTAGAGACCACTCACATTACCAGCTGATCCTGCAAATTGATAAAATATTCAAATGCAGAAGACAAATATTACCAAAATCCAGCCCTAAATTTGAAGGTAAAGACAAAATTTGTAGATACATGAAAGTGAATGTATTTGCATGCATTGACAGCCAGAGGAATATTTCCAGCTGATCGTATAAACGTCATTGCTGTGCGTATGGGATGGCAACATGCCTGGTTTGAAATACATGCAGTGGTCAAGTGAAGGTTGCCTTAGCAACGTGATCAGTCTCTTTCAAGAGTGTTGACCACCCCAAATATAAACTTTGTGAATTAAATCCAGTGAATGCATGTAATGAATGACCCAAAGCTCAAGTCAAGTTTGGTTTACAGTGTGAATTAGAAGTATGTTCAATCTGCAAGTGAGATATAATTTAATCCCATCTTTTAATGTCTGGTTTCTTTGTCCTTTTTTTTTTTCATTCAAGGCAAAGCGTGTAAATGGAACATTGAACAGACACCAGTCTCACTGAGATATGTCCAAGAATCCCTCTTCAGCCAGGAAGGAAGATTTTGACCTAAGATCCTCATTGAGAAGTTTTGAGGGCGGTTGTGCCCAAGTCCATACTGTGCCAAAAACCTTCATGTTTGCTTAATTTTTCTTTTTCTTTCATTTCATTTCTTTTCATTTCTTGCCAAGAAAGTTTTGTATTTTTTTAATGTTGATTTTTACATTCCTAGAATGGATGTCTGTTATGTTTTCAAAGCTTCAAACTTTTTCTTTTCCCTTGGTGCACTGGCTTGAAACTTAATCATACAAATGATGATGAACTGAAAATTCTGACTTGATTGTAACTTGTCATAGAAATGATGAGAAACCGAGTATTTTTGAAATTGTTTTCTGTGATGTCGCTAGCTGCCCTTTTCACCATTGCCTCTCGTTACACATACTTTCTCATGGGGCTTGAGCATCTGCATCTTTGAGAGTATTTGATGGATTTCGTGATTGCCTACAACCTCTTCAGAGAGCATACCATCTCGAAAAGATTCTTTTCATTTTTATTTTCCCTTTTAATTTCTGTGATAACACAATGTGCACCAAATACGAGAGGAGTATACTTTTAAATTTTGGCATCTAGGTGCACAGATAGTCTGTTTGCAAAGAACTGAAAATTCTTGTACTTGGGACCAGCTGAGAATTGTTGCTTATTTTAACAATTTCCAAAGGTACTTTTCCATCCTCAGTATGTACCAACAAAATGTAACTAAGAGACCGATGAAGAAACTACTAACAACAAATTGATTTAAGTTGTTATATAAATACTTCACATATGTGAGGAGGACCTGTCTGGTGTTTCAAAGGTATTTCTTTCAAGTTGATCTATTAAACAGTTCTTGTACTTAAAATTTCTTTGTGTACATAAATCCGTTACTAAAGGAAAAAAATTTTCCATTGTAGATTGTACATGTTCTCTGCAAAAATAGCATATCAGAAACCGCAGTTTATAGTTTCATGTCATATTGATCAAAATAGATGGTACCAATTATGTTGGCCTTATACAACAGACCAGTGCTTACATTTATGCAACCTGCTTTTAGTAACTCTCATATTTGTCATAACTATGTAGATAAACTTTCCTCAACATTTTAAAGATTGAGTCAGTCACAGGCAAAGGTGTGTGGATTTGACAGTGTGATGGATGAATGGAAGTACATGTAGAAGAAAAACATCCCTTTTCTTTTTCTTTGTTCTGTTTTTTTTTCTTTTTTTTTAACTTACTGTTAGCTAGACATTGGGAGATGATTTGATTGTCAACTCTCACAGAGACTTTCTTTTTGAAGGTTCAATTTGTGATACATTTAAATGCAAGGACTTAGATAAAAAAAAAAATGATTCTTAAATGTATGTTTTTACTCTTCTTCAAAAAGTGCAATAGTAGATGGTTTTAATGTTCTTTGTGGATGAACGTGGAAGGACTCGTGTTGAGGGCATTCAGTACTGTACTTGCATTGTTTGGTTGTTGCCAGTGGTTGCAGGTACTATCGAAAGGGAGTGTTGCATAGCGGGTCAGATATCAGATGTCGCATGGTTGTGGTTTCCGTACTAATGTGAGGCAAATTGAATGGTGGCATAATGCGGTGGTTCAGATAATTAGTGGTTAGTGTTTGTGAGGAACACATTCTAATGAAAGGATATTGCAAAAAGGCATTGGCTGTTGGTTCTGATTCTTAGTAAGGAAGCAAGCTGTCTGCTCTTTAGACATTCTTCAAATTGCAAGCACCGTGGATTTGATGGTTCAGGCTACCCCGCGGGCTTGACAGAAACTTTCCAGAATGGTCGAAAACGCTCTGAAAAGATGAGTTGCTGAAATTTAAGACAGTATGTGACCATTATAGCAAATCTAGCATTTTGTTGATCACTTTTGTTTGTTCCTTGGTCATTTTTGTTTTTCATTCTTCATTGTTTTAGAGTCGACTCCGTCTGGAGTGTTTTTTTGATTGACATCAAAGATGACAGCAGAGAGGAATATTTCCTTTTGACACCAAAACTTGCGTTGCTTGTCCTTATGTTCGGTGTGTTTTCACTTATTAAGAAAATAAATGAAATTTCAAACTACGTGCATGTGTAAATGCTAAAAGACATTCCAAAAGTTTGAAGGAGATCCCTCACCAAGTGTTGGTCAATTTATATGAATGTTAAGGTGCATTCTGTAGTAAATATCTGAGACATTGTCACCTACATGTACAGTAACACTAAAAGGCAGAAAGATGACAAATTCATTGTGTTTACCCAAGAAGTAACGCAATATGGTATCCATTGAAAGGAATTAGCAAATACTTAAACATCATGTCGACACTTATAAAACATCCTTGAAGAAATGGTCAAGAAAAAGGTCACAGTTTATTAGTTTGAATATTCTTTTTTCAATCTGTTAAATTTTACATTGTTTTTGTTTTATTAAGTATTAACAAACTTCAGCTTCTGCTTGTAGAAGTCTTTTCAGTTTACCATTTGCAAGAAAACATTCAAAGCAGTGTTTTGTATTCCAATTTGAGGTAATGCAGGGTTTCACTTCAAGAATGTTGCAGCGTGCTATAGTTATTTCAGTGAAGAGAAGTGTTACGCATGTTCAAAAAGAAAGAAACTAAAATGTTTACTTATGATCAAACTATCTGCCCATGCATATTGATGATGGTTAGAATATTGAACACTTTTCATATCCTTGGGTGTACTTTGATCATAAGTAAGGAGCAAATGTGCTGGCAGTGTGCCAAATCACATGATTGTTCTCACTTCTTTCATGATTGAAGTGAGTATCCTCATCAGCACTCAGCAGTGTAGGCAGCTCATAAGTCAGTAGGTAGATTGGGCGACCCTCAGCTCAAGTCAGAAAATATCTTCAACCCAGACTCCGTCAAGCAACAACTACTGTAGTTACTTCTGGTCGAGTGGGATCCTAATCAACGGGGATTTGTTCTTTCAGCTCGTAGAAGTGAAAATATTTGGTAACATCTGCAAACAGAGAGTTAGTTGCTTATGGGTGGTAGTTTGGCATTAAGTTTAGAGCCTTTGTGATGTAAGCTTTATGTATAATTGCATAAGTGTTAAAGTAAAATGAAGCTGCTTAAAATAGAAATAACTGTACTGCCACTATCAGTGTGGTGGACAAAATGAATATAATTTCTTTTGATTCTTAGTCCAAAACTGCATTAAATAAATTCAGCTGGTGTGTAAATTTTGTGTGTCATGTCTTCAGTTTTCAAGAAAACAGATAATTTGTTGTGTCATTTTGAAGGGATGGTAAAAAATTAGTGCTTTCATTTTTCACATTTAAGTATTATCTTCTGAGTAATTTATTCCAAGGGCTTGTGGGGACAATGTACGATGAATAAACTGGCTATCAACCCACTACATCAATGTGTGTTATCGTTTATATTGATTGTTCAGTTTTTTCATCAACTTTTTGTCTTTTTCTTAAATGGTAAGGGGCCTTGAAGTATGGTTTTGCATTCGATTTCAACAAACTAAGTGATACCTAGCCTACAGTCACACTGTGATAATGCAGTTTGCGTTCCCTGAACTTTCCTGTTCAGCACAGCTGCGCAACAATTGATTCTTACTCCAAAACTGAATGAAATTAATCCAGCTGGTGTGTAAATTGTGTGTGTCACATCTTCAGTTTCAAGAAAACAGATAATTTGTCATATCAGTTTCGAAGGAATGGCAAAAAAACTAGTGCTTTCATTTTTCACATTTAAGTTTTAATCTCTGAGTAATTTATTCCAAGGGCTTGTGTGGACGATATACGATGAATAAACTGGCTATCAACATATTACATAAATGTGCGTTATCATTTATATTGATTGTTCTGTTTTTATCAACTTTTTGTCTTTTTTTGGACAGTTAAGGCCTTAAAGCATGGTGTTACATTCAATTTCAACTAACTAAAATGATTCCTTGCCTACAGTCACACTGTCATAATGCTGTTTTTGTTCCCTAAACTTTCCTATTCTGCACAGCTGTGCAACTTACAATCAGAGACCAAACAAGACACTTCTTTTAAAGGCCCACAGCAGGTTCAGATTGCTTAGGAGGGGACTGAGTAAAATAGAAATGAAAGGACAGCGTACCGGAGCATGTGAAATAACGTTGCGCTTGCAGCACGTCCCTGTTGACATCTGGGGGTTAACATGGGGTTAGGACTGAATTTCCAACCACAAATATGAAATGACCAGGCAACATTATATGGAATTGAAATGAATGAACCTCATATGGAATTTGGTACTTAATTTTCAACCTTACACATGCATGGATATATGTTTGGGATTTCTTCTTTCAGTTTTCCCAAGTTCTAGGGATGCAAAAACTTGTTGTAGGGGGATGGCACTAGCATTCAACTGGCCCCATGATTATGGGCCTCTTCCTGTTAATTTTCCATTAATGTGCAGAATCACAATGTTTCAAAATTGTTTCAAAGACAGTCATTGCACATCAAGTTTCCTATTGTGATGTTGTTTTCTAGTTTTTTTCCTTGTGAATATGCCAGAATTGTGCTCAAGAAGTTGTTTATTGTCAATGTTTGTGATTGTCTAGACTACCTGCCAGTGGTGAGGAGATGATAGGATTTTGCATTTATGTGTACAGCACTATCAAACATTAACGGCAGTCCCTCATCACAGCCAACTATATTTTCAGCTGGGGTAAGCAAAATTCTCAATTGGTTCTTCTCTTTGACAGCAAATTTGAAAGATGCAGAGTAGTTCATATAACACAGCATACACAGGGGGCCAGTGTTTTGATTATCTATGTATAGGAGTTTCAGACAGGCTGTGGGAGGGGCTAGAAGTGG
Organism: Stichopus chloronotus; assembly: GCA_021234535.1. Classification (NCBI taxonomy): domain Eukaryota; kingdom Metazoa; phylum Echinodermata; class Holothuroidea; order Aspidochirotida; family Stichopodidae; genus Stichopus; species Stichopus chloronotus. Next base: position 19,747,392 of record CM037838.1, read on the forward strand.
TTGGGAGAACTGGAAGTGCCTAGGGCGATGAGTCACTGCCTGAACTTTGAATTGCTGCCAAAAGATCTTATCAGTATGAAGGTCTATGTAAGGCATTTCCGTGCTGAAGTATGGAGTCTTGTTTGAACTGATACTAGGGAAAGTTGTCAGCATGTGCATATGAATGTCTTTGGTACAGTTGCTAAACCTCAAATAGTTAAAAGAAAAGATTGTGTTTAATTGATCAAACTTTTATGCTGAGGACTGAGGTCACCTGTCTCTTTAAACCACAACTATATAAATGGCCAAATGTAAAGGTCAAGTACTGCACTCCTACCCACCTTTTGCTAACTGGTCTTTCAAAAACAAGTTTTTCAGCAGACTACTTTGTATAGTGCAAGAGACTTGAGACCTGTAGTCTGTACAACAGACCTGTAGTCAAGGGGTTGCTACCTTCCTGAAATTCTTTGTCCCACCCCCCAGAAATTTTTCAGCTGACAAAAATTAACATTATATTTGCCACATGGGCTGTTGGTCCTACTTGCCCACACATTTCTATTTTTCCCCCTCTACCCTAGGAATCTGACCTGACTACTGGCCTGTAGAGGGAGGGAGGGACAGAGAAAGGGAGGGACAGAGGGAAGGAGAGACGGAGGGAGAGAGGGAAGGGACCAAAGACGGTCATATTCTCAAAAACATATTCAACTGCAGCTGACTACGATCCCCACTTTTGGTAGGTGCTTTCAAACAACAATATGGGATGATGGGTCTTGAGACTATAATTCTCAAACTAACAAAACATGGATACCTGAACAGTCAAAAGACGGGAACATCTTGCTTACAAGTGTTATCCTCCTCTAAAACAATACAAAAAATGCACGGTGCAGGTTCTCTTCAACAATTCTTTTTAAGGTCAGTATTGACCATTCCATGGTTCCACAATGTTGCCCTCACAAAGCTGGGATGTGTCATGATCCACCATGAGGCAGAACATACATTAATCTGATTTCACTTTGAAGATTATTCAAATAGCTTTTTCATAGACTTGGCATAACCCTGTTCTAGCTGTTTAATTTTTCCTTGCACAATTTTCAGTTGTTCTTGCAGTGACTTGTTGTTCGGTTGCAACTGCAGACCTCTTTTGAAGTCTTCCTGGGCAAGTTCATAGTCTTGAAGAGCCATGTGTGCCTGTCCTCTCCTGAAGTACCCCTTAGGGTTGACGTCATCGATGGCCATGGCCTTTGTGCAGTTCGTAATGACGTCTGCATAGCGGCCGCTCCTCAATTGGCATGCAGCAAGGTTCAGTAAGCACAAATTGTTGATGTCCCAAAATTTCTCCACTACTTCTGGAAATTCGTCTTTCTCATTAATGAATTGGTTGAATGCAATCACATATTTCAAAGCCCTGATGTAAAATCTTTCCGCCAACTCCGTCTTTTCATCTTTGAAGCACTCACTTCCAAATGTCTTGTAATTCCGCATTCTTTCCACTACTTGCTTGAGACTGAGTTCGTAAATGTCTGGACTCCGCTCAAACCTCCTGAGATGGATATCGAAGCTGCTACTGAATAAAGGGTGTGCTATGCTTAATGATTCCTCTTCAGGGTCACACCTCTGACACTTCATTTTGATATCTTCGACAACGTCTGGTGAAATATCAGTTCTGCAGTGTTCCCCTGTCCTCATAGTTTCAAGAGTTCCATCTATAATGAAGGAAAGTTCTCCCTTTCCATCCCCAAGTACAATCTCTGTTTCTTGGTTGATTGGATATCCATACAGCTTTTGATGTTTCATATCCTCAGAACTAACATCAATGTAAACACTACATTTTGAACCCTCATTTGGTCTCAGAAAGCTGAGCCCTTCTTTGATCACGGTCTTTGTAAAACGCTTATCAGGTGCTGTCCAAATAGGCAATGCCATTTCTGGAAGATAAGAAAAATGTTCTACAATAAAGCATATAAAATTCAATTAGCAGAAAGTGATTGACGATTCCATGAGAAAGTTGTCTTGTGTTTGTTTTGTTCTTTTTGATGATGATATGGTATACTAAGAATATATTGGGTAAGTTACACATGCTGGCTATTGCATACCACACACTGATTACTGTTTACAACATGTCATGCAGCAATGTACGTTCAGTCTTAGTATCCAAATAGATGTAGGTTCAATGACGTTGTAGGCTACAAGTGACTCACCAAACACAAGTACAAGGGGATGGTAATAATTCCTACTTAATGACACTCCAAGAACTGCTAGAAGTGACCATTATTACAGTTGTGACTTTGAATATTTATCTGTGTGATCACATAATCTGATTGTAAGTGGTGATCACTTGCTTCTCAAATTTCAGTCACTTATTTTATACAAATTTCCATAGTGTGTTTATACCTACTAACGTTTGGCTTTCCTACGTCTCTTCAACAACTTACGGACAGTCGTCTACCAACTGCAAGTTTCTCTGTGAAATTATTCCTTATTCACATTAAAATCACAAACCGAGAACCAAACTAGTAACAAAGAAGAGTTGAGTTTGGTTTAATAAGGTGCTGTGCGTTCGGACAAGATCCCTCTGAGTCTGACTCCGGGTCTAACGTGACTCGACTGCATGTTGCCGTCTACATAAATAAACAATGTTTAACAATGGGGGCATTCCCTACTATTTTAGTATTTTTGCAGACAGCTGGCAAAGGTTTAACATCGAACAAATCTCACCTAATTGCAGTTCAACTTAGAAGTATCACTAACGATATTTAAAATTGTACTTCAAATGAACTAAATTTGGAATTAAAAGATTTCGCTGCACCGCAAGTTTAATTTGAACTTCAAATTACTAGGAACGACTGCAATATAGTCAAAAAGTCAACTTCCACGTACGTACCACAGAAGTAAAATTGTGGTACGTCCCCCACATATGTGTAGTGCGGATGCCAACATAACCAGTGACTAACCATCATTTTGACATTAGTATACGATTGTGTGTGCAGAAGAAGACGACGATCAGCGCTGTGATATTTACAATTATCTAACCAGTAGCAGAAGATACACTGTCGGTACATCATTTCAACGTGAAACAGCTTACATACAGACACTTTGCCCCACCCAAATTAATTACTCTGGGAACGTCAGCCTTGAGACCTGATGATTTACGTTTTAAGGAGAATGACTCAAAAGACTAAATTTTGACCATTATGGACTCCGATCAGGCTAGCTACCTTTCGTTAGGCTCATCTTGCTGCTGAGTGCTACACTGTCACTGGTAGCACTACTAAAGGAATAGCTAAGCATAAGGCCAGTTTGTACACACTAAAGCAGTAGGCTAGCATAACAAGTTTTGAACCTGTTGAACAATTCTTGGCCCGAATCAGTGTCATCCAAAGTTACAATCCGAGCATCGTCACGTTGTAGGCTGTTGCTATTGGATTTTTTTCTCGTGCCACGACTCCAGTGTGACTGAGGACAGTAAGTTAGAGGTCTGTGTTCCTTCACTAACTAGCCTAGGCCAAGTAGAAACTTAGCCTATCCCTAGGGCCTTGGCAACTCAAACTAGTGTGAACCAGCCCTGGCTAGGACTGCTCAGTAATTTTGTTAAAGATGATGACAATACAGCTATGGGCAAGTCTCATACATTTCTGAAAATTTTTGCACGTGGTACGTCAGTCACAAAAAATGTATACATGTCCGTCACAATTGGAATTTTTGAAAATGCCATTGCCTTGATGTAGCTTTTGTTATTGCCTTTTGATTTTTTATTCTTGTTGTAGAATCTCCAGTTTACATATAGAATATTGAGCATTTGAAACACACGAACACCTGATGACATGGGCATTGATATCTTATTGAAAGTGGGGACGGTAGTGACATTTGGTCTAGGCCTAAAACTTTTCCTCCTAAAAGCGGTGTAAGCTAGGCATAGGGGAACAAGAAATATTGGGGATGGGGGATTCTGAGTGCCCGCAGGACCACCCACTGTAAGCAAAGCACCACCATTTACCGGTCATATCTGTCTGTAGCTAAGGGAGCAATGCCTGACAACAGTATTCCAGGTGTGGTCTGACAAGAGATTTATACAATTTCAGTATATTATTAATACTTGTACAATCATAAGTTCTATTAATAATTCCAAGTACCTTGTTGGCAGAGCTCACAGCCTTAGCGCACTCTTTTACTAGGACTCAATGAATTGTCAATAATTATATCTAATCCTTGTCATACTAAGTGGTTTCAACTTGAACACCACCAATATAATAAACAGCTCGAGCATTTGAGTGACCAAGTTGGAGACACTGGCACTTCTGTGCATTAAATAACATTTGCCAGTCACAAGACCATTTGTATAAGGTATCCAGGTCCTGTTGCAACTTAGTCACTTTACCCATTGAATGAACATCAGAAAAGACCTCAGTATCATCTGCAAAATTCAGCACTGAATTATTCAAACTTGCATCCAAATATATACAATATGAAAACTTGAAAAGAATAGGACCTACTGTAGCACAGATCCCTGCGCCAAACCACTAGTCACTGGAAGCCAATCGGGTAAATGTCCATTTAATACAACTCTTTGCCACCTACGGTATTGCCCAGTCAGTTTTCAATCCAGTTAATCACTGTTGAACCAATACCATGTGCTTTAACCTTTAAAATAAGCTGCTTGTGAGGAACTTTTGTCAAAGGCTTTGCTTAGATCTAAATAGACAACATCTACAGGATGTCCTTCATCAACCCTTCGAGTAGCAACTTCCAAAAAGCAGAGGAGGTTGGTAAGACAAGACCTTTGTGACCTAAAACCATGCTGAGAATCAACTATCATATCATTACCCTCCAAATAACTAACAATACTTTCCTTCATAATTGATTCCATCACTTTACAAAGTCAAGTCAAGCTGACTGGTCTAGTTCTACTACATTGATTCTCATTGCCTTACTTTACAAAGGAGTCACATTTGTTAGAGCTCTTCCAATCCACAGGAATCTGATGACACCGCTAACTCTTGCTAAAAATAAGACACAAAGGCATGGAACTGACACCACTCTCCCTTCTATGTTTCAATTCAGTTTTATGCTCATAGTCTTTTTTTTTTCCTTTTTTTTCTTTAGAGTAAAGTCAGGGTTGTACACCCCTTTCCAATCTCCTCTATCTCTTAGTTTTTTGGGTACTCCTATAACTGAATGTTTTTGGTTGACAGAGCCAAGTTACACCACTATTTTGTGATTATATCCATCCCCATGAGGGTTGATTTTTGTCACCCTGATAGTAGAAACCACATCAACTTCACTTGCTCCTAGTGCATTATTAATAAATTGGTCAACAATTCTTTTGTCTGTAAGAGACCCTTGAGTTGAGTCACCAGAAGCTTTGTTTCCAATATCAATTTCTTTGATATTGGAAATAATGACATTGCACTATTGCACTATTCTTTTTCTTTAGCCTCTTGTCCCTCCTCACTGGTAATCTCCCTAATTTTTTTCTGGAAAACTACCCGTTACAAGAGCTACAGTATGTCATTTACTTTATTGCTAATTTTGTCCAATTTAGCATCCAGCAAATCATTCCTTTCTTTCAGCCCGTGGACCAACTTCATGACATCAATAGCGTTGTTGCAGCTTTTACAAACCAATGCACTTCATCCCTCCTCTCCCCCCCCCCCCATCCACATTTAGGGACTTGCACACTCAGTCTGAAATACCTTTGCATCATGTACAGTATGAAACCAGGATGCACTGTACTCACAGCACACAGCTTTTGCATCATTTTTAACAACCTAGTCACATTTACCACAATTTTTAGGTTGATGATGTATAGGTAGATTAATTAATCATTGCAGTTGGCATGAAGCATTCAAGGAAATTTTTGGCTTTGCGACCCCTCGGATGGCCAGAAATGGGCACTTTCCCTGCGTTCTAAGCTGCATGTACTCAGCCTTCACATTGGGATCTCATGTCTGCCATTTTGCACAAATAAGCAATAAAGCGATCAAGGTCCTATTGAAAAGCACTAATTGCATATCAGGTTGGTTTAGATGATGCAAGAATCATGAATTATGCATCCTCCTTTATTTATTTTTGAAGAACTTGGCACATATTGGGAGCGGAAGATCCCTACCTTCATGTTCCACTGGTATAAGCAGAATCTGTGTAAAGGATTAAAGTAGGGAGAAAACAGACGTGAACCCATAAGGGTTGCATGTTTTCTCTACATACACTTCATAAAGGAAAATGCAACCATTGGTTTGTGCATATACTGTAGCATACCAAGAAAATGTTTTATTTTGTCGATTGCAAGAAATTCCGCTATCCACTCTCTCTAGCCTTGTTAATTTCAGCCAATTTTTTAAATTATTTTTAGAATTAGAACACAAGTTTGCTTTTTTGTACTAAAAGCAATGTAGTATTTTTTTAAATGTCACATTACAAAAAGTATGGTGACAGTTATGTGTTAGTGTCCCCTCCTCTCAAAAAAGCAGAGGGACATGTTCCCACCTCTTCCCCATTCAACGCCATGCCTGATGAAATGAAAAGATCGCATCATTTTGCATTTCAGACCTTTTTCATACCCCAAAATTTTCAAGAGGGGATACCTCTACACTTAGCCTCCACCCCAGACTGGCGGTTGGTCAATGCGTCGCTGGCAGTGGCTTACAATTTTGACAGTTTCAACAATTTGCGTAAAATTTTGGCATGGACATTTGGAACTTTCCAGTGTGGCTTGGATATTGTAGGTCATCTTGGCTAACGTTTCTAGACTTGTATAGGTCCCTTGCCTAGACTTACGTGTCCAGTCATACTGTACGTGTCTTGTCAGATTGTAAATTGTAGAGGACAAGTTTAACATAGCTCTGTTGTGCATTAATTTTTAAAACTAAGACCTTTTTTGAAGAGACAAGTCTTCCTCTGAACAGATGTATCTTGAATTAGGTACAAGATATTGGCTTGGGGTACTGTTTGAAATGCCTGCAGTATTAAAATTATTCTCTTTCATTAAAGGACCCCGTCACTCTGTCTCTCTGACGGATAAATATTTCTTCTGTACAGTAGCCAGTAAAGAAAACCCACAGAGTTAGATATTGAGAGGTTGTTTGCTATTGCTGTTCACAAACTTGGCTGGCAATTCCAAGCAGTAACATTTTATCATATCCTCGCAGTTCTCCTTTCAGTCAATCTCATGTCTTTAGTCGTGCAATATGGACTTCACCTAACAGACGAAGAGGGTGTCTTGGAAAACAACAAAACATTCAAAGTGCTTCCTGCCATCTACTTAAATAGTGCATGATTTGGGGGTCACAGTGGTTAACTTTACATTGAAACTGATACAACAGAAATGGAAATGGATTCAAGATGGTGTACTGTTTATGCATAACCAAGTACTGTAGTATAAAGAAATGTACATTTACTCTCTAGTTACAGTTTTGTCAAGTATACTGTATGCAGTTGTATCAGTGTCTCTTCTATACACTTTCACATTTTAATGTTACAGTACAAAATTTGTCATGTACCACCTTGATGAGTGGCCCCCACTCATATCAGCATGATATGTAATTAATGTTAAGTGTAAAAGTGCAATCAATGGAAGTAAATTTCTTCCATCAGGTCATGTTTGCCAAGTTGAAAAAGAAGATTGCTGAGGAAGAAGGAGTAGATGAAGGCGAGTTGAAGCATAAAGTCACCCCAGGTGGAGCCCAGAGAAAGTCTTCTCGGGAGAATGCTCGGAGAGGTGGGGAGACCAGTCCAGCCAGCCTGTCTCCTTGGGGTAGCACTTCCAGTCTTGCTAGCAGTGCCTCTGCCACTCCTACATCAGCAAAGAAGGTATGAAAGCTCAAGGAGGTTTAACATAAGTCACTAGTGGTGTTGCTTAATTGCACAATGTGGAATATCAAGAAAAAGATAACCATTTGCGTAAAATATGCTGCACTCAAAAATTTTGCCTTTGGTCATGACAACCACTTCAGTCCACCAATTCAGATGTGATAGGGAGATGTTGAAAGGTAGTTAAGTTTTGTCTTATTGTACAACAAATACCAATGCACATTACTTATATGAAACATGGTGGTGTAGATTACTGAAAGTGTGGTACAACCATCAGTTGCTGCTCTACGTTTATACTGCAGAAAAGGTACTGCAAAGACTTAAAAGGAAGTGGCAATGGAAAATCAAAACACAGCAAGTGACTAAATTGAAATATGGAATATGTTTATGTTCCTTTTGAAATATGTATCCATATTCCCTACGTTTCTCTTTCTGGTTAGGCTTTGAGAATATACTGAACATCCAAAGATCATCTTTGTCAGATTTATGGACTGCACAATAAAATCATCGCTCAGTGTAGTGTACCTTGGTGTGATTCTTTCTTAGCTAAGACAAATTTAAACAGAGTGTCAGGACACAGAAGACTTTGTGAATTTTTCATATCCTGGCCACTGCATATGCTTTTGTTCCGTGGTTTTTTTTTTTTTACTTGGAATTGATTTTTTCAGCAGCAGCATATTATTTTATGCAACTTGTCCCGATGTATGAAATATCACTGTATGCTTAATTTGTCTTGAAACTAAATATAAAAGTCAAAAGTGGATGAAAGCCTTCTACCCCAACTTTAACGTGGCAAGCGTATAGGTTTTTTCTTTCATTGCAAGAAGCAGGAAGTACCTAATTACCTGTGTCACAGAAAAGTTGTCAACTTTTCATAGAAACATCCTGAAAACTATTTTGCATTCTTCAGTGAGACCTGTTAGTTCAAAGACTTTAACCGTCTTTGTTCCCTGGTTTTGAATTTGATGTAGGATGTGTTTGGCTCAGAAAGTAGGCACAGTCAATTGGTTAAATTGTGAGATGCACTACTGCTACTGTAGCTGTATAACCTTGCAGAAAGCCAGAATTAGCTCATGCATACTGTGAAAGAAAGATTCTCGAGTCCACATCTGTGCCTAGTCATAGAAACATAGAAACGGTGTACAAACCTGATTTTCAAAAGCATTTTAAAAATCTGTTCCAGGCCAAATTTCAACTAAGATCTAGTTGGGCCGGATCTTAAATTGATATCTGCCCCATCTGTTAGGACAAGTTTTGATGTTCCCTTGTAAAGTCAGAGTTCTCTTTAGTCACCGATTTGATGTTTTTTTTGTGTGTCTCGTCCACAGGACTCTGTCGACTCTGGCAAAAAGGAGTCGTTCGGAAACAAGGACGAACAGATTAAGAAACTGGAGGAGAAGTTGGATGAGTACTCTCGACTCCTGAAGGAGGCCGTCAGGGCGAAAGAGAAGATGGAGAACACGGTCATCAGCCACGAAGAAGGTAAACTTTTCAAAAGATTCATTGAAATGTGAGAAGGAGGACACAAAGAAATTAGATGGAGGGGCACCCCGTTGCCAGCTTACTGCCACATAGGGAGGGACGTCAGAGAGGATTGGTTGTTTTGTGTCTTTATCTTTGTAAGTATGATATCGAGGAGGGATCAGAATTATGATGCAGAGAGGATAAAGAATGAAAGCCTGGCATGATGGAGAAATAGAAGATCTTGGAGGAATGCTTCATCCGTCTGTCTGGTGTCACTTCAGTTTCAGACACTTTAAGTGTGTAATTCTCAAGTTAATGAGTAATTTTCATGCATTAAAATTTCCAATTATGTCTCTGTTCATTTGTTTTGACCATTTTAGAGTAGAGATAGATGGGGAGGGGGGAGTGTGAGGAAAGGATGGTCATTTTCTTTGGTTGTGGTTTGACGGTTTTATTGGAAGAGCTGATTGGCCAGATTTCCTTATCTAACCTGTAGATTTCTTCTGTCCAGCAATCCTACAGTAAGTCAATTTGGAGTGTAAAGTGAGGCAAGAAAAAAAAAAAAACCAGAGATTGAAATGTTTTTCTCAGTCTCATCCATGTGACCCTTGGAGTAATAGTTTAGTAAGTGTGACTCCTTGAAAGCTTATACTGGAACGACTGGAATGACAGTCGTTAGAAGTCTGACAGAGACGACATTTAACAATGTGGGTGTTCTTTTTCTTTATTTGGTCCTTTAATTTCTTCCATTGATGCCTCTTTGTCGCAAACAGCCACGAACAAGAAAATCCAGGAGATCAACGAACAGTACCAGCTTCGCAGGTCGAAGATGGCGGAAAAGCTCGCCGCTGCCGTCAGGAAGAAAGAAGATGAAATGAGTGAGAAACTACAAGAAATTGAAAAGGTTTGCAAGATAAGAATTCTTAATTTCAGTCTTAAAAATACTGTTTGACAAACTATTTCTTGTATTATTTGTCAGTGAGCAGCAGTTGTTGTATTATAGTTTGTTTGTTTGTTATGCTTCCTCAGAGGTAAATGAAAACTGTGATTATTTATCAACAGGCCTCATCCCATACCTGCCTTTACACAATCAGTGCGCTTTTATTATTAAAGTAAAGCCAGAACTGACTGTCAACATTTGACAATGTCCCTGTTTTGCACAATTCTCAGGCTTCTAATAGTTTTGGTATTTAGAGACTTACTTCACTCCACTTCACCTGTCTCGGTACTGCTATGCTGATAAGTTTAAGAATACATAAACTTACTGATTGTCTTTGACCGTATTCATAATGTTAGTAGTGAAAATGAAACCATGTCCCTGAAAAGAAAAAAAGGAAAAAAAAGCTTTTTGATAACATTATTTTAGTGTTTGCACCTCTGTGCATTTCAATGATGGTTTCATCTTTTTTGTAAGGAAATAACTTTGTTTAGCGCTTCAATACTGTGTGGTCCTTATCAAGATTTGACACCACATTTCAAAGGAGAAAAAAAATTCTGTCGATACCTTGCTCCATCTGCCCATCTATTTATGTTCAAATTTGTCATGTGGGTTGTTCTTTACATGTGGCAGGAAAACTCATCGTTGCAAGAGAGACTCCAGAGGTTGGAGCTGACAAGATTCAAAAAAGAGGAAGAACAAGAAGATATTCAGGGATTTCAGGTGCAAGAACTTGCCAAAGTTAAACACATGGTTAGTATTTGATTTATGAAGCTCCTGTACCATGGTATACATAAACTGCTCTTGTCAAAATTGAAGGTTTTCTGTCTCTAGCCCAGTGATATTCTTCAGATGAAATTGACTTGGTCAAGTCAAGGTATTTGATTGTTGATAAGATGTAGCAAAGTCAGATCCAGACATTAATTTTGTATTTATCAAAGTGAGATCACGTTAATCTCCAGTGGCAAAATCAGATCAATGTGGGGATTTTGTATCCATGTCCTGGACCTGTCTTTGCAAATTCAGATCCGCACAGCAAATCTGAGTCAGCAAAGTCAGATGCATGCAACAAATCTGACCTAGCAAAGTCAGATACATTCAGCAAATTCGACTCAGCAAAGACATACATTCAGTGAATCTGTATCATCAAAATTAGACATTAGACATTAAAATGTGGGGATTTGGTATCAGTAAATTTAGGTCCTTATGTTGGCTCCGACTATCCTCGTCTTGGATCTGACTTTAAAAATACAGATCCATCCTGTAAATGTGACTTAGCAAAGTCAGACCCATGAAGTGAATCTACATGAGCAAAGTCAGATCCATGCAATGAATTTGTATTGTCAAAGATGTACGTGTGCAATGCATCCGTATTTGCAATGTCGGGTACACGTTGGGATTTAGCACTGGCAAATTCAAATTCTTGCATTGGATCTGACTTATCAGATTCAGATTTTTCCAGTGAATCTGACTCAGTAAAAGTCAGATCCATTTAGTGAAATCTGGTTGTAAAACTTATGTCCTTTCAGTTTGTCACACGTAGCAGTGAGTACGACCTTCACATTTTAAACAGTTGAAAGGAATGCCTAAATCTTTTATTTGCTACATTTACCAAGTCAAATCATGTAGCTTTAACTTGCAGGCCTACTAGTTTTGGGTATGAAGTTACATTTTTTTTTTACACATTTTGTTTACATATGACTTGCCTATTTCAATCCCATATAGTGTTCTGTCAAAATAGTTGTGTATAATTTCCATAATATTAGAACAAACAATGGAAATTTATGTTTATTATTTACTGTTTGTGCTGTTTCAATTCTAAAACAATGTGACTGATATTCTTTGAATCAAGCTTCTAAATTGTCAAGAGAGTCTACACAAGTGCCAAGGCGACCTCAAGCTGACCAAAGAGCAGTTGGAAGAGAAGTCCAACCTCTCGGAGGAGCTGAACAGGACGATACACGCCTTGAAAGATGAGAAGATGGAAGTCGTAAACATCAGGTAAATCTTCAAAGCGATATGGTTTTCATGATCTTCCTCTGACTGCTCTGGTGCTGCTGTATTTTTCTGCAACGAGATTGTTGAATTTTTTGGTAGGAGGGAGAGGTATGCCTCCGTCAAGGTGAAAGACTTCCAAAGGCGTTTTCAAAGATTTTGTCAACTTTGAACCACTGTACATTAGTTTGCCTAAATTGCAAAATCGATTCAAATACATAGGCAGATATTTAAAAAAAAAAGAAGACTACACTTCTTTTAAGAAAAGCCAGTCCAAGTGTTTTGTAAAAGTCGTGGGTTTTCACTTTTTCAACCGTCTGTATAGAAGAACTCTTATTTGAAGAATGCTGTGTATTGACTTGATCAGGTTTTCATCATCAAATGCTTGTTTCTAAGCCCATGATAAAAATTTCCATTTAAAATATAATATCATTACTACATGAATTCTTTCATTTTTGATTGCATTCATGTTATGTGGTAAAAGATGAATTGTTACTTCCATCTTTTCTTTTTTTTTGCTCATCTGACCTTCAGGGACCAACTCCAAAAGTCCAAAGATGCCATGGAAGCAACACTGACGAGGATGGAGAAGGATGCCTCACTCATGGAGGAAAGGTGTCAGAGTCTTACCAAAGAGAAACAGGAGGTTGGTTAACTGTAACTGCATTCTCACAGACAGGGTTTTTTTTTGGAGATGCTTAGAACACTCCAGGGACGGTCTTTCTAGTTCACTTTGCTTCAATCGCCTTTTGACTCCTGTTCTTTTTTTTTTTGCTCACCACATTCCTCAAGAAACGTACCATTACTACGTTAGCGCATCCAAGATTTTGTGATAGTGGGGGTGCTGATAGATCACCTTCCAGGTTAGGGGTGTACAGGCGGGGGATACACTTTTGAGAGAATTTAAATAATGCTGCATAACATTTTACCTAATTGTAGGCTCTCTTGAAAAGTCTTTGAATGCACCTGCTTGACATCTTTCATAACACTGTCATTCCTTTGTCATGTTTCAGTCTCCATCATTATTTTTCCACATATCCAAAATTTTAGAGAAAGGTGTGCCTATTGTTTCCCCCCCCCCTCTCCACCATTGTTACTGTGGTCATATTAAGCTGGTAGTAACCCAGACATTTCATCACTCTTACATGTGGAATGAGTAAAAGTAGGGATTTCAGTACAATTGCAGTAGAGCATTAAAATTCGGCTTGGCATCATCAACGTTAATTACAGAATAGCTCAAGTGTCTCACCCACTTTTTATGCTGGTGTTGAAGCAGTTGTGTAGCTGTGGAATTTAGCTAGCTTTGTCCTCTCCAAGTCATGAATTTCCTCTTCGTTTTAAATCCCACCAACTGTAAAGAAGATACCGTTAACTAACTGATCATGCAAATCCTTGAATATGATTGGTAAATTCCTTTTTTTTTTTTCTTGTTCAGTTTTGATATGCTGGACTTATTGCAAATTTCTGTAATATATTAACAGCAACTTTCATAGTGTTGATCTTACTTTAAAGTTCCTCTAGATGTAAAGGAAGTTTTATTTCAAAATGGTTTTGTGAGTTTTTAGATGGTGTTGGCTTGCCCTATGTTACCACTATAGTAGCTTAAAGGTCATGCTACTACTGTAAGCCATACAGGTTACCCAGAGGACCGTATGGCCATAGATGTCCTGGGGTGGATACAGATGTTATCCCATGGACCGTGGTACACCTGTGTCTAATATTGAAAGTTACCTAGTATTGAAAGTTACCACACTTTTGCATATTTACAAGTTTCATCACATTGCAGAGGGAATCCCAGATTCTCGGCTTAGAGAAAAAAGTTGCAGCAACTCAGGAAGAATTAGATGCCCATATATACAGTGAACAGTCTTCCAGATCACAGGTATGTCGCTTTTACTGAGGAAACAAAACCCAAGAGATTCTTTTCCATTGTGTTGCCATAGATTCTGGTTCAGGATCATCACGGGCCAGCATTCAGTCAACTCTCTGAGATTTAACTTGCTTCGATGCGTTTTAACCACAGACAAACAGTTTCGTCATTCACGTCAACAAAATGAAAGGCTTTTTTCTCTTATTGTCGTAATGTTCCAAAGTGCTTCCCAAGCACATGAATGTTTGCTTTCCGGTCTCACGATTTTTTGCTACACCTTCAAATTTGCTTTGGTTTTCTTTCCCTGCAGGTCAAGAAAGATATTGAAGAAAAGGACAGGACAATCGCTCTGTTACAAGACAAGGTTTCTGTTTTGGACCAGAGGTTGCAAGATAACTCTCTATCAGAAGATGACAAAGTGACAGCTGTGAAGGGGGAGGTCAGTCACGTTCAACTTCTCATTTTGCTCGTCTTTGCTTCTCACATATCTTGCTGGCATTTGTTATTCAATTGGTCCATTGATTCAGGTAGCCTGACACATCCTGAAGTGGTAAACCAGGATTCTATGTTTATTAATCATGTCCTTTTCAGTGTGATATCTCATCACAGAGCAGTTCAAAGTTTGTCGGTGTATGGGGATTCGTAACCGATGCTGTGAGGAGTGAAACTACAGCGGTGTCGTTTGAAACAGCAACGAATCTTAGAAACTGGGAGGTTCAAGGTTCAATCCCTAGCTGGCTCTGAATAATGCAGGTCTTTTATCCAATAGTGATCTAAGGGTTCCCAATCTGAAGTGACCTTGTGAAAAGAAGCCACATTTAATCTAAAATGGTTGAGTTGGTTGCAACCTGTCTTGACAATTATGATTGATGAGTTGCCAGGCTTCTGCCACCTTCATGTTTCTTAGCATTGTCAAATAACTGTCAGAATTATTCTTATGATATAATTTGCAACAAAAGTTACTGATAGATCTTCTAGAAAATGGAATATGACATTTTGAATTTGTTTTTCTGTTGCATACACAATTTTGCTCGTATGTACCAATGTGCAAAAAAAAAAAAAAAATTGCCGACTACAGTCAATGCCGGCAACAGTTACAGCATACATTCTCCTTAATTTTTGGCATGATGTAACTTGCTAAATGCGATAGATTTATGGAGATATTTGATCCTACCTAGCTAAAGGAGACAGACAACAAGCGTTGTGATCAAACATCGGTAAAATCACAGTAATTTAGATGCCAAACATGTTGTTGCAGCTCTAAGGTAAATCACTGGCTGATGTGTCAAAGGTGTCACAAAATTATGCCATTCCCATAAATTCTTAAAGCAGGATGTGCTGTTACCCCTGAGTTTTCAAAAGCACATCATAGTACTGGCTATGCTTCTAGCAGTTGTAAAAAGCTGCAGAAACTACCATACCGAGGTCTGTTTGTCCAAAGTAGCCTACTTTCCTAAAGAAAGTCGTTCGCATTGGAGTTTCGTTGTACGGTAGGTTATTTTCAGTGCGGTACATCCATCACAGGGCCCGGTTCCACTAATTTTTTAGCCTTGTAAACTAAACCCCTCTTCTTTCTTAATTAATATAATTTCTTAAATTAATAATAATTAATAAACATAATTTCTTAATTACTACTCTAATGAATGAAATTGCTCCTGAAAGAAAGGTGACATAGATGCTGTTTTCTAGCTTCAAATGGAAGAGAAAGAGTAAGTAAAAAAAGACAAAGGCTATTTTTCACATTCACACAGCACATCTTGCTATAATATTATCAAGAAGTTATCTTGACTTGAACACTGTCTTCTTCTTTTTTCTTTTTGAGCTTCCTTGCTTGATATTATCTTTTGCTCTTTGAAAGTCATTGTGGAATTTCATCGTTATTTCTGATTAATTTTGAAATTTAGTGGAAGGAAATCTACTTCAGCTTGCTTCTGCTGCAACTATAATTGTATCACTGGCTTTAAAAAGAAGGGTTGTGTAAGTGGGTCATTCCATAAATAAGGGTACCAATGGTGTTTGGTGTTCCATTTACACTGTGACATTTTCTTCCAACAGATTTTGTAAGAAGGTTAACAGTTAACTTACCAATATTACTTCAGATACATCTATCTGTTGGTTCACTTCAAACAATATACAACAAAACATTTTTACTTCTTGAATTCGGACTTTATGTCACAATAGACTGTCATGTTTCACGTGTAAACGGGACACCAAAGCTGTGGCATTAAAAAAAATCAAACGGCACTGTGTTTTTTCTTTTGAAGTAAATGGAAAGCTTTATTATGCTTGTGTTAATGTTCTGCATTATTATAATGTAGGATAATTTTGTCATTTTCTTGTGTTAAGATTGACTGTTAAAATGCTTAGCTGAGCAAGTACATTGGAGCAGAGTTCATGTGTTTCACATGTAAATGTAAACCAAAATTTTGGTGTCCCCTTTTTATTGTTGACATTGTAACATGTTGTGAATTACGGCCAACTGAAAAAAAAGTAGCAAATGAAATTGTGTTGCTACACTTAACCTTTGCAATATCTATTATATGTCTGGATTTGGAAAAGAATGAACAACTTAAACATAATAATTTTTGGAAAGTCTTGATGTCACAATGTGAACGTTTTACCTGGGGACACCAAAATGGTGTCCCCTTTAATACAAGACTGTAAAAATTGCAATGTCCCAAATACAACTAATTTTTGCAACTGATTGAAGTGTGTGAATGGGAAGGAACAAAATATTCGCTTAGATGGGCATGTATCCCATAAACTGTATGATATAGGGCATAAAATTCTAAAACATGGGCTTTGGTGTCCCATTTACATTATGACACAAAATGCCATAAAAATAAAAAAAAACATAATATTTTTATTCTCAAGATGCAATTATGCTTTAGTTTCAGTGTATTTACTGAGGAATGTCATTATCTTTCAGTTAGCATATTACTTTTGTTACCTTCCCTTATCCAATTTTTGCCCAAAATGTCATACATTGGACCCCTTATTTATGGAATGACCCAAGTGCAAAGAGATTTAGTTAAAATAAAAAAATTAATTTGTCTTGCTGATAAAAGAAATTTTTTTTTTATGTTTAGTATTTGTGAGATGTAATGGTAATTAATAAGATTTGTTTTCAGTTTGGCTCATGGTTTTCATTTCAGTTCTTTATTTGTTTTGTTTTCTTCACAGAGAGATCTCCTGGAGAAAAAACTGGAAGAGGCCAGGAACCAACTGAGCCAGCTGAAGGTAGAGTCTTCAGAACAAATCACAAGCTTGGAAAAGCAGGTATTAATTAAATGACTCTGTGTTGGTGATATACTCAGTGTTTTGTAAAGAATGTTGGTTGTTTATTTCCTTTCATCTTTCTGAGTATTATTTGGCAGACAAACTAAAAAGCCCAAAAAAGGCAGAAAAATGCACTTCTGTCGCATCGTATGGTCCTCCCTTTCTTTTCTCATCGAGTCATAGAGAAACCCTCCTGATTTTCTAGAAAAGTTTTGATCATAAGCAAACTTTGCTCTCTGTGCTGTTTAGCATCATTCGATTTGATTCACCAGTTTGAAAACCACCTCTCGACAGATTTCACATCTCAACGCCAAGATCCTTGAGGACCAGGAGGATCGAGAGGCGACCAAGAGAGACCTTGACGCGTCCACCTTGAGATACCAGAAGGAGATGGAAAAGATGGAGTCCAGGGTGAAAGAATTGGAAGAAGAAAGGGAACTCAATCTACAAAAACTGAAGAAACAATCTGCTGATTTAGTTCTTCAGGTACTGTGTGTTGATTCTCTTTTTACTTTTGGAATTTTTTTTTTTTTTGAATCCTTAAGAATATTTATAATCATAAGACTAGAGCTTTGTATAGATTTTAAGAAGTTTACAAGTCCTCAAATTACTTTGAATGGTGTACCTGTTAAATTTTTTCAGAAGACAAACCACTGATAGGTCCTCTTGTCGGTAGTTCCTATTAACAGACCACACGATAGACAAAGTTCCTTTTTGTATTTATTTTGGTGCATTTTCTCTCCAGAAATCAGCAAGTGAGACGGAAATGTCCAACATCCAAAGAAATTTCGAGCAGAGCAAGCGATTAATCACAGATCAGAAGCAACATCTTCAGGAGAAAGTTGCCAGTTTGGAAGCCAAGATCATCCAACTCGAAACTGCTCGAGACTTCGACAAAAGCGCGTCAGAGCATAAAATTGTGAGTGTATATGCCTTGCAGCGGGGTTTTGTAGATAAACCATGTCGTGGCAAAATTATTGTTGCAGTAGCATGACCCCTTAGATTTTCATTATGACTGGCTTCTGTATCGTAACTTCAGATGACTGGGCGTTATAAGATCAACTCAAAACGGCTTGGGAAATTCATAAAATGCACTTCTAAGCTTGAGATTGTAAGTGTGTATGACAGCCAGGGCTCTAGATAGATCAGGTTGATATGCATAACAGAAGTGCTGTGGCTGTGAAGAAAACCCGCTCAACCTGGTCAGTTTTCAGTATGTCAGTTTATCCAGCCTCAAATGACCAGGAACTTTTGATACATAGTGCTTCAAAGAATAGGGTTTCCAGTTTGTTTGACCCTGTGATGTTTTTTTGTATACTTGGCTGATTATATTGCAGAATTACTGTAGTTGTAATATTACCACTTGGTTTAATTGAAATTAGACTGAAATTTGTAATTTAATCCATGTGGCTTTGCATCGCCTATTCTCCCGTGCTGTGTTGTACCTCTATTTGACATTTTTCTTTTTTACTGTGATGAAACAAGCATCAGCGATGCACTCATGAAACTGTTTTTCTCGACAGAGCCGATTGCAAAGTGCAAACGAGGAATATTTGGAGAAAGAGATTGAGCATGAGAAGCAAGTCACCCAGCTTGAAGAGGAGAAAGAGAAACTCCAGGTAAGCAATGGAGGAAATACTTTTAATTAAGAGGAAGCAAAGAAATTTGCAGACAGGGTAGGCTTATTCATTGCCTTAGGTGGGTGGGGGAAATGAAGCACTCATTTGGGATGTTCGTAAAACAAAAGCCTCAGATATATGTCTTTTGTTTTTATCTTTTGAAACTTGCTTGAGTCGACAAATGTCAAAGTGGAGTTTTGTCATTAGAATGTCACCACATTTGGCATCTAAGTAACAACTGCAGCAAAAGATTTTAAGGGTCAATCTTTTTCATTGGCATTGGCAAATTGTTAAGGTCACATGTATACCCTCATATGTGACGATCTGTTGATGATCCTTTCGGTCATTCTTCGAATCCAGTCTCTCCTGTGAGAGATAGCAGTAAATGTGTGCTGAAGTAGGGATCCGAAAGCTGATTGGTGTAATAAATGACAAAGAAAGAGAATAATTTCCCTTAATTTTGGTATTTTAGCCTCAACCAATTATGTCTAAGTATTGAAGTCCTTTTCTGTTGTAGATTTGTAACGTCTTAGTGTGCACTCCGTTAACGTTGTACTCTTGCAGTGTTCCGCTCTAATGCACTCTTGCCATTTTGCACTCATGCAGTGTTGTACTCTTTCAGTGTTCAAGTTCCGCACTAGTGTAGTGTTGCACTATTGTATTGTTGCACTATTGTAGTGTTGCAGTGTTGAAGTGGTACATTAGTGCAGTGTTTTCATTAAACTACTTCGTGATATGAAATATATCTACTGTGTACAAAAATTGAATTGATTGTGTGTTTATTTTCACTGCAACTTAACCATTTCAACATATGGGAAAGAAAATGGTTGCTTTGCAAATGTCACATTGTCAAATGTCAAATTTTAAAGGGAAATAGGGCATTTAGAATATACCAACATGGCACACAAAGATAATGGCTTTAATCATTGTTTAACCATTTAGTCTCATCAATAAACATCTGCAAAAGTTTATCTCCTCAAAACATTCCACAAAAAAATTTCCACAAACATTATTTTTAAAAATGTGGTTGTTTCCTGTGAAACAAACGCCTTGTTTCCCCTTTAAAAGAAGTATCCTTCAGATCTACCAAAGGTGTAGAGAACAAACAGCACCATTCCAAGACCAGAACCTGAATTTTCTATGTTGTAGAATGAAAGAACAGTTCCTGGGGGGGGGGGGGACAGTGCAAACCTGTTTGCACACCTGTCTTGCACCATGTCTTAGTGTCTTTGTCACATGGATGATATGTTTTCATCCCTGAGAAGAGGAGAGGTTGAATTGTTGTATGATGTCACTAATGCTGAACGTGCAGATATCAAAGGTGAAAGATCCATATAATTCCTCTGTTTGAAATATTAACAGGTGCCGTTATAGACAGTACCAGCTGTTAAAATGTGGTCATTTGTGTTACATATATTATTTGCACAATAGAACAAAATACCCAAACCAAAAAAAAAAACCAGACATAAACAAAAAAGAGAGAATATACATGCTAGCAGTGTGTTCATCACAGGGCAGTAATACATGTTGAAAATCAAAATTTCTGTGCAGTGTAATATATTTCAATGCTAAAGCATCATAGAAGGGTATCAACAAAAGCCTCAACAATATGCATACTAAGAGAGGTAAACTCCGTTTACTTTCATCAGCTGTGTGCTTTTCATGGTAGATTTTTTGAAAGTTATTAACACTATAACAAAGCATCCATATTGCAGAAATATATTTAGACAATTCAGTAAAGCAAAAAAAATCCACAATCTCCTGTTACGCACGTATATTGCTTATGAAATTATTGCACAGGGTGGATGTCAAAAATCCCTCACATTGATGTATACTACAATAATTAATCACCACTGACATATTTGAAGACCAAAAACCAAGTCACAGAATGTCTTTATGGTGAAGTATTAAGCCCCGTGCATATCTTGTACCCATTCAGTTTGAGTGAAATGTTTAATGCAATTTTCAGAGATCTTCACTCAGTACCTATCCTGAAGCATGCCGTTGTTAACATATGCAGTATTCAAGATTATTTTCATCATATTCCAAGTTGCAGGCAACTCACCTTTGCCAAACTAAATGAATTTTAGAAAAATTTCTTCTGGTAATCCCAGGGACAACTTACATGCAAACTGTGGTTGTCTTTTTTTCAATGTAATTTGTCCCCCTGCCAAAAGATTATGTCATTTAATATATTGTCAGACATACTTTTCTAGGTTGCTCCGCAGTATGGACATGACCTATATCATGCAGTATATGATGCCCGTTAATTCCAGAAGTTTCCATGGATTGTGTGATATATTTTTAACAAAATTTGAATTTGGTTAAAGTAATATATTAAACTGATTTGGTTGTCTAAAGGGAAACCTCATAATAAAATCTTGTCGTCCTTTAGAATCTTTGAATGTCTCCGATACCAGGTTGCCTCTGACTGCCGCTAAGTTTCTCCACTGAATAACATGACAAAGAGAAGGAAAGAGTCCATTAGGTGCTATGGTACAAAGACTGAAATCTGTGAACCAAAGAAAAAAATACAAAATATGGAAGAAAAAGTAGAAAGAATAAATGAACAAAAAAAACATAAAAGAGTGAGAATGTAAGAAAGACTACACAGAGGTCCTAATCAGGTATATCTCCGTCGGACTAGTTTTAACATCTTCTCTTACTGTTGTTTTTCAATCGTCCATCAGTGAATAAATTTTTAACCTCATCATCTGTTTGTTTTCTTCTGTTGTATTCTTTTGTTCTTTTTTTTTTTCATCCATGCACACAATGATTTCTCCTCAGGCTCTCTGCCAGAGTCTGAATTCTGGCGAATATTTGGAGCGTGAGAAATCTCTCTCCGGAGAGATAGCGAAACTCTCCGAACTGAAGGAGGCTGCGGAGGTTGGTCACTCTGTCGGGCGGGGAGGAGTAAAGGGTTGTTCTGAATATTTTTGCGTTTATATCCCTGCACTGCCAGCATACCCTCCTTTCGTTCTCAATAAGTTTTGGTTCTGACCTTGTTATGTTTTTTATCTTTATATTTTATACTCTTTTTTTCAGATCATGCTTTACGTTGTATCTTAAACTTGCTCAAACTTCAATGATTCCACAAGGAAATAATAAAATGTAGTATGTTCCCATTATTGTGCAATGTGTTGTTATGGTTTCTCCATCAACATCAGAATTTTTTGAATGTCTTTTAAAGCTGTGAAGCTAGTTTTTCTTTTGGTATAAACCGGATGCATACAAGTTGCTTAAAAAACCTGTTAATTTTAGAAGGTCTGTGTTGTTTTGGAAACTTGGCCACATCTGGAATTCACCTTATCAGTATTTTCCCATTTCATTACCAGCTTGCTGTATGTACAAGTAAACTTACGCTACTCAGTAGTGGCCTGTTGTGTACATGATCATCCTACCCTGTGTATAGGAGAGTGTTTGTGGGGGGTGGGAGGGGGATGTATCATACTAGTGCTCCTAAATAAGGATTCACCCCCATAAAACGGTCATTTATGAAGGGTCCCTTGGAGTTTCGCAAGTCAGTCTTACCACTCTCGTCTGTTTTACTTTGTCTTCATTCTCATTTCCCTCGATCTGTTCTCTTTAATTCAGTTTTGATGATTCGCTCCTGCTACTGTTTTGTCTTTTTATCCCTGCTGCATCCCTTGGATATCCTCTTCCTTGAATTTACTCCATATTTTGTTTGACTGTTTGTCAATTTCAGAAATATAGTGGAAAGTATCATTTAGTATCATAAGCCTATAACACTCTCTCCTTGATATACATGTAATGAGTGGTATGCTGTGTGTATAGCACTGGGATAATACAAAACAGGAATGTGCCCACTTCCTTCTTGCAGCCGTTACCACGTTGCTTTATATCATTATGGATGCATGTATGTTCCTGTGTAAAACTGACCTTGAGGTGTATTGTATGGTCTATGTCGTGCAGTATAGAGCACAGTGAATGTGCTGGTATGGTATGTCACACTAAATACAAAGTAGGCCTAATATCATGGTATTGCACTGGTACTGGTATCCTACATTACCTGTTGTATTTTAATCTACACACGTCACTGGCCTGCACTGCGCTTCTCTATCTGCATACTACTATGCTTCTTATACATGTCTAACTGTGTAAACTTACCTATTAGTGTGATGTTGACTACCCACCGTTATGTAAGTCCAGACACTCTGCATCACCCTGGACCCTGACTACCCACCATTATGTTAATCCAGACACTCTGCATCACCCAGGACCCTGACTACCCACCATTATGTTAATCCAGACACTCTGCATCACCCAGGACCCTGACTACCCACCATTATGTTAATCCAGACACTCTGCATCACCCTGGACCCTGACTACCCACCATTATGTTAATCCAGACACTCTGCATCACCCAGGACCCTGACTACCCACCATTATGTTAATCCAGACACTCTGCATCACCCTGGACCCTGACTACCCACCATTATGTTAATCCAGACACTCTGCATCACCCAGGACCCTGACTACCCACCATTATGTTAATCCAGACACTCTGCATCACCCTGGACCCTGACTACCCACCATTATGTTAATCCAGACACTCTGCATCACCCAGGACCCTGACTACCCACCATTATGTTAATCCAGACACTCTGCATCACCCAGGACCCTGACTACCCACCATTATGTTAATCCAGACACTCTGCATCACCCAGGACCCTGACTACCCACCATTATGTTAATCCAGACACTCTGCATCACCCTGGACCCTGACTACCCACCATTATGTTAATCCAGACACTCTGCATCACCCAGGACCCTGACTACCCACCATTATGTTAATCCAGACACTCTGCATCACCCAGGACCCTGACTACCCACCATTATGTTAATCCAGACACTCTGCATCACCCAGGACCCTGACTACCCACCATTATGTTAATCCAGACACTCTGCATCACCCTGGACCCTGACTACCCGCCATTATGTTAATCCAGACACTCTGCATCACCCAGGACCCTGACTACCCGCCATTATGTTAATCCAGACACTCTGCATCACCCAGGACCCTGACTACCCGCCATTATGTTAATCCAGACACTCTGCATCACCCTGGACCCTGACTACCCGCCATTATGTTAATCCAGACACTCTGCATCACCCTGGACCCTGACTACCCGCCATTATGTTAATCCAGACACTCTGCATCACCCTGGACCCTGACTACCCACCAATATGTTAATCCAGACACTCTGCATCACCCTGGACCCTGACTACCCACCATTATGTTAATCCAGACACTCTGCATCACCCTGGACCCTGACTACCCACCATTATGTTAATCCAGACACTCTGCATCACCCTGGACCCTGACTACCCACCATTATGTTAATCCAGATACTCTGCATCACCCTGGACCCTGACTACCCACCATTATGTTAATCCAGACACTCTGCATCACCCTGGACCCTGACTACCCACCATTATGTTAATCCAGACACTCTGCATCACCCTGGACCGATTGTAAGTATCATGTGGTGACCTCATCTACAATATTTTCTTTCCATTGTGGGACACTGCAACAATTCAGAAATTTATCAAATCTTATCAAATTTTACAAATACTTATTAAAAACCCTTCCTCTCTGTTATCAAGTCCATGTTTTGTAGAAATACCCTCAATACTCCCTCTCCCCCCCCCCCCCTCCATCTTTCCAAAGAACCTCAATGAAAACCTTGAGCAATTCCTGTCTTTTAATACTTTAAATTGCAAAAGTCGTCACTTCAGGCTCCCGCCAAACATATTTTGTTTTCAGTATTTTTCATGCATATCCCTTTCACTATCTGTTCATCTATATCTCCCTTATTCCCTGTTCCCTCCTCGGTGAGGTTAAAAACTCCTTTTTCGTTTTCCTAGTGGAAACTGCTTACCATCCAGGACAGTCACACCAAACCCCGTCAGTGTTCGTCTAGTCCTCACAGAATTTTTGTAATTTGCTAAAAGTCATTCACTGAGAAGACTTTTTCCGCATCATAGAACATGATGCGATTTCCAGATATGTTATAATGGTTATGGTGTGTCTTCCCAAGAAGGGACAAATACGTGTGATACTCATGTGACGGTTGGCTGCAGTATTCAATGTCAAAATTGATATTAAATTTTTTGAAGTGATATCTCTGTTGGTTTAAAATCTTCCCCTAGATTAAATTTGTCATGTTTCTTAAATTCTGTAGATTCTGTCGGTGTGAATACATTCAAACCCTGCTCAATAGAACACACGCGAATCAAATCTATTTGTGTTTGTTTACAAGGACTGTGAAGGCTGGTAAACATCTCATTAATGAGTTGAACAGCTGATTTATGACTATTCATCATTTTCACCCAAGTTATATCACGATATCAATCATTTTGATGAATCTGTCGACTTGCGTCCCCTAACCTTTTCATGAATGTCTCCGATCATAACCTAATACCAAACCTTGTCAGGTATTTCAGGTATGATGTTCATCACTCCAGTCACAAAGTGCAGTCTCCAGTCACGTGCTTAGAAAACAAAACTATGATTTTAGTGTTTGGAGAGTCATATTGATTCTAAGGTGAATTATTTGTGCCACAAGCAAATAAAATATTTCCTCTCTTGATTGTGACCACTTCACCCATCTTGTCAGAGAACATTTTGTGATCCCCCTTTTGTGATTTTCTTCTTTCAAGAATTCTTCAGCAAACATGTAATGGGACTTAGAATTTTGAATTTTACAACTATATTTCCATATTTTTAGATTTGTTTGTCTTGGTTTTGTAATCAGTGCCTTCGTTTGTTTTTTTTTTCTGTTTTGTTTTATTTGTTATCATTTGATTCAAGAACACCTTCAGATTAGTTGATGTTGGAAATCCTTTTCAGAAAAAAAATTCTAGTTCTCAGCTTAAGAATTATTGAAATTTCTCATAAAAGGAAAAACAGGAAATGGGTAAAAATATCAAAAAAAGGGATAAAACATGATACCATGTCTTGGACATTCTTGTCTGATGTCGTCATATATTTTTCTTTTTTTTTTTTGAAGTATGGCTAAGTTGGATTTCAGATCATAAAGTTAAAAAAAACCAGTTCCCTATAGGCAAACACGTAGTGACTGTCTCACCTACATGTGAATGGCATGGCATCTAAAGGAACAAACCATTGCCTGTATTAAAAGGTTTTGTGACATGAAAGTGATGTTTTGGAGTATTGGGTGTTTATTTTCAATGCACTAAGCATTCAAAATATTGAAAATAGCCACAAATTCCATCCAAATCCATCAGAGACTGACCAATTTACAGGAAAATTAGTTTCTCACAGCTGTATCATGAATACACGTTGGCCAAGTATGCAAATTTGTGACATCAAGAGATGGACTCCTATGATATGTTTTATGTTAATTCTTTGTTTATGTAACCTTTATTTCAAGGACATTTGAGGATTTTATATGCCCAGAGGGTTCTATTTTGGAAGCGTGTATTTTTTCTTTCAAAAATATCGATATCACTTACCAATGTGAAACTCAGCAATTAAGTAGTTAAGTGGCAAAATCTATCGTGGTCAAATCTAACAAAAGAAATACGGACACTGTGCAGAACTCCACGCCATCAGTTTTGCCTTTTTCTCACACTTTAAAAAGTGATATCTCAAAAATTGTAAAAGATGTAAACAAAATTCCAACAGATTTTCACTCTGGGTTTTGTTTGCAACTTCTGAATGAAGGGTAACCTTTTCTAGAGGCATGTCACACAACCTTTACATGTTTGAATTGAATACAAAAGTTAGTTACGATTGCAGCAGTGCACTCCTCACTCCCAATTTTGTAGTCAAAGAAACCCAAAGATAATTTCAACGATTACATCCTCTTTCAAGCTGGCTAATGGCTGTTTTACAGCCCATCACTGATTTAACTCTTTGTTGCAACATTTTTTTTTTGTCATTTCAATGCGTACTGATGTTCAGTTTTTTTGGGGGGGTGGGGCATTATTCTTCATTTTCATTTTTCAAGTTTCCATCTGCATTTGAAAGAAAAAAATAGAAGAGGAAGGCTTTAGACCAAAAATAAGGTTTTTGTGACACATTCCAAGACAGAGGTAGTTGAGATATAAAATGAGGCAATTTAGAAATATGACCTAGATAAACCTGAAGGAATAATTATGAGGTTTGAGGAACAAGAAGACATTATCTCTCATTAAAAAAAGAAACAATGAACAAAGACATTTTAGCAAAAAAGAGACATGAAGAAAAGAACAACCACACTAATCAGGAAAAATGTTGCATTTGTACTTTTGTCCAGCGGAATGCACTGGTTCTTGACCATGTTGCCACAAAGTAGGTCTGATTTGGACAGTGTCCACATGTGGTCATGTCTCTCCATATCCTCAATATTTTGAAGATGTATTAAAAAAAATCTCACAGCTATAAGATTGAAGCATTTTGCATAATTGCGTGTTTGTCGTTTGTTAAGTGCCATTTTCCTTCAATTTCTGCAGAAGCAGTTGGCCCAACAGGAGAGCGAAAAAGCGGAGACCAACGAGAGACTGAGAGAAGTCATGGAGGAGGTTAAGAGTTTACAAGAAAGGGTAAATACACACCAGTGGTTGATTTGAAGAGCCTTCTCATTACTTAATGATAAAGTAAAATGTGTTTGCAACTTGAAAAGCTTGGCAACAATCCATCAGTAGTTTGAAGAAAATATAATCAGCTTGTTGGCCTTCGTTTTTGACGTGGTGATGTCGTCGTACATCGCACAGCTTGTGTGTATTTCTACTTCAGGGCATGTTGATATGGTCATTTCACTGTCATTTGCAATCTTTACATCGTTGCATTGCAGTCACAGGCTGCTATCAAGGACAAAAATGTTTCTCAGAGTTGATTTTTCCAGGCTTAAAATTTGTTGTAAGATCATGTGTTGGTTTATTTTAGTCTTGATATCAATGAATGAATGAAGTAATCATTTTCTTGTGCCATGGATGTAGCAAACTGCTGCAAGAAGATTTCTCATGGACTCTGTTTCAATGTATTAAGAGAAAGTCTTTTCAACCATCAATGGACTTTAGCTTCAGTTTGGGAGAAAGTTTAAAACTGAGAAAGAACCTTTTTGTACCTGATAGCCTTTACCTCATGGTGGTATTTGCAGCCTTTCCTACTGCCCTGCTTGTGTCCCTGCTTGTGGTCTGGGAATATGTATGGATTTAAAGGAAGTGTTTCATTAAATCAAATGAAATTACATTCTACAGTTTTTAGGGGACTTATTTATTGTTTAAATTTTGTATAACAGTTTTGGGTTTATTTTTAGGTTTCTGGGAAAACTCATGGTGCAAAGGCATGGGCTATGGATACAAAATTGGTACAATTCTTCATATATTTAGCAGTTTGGTCTGTTTGTGTCACAAATTACAATGCGATATAGGATGAATTATTCCCTGGACATACTTGCACATTGTCTGGTTTTATTCACATTTTATCCTAACGCTTCCACTCCGTATTTTGTTGCTTACCTTGGCCAGTTATCAGAGGCAGAATCTGTCTCGAGAAGGACGTTGGAGGAGAAGAAGAAAGTAGAGGAAGATCTCCTGCAGAGAGAAACCAAACACAAAACCCAGAGCCAAGGTATCACAAAAACATTGCAAATTTTACATTCAAGCAAGGTTCCAAGAGCCATATAGCCCATTCATCACCCCCCCCCCCCCCCCCACTGCTCTGCCATTTGGATACAACTTCATGAGTCAATCCTACCAATTTTTGGGAAGACTTCAGCAATGCATTCATCCATTTGTTAGGGTTTATGCAAAATCCAGCATCAAACCCCCTCTGTGTTTGTTTGACATTCGTTTGTACTGTACATTTAAATGAAAGTTAATCTGTTGTCTTCTTCTTGATACCCTTTAATCATACCTTTAAACATGCATCCGAAAAAAAAATCAGCACTAGAAAAGTGAACAAACTGCATCATAAAGAAAAAAGAGAAAATGTGGTTTCTAAGGAATTTGTAGAATATTTATGGTACAGTTGTTTTTAATTAATTGATAAAGAATCATTTCATATTGCATGTTTTAGCCAACACTGAAGAACAATCTATCGTAATTAAACCTCAATAGGTTACTGTTTTCTGAGTTTTCATGTTGTCATATGTAGACGATGAAGAACTGAAATTCTAGCAGTGCATGTTCTATCGTCTTTGTAGCATTAAAGGTGAAATACCATTTGCAGAAATTTACGAAATTGTGCAGACTTGCATATGTAGCGTGTAATCACAGCATGATCCCATTTGCTTTGTTTAATGCTCTATAAATACTCTCAAAAGCATAACATTTATGCAGAGGCAGAGCAAGCTAATTTAACAGATCGGTCAACTGTGCTATGTAACTTTTGTACATACAAGTGTCATGAGCTTGTAACCATGGAGCTGTTACAGCCATAAATATCAAAAGTGTGCACTTTCTGGTGAATATCTAATCATTGGTCAGCTTAATTTGTCAGGATTTCATTTCAGAACAATTTCGGAAAGTGCCATTTTCACGGCATGACTTGAACCAGTTTAACTTGAGTGTATTTTTTTTACATTTCTTGTAAAATTGTGCAACTTGATTGTCTTGAAGAGGAGAAATTGATGCAGCTTTGGATCATTGCTATTAAAGCTGAAAATTAATCAGAGTTTGCTTCATAGGAGGTAATTTTAACTACCCAGATAGTATTTGAATAAAATTTCCAAGTGTCTCCATCCAAGTCTGATTTTTTTACTTCTCATAAGTGAGCCTCATGTGTTGTTATTACTCTTCATTGCAGAGTACACCTCAATGGTGTCAAAGCTAACGGACAAGCAGATCGAGATAGATGACCTACAAAAGAAACACTTGGCCCAACTCGCCGACGTACAGAGATCTCTCTCGGAGAAGGATGGCGCTCTGGGGATTCTAAGAGAGAGCGTATCTCAGAAAGAGTCACTCTGCAAGCAACATGAGGAAAAGGTAAGCTGATGGGTGACGCAGAGAGTAGGAGGGTGTGCCTGGGAGGAGAGGAGGGGGTACAGAAAGAAACAGTGAATTTTCTGTTGCATAGTAAATGTAGTTCTAAATATCTGAAGTTTTTTTTTTAAGTGATGGACATCTGCCGCTCATAGTTTGTTTTTAAAATACTGTTTGTCATATTCATATTTTACTAATTGATGGATGTAGAGCATAGACCTGGTAACCACCAGGCACGCACTTCACCGCTTTCTGCCGTTAAAGGGCATTTTCAGTCTTGCCACAAATTTTGTGAGTCCTAACCAATCTGTAGAATGACCTCACAATTAGGATCTGTTGATAATATGATAGCCAAACTGGTATCATTCTCCAACCTGTGATGAATTATTATCTCAACGCCCTATAGGGGCTAGATGAGATATTGTAGTCACTTGGCTAGTGGAGCTATATATTGTACTGTGCACCCATGGGAGAATGATTGCCATGGAAACGCTTGGAGTGGATGGGTGGCGACACCTCGGGGGTACCCCATGGTAGAGTGACCATGGTTACAGGAGGGTCCTGTTGGGTGGTATAAAGCAAAACGTGTCTGTGCCAATGTGTGTGCATGTGTGTGTGCGTCCGGACCTGTCCAAATTGTGGTTTTTTCAGAATAGTTTGAAAAGTATATGAGCAATTAAGTTGAAACTTGGTAAGGTTGTACATGATTCCAATATGTGCAAGATGTATTAGTTGTATGGTAAATCAAGTCAAATTTGCTGATTTTTTTAGAAAAAAAAAGCCAATTTTGCCCGAAAATTGGTATTTCCAGCATATCTTGAGAAGTATTTGAGCATTTAATGCAAAATTTTGCAAAAACTTACATGAGAATGAAATATTCAAGGTATATCACTTTTGTAGTACAGATAGTGAAATTTGCTGATTTTCGAGAAGGAAAAGCATATCTTGAGAACTATTAGACCAATTAACTTAAGGTTTTGTAAGTACTTAGCTGAGAACACATTGTTCAATATAATATTACTGTAATGGTAAATCCAGGGAAACTTGCTGATTTTTGAGAAAAAAAGCCAATTTTGTACCAAAGTTGGTATTTCCAGCATATCTTGAGATGTATTTGAGCATTTAATGCAAAATTTTGCAAGGATTTATGGGAGAATGTAATATTCAAGGTATGTCACTTTTTATTATGCGGCGCACTACAATCTTGTCATTACTGGTCGACCAGCAATTTCTTTTGTTGAGCCTTGTATGGCTCATAACGCCTCACCTACGCGTGATGTAACTTAGTTCACACAGATATGCATGTGCCATCTTTTAGTAATAGCAGTAAGTGCGAGCTATGGCCGTCTTCAAATCAAACTCTACTATGGAAAAGCAAATGCCACGACTACAAGAACGATTTAAGGAGTTGAAGTGATGAGAGAGCCCTGCAGATAAATTTCCAGAAAACTTCATGGAATGTGGTTCGGCCTTTTCCCAATGAGGTTTGCAATACACCGTCATTGTGTTTAAATATGATGTCGCAGAATCGTGTGCTGCTTCAATGCTTTTTAGTGGTTACAACATGGCGTCCTTCTACAGAATCATGTAGGCCTACTGCTCTCATGTTTTATTTCAGTGGTGAAACAGAAAGACAGTTTTGACATATATACAGCTAGTACTAGAGTACTCTTAAAACTCAGAGTAGCACAGGCTTGTACGACATAAAGTATATAGCAGCGATAAGCGTCGGCAACTTTACCACATTGTGCATGTGGGAGAGATCCAATGGAATTTTTGTTTCGTCCAGCGTGATACAAATAAAAAGAATGGATTGGGAAAGGGTTCGACAGGAAACGGCACTGCCTTACGCAAAAAATGCTAACTCCTATGAGGAGTGGGTCCACAGAGACTGGCTTATTCCCAACAACAAGGACTTAGCCTACCACGCACTACAATTCTGCGTATTTGTGGGCAAATGCAGTTCTAGTTAAAGAGAGTTGAAATTTGCTGATTTGTTAGAAAAAAAAAGCCAATTTTGCCCCAAAATTTGTAGGCCCATTTGCAGGGCCTGTATTGAAATCAATGCATGTTGGCAATGAGATACGCAACTCCGTGGATTGCCCTCTTGTTTAAAATTTAATCACACCCAGCAGTTATGTCATTATGGCCTTGCAGACATTGAAAATACTAAAGTGAAGCAAGAAGCTGTTTTCTGTTTCCATGAAAATTGCAATTTTTGTAATCATGATGATGTGTGTGTGTATGTATGTGTTTGTCATGCCCTGCTTGCAAACACGAGAACTCAAGAACAGAAGCTTAGACTGATGCTGTACTTGTTATGTGTATGAACCATATTGAATGCAAGATCTCTAATAGTTTTGTGGAGGTCAAAGGTCATCTTAGTTCAACAGCTTAAGGTCACAATGTGATAACCTGGTAAGACACAATATCTCAAGAATGCAAGCTTGGAGTGATCTCATATTTAAATATATGTATGTATCAGTCATATGGAGAACAAGATTCCTAGTGTTTTTGGTTTAGGTCAAAGGTCAGTTGAAGTCATTTGAGGTCAGCTGAGGTCAAAATGTCAAAGCCTTGTATACCGGTTACACCTTGTGAAGTTTTGAGTGATTTCGTATAAAAACCAATCATATCAGATACAATCTCGCTTGAAGTTAAAAAGCATTGTCTTTAAAGACAACATTTTATAAAGCACAATCTTCATTAGTCTGCTTCAAATAAAAATCAATTTCATTATTTTGTTACCAGGCAATAGTCAATCTGGAATTGCACATCATAAATGCCATGCAAAATTGCCCCAAATTTCTAATAATTGCAAATACATAGTTCACTTCACCACTAACACTGAATAGTACCGTTTCTGTTGATTTCTAACAGATGTATTTTCTTTGAAGTGCTACACAGGACATTATGATGTTAACCGTGACTTACAATTATTTTTTTTTTTTTTCAGATAAAGCAATTGGAGCAAATATTAGAAGGTAAACATTCCGAATTGGAGAGTCATCAACAAGGGTCTGAACAGATCAATCAGGTATGATTCAGGTCCTGCACCCAGAAGTGTTTTGCGTACATGGATCAAAAGCGATATCTGAGTTGGGTCTGTAGGGATCCAAGCAGATCTGGAAGTTAAAATATCCATGGTGAAGAGGAAGTCAAAGCAGATCCCTCACTTGGGAGTGTGATCCATAGCTAGTGATGGATCAGGGATCCATACATATCTGAAAGTTAGGTATGCACAGTAGAGAGGAAATCAAAGTAGATCCGTCTGTTAGAGGTGTGACGTGAACGTAGATCCGAAATAATCCATGTATTTAAAGGTACTGTAAAGGGATCGAAGCAAATCTGAAAGCAGTTAGGTGAATGTAGTTTGCGGTAAATCTAAATGAATCATTTACCAGAAATGAGATATTCTGCATGATCAGGACCTCAGCCAGGATTTTAAAATGCAGAGTCTCATTCTCACTCTAGTGCGGAGATCAGCACTCGTGTGAAACCTTCATTGAAAGCTAAACTGAATGCCAAGCCATTCTGGGCATACCCTCAGGCGAAATTCTTAAAAACAGATTCTTAAAAGTATCTGTCGGAAAATGTATCTAGGTTGAGGTTTGTCAGATATATACGCTATTCAGGTTTGGCCAAGTATTTTGCTGACAATCTCAGAAGCTGTCCTTTGTAAATGTGGCGTTTGTTATATTCACCCAGCTGTTCCAATGACGGCGAGAGGCACCTCCAGCTATTAAAGGCCTTGCTCAGGATTCAAAATGGTCTGTCAAGTGGATGTGTTCTGTTCCATGCAAATCAATCAGGCACACCTCTGACCAAAAATCATCAGAGACGATATATTTGTCAGTGTCAGAAGCAAAATGCGTCAGTCGATCTGAAGCGACCCATCATTCAGGATCCAGGCAGATCCGACAGAAGTACAGAACACAGGAAATCTAAAGCAAACCCATTTATCAGAATTGCAATCTGTAAAAGGGATCAAAACAGATCATTTCTTTGGACTTGAATGAAGCTCCACCATTCGTGCTTGTCTGCTGCATCACAGATAGGAAACTCTAACTTTCCTCTGCAACCAATGCACTTAAGCTTTTCGCCTCCCGTACTCGTGAACTCCAATTTTCATGTTTTGCAAGCTTTCGTATGTTTATCGCACTGCTGCCAAACTTTAGCAATTTAAAAAATTGCAGGGTGAAGTCATCCGATCTTTGTCCATTCATCTACAACAGATTTGATTCCCCTCCCACATTTGCTTCCCTTGACCCTGCCCCACAGAACGTTCCAATTGCAAAGCAATAAAACAAGCTTATATCGATAGAGAAATTAACGAGTGATCCACCCAGATTGTTTTGGGGACAGTTGTAGCCCATGATCATGTCAAATGTCCAGAGTGAAAATTCTCGTAGCCGTGTTCGACGTTGTAATATTGACGGTGATGCTGTTAGTCTTTTGTTATCGTTTCTAATTCCAAAAAAGATGGCCACGGCCTCGACAGTCTACCTCCCAGAACCTAATGACAGGCAATTTTGTCATAAAATTCGGACAGTTTGGTCCACCCCATCATGATGTCGCCTTGAATTACTTGTTTTCACTTTTCCTTTTTGGCAGCTAAACCAGCAGCTGACAGATACCATAAGAGATCTAGAAGAACAGATGACAGAGAAGAATAAAACTATTAAAATGCAACAGCAGAGGTTATCTGATTTAAAGAAAACTTTGTCCAGAGAATTGGTAAGGACTGGGTCATTCCCTTGGTTTTTCAAAGTCTTGCAAGATCATAGAAAGCAGTTTCCTGATTTGGGAACATGCACCAACGTGAGAACTCTCCATGTTTTGGTTTATTTTAAATCTTGTTTTGGTTAGGTCCTTTTTATTGAAGTGCTGGGAGAAGGGGGATGAAGCAAAAAGGGGATTTTATCGGTTCCCACGGAGAATGTTTTTGTGGTTGTAGTCTTTCAAGCCAAAGCTGACATTGTGTAGAATAGGTAGTTATGAGAAGGACTTCACCAGAAGGATGAGAGAATGTGAAAAAATAGTTTACTGGGAGGATACTTCGTAGTGAGAAAGACTTTACCAGAAGGAGAGGTAATTGTGAAAGAGACTTCACCAGGAAGATAAAAAGTTGTGAAATAGGCTTTACCAGGAGACGGGTAATTGTTGAAAAGACTACCACTAGGATAGGCAGCTGTGAGA
Organism: Stichopus chloronotus; assembly: GCA_021234535.1. Lineage (NCBI taxonomy): Eukaryota > Metazoa > Echinodermata > Holothuroidea > Aspidochirotida > Stichopodidae > Stichopus > Stichopus chloronotus. The sequence goes on from CM037838.1 coordinate 19,782,496, forward strand.
AGAAAGGCTTTATCACAAGGATAGGCAGTTGTGAGGAAAAACTGTGCCTGGAGGATATCAAGTTGCGAGAAACCCTTGACCAAAAGGAGAAGTAGTTGCTAAAGAAACATTACCAGGAAAATAGTTACTTGTGAGAAAGACTTTACATATCTGTCTGTGAAGGTTTTCTCTGAATAAGCCTCCCAAAAAGTGCATGGTAGAAAGAAAATGGGGGAAAAAAAAATAAAGGGTTAAGCATTACCTCCTTGCCAACAAACAAAACAATTTCAAATTCAAATTTTGTAACCTGTGGTTCCCATTCAAAGGGAAATATGCAAGTGAGATTTGTTGGTTGACTTCCCATTATTGAGTCAGTGCTTATAATAATCTCTGCAGTACTGCATGCTAGATGGCTCATTTGCAATGAATATGCAGAAGCAGTAAACTAGGTAAATTTGATCTCACGATGACCGATGTATCCTCATTCAAGGACCTACTCAATGTAAATGCGACCAGATACCTTGTTTCTGTAGAGTCCTTGTATGATTGCACCCACAGAAAGTCCAGGCCAATGTTGGAAATGACTCCTCAGAGGAGAATTCCAAGGTGAACGACGTTCATGAGCGATTAGCGCCCCCGCTGGTCTCCATGGACTCTCTACCAGCTGCGATTCCGACCAAATCTCTCAACAACTCCCACGAAAACTCCGCCATGGATTACAGGGAAATCAACTTCCGTTATCTGAGGCATGTCGTCTTCAAGTTCATGAGTGGAACGGATGTCGAGGTGAGATGTCAGTGCATTATTAAAAAGCTCAATTAGCATTTCAGGAGGCCTTGATTCTCAGTGGGATGTGTCATGGAGTTTAATGGAAGCACACCGGTATTGTAATGGAAGCAAGGACTGTGTTGCAGGCAGCAGTCAAAAAGTTCCCAGCTGCTACTAAGAAAAGTTGATCTGGAATTGTCTAGTAAAGGAACTGAAATAAAGCTTATTTGTTTGAGATTTTTTTTTCAGAGTAGAGAATTGTGTTAGAGTTTGATGAAGGGAATTTGCTGAGATGCATTATTCTCAACACTTTTCCAACCCCATTGATGGAAAGTGAAAGTATTTAGCCAAGTCAGCATCAAAGCAGAAGGCTAAAGAAAGTATAAAAAGTAAAAACAATGACAGTTTGTGTGTACAGCATCTTTGTAATGTTCACTGAGAATACTGAGATAGCTTCAAATACTAGTGTCTTG